>CM070528.1:51180715-52498840 GCA_036346145.1 Olyra latifolia | reverse complement strand
TGCCCCTACTTTCTACAACAATTTATTTATTAAAAGGTGAGACTAACAAGTAGAGCTGTCTAAGCCCGCTCTTGACCGTGAGCATGGCTATCATGATAGTTTTAACTCTGCAGATTATGTACACTTTATCCATGGGACTCACCCGAGAGTGAGATGAAGTCGTCATCCCTGATACGCCTAGAATTGAGGATGCCTCACTAAGGATTCATCCCAGGCTGTTTCATCACGAAACCCGAAGTCCCCTCGTGTGCCAGATCAAGCACACCCACACCACCATGACAACCCAAAACTAGATTTCCCAAGGTAACAACTAAGGTATTACCATTATTAACACCCATAGCTGTACTGTTTTGCCCGGTCCGTCCATCCACAAAGTTCGGTCCTTAGGTCGACTGAGGTGGCATACCACAAACCAACCTCCACCAATCAAACCACCACCTCGAATCTACTCACGCCATGTTAATTTTAGTTGAATTAAGTTTAACAAAAATCACACGATACAAAGTAAATTCTCTCTACCAAGATTTTAAATGATTTCCCATCATATAGATCATCTAGATTTCCCATCGAAGCGACTAAGCATCTAGCGTGAGTAAATTCAAGGATGACTATAATAAAATATAAATTATGCTAGGCGTCAATCGAAAGGTAACACGTGCTAATAGATGATTAACACGTCATTGGCAATATCTAAAATTAAATATACAAAATACAAATAAAATTAGCATGCACAGTCAAAACCCTATGAATAGGAAATATGAGAGAAAAATCGGTGGACTCAATATGGATCTAGCTTGCACTTGGGTTTGGGTAGCGCATCCTTGGACAATCGATAACTAGCTCCCCTCCAGACTGCTCCGGAACGTCTACACGCAAACCGAGACATAGACAAATCAACAGCAGCAAATAAAATTTGGAAAACTACGAAATAAATATAGGAGATAGGTTAGGGTAAAAGATGGTCAACAAAATTGCTTTGGTGCAAATCGGAGCTACGGATTAGGTGGTATGAAATTGCGAAGGAGCACTGTTCATATAAACAGTGACGGCTGATCCAACCGAGTGGGTTGAAAGGTGAGATTGCCCTGCTTTCCTCTGCTTCCCTTGACCACGCAGCAAGCAAAGAGAGAGAAAAAGAAAGGAAGAGAGAGAGAGAACGCTGGGACGCTGGCCGGCGGCGGGCGGCGGCAGGCATGAAGCGTGAGCTCCCGGCGACGGCGTCTTTGCAAGAACAATGGCTCCGGTGAGTGGCGGTGGCTTGTTGCACGGCGGCGGCGGCGGCATGCGGCGCCAGCGTCTTGCGCGATCGGGGAAAAGCGGCGGTGGGCGTGGTGCGTGGGGACTCGGCGGCGCTTCTAGGCTCGAGCTCGGCAACGCAGCAGAAGAATACAGGCTAGGCTGCTACATGAAAGCGATGCAAAGCGGCGGCGGCGAAGCGATCGCTTCCAATGGCGGCGGCTTAGCGGCGACAAGCGACGACATGACTGCGGTGGTTGGGGCGTAGCAGCTCCCTGGCGGCGTGGCGGCAATCTTCTCCTCCTCTTCCCCTTGCTCTGAGTTGATGGTTGCTGGGGAAGTCCTTGGCGGCTAGGGTTTGGGGCTGTCTAGGGTTGGGTCACGGCCGACGGCCTCTGGTTTTATACCGCGCGTTGTCGATTGGTTTTGGGGCAAGTTTGGATCGTCCCCGATTTCGGGCTGCTCGGTATGGCAAGATTTGATGCGATTTTGATACTGATTTGGGTTGCATGCTATGTAAAGATGGATTGGAACGGGATTTGATTTGGTTTGGGTTTTGGTTTGGAAAGATAGAGAGGGATACAGGGTGGTGTCTTTTGGCAGGGTTTGGGGATAAAAATAGGGCATGATTTGGTATTATGTGATTTGGGTTCAATTGGCAAGAGCGTCGGCCAAACCAACGCAATTGGGTTAAGGTTGGGTTGGCTTGGGGATAGAATTTAGGATATTTGGAGTTTTGGGCAAAGCAACGTCGGTTGCCAATCCGACGCGGGTTAGATAAAATTTGGCATGCTCGGTTGTATGAACTTGGTATGTCCTGGATGACTTGGTTTTGAATGGAACCAATTTGGTAAAGTCTGCATTGGAATGAATCGGCTTGAGTTTGCTTGATATTGATCGATCGGCTAGGATGATGACCAAAAGCGGTTCGATTCAGTTAGGAATTAGCCGATCAACGAAACGAGGACAAAGATGGCTCTACAAGGGAAATTAGGGCAAAACAGAGTAAAGATAAAATATAGTTGACTAATAAAATCAATTTAAAACTATCTTCAATGAAAATAATGCTTTCTAGGGTTTGGCTGACCAACGATCCGATGCGGTTAGGGTTTTGCGAAGTCGGCCTTCGGCGATTTTTATAGGGTGAAGGAAAGAGTTTCAGGATCCAAAATTTTGGGAGGATGATCTACAAAGGATTTCCTAGGACATGTTTTCCTCGAAATTATGGTTTACATCTTTGAGACGACGCAGCCGGCAAGAAAAGGAGGAGGCAGCGTGGTCGGTTTGCCCGGAAGGAAAGAGGAAATCAAAGAAAAGGAAAGGAAGGAGGAGATGATAAGTGGGGTCTACCGGTTAGAAGGAGGAAAGGGATTTTCTCAAATATACCTTAATTAAAATTAATTAAGAGAAAATCATGATAATACAAAAATCCAAATCTTGTAATAAGAGAAGATAATAGAATTTTGAAAACAAATAGAAAGGTCCCTGGCTTTGATTACTTTTTAACTCCCAATAGATTGAATTATTTTGTTTTTCAAATTTTTCTTTTACAAAACAAATCAAATTGGATTAATTTTTCCACAACTGAAAATATACAAATAATTGAAATCCTTTTATCTTATAAGACCTTTGCTTTAAGCACTTTATTAATCGAAAAATCTAACTAGATGTATTTTCAAAATAAAAATATTGTAAAGCAACTCTTTGAACTTATTTTTATTCAAAATCCTCCAAATTTGACTTTTAAACTTTTTGAAAATCTTTTTAAACCTCCACTTCATAATAATTTTACCAACTATTACCTCAATAAAGTTTGAAAATATTCCTGAAATTTATTTCACTCAAAAATTTTAATTTTCACAAATTTGAAAATTCAGGATGTTACAGCGCATGGGGCACAAGGTGCACAGTGCAATAGAAGAGTGGCGTGACGCAGCTAGCGCGGCAAAGATGCATGTTTGGCGCAGACAGGACGCAACGCGTCCAGTGGGAATGCACAGAGAGAGAGAGAGAGAGAGAAATGGAGAGAGGGAGAGAGGGGGAAAGACTCGGCTTGGGCCAAGTGGGCGAGCAAGCTTCTCTGGCGAAAGGTGGGGGCGGTGGCCAGTTCTCCGGTGCATAAAGCAACTAAGGGCTACTAGGGAGCTACCTGAGGTGGCGACGAGCTCGGAGGAATGCGGAGTCGAGCTGGCACCTTGGAGGAGGCAGTGGCCAAAACAGGGGCGTCGTTGTAGAGTAGCTTCGGTGGTTCCTGGACAAAATTGAGGACGGGATCATGAGGGGCGGCACCTAGAGGAGCTAGGGACGCAAGGAATCGGTCGGCGACGTACGTACCAAATAGACGGTGAGGCAAAACGGGTCGAAACCGAGCTCGGCGGCGGCAATGGCGAAGGAAGGGGAGCGAGGCCGAGCCGGGGGCTTAAATAGAGGGGGAATCAGCGGGCAGGGCAAGAGAGAAGGTGCTCTAGTCGTAGGGCTCGAGGAAGGAGTGGCGACGGAACGGGGTGGTGCGGGAGGTGTGGTGCGGTGATGATGGAGGTTGCTGCAGGGTGCAGCGGCGGCGACAGAGGGTGCGAGTTACGAGGCATAGGGCGAGTGGCGCGACAGCGTACGGGCAATGGTAGAGCCAATGCAGAACGGCACGGCAGTAGCGGCGCATGGGGCGCGAGGTGTGCGGCAAGGCAAAGGAGTGGTGCAATGCGGCTGGCACGAGAAAAAGGCAGGTTTGGGGTGGACAGGACGCGCAAGGCGCGTTCAGTAGGCGTGCTCAAAGAGAGGGAGAGAGAGGGGGAGACTCGGCTTGGGCTGAGTGGGCTTGGGCCTAGCTGGGCTGGGCAAGACAAGGCTAAGCCCAAAAGGAAATTTAGAATTTTTAGAAAAATATTAAATTTAAGATGAGATTTGAATTTAGATTTTGAATTTGCAAAAAATGAATTTAAGATGAAGTTTGAATTTAGATTTTGAATTTGCAATTTAGGTTGAAATTTGAATTTAGAATTTGTAAATTTTTAGATAATAAATAGTAAATACTAGAATTCATTTTAAGCTTTTAAATTTTGAAATTTTCAAAAAGGGCCCAGAAATGGGCTGTTACATAACCAAACCGAGTCGGTCCGCCACTATACAAACTGAATGAGGTCAACCCGACAGGCCAAGGCCCAGATTTGGTTCGGTTGATCAAACCGGGTCAATTCGGTTCGATGAATAGTACGTACCAGTCCGGTTCGTCCCACTCTAGAAGAAATGGTAAGGAAGAAGGCTTCCTGCCACATGATGTTTTCTTTTTTTTTTGGTTGTGGGACCACGCTCTGCAGATCAATCTGCTTTAAAACCAAACCTATGCCACGTTATCGATCAACATGTGAGCCAAGCTCAGCATCCACGGGTGCAAAACTGATCATGTATGCGTCCATGTCATCAAAAACTATCCGGCCTCAAGCCAGGTTTAACTAGTGAAGAGACTAAATCGGCATGATTTTGATGATTCAAGACTAATTTCACCTCGGTTCGTACCACATGAACCAATTTGACTGGAATGCTATAGTTTAGGGACAAAATTACTTTTTCCATGTAAAAATGAGATCAACGAATGTCGACTCTTCTATCTGAGCAAAATAAATATCAATGTTCTTCTTCCATGTATTTACATTCAAGTTGCATATGAGTTGTGAAAACATAAACGAATTTAAGACTAGAGAAATAGATTTGTTAGGACGGAAGATGTTGCTATACTTCGTGGAGCAAATAAAACCTACAGATTGCTACAGCGCATAATCAGCACGCACAAAATTTCCACTTTGAACACTTTGGTAATAAAAAAACCATGGACACTAAACAGTAGGGATTTTAAAAGATTTTAATTTTCAGCAATAATGGTGTGAATATTTCAATTGGTCAAAAAAAAATTTTACAATATAATTCTTTGCGAATGCTGATATTGATTATCTTTATCTTTACTATTAAAAAGAACATAATAGGATGATAGAACCAACTTTTAATCTTCACTTGCTATCCCATCTTACGGTCAAATATCATAAGGGTATTTGAGAAAATTTTTTATCGGTTCAAGATATATCAAATCATTCTATTTGTTTAGTTTCCTTATTTTAAATCTTTGTATTTAAGAAAAATTTTTATCAACTTAAGATATATCAAATTAAAGGTCCGAAAGTACAACACAACCTAGTACATAAACAGAATTGAGGGTAAGAAAGCATGTCGTAATGAAGTGTGAAAGGCTGAAAACGGAGCAGAGGGTGTGAGTCAAACAAATCAAATATGATGAAGTGAAAAATAATATAATATTTTTTGTATAAAGCAGGGCATTTAACCAGTCAATATTGTATTTCGAGGGTTGTTACCGGTACCCAAAATGTTTTTTGACGATGGGAGGAACTAGGTGGCAGTAATAGTTGGTACATACTGTCAAAGTATATTCATATTTATATATCATACCAAATGTCACCAATGAAACTATTTATGCGGTTCATGAAGTAATGTTCTACTACCTCGGTCACAAATATGTGATACTTTGGACATCGACACATGATCTTCAAAATTCAACTTTGACCAATAACTATAAATACAATTATTTATAAATCTCATATAAATTATAATATTATGAAAGCACTCTTCAAGACAAATCTAAACATATTAATTTTAAGAGAAAATTACATTATTGTCCTTTAAGTTTGTAGCATATCTCACTGTAACATCCTCATTTTCAAAAACCAAAACTCATGTGCATCATGTCATTGCATGTCATTAAAAATCCCTAAAATTTAAAACTTTTGAAAATGAGTATGTTACTGATGAGAAACATTTAAATTGTGAAAACTAATTTGGTTTCACTAGTGTTTTGATTGAAAATAAAACACCTTTGTAAATGCTTGAGTTTTCAAAAGAGGATAACTATTGTGGGTTATAAAATGAATTGAGTTCAAATGTGGTTTTATAAACTTAAAATTATTTCGAATAAAATAAACATAATTTCATTTTATTAAACTAAATGATTTGAGGGTGGTTTTATAAACTTAAAATTATTTGGCTTCATTTTAACATCAGATTTCCAAGGATTTCATTTTCATGAAAATGATCATTTTAAGCAGTGGTTTTCTAAACCAATAATCTTGTTTGACTTTCAACATCAAAATTTTTCAGATTTCTAATCTGAGTAATTTGAATTTTAAATAAACAGAGCATTTGTTTTCAAACAAAATGCCTTGCCAAAATATTTATTGTTTTGGTTGATTTTCAAAGGAGGAAAAATAATTTCACTTCCTAAATGGTTGCTTTAAAAAGATTTGTATTCATAAACTAATAAATGTTTGGTTTGAACTTAAATATCAAAACACTAAGATTGTTTTAAAATAAAGTAATTTGAATTACCAACAAAAGAATTTTATTTTCAATTATCTTAAAAGAATACGTGGCAAAGCTATTTAATTCTGAAAAGTCCCAAAGGCTTTTACTTCTTAAATTCTTGATTTAGGTTTTGGATTTATAAATCTACTCTTGTACTTTGCCAACTTTAAATTCAAATAAAGTGAAACTATATGCTCCTTTTAAAATATATTTTTAAACTTTCACCAATAATACAAAAGTTGATTCTTAACGAAAACAAAGATTTGTTTTCAACTACCTTTCAAAAAAATTGGTTTCGACCCTAAAAGAAAAGGGTTTAGGCTTTTGGTTTTGTGAAGCTTCAAATATCCCTTGCCTAAATTTTTGAGCTCAAACAATTAAATTTTAAAAGTTATCTTCCTAACAGAATTTAAAAAGGGGCAAGTTTGTTTTTCGATATTTCATAAGAAAAAAGACTTCACCCTTTTGAACAATGTTTTAAATGTTGATTCACCCTCGGGTTTGGATTTTAAAAGTTTAAGGGGTTTTGAATATATATTGCACAGATTACTTTATGTGTATATGTATGTTCAAACCCTATCTTCTTTTCAAAGTGATTAAATTTCCAGGAAGCAAATTAAATTCAAATGTTTTATAAGCAATTGCTTTTACGCTTTAAAAGTTAATCCTTTAAGTTTTGGTTTAATAAACACTTTGGGACTGCAACTCTCAAAACTCATTTAAATCCAAAAACAATTGAAGCGATTTTTGCTACTTAAATAAATGGTGTTCTGGAATGGATTTCAACCTTTAATTTATTGCAAAGCCCAAAACCCCCTTTGTGTGGTATTTGATTTTGCACTCGATTAATCAAGCTAAAATGTTCTTTTTAACATGATTTGAATTTTAGTTTATATAAAATGCTAAACGATTAATTTTAAATGTGTTTGAATTCAAACATTTTAAAGAGTTCCACTTATTTAAAGGAAATGTTTTAGTTTTGTCCCCAAACTCATATTTGATTTTTGAACCCAAAGTAACCAAGCTCTGATTTGTCCTTTAAGTGAAATTGAGGTTTAAATCCTTTCTTCAAGATTCTAATTTGAAAGTTAAATCCAAAATTTAAATGAATTCAAATTGATTCAAATATTCATCCCTAACCTTGGAATTCAAATTCCATTTTGAATTTCCCTCCCAAGCCAAATTCAATTTCAATTTATTACTCTTACTCCCTTCCATTTTCCCTCTCTATGGCGAGTGGGCCCCACCTGCCATCCTCTCCTTTCTTTCTTCTTCTTTCTTCTTCTTCTCTCTCTCTTCTATCTTTCCTGTTCACGCATGAATTGCACCTTGATCTTCCCTCTCCCTACTAAGCCTTGATTTCCCATCACTCCTCCCCTAATGGAATCGGTTATCATCCGATTAGGTGGTAATTGCGCCGCTAATCGTCCCCCTAATCCCTTTAAAAACCGCACCAAAGCCACTTCGGGTTCCCTTTCTTCGTTCTTCAATTTCTTGCCGAGGTGAGCTCCGTTCGTCGATTCCTCCGAGGACGTTGTTCGTCTCGATTCCGCGAACATCTTTCATGTACATCCTTGTTTGTTTCGTGGTCTAGGATCGCCGGAATTGGACGCCGAAGGAGGGGCCCGAGTTCGCCGGATTTTCTTCACGCCCCCGAATCCGTCTCCTTTGCTCGGTAAGGCCCCTTCCTCCTCCTCTCTCCTCCGCACGCCTCCTCCTGCCGCCGCCGCCGCCTTTGCCACGCCTTGCCTCCTCCCTTCCTGCGTCACTTGCCTTGCCTTGTCTCACTTCCCCGGCCCGACCAACGCCGCCCGCCTCTCTCCCCCACGAAGCACCCAGACCCTTCACGCCGCCGGCCATGCTAGCAGGGTCAGCCGCTGCTCTCTCACCATGGCTGGCCGCGCCTCGCCGCCCGGCCATGCCGCACCTCCCCAGGTTGTCCTCTTCCTTTCCCCACCTCCGAGTCAGCCACCGGGCCACACCTGCCACACCTGGCGCCCCTCCCTCCTTCTCTCTCACCGACAATGGGCCCCGCCGTCGGTGGGCCGAGCCGAGCCGCCCCGGCTCCTCCTCCCCGCCGTGTGGCCTCCCAAGCTCAAGCCGAGCCAAGAGACCAAGCCCAAATTTCAAATAAGCCCCCTTTTCCTTTTTTAGAAAATTCCCTAGATTGTAAAATCCATATCTAATTGTAGAAAAATCCAAAAGTCCCCAAACTAGTTTTGTTAGACTCACAAAATTAAAATCTATTTAATTATGTAATTTTATCTACTTTTACTGTTGTAAATTGTTTTGAATTATTTAAATATTCCTAAGCATTGTTTTAATTATCTAGGGAGATTTACTTGTCCAAAAATTGTCAAACCAATTTTAAAATGACTTTAAAATGTTTACCTTGCATCTGTAATTTCCATGAGATTTTTGATAACTATTTTACCCACTGTTTTAGATTATTGGTTAGCAAATTAATTAGCTAAGTGCATAATCTTTCCATTTAAATTCCAGAAAATGTACAGTGGCTTATTTAGTTTTAAACCACCTTTTTACTGCCCTGTACACTTTACTTGAGCATTTTCATGCATGTGCATCCAAATTTCCGCATGGTGTTTATTGTTTCATTTATCGTTATTTCCGCGATTAGGAGCGTGCGACTCCGGAGATCGTGACCGACATCGCGTGGAAGACTTAGGGTTTTCTGCTGGTCAAGGCAAGTGCTGAATCTTGGTCCTATGTTTTTAAATGGTTTTATTAGATATTTAAAACTGCATGCTATGTTAAAAAGTAAAACTGCTACTTGGTTAGATGCTAGCTAAACACCCCAACTAACAAACCAGTATAAACACCTTCTATGCCACCCTAGGTTAATATTATATTGTTTAATATTGACTTCACCCCCTTGAATTAGGTTTTAATCATGTTAGCTATGCTTAGTTGCAATCACATGAAACTTGGACATGTTAATCTCAATGCTTGTTTCATCAATGATTTTAAAAGACAGTGGGTGCTGTCGTGTTTGCAAATGGGTGTAGCTGATAGTGGGTGCTATCGGGTAACTGTTTTATAAAACCTGATCGGGGTGGCTAGTTGCAAGGTTGGTGCAGTAAGCACGAGACTTGGGTCCAGTGCGGGAACCACCCTGGTCCCTAAGGACCGATTCCTTGAGGTAGACGAGCTAAGTTTAACAGTGCGACCATGTGTGCCTGTATGGGCGGGCCCTGGTCTAGTATCCTTCGGACTCCTAGTTAGGGCATTCCAGTCGGTGGAGTAGGCAATCGGTGTTGTCCTGCAGGCGCAAGAGGGGCATTGCAGTGGAAACCTCAGCGGGAATGTCCTAGCTAGGGGAAAGTTGGAGAAAGGCCTTGTGGTGACCATTTTTCTTTGGGGGCACCCGAGGAAGAACCACCTCGCATGGGTAAAACGTGCAACCTCTGCAGAGTGTACAACTATCATGATAGCCGTGTCCGCGGTCAAGGACGGACGACGGGGAGCTGCCTCATGGTACTTCTTACCTTTTTGTTTTCAAAAGGTGTTTTTAAAGGAAAACCACGATTGGTGTCGTGCGTTTTGTTTTCTCTCCTCACAGTGGGTGCTGTGAGCGATGAGGGTTGTCGCACGGTGGGTGCCGTGAGTAGCCAGGTCTGGGCAAAACCGGTTTAGGCCGGAGTTTCAAAAGAAATGAATTAAATATTTGATTTCTCTTAACTCATCTTAAACCTTTTACAAAATCTAGGTAAAACTGGCAAAACTGGCTTTATGCAAAAGAACCATAACCTTCCTTTGTAAACCTTAGATGCATTTAGTCAGCCTTGCTTGTTGAGTATGTTGTATACTCACCCTCGCCTTTTTATGCTTGGTCGCTCATTCTAACGAAAGCAAAGTTGCGATCGCAGAACCCTAAGGTGGAGACGATGAAGATGAAGGCCCCATCGCAAGTTTTCAAGATGAGGATTACCCCGACATCTAGGAGCTCTACTTCGGCCGTGCTTGTGGAGTTGTTTTGGGTCTTCTTTTGAGTTTTGAGACTTTTGGTCTTACCCCTGTAAGGCCATGAGCCCTCTGTTGTTTAACGCCATGCTTGGCGCACTCTGATGTAATTTATACTTTTACGTTCAATGGCAATGATCCAAACTGTTCAACTGTGTGTACTAGCTACTGATCCAGGGACTAGTACAGTTAAAGCACAGAAGGGACTCGACTCCGTTTTTACGGGTCCCTACACTCACTTAGCATCTTGAACTTTAACTTTACTCCATCGGCCTCTTACACTTCCATCCAATAAGACACTGGTCTAAAACCTTTAAAATTTTGTTAAATGCTGAGATGGTTGCCATGTGTCGATAAAGACACACATGCATGTCAAAAGCCGATCTGGCATTCCACCTGTGGGTCTGCGTCTTCTTCAATCCCTCTCCCACTGATCTCCCTCCCCCTCTTTCGCTCTCTCCCTCTCTCTTTCTCCCTCTAAGGCTGGTCGGCCCCCGACCCCCTGCACATAGCACCTGACCGACGTCGCCACCGCCTCCGTGCCCTCCTTCTCCATCGGCTTGGTGCGTAGATTCGCCATAGAGCACGACATGGCAGTGCACGCTCCTCCGTGCTCGCTGTCTCCACTGCTCCTCCGCCCACGTGCTCACCGTAGACGAACGCAACAGAGAGGGATGGCTACCTCGCCACGCATCGGGCGAGGAGTGGCTGCGGGCCGCCGCCCTGACTCCCCCTCTCTACAGATCACCTCGTCGTCATCCTCAACTTCTCCGACACGCCACCTCACGTGGGCTCCACCTTGGCACACACCTCAAGCCCCGGCGCAGCTCTGCCCTTCCCAGCGGGCGTGGCGCCACTGATGGTCGCCAGCCCCAGCGCAGCTCCTCCCATCCCCTCCAATCTCTTCCCTCCCCTCTAATCTCTCTCTAGAACTACTCCAGTCCTCTTGGCACCGACGAGGTCCTTCCAATCGACGGCGGAGGTAACCATGGCGAGGTCCACCTGTTCTCCAGCGTCGCGCCCTCGAACCCCTGAGTGGTATATTCGGATCCTCTATCAGAATCGCATCGCAATTACGGTCCGCCGATGTAGGCCCCACCGCTGAATGGCCCACCTATCGCGATGAAGAATAAAGACTGCCAGAATAAAGAGAGGATCCCATCGATGCCCTCACCGCCAACCCATCAAGATCAAGGTCCAGCCACGCCCATACATGAGGCAGAGCTGAAGAGAGAGAGAGAGAGAGAGAGAGGAAGAGGGGGCCACATGGACGATGGACAATGACGTGAAGGCCACATGAGATATGAGGGTTAACACGTGGGTAGCCTCCTCAACATCTAATCGATGCTCTTAACAGTTTTGGTTAAGATGTAAACATATATAAGTTGAAGGGGTTGATAAAGTAAAGTTGAAGTTAGGAAAGAAGGGCTAAGTAAGATTCGCTACAAGTTTAGTAGACAACAATATAATTTTCTCTAATTTTAAAGTAACAAATCTAAATATTTTTAAAAATATTCATAACAAAAGTTCTAAAACTTTAATATACACAAATTTCAAATGTCAAATATTTGTGATCTCTTTTACAATATTAAAGTTCTATAATTATATCGACCACCAAAATTTTGCAACCTCCAAACTGTAACTTTGACCATCGGCATATATATTCATTCAATGTTTGCATGATAAAACACAAAACTAGCGAGGCCCTAGCAACGGTGTCTTATATCCATTCCAGCTAGTGACTATTAGCTACTCCTATATTATAATAATAATTTATTGTATGATTGAATAGACATTAAAAATATTAATAAAAAATATCAAACATGAATGCTTGACAGCTAGGCCGGAAAATACTGTTTATTTAACATTTTAGAGTATAGTGTAAAGTGTAAAAAATTTTAGAGGATAAATAGAGTGTAGAGATAATAGTGTTATAGAGAAGAAATTCAAAGTGTTAGCCGAAGATTGCATCAATAAGCATAATTATTTCCATGCACAACTTTTTTCTCTCTCCTCCCACTATCATTGAAATATGTGCTGTGCACAAAAACTCTATTACTGTGTGCCGCCAAATATGGAGTAAGTACGTGGCTGGCTGGGTATAGAAACGGCCACAGGTCGCACAAGATCCTGTATCCTAGACTCACGAAGACCATCGTTACCGAGCTGAGTATTGAGTATTGTGTCACTGACAACCCAATACGATATCAAAATGGTCCCACAGGTCAGTGTAATATACTGGGTGACGTGTCCACTGCCGCACGTCTCGTGAAGAGCGGCGGAAGCGGAAGCGGAGCCAGAGCCGAGTCCCGACTCCCGAGCGGTCGCCGACCCGCCGTTACGTTCTCCTTGCCCGCCGCCTCCACCTCCTCGAGCGCGCCTCCTCCTACCGCGCCGGGAGGGAGAGCGAGTGAGCAAGGGACAAGCCGAGACGCCGCGCAAATGGTGGTAATGGCTCTGATCCCTCTCGACTCTCGTCCCTCTTCACCATGTTGTCCTTGGTTCTCCCTGCCGCGGCGGCGAGGCTTTCTTCTTGTTCTTTTTTGTCCTTTCTTTGATGCGTTCTAGATCCTAAACTTGTCTGCGGCTGTGCTGATTTTGCGCTTGAAGTTCGGATTGTGATGTCATGTGGTTAGGGGATGTTGGCGCAGTGAAATTTGTTCCTTGACGCAAGTTTTGCGCCGGCGCGATGTTGCATACTGCGTTTCAGTATTAAAGATGAGAATGTGCACGCATCGTTTGATCAGAAATATCAGGCTCTTCAATGTCTCGACCTTATTTGGTAGAACCATATGGTAGCCTACTGGCTACAAGCCTGACGTTACAGAAATGAATCACCGTGGAATGCTTTATGTTGCACATAGTGCTAGTAGCGCGGAGCACAAAGGATTAGGGTACAGTGTTTATACCGTCAATCTGTAGGGAGGAATGTGGTTTCAGTAATACAAAAGCAGATTGGTGTTCCTAGCCGCATACTTGCAGCACAAAAGGAACTTCCAATTCACCTCATCGCCCATTTGATATCCTGGACATTTCTTCACTCTCTCTCTCTCTCTCTCTCTCTCTCTGTTTTTGCAGAAAGCGGGGAACCCCAATTCCATTACTTACTGAGAAACAGAATTACATTGTCTTTTCTAAGTGATCCTCAGATCGCTTGATGATCCCTTAAAGTCAACACATAACCAGTAACCACAAAAGAGCGAGAATCTAACAAGCATTCAGGTTCAGAAAATAAGGAAGGGAATCCAGATAAGTACACACAGATTACAAGCGAAGGAACATTCAGGTTCAGAATAAACTTTCAGCTGCTCCTTGTATCCCAGATTAGTTCAGTCGAGAGTGGTCCCCTTCACGAGACTTCGCATCACTGCTTCCAGTATCCTCCAGACTTGGCTTCAGATTTTTTGAAGATGCAGCCTCTGAAAGCTTTAGATTACCATGAGATAGAATTTGACTTCTATGTATAGAGATAGTCCCTGTACTATATATATGCCTTGACACCTATCAATAATATTCAATTCTCCCAATTCTCTCTTTCTCACATGGTATCAGCAGTCTAGGCTCTTCCTGTTCTCTTCTCTCCCTGCGCTGCGCTGCAGCTCTCTGCGCCGGTCGTCCTCCCTAGTGTAGCACCCACGCCTCTCTATGTCTGCGCCACCTCCGTCAGCTGGCAACGGCGCACCTCCACCAGCCAACGGCCCTGGTGCCGTCCAGCTCTTCAACCCGGTCTTCACCCTCTCCACCATCAACGTGTGCTCGCACATCCCCTTTTCACTCGAGCTCAATCCACCTAACTACTCCCAGTGGCACAAGCTCTTTGAGATCCTCGTTGGCAAGTTCTGCGCCTCTACCCACCTTTTCGATACCGAACCGGCTGCCCCCGATGCGGTCTGGATGACCACGGACTTCGCGGTCAAGTCCCTCTACGCGTCGCTCTCCGAGGAGATCCTCGGCATCATCCTCAACCGGGGTGCCTCGGCTCACGCCATGTGGCTGAGCCTAGAGGGCCTCTTCCGGGACAACAAGACGTCGCGCGCCCTGTCCCTTGAAACCGAGTTCCGCAACGTAGTTCAAGGGGACCTCACCATCCTCGTCTATTCACAACGGCTCAAGTCCTACACCAACGCTCTCGCTGACATCGGGTAGCCCGTCCGCGATGACACCCTCGTCCTCACCCTCCTCCGCTGGCTGTCCGAGAACTTTCGCAACATTACCACCATCATGAAGACGTGGGTGCCCCTTTCGATGTTCCTGGAGGCCCGCCACATGCTGATCCTCGAGGAGGCAGACCTCAAGGTCAGCAAGCCCGAGAGTGCCACGAACCTCTTCTCCAACACCTCCGGCAAGATGTTGTCCTCGGGCAACTCCAAGTCATCGTCATCGTCCTCCGGCAACGGCAACCCTTGTCCTAAGAACAAGGGAAATGGCAAGGGTTGCAGCAACGGCAACCTCGGCGGCAACAACAACTCCGGCGCGCGCCCCCAGTCTTTCCCATGGGTAGCGCTCACTTGGGGTTCAACCCTGGACCAGCACATTCCAGATGTGACCGACCGTCTCCTCCGGCCCCGGCATCCTTGGCCCGCGCCCGCAGCAGGCATTCTTCACGCCCCCGACTGCGCTTGTTGTTGGCGCCCCTCCTACCACTCCGTCTCGGGATCAGGCATTTCTCATCCATGCGATGAACGCCATGACCCTGCAGAAGTCAGATCCATCCACCTGGTACATGGATTCTGGCGCCTCATCTCACCTAGCTACCGATACTGGTAATCTTTCAACCATTCACCCCTCTATTCAAGTCATCGTCGATAATGGCACTTCCCTATCTGTCACTACCACCGGCGACACCCTCCTATCTTCCTTTGCCCACCCACTTACACTTTCAAACATCTTAGTCTCTTCACGTATTATTGCCAATCTCATTTCCGTTCGCAAATTTACCAAAGATAATCATTGTTCCATTGAGTTTGATCCCTTTGATTTTTTTTGTGAAGGATCTCCAAACTCGAGCCATGACACACAGGTGCAATAGCTCAGGTGACCTATATCCTTGTCACTTGGCATCCGCACTTCGTCATCACACATTCCTTGCCTCTCCATTCTCCGCGACAACTTGGCACCAACGTGTGGGACACCTCAGCGACAAAGCACTCTCCCACCTCCACGCCTCCGCTTCCATCCTAATAACATCCAACAAAGTTGTCCCCCATTTATGTCATGCATGTCAGTTAGGAAAGCATGTTCGTCTGTCATTTTCTACATCTATGTCTAAAATGAGTCGTCCTTTTGAAATCCTTCATTGTGACCTGTGGACCTCCCCCATCAACAACATATCTGGTTTTAAATACTATCTTGTCTGCCTTGAAGATTTTACTCACTATTTGTGGACCTTTCCCCTCAAACTTAAATCTAAAACGTTTTCTATCCTATAGAATTTTCAGACGCACGTCTCCACACAATTCCAGAAAAACATTCAGAATATCCAATGCAACAATGGCCGCGAATTTGACAACAATTTCGCCCGTGCCTTCTTCCTCAAACACGACATTCATCTGCGCATGTCCTGTCCCCACACTTCTCCACAGAACGGTAAAGTTGAACGCATTATCCGCTCCACCAACAATGTCATCCGAACCCTCCTATTCCAAGCTTTCATGCCATCACCATATTGGGTTGAAGCCCTCCACACCGCCACATATCTCCTAAACCGCCTACCTACCAAAACCCTAAACAATCTTACCCCATACGAGGCCCTTTTTGGCTCCCCTCCCATGTATGATCACATTTGGGTTTTCGGCTGTCGGTGCTAACCCCACCTTTCCGCCACCATGAAACACAAACTTGCCCGATGATCCTCGAAATGTGTCTTTCTCGGTTATCCTGATCACCGCAAAGGCTATCGATGCTTGGATCTCACTACACATCGGATTACCTACACTCGACATGTTGTGTTTGATGAATTAACCTTTCCCTTCGCCAAAACCTCTGCTCATGTCCCTAGTTCCTATTCTTTTTGGATGCAGATGACTCCACTATAGGCTGGTCGGACGCCAGTCGCCTCGTTGGTCTCCCTATCGGGCCTTTTGCCACTGCTCTTGATAGCCCTGTCGCCGGTCCTGGTGCCCGTGCCGGCGCGGGCGCACCATTAGCCACTGCCACTCCAGCCAACGGCGCTCATCCCACTCCAATTGGCAGCGGCAACCCTGGCACTGATCGGCGGCGCACCTAGCGCCACCCCTCCTCCAGGAGGAGCGCTCACCGGCGCTGTCCCTCCTTCTGCCTGTCCGAGTGGCCCTGGTCAGGCCGACACAGTCCCCGCCATCGGACACGGCGTGGCCTCTGGTCACCATGCTTTCTTCCTCTAATCGGTGCGAACGCCTTCGGTCTAGGACACGCCCGCCTACTCCTGGCAGCACTACTAGTCACAGTCGCCTCCTCGTCTACAGGCAGCGACCCCGACCGATGCCCTCTGCTGCGCCGACCCCATAAACTACCATGACACCACCGCCAGCTGCCACGTCGTCGTCGCCTGCTGCGCCACCGACTGTTGCACCCACGGCAGCTCCAATGTTGCGTTCCACTCACCCCATGGTGACGAGGAGTAAGGATGGCACACTGCCTCCCCCGCTCTTTCAGTTAGTCGTCACTACAACAAGCGACCTCTCTCCGGAGCCAAGGACATACCGCGGTGCACTCAACGATCCTAACTGGCGGGCGTCCATGATCGATGAGTACACCACCATCGTCAGCAACAACACATGGGACTTGGTACTGCCACCATCCCGCACGAACATCTTCTCTGACAAGTGGATCTACAAGCACAAGTTCAACTCCAACGGCTCCCTAGCCCACTACAAGGCTCGCTAGGTTCTGCGAGGCTTCTCCCAGCAGCTCGGCATCGACTACGATGAGACATTTAGTCTGATGGTGAAGCCAACCAGTCAACCACCATCTGGACTGTGCTCTCCATCACCGTCGACAATGCCTGGCCTACCCACCAGCTCGATGTCAAGAACGCCTTCCTCAATGGCACGCTCATCGAGACGGTGTACGCACAACAGCCGTCTGGTTTCATCGACCCTGACAAGCCCAACCATGTGTGCCGTCTCAACAAATTGCTGTACGGGCTCAAATGGGCACCTTAGGCCTGGTAAAGTCGATTTCATGCCTTCATCACCTCTGTCGGCTTCTCTAACTCCAAGTCAGACTTGCTGCTGAACGTCGACGACATCATCCTTACCGTGTCGACGTCGTCGCTCCTATGCCTCATCATCGACACGCTCAAGCGCGAGTTCGCCATGAGCAACCTCGGCGACCTCCACTACTTCCTCGGCGTCACAGCCCCCCGCTCTGCCCAGGGCCTCTTCTTGTCGCAAGACAAATACGCCGTAGAGATTCTACAACGAGCCGGCATGACGAACTGCAACCCCTGCACTACTCCGATCGAGGCTCGCTCCAAGCTATCGGCTGTAGGCGCGAACCCGTTGCCAATCGAACCCTATACCAGAGCCTCGCCGGCACCCTGTAGTACCTGACGTTCACCCGCCCAACATAACCCATGCTATGCAGCAGGCCTGCCTGCACATGTATGACCTGCGCGATCAACACTTTCAGCTGGTCAAATGGATTCTGCACTACGTCAAGGGCACCCTCGACTATGGCCTCCAATTCACCTGTGGGGTGTCTCACAACATCACCGTCTACATCGACGCCGACTGGGTTGGCTGCCCTGACACGCGCAAGTCTACCTTAGGCTACTGCGTCTTCCTGGGCGACAATCTCATCTCTTGGTCATCCAAGCGGCAACACACTATGTCCCGCTTGAGCGCCGAGGCTGAGTACCGCAGGGTTGCCAACGGTGTGGCCGAGGCTTGTTGGCTTCGCCAGTTCTTGCTTGAGCTTCGTCGTCCTCTACGGAAGGCTACAGTCGTCTACTACGACATTGTCAGTGCGGTCTACCTATCTACCAACCCGGTCCAACACCAGCGCACCAAGCACGTGGAGATCGACCTCTACTTTGTCCACGAGTGATTTGCTCTCAGCGATGTTCGTGTTCTTCACGTGCCGACATCACAGCAGTGCGCCGACATCTTTACCAAAGGCCTCCTGACTTCAATCTTCAAGGATTTTCGCTCTAGTCTCAACATTCGCGAAGCTCCTAGCGGAGACTACGAGAGGCTGTTAGAGTATCATAACCTGTCATATCGCAACGACTAAGGAAGTTGCGATCCTCCCTGTCCCTTTCCATATAATGGCCAGCGTAATCTTCTTCAATCAGCCAGATTGATCCTTATCTAATCAGATCGGCTAATTGCCTATTATACCATATTTAGAGATAGATTACCATAAGAAAGAATTTGACTTTTATGTATAGAGATAATCTCTGTACTATATACACACACACACACACATAGAGGAAAATTACATAAGGCTCCATGATCCATTACCACTAGATGCGCTTTGAGATTTGTGATGTTGGTATTTGTATATTTATATACCCACTAAAAAAATATTTGAGACGTCAAATTCCGACAAAAATTAAATTTAACTCCAGTTTAACTACTTATAAATTTAAGATAAATATAGTTCAAACTGAAGATGAATTTAATTTTTTCGGAGTTTGGCATCTCAAATATTTTATTTAGTAGGTATGTAAAGATGTACACATCAAACAACACGAATCTCAAAGCAGAACATAGGGTATTCGATCATGGAGCCTAGGCTCCATGGAGCCTTGAACTGCTTTCCTATATATATATAGAGAGAGAGAGTGTGTGTGTGTTTTGCTATGGTGCTTTGCAAAGCACGGATCTCTCCGTGCTTTGCGCTGTGTTTGAAAAAACCGAGATTTAAACGGCCAATCCAAACCGTCCATTTTGTTCATCTTATTGAAATCTCATTACTGATTAAATTTTATATTTTTTAAATTTTTTAACTGTTTATTTCATATTTTTCAAAATCAGCCTTATTGGAGGCTTTACAACTACTTAGATCGTGGATTTTCATAAATATGAAACAAATAGTTAAAAAATTCAAAAAAATTAAAATTTGGTTAGTTCGGATCAACCGTTAGAGTCTCAGATTTTACAAACACAGCACAAAGCATGGAAACTTGTGTGCTTTGCAAAGCACCATAGCAAAACTATATATATAGAGAGAGAGAGAGATTTGCTAGTGTGCTATGGATAGCACGGATCTCTCCGTGCTATCCACGGGGGTTGCAAATTTTAAGACCGAAATAGACGATCCGAACCATCCATCTTGTTCATCTCAATGAAATCTCGCTACACACCAAATTTCAAATTTTTTGAATTTTTTTACTATTTGTTTCGTATTTTTGAAAACTGGACTTATTTGAGGGTCCACAGCTAATTAGATTAGCGATTTTCAAAAATACGAAAAAAATAGTAAAAAAATTTGAAATTTGGATAGCACAATAGTAATTCTCTCTCTATATATATATGTAGGAATAATACATAAGGCTCCATGGAGCCTAGGCTCCATGATTCGTTACCACTAGATGTGCTTTGAGATTCGTGTTGTTTGGTTATTATACTTTCATAACTCACTAAAGAAAATATTTGAGACATCAAACTACAAAAAAAGTTGAGTTGAACTTCAGTTTGAACTACATTTAACTATACTTCAAACTAGTTCAAACTTTACTTCAAACTAATTTAAACTGAGTTTTAATTTAATTTTTTTGGAGTTTCATATCTGAAATACTTTTTTAGTGGATATGTGAAGATATACAAGTCAAACATCATGAATCTCAATGCACATCATAGGTTCTTGAATTATGGAGCCTAGGCTCCATGGAGCCCCAAATTGGCTTCCTATATATATGTGTGTGTGTGTGTTGACACCTATCAATAATATTCAATTCTCCCAATCCTCTCTTTCTTTTTTCTCGAATACGCAGGAGAGCTGCGTATCATTTCATTAAAGAAGGAAACAAAAGGTCACAAAACAGACCCAACCACACCAAGAACACGCACACACGCACACAACACCCCCACACACAACAAACGAAAAGTCAGATGACCACATAGCCAACCGACCAGACCCCTAAACAAGACACTGAACTAAGGATCCAAGATCCTTAGCACCAACAGCACACCAAAAGGAAATCTCAGTAGCCACCGAAGTAACCACTAAGGCTACAGAAGGAGCAGCATAGTTGAAAACACAGGCGTTCTGATGCTTCCAAATCTCCCAGGCGGTAAGAATAATAAGAGAATTGATCCCTTTTCTAGATTGCCTGTCCACCTGCTCAAGCAAGCTAGACCACCAAACCGGAAAAGAAGGCGCATCCTGCTGAGGCGCCAAAAGATGCTGGCCAAACTTCTGAAGAATGAGATACCACACTTGCTGAGCAAAGACACAAGAAGACAGAAGGTGCTGGATAGTCTCATCCACTTGATCACAAAGAGGGCAGGCACTAGGATGAGGTAAACTCCGCCTAACCAAACGATCCCCAGTCCAACACCGATTATAAGCTTGATCCAGGGTTCTAGGTTTACTGTCAACACCAACATAACTCACCACCAAACCCCATATTACTTTAGCTGTGGAACATCCGAAAACAGATGAGCGCCGGTTAAATTTGATCACAATATGCACAACAGTGATTACCAGACCAATTTTTCTTCCTAAAGTTTTCTTTTCAAGATAGCATTCAATTGAATCAACCAAATAAAAAATCTTTTTTTAGAGGGATTTTACATTTCCAAATCCTAGCACAGCCATGACTAATGAAGTTATCATGAGATGATTCTATCAGTTTGTACACAGAATCGACAGTGAAATTAGATCTCTTACCAAATTTCCAAATACACACATCAGTTTTATCTTGGTTAAAAGTATCATAGGTCCTGATCTGATTATTCCATTTTTCATCCAATTCTATGGGGAGCCATCTCCTAAATTGCAAAGACCAATGCAATTTTTTTGCTTCCAACACAGATACATCAGAATTCAAGCAAATATCATAAATCTCGGGGAAAAGAGAATCAGGGGACTAGAATTGCTTGTTTGAAAGGCAGTATCCTTGTGGAATTCTACCAGTGATGGTACACAAACTGCTTCATACCACTGATAAAATGCCCAACCTGTTCAGTTGCCTCCCATTAAATTCTGTTAGTCATGTTATGGATAACTTGTCCTGCTGATCTTATCATGGGCATGTCCTTCCAGAGAGCCGTTCTTCCTGATCTGTGAAAGCTATCACACAGCAATTAGATTTTTCCAAAGCTGGGAATTCAAGTGCCTATAACTATACTATATAATAGATGCACACACATTTGAATTGCTTAAAATTCCCTGTGAGATTGGCAATACGTTATGGGGGTGGCATTATGCCAGTATGAGATGCTACTTAGAAGTTACTTATCGATTATTCTCATGAGTTAATTTTTCCTCTCTACATTTTCATTGTTGGCTGTTTGTTTTTGCTGTTAATATAGATATTTGAGATGTGGTGCTTAACGCATGTCACAGGGCTGCACTAGTGAAAGCGATGACGGTGATAAGTTTGAGTGGGATATTGATGATGAGGCCGAGGCCTTTTCTTCTCCGGTCTTGAGGAACCTTGATGCTCCTGGCCCATCTACGCTGGTGTGGCAGGTAGGTTGGCTGGCTTCCAACACACGAGCTTGTTCGTCTCATGTTATTATCTTGTTCTGATTATAATCACAGTGTGGTGTTTGTTTGTGGAACGACCTGAAGGATGCTAATGGGAAGGCCAATGGGGCAGCTCCATCTGATTCTTTGGTTAGTGATTTTGTGGGAATGGGTTTCACAGAGGAGATGGTCTTGAAGGCTATCAAGCAGACTGGTAATAGCAGCAGTAATCAATTTAGTTTAATTTGTTTACGTTGTGTTTTGCATCTTATGTTTCAACTGTTGTTTTTTGCTTCAGGGGAGAGTGATACAGAAGCATTACTTAATCTACTTCTCACATACAAGGTATTTTTTTATGCTCTTTCATTACTGGGTCTATCCTATGATGCTCTTGTTGCATGGTGGGAAGGACATTTTATACAAGCACTATTGTGAAATGCAGCTGGTAGGTGGTGACCCTTCAGTGGACAATTGCTCTACTTCAGGCTGCATCCCCCAGTGTGTTGAAGATGCTAATGGTGATGATGTTGATCTTGAAAACTGGGATGACGACAATGCTGGTTTGAATATCAACATGGATCCAAACTCTGATGATGAGGTATTTTCAGCTTCCCCTTGGTGTACCTGAATGGAAAGTGAGTTGTATGTAGAATCAGCTACCCCTATAGGGATAACAATCCTTTCCATTTCAGTAACCGTGCATGCTAATTAGTCTCACAATGAACAGTTTGATGTAGAAGGACAACCAGATATTTCATTGTAGCGAATTTTAAGTATTTCCAATGGTATAAGAGTAATGTGTGACGCTTACATGTGATAGTTTATTGTATTTTTAGGAAGTGGTTCCAGACTGCTAGACATATATTATATCACATGTTTTCTGAATTATGATGTATATTACCTTTGTTATATTGGCATGTTGGGTATGTGTACCTTTCATTGGTACACTTTGTAAGATTGCCTAGGGGTTGTTTCTGTATCTAAACTGTGGTTGTTAGTCTTGTTCATGGCTTTTTGACTGGAGCTTCATGCATTGGTTTGTCCGTATACTTCTGTCCTTGCAAGCTATATGCAGTTTATAACTTAAATTGTTGGGTCTTGTATGGTTTTTATTTTGGCATCTTATTATCAATGTCTATTACTTGGCAGTAGAATGGACAGTGAGTTGTAGCGAGTGTCTCTACTATGCTTTTCATGTGCTTTGATGCAGGGTTTTCTGCAAGAGATGTCACAGAAGGATGAGAAGATCTTGTCCTTATTGAGCATGGGTTTTCCCAAAGATGAAGCAAATATGGCTATTACTAGATGTGGTATGTGTCTATTGAAGTTGCTGCTTTTATGGGAAAGACACCTTATGCTGTCTATTTTGGTGTAACATTCCCCAGGTCTGGATGCCTCTCTCGCTGAGTTAGTTGATTCAATCTATGCATCACAGACTGCAGGAGGTTGCTCCGGGAACTTATCTGACCATGAGGTACCTTGTAGTTTAACTGTACATATGAATCAACAAACTTAATGGAATGATGCTGGAATTTTGTTTGCGATTTTGCAGGACACTGAGAGGTATTGCTTTGGGAGAAAGAAAACAAAATTCATGGAAGACAACAACAAAAAGAGAGAGCGATATGGATGTGGAGCACAAGGAAATCGAGTGCCCTTAGATGGTAGCCATGATGTGCCAATGCCTCTTCCTAATCCAATGGTTGGATTTAACCTGCCCAGTGATAGGCTACGGTCAGTAAAAAGAACACTCCCTAAACAAGCTATTGGACCACCTTTCTTCTATTATGAAAACGTGGCCTGTGCTCCAAAAGGTGTCTGGACGACCATCTCGAGATTCTTGTATGACATTGAGCCCGAGTTTGTGGATTCAATGTTCTTCTGTGCTGCTACAAGGAAAAGAGGTTACATACATAACCTACCAATTAAGAATAGGTCACCTCTCCTTCCCCTCCCCCCAAAGACAATATTTGAGGCCTTTCCCTATAATAAGAAGTGGTGGCCCTCATGGGACCCAAGAAGGCAGTTCAATTGCTTGAAGACTTGTCGGGCTAGTGCAAAGCAAACAGAACGGATTCGCAATACTCTTTCAAACTGTCAGAGTCCACCACCTCTAGGAGTTCAGAAAAAAATCTTGGAAGAGTGCAGAACCTGGAATCTTATGTGGGTCGGAAAGAACAAGGTTGCTCCTCTGGAGCCTGATGAGATAGAATTCCTTCTTGGTTTCCCTAGAAACCACACTAGAGGAGTCGCCGCCATGACAGAAAGATACAAATCTCTTGGCAATTCATTCCAAGTTGATACAGTCGCGTACCATCTCTCAGTGCTGAGGGACATGTTCCCCAATGGCATGAATGTGCTGTCCCTATTCACTGGCATTGGAGGGGCAGAGGTAGCTCTCCATAGACTTGGGATCCATATGAAGACGGTGGTCTCAGTCGAAATCTCTGAAGTGAACAGGAGTGTTTTAGAGAGTTGGTGGGACGAGACCAACCAGACAGGGAACCTGATTGAAATCGCTGATGTTCAGACCCTAACCAATGACAAAATTGAATCATTTATCAGAAGATTTGGTGGCTTTGACCTGGTCAT
Organism: Olyra latifolia; assembly: GCA_036346145.1. Lineage (NCBI taxonomy): Eukaryota > Viridiplantae > Streptophyta > Magnoliopsida > Poales > Poaceae > Olyra > Olyra latifolia. The sequence goes on along the minus strand of CM070528.1, from coordinate 52,474,048 downwards.
CGGGGGCAGCCCATGCAACAACCTTGCTGGCAGCAACCGGCACCATCGTGATGGCTTGGAGGGCGAGCAATCTGCCCTATTCTACCACTACTTCAGGATCCTAGATGCTGTCAAATCGGCCATGGCAAGGATGTAGGCTTGGACTTATTCTAATAGTGCTTATCTCCAGGAACAGTGAGTTGCTGTGGAAGAAGTTTCTTCCAAATACAGATCATTTTTAACTTTTAGCTCTGGGACTAATTGTTGCTAAGTGCTCATTTGTTGGTTGATCTTTGTTCATTCTTGCAACACTCATTAACTTATGCACAAGGTGTTTTGTAGCTATTGCTTGATGCTTGCAATTGAATCAACAAAGTGCATGAGTTTGGAATGATTAATCCCATGGGGAGCATATGGTCTGATTGTTTAGCTGATGAAAAATTGTGGTCAACATGATGGGTTTGCTGCATAGGGATGAAAAGCAAACCTGTGTTGATGTTATTTCTTTTTCTTGGAGCAACCTGGTTTTGCTGTTTCTAGTCTGTTTTTATGGCAGTGATTGATACGTTGTCTGTCTCTCTGGTTTGTATTCCTGTAGATCTTGCCTTTGTTTCCCAGCATTTCACCATCTGCTTTGTGAGGTAGCCATTATATGATTCGAATATTGGCATGTGATTCTTATGTTACTCAAAGAAGGAACATTTTTATTTTCTACCTCATTTCAAGATTACGGCAAACTAATAGCATTGACATAGTTTCATTGCATTCAGTTTTTGTGGTATCATATTCACAACCTATGGAAGCATCACCAAATTATCTTTCTTTATAGATTCAATCAATTCATGCTTATCTGCAGGTGGAGAGCAATATAACATGGCAAGAAGTCAAGACATTAAGTTGACCATGACAGGTAAAAACTTCACTCTCACTGCTACCAAATACCAATAGCAATATGATGATACCTTCTTAATTCATCAACAGCCAAATCCGAAAAGAAAAGAGAGTAAATGATAGTAGCTATCAGAAAATAACTTGTCAATCAACATGCACTGTGGCATCATCATTTTTCAGTCGCTGTTGATAAGATTAGAGAGAAGGAGAGTGTGTGAATGGTTGAAAATGTATTGACAGCCCAATAGGGCAATATACAGAGTATAAGAGAGAACTCTAAAATGGGAAAAGACTATTCTACTCCTACTAGACACAAATGACTACATACTTTTAACAGCTGTAACTTTTGGGTTTCTTTTTAGAATGATTTACCACTGTGCTGAAGCTTTTTTTTTTTTGAAAAAAAATCCTACACTATTCAGAAGAACAGTAGCAGTAAAGAAAATCCCTAAGATCAGTGGCTGTAACTTCTGGGTTTCTTTTTAGAATGATTTACCACTGTGCTGAAGCTTTATTTTTTTGAAAAAAAATCCTACACTATTCAGAAGAACAGTAGCAGTAAAGAAAATCCCCAAGATACAAGTACACTGACCTGTGACCTGAAAAACATAACCAGATCTTTCAGTGAAAACCTAGGGGAAGGAAGATACAGCATGGTTTTGAAGGGGTGGAAGATTTGTTGCCGTCCAAATTCTTCATAATTCGAGTGGCAATGGAGATGATTGGATAAATGTGTTGATGAGGTTGTTATTAAGCATCGTATACACCTCCGATGTTAGTATCGTTTGCTTTCTTGGTTTTTGTTTGGAAGGATCAAAGCGGGGTCTGGTGTATGAATACATGCCAAATGAATCATTGGAGAGGTTGCATCTATTCTGCATATCCAAATGGCACTGTGTTATGGGCTGGCCCATCGCATGAACAGTACCGAGGTACTGTAGCAATGTGAACAGTACCGTGCTACTGTAGCACATGGGCCCGCGCCATTATCTCAGTCATTATTTTTTGATTGTTATCTTTTCAATTTATTATCTATCTTTAGGGGATTTGATTAAATCAGATCTAAGTCCTTTTTTAGTGTGCAAGTCAGTCATCCCTATAAAAGAGACCTCATGTATCCTCTATTAATCATTCAAACAATAAATTAGTTCGAGATCAGATCTCATAGGTGGTGGCTCCAATTAAGAGCCAAGGCGTTAGCTTCGACAGCAGCTCGCCTCGCCCACGTTAAGGGCCATATCTTTCCTCGTTACGTGTTGGGATTAGGCACGTAGCAATTGGTATCAGAGCCGACGATCCTTCAGCCATGGTGTCCATCAAAGATCACATCTCCAACCTCGTGGCCTCTTTCACCGAAGATCGAGCGCACTGCCTCATGAAGATGGAGCGGTGCGAACTTTCGTCCGTGTTCGTCCACTTCGGGCACACACGGGGACAGTGGAAGGCGGCCAAGCGCGGCGACCTATGACCAAGGCGACGACCTTCTCGATCTGCGTGCATGAGATCAGATGGGTTCCCCAAACTTCAACCTTGAGGACAAGGTTGATTTGGAGGGGGAAGTAATGTTATGGGCTGGCCCATCTCATGAACAGTACCGCAGTACTGTAGCGACATGAAAAGTACCCGTGGTACTGTAGCACGTGGGCCCGCGCCGTTATCTGAGTTATTATCTTTTGATTGTTATCTTTTCAATTTGTTATCTATCTTTAGGGGATTTGATTCGATCAGATCTAAGTCCTTTTTTAATGTGCAAGTCAGTCATCCCTATAAAATGGACCTCATGTATCCTCTATTAATCATCCAAACAATGAGTAAACCAAGTTTCTAGTAAGGCGCTACCATCGATAACTGGCCAGTGGCTCCGTACAGCCAAAGCGTTAGCTTCGACAACAGCTCGTCTCGCCTACGTTAAGGGCCGTATCCTTCCTCGTTACGTGTTGGGATCAGGCACGTAACACACTGGCTTCATGATCATTTAGCTCAAGGTGGTAGATGGGAAACTTTTGATGTGACAAGCACAACTGATGAGCTATGGCTTTGATCAGTTTGTGGCACATACAGATGAGGCTAGAGACCCGTCCTTCGATCATAAAGGCTATAGACATGCTAGAGAGAAGTGGTACTGAATTAGAAATTCCACCAGTGAATGCTTATATTACTCCTTAGAACCATCATCCTAGTTTATTAGTTCAACTTCTGGAGAAGCTACTTGAACCTGCAGGTCATTCTTTACTTTTTTTGAACTAATCAGGCCATTCTTATCAGAACGAAACGAAGCAAAAGGGGTGTGTACTCACATGTTTAGTATGACAATTTAGTACTGTGTTCCGTCAGGATTTGGTAATCGGTCTATTCACTTTCTTTCTAGTTTTCTGTTGCTTTGCCTTTTAAAATGTACCAACATGATAATGAAGTATTTCTTTTTAGTTTCTGGTGCCTCCCAACTTGCATTCACCTTTTCTTTTCTTCTTCTACAATTTGTTTGCCTTCACTTCATAGTATTGTTTTGGTATTCCTCAGCCCCGAAGGCGATTGTGCACCATTTGGAATATACAAAATCCGTCGTTTTGTTTCCTCTTTGAAGCTGATGAATTGTACCATAGTTACTACATTTGTTGAGTGATTTGGCAACTAATATGACGATTTTCTCAGATAATGCTCCATAAATCCGCAGTTTTTTTTTTCTTAGGGGCTTGCCCCCCTTAAGCAAAAAAATCCACAGTTTTTTCCTTCGGTCCACAAGGCACCCAGCCGTGCAGAACCTTGGAATCGATCGACATGTAATGATCATTTCTTCGCGTGGCTGCTAAGATTCTTGGGATTCAAATAACCAGAACCAGAAGAGACTGAAAACTTTCACATGAATGACGTATTCCCTGTGCCAAAGCTTCATATCAGGATGAAAAATTGACAACCAAGCGTTGCCCGGATCAAACCCCAGCCAAGCGATTAAAAAGCCAAACAGTTCTTGTTTACCTACTACGAACTTTTGAGTGCATTAATTAAGGGGGGAAGAAACTGAGAGCTAGCAAGCCAGGCAGGGGCTGTTGATGGGTGCCTCTCATGGAGGAATGGTCTATTACTACCTGTCGCTGGGATCGCAAGCTCTGCGTGGCCGTGGCCCAGGACGACGAGCCTGTCATCTCTTGTACTGACTTTGGTGTCCCTGGAGCTGAAACGAATCACGCACGAACTTGCCAAAGACCGGGCACGGTGGAAAAACTGACGCTCTGAAAACTACAAGTTTTGGCTGGATTATTTTTCTGGTTCCCCCTTTGCTGGACTCTTCAGATTTAACCCTGTTTTGTTCGGCTCACGGCTTAGGGTATTTTGCCATTTCCTGGGCCAGACGCTTTGGCTTCTATAAGCGGCCGTTCTCAAACATTTTGAATTAACGCTCTAAAAGCGCAGGCGAACCAAATGTTCCATCTTCTTGAAACAGCTTTTTTTTTTGAGAAAGGGGCAGGAGAGCTGCCATCCATTAATTAAAGGAAGGGTGGTACAACGTTTACAAGTTCGGAGGGGAGTTAAACCCCCCCGGGGGGGACAGAGATGCCAGTTAATTACAAAGCTGGCACCTACGGCCACCCAGAGTCGCAGGGCATCTAGTAGTGAAACTATGAAGGCAGGGCGAGCCGTCTCAACCACGCGGAAGATGCGGTTGTTGCGCTCTATCCAAAGGTGCCAGATGGTTGCAGTGGCGACTGACAAGGTGTTGCGGGAGGAGCTGGCTATGTCCTCGCGCCACCAGCTAGGGAGGCAGGACCGGTGGTGCCAGGATGTAGGATCAGGGGAGGGGTTGTCGGTGGAGGCAGCGACCCTCATCCAAACGAAAGAGCTGAAATCGCAGTGGATGAATAAGTGCTGCAGAGTCTCGAGGTTGCGACGACAGAGGGGCAGAAGTAATCATTGGGCAAGTGGCTTCTTAAGAGGGCGTCTGTAGTCAAGACGCGTTTGTGGAGCAGGAGCCAAAGGAAGAACTTGCATTTCAAGGGGGCCCAGTGTTTCCAGACGCGAATGGCCGCACGAGGCTTACTACGGCCCGTGAAGTGCAAATTGTAGGCAGATTTAACGGAGAAGTTGCCATCACGTAAGAACCTCCAGGCGATCTGGTCACTGACTCCTTCAACCAACGTGGTTGAGAAGATTTGACATAGTAGCAAGATGAACTGGGGGATCATTTGCGGTGTGAAGTTGCGCCTAAGGTCGGAGATTCAAGTGTTGTTGGCCAAGACCCCCGAGACTGATCTGTTCTTCCTGGAGGAGGCCGCGAAGAGTAGTGGGGCTAGAAGCTTTGGGGAGGTACCAAGCAGCTAGTGGTCGTCCCAGAATGAGAAGTGGTCCCGTTGCTGAGGGTCAGGCCGGTGCCGACTTGAAAGAGAGCAGTATCAGAGCCAGGCTGGTTGCCGAGCAAGTCAGCCCAAGCTTTCAGTGGAATGGTCTTGTTTAGCCAGAGCTAGCATAGCCAAAGGGCACGGGCAAAACGCATCAAGTCAAGAACACCCAGGCCGCCCAGCAAAGTCGGAGAGCAGACGGTGCCCCAGGGAAGCCGACACTAGCCCCTAGAGGCAGAGCCAGTGCCGCTCCAGAGCCACCCCCTTCTGATCTTGTCAACCTTTTGGAGGACAGAGTTGGGGGGTTTGATGACCGAGAGGATGTAGGTTGGCAGGGCCGAAAGAACGGATTTAAGCAGGGTGAGCCTTTCGTCTTTGGACATGAGGGGGCCCTGCCAGCCGGCCAAGCGGTTTGAGATCTTGTCAATGAGGGGTTGGAAGTGTACATGACGGAGCCTTTTGATAGAAAGTGGGAGCCCAAGATATTTGAGTGGGAAGGAGGCTCGGCCTGTGGGAAAGTCTTGGAGAATGTCATCAAGGTCAAGGTGCTTACATCTAATGGAGACGACCTGGCTCTTGGAAAGGTTCGCTCGGAGGCCGAAAATTTCGCCAAACTCTCGGAGCAAGAGGGCTAGGGCGGAGATGTCACTCTTAGTGGGGTTAGAGAAAATGGCAGCGTCATCCGCGAAGAGAGAGGCACGAAGGTTAGGTGGCACGCCACTGACGGGGGATAGCACCCCCGCTTCTGTTGCTCGTTGCAGAAGAACAATGAGCGGTTCAATGGCGAGGTTGAAAAGGAGGGGCGACAGGGAATCACCCTGGCGGAGCCCCCTGCAGTGGTGGATGGTGTTGCCGAGATGGCCATTGAGGGGCCCCTCTAGGGAGGAAAGGTCCAAGATAGGTAGGCCTAGGAAATCCCAATTGAAGGAACGTCTGCATGGGCTGCGGATGCCAGGGGCATCGTCACCTAGAATGGAGCAGAAGTGACGATGGAGGACCTTGGCCATGTCGAGTAGTTCAGTGTGGGTGCCGGATGTACTTCGAAGGGAGTGGATGAAGTTCTTCCGGCGTCGACTGTTGGCTCGAAAGTGAAAGTATTTGGTGTTAGCGTCGCCAAGCTTTAGCCAACTAAGGCGGAGCGTTGTTTCCACTTCATTTTGTCAATCACGCTTAGGCCAAGGATTCTCAGCTTAACTCGGCGACGTAAATCTTGTTTCGCCAGGGAAGGGCGCGCGACTCCCTAGCCACGTCAAGGAGGCGGACGAACTCGGAGGCAATGGCGAGCTGGAGTTTGGTGTCACCGACATGAGAGCGGCTTCAGGCCTTAAGGGCGGAAGTGGTACGAAGCAGCTTGAGTCTGAACCGGTGTAGGGGGTGGGCGGGAAGGCGCGAGGAATCACCCCATGCCTACTGGATCACCTCAGGGAAACCGGACAGCTTGGTCCAGAAGGTCTCAAAGCATAAACGTCTAGGAGGGCCGGGAATGTTGAAACACTTGAAGCTCATCATTTTAGTTTGGTGATGCCGCCGGCTCGGAAGATGGAGTAGCACAATTCATGCCAGTGGTTTAGACCCGGGTCATATGCGTGCGTTGAACAATCGCTTGGTAGGTCATGACTCCCTGAATTGAACGATCTACTGCCCTTCAACATCGACAGCTCAAGCTCCGATGCAGTCAACATATGCGTATTGATCGTAGCTTCGTCAAGGTGTGTGTGGACCAGGCGATTTGTTCGGCCATGGCATCAATATTAATCTTGTCCAAGTACAGTGGTAAGAAAGTAGTGGTACTAACAATGCCCATTAAACAGTGAGTTGAAAAAAAATTCAGGAAGCTGATGACGCACCAGACAGCGAGCCGCTTGTGTAACAAAAAAGTAGATCACTCACCTACCACTCGAGTTAACACGAAAAGTTTTTTTTTTTTCAAAGATCCAGCAAGAGCTGGCATATTAGCATATATGTATTAAAAGACGATGGAAAAACTTTTGTACAAAGTTTAGAAGAACAGAGGGTGGACAGTTCCATGGCGTCGTAAGACTATCTCCAACCTTTTTCTTTAATTTTCTTCCTTTCTCCATTTTCTTTATTTCCTATCATTTCCAACAGCATCCCTTCAAAGGAAATAATATAGAGAAAGAAGAGAGAATTTCTTCCTGAAGAAAATGGAAAAAAGAATTCCTTCCGAAAGAAAACAGTGAAGAGATCGAATCTATTGGAATCACGAAGGGATACCGTTGGAGACAGTCTAAAGCTCTGGTTACTCCGCGAGGAGTATCAGTTCATGTATGCGGATTAGCCAATGAAGTTTAGAACGCCAGCTTTGGCTTGACGGTATGTGATTCACGGAGGTTAACACGAAAAGTTAAGTCCCAAGATTTGTGGCCGGTGACAGATCCTAGAAGAGACCTTGTGTGGTAACAAGCAGATCGAAGCAAAGACCTGTAATTTGTAACGGTTACTAATTACTTGTAGTCTTGCATTAGTCGAGAGGATTACTGCAATTGACAACACCGAAGCGCACGTGGACACGTACGGAAGCAGAGTGTGAACGGCTTGGCCATCGAGCCCTAACTGACGGACAGTGACCGTACAGCATTTCGCTGCACAATCTATGGACTTTTGGGTACCTGCCGGTACGTTAAGCAAAGACTTTATAATGGTACTGTGAAATTTTCCATTTTTATCGTTCGAATATCATTGAACTATAGGTTCTCTGATAGAAAATCAAACCAGTTCTGAAATCTCTGGTATTTTGTAAAAAAAAAAAAACCAGTCAATAAAATTTGATATTTTTTGGAAGATTATTGATGATAAATTTTTTAATTCAAATTCTTGTTTGAAATTTTCGGTGATAGGACTGCGAGCGAAGTAAATTATCAAGCTAAACATGCCAACAATGCTAACACCGGGCATAACAAAAAATTGTAGGATTTAGAAATAAAGCTTCTAAAATATATTTTGGAAAAAATTGCTTAATCGAAGAAACATCGCGAGGGAGGACACGACGCAGAAATGTGAACAAATTAAGACGTCGCGGTCGGAGGGGGTCCAAAAAGTATATAGGTACCAACGAGCAATGGCACTGTACGGAGTTAGCAGCTAGGCCATCGTTCACACGCTGAAGCAAACGTGTGCGTTGCCATAGATCGCCGACGGCGACGCGCCGGCGGATCGCCGCCGTCGATCGAGGCGAGCCATTGAACCGGCAGCCCTTTTTTTTTTCTCCCGCGGAGCTCTCGTGATCTGCCATCAAGTCCAAGTGCAATGCTACGAACTGGCCCGTTCACACGTACCACTGGTGCACTCACGCTACAGAGACCTAGCTGCTGGTGCATATATACCTGGTGCCTCGCCATTAGCCAAGCAGCAGCTGCAGCTCGAGGCACATATACTGAAGTGAAGCTAGCCACAGAGGTATAATCTGCAGCGAAGATGTCTCTGGTGAGGCTGTTTGACACGCTGGCCTTTGATGCGTGGAATCCCTTCAGCATCTTCGGCACGACGGTGGCCGCCGACGCGTGGCTGGCCAGCGACACGTCGGCGTTCGCCAACACCTACATCGAGAGCCGGGAGACGGCGGAGGCGTACGTGTTCAGCGCGAGCCTCCCGGCGGGGGTGAAAAAGGAGGAGGTGACGGTGGAGGTGGACGAGGGCAACGTGCTGGTCATCACCGGCGAGCGCAGCGTGCGGAGGGAGGAGAAGCGGGACAAGTGGCACCACATCGAGCGCAGCTGCGCCACCTTCTTCGGCAGGTTCCACCTGCCGCCGGACGCCGCGGTGGACCACGTCAGGGCGGCCATGGACGGCGGCATGCTCACCGTCACCGTGCCCAAGGCGGGCGCCGCCGCCGTCGAGAAGCCCGAGGCGAAGGGCGCCATCGAGGCCGAGCCGTGCTGATGCCGACGCCGACGCGGATGCGGATGCGGATGCGGCAAGCTGTGCATGTGATCCTCCTCCGCTCGATCGGTCCATGGACTTTTGGAGCGTAAGTCCGTACGTCCTAGCGAGTAAGGTGCTTGCTGTAAGACTTTCTTCTGTGGTTTGGTGTGAGCTGCATGCTGGCCTCCATGTGAGAGGAACATATCTGCTTGTATTACTTCTCTCCTTTGAGTTCATGAGTAAATGAAATGAAGAGCAAGCAAGCATCGATCTCAATGGTTTGATTTCACGAGGTATTATCGTATATGTTGTCGAAACTACGTGTAAATCAAAATTTTAAAACTCTAGCTATGAATATCTTTTGATCTATTTAAGTTTAGTACAAAAATCATATAAGTAGATTCGTCTCGAAAGTACTTCCATAATAATATAATATTAATGGGTTTCATAACCAAATTATGCAATAATTAGTACTCCATCCGTTTTTTAATATAAGGTGTATAGTTTGAATGATTTTGTTTTAAAATATAAGACGTGCATGCAAATTTATTGTTGTTCTTCCTTGCTAACATTTATTTATTACATGATTCTCTCTCATGTATTCATAAACACCTCTCACATGATGTTTCTCTCGTATTTTCAAGATATTTATAACATGGGTAGCATGTCCATCTTCTTTTAGCCTTCTCTTAATTTCATAACATCCTTAATCTATGTGCAAATTCAAAATATGTCATATAAATAAACGGAGGAAGTAGTGGTTAAAGATGTACATTTTGGAGGTAGTGCTGATGTCTAAAACAATAATTATTTGTGACCAGAGAGATTAATTAATAGTGTGACAATTTTCCTTTTTTTTTGGAGAGCAGGAGGGATTTGTTTTATCTTAGTAGTGTGTGTCAACTGATCAACTGAAACTATGATATTTTCTTGCAAAAAGTATCAGACAACAGTACAATACCAGAGGCGAAAAGCACAAGCCTTTTGAACGGACCAGCACGGTGATGAACGGCTTGCAAGTTGCAACACTGCAGATAACGCACACATACACACCATTACACCAACCAACACGTACGAACGGTAGCACGAGCCAAGGATGAAGGATAGATAGATGTGCATGGTTGGCACTGTCGACTTAGGGGCCAACTGTGTGTATATTCCCCACGTCTATTGCGAGCTGCACTGACAAATATCTTGGGATGAATGATGAATCCTTCTTTTGAGGGGGAAGAAATTAAATGGCAAGTTGGAGCAAGGATAAATGCAGATATATGTTTCCTTTGAGAAAGAATAAAGGTAGAAAGATCACGAGCTTGACCAATGCGTGGTCACGGAGGCGCACAACTAGCCGCAGATCCTTTTTGCACGCAGTAGTGCGCTGATTTTTTTGTTTCTATTATATTTATTTTATAATAAATTGATAGAAATAGGTGGTAGCCTATTGATAAGAATAGGCGTCCGTTGCTGGTCTAATGGGTGACAAGAACGTATCGCGGTATGGTTGGACAATAAGGTTGAAGTGGTTGGCCGTCTCAGGTGGTCGGCACTTTGCCTCCGCAAGGCTATTGCATCACTGCTAGCTCGCTATGTCAACCATCTTGCCCAACCGTCTCAGGTGGTCCCTATCGTCCATTGAGCCAAGACAGGTGAATATTGTTGACAATATGTAAGTCGGCCACCTATTTTTGTCAATTTATTTAATGATAAAATATATTTAAATAAAAAAATTGTAGTGTGCTACCGGCCTAGCACAGTCATGTCCCGTAAACGTAATGGGCCCAACTGAAAACGTTGAATTGGTCCTACTTTAGTTTTACATCGACTACACATATAAGGGATAAAGTAAGGTGGCAATGGCATCGCTTATAAAACCAGCAACTGGGCATGAAATTTGGAATTGTTGATGCGCTTATCTGCACGATTTATCCATCGAAACCCTACTCCCGCGTGGACAGGTTAAAGGCCCCAAAATCTCAGGCCAGAGCCCAGAGCCAAGGTTATCTTGGACTGTTTCCTTTTGGAATTTTTTATTTTAGAATTTTTAAATCTTATTTACGAAAATACTAGACCGTTTTGTGAATTTGCAGAAATGGACGCACGTCGCCCGAGTACGGGGCGATAGGCACATTGGCCGTTAATGGCTGTGGACACCGTGACGGGTCGTTAACAGCTGCTGACACCTATCGTCCGAATATAGAGCGATAAGTTGTGGGATTTTTTTTAAGATTTTGCCCAAACGGTTGCCCGACCGACCGTTACCGGCCTGTAACGGCTACAGACCTATCGCCCTATACACAAGCAATGGCCCTACTCTCGGGCGACGTGCATCCATTTCTGTAAATTTACAAAACGGCCGAGTATTTCCGCGAAAAAGATTTTTTAAAAATCTAAAATGAAAAAATATTCCTTTTGACCTAAAAAAATAAGTGCATTAAACAATGGATATGCAAATTTCAGCAAAATAAATCGCTCGTATGCATGCTATTGCGATAGCAAATACCTAATTACCAGGGAAATCTTTTACTGAAGAAATCTTCAATCCCTTTTGCGCTATCACATAAGCATCTTATCCTTACGTGCCATTTCACTTTGTGGGTTATTCCATGTATGCCAGTGGTGATTTTTCTTTTATTTAAACTGTGTAAATATTTTAAAAAATTCCCCAAAAATCACATTATCACCAAATACATAAAACATTTGATCTAAATTTTTTTGGTATTTTTATGAATAATTGTGTAACAAAAAAATGTATACACTCGTAACCAATATTTTAACCTAAATATTAATCATGAAAATATAAAAAATAGAATGGAAGTATTGAATATTTGATAACATTCTTTTTTTGGAATCTTTTAAAGCGTTTACCGCTTAAACAAAAAGGCAAATTTTCACACATGGCATACAAGAGAACAACTCAAAAAATGCAATGGAGTGTTAGTAATGGCACAAAAGGTGTCGATGATTGGGAAATTGATTCCCCGCCAAGTTTACTTGTTAATTGAGAGACCAAACAACTCCTCCTTGTCAGAGGTTTTTCATCGTAGATGCACAGATTAGCCAGATGAAGAGCAAATTAGGCACGGGGTTTTATCCTAATTCGGGTCTCTCAGAAAAAGATAATAACCTTACTCCAATCGCACGAATGCATTTGTGTTATTGCGATGAGGTTGCAAAGACAGGTCTCGATACCCTCCCCTCCCATGGGAGAGGTATTTATAGTAATACGCAGTCCGGGTCCTACACGATCTAGAAAACCTATCTGAATAACCTAGAATCCTATCAGATTATAGGTATATTCTATAAACATGCTAACTTACAGCCCAAGAAACATCTATATCTGAAAGGCTTCGAAGTCTGGGCACGGAAGAATTCCCGAGACAGCGAGAGCATCGAGCCGATCATCCATATGCACCTCTTCAGGGCCGTGACGATGCCGTCAACGGCCCATAAGTAAAGAGACTCACTCTCGAGGTCTATCCGCCGGGGTATCAGTCCAAGCTTACCATGCTCGGTTCATTCCCCCTAGGTACGTGCCCATGAGCATATTTCACATAAAACTTAGCTACCAGGATATCCTATCGAATCCCTGACAGAAGGAATTGAAAACTTTTGAAGTTGCACACAAAAAATTTTCCCTTATTATTTAGAGGGTAACTAAGAATCAATATTACATCATTGAGGAAATGGATAGCACAACAAAATTAAACGGACCACTTTAGGATTGAGAAGCATCTCTTCAACAACACATGCAAGAACATTCTGGTTAACCAGCAGGATAGTAATGTAACAATTCCATTAGTACAACCTTGAGCCACCCACTCATAGTGGTACAACATAAGCTAAACAACTGCAACACAGCGACAACATGCACATAATAAAATTGGACCTCACGATAGGATCCTAGCTACTTGTCGGCTGTCGTCCTATCATGCACACCTAAAAGAACTTCCCAGAGTCATCCTAGTCACACTCGATGTCGTTCTCTTTGCAGCACTCAGAGCATCTCCAGAAGAGACTCTAAAATGGAATCTTCTCTATATTTAGAGTCTCTCGTCCTCCAGCAGAGTCTCTATCTCAGCCTCTAAATTTAGAGTTTCTCTCTCTCAGCCTCTAAATTTGGAGGCTCTCTATATCAGCCTCTATAGTTTTTCTAGATAGAGACTCTGCTGGAGATGATGAAAATATAGATAGCAAATAGTGATTTAGAGGGGGTATATAGAGGCTCGATTTTAAAGTTTTTGCTAGAGTTTTTCACAGAAGCTCATGCATTCATGCTCCTCATTGCTCTTCTAGTCCGTAGGGATCAGGTATTCTGGGTACACGTACGTCATTCCAGGGCATGCCCGACTCCCCCACCATGCCAGCAGAAAAGCCACTGTCCATAGTTGCCCTATGGGGCCTCTTGATCTCCTCGAAGGCCTCAAGGGTCAGCTGCTCCAGTTGTTCAGGAACTGCATCCACTTCCAGCAGTGCCCAATTGAACGTGATGGAGGTATCCGAGCTCCCCTGGTCGAAGTTGTCGGTAGCTATCTTCTGCAGATCCTTAGCTAATTGCTCAACCTGGCCAAGGGTGGTCATCAATATCGTAGTCACTTTCGTCACTTCGGTCTGCATCTATATGCAAGGCAGCCATATTGATATACCTAAATTTTGGTCAGGCATACATTTGTACATGAGTTTATAACTAATTACCACATCCGTAGCTCAACAATCCCAAACAAAAGTGCCTAGCCCCTGTTTGCAGTGCGTTCAACACCTAAAAGGAAGGGGGGAAGCAAATACTAGCCGCGGATTAACAACGAAACATTCCTCTACCTAAACCCAATGCAAATCGAAGCATCAATGAGTACGAGTTCTCTGTCGATTGGTCATGAAAGAAGATTGAACTAAAGCACTTGGCAACAATCACAATGTTCCATCATGCCCGCTCCAGATTTCTACCAAAAGGCGCACAAATGTTGGAAAAATATGGCCGCCACGTTTTTCCAACACGGACTCATTGATGGCCATATTTTTCCAACATCCTGCGCGAAACCCCATTCCACACAACCCCCGGCCACACGGACGAGTTACCTTCGGCGAAATGGTCGGGCGTTCAGCTTCACACGTGACAAAGACGCCAAATCCTGCGCCTCGTCGCCGCAGGGTGAAGATGGCCGCCACAGTGTGCCCATTGGAATTGCCCATGCTCTCTGCCCTTCCGATGCCTAGCCACGAGCAGCAGCAAGTGCTGCCGCCGCCACCTCTCCGCGTCGCCTCCGAGGTCGCCTCCTTCCGAGCGGACACGGGAGACACTAATCGTTGCCCCTCCATATCGTTGAGTGGAGCTAAGAGCATCTTCAATGGTGAGCCAACCACTACCTATAAAAAGTATCCATATCATCTATAGATAGCAAAAAGACAACGTTTTCAATGGATTAGCTATAGTGTAGTCTTTATATTTATTATAGGCCTACATGTAATAGCAAGTATGTACCTTGGAATCGGCTACTCTTGTTGAAAAGCTAGTCTATATCTTTTTCTATACCTTCTCTTCTCTACATAAGCAAAAAATTGATTTGACACTCTTAGGTAGCTGAAGTGGTACCATTAGAATGCTCTAAGAGGTAGGAAAGAGTTATGCTACAGCTAGGGTTTCTCTCTCCTCCCCCTTGTCGCCGGTTAGGGAGATGATGGGTTGGAATTAGGCCGAACCACTTCCAGGGCCATTTTGCACAGTGGGAAGGGGAACGGGGCTGGTAAGCATTCGCGTTGGAGATGCCCTTAGCTTCGAATATCTAGAATCTACAAAATCCTTCCTTTGTTTTCTTTTCTGAAGCTGATGAATTGTATGACTATTATTACTTTTGTTTTGTTGGGCGATTTGGTAGCTGATAGGACAAATTTCTCATATTATGCTTCATCCACAATTCTTTCCTTCGGTCCTACTCCTAGCTCCTAGGGGTGAAAACAGATCGGGTAGTACCCGACCTGTATTCGTATCTGGTACATGGCGGGTATAAAACAGTTACTGATTTTTAATACCCGTCGGATACAGGTTTGGATTTGGGTACTACCCGGTTGTTTTCCTTCCAGATATGGGTCGGATATGGGATACGGCGCCGCACAAATCGGGTCGGTTTGGATACCCAACAAGAACTAATTAGGTATCGCCCACCCTGTGCCTAGCCGGGATGGAGACGGCATGGCTAGATGCACGGTGGAGCGGTGCGGCAGGCGGCGGCGCCATGTAGATAGCGGTTTAGGGCACGAGGCCAGCGCCGGAGCGGGAGCCAAGCATGGTCCGGCTGCGGGGGTGAGGCAGTGGCGGCCCGGCGAGGTGAAGACGAGACCGAGGTGGCCTTGGGCACAGGTCGCGTAGCGGTAGGGGGCGGTGCGGGCATAGGCTGGAGGCAGCGCCAAGGCGAGGCCAGAACGGTGGCGTGGCGCGTTACAGCAACGACAGGCCGGATGGTAAGGTAGGTAGCAAGGTGCGTGGCGGCGGGCCATGGAGGCTGCTTGGCTGAGTCAACCCAGGGCTGAGGCGGTGCCAAGCGCCGGGCGAGGCGGGCACAGGGCGAGAACGCGCGAGACGGTCACGGCCGGCGACGTCGCCAGTGGCAAGGCGCAAGCTGGAGGGCCGCACAGTAGAAGAAGTGAAGGGAGAGAGAGGAGCGTAGGATAGAGACGTGGAAGCAGAGGAAAAAAGGGGAGAGAGATAAGAGAAAGAAAATAAAGGGAGATGGGAAGGAAAGACAGAGCAGGAGCAGCCGCCTAGACAGATGACAGAAGAGGACGGGAAAGAAGAGAAGAAAAAATATGAGAGGAGAGAGACCTCGTGGGAAAAAAAACTCAGCGCAGAAAAAAAAAGGTGTTCCTTCTGGTGTGGTCTCCAGATTTGTTTCCTCCCCCTCCAGCATCTGTCCTGTCCGCACCATTCCACGTGCCCAAGGTTTCTTTATATAGGGGTAGGGATAGAGATCGGGAGAGAGATAGAGTCCAGTCGATTGGACTCGTAAGAGTTCGCAACAAACTCCAATATTTATCCGTTCTAGACTCTAGTAGATAAATATTTATTTTTTATTAAAATAAAATTAACGCAATTATCTTCCTCTTTTTTTATCCAACACCGGCCCCCTGGCTGATCCTCCAGGTAGCCTTTATATAGAGGTGTTTGGGGATAGAGATAGAGGAATAGATAGAGTCCAAGTCGGTTGGACTCGGATAAGAGTTTGTAACAAACTCTGTTATTCATCCGTTTCGGACTCCAGTGGGTTCCAGTAGCGAGCGCGTGTGGGGGCCGGGGCAGCGGACTGTGTCCACTTGCCACCGGGCCATAGGGTTTTCGTAGTCACTGGACTGAGTCTGATCAAGCCTACAAACTATGTGAGTTTCATGCTAGTTTTGCATCTTGTAATCAAAATCAAGCTTTTAGGCTAGAAAAACAGGAATTGATTCTCTCGCTCAATTGATCAGGACGCCAAACTTTCCCAATTTTTCCCAAACTCTGCCGTTTTTGCTAAAATTTTCGCGCACAAATCAAGCCGGCTACTACATGAATATAGGAGGCCTACGTCCACTTCGTAAAACTAGGATAATTTGCATACTATCCGACTAAGTACCCTGTATCCATTTTCTACCCGTTTGTATAATATCCGGTATCCGTTGTCCACCCGTTCATAAATACCCGTATCTGTATACAACCTGATTTTGCTCTACCCGTATCCGTACTCGTATCTGGAAAAAAAAATTAGGGTAGGATACGAGATGACCTACTACCCGACCGTAACTGACCCGTTTTCACCCCTACTAGCTCCTATGAGACACCCAGCGTTGCAGAACTAATCAATTGACATGTCATAATAATTTTTGGAGAAAGTATAATTTTGGTCCCCCCAGCTATCTATCCCAGTTGTGTACATAAACATGTTTTGGTCCCACGATATTAAGTCTCTAAACTGTGAGAACTGTTTACCAATGGTTTTTTGACCGAATTAATGGCAGGTTTGGTTTGACCAAAGTGTTATATTTGTTTTTATATTAAAATATTTTATAAAATCCAAAATAAATTGCTTATTTGAGTTCCTAATAATTTTATTAGCCCACAAAAAAATCTTGTATCTTACAACATTGTATTAATTTTATAGCATATTCTAGTAGTCTTAAAAAAAATGCTAAACAATTGTGTAAATTTAAAAAAATATGAAAGAAATTCTATGGGATGAGATGATCAAAAGGAACTCAAATATATAGTTTAATTTGGATCTTATGAAATTTTTATATATAAATTACATGTAGCACTTTAGTCAAACCACCTTTCACTAGTGAAAACATTCGTTGACCCAGTTAAAAGACCATTGATGAACTTTTTTATAGTTTAGGGACCACTTTTACCCTATATCATAGTTTACTGACCGAAATGTGTTAACACACATAGTGAAGGGACCAAAAGTAAACTTTTTTCTTATTTCTTCGTGTGGTTGCCAAGAGACAGAACAGATTGTTCTCTTCAGCTTATTTACTTATCTTATCTATTTATCTCTAAATCAAAACTTCAAACGCTTTGGCTTTTGAAGTCGTCTTTTTCTATCTCAAAACCACGTCTCAGAGTTCTCATAAACAATTCAAACGAACGGCACTAGACTTTATAATCTACCTCGGAGAGCTCTCGAAATTCAACTTATAAGCAAATAAGAAAAATAAGAAGATAATATAAGCTAAAAAGGACCCTGAAAACTTCACATGAGTACGGTTTTCCATTGTCAAATCTTCGTATAGGATGTCAACTTTGATCTCTCAGGCCACATTGGCCAACAAGCATTCTCCGGATCAAACTCCAGCCAAATGATTAAGAAGATCTTGTTTGCCTGCTACAGACTTTGAGTGCATTAATTAAGAAAGTAGCTGAGAGCAAAGGTAGCATTATCGAGTAGCGGCTTTCGACCCTCTTTAAAATTCATAGTTTAGAATTTGTTTTTTAAAACCTTCTTGGTTGTATTCAAAAGTAGAGAGTTAAAAGATATTTACAAGATGTGTGAGGATAGGCCAACCATGGCTTGATCTGGTGTTATACTCGCTAAGGTTCATGGATTGCTAATTTCCTGCTGTTGACGTTCGTCTCTATTTTGCTTATAACCTCCCTAGACGAGTTGAGTTGATCGTTGAAGATTCTAGCATTCCGCTCCCTTCAAACTTTCCGGGCGGCATATTCTGGCATATTTTGGAATTTGTCACCTTGACCCGTTATCATATATATACGGTCCCACATGTAAGTGACATTGGCGATAGGCGAATTTTAAAGAGTTTCGAATCCTGGATTTCCTGCCTCATTTTCTCAATGCTCACATGGAGGAATGGTCTATTACCAGCCGATGGGATCGCAAACTCTGCGTGGCCCAGGACGACGAACCTGTCATCTTTGTACTGGCTTTGGTGTCCCTGGACTCGCAATTTGTATGAGCAGTTTGCAGTGAGCCACTGTTGCTTGTATTCGAGAGGATTACAACACAGAAGCGCACGTGGCTTTGCAAGAGAAGGATAGATGTTTTAGAGAAATCGGCGGTCGTCGCGTTGTTCACGAATATATCAATCCACAATACGAGCAATCCTGAAACTACATAGTCCAGTTTTTGGGTAGATGTTTGAGGAAGGCGACGGTCTGTGGTTCCTGCACCTCTGCCTCAGCCTGCAGAGCCCAGTTTTTGGGGACTATACCCTGCGATTTCAGGACAATAATCTGGAAATCTTGGGCTACGACGAGTTGCAAAATTTTCAATTGGCTTTTGCTACAAAACAGAATCACCGCGGACAGATTAGCACGCCGATGCTTCTTGCATCCTGAAACTACCTTGCACTTGTTCACCCATTGCTCATATTCGATGGCCATTTGGAGTGAGATCAGTACCACATACAGCCTGCTAGTGCCAATGCTTCCTAATAGCCAGAATGTACTGCATGCAGTCCTAACCGCGGCTAGGTCGTTTCCAGCTGACCGCAGGTCGGGAGGACTATCCATCATCTTGCTTGTCTCCTGGGAGTTATGGCGCGAGAGGAATCACCGGATTTTGGACAGCAAGGCTATGCCGCCATTGGCTCTGGTTGCTCGTATCAGAGAGGAGCTCAAAGCCTGGGCGCAAGCGGGTGCAAGAAAAATCTCTGAAATAATTGACCTTGGTTAGTCCCGAGTTTGGAGAGGGTAGAGGTTGTAGTCTCTACATCTCACTTGTACTTCTTTCGCCTCCCAGCCTTCCTCTTTTTTGCGTTGCAGTTATGTATTGTAACTCTTCTGCTATATATATAACACCTAGCAGTTCTCCTGCTAGCTCTTGAAAAAAACAATACGAGCAATCACAATAACAAAATAGACACAATTAACAGAGAGACACCTAGTTTTATTCATCGATCTCATATTCTTAGGTATAATGGATATCGTATATATATATAGTTATTCTTAGGTTGGGTTCTTTTTAGCTTATCTTATCTGGCTTATTTGACTTATCTCGTAACTTCGAGAATTTCCTGAGATAGCCTCGAGAGCCGGTTGGCCTTTGTATTTAGGGTTTAGGGAGCTTTTAGATATGCCTACGAGATAAAAAAAAACCGACTCAAAAATTAATAAAAAAGTGTGATAAGTCAAATACGACACGAGATAAGTCAGCTTATTTGACTTATCTTATGTCTTATTTAACTTATCTCAACTTTTTTTTTTATCAATTTTTGAGTCTATTTTTTTTATCTTGTAGGCATGTCTAAAAGCTCCCTAAACTCTAAACACAAAGGTCAACCGACTCTCGAGGCTATCTCGAGAAATTCTCGAAGTTATTTTTTGAGGTGTGGAATACCTATTCTACACTATACACTATAGTGTAAAACAGTAAAGCTACATATACACATATACGGTAGCGCTATTCAGGAGCTAGAGCTATTTGGTGCCCTGATTGGTTTGAGACCGAGCTGTTCGTATTCATTACTCTCGCAGTGAACAACCTCCTAAGATGTGGGATGCATTAACTGCACCATTCAAACATATTTTTCTCTTGTTTTTCGTAGTAAATTTTAATTAAAGATCTGATTGACGAACGGTTTTCATCTTTGTGATGTTGATATTTTTATAAACAAAATAAGATCAAACTCACCATATCAATTTATTTTACTTTTCGTGGCAGCGATCTCATTGAGTTTACTACTCATTCCTGTATGTTACGAATAAGATCAAAGTAAGATAATTGTTTTACGTGCTAGTAACGACCATTAAAATGGAGGGAAATATATATCCAATGGAAAAATATTATTAGCGATAATTACAATTAGTTACTGACAAGTAACGATCAGAAAACAGAAAAATGTGTATACAAGTGTATTGGTATGTGTTCAAATACACATTTTTCAGAATTTTTTCGAACCTTTTTGGTATGTGTTTTTGAAATGTTTCCAATATTAAGAAATCATTTGATTTTGTATTTAGAATGCTGAATTATGGAGTTCTGAGTTGGAAGAGCTAAATACAAGTGTATTTGAACATAAAAAATTTTCTTTAAATTTTTTCGGGCCTTTTTGGTGTGTGTTTTGAATTTTTCAATATTTATGAATTCATTTAATTTTTGGCATTTGAAATGCTAAATTGTGGATTTTATAAATTGAGACAATATATACAAGTATGTTTGACACATTAAACGATTTTTAGATTTTTTTAGATTTGTTTTATATTTATTTTATTTTTTAAACTTCCAAATATTTTCAAGTATCCTATGACTCCATTTTCCAAATTTTCAATGTCATATAGCATAGAACCGCTGTTATAAGGGCATCCGATATACCGATCAATTTAGAGTGGCCCCTTACCCAATTTTTCTTTTTTTACTATCGGATCGTGTGGTCTAGGTGAATCCTACTATCTAATCGGCAGATTTCACACTTAACAATCACCTTCTTTGACTATCTGCACCATTCATTTTGCATGAAGATTCGCATAGAAATGACACGATATACCTAGTTGGTGTGACGATATACCGCAGAGCATTTGCGGTTTTTTTTTTTAAAAAAACTTTCACTTCTATTTTTTAAAAAAACCGCCGCCCTATGGTAATCCGTAATGGTATGGCTGAGGCCCTGAGGGCCTAATCCCAGACCCTAGCCCGTTTCTTCCTCGCTCCGCTCCGGCATCCCCACCAGCCGCACCTCCCGTTCTCTCCGCCGCCAGAGCCGTCTTCACGCCGCCGGGCTGGCGTTCCCCGTCGCCCGTCCTTCCCCGCCACCACCGCTGCGCCTCCCTACGCCATTGCTACCATGCGGCCCGTCCCTCTCCCGGCCATCTCTTCCGTCTCCGCCGCTCTGCCTGTGCGCCTGTGCCGCGGCCGCACCGGGCATCCATCCACCGACCCCGCTTCGGGCGCGCCGTCCACCCTCCCCTCACGGCGTCTCGCCTGCCGGCGTCGCCCCACCCGCCCCCGTCCCGCTTGCGCCTCCCATCTTCATCCGTCGTACGCACCGCTATCCCTCTCCTTCCGTTGCCCTCAGCGCCGATGCCTCTTCCCCCGGTTCCCTCTTCTTCTCCGTCCAGCAGCATGCCACGGCGGCCAGATGCGGGCACGTCGCCTCCTTGGGCTGCTCCTCCAGGGTCGCTGCTCCCCAATCCGGCCGTCCCTCGCGCGCCTTCTTCCTCTCAAGCTCCTCCTCCTGTGCCCCTCCTCCCCGACCTCGCAGTGGCCCTCCTCCGACACGCTGCTGCGGCCTCTCAGCCCTACCCTCGCCTCTCAGCCCGATCCAGTCGTCGCATGCTCGATCCAGTTTTCCAAGCACGTCCTTAAGCTCCGGCTGCTCAGCACCAGCCACCAAGTCTGCCTCCGCTCCACCAATCACCTCCAGGTATGGAAGTGTCCATTTTGCCCAAAGTGTGAGAGTTCTAGAGGTTCATATCCTAGAGTTTTTAGCCTTCTATTCAAGACTAGGCCTAGGATGGATAATTGGTGGAGTATCTAACTTCTGATTTTCGATTATCGAGCTGATGCGGATGCAGGTTGTCGTACATGGTTCGCATGATGGCATGTGCGTTTCATTTTCGCTTATGCACCATACAACACGATACTGCTACATAATAGCTTCAACTCATAATTCTTTTCGTGGAAGGATTCATTACCTCGGAAAGCTGATGTCTTACTTTAATCTGCAGAATTTTGTTTTGCAAACGTTCTGGTCAGGATACTAGAAGCAAATTAGCATATCTGGCATCTATTTGCCATCATACTTATTGCCCCGAATTGAAAACAATATCATGTCATGGGTGCTTCACATATACTATTGTATATTGTTGTGCAGCATTATCATTGGATAATTAGTTCTGTTGTGCCAGATGCGATAAGATATTAAAGTACCTATAATTTTACAGTTTTCTTATTGGTTCAGCCATTCAGGTGGATACATATGTAGATTGTACTAGCTGAATGTAAAATTGTAAAGTGGATTACATTTTTATTTATACCATAAACTAGATCATGTTCACTGTTATTCAGTGTTCATGTATCAGTAACCTTTGTGATCCTTTTAAACAAGGAAAGACGTGGCATTTTTTTCTTGTGCAACTTATATGTTTTTAATATGGGAATCAAAATCGTTTTATTCACCATATTTTTCAAATATTGTGTGGGCTGTGTTATTGCTTTGTTTCCTACCAATGTTCACCAAGGCGGTAGGCGGTAGGCAGGCGGCAGCCGAACGCTGTTCTATAGGCTTGTGTTATCTTTACCGCTGTTCATGATGAACCAGAGCCAAGTACTTCAAAGATGATGAATCTTGAATCTTTATGCCTTCGACTTTAGAGGTGCCAACTTTACTGTGGCTGGTTTGGACTTTGGAGTGTATGAACTGTTCTATAGGCTGGTGTTAGGCTTACCGCTGCTCATGATGAACCATAGCCAAGTACTTCAAAGATGATGAATCCTGAATCTTTAAGCCTTGGGGTTGTAGCAGCTGATGGGCTAGAACAAAAACTTTAGGTTAGATGTAGAGAGTTGAAGTTAGCTTGTTTGATTTAGAGCATAATCGGATGAAGGGAACTTGTAGCTTGCTTCATGCTAGAATCAGAACTAAAGGTGGTCTTCTTGCCTAGGTTAGTTAGCAGGTGAGGCCAAGTGGCCGACCAGAGGAGAAGCTAGCATGGAGTCACCATTGCTAACGTTTGCCCCCACGTAAGGTTGATTAACCCCTTACGTTTTACTGGTGCAAATTGGTAAACCAAAGGGGCAGTTACGCCTTAAAGTTCACTAATTTCCCATGAGATTCTAACCAAGTGCGATAACAGCTAATGAACCTGTCAAATACATAGAACTAATTAGTTATAGCCTATAGGGTAGAGTGCAAATATTAGCTTATTCTCTTAGAACGCTATGATTTCTTGCCTCTTGTTGGTATCGATCTTTTTTTGTACATAGTACATGTACCTTGAGTTTCATTATTTGACATTTGTATTTTTCGATGATTATTTACTCATTTTCATCATGTGCTTATACCTGCTGCAGTCAAAATAGGCTTCTAGACATAGGCAAAGGGCAGAAGAGGTATTCGTTGACCACCTTCAGCTCATTTGGACATCCAGGGGTCCATCTTAACAATGAAGATTTAGTGAAAGATAAGCTCCTAATAGATTGTGGAGAAGACCAAGATTGTGTGCTTGGTAAGTTCTATATGGTCAATTTTCTTATCACTCAATCTCCAAATTGCTACTGTCACATGCACTGATGAGCCTTTAGGTGGTTTTTATTGCATGCCAATTATATTTTGGCAGCTCAGAAATTGTCCATCCATAATGGGGGAAGTTTTATTTTGGCAGCACAAAATCTGTGCATTCCATGGTTAAGCACTTTAGTCTATGCTTTCTTGAAACACTCTGCACACCTTATAATCTTACAAGAGGAAACCATATTAGCCCCCTAGCTTCTATTTATAAAGGCAATTCATAGATTAGAGGATTTAGAAAAGATTGCAGGCCATTCAAAAGCCAAACTCAACCTCTGTTGATTTATGTAACCCACTATTCATTTCCCAATCATCCAGGATCCATCCATCATTTCCATGGTAGGTCTTCCTGTCAGCGCCTTCTCTCTTCCTCCAATTGTCTCCTTCAAAAGCCCAAGTTTAAAATTTATCATGTGAATTTTCGCTCATTTCACTCGGTCTTTATGTGATGCCATGCCTTCAAGGAGTCAAAATTTAACGTTGTTTAGTATGCCATGCTGTTGGAGCCTATTGACACTGAAATGTGTTTCTTAATTTGTTCTTGTGTTACGGGTAAGAAACTTATCGATAGGAGGACCAGACAACAGAAGCAGCATTACTGCATCAGGCATGATATAGAAACAGATGAGGATGTGGCATTGTGGCAAGTTTTTATTCTGATTACTAATTGCTTGAGTTTGGGTTTGGGCCATGGTTAGGCCTACAGTGCCCAACAGTCCATAGATTGTCGAACTTACATATCCCTAGCAGAAACTAACATAAATTGCTTAAAGATTTTGGCAAGTTTACTGAAATGGGCAATAGCACTGAAGTACTACTCAATTGTAGGATTTATGCGTTAACTATGCATTGGTATTTGGTACTTTGTTGGCTATCCATCTGACTATTGGTTCTTGCCAATTTCACACCCAACCATCCTGGTCAATGAAAAAATGTCAGTTTTAAGTTACATGTCGTGGAACAAGTATCTAGTTGTGTTATGTGCAAAGAGGACTGCACGTAGGTCGCTGGAATTACTATTTGTGAGCAGTATCCATGCGCGTGAACAGTAGCCTGCTGCTAGGAATCGGTTAGGATTAGATTAGTTTGGAATTGGCTAAAATAATGGGATTGCATGGGATCCTTTGATTGGATAGGATTAGTTTACATTAGATAGGATTTGTTTCTATTAGAAAAAATTAGTTGCTTTATTTTGAAGATTACTTTCATAGGGTTAAAAGGGATATCATGTATCCATTATCAATCAAGAAAAGAATCAAGATTGATCTAGTACTAACCGCTTATCCCAGCGCCACGCGCTGCTGATGAGGCCATCTCACCAACATTCCCACACACCCCCGCCTCCTCCTCCTCCTCCTCCTCCTCTCTGCTCCTGCCATAACAAGTTGACATTTTTGGAACCCCATGGTTATGAACTAAGAGTAGAAATATTAAATGGTTCTTGCATCCTGTATTGGGATCAAAACTCTAGAGGTTATATCAATGGTGCATCAGATATATACAACAAAAAAAAATATGGCTGATGTTACATCTTAAATAAAAGGAGAGAACAGAGAAAACTGCGGCCTTGTATTCAATGCTTCAGGCTTTCTACTCTAGAAATTGCAATATTTATTTACTTCTTTCCATTTTTACACTGCTGATGCTCATAGTTTAATATTCTAAAGCCTATCCCCTTGGTGCTGTTGTTGTTAGATCACATGTTTTGCCTCTCTTGGAAGGATCTTTGCCTGTAGTGCTGTACTGTTCAGTGATATCTTTTTGTTTTCAGTGGAAGTGTCACTGAATATTCAATGCACATGTCAGGTGGGATAGTGGCCTTGGGGAAGTTTGATGCCCTTCACATTGGCCATCGAGAATTGGCAATGCATGCTTCTAAAGCAGGGAGTCCATTTCTTCTTTCTTTTGTGGGAATGGCTGAAGTACTTGGCTGGGAATATAGGTGAGCCTAGAGGACACCTTCCATAACTTCCCCTTGAGAGACATCCTTGGTAAGAATAGCTCAAAATCAAGGAGGGCCTTGTAATTTCTGTGGCAAATAATGACTTTTTGCACTTCTTTTGCAGGCCTCCAATAGTTGCTCAATGTGATCGGAAGCGAGTTCTTTCCTCTTGGGCTCCATACTGTAGAAATGTTGTGCCTCTTGAATATCAAGTGGAGTTTTCAAAGGTCAGGTACCTAACTCCCCGGCAATTTGTTGAGAGGTTATCAGGGGATCTGAGAATAAAAGGCGTCGTAGCAGGTATAATTATATTTTTTCCTCTTACAGGTTCAGTGTCAGGCTGCACCATCATACTTCTTAATAATATCTTTGTTCCTGTTCTATGGCAGGTGAAAACTACAGATTTGGCTACAAAGCATCTGGTGATGCAACTGAATTAGTGAAACTATGTGAAGAATTTGGTCTGAGTGCATTCATTGTGCGGTCTGTCATGGACACAACAAAAAGATCTCATAACGAAGTAACAACAACTATAAATTCAAGCGATAAAGGACAGGTTTCTTCCAGCCGTGTTCGCCATGCTTTGGCTATGGGTGACATGGAATATGTCTCGGAATTACTAGGGAGGAAACACCGCCTTGTGCTAACGTTTAGCCAATACCAACTTCAGAAAAGGAAAAGGATTTTACTCCCTAAATCTTGTATGTTGAACATGCCACCTGCTGATGGTGTGTATGAAAATTGTGACCTTGTGAACAGCAGGCATCTTGGACAGTGCAAGGTAATCATAAACTCAGAAACCATTGACATTGAGATGAAAGACGAGAATAGTTTGTCACCTTATCCTATTTCAGAAAGTCGTCAATTAGCCATTGAGTTTGGATGATGTAATATAGCTCTATTCATGATTGGTGGGAAGTCATTTTTTGCATACTTGGTCATCTTTTGGAGAATTTGGGTTTATGCCAAATGGAGGGGGTTTTTTTCTAATGGAGGGAAAACAGTAAGGGAAATACCAGAATTTCGTGTTCCAGCATGTGTTTTTCTCATCATGATCAAGCCCAAGAGCATCTTGCTGTTCCATGAAATGTTTTTGTGAGATGATCTGAGATTTTGTGCAAGGTTACTATAAATACAAGAACATCGCAATCGGCGTGGCTTTTTTTGTGTGACTTGGATTGGCAAAAAAAAGAATCTACTGGCTTTTTACCATCTGTATGTATGGAACAAAAGCAGGGGACTCATTTTCCAACACGAGACATGCAAGGAGACTTACTTATACCTCACAGATACTGTAGGTTGTACATTTAAGGGTCACTAGTCAGGCCCTTTCTTTCAACAGTGAAGGACTCGATGCAATGTTCATTGTTACTAGGTGGATGAACTATTAAAGGCAAATGGATTCTCTCTGACAAAGCACTAGTGTCATTTCATGTTTCTTGTTTCAAACAATAGAGATGCTGATGTTTGTCATATGCAAACATCTGCGAACTGTATTTCTTATAGGGGAAAAAACACTTGTCATGCAGCTGGTAATTATAGGTATTTTCCCCCGTGATGATTATGGCAACTAGAAAGTGCTGGACAAGCCTCGCTGCCTCAATAAGCAACTAATTTTAATGTGTTGTAACCTAACACTGATACCACAAAAGGAACTGAAATGTTTTGATTTTCCATTTTCGCTTTTTTATAAGCGGCTGTGGAGTGCTTTAAAAATAAAGCTGCAAGGCTTCTGCAGCAGATGAAATGTAACCGTTATGCGAGCTACACGTTCCCTTCACCCAATTACGCCCATTATGCTATAAATGAATCTACATCTAATATAAAGTTTTTGTTCTAGCCTATCAGCTGCTACCACTTCGAGACATAAAAATTCTTCTTTGAAGTACTTGTTATGTTTCATCACGAATAACGGCAAGCCTATAGATCTGTTCATATCTCTACTATTAAAAAGCCTCTACCGGTGGTGTGATTGGCGTCACACTTTAGCAAAATTATCTAACATGTCATCCATTGCAGCAAATCCATAAAATTACCCACATGACATCCATTGTAACGAACACATTTCATCCAATTTACTAAAATTACCCACCATGCATTCATTTTAACAAATATATCTCATCCATTAAAATTACCGACCATGACATCCTTGATAACGAATTCACTTTGTCCATTTAAATTACTAGCCACGTCATCGATCAGACGCAATAGGCATACACTATTGTGTTGTGCGAAAGATGGAAGCCATATGACCCACTATATCATAATCTTGATAGTGAAATTTAGATTTTCTCGTAGCAAAGCATGGACATTGGTCTAGTACTCTAAAGTTCAAACCAACCTAGCCACGGTTAAGTTGCCACCTCTAAAGTCGAAAATTTCATCGGCACCACAAATTGAGCTGACTCGACGATCTCATGCTTCTCATTCTATCCTTATAGACAAAATGCTACAGAAAAATTCTAACTCTAGCTCATTGTACAAGTGTCTAAGCATTCATTGAACAACTTGTGAGTGGATGCAAGGCAGCGAGAACCAATCACACACTGACACCAGCACAAAAGGACATGGAATGCAACCATAATAGGAGTAGGCCGGCAGCTCTCTACCTAGGGCGTTAGCCAGGTGGCAGGAGGAGGCAGTGAGGAGCACCAACGAGGGAGGGGAGGGAGAGCAGAGGAGTCGGGCAATTAGGACGTTGGGAGGACGAGAGAGAGGGTGAAGGGGTGCGAAAGGCGCAGCATGCGATTGCCATGGTGGCAGCAGCATCCCCACCCTTCCCACCACGCGGCTCTTCCTGTGTCTTGTATTTGGAGCTTCATAGCCTGTGACAATGTACCCGTTTTGTTGCTCGCTGTTGCTGGCTGGGCCACGGCAGTGCGGGCTGCCTCTCTTGCCTTTTGCCTGCTAGATGAGGTGCGATTCACACCTTCTTTCGGCTTAGGTTAGAACGGAGGCATGAGAGGAGGCACCACTAGGTTGCACCACACCGAAACACAGTCATCTCCATTCCACGGCTGCTTTTTTAAAATTAAACAATTTTAGCCTTTACGTCATGAGACGTGCAATCTTAAATATGCAGCATGTCGTATCCATCATAGAGATCGAACCTAGATGAGTGAGAATAAACAATGTCACCCCCACCACTAGACTATAAGCCCATCTGCCTTCGGAATTTCCTATTGCCTTTAAGGTTATATTAGCTAGGTTAGGTTATCTTAACCTATCTAGATTAGCATTTGGGTTTTAATTTGATTCTAGCGTCCTATCATGTGTGCTAGCATGTCTGGGTCCGTTTGTACAAACTAAACAAAGAGTACAACATTGTAAGTGTAAATACCATATTAGGTGTGTCACTTAGCCTAAACGGTAAACGGTAAATAGTCGGTCAACCTTCGTTTAGCTAATATTCAGACTACACGGTTGTTTAAACGGGTTAAAAACGGATTAAACGGCCTAAACGGCCTAAACAGCCTAAACAGTTGGCTACCGAGTAGCGTTTAAACGTCGTGTAAACGGCCTAAACGACCGTTTAGGCGAACAGTGGTCACTAACAGTAGCAATACAATGTCATATGTTTGATTGTGCCATGAAGGAATGTGTACGTATCTACTCTATCTAGTGTGCCATAAATTAGCTGGAATGTGTATGTATCTACTCTATCTAGCGTGCCAAAAACTATCAAAACACTCGTGCCCACGGTCAAGGGCGGATGACCGGATGCTACTACTGTAAGTTCAAGATAGCCCTTGTGTGATTTTTATGATTAATAACAAACACTAATTAATGATAAATATTATTTTATAAAAAAATTTATTGACTAATTTTGAGACTAATATGCCTTATTTGATGCTATCTCTTTAGTCTCTATTCAAATATAAAGAGTTGTTCGTCCAAGCAAGGTATGCATTGTAAATCTATTGAAAATTTGATTTAGTGCTTGTTTAAGATTAACAATTTAATTAATGAATTATTCAAATAGAGGTATGATATTTGCTCTTATTATACATATTTATGTGATCCGTAATTTGCTACTTTTTCTACTTGAGCTAAACTTCACTCCAAGTTACTCATTATCTTTGTGTATAATTCATTCTCTTGTATATTTTCATATGCACCTATTAAGTAGAGTTTATTATTTGTAATGTGTTTTTGAGAACTTAGTTATCGAGTTGCTTTCAGCCAAATCGCCATGATGCGGGCCCGCTAGACCGCTGTCCAAACCGGGTGGTAGTAGCACTTAGAGCAGGCTGCCGGAGCTATGCATCTAGACCGGTCCGGTCCGGCTGTGTAACCTCTTATGACAGCTGTCTGAAATTTATATTTTTGGAGTTTTTTTTAGATCAGATAGAAAAGGTTTACACATGAAAGTTGGAAAGATTTTCGAGACGCATCTTTTTCTTATTATGAAGTTTTTCATTTGAACTCTGTATGATTTTATTTAAATTAATTGATATGCTGTTGTGCTGTGAAAGAAGATGAAAATTACAGTTTCATGTTAGGTTGTTAAATTGCTTTAAGCTTTTGTTTAGCATTGTGTTAATTGTTACTTATTGATGCTTTGTAGTAGCATAGGCAGTTTTTAACTAACGTGGATCTAGTTGAAATCAATATGACTTGAATCGATAGCTATATGCATTAGATTATAATATAAACATATTTTGACATTTTCCTATCTTGTGCATTATGATCTAGTGTTCTCTCATAAGATGCACTCATTTGTGGTCTTATACTATAACATGTGTTTTCTATGCATTATGATCTTTATTTTAAAACACTTGTAGTGCTTAAATGACAAAAGCCTATCAAACTTACCTATCTTCTATTGAGCTTTTGGGACTAATAATTTTCATAAGTGATATGAAGAGAATTAGGTCCTATGAAGGTGAATGATGACTAAGTAACATCAAGGGATGATGGCCAAGTCAATGTCAACAAGGCAGAAGTCGCTTAAGGTTGATTATCAAGTCGGAGTCAACAGGACGAAAGTATCATCAAGTGGATGGTCAAGTCAAAGTCGACGGGACAGAGGAGTCATCAAGGTTGATTAAACGAAGACATCATCGTGCATGGAATGTCGTTAAGAAAAGGATGCGTTGTGTGAAGGTATGACCAGTATAGGGCTAAGGATTTTTTCTAGTCTTTTACCGGTCTCGGTGTTGGTTAAAAAACCGGATTGGTAGGATAGATCACCGTATTATTAAGAGGGGATCAAGGTGTTTAGATCACCTTGGATCATCTATACCTAATTGCACACTCTTAACCTAGTTTTTCGTCAAGCTTTTCTGAGAGGCAGTGTGGTGAGCTCAATAGATAGACTATGCCGTCGGACCTCCATCCGGACCTTAGTCCAGTGAGTTCCTAGAGGTGGTCGGGTAGTCTATGCCGCCAAACCTCGGTGGTTCGGGTCGACCGGACCGTGACCCAGACCTCGGTCTAGAAGGTCTCGCGGAGCTCCTATGCCGCCGGGCCTTCTCTATGCCGCTGGACCAAGGCGGACCGGCTATGGAGGCCAGTCCGACCACATAAGGCAGCGTGTGTATGCCATCGAACAGGGCCAGTCTGGCCACTTGGTCCGGAGGTGAAGAGGTTGTGCCACCGGACCGGTCCGGTTAGCCACAACGGCTAATTTTTTAATTGAGCACTATTTAAGTCATTTTGTTAGTTCTTTTCAGGTAGACTAGCCCATTTGCTTAGATTTAAGTCTAGTTGGATGTGAGAGGGTGATTTGAGTTGAGATGAGTGTTTTTGTAGTCCATAACCCTAGATATCTATTTTTTCTTGAGAGTGTGCTTTAAAGTTTGGATTGATCTAGAGTGACCGATCCATCTCGATCTTATTACTGTTGGTGCTCGCCGGCACTTAGATGGCGTGGGAGACGTCGTGCGCCAGTGATCTTCTCAAAGGAGATTGTGAGAAGACCCGAGCGAACTTGTGCGTGGTGTTGGTGCTTACCACCTCCGCGACGGACGAAGTAGCGACCACCAGTGAAATTGAGGTGGATGGCTTGAGAGGGAGCCGGTTCGAGTTGGTCAGACCTAGCTTCAATGTGGATTATGAGAGACCGGTAAGTCTCTGAGTGTCACGATAAAAAGTGTGCCATTTATGGTTTGCTTTATTGTGCCTATTTACTTTAAGCAATTTATTTTCTTTCAATTACACATTACTAGAAATGAATTGTTTGATTGTCACTCTAAAATTGAAAACCTCTATTTAGACTTAGGTGGTTGGTTTAATAAACTAACTTAGTTGGTTTAGAGCTACTGTATTCTAAACCATTTTAGACTTAGCTTTTACACTTCTTCTAGGTTTTGAAGACGGCTTCTAGGTTTTGAACGCAAGCTCATAATCTGGTAATTAAGTTTAAAATTTAAAAAGTCCAATTCACTCCTTCTTGGACATCTTGGACATCTGATTTCTTATTCCTACTTATTTGTTTTTAAAATATTTTCCAAGAAAATATCACACGATCCGTATCACGAGTATTGCTTTGTTTTGAGTCCACTGTGGGCGCTGTGTGAAAAATGAGATTGAGATAGCCAGACTTGGACAAAACCCAAACATTCTCACTCTTTTCAACAGCTTTCAAAAGCATAGGCAAAATACACGCGGTTGCAGATTTATGGGATCGGCGAAACCCCCAAAATGGCCAGATCCACAGGAGCAGTCATGGAACGTGTGCAAATTTCAGCAAATCTCACACGTGCACAAATTGCTGCGATCGCAAGCACTTTATTATTTATTCATGAAATCAAAAGACGATTACACTGACAAACACCAATCTGGCAATCCAGAATATTGATCACACCGTACACAACTGTCACGCAAGACTCGGAACACATGGAGCAAACACGACTCCGAGCACGACATAGCCTGACCATCACGGGGCAGCGAGCTCTTAGCCGGAGATCTCGACGGACTTCACCTCGGGCTTCTTGACGTCGGCCTTGGGCACGGTGACGGTGAGCACGCCGTTCTCCAGCCCGGCCTTCACCTCCTCCACCTTGGCGTTCTCCGGCAGCCGGAGCCTCCTCTGGAACTTGCCGCTGCTGCGCTCCACGCGGTGCCACTTGTCGTTCTTGTCCTCCTTCTCCCTGCTGCGCTCGCCGCTGATGACCAGCACGTTGCCGTCCTCCACCTCCACCTTCACCTCCTCCTTCTTCACGCCGGGGAGGTCGGCCTTGAACACGTGCGCCACGGGGGTCTCCTTCCAGTCGATGCGGGCGCCGGCGAAGGCGGCGGTGTCGCGGTCGGACGACGCGGCCGCCGGGATGAGGGAGCGGAAGACGCCGTCGATGGGGTCCCAGAAGTCGGCGAAGGGGTCGAACACGTTGCCGCGCCTCACCAACGACATTGCCGCGTTGCTTTGGGCTTATGCGTGTCTCGAGTGAATTGAAGCAAGTGTTGTTGTGAGCTTGATGCAGTGCTTCGCTTGTGCTCTGCAGCTCTGCTTGGTGGCTGGAGCTTATTTATAGTTTCATCAAGAACTCGTCCTGAACCATCTGGACACGTCTAGCTTTCTTGCTCCTTACATCATTCTCGTCCTTCTCTTCGTCTCGGTCTAGAACGGGGCCCCACCTTAATCAGTTCCTTCCAGAGTAGTCTCGTGCCTCCCATAACCTTGGCGGTTGGCGGTTGTACTGTAGCAAATTTATAAGTTTTTAGAAAAAATTTTAAATAATTCTAAAAAAAAATAATAAAAAAAGAAAATTTTTACTGCGACGGTTTGCTAAAAGAAACGGTGCCCTTATCTCCACTCTGCTGCCTAATCAGTGAACTGATCATCCCTAAACCAAACTGTAATCTCTGTTTATCAACCACTTGCGACGGCGCCGAGATGTCTGCTGGTTGGTAGTGAGAGGACTCATAGTACCAAAAGAAAAAAAATATAACGCAGTTGTGTCATGGTGTCCAGAGCTTTGAATCCTACGTGCCGAGTGGTATTGTCGAGAGCGAGAAACATCGAGAACCGACTGCCGATCGGTGTGGCTCCCTGTATTGTTGCAGATGGGCGATGCTTATCCTACTCGATGATATATGCATCCAACCGCAAAGTTGATATGGCCACAGCCCACATTATTGCCATCTGCCTTGTATGAGTTATATATCATGAATGTTGTTCTGCTCTAGTGTCGTCTTGGGAACAGCTGATCAATTTTTTTTTTTGGCACAATGGGCTGCTGCAGCAGACCACTAGACCTTATTGAGATCGCACTAGAATGATCGAGTCCACAATTGAGCACTTCGCCGTGTGTTTCGAGTTTTAAGTACCCACTCTAAATTAATTGTGACGTCTTTCCATTCTTGTTCCCTCGGGTTTTTTCAGTGGAAACTTACGTTCCTTTGTTTTTCAAGAACTTGTTCAGTTCAACATGACTCTGTCGATGCGGCATGAGGTGGTGTTATGCGGTTGTTTAAATTATCTGATTATCTTCTGAAGCTGAATTTTGATCATTTTGATTACTGGTTTCGAAAACTCAAGACTGATAACCAAAGCCTAATTTGATAATGTTTATCTCGTGATTTTGATATTTTGAGAAACAATATAAAAAATTTTAATTGTTTAAAAAGGCAACCAAATAATCTCTACTATTAAAAAGTATCTAGGTATGGTTGTTTGTGCTCAGCGTCACACTTAAGTAAAATTACTCAACATGCCATTCATTGTAACCCACCATGTTATTTATCGCAACGAATCTATCTCATTCATTAAACTTATCCATCATGACATACATGGTAATAAATCTATTTTATCCACTAAAATTATGAGCCATACCATTGGACGCAACAAACATACACTAAGATAAATCATGTGGTCGCTCGCGACATGTCACGCCACGTGAAAGCCGAATTTGCTCTATCACATTTTCGGTAGTAGAATTTAGATTTTTATAACAAAACACGGACATTCGGCTAGTTTAAGAAAAAATGTGTGGACCATGCTCATCAGAAGTGTTGGGGAAAGTACACGGCCCATAGGGATATGGCCCATTTATCTGCCTTCAATCCAAAGAAGGACCCGCGCGAGCCCCGCGAGCTCGCGCCCGAGCTTCCTAACCTGGGGATCCGGGCTTCTTAGCTCCCGAGCTTCCAAAGCTTGGGACGGGGCTCAGGCCCCAACGCGGACTATGCCACGCCGCGCGCATAACGCCGCGGGCCCCGTATGTCACCGCGAGTTAAATGCAGTCGCAATACCAATGCACGTCTGCCACAACCGCTGGTGGGTTGGTGGCCGGTCACGTCAAAGGTCAGCTTGCCCGTTCGTTCCTAAAGAGAAAGACACGCAATGTTGCTCAGCGATCGGAATGCTGAACCCAGCGAGTCGGGAAAGCATGCCCAATGACCAGCGGACTCTAAAAAGGACTCTAAAAATCAGCTACGCCAAAACCCGGCAAGACGGAAGAACACGACCAGTGACCAGAAGATAGTGAGATGCTCCGCACCGAACCGAGGTCAGACTACAGTGGCCGAAGGCCGCCTATAAAAGGAGGGCACAGGCCACAAACAAAGAGAAAGGAGCAGACGTGCGGAGCAGCTACACCCAGCCACCATAGAACATAAGCACTTGCATCTGCGTAGGATTCCTAGTTCTAGGTGATAGTTTTTCGCGCTCAGTCACTTTAGGAACACACATAGTGCCTTGAGCACTTATTGTACTCGAGCCCGAGCTTCCCAAAGCTTGGCATCACCTCCTGTACTCTTTTAAGCCCGATACTAAATGAGGACTGGACGTAGGGCTGTTATCTGGCAGTGGAGACCCGAACCAGAATAAAAACATCTGCGTCACCATCCGTCGTCAACCACCCCCTTTGCTCGACACGCCCAGGCTTCGGTCGAGGGGGCAGGGCTACTCTCGGGTCTCACACCCTTCTCTTGCATATCGGCCTTCGGAGGCTCGCCTCCTCGACGCCGACAAGAAGGTTTTGATCCTTTTGTTCCAGGAGAATAGCTTCTCATCATATTGCTACAGGTTTAAAAGACCTTTGTCCTATCCATTAGACAATGGACGTTTTTCTTTCGTATTTTTCTCCCATTTCTACGAAGCTACGGTTCCATTTTTTCAAGTTCATTGCAATTCGATGTTCCATTATTTTTAAAAAATTTCGCAAAATTCACTAGATTTATGTACTGGGAGCTGCTCGTGCTGTGTGTGGGCAGGGCAGGTGGCTGCCATCGTGCGAGCTGCCGGCCCGCACGGTATTTTACCATTTTTTATCATTTTTTCTCTAGTATATTTTATTAAATATAATTTTTAACTGGTACTCTATATTTTATTAAAAATTCCCCAATGCGGCATGTAACCGTCCGGCCCTGCCCACACGGCCCATTATTCGTCCGACAAGTAGACGCGTAGAAGTATGGGCTTAGATAAGGCGGTTCGAGGTATCGCTACGCTAAAGTTTCCGGAAAAGTCCAATTCGTTCCCTCACCGTCTAAATTAACCGAAATCATCATTAATTAGTTTTTATTAATCCGTTTAAGGATCCCTAGCAAAGAGATATCGATCATATTATTTTATAAAGTTTAGTCTAAGACTTAAGCTCCATTTTTTACTTAGTTCTGTCATGTTTTCGCATCTAGCTGACTCGCCTAGCTTCGCTTCTAAGCTCAACTAGACACTTCTGTATCATATCTCTTGAGTTGTTCAAAATCTTTCTAACATACAATACACCAAACAAGGAGGTTTGAAAATAGGGTGACACGATATTTTGAACTGTATAAAAGCTTCATAAAATATATGCACTAAAATAAAAAACAAATTGCACTAAAATGATATATAAATTGAAATAAATAAAAAATATATTTATGGTGTGAAAATTGATGATCATGATTAGTCACCATTCAAAAGGGTCCACAGTCAGAGCAAAAGAGGGCTTTCCATTTTTCTCTAACTTGAAAAATCACATAATAATGTTTGTTGGATTATGGCTTATAGATTATGACCATCTCTTCAAGACAAATGCTTTTGTTTCTCGATGCCACTTTTTGAATATCCAAATTCAAAACATAGTTAAACCAAATGTTCCAGTTTTTCAAATTTGCTTTAAAAACTCTTCAATTCCAATAGTTTAGCTCAACCCTTAAGCAATAGCTGAAAAAAAAGACAGGATTCTCCAATACAATCATAACACCCCATGACTTCTACATGCCGCAGTGCGAAGAACATAAACTCCTCACGAGTAACTAACACATAAGTGGGTTCCAATGGATCCAAGCCGATACAGCTGAGCCGAATATGCATAATGTAAATATGACAAACTAATCTTGTGTGTGGTTAAAACAATTTGTCGTGCGTGAGTAAGACGCTAACATGACGGTATGCAAATCAAACGACCGAACAAATTTGACGGACAGATATATATATCTTTTCCTATGTGGTAAATAAGTCTAGAAATAGGGATGTAAATGGTATGAATAATTTTCACGATTATTGACCGCACTGACCGTTTGGATCAGTCTGGAAAGTAATTTAGACAATTTTACGGATATCCGGATTTATCTGACTCTAAATCCGTATCTAATAGGAATTATATGTATTGGTATCTATATTCGAGGAAATTGTTCGCATAGTATCCGAGTATCCATTGAATGCTACCCGTAAAAGTTTATATGAGAGCCATCTATAATCCACTTCTTCACTAGGCTTGCCACCCAATCATATTATCATGTGTATCTATTTTGTATGCTTCTATATTTGTAGTCTTTATGTGTTAGAATTATTCTTTTATTCCCTGTAGGTGGTCTTCTAAGATAGAATGCTCCTGATATGTTGTAATCTTTCCCTATAATCTCGTTGCGTTTTGCCAGCCCCTATTAATAAACGTACGCGGCCTCTAACCGAGGTGATAACGCTTCCGTATTTCCTGATCTTCCTTCATGGTATCAGAGCCTCTCCTCTACAAAAAAAAAAAACATCCATGGTGAGTTCATCTTCTCCTAGCCTAGCCGCACCCCTGTCTCTCGGCCATCCGGTCACAGAAAAACTTACAAAGTCCAATTATCTGTTGTGGAAAGCACAAGTGCTTCCTGCGGTGCGTGGTGCCCAACTTGTAGGGTACCTGGAAGGAACAACTCTAGCTCCGGCAATGGAGATCGACATCAAGGATGGAGACAAAATGGTGAAGGGACCAAATCCGGCCTATGCTCAATGGCTGGCTTTGGATCAGCAAGTGCTAAGCTAGCTGCTGTCATCTCTGTCTCGTGAGATCTCGACGTAAGTAGTCTCCCTAACACATGCAGCATAAGTCTGGAAGGCATTGGAGGACATGTACTCCTCCCAAACTCACGCACGAGTCGTCAATACTCGTATTGCGCTAACAACAACAAGAAAGGGCAACATGACTGTTGCTGAATACGTCTCAAAGATGAAGATGCTTGGAGATGAGATGGCGTCTGCTGGCAAGTCTCTGGATGATCGAAGAGATGGTCTCGTACATTCTCACCGGACTTGATGCTGATTTCAATTCTCTCGTGGCCGCTGTTGTTGCACGAGTGGAACCTATCACAGTAAATGAACTATATGCTCAGTTATTGAACTTTGACATGCGGATGGATTTGCAGCAAGAAGGATCATATTCCTCTGTTAATTCTGCGTCTCGTGGACGTGGCTTTAATCCACGAGGACGTGGAGTTCGTGGCCGCGGCCGCGCAAGTCAAAGCACTGGCCGCGGGAATCAGAACGGAGGAAGGCACCAAAATAGTGGCAGGGGCAATTACAACTCTCGTTCTCGCCCTGTATGCCAAATTTGCAATAAGATTGGCCATATAGCTATGAATTGTTGGAATAGGTATGATGAAAATTTTGTTCCGGAAGAGAGAAGTGCTGCTGCTGTCACGCATTCCTATGGTGTAGACACAAACTGGTACACTGATACATGTGCCACAGATCATATCACGAGCGAGCTTGATAAACTCGCTGTGAGAGAAAAATATAATGGAAATGATTAGATCCACACAGCTAGTAGTGCAGGTATGGATATCAGTCATATTGGTCATACTTTCGTTCACACCCCCAGCCATGATCTTCAATTAAATGATGTGCTTCATGTTCCTAATGATAAGAAAAATCTAGTCTCTGTTCATCGTTTAGCCTATGATAATCAAGCTTTTCGTGAATTTCATCCTGATTTCTTTTTGATCAAGGATCAGGCAACGAAGAAAACTCTCATGCAAGGCAAATATAAGGGTGGCCTCTATCCTCTTCCATCTGGGTCCCCTGAACTCGCGAAGACATGTTTTTGGAGCTACCAAACCCTCTTCTGTGAGATGGCACGGACGTCTTGGTCATCCATCGTTTCCTATTGTTCAACAAATTATTAATAGAAATAATCTTCCTTGCTCTAGTGAGTCTAATAAAGAGACAGTTTGTTATGCCTGTCAAAAGGTTAAGAGTCATCAACCCTTATCCAAAGTCGTTCAGTGTATCTTCTGCTCCCTTGGAGCTTGTGTTCTCTGATGTTTGGGGCCCTGCTCCTGAGTCTGTGGGCAAAAATAAATATTATGTGAGCTTTATTGATGATTATAGTAAATTTACTTGGATATATTTGCTCAAACACAAATATGATGTTTTTAAGAGTTTTCGTGATTTTCATAATCTTGTTGAGCGACGTTTTAATCGCAAGATCATTACTGTTTAGACAGACTGGGGTGGAGAGTATAAAACATTAAACCATTTCTTTACTAAGATTTGTATCACCCATCATGTCTCATGTCCCTATGCGCATCAGCAAAATGGATCTGCTGAACGCAAGCATCGACACAAAGTTGAAGTGGGATTATCTCTCCTTGCTCATGCATCCATGGCACTCAAGTTTTGGGATGAAGCTTTCCTTGCTGCCACATATCTTATCAATCGAACTCCTAGCAAGGTTATTCTTTTTCGACTGCCTTAGAATCTCTCTTTCATGAAACACCTGATTACTCTTCTCTCAGAGTTTTTGGATGTGCATGTTGGCCAAACCTTCGACCGTATAATTCTCGAAAACTTAAGTTTCGTTCAAAACAATGTGCCTTCCTTGGATACAGCAACCTTCATAAAGGATTCAAGTGCCTCGATATTTCTACCGTTCGCATCTATATATCTAGAGATATTGTCTTTGACGAAGAAGTCTTTCCTTTTTCTACCTTAAATTCCAATGCCGGCGCTCGTCTACGTGACGAAGTCCTCCTTCTTGGTTCAAACCTCTTGAGACACACCAGCTTTTACCATGGGAGTGAACGTTTGGATGATCACTTGACTAATGCCCTTACTAATAGTGAAAATGGTGCAGAAAACGAGCATGCTTCCATGCAGGAGTCCCAAGATACATCTGGTGCAGCTCGCATGGAATCCAGCGGAGACAACGCCGCTGATATCGGTGACGCGTCGGACACCGCTGGCGACGCGTAGGGCACTGCTGGCGACGTGTCAGGCGCTGCTGTCTCTGGTGCTGATTCCGGCAACGCGTCAAGTGAAGCTGGCACCGCTGACTCCAGCACCGAGGCAGGTGCTGGCACAGGAGCCAACCTCGGTGGAGAGGATGTGTTAGAATACAGCAGTGCAAGTGCAGGGGGTGATACACCCAGATCTTCTATACCTGAACAATCTCAGTTGATCAGACCGAAGACAAGATTGCAAAGTGGGATTACAAAGCCTAAAATCTTCACGGATGGAACAGTACGGTTTGGTTGTTTAACAGTCACTGGAGAACCACAGGATTTGAAGGAGGCCTTGAGTGATAAAAAATGGAAGACTACGATGGATGAAGAGTATACAGCACTAATGAAAAATAAAACCTGGCACTTAGTCCCTCTAGAAGAAGGTAAAAATATTATTGACTGTAAGTGGGTCTATAAAATTAAAAGGAAAGCTGATGGAACTATAGACAGGTATAAAGCCCGGCTCGTCGCAAAAGGCTTTAAACAAATATATAGCATTGACTATGAAGACACTTTCAGTCCAGTAGTTAAGCCTGCTACTATCAGGATCATTTTGTCTATTGCTATCTCTAGAGGATGGTATATTCGCCACTTGGATGTTCAGAACGCGTTCCTTCATGGTGTTCTAGAGGAGGATGTCTACATGAGACAACCACCTGGGTATGAAAAACGGTCTATGCCACAATATGTTTGCAAACTGGACAAAGCATTGTATGGACTAAAACAAGCATCCAGAGCATGGTACTCTCATCTAAGTTTGAAGTTACAACGGCTTGATTTCTGTCCATCGAAGGCAGACACTTCTCTTTTCATCTATCACAACGATAACACCGAGATGTTTCTACTTATATATGTTGATGATATAATAGTTGCAGGCTCGTCACAGGATGTTGTTAGGGCACTTCTTCAAGATCTAAAATCTGAGTTTGCATTGAAGGATCTAGGAAATTTGCATTATTTCCTAGGAATTGAAGTAAAAGCAATACAAGATGGAATTCTTCTATCACAGGAGAAATATGCTTTGGATATAATTCGGCGTACAGGGATGTCTAACTGCAAACCTGTAAATACTCCTCTCTCTATCTTTGAAAAATTATCAGTCAAGAAGGGAGAAGTGGTCTGGGACCAGAAGATGCAACACGGTATAGAAGTGTGGTTGGAGCTCTGCAATACTTAACCCTAACTCGACCTGACATAGCTTTTCCAGTGAATAAGGTATGTCAGTTTTTGCATTCTCCCACTACTTTTCATTGGACTGCTGTTAAAAGAATCTTGCGATATCTCAAGAATACACAAAAGGTTGGGTTAAAGATAACCAAGTCAATGTCTATGCGTGTTAGTGCATTTTCTGATGCAGACTGGACAGGTTGTGTGGATGATAGACGTTCCACCAGTGGATTTGTTGTGTTCTTGGGATCAAACCTTATATCATGGAGTGCACGAAAACAACCTACAGTTTCAAGATCTAGTACAGAGGCAGAATACAAAGCTTTGGCTAATGCAACAGCAGAAGTTATATGGGTACAAATCTTGCTAAAAGAATTGAGGGTTCAATGTCCACCGGCAGCCAAACTTTGGTGTGATAATATTGGTGCAACATATTTATCAGCAAATCCAATCTTTCATGCACGAACAAAGCATATTGAAATAGATTATCACTTTGTCAGAGAACGTATTGCTCAAGGACTGCTGGAAATTCAGTTTATACCCACGGGAGATCAAGTTGCTGATGGATTCACCTAGCCTCTTTCAATCCAAAAGTTAGAAGAATTCAAGTGCAATCTCAACCTATTAATAAGTTGTGATTGAGGGGAGCTGTTAGAATTAGTCTTAGAATTATTCTTTTATTCCCTGTAGGTGCTCTTCTATATATAGATAGAATGCTCCTGATATGTTGTAATCTTTCCCTGTAATCTCGCTGCGTTTTGTCAGCCCCTATTAATAAACGTACGCGGTCTCTAACCGAGATGATAACGCTTCCGTATTTCCTGATCTTCCTTCATTATGGATGTTGTATAGCTATGCAACCAGGCATGCATGAATCATGTGCATAAGCATTTGGTTCTATCGGTCTCAAACTCTCAATAACTCGTACATGTCACTTCACAATATTTAATTTTAGCCTCTCAATCATCGGTTTTTGTTTACACGTATCATCTGAAAAAATATCCATTCTGAAAACTATCCAATCATATACAATATGTATTCCACATTCGTTAAAATATTATTTATTTTCGTATCCGATACTATCCATATTAAATCCATATTATTCGGATTATTCATTATCCATATTAAATACAAGAGGTCGGCCTTGAACACGTGCGCCTCGGGGGTCTCCTTCCAGTCGATGCGGGCGTTGGCGAAGGCGGCGGTGTCGCTGTCGCCGGCGGAGGACGGGACGACGGAGCGGAAGGCGTCGAAGGGGTCCCAGAGGTCGAGGGAGAAGGGGTCGAACACGTTGCCGCGCCTCACCAGCGACATGGCTGCGTTGCTCGGTGTGCGCGTCTGGACGAACTAGCTTGTGATCACAGTAGCGTTTTGTTTGCTTTGCTGATCTCCTGTGTTCTTCTCGATGAGTTTCAGCTCAAGTGCGAGGCGACGTATTTATAGGATCGTCCAGGAAGCTGGTGTTCGTCACTTGAGGCGTCTCGAGTTCTCCGGTTCTTTCTGCTGTTTGAAGGGCCCACTTTCCATTCCAGAGTAGTCTCCCGAATTCTGGATTTTCTCGTTTCGTCTTTTAGTTTTTAATTTGAAAAGTCGAATCGTGTGTACTCCATCCGGCTTTCACATACTTTGCCCTTCTTTACCGTTGCGTCTATATACTTAGACAATGATTTTTTAAAGTATAATATGATGAAAATGCCTTTAGTAATAAGTAAATTGTGTAGATGAAATAGTGAATAGCGATGTGACAAATATTCATGAAAGAAACATTTGAGAGAAAATGCTAAGTATCTTAGAAAAGAGAAGTTATTCCAGAGCATTCTCAAAATTTCCAGATCGAAGCATAATTGAAAGCATTGCCCATCTGTTATGCAGTCTCTTACGCAGTGCCAGGCAACCACTTCCATCAGGCAGGCTGGGTCAGCCGAACCGCGGGCGAAAACCAAGTCTGGGCGGTTTTGGTTTTTGAAAAACCAGTGCAAATCAACAAAATCGAATGAATTTGTATTTTTTTTAAAAAATCAACTCGCAAATTTAGCTTGGTTTTCAGTAAAACCTAAGCAGTAAATAAAACCGCCAATTTATCAGTGTGATCCGAATGCACAACGCTGTGTGGGCAAGGCCAATGGTGACGCGTGCTTGGCCTTGGCTTAGGCTTGCGGGCGGGGAGGGGGGAGGGGTATGGAAATGGTAGCGTTAGGTGCACGAAATGGTTCTGGTAAAAAAAAGTTTCTAAACAAAAAATTCTACCATTCATTTCAATCACATTGGTATTATTTTTATAGATTATTTAAGATCTTTTAAAATAAATTTAAATTTGAATCAAAATTTCGATTCGAGCTAGTTTAAACCGTGGTTTCTGGAAACCACGCGGCTTTGGTTCGGCGAGAAACCGTGTTAAACCGCAGTTTTTGAACCCTGCTGGCAGCTGCACAATTGCTAGCAAACCTAAA
The DNA here is from genome assembly GCA_036346145.1 of Olyra latifolia. Taxonomy (NCBI): domain Eukaryota; kingdom Viridiplantae; phylum Streptophyta; class Magnoliopsida; order Poales; family Poaceae; genus Olyra; species Olyra latifolia. The sequence goes on along the minus strand of CM070528.1, from coordinate 52,430,276 downwards.
ATAAAAATAAAAATAACATAATTGAAACCAAAATTACGGAAAAGGAAAAGAAAAGGCAAGCAAAATAAAGGAGACGGCAGGCTCTAGCATACAGAAGACTAGTCTAGAACACCGTGGACCCTCGTGGACAGAAACGAAGGGGGAAGAGAGCAACCGTACAAATGGATCGAGGATGGAGAGAACTCCAGACGCTTCGAGAATCAAGAGCGGCTCTTCACCAAGCTATAAATAATTCGATCGCCTCACCCCAGCAAGCTCAATCCTCTAGACACCGCCACCGCATCGAGCAAAGCAGACACTGACACCTCTCCCGATCAAAGTAGTGAGCTCTTCCTGCGCAAATCGAGCAACGATGTCGCTGGTGAGGCGCGGCAACGTGTTCGACCCCTTCTCCCTCGACCTCTGGGACCCCTTCGACGCCTTCCGCTCCGTCGTCCCGTCCTCCGCCGGCGACAGCGACACCGCCGCCTTCGCCAACGCCCGCATCGACTGGAAGGAGACCCCTGAGGCGCACGTGTTCAAGGCCGACCTCCCCGGCGTGAAGAAGGAGGAGGTGAAGGTGGAGGTGGAGGACGGCAACGTGCTGGTCATCGGCGGCGAGCGCAGCAGGGAGAAGGAGGACAAGAACGACAAGTGGCACCGCGTGGAGCGCAGCAGCGGCAAGTTCCAGAGGAGGTTCCGGCTGCCGGAGAACGCCAAGGTGGAGGAGGTGAAGGCCGGGCTGGAGAACGGCGTCCTCACCGTCACTGTGCCCAAGGTCGAGTTCAAGAAGCGCGAGGTGAAGGCCATCGACATCTCCGGCTGAGTCCGCGACCGTTGCGGCGGCGGCAGCGTAAGATGTATGGATGTGAGGTGAAGGCACGTGGCATATGCAGTCGTGTTTGCGGAGTACATCAGTTCTACTACCGCTTGGTATATTTCGTGTGTACTAGCTGCGTACCATGCAGCATCGTAGCAGTATTATGTAATGTATTTTGTTTCGTGCTTGAATATGAATAAATAAAAACGAAGTCTGCTTTGTCGTCGTCAATCTGCAATGTATCCACCATTTGGATGACGTATTGGCTAAAGTATTAAGGAAATTGTGCATTTAAATCATTTGGAATTTGGATGAAGTATAAGCAAATTATGCGCGTTTATCCATCAGCTTAGCTTAGGTTTCATGGTCCATCAGCGGGGGAATTAGTCAGTCCCAACCCAATAGGTTTTAGATGTTAGCTCAGTGCTAAGCCAGGATAACTGGATAAGCCAATTCTAGCTCCGTCTCATCGCCGAAAGCAAGAACCCAAATGAAGCAGACATGAACCTGACTTTTTCTTGGCCCTTCTCGTTCTAAAGCAAAGCGAGTCACTGCTAGCTTTTGGGCCAAGGAACTAGGAACCAAACCACATCGTATTTTAAATTTGAAATTTGCTCCAAAATACCTGTATCTCGAGAGTATCAAAAGCTCAATACCAATCATTCCATTTTCCTTTATCAAAGACCGAGCTGCCAGTAGTAATTTGCTCACGTAGTAGTTAATTACAAAAGTAGCAGAAGCATCAACAGCTCGTCACATGCATGCTGCCACGGCAGCAAGCAACGAACAAAGAAAAGAGCTGGACAGCACGCAAAGCTACACTGACATATGCATATGGAAATCAAATCTCTCATGATATGTGATCGGGATTTCCATTTTCGATCGATCGATCGGTGCTACTCCGGGATGGCGACGAGCATCGGCCGCCACGGTCTCCTCAGCAGCAGCCGACGCCGGAAGCCGCCGAACATGAACCTCCGATGCACCGCCGCGCCGTCACGGCCGCCGCCTGCCGACACGACCGTGGCCTCCGCCGGACGTTGCAGCCCCGGTAACAGTACAGCAGGCTGGCCGTCTCTCTTGGCATAATACGGCGACGGCCACCGGCAGATGGTGGCACCGACATCCCCCGCGCCGTCGTCCGACAGTAGGAGCTCCTCCAGAGAGCTTCTTCCGTTGAGGAGGCTGCTCTTCTCCCCTTCCTGCTCCGCGGCGGCCGCCGGTGGCCCGCAGTTCTTGTGGCAGAGAAGGCGGCACAGGAGGAGCCAGAAGCTCTTGGCCCTTGGCTTGTGGAGCGTCCCGGCCATCCTCCTCGCCTCTCTCGCTAGCTACTCCGGCCAGTTGCTACTGCCTACTGATCTCTCCGAGATATAGCCGTACGTTTATATACTTGTGTTCGTTTCTGGCTGCGGTTGGTGCCTGAGCTAGCTGCCTCTGTTGCTCGCTCTGGTTGATCTGGAATTCTGGAGCTGATCCTGAAATAATGGTGCTCTACACTCTAGTCTGACTTTAAAAATGGTCAAGAGGAATTCTTTTATTCTCTGCGATATCTCACACACTATATTCATATTAGACCTCGACGTGCTGACTTAATCTCAGCACGGTCCTTGCATAGCGTTAGAGGGCGCATATCGGCAACTAGTGTAACCTCTAATGCTGCCACTAAGTATTGTCTCTCTTCTGTTTAGAGACAATTTTTGCATTGTGGCCTACTTTTAAGGTCAGAGGTGATTCATTCTTGCAAGGCCCCACCTGTAGGTGGAATTAGATGATAGTCTATATATTTCTCACTTGCTGTCGTGGATCCCATCTAACCATTGGAAAAGAAGTCTCTGGGTCCCGATTTAGAGTATTGCCTTTAAGAGCATCTCTAGCAGCTTCTCTAAATTCGGATCTCTATATCTCTTTCTTTAAATCATTATTTAAAAAAATATAGAAACAGGAAAGAGAATTTCTAAAATCTAAATATAGAGACTCAAAGAGAGTCTCTAAATTTAGAAACCGACATAGAGACCTGCTCTGTTAGAGTAATTTAAGGACCGAGAGTCTCTAAATTTAAAGAAGATTTTCTTTTAGAGACTCTGCTAGCCATGCCTTGAGCACCGTGGTTCGTGGAGGCTCTAATTGCATGAATAGCAGGGTGCAATGTTGAAAAAAAAACGCCATGACATATTCTTGGATTTTGTTTAAGTTTAGAAGTGGCTTGCGAGAGCCGTAATGCACAGGGCAGTGCCATTTGGAGGGCGCGAGAGCGGGACCGGGGGAGTGTTCGCCCAGTGGCCAAAAAGAAAACGGGGGTAGAGTGCGCATCAGTATCACCGTCAGACGCCAAGTAGCCGGGCGCTACAAGACGCGCGATTCTTGGCTCGACACGACACCGACTGTTCCTTGGAATCAACTTGGCGTCTCGCTGTATTTGCTCATCGCCCAGTGGCCAAAAAGAAAACGGGGGTTTTTTTTTTGCGTTTACGTTGCGTTTGCTTATAAGCTAGAAATTTGTTATTTTTGTACAAGTAAAACGTTTTGATGTTTGGTAGCCAATTTTTATAGATCTTACTATTTCTTCTCAAAGCTCTTAAAACCATTTTTTCTATAATTTTTGATCGCCGGAGGTCTGTCGAAATCAAGAGTCTCGGTTCTCGCTTAAACGCAACCATAACCGTAACCGCCGAAAGAAACACTACCTAACTGTACGCGTCCCCTTCGGATCCCAGTTAGATCGGGACAAAACGATACAAAAGAAATACCGTCGATTTGTGTTTGGGGATTGACGCGTTCGTTTGCAGTAGTAGTGTCGCACAGTGAATGCTTCCATCTGACATGGATTTTTTTTTTTTTATTTTTATCTGACATGCGTGTCGTCTTCCAAATTGAATGAATGCTTGTCCTCGTGGTTGACCAGCGACAAATGGTAGCCGGAAAAATGACGAGTTCCCACATCCCAGCAGCATAGTGCAAACGGGCATGCAAGCCCAGTGAGAGAGGGGACAAATAGCAGTGGGCCTGTAGCCAAAAGTAACGAAAGATTAGGCCCGTCGGGTGGACCACGAACGTAGAATTTTTTTTAAAAAAATATTTTTTATTCAAAATTGCAAAATTGCTCGTCGGAATTGGAAAATTACAAAAATATCCGCCCATCGCCCCGGATTGGGGCGATCGCCCTTCATTGGGGCGATGGGTGCCCATCCCATCAATGCCTCTTCAGCCGTTGAGCAGATGCCCTCACGGATACATCCGTAATTATAGCCTGTAAGTCATCACACCCTGTATGTCATGGTAGCTTTCGAGAAAAAAATGGTAACATTTTGAGTGTAATATGACCCGTAACACCGAAACACTCGCGATATTATGATCATATTACACACAAAAGTTACAGGCCGCGATGGATGAATGGGTGTAAACAGAACATTCGCTGAATAACTACAGAGTTGAAAAGTTCTACAACATGGTGGTAAAGGCATTAAAAAGTACACTCTGAGAAAAAGTCACCGACGGCGCCGCTCTGATCCGGTCCGTGGGTATGCGTGAGTGGTGACGGAGGACGGATAGCCCTCCTAGGCCTACCTGCGCCACTGGGTAGAGAAGTCCCATTGCCATGAGTCGGGTGTGTCTGTAAGGTGCTCCCGACAATGAGAGGGCCGAGGAACTTAGTCGGCAGTACTCCTCACATCGAGCGGTGCCTCCTCCTCATCGTCGTAGTCTGCGTCCTTGAAACCGCCGGGGTCTAGGAGGGCGCGAGACAAAAAAGGCCCGCGTCTCCCCATCGTCCCCACGCTGCGGGCGCGTGAGACGCAAGCCCGCGTCTCCCCATCGCCCTCCGCTTTCTTGTCGTGAGACGAAGAAGGCCCAGCAGATCCCCATCTGTCCCATTCTTCTGCAGTCAGAGGCCGCGAGACTCGCCAGAAGCCGACGTCGGCCGTGGGAGACCACCGCACGAGGGGCGCGGGACGGCTCCACGAGGACGCAGCTGAGGAAGGGCAGTCTTGCCGCCCACGGACATGGTGCGCTGGTCGGATGACGTCTCCGCGCCATCGGCGGTGGCCAGCGACGCACCCGCCTCACCGTGTCGAGGATCCGCCGCCAAGCCGTCGGGTCTCCGCGGTCACTGGATGCCGCCTCGGCGTGCCACCATGGTGTCGACCTCCACCTCCCCTAGCTGCTGGTCCTGTGGGTAATGCCGGGTCGATATGAGGTAATTAACATGTATAACACGTACCCATAGAGATTCGATTATGATACTTACCGCGAAGTAACCTCTCTGGAACATCTGTGAAGGGTACGTGTCCGACACCGATGCCTGCTGTGCGACATACGGTGCTGGTGTGTACCCCACCCGGAGGCGAGTCCGAGGCGCGAACCATGCCATGTACTCCACGTACATGTCATGGTCGTACGCTCGGGTCTCGGTGACCCTCTCCGCGAGTGTGTCGTCCCACTGCAATGCCCATGGTTGCATGCGATGGGCGAACGGAGTGCCCGCCGCAGCCCCCATCCGGGTCATCCTGCAATGCATAGAAGTCATCCTCGTCCGAGTCTTCGGTATTAGGAACTTCCTCATCAGCTCCGTCCTCCTCCTCCATCAGTTCAACTATGTCCTCCACCTCCTCCCCCTCGTCGGCCAGCCCCTGCGCCTCTAGAACTGTCTCCTCGGCACCCCCCATCCCCTCACCACCGCCAATCTCGTGTCCCCCGTCTCCGGGCTCCTCGTCCTCTTCATCATCGCATTCTAGCATATTTCTCTCCACATCTTTCGTATGATCTTCCCCAACATCACGAACTTCCGACACTGATGGAGTTACCGGGTAGCACTGTACCAACAACATCAGCGGCCACCCCCGCTCTACGGCAAACCCAACATAGCTCCTCCATGATAATGTCGCATTAATAGGAATTAACTCTCCATAAAAACAGTGTTGCGCACGGCTTACTACTGCTCTAACCCGCAACCGAACAGTCTGGGCATCCAAATTAAACATCCGAAACATCCACTCCAACAAAGCCTGTATGTCCTATCCTCGGTCTAGATATGCCCGTACAACTCTTGAAAATCTTGACAAATCCACTCCATCCGCCTGCATGCTATCTCCCCATCTCCGTAAAATATTTGAAAATATAATTTCTCCGACATCTTTGCCTACAACGTCCAAATAGAAATATATCAGTTCTCTATCTAACAACATCATATATTACCATATAATTGTTACATCATCCTATGTCATTCATTTACTCCTCGTTATTTCTACTATCTATTTTTAAATTTGCTCACTCTACTAATTTCTAAGCGTGCCTGACATATGTGGCTAGCCTACCATTTTTTTAACATATTATTCTAAAAGGAATAATTCACAAAAGGGATAATACAATATATAAACCGTATGACGATCGTACTAGAAATTACTGATATAAATAAATAATTAAACTACTCGGTTTTTTCTTACAACATTACTACTATATATATATATATATCATTATTTTCTCCTAACCCTACAAAATGCATATCTACTACATTTAATTTCTACGTCACATTTTTCTAAAACTTAAACCGCACAGCATATGGCTATCCTACCAGGTTTTCATCGTAATATTTACTTTTTACAACTATACAATACTATCACACTACATTTCCAAATATTGTCTATTAAATAATTTGCAAAAAAAAAATTAAAACTTACCTCCACGAAAATGGCGCCTCACCTATCTTCTATTTTCCTCCCTTTTTTCTTCTCCTTTTTTCTTCTCTTTTTTTCCTCTCCTCTCTTCTCCTCTCTTTTCTTTTCTCTCCTCTCCTCCTCCTCCCTGCTCTCGGTTGCTCTCTCGGCGATAGAAATGAAAATGGGCAGAAGCGGGAAAGAGAAGAAGGCCGGGCGGGGCTTTAAAGGGGACCTATCGCCTAACAGGCGATCGCCCATAATAGGCGATAGCGGCTGTAGGGCGCGGCGATAGATTCGCCGATATAGCCGTTCTTGCCTCTGGCGGAGTTGCTTGTTGAGGCAGCTATCGCCTAATGATGGCGATCGCCCAAATCCGGGGCGATGGGCGGGTATTTTTGTAATTTACCAATTCCGACGAGTAATTTTGCAATTTTGAATAAAATAAATATTTTTTTAAAAAAAATTCCATGAACGTACGCTGGTTACAATTAGGAAAATGTCAAGACGCCGCCATGACTGCAAGACGTTAGGTCATTGGCTAGTTGAAATGCATATCACACACCCAAGATGGAGGGAGAGACCCATTATTTTATTTTTTATATTTATTTTTATTCTGAAATAAAAAAAAATTAATATGTTGTTTGAAAAATTAAATAACTAACCGCCTGTCGGCTAGGAAATAAATCCAGCCCGTCCGTCAGGCGGTTTTTATATATCTCGCCCGTTGGATAGGCGGCACGAGAATCTCGCCCGTTGGTTGGGCGAGATTAAATCCCGCCCGACCAACGACCGAGATTTGAAATAATAAAAACAACTAGCGTCTCTTAGAAATTAGGAAGTCCCAAGGACGTACCGGTTAAAAGAGCTAAGCTAGGCGTGACCCCTCGCCCACGATCACGGGTTCAATCCTCGCTTGGCTCCCCTTTCTTTTGAAAAATAGATCCTATCCGTTGGTCGAACGGGATTCTCCCTAGTAGAGCAGCCGCCCATCCAACAGACGAGATATATAAAAACCATTCAATGGACAGGCGAGATTTATTTCCCACCCGACCGTTGGGCAACGAGCAGTTAGTTATTTAATTTTTTTCAAACGACGTATTAATTTTTTATTTCGAATTTAAATTAAATATAAAAAATAAAAAAAATTCAAGAGAGACCCATACCGGCAGTTCCCACCCCAAGGATATCCTGCGGCGCATGGCATGCAAGCAATGGGCGATTAGCGAGTTGCTTATGGCGGGGACACCACTCGTGATTAGCGACTGGAGACGTGGTTGCTCATTGCCGCGGCACACGGATGATGCCATGCTAAGAGTGACATGGTTGCTCGCATCCTGCTGCACAAGCAGTCAGGTAAGCACGTGCACTTACTTCCCGCGTTGGTTAGTACTCCCTCGGTTTATTTATATAGAGCATATTTTGATTTGAAAAAGTCTTTAAAGGATACTTTGACCGTCAAAATTCTCTTATTATATATTATCAACTTATACAAAATAGTATTGTATTAAAAGCAATTTGAAATGCAAATCTGTTAATATATCATTTGTACACTAAAGATGCATATAATTTGACTAATTGTTGATCAAAATTTATAAAGTTTGACTTTTTCAAATCAAAATACGCTTTATAAAAATATACGGAGGGTTGGTAGGTGTGTCTTCAAACTGAACATGAACAGAATTACACAGACAAATCTGCAGTGCCAGCCAGGAACAAGCACACACGACACTTGACAGTTAGCTAACTGGTACATCAGGCACACATCAAACAGAGAGATTTAAGTGTGATTACTGTTGAGAAACCGACCGGCCCACGCAGACCCGGTATTGGCCCATGCCGAAACCCTAGAAGTGCTCTATATAAGGAGGGGGGTTTCCCATTGTACACACATGAGAAAGCAATAAAGAATCGTTCCCCTCCTACATCTGTGTTCAATCTGTGATTGTGATTGTCTTGCGTGTGAATCGGCAACCTCGGACTACACCCGGTAGCATGGTTGTTTAACACGTTATCAGCACGAACGCTCGAGGATCACAAGACGCCGAGGGATCGAACGACGACATCGACGTACTATCGGCATCGAATCGCCATCACGCCGGCAGGTCTAGACAGGACCAGCCGATCTGTCCTACGCGACAGTCGTCGAATCCCTACTTCGATTCACGAAGAACGAAGGTAAAAAGAAAATCGAACCCATGGGAATTGAATCTATAGATTTATTATGCAAATCGACCGCGCATGTAGCGCGGCTCATCTGCCGCCGGTCTTGGTCCTCACGATCAGAAGCAAGCGAAGCGCGCAAGAGGAAGCCGCCGCCAAAGATGGTCCCGCCGGAGCCCCGACCCGTCCGCTACTGGTAATCTTGTCTGGTTCGTGAGATCGATCGATCGATCAATTGTGTGGATCGTCGCTGCTTGGCGACGTCGTGAACAGTGCCATGCGGGTGCTACTTGCGCCGTTGCGCGTCGAGCTGCTGTCCATGCACGAAGAAGCGGCCACCGCCCTGCGCGCCACACGCAAACCACGCACACGCAGCACAGCTCGCACGTCGCGTTGCCGTGTCTCGGGTCCCGCGCAGCCCAACGCAGCGGCGCTCATACCACGTGCTCGTAGCACCACTTTCACGCTGCCCGCAACACCGCCGCCAAGCGGCTCCCAGCCGCCGCCGCCCACACTTTCGCGCCGGCACCGCCTCCCGCGTCCGCTCTGGAAGCGCCGAGCACCGCCGCCGCGCCCTCAGCGCCGGCCACCCACGTCGAAGCACCGGCGACCCGTCTTTCTCCCGACGCATCAACATCTGGCGGCGGCCACCACAGCGCTAGGGAAACCCTAACCGGGTCCCTCCTCAGCATCGCGTGGGCCGAACCACGTCCGGGGCCCAAGCACATAGGCCGGCACGCTAATGAAAGAAGAAGCGACGGGATGGGCTGGGGCCACCCAGGCTAGCACGGCCGATGAAAAGAAAAAAAAGGGGGGGCATGGGCCGGCTAGCTGCTAGTGGGCCGTGTGGGAAGAGAAAAATAGTGGGACGCATGGGCCATGGACCAGAAAATAGAAAAGGCCAGCCGGAATAGAAATGAGTAATGTGGGCCAAGCAAATTTGCTCATAGGCCCTTAAATATCTGAAAATTGCATAGAAATTCCTCTGTAATACTGAAAATTACGGAAACCCCCTGGAAATTGCTGAAATTGCAGAACATACCTTTTCTAGCATAAAAGGGCCTCGGGATTTTGAATTTTAGTCCCGTTTTTGAATTTGAAGCTCTCTTTTACTGCTTTCATGCTTATTTTATGAATTTTGACATGATTGCATGAATTTATTACTCTAGTTTACTGGAATCATGAGAAAATTAAAATTTGACAACCATCATCCGGATTACACGTAGTAATCTAATAAAAGAATTTAATGAACATGCAGATGATGCATCGTGAACCGTGAGTTTGAGGCGGCCCGCATGGTCGAATTATCTCACGTGGGCATCTGATGTAAAGATCGTGCTCGGAAGCAAGAAGCTCCGATCTGCCATCGGCCTAGGGTCCTCAAAGGACGAGCAACCTCTGGCGGGAGCGAGCGATCGGGCTTTGCATTTTCTTAGGCACCACCTCTCAACCACTCTGAAGAATGAATATATGGCTGAGGGGAGTGCACTTGAGCTATGGAACACACTCGAAGCGATTTGAAAAGCTCAAGTACACTATCTGCCCCGAGCACGCGAGATTGGAGCCGCTGAGGTTTGCGAGACTATAAGATCGTGGTGAGTACAACTCCGCTTTGCATAGGATTTGTACCAATCTCACTCTCTGTGGCAAGAATATCACAGACGAAGAAAAGATTGAGAAAACTCTCTCTACCTTCCACCCTAGTGCTATCCAGGTTGCCCGCAGCTATCGACAGGACGCATACAAGGAATATAGCGAACTGATCGATGTGATGCAAGTTGCGGAATCGCAGGACAAGAACTTCGTCTCGCAACCAGGAAAGGGCAATGGCACAGAAGTCAATGCCAATAGCTACAAAGTAAAGAAGCCCAATCAAAGGAATAGGGGCAAAAAGGGAGGAAAGGGAGGGAAAACAGCCCAGAAAAAGCCTAATGCCCAATAGAAATCAAATGACAAAGAAAGGCCACCGGTCAAGCCGTATGGAGAACAGAACCAGACGTGCTTCCGTTGTGGCACTTGGGGACACTGGTCGAAGATTTGCCGGGAACCTAAAGAAGTCGTCGCTGCATTCCAAGCTAAGAAGAAGGAGAAGGGAAAAATGCAAGCCGAGGCGCACTTCGCCATGGCAGATGACGATGACGCCTTGGATGCTCCTAACACCACAACCCCACCTAATGAAGGGGAGAAGACCTCTGTTGATGACATCGAGGCAGAAGTGGATGCCCTCTTCACTGAATCAATTTAGTGCATTAATAGCACCTTCTAGTTCTTTTATTTTGGATGGTAGTAGTCATTTGTGAACATTTGAATAATGAATTGTAAGCTCTAGAAGAGAAAACTATTATTTTCTCATGGTTGGACATGCAGTCTATTTTTTCAGTACTCTATTTTGCAAGCAATAATTATGCCACTATTTTGATTGGAATTGTATTGTATCTTACTAGAATCCGTGTAGCGCCCAATGGAGGAAATCTGTATTGTCGATAGTGGCACGACAAACACCATCTTAAGAGAGACCAAGTACTTCCAGTCAATCACTAAGAACACCGGAAGCATTACTACAATCGCAGTAAGAATCCGTGTATAATAGGCTCCTAAGAGCCACAATTACCTTGCCTATGGGTACTACCACGAATATTGAAGAAGCACTCTGTGCCGGAATCTACAAGAACTCTCTTAAGCTTCAAAGACATCCGTGCCAATGGGTTTCACGTAGAAACATCTGAAGAAAATGGCAAAGAATATCTATGCATCATGAAGTATGCAGGATGTGAAAAGATGGTAGCAGAGAAATTTTCCTCATATGAAACTGGGTTGTACTACACAAGAATAAATGCACCCGTAGTGTATACTTCTCTGAAAACTGCTTTTAGAAGCTCTGAATTATTTTCTCTTTGGCATTGCCGTCTAGGCCACCCTGGTCTTAGAATGATGAGGAATATAGTAAACAACTCGCAAGGCCATAACTTGAATGTTAAAAATTTTCCAAATCAAGAAGATTTTGTGTGCCCCGCATGTGCCACCGGGAAATTAATAACTCGGCCATCCATTATGAAAGTAAGAGATGAAATCCCTGCATTCCTAGAACGCATCCAAGGGGATATTTGCGGTCCAATTCAGCCCTTATCTGGACCATTTAGGTACTTCATGGTGCTCATTGATGCGTCCTCGAAGTGGTCGCACGTCTGCTTATTATCCACCAGAAATCATGCCTTTACAAAACTGATCTCGCAGATCATTAGAATTAAGAATACCTTCCCCGATCATCGTGTGAAGTCCATTAGAATGGACAATGCCGGAGAATTTACTTCAAAGGCATTTGATGATTACTGCACAGCACTAGGCATCGCAGTTGAGCACTCCGTACCTCATGTCCACACGCAAAATGGGCTAGCAGAGGCTTTGATCAAGATAATTAAGTTCATTGCCGGCGCTTTTGCGAGTTGTAACTTGCCCAATACTTGTTGGGGACACGCATCCTGCCTTGCAGCAGAACTCATCAATCTTCGACCATCAGCCTACAACATCCATTCACCAATGCAACTAGTACAAGGGGTCATACCGAAACTTTCCCATCTTAGAAAGTTTGGATGCATGGTATATGTACCGATACCAGCTCCACAGCGGACTGCTATGGGCCCACTCCGTAAACATGGGATATATGTCGGATTTGAAAGTGCATCTATCATCCGATATTTGGAACCTATGTTCGGGGACTTGCATACGGCCCGGTTCGCTGACTGTATTTTTGATGAGGATAATTTTCCGTCATTAGGAGGAGGAAACCAACCTTTGGATGAAAAATGTCGAGAAATCATATGGCATTTCACTGGTATCCCCGCACATGACCCCCGTACTAATGAAGCAAATCAGGAAGTCCAGAAGATAATTGATTTGCAAAACCTAGCAAATGAACTGCCTGATCATTTTTGTGATCTGAAGAGCGTAGTCAAGTCGCATGTACCTGCTCGAAATGCACCAGAGAGGGTTGAAGTATCATAGAAAATAGAAGGTACTCCGAATCCCGTTCAGAGACCTCCAAATAAAAACAAAAGAACGGGAACTCTGGCTCCTCAAACCCGAAATACTCGGAGACGTCCGGGGAAAGAAGGGCAAGGGGACTTAGCACAGCCTATCACAAAAATGCCCCAAAGAAAGAAGGGGAGCCAGTTGAGACCTGGCACCGGAAAGAAGCCCGAGGAAAGGGCAATACTAGACTTGAACCTTCCACCGAAGGAAGTCGCTGGCGAAAATGTGTGCGCACACATAGGCGAAGAAAAGCTAAAGGAACTTGCCCCGTGATGGGAAATAGCGGAGGAAGGCAAGTAGAAGTGCAAGAAGAAGCACCCCATGATGAAATGGTCATAAATTATGTATTAACGGGAGAATCTATGAATAGAGCAACAGCCAATGTAGATGCATATTTTGCAAAGAAAATTGCCACCATCATCGACCACGATCCTGAGCCTGCATCTCTGGCAGAATGCAAGAAAAAGCTGGACTGGGAAGAATGGAAGAAGGCAATATCTGCTGAATTGATCTCTCTGAACAAAAGAGAGGTGTTTGGGCCTGTATGCCGCACACCTCCCCATATTCACCCCGTAGGTCATAAATGGGTCTTTGTTCGGAAGAGGAATGAAAAGAATGAAATTGTAAGGTACAAAGCAAGGCTGGTTGCTCAAGATTTCACTCAACGTCCTGGAGTTGATTATGAAGAAACCTACTCCCCGGTCATGGGCGGAATAACCTTTAGGTATTTGATCTCAATGGCAGTCAACTTGAAATTGGAAATGAAATTGATGGATGTTGTAACGGCATATCTTTATGGAAACTTGGATTCGGACATATACATGAAAGTCCTAGAAGGTATCCCTGTCCCGAACCAAGATAGAGCAAATAGAAATCTATACAGTGTGAAACTTGAGAAATCACTGTATGGACTCAAGCAGTCAGAAAGAATGTGGTATAATTGCCTGAGTGAATTTCTCTGCGAAAAGGGCTACACAAACAATGAAGATTGTCCCTGTGTATTTATACAGAGATCCCCGAATGGATTCTATATAATCTCTGTCTACGTGGATGACTTGAACATCATCAGGACAAAGAAAGAGATAGAAGAAGCCTGCTCATACTTGAAGTGAGTTTGAAATGAAAGACCTGGGAACAACTAAATTTTGCTTGGGCCTGCAGCTCGAGCATGTTCAAGGTGGAATCTTGGTACACCAATCATCCTACACCCAGAAGGTGTTAGAGAGATTTGGATTTGAAAAGACGTATCCCACGAAAACCCTAATGATCGGAAGGTCACTGCAAGCAGACCAAGACCCATACAGGCCTAGAGAAGAGGGTGAGGAAGTCCTGGGATCAGAAACCCCATACTTAAGTGCAATTGGTGCGCTCATGTACCTCGCGAACAGCACTAGGCCGGACATTGCGTTCGCCGTAAATTTGCTGGCTCGGTACAGTGCAGAGCCAACCAAAAGACATTGGAAGAGGATCAAGTACATCTTCAGATACCTTCAAGGAAACAAGGATCTTGACTTGTTTTATGGAAGGAACCAAGAATTGAATCTAGTTGGCTATGCAGATGCAGGGTACCTGTCTGACCCGCACACTGGCAAGTCACAAACTGGGTATGTTTTCCTTTGTGGTGGGACAGTCATTTCATGGAGGTCGTCCAAGCAGACACTTGTGTCAACTTCTATAAACCACTCGGAAATAATTGCCCTATATGAAGCCTCTCGGGAATGTGCTTGGCTTCGAAGAATGGCTCACCACATCCAGAAGTCATGTGGACTGAATATTGAGCAAACCCCCACAATAATCTATGAAGATAATGCAGCTTGTGTTGCTCAAATGCAAATGGGCTATGTGAAAAGCAACCTGACGAAGCATATTAACCCCAAGTTCTTCTATGCTCATGAAATGCATAAGACGAACGAAATCAAGATATTGCACACTAAGTCATGCGAGAATTTAGCTGATTTATTCACTAAGTCTCTCCCAGCATCTACTTTCGAAAGGTGCGTGAAAGGAATTGGAATGAAAAGGCTTAGAGAAGTGCAGATTTCAGGGGAAAAATCTTCACATACTCCAAAGTAAATCTTAGACATGTAGTCGTACCCAAAGGAATGTCACGAAGACGACTTGAAAATTGGGTGAATTGTACTCTTTTTCCCTTAGTGAGTTTTCACAGAAGTTTCTCACATAAGGTTTTTAACGAGGCAATTCGTGCAGCACAAGACGTATGCTATGTACTCTTTCTCCAAATTTTTCCCACTAGATTTTTATGGAGTTTTAATGAGGCATATGCATCTCGCGGCAAAGGCCAAAGGGGGAGTGTTGAGAAACCGACCGGCCCACGCAGGCCCGGTATTGGCCCATGCCGAAACCCTAGAAGTGCTCTATATAAGGAGAGGGGGTTTCCCCATTGTACATACATGAGAAAGCAATAAAGAATCGTTCCCCTCCTACATCTGTGTTCAATCTGTGATTGTGATTGTCTTGCGTGTAAATCGACAACCTCAGACTACACCCGGTAGCGTGGTTGTCTAACAATTACGAGTCCATAAACTGAAAATGGTTATGACAAACTTGTCATATGGTGGGCCAAGACAAATTCAAACAGACCGGGTCAACTGTAACTCTATATCTGTAAGGCCAACCAGAGTATTACAGATGGTACATCGCAAAAAACTAAAACAACAACAACAAAAGAGTACTATAGATGGTACGGTTTGATTGCACATTGAGTTATTCACCATTTCATCTTTCGTCGACAAGAACAGACTGTATATATGACTATGTAATATTACAATGTTACTTAGCATTTGATCTCTGCCAAGCTCAATCTGCAGAATGACCGCATGAGCTTTATACTTATTAGTCAACAAGGAGGGAACAGCTTACCCAGATGAATCACCTCATTAGCAGACTCTATGCTATATACAACTCATCAAAATAGGGCCTTAACCAATACAAACAAAGAACTTGATCATCATCGGCTAGCAGTTGATGTTGCCGAGTGGTTTGTTGACTGACTATGGAATCTATGGATAACCGAGTCAGGCGAATATTGTAGGCTATCCTTCAGCAAGTGAGCGTCTTCCTTTGGAGACGCATTCTTACCCATATCTTTAGCCGGACACTCCCCATTCTTGATGCAATTCAGGACCTCCACTACCTCCCTGATCGGTGGCCTCAGATCCCTGTCTAACTGCAAGCACTGAAATGCCAGCTCTGCTACAAGATCTATCATTCTCTTTGTTTCGCTGTCGGTCTGATAGCCGAGCTCCGGGTCGACCAATTGATCAACTTCATGGTTCTGAATCCTGTTGACAGCCATGCTGCTCAGGTTAATCTCACTATGGCTCCTGCTCATGTCCACGGCTGGTTTTGAGGATATTAGCTCTACCAACACAACACCGAAGCTGTACACATCACTCTTGTCAGTTAGCTTGTAGCACTGGTGGTACACAGGGTCAACATAGCCTGGCGTGCCCTGTGGAACAGTCGAGACATGTGTGACTTCTAGAGGGAACAGACGCGATAATCCAAAGTCTGCAACTTTGACATGGAAACCGTTGTCCAGCAATATATTGTTGGTCTTAACATCACGATGTATGATTTCAACTGCATGGAGGTATGCCAGTGCTTCAGCTGTTTCTATGGCAATGTTCATCCTTACAGGCCATGTGAGGCCTCCTTCTGCCGCACGAGACCCATGAAGATGGTCTGCGACTGTCCCATTTGGGATGAACTCGTACACCAGTAGAAGGTCACGACTGCTGCGAGACGTACATCCATATAGGATGACAAGGTTCCGGTGCAGTAGACGGGACAGGATGTCTACTTCATTTAGGAATTGCTCAACTCGCTTGTAGTTATTCTTGTAAAGGCGCTTCACTGCAACTACCCGACCATCCCGTAGCTTTCCTGAGTGACAGAAAAGGTCTAATGGTCATTGCCACGTCAACAAGAACAAGACATATATCAAAGAAGAGTTGCACAGCTCATGGTGTTTGCATGTGGACACTTACATGCAGAAATTGTAACATCACAAAGTTAAGACTGATAAGGAATTTGGGAAACATGTTATTTCACCTTTGTAAACAGTTCCAAAACCACCATCACCAAGCTCCCCTGAGGCACTAAATCCATCAGTAGCCTCTTCAAGTTCCTCATAAGTGAATATATGGGGAGAACCACCTAACTCGAGATCTTTGCTGTATGATGTCATTGAAGATCCACTACGCATTACATCTTTTGGATTTCTAGCTTGTTTCCTTCTCTTGCGCTTGTGCCACACAAAAAGGATGAAGCATAATATCAATACACCGCCCCCTGCTGCAAATGCTGCCGACATCAACAATGTAACAACATTAGCAATATGCAACAACCAAGAGATTTGATGAATTCTGCAACATGGGATTTCATCCCCATTATCTTTCTAATTCTGCTTCAATTTGGCGGTGCAGAAAAGGAGAACAAAGGAAATACATAAGCTGGGCGGCTTAAGGGCTGATACTCACCTATTCCAACTTTCTGTCCGTTACTGCGGCCTCCTGCATAAGAACAGAGCCTGTGATTAGCTAGCCATTTATGAAGTAATAAATATGCACAGTAGTCATAATGATATATATATGTGGTTAATACTCAAACGAGTAGTTGTAAAAAGGAGCCATACATCTAAAATCAATGGAATTGTCACATCAGAGTTTTCACGAATATAAACTGAATATAGGTGTCATGGTAGGCTGGACTAATCAAAGGGGTCAGTTAGGATTACTTAATACTTAGTGATCTGTTAGAAGATCTTAGTTATTAGTTCGTTAGTTTGAGTCCTTATTGCTTGGAATCCTATATATAGGCAGGTAGATGGATGAATAAAGGCTAAGCCAAGTTTAATCTAATCTTCTCCCTCATTTCTTTCTGTCTTCTTCCTCCACTGCCACTGCCACGGCTTGCCGCACCAAACCCTGGGATTGGGTGTCGTTCGCTTTTCCGGTGAATAGTTATCGCAAGCCGTGACAATAGGTCCAGAATTCATTTAAAAAGCAAACATTTCAGCTAAGACAATGTACCATGATTTAAGCACAACATATGGGATAGTTTAAATGCTCTAGCACAAAGATTAGACAAGAGCAACTCGTACAAATGATCTAGTTTCAAACTAGTACAAATGAGAGGCCAATGATATTTGGTAACTAAGTCAAGGTCCTTAGTCTAAACTTGATTCGTCGGCTCAATACATTAATTACTGGGGAGTCAAAGATACAATTAGGTATACTTATCTTTCAAAAGATTAAAAAAAAGTCTCTGTAAGTTCTTAGACTAGAAAATTATCAAATCATATGTGAACTGATGTGCATAAAAACCCATCAAACATGTTCTTGTGGAAGAAAATAGCACATACATGCAAGATATCGAAAAAACCAGGGTAAAAAAAAGGAATATGGGAGCAATATGATGCAAAAGGAGGGCATCAAACAGCACAGATCTATATAAAGAACAGCATGTGATTTTTTTGAACATTGAATCTATCAGATTGCATCCAAGCCTAAAATGCCAGTACACCATCGGTTTCTTTGATCCTTTCTTCAAGGAAAAAAAAAGGAATGAATTATCTGAAAGGCCCCAGTTAGCATAATGATTGCCAATACCGGTGGGATCACGCCACTCTTCTGCGCTCTTTGAGTGTAGCAGTCGCATCATTTGGGCATGATTGCTCCTCTAATTACCCGTTCAAATCAACTAGAGTGTTCAATTCATCTTTACACCCTTAATTCCACAACAAACAGATGCAAATTTTCCACGTGTTTGGAACACAAGGAGTGCAGCATAGAAAAGGAAAACACATTGATTGGCAATGACAGGGACGATTTCTTAGGTCAATTATCACTAGGAGGACAGCAGGGACAGGAACTATTGAAATGGCATCTTTGTCAAACACTTAACGTAGTTGAATAATTCAACTAATGCATTTGACTGAATTCGATAAGCCCGGCTGTCTCATTCAAGGGAATAAGTGTTATTAACCAACAAAAACAACAATAATCAGCAGGGAGTTCAGTCAAACACGTCAGAATTTCAAGCAAAATATCTGTGCCCAATTCAGTATTTTATGTTCCCCCTAGCAACGACCACAGCCAAGACGCAACACACACCACAAACAGCAACTGTGTCACCTGTCGTATCACAACTACGATCTAAAATGATCAGTTTGGATTCACTGAATTCGTTTGAAGCGCACGAATTGCATGATAAGATAGGTAGGATTAAGAACTGGCTAGGCAAATTCGTCGTAGAATTTTAATTCCCTGAACTCACCGCACTTGTCGGGGCGCATGGTGCCGGAGCAATTGCAGGCGAAGCCCAGGCCTTGGTCGTTGTACGTGCACTCGCCGCCGCTCGCCGAGCATTTGGGGCAATTCCCCGACACCTCCGCCCACTCCAGGAGAAACCCACTCCTCATCCTGGCAACGTAATCGTCTCTGTTCCCATCGAAAGCCCCTAGAATCCGCACAACCGTGAAGCGGCAGCCCGGCGGGATGCCCCCCGGGACGCGGTGGCTGGCGAGCTCCCCCTCGCCGACAATTTGGACGGAGGAGTTGTTGCCACACGGAAGGGAGTGAAAGCCAAGCGGAGCCGGCTCCTTACAGCGGGAGAAGAAGAGCAGCTCGGCGTTGGATTTGCTGATGACGAACGGCGCCAGCCCGATGCCGAGCGAGATGTTGAACGGCGGCGCCGGGCAGCCGGTGGCGAGCGGGAGATTTTCATCCACCACGTGGAAGGAGCTGTTCTCGTAGAAGATGCTGACCACCCGGTAGGACTCCAGGACGGAGCGAAGGAGGAAGGCGCCGCTGCTGTTGCACTTGAGCTGGAAGGACGGGGGACCGCACGGCGCCCGGCCAGGGTCGTCGAGCCAGAACGGGTAGGAGGTGTTCAGGCCCCCGCATGCCTTGGGCGAGCAGCTTGCTGGCTGTGCTGCGAGGCTGGCCGGCGCCTGCAGGTGGAGGAAAGAAGCGAGCAGCAGCAGGAGGAGCGGGAGCATCATGGATTTGGGGATGGAGTGGTGTGGAGACTGGAGAGGGAGAGGCTCAGCTGGAGAAGAAAGGAGAGGAAGAGGAAGAGGAAGGAACGTGCAGGCGCGCAGCCTAAACGGTTTGACCAATCGTAGTCAACGCGTTCATCACTCGTATTTCTTTAGTCCCCAAGTTGCCCAACGGCAAGTCGGCAACACGGTGGCGGCGGCGCCGCTCTTGGGGACGACGGCCTTATCAATCAATAAATAAGTTTCGTCGATTGATTCCCAGGTTCGATAAGCTCACACCGGCTTGATTCACCAAACGCTCTCTCCTCCCTACGCACTTGATTTTCACGAATGAGCTTACCTTCAGGCGGCCGCGGCGGCGGCCGTTGCCATGTCAACAGGAAGCCGTCGCTGATGAGCTCCTGGTAGTTGCTCGCGTTGGCCTTGCCATTTCTCCCCAGCACCGGCACCAGGGTAGCGTTGCAGCCATCCAGATAGTAGCCGTCGTAGTCGGCCGCCGTCTCGCTGTAATTACCTCCAACCCAGGCAAACGTGTTGCTGTGGCACTTGGTCTCCACGAGCTCCAGGTCCCGCCACCCCGCCGGCGCCTTGGTGCAATTGTAGAGGATGAGGTTCTGGTTGGCGGCGCTGATGGAGAACGGGAGCCCGAGCTTGGAGGAGCTGTTGTCCGTCGGGACACGGCATTGATTGTAGTCTTGGTTATTGAAACCTTCGAGCTTGTGGATGTCGGCGACGAGCAAGGAGCCGTTGCTGTAGAAGATGTCAAGGATCTGCAGCCGGTGCTTCGGCCGGTTGTACCCGAGGTATGCAGTGCTGTTTTCGCAAAGAACCTGGAAGCCGACCACCGCGCACTTGTTCTCCGTTCCTCCCGTCTCCGAGACTACCCCGAACGGGAAGGAGATGTTCACCTTGCCGCACAGCTGCGACGGGCATCCTTGCGCTTCTGTCGCTGTGAGCACGAGCGGCAACCAGAGCCACCACGCCGCCGCCCTCACCGGAGATACGAAGACTAACAGCAAAGCCCGGAACATCGGAACAAAAGAAAGATTCCGACGAGGCGACGATTGCAGTAAGCAACAAAACCGATGGGCTCTGGCAGTCTGGCTTGTCGAAAAGACGGACGCAAGAGAATGCTATGGTGTCATTGAAGAACGATAGCTATGGGGAAGACGACTGCCGAGCGAGCCCTATCTCCTACACGCCGTGGCCGAAACATTTGACTGGTCACCTGTGCAATCATCGTCCACGGCGGATGCGAATTTCCGGCGTATATACATGGGCCAAGCCATGACCTCCGTGATGTGATACACCACCAAGTTCCTAAAATGGCTTGGGTGCCGGCTACTGCACGCTCTCGTAAGTCAGTCCGCCACCTTCTCTTTTGTTATGAACATTTGACGGGTAGCACCATCCGTACACACGTAAACCGGTAAAATATTATGCACAGAGACCACTATGCTAATCGTGCTGGTCAACGCATACACGTACCTACTAGATCAAGAGAAGAAAGCAGATGGTTGGGTGTTTTTAAGTTTAACCGGACGAGGACACGAAGTCAATTAGTCAACCATAGATTGTTGTTGGTGTCTTGTCTCGGAAGAGGGAAAAAAAAGGTTGGTATATGTCAATTTCCTAAAAACGGAATATTTTCGAGCAAGTAGCAAACATGGGTACCTTTTGGCTGGATAGGCAAGAGCATGGCATCCCATATTCCCACGGTCGGAAGTCCGA
Organism: Olyra latifolia; assembly: GCA_036346145.1. Lineage (NCBI taxonomy): Eukaryota > Viridiplantae > Streptophyta > Magnoliopsida > Poales > Poaceae > Olyra > Olyra latifolia. Next base: position 52,408,882 of record CM070528.1, on the reverse strand, counting down.
ACATATCCAGCCGAATCTCGCCGTGTTTCAGCTGCGTTCCGCCCGATAACTAAGCTTAAATGCTAGGCTTGAAAAGCTTATAAAACGGAATATTTAGTTCAACCGAACTTTGTTCAAAATATTTGAGAAACAGCCATATTTCTAAAGTCTGAAGGTCGTAAACAGTAAGCCAAATAAAAAAGGTCGCTCACAAAATAAAATCCTAAGTGTGAAAAAAATGGAAAAATATTTTTAAAAAAGAACGTATAAGCCCATAGGTTCAAATGTATTCTTGTCACTGGTTTGGGGTAGCCACAGGTCCACAGTTGCTTTGGAAAAAAACCCATAAAAACTTTTTGCCAAATTAGGCCGTAGTGCGACTGTGCGAGTCCATAGTAAGCAAAACCCACCAGTTCTGTACTCCTGCCCAAATTTTGGTACCACATTCTTTTTTTTTAAAAAAAAAGTCTTGGCACCCGCTTGTCAGTTGTCACTTAGTCTTATCAACGAACGCCTTTCAATAAATAAAGCTAATGTTAATCAACGCCTAATAATGCAGACGGCGACCTACCAAGAAAATTAGCACATGGGCCAATCAAAGCAAAGGAAGCTTCAGGCAGGTACTAATAATACTCTTTTGTTGATGGATGTATCAGTGCACTAGAATCAGTCACCCCCGAGTCCCAACAGATCCCTAAAATATCATCCTTAAAGCCAAGTTCAGAAAATGGATCCCTATTTAATTTTCCATCTAACAACCAACCCCTAAAAATTCATTCAATAAATAGAGAGCTTGCCCACTCCAAGATCAGAGGAAACCAAATGGCCATCATCCCATGGGGGGAGGGGGTGTCAAAATCTATAACCTAAATTTACGAGTTGAGATAGGGACACTCTAAGAAAGCATATTCCCTTCTTTAAGTAATAAATAAATTCTTATTTATTTTCTCAATTCTCTCAGACTAATGATGAGATTTTACGGCCTCTATCTCTTAATTCACATTCCCTCGAACTGATCACAATGTAAGTCAAATTTAGACAATAGATGGACAAAATTGGGTTGCCAAGATTACCCCTTTCCTGGGGTGCTCAACAGCCTGTTTGGCGAGAGATGAGAATGGAAGGAGGGATGGGAAGAAAATTTTATACTTTCTCTCTTTAGAGCTGAAAAGCTACGTAGATTATAATCTGAAAAGTTAAGGGCTTTGAGAAGAACCACTAAAAGTTTTAAAAATGGCTACAAAGTGTCAAAACGTTTGCTTGTACAAAAAGACAAGTTTCAAGTTGTAGATTATAATCTGATTTTAAACTGTAGCAAAGCCTCTAAATGAGCATCTTCTTTATATTTAGGGGTTCTCGTCCCTCAGCAAAGTCCCTATCATGCCTCCTATTTTGGAGTTTCTCTCTCCTCGGCCCCTAAATTTAGAGGTTCTATTTGCTCCCTCTATATATTTTTTGGGATAGAGATATTGTTGGAGAGGATAGAAATACCCCTATTTTAGAATTTTTCTCTTTCTCGACCCCCTAAATTTAGATGTTCTCTCTCATACCTCTATATAGTTTTTGGGATAGAGATGTTGCTAGAAAGGATAGAAATATATGGGTTGAATAGTTGTTTAGAGAAGGTAGGGCTGTCAAAAAATCTTGAATATCGCAAGCTGCTCGAGCTTGATCCTAAGCTCAACAACCAGGATGAGCCAAGCTCGAGCTTGGTTGAGTTTTCTCAGAACCTCAATATTATAATAAAATCATATTTTATCGAGACTGCTTAAGCTCGACTTTCATCGAGCCTACTCAAACTTTATCAAGTCTATTCAAAGCTTATTTTTTTCATTGATAAAATCATATTATACCAAGTCTACTTGAACCCGAACTCAAGCTTTGTTCAAACCCACTCAAGTTTTGCATATTTTTATACTAAATTTATATATTACCGAGTTTAGACCAGCCAAGTTTGAGCCTACCTCCAGGCTCAAGTCTTGATCTGAACCGAGCTTCAGCCTTGTCACTTGAGCTTGGTTCGTTTACAGCCTTAAGAGGAGGCACGAGGGGCTGGTTTTAGGGTTCTGCTGTGGCAAGGGAAGGATTTTACTGATTTTTAGGGGCCTCTTGAATTTGCTTTACTCTGCAAGGAAGGGAGATCGACAAGGACAGTACACGATTACCCGACAACCAATAATGTTGCTTGCTGCGTGGTCAATGGCAACACCAGAATCTACTCCTACTCAAGTCAACGTCAGCGATTGGGAAAACACACGCAAAGTAACCATATCTACGGGCTAGCTAATAACACCAAATCTTACATGGGGCCTAAGAGAGATTGAAAGGACAGGACTAACGCAATGCCCGCCGCGAAATGCAATGAACCAGGCTGAGGATGCGCCGATTTTAGCCGTCCGCGCCGCGCGTGTTCGCACATGCGGACATGCCGGCTATGGTATGGTACTGTCATCGACTCATCGGTATGGGCGAGTGGCACTCACCGGAGCACGTCGACGAGCTCTGCCTGCCGCCGGGGCAGAGGCACGCGAACGCCGCGGAGTCGTTGTCGTACCGGCACTGCCCGCCGCTCGCGTTGCAGGCGGAGCAGTCGCTGATGCCAGCCCACTCCAGGACGAAGCCGTCCTTCAGGAGCCGGCTGTAGTTGGCCGCAGTCATCGCCGCCGCCTCCGGCCCCAGCACCGGCTGGAACGAGTAGGTACAGCCATCCGTCGGGATCACCGGCGGGTTGTCCCGGTCGTAGCTCCCCTCAAGGTACACGTAGATCGGCCTAGTGCATCTGGAGGTGGCATTCACGAAACCGCGCGGCGGCACAGTGACGCTCCCGGTGCAGTTGTAGATGATGCACATGGCCCGGTTCCTGTGGCTGATCTTGAACGGGCTGAGCGCCAAGCTGGACGATATGTTGAAGTCGGCGAAGCACACGCCGTCGTCGCCGGCGGCGACCTTGGTGTGGCACGCGACGAAGGAGCTGCTGCCGTAGTCGATCCGGAGGACGTGGATTTGAGAGCCCCTCAACGAAGCCGCGCCGCCGGTGCACCAGACCTCGAACGCCGGGTGACCACAGGATAACCCCGACGAGGTTTCATTACGGCCACCCAGCCAGAATGGGTACTTGACCATGACGCCCCCGCATGCCGCCGGCTCACAGTCGCCGGCGTGAGCCCGGACAGGGCGGAGGAGCAAGGAGGAGGCCAATAACGGGAAGAGCAGCAAGGCCGGATGCATCTAGCTCGCGAGCTAGATTGTCAATGGAGGAGGAGGTGTCTGTCTGCTCGCGAAACAACAGAGTGACAGGATGTAGAAGCGAGGAAGGGAAATAACAATGCCATTGTGTGTTTGACTAGTCTTCCAGTTTGTTTGACTTTTCATTTTTTATCAACTACAGAAGAGGGAGAGTCACCTGCACTCTCTGACTTTCGAGGAGAGAAAAGAAATCAAAGCACAATTTTTATGTGGCTCTAAACTTCTGAATTCTAAGAGCATTCGTACCAATTACTCTATCTCTATTTTCTCTCTCTTCTACTCTATTTTCTCTCTCCATCCCTCTAAAATTCCTTCACATTTTACACTATACTCCAAAAGATTCTTTCACTGTACCAGAAACTCTATTCTCACCATGTTAGCGCTAGAGTGCATTTAGAACTATTGCTGTGGATGCTCTAATTGCAATTTTTTGCTGAACTCATGTTGCATTTAAATTTCTAGAGGTTAATGTCATACATGCCGTATGCACAGGTCACAACTATCATGTTTGGCCGGTGAAAAGTTAGAGATGTTTTTGATCTGGATCAGACAAAATCATACCTTTAACTTCTAGGTAGCGTTATCTTGGCTCTCATACAGTACTTGACCGCCGTACAATTCTGGGCCTTCTAAAAGCACTCTTGACGTCTTTTGCTAAAGTTTAGAAGATATATATATACACATATATTGGATAGAATTCAAGCGTCTAGATTCCGGTCACTTTTTTAAGGCTATGCCAAAAAAAATTGTAGTCATTAACTAGAAATTGTGTATATACATTAATTTATTGGTGTATTTTCTTAATTTTGTTAGATCAAGAAGGAATACTACATACACCATGATACAACAAACCGATCGATCCATTACAGTAGTAAAAAAGGTTTAGTTAACTTATAAAAAAATTTGGTAAACCATACAAAATATAAAAACAAATACAAAATAATTATTTTAGTGAAAACAAATAAAAAACTTTAGCAAACCCTAAAAAAATAAAAACAAAATAACTATTTTAGTGAAAACAAATATAAAATATTTTTCACAATAAGTACATAGAATTTTTACCATCATACAGACTAAAAAAAACCTAAATAATTAACTTAAAAAAAGGCATATGGACAAAAGAGGCAAATCCAGGTATCTGAATCCTAGCAAAAACGAAGATATAAATGGCAAATCTAAACAAGACCAAGGACCTTTTGGTGCAGCTTATTTATACTATAAATATTATGATAATTGTTTGTTTTGAGTTCAACAGATGTGCCCAAGATTAATTTGAGACTGACCGAATGAGGACAAAGGCAGAGAGAAAATTCAGTTTCAGCTTTCAAGAGATAGGGCTTCGGAGTGCTGAAGAGAAGACAAAAAGGGAGGACTTTGTGCAGATCAAACATCAATTCAAGCATGGGAGAGTAGGGAGTAGTGGGGGGTGGGGGTGGTGTGTGAAGTGGCTGAGATGTTTGACCACTCCTTTTCTTTGATTTGACTTTTGCATAAGGTTAAAATGTTGCGACGACAATTACGAATGCCTTCGGTCCAATTTGGCCTTTGATCGCCGGATATTTGTTGGGTTCAACGATCAAGATGGAGCCATGTCTCACATGACTTGTGTGACTGTTTTTCCTCCTACTACGAGTAAAATATACTACTGGGAAATTACCAGTCCATCACTGACACGTGGGTTTTTTTCTGTACGGGCTAATGAATGGATCAGTGGATATGGACATTTCCAGAGCAGAGACGTGATTATCTCGTATTGGCATTGTCGCGCTGACATCGCTGGTCAAATCGATCAGTGCAGGACTCGATACGTTAGTCTAGGGTTTTATCATTTCACACTCGTTTCGACTGCTGCCGTGCTGCGTACACTCGTCTACGCCTCTCCTCCGTTATTCAATCGATGTTAACACTAATCCACTCAAGGTAGGACTGATTCCAGCGATCAGCTGATCTACTGTTTGATTGCCAGATGAATCCAACTTGGCTCGGATGAGGCATCCGTGTCCAATAAGAGCATCTCCACCAGGTACTCTATCCTCTCACTCTATAACACTATTTACTACTCCCTCTATCCAACACTCTAAATTTCCTTCACATTTTACACTACACTCTAAAAGATTCCTTCCCTGCACCAGCTACTCTATCTCGAGCTACAGTATTATAGAATACCTGCTCCAGATGCTCTAAGCCAGGAGAGCTCGTGCAAAAACTTATGTTTGATGGTTTGCATGTTTGAGCCCAACCCATTAAAATATGCATTTGGTTGCTTCCAGTTGTGCTTGCATCTAGGCCTTAGGGGTGTTCTCATCGTGCCCCGTTGGTGCTGACCCGAGTGTTGCCACGGCTCCTCGATTTCTGCCACACTGCCGTTGCCTGCTCTTCCTCAAGCTAGCCTTGTGCATCATGCCATCGTCTTCGATGCGTCACAACGAGATAGTTCACGCCTCCCTGAGCATCGTTGCAGCCTCACTCTGCTCTAGCTACCTCCCTGTGCTCTGCCTCATCCCCATGGCACCACCACTTCATTCTCGTGCTCTAGCGTCTCACTTCCTTGGTGTGGCGACTCGTCGTCATGTCCGGCGGCGACTCATCGTGGGCTAGTGGTTCGTCCCCATGTTTGCAAATGGCTCCTCGTGACACGGTGTCTCACCCCAGTGGTCGGTGGCATCGACGAGCTCCATCGATCACCATCAAGGTCCTCAGACGCATGCCCGGCTCACTCCTTCGGCTTCCTCACTCTTCCATGTATGCACATTGTTGTTGGCTACCTATTCCCTTAAGCAGTTAGGCCTAGCTCATGGAAAACATGATGTTTTTTGGGGAGCTAAGCCCGCACATTGTTTTCTCATGTGTGTGGCTTGGCTCCGAAGCGCATGCAGCCAACCAAATGAGCAGGGCATGTGTCAGCGCGGGCTTGGTCGAGCCAGAACCGAGCAAACAAACACACCCATAAGTGGATCACCGTAAAAAAAAGGTTTTTGCATGTTCATCTAAAAAAGTGTATCAATGCAACCAAGCAATAACCTACAAGTAGATGGATCTTTGAAGTTTCTTTGTGGTGCACCGATAAAAAAAGAAATTCAAAACCACTTGCATATGCATTCCCAAACAACTTTGGGGCTCTCAAATCTCGCTCTAAGATCTTTGAAATGCCTTCCCCCCTCTCTTCCATCCCATTTTACAAAAATCCCTCCCATTCTTTTAAATCTGTCGGAGTGAGCCTCTCTCATATCCCTTCCTCCATCCATTTAGTGAGCCACCTCCTCCCGTCAAACCTAGCTCGACCACCTAATCAACCCCTGCCGTTAATTGCCCTTCAGGGACCCAAGCTTTTATTTGCCTGTCCCACGTATTGAAATCAAAGGAAGTCTTTGTAGATATATATTTTACTCCTAGGAATCATCGGGTTTGTTTTGAGTTATTCGAGACAGATTCTAGTAAGTGGAAGGGGAGTTAAGTACTGTAATGGCCTGTGCATATCCAGTAATTTCCCATCCATGAGTAGTGGACAACTCTAAAGAAGGCCTTTACTAAGTGTCCACCCCATATATCTTTTTTTATTGGCATTGTATTAGTACTTTCTAGTCTCAATACTAGCTTCAAGAAATTCCTTTCCTTTGAAAGTGTTTACAACGGAACACAGTGCTTTAAGTAAGCCCAAAAAGCAGACAAGCATAGTGGTCAAAAGTAGACTTTTAATGACGTGCCACCTTTGATCACTGCACCGCACCCGGACCACTATCGTGAACTCCCCTACCATGGTTGAGCATAGTGAAAGCATGGTGTATAGGCTGAAGTAGCGGCATGGTGGTCGAAGGTAGCTCGCTACACATAGGAGAAAGGAAGAGAGAGGAGAAAAACTTTATGGGATAATTTAGGGCACAGATCTGGTGCAATCATAGTAGCAACTGCAACTTTAGCGGTTGCTTGATTGGAGCCATGCAAAAAACATCCTACGCTAGCAAGCCCACCATAGCAGAATGTAGAGCGTCTCCATCTTCATCTGCACATACACGTAGCCATGTTTCCTTGCCACCGTCGCTGCAAGCTAAGGAGGACTGAGGCCATATATAACACTAGCTCATCCTATCCTGACCCTATTTTATCCTCTAACATAATGTTGGCCGGCCCTATTTTATATATCTCTCTTATATTTTACTTTCAATCATATTTTCACTATTTATAACCTTATTTCTACCGTGATGGTCAGAAAATAGGGCTACTATTAAACATGCCCTGAGAGGCTGCCCTGCACATATGGGCTAACTACCGTTGGATGTTTCTTGCACGGCTCAGATTGAGCAACCGCTAAAGTTGCAGACTGCACCTGATCCGTGTGTGAGAATTTAGCAGAGGAAAGGTTTTTTTTTTGCAAAACCGAAGAGAAGGAGAAAGACGAGTCACGGGGTCGGTAACTCACCGCACGTCGCCGGCTGCATGCGGCCGCCAGGGCAGAGACACCCGAACGCATTGGCGCCGGCCTCGTACCGGCACTGCCCACTGGTGGCGTTGCACGCCGCGCAGTCCCCCGGCACCGCCCACTCTAGCATGAACCCGCGCCTCAGGAGCCCCGTGTAGTTATCCAGCGATCTCAGCTCCGAGCCGGGGAACACCGGCACGACCGAGTACCGGCAACCCGTCAACGCCACCGGCTGCACGAGCTCGTCGGGCGGCTCGTACCTCTGGGCCAGGTACGCGAACCACACGCCGTGGTTCGGACAGTCCATCTGCAGCGACCCCGGCGGCGGCGGCCGCGAGCAGTTCGCGCAGAAGAAGAGCTCCCAGTTGGCGCTGCTGACGACGAGCATCGAGAGCGCGAAGGTGGTGGACACGTTGAAGTAGGTGGCTCTGCAGGCGGACTCCGCGGCGAGGTTGGAGTGGTAGGCCACGACGGAGCTGCTGCCGTAGTTGATGTTGAGGACACGGAGGTAGGACTCGTCCAGGCTGGGCGGCGTCGAACCGGCAGGGTCGCACGTGACGCCGAACGTCGGGTAGCCGCAGTGCGGCTGGTGCCGGCCGCGCAGCCAGAACGGGTACTTGATGGTCAGGTTGCCGCACGCCGCCGGCGCGCAGCTCGCGTCGAGCGGCTGCGCGTGCAGCACGGCGGCGAGCAAAGGAAGGAGTGCTAGCGCTAGCACGGCGGCCGGAGCGCGCACCATGATATTGGAGAAAAAATACCAGAAGGATCTCGCCGTTTATAATTTATATATAGTATTTTCAAGATTGGAAATGGGAATCTGAAACTTATAAGCAGGGATGATCCATCCATGACGATGAGGCAGCGGGTGAAGAAGGGAGCCGATTTCTCTGACAATGTACACGTGACCACGAAGGATGCACGCTGGTCAGAAGGCTAATGTACAGGAAGATGGTTTTGATTTTTGATCAATTCCTACGCCACGATTAAGTAGCTATTTTCCGTTGACATTGATGCGTCGAAAGCTAATTTAACCACCAGGAATATTTCTCAGATGTGAGATGTGCAGCATAGAATCAAAGCTGCGAATTTTGCAGATTCACGCTACCTACTGCGTTTGCCCCAGCTATGATCATCGACGTGTCAGGGGTGTTGAATGACCAATGTCCAATCACTCCTCGTTCTCTCAAGTTTTCTTTTTGCATTTTTTTTTTGAATTTTAGCAGCTCGATTTGGGTTCTACCATGTTGATGGATGACGACATGGCGTAAACTTGGATGTGCAACTAGTGCCCATTGACCGTGCGCAATTACACGTGTTTCTTTAGCAATAAGCTAGTCAGTTGGTGATAGGAACTAAATACTACTTTTAGAAAAATGGCTAAAGCATACTTGAGCTAAGTAGACGGTAGACCCGGTACTTGCGACCTAGTAAAAGGAAGTGGATAGAGACAAATACTACCTACACATATCTGTTTTAAAAAGAGGGTGGTTGTATGGTTGTCAAATTATTACTCTATATAATTCACTAATGTCTTCATGTTTATGGAAGCACCTTTTTTTAAAAAACACACACACAAGTAGGGGTGGCAATGGGGGCATTCCCTGCCGGGGAGTGCCTCCCCGTCCCTGTGACCCAAAATTTTTCCTGTCCCCGTCCCCGTCCCCGTACCCAACTCGGGGGAGAAAATCCTCCCGTTCTGTAACACCCCATTTTCGCTTTCGATAAAAATAATAATAAATCACCAGTTAATACATTATTTGAAATAAAATTTGAACAATTCAAAGAAATTATGTATTAACATAAAAGAAAATCATGTCCATATATCAATTAAATTATAACTATGGACCTATTTGTAATTTAAATTGTATGTTCTGATAATTCTAAGGTTTGCCGATAATGAGGAGCATTAAATGATATTTATTGCTCGTATAAAATAGATATTTATAAGACAACAAAATGAATCAAATAAATGAAATAGTGATATTTAATAACCCAAAACATATTTTTATTATACTCTCCTGAGTAATCAAATAACTTTAGGGACTAAGATGTAAAAGTCACAAAATATCTCTCGATCTTATCCTAAGGGGACTAAAATATAATAAAACTTAAAATATCTCTCAATCTTATCCTTACTTCATGACGAAGAAAACCTCTTAATAACTTCATGAAATTTTATATAAAGCCAAGGACTAAAATATAAAAGTTCCAAAATATCTCTTTTGGCCCTTATCCTAATCCTAATTTACTTCGTAATAAAGAAAACTTAAAATGGCTAGGTTACTTCGTAGCTAAGTAACCTGCCCACAATAAAATTTTCTGATGACTAAAACTATTCGCGGCTAATAAAAACATAATAAAATGATTTAGATATTTTAGGAGATAAGTACTCACGAAATCTCAAAACTAATCATAATAATGGAACCTTCACAATTTATGGAATTCAAATATAATTTTTATCATAGTTTGTGAAGGCCCATAATGTTTTATGAAATTAAATGAAAGCCTAGGGACTAAAAATGCAAAACTACATAAATATCTCCCCAATGCTTATCTTCTCCACGCGGAGCTCCTGGAGAGTATAAGTAGAGCACGGCTGAGAGCCAGCTCGGGCAGAAATGGAGAGAAGAGCAGCGGGTAGAGAGAGAGGAAGAAAGAGAGAAGAAGGAAGAGGAAAGAAGGAGAGACCGGCGAGGTTGGCCGGCAAAAGCGGCGCGACGGCCAAGCAGACGCGGCGAGCAACGGCGTGGTGAGGGCGCCCAGCGGCGCGGCGGCGTCTTGCGATGGCGTCTGGCGGAGGTCGGTCGGCGGCTGCAGCGCTAGTGGCGGCAACTAAGCGCGAGCTAAGCAGCGCCAGCGTGAGGACTCTGGCGGCGGCTCACCGGCGGCGGCCGGGTGGTGGCGGCCGGAGAACAGCGGCGTCGTCTGCGCGCCTCACACGGCCAGCGTGAGGAGCAGCGGCGCGGATGGCTGAGTCGATGGCGCGCATGCTCGAGCCGAGACCGTGGCGTGTGCGTCGCGGCTTACGTGTGTCGCGTGGTCGCAAACGAAGCTCGTCGAGCGAGAGTGCTGGAGCATGGCGGCGACGGCGTCGCGTGCGAGATAATCGGCGGCGAGTAGGACATGGAAGACGGGTAGCAGACCAGGTTATAGCAGACGAAGCAAGCCGCCGTCAGTGGCGCATGTACTACGGCTAGGAGAGGTCCAGCGAGACGAACCGGAGGTAGATGATCAGGGCAATGACACGGTGAGAATAGTCCCCTCATATTGACTTAGAGCATATTAACCTAGCGACGGATTAGATCTGTTATTATTTCTATTTAGTTCCTAACCAAAACTATTAGATAAATCTAGAATATAGTTCTCTACCTAATTAAAATGCTTAAAGATCTTCAAGTACGGTGAGAATATTCTTATAAAATATTATAGACACCTTGAAACCTAGCAAAATACATTTGGAACTATTTCATCATTTTATGTCCATAGGAGAATATTAAACAACCTTCTTTAAGCATTAATAGTACATGATATGAGCTATAGGTATAACTTAAAATCATCTTTCTACAATAGTCTAAAACTATAAGTTTAAATCACATGGGTAGACAATGCGTATAACATAAAATGATACGTACCATTTTTAACATACACATACACAATATATATAAAAGCCAAAAGCGCATAGAACTTCCTCGATAAGTAGGAAGATCTATGCTAAGATAATCGGTAGAATAACCCCTGTGAGGAGTGTCACCCTCAACCACGTGCGTTACATGCATCATGCATATTTTATCTTCTGTGTCTTTATCGATGTTATTCGCTTTTATGCGATAGAACCGGACAGCTCAGAAGAGAAGCCGGAAGGCCAGGCGCAAGACCTCGACACGTTCGATGCAGGCGAGCCAATACCTCTAATTCATTCTTATTTTACCCAGTTTTACTTAAATTATGTTGATTTTAAAATATTGGGTTGCATGCAATAATATTTTCTAAGTATAATTATGTTGTTAACAAAAGCTACTAGAGCAAGTCTAGTTATTCCTATTCCATATTATAAGCAGTGTTAATAAACACAAACCTCTCCTTAACATTTCCTTATCCTGTCCATTGATAACCTAAGGTATAGAAATTAAACTCCTTGACTAATAAGTCTTTGAAATGGCTTAGACATGCTTTAAGTCTAGAGTCCATGGGTTTGATCTTGGCTGTCAACGATACGGTACTAGGATGATGGGTCAACCTTTGTAACGGCATAGCCTGCTATCAACGGTGCAATGCAACGGCATAGTACGCTATCAACGGTGCAATTGCAACGGCATAGCCGCTATCAACGGTACAGCTTGGTCCAGACAAATACCGTATGCGGAGTAGGTACCTCAATGGTACAGTCCCATCATTACCATGATATGTATCATGACAGGGTTTAGTCTCTTTGCTCACGATTGGTGATACATAGTGTAGCAAAGATGTACCATACCGCCTATGATTAAGACTACACTGTCACTGTATCAGTGCCTTGGACAGTCAAATCAGCATGTGTGTATCCCGAGTACATCATTATGGTGATGTGTTGTGCCCTGTTCCGAGTATTCCTACACTCGATAAGCTTAAGAGATAGTCCATGCATTCGGGTACCATTTATGCCTGAATGTGAAAATAGTCAATAATTATTTGATTCATGTGATTGAGATTAGGATCTAAGGATCCTGGCCTTTGTTGAGCTCAAGGGGATCACGCCTCTTGGCTAAGAGGGTGAGTCTACCGCCATTTACCTGGGAAACGTGCTCCTGTGTAATATGGACACGGGTTCGCCAGAAGATGGGAATCGTGCTCCTGTGTAATATGGACACGGATTCGCCATAATTACCTGGGAATCGTGCTCCTGTGTAATATGGACACGGATTCGCCATAATTACCTGGGAAACGTGCTCCTGTGTAATATGGACACGGATTCGCCATAACATCGGAGATAGCTCACCATGGCGATGGGAGCTAGGCTGCCGATTGTGGAGACCATAACCATGGCTATGGTATGGATCTACCACGTGGGACACGTATTCCTTGGCTAAGGATACGGTGTCACAACTGTGAAACCCCCTGTGATATAAAGAATCGGCATATATAGCCCAGTACGTCTTTGATTTATAAAAAGGCTAAGTCTTGAGTTATTTTAACTTAAAAATAAGCATATTTGATTTTGAGCAAACATGTGAACCTAACCTCCACCATAAAGCCTTGCATCATTGTTTAGCTTTAGGTGAGGTCTTGGTTCGCGAGCGCGGTTTGATTGCGCGCTCACACTCGCACCCACTCACCTTTTTAGGTGGCGTCGAGGTGAAGTTTGGCCTGGGTGACATCGACAAGAAGGAGAAGGACCAGAAGATTGACGTAAAGACCGAGGGCTAGGTGGGACTCCAGTCGCTTGCCTGTTTGGGTTGGGCACAGCCTTGAGACCCTACTCTTCTTATTGTTTCCGCTATGCTAAACTCTGGTAAGAGTTCAATTTTGTTTGTAGATTTTGCCTTTTCGGCCTACAAAAATCGAGCCATGTTGTAATTGAACTCTATAATATTAATAATTTTTATCGCAGATATGAGATGATTCCAGCATTTTGTAAAAAGTATCGTGCTAGCAAGACAAGATCCTGGGCTAGCACAGGTGCACCGAGGTTCCCGGTAACGGGGGCTCACACGTTCCCATCCTCGTTCAGGTATCGGGGCCCCGTTGGGGACCCATCCCCGCAAAAATTTCACACAAGAGAAGAGCTCTTATAGCCATTTTAACTCTAAAATCATATCAACAGGCAAGAAAAAAAGAATGCATGCATTCATTGAAGATTATGTTGTTCCATTTATGAAAATGTGAATATGATGGGCTAGAGAATATGTTTGCAATCTAACAATTAAATTGGACTAAACTAAATTCGGGTCTCCAACCGGGTCCCCACAGGGAAAAAATTCCCCGTCCCCGTCCCTGCCATCCCCGACAGGGGAATGATTTTCCCCGTTTCCATTCCCGCGGGGGACAATTTCTTCTCATACCCATCCCTAATAGAGAAATTCCCCGCCGGGGATCGGGGAACGGGTTCCCATTGCCACCCCTACACACAAGTATTGAAGCATTGTCATATGCATGGCACTACATGATTAGGCAGTAGCTACCTAGCTAGCTAGTCAATGCTTGCTGGCAGACTTTGGGCCTATCTGGATTGCGCCTAACATTGCCACATCCTGACACGTCTTATGTTAGGCAAGTTTGATCGAGTTAGGCATGCATTTGGTTCATTGCCGCACTTGTTCCAGGATTACTCTTTTTTTTTGCATGGGTCCCATATGCAAATGGCTCATGAAAGTGTGGCAATATTCCTTTAGGCAGGCTAAAGTGTGGCGAAGAAATTTACGAACTAAGCTTAGATGAGTTGGACAACTTAGGCATGACAAATTTAGCCAAATTTGGCCTCAAACCAAACAGGCCCTTTGTATAAGATCAGATAATTCAGGAAGGAGTGAAAGTAAAAGGCGTGAGCTATTGTTAACCTTCTGTCCTCACGGCTTTATCCCTAAATTTTCAAAGCCAGAAGTATATTTACTAGCATCTAGGTTTTGGACAGTTCTTTTGAATCAGAGTCATCTATTTGATTTGATCCAATAGCTCTTAAGATGTGATACCTTTTTGTACCACCACTCTATTTTAGAAAGGGTAATTTACCCCCTTCCTTCTCTCCCATCTCTCTCTCATAATGCCACTTGGCGCTAGGCGCTAAGAGCATCAACACCAGAAACCTTATCCTCACTGCTCTAAATACTATTCATCATAACTCTATTCATCCCCTTAAAATTTCTTCACACTTTACACTATACCCTAAAAGATTCATTCACTCTATCAGAAACCCTATCCTCGCCAAATCAACGTTACAGTGTTTATAGAGTTTCTGTTACGGATGCTCTAACTGGTCACTGACCGTCATGCCGCCAAGCCGGCATCAAGACAATCCTTGCACACTGCCAGATAAGGCCATAGCTTCGAATCGAATGTAGGACGGGGGCAAAACGGAACGCAAAAAAGAAGGACATGCAATTGGGGAAAAGAAAGCACGAACCATTGAGCTCACCGCAGGCCACCGGGTGGACGCCATCGGAGCAGTGGCACTCGAACACGTCCCCGGTGACATTAGTGCGGCACTGGCCGCCGCTGTCTTGGCACGCCGTGCAGCCGTCCACCGTGTACTCGAGAAGGAACCCGCCCTTCATGAGCCGCTTGTATTCCGCCGCCGACGCCCCCTCCAACCCGACCACCGGGATCAGCGAAACGTTGCAGATGATCCCAGGGATCACCTTCCAGCGATCGTCGGGCTTGTACTTGCTGCTGAGGTTAACGTACGTGCTGGCGGAGGAGCCCGAGCAGTTGATCGGCGAGTAAGAAGATGAGCTCCGCGGCGGCTTGGTGCAGTTGTAAAGGAAGACGAGCTCCTTGTTTTTGCGGCTGATTGTGAAGGGCGCAAGCCCGAGGTCGGAGGAGCCATTGAAGGTGAGCTCGAACCAGCACTTGCCGAAGTCCTTGAGGAAAACATCATGGTGGGCGACCTTGAACGAGCCGTTCTGGTAGAAGATATCCAGGACTCTGTACGTCCAGAACGAGTTGCCAAGAGAGGCGTGCCCCTTGTCGCATGTAAGCTCGAAAGCTCGGTAGCCGCACTCCGGCTGATGGGTGCCGGCGAGCCAGAACGGGTAGGTGATGTTGAGCCCCCCGCACGCCGCCGGCGCGCACAACGACGTTGTGTCTATGGCGTCAGCGGCTGAGCTAGAGCTAGCTAGGAGAGTGAGCAGTAGCATGGCCGGGCAGAACACAGCGTATACATGGAACGGATGCATCTCGCGACGCAGTAGTGGAGTAAGGGGATGGTGGCCGGAGGCGGCGAAGAAGATTTGGGCAGCACAGTCAAGAAGGTGGTGTATGCAGCGGAAGCTGCGGCCTGCGGGATTAGGAAGGGAAGAAGATGTTGCCGAATGATTTGACCGTTTCTCGTCTCCAAGTTTGACGATTCCGTTCTTGATGACCGATGCTGGAGGCTCTGAGCAGGATGCTGGAGTGGACCCGACACTCGGGGCCCGCCGCGACGGAGGCCCACAAGTCAGTAACCGGAGGGGCTGACCTGACCGGCCGGGGCAGGTTTGGGTGTGAACATTTTGGTACTAGCTGCCCGGGAAAAATAACGGTCCTGGGTCCTTACTACTAATTAACTAGTGATGGATCGGGTGAGGACTGAGGAGTCGATCTAGGTATGGACGGAGAAAGTAGATCATTGTAGGTAGTATTATATACGTGTGAAATTATTCTAAAATATACGTGTGAAATTTGCCATGCATAAACGAGTGGACTGTGGAGGAAGTGGCGAGTACGTACTCCGGGTGGTGGAAACGTTGATTTCCTTTCTCGGTGCTTGGTGGGTTTAAACTTTAACGTCCACGAGAACGCGGACCGGATGAATTTGCTTACATGTTAAGTCTCGTCGACGAGGATGTGAGACCTGGGCCTGGAATTAAAGAGCAAGTGGCCGCACTCACGGGGTGTACCAAGGTTTTAAAAAAAAATTTGGGATGAAAAGCAGGTTGGTTTTGCTCAAAAATAGGTGAAAAGCTAAGAAAAATTGAACATACAGTCAAGCAGATAGATTTGCCGATAAAGAATGGGAAAATTTCAAATCAGACGTCGGATGCCCGCGTGGACCATTCAATCACGGTGCGTCAATCTCAACTATTTGTTATGTTTTACTATTGAAACATTAATTCTGTCTAATGAAACATGATGAAGTATTAATGAAACAATACTGATAAAACGAGGCCAAAATACTGATGAAACATAGAGAAAAATACTGACGAAACATCATCGGAATAAATGTCCCGCAGTTATTGAAATATGTTTACCCTCATACGAGCAAATACTTCACAAAAGTAAACACCATGTTTTATGGAAGAAAAAACAATGTTTTCACCACAGCGAAAACATGTTTTACAAAGAGTAAAACATAAATGTTTCACTTTTTTACACGTGTTTCACCAGAGCAAAACCATATTTCATCAGAGCAAAAATAGGTTTCATACATACAGGATAATGTTTAAGTCAAGTTGTATCGTACATCTTTCCCATCTAACTCCTTGCTCCTTCCAATGAAATACCAAGCTCCCTCATACGGCGAGCTACAAAAGGAGGCTGTCATCGCCCCACAAGCTCGTTATCGTCATCGCCTCCCACGAGCTCGTCGCTCCACAAGCTACTATCACTGCGGGTGATGGGGAGAAGGAGGAGAAGATGAAGAGAGAGAGAGAGAGGAGGAGGGGGGTGCGGTGTCCGAGCGGCAGCGGCCCGGCCGATGAGCTTGTGAAGGAATGAGAGAGGAGGATGATGGGGAGGTGAGCTTGTGAGGAACCAGGGAGGAGGATGGGTGAAGATTTTTTGGGAGGAAGATGACAAGGGAAGAATGGGTTGGAGGCGTTGGATCGGGAGTCGCAGGTGGGAGGAACAGGCGTCCGGTACAAATGTCCGTCCGTGAGTATTATTGACCATCGATCGATTTCAATAGATAATTGACCATCCATTTCGTTAATATGAAATCGACCGATTTCGGCATACTTTGATTTTTAAATTTTGTTTTTGAATTGATTGCAAATAGGAAAATCGGCTGATTTTCGATGATCATGTATGACTGTATGTATGTAAAGCGGTGTGTATGTACTTCTTCTACCTTGAAATATAGAAAAGAAAAACAAAGCAAGTGGGCAACATGATCGAAACTTTTGAAACGTGCCGCATGGTTTTTTCTTTTGAAGCAAGTTGGTGAGATCGAAAGCTGCACTAATCACTAAGGCGGTAACTAATAGTGTGTTTGGTTTCTTACACGCGGCCTAGAGCTGGCTATATGGGCCAAATCAAACCGGCGAAACTGGGTAACCCATTACTGTTTATCGGGCCAGCCTAGTCCGGTTCGGTTATGAAATGAACCGGGCTGGTCCGGTCCGGACGATGAACCTTTTTGGGCCTGACTCTCGGCCTGTTGGGCCGGTACATTTTGGTTTGCATAGTAGCGACTCGGTTCCGTTTGTTTGGCACGGTGTATTGTAGCAGGAGGATTCAAAATTTCCGCTCACGCTACGCCCCTGCCACATGTCGCACGTCCACCACGCGTCCGCCACCGAGCCCGCTCCTATGCCCGCGGCACGGCCACACCAGATGCCCACTCGCCTGCACCACGCGGCGCACACAGACCCGTGGCCATGCCACGCGGTGAATGCGGAGTAGCCATGCGACCGAAGCGGGCTGACTCGGCTTGCTCGATTCATTTAATTCATTTTTTCAAAATATATATATATGTTGTAGCTGACCATGGGACGAATATCACCTTTTTTGACCTTCTAACCTTTGAAAATTTATTTAAAAAAGAAGAAAATTAAAAAAACTCAGTTTTTTTCCTATAAATACGCATGCACCCTGTCTCCATTCAGCCACACTTCCAACCCCATTCTCTTCTCTGTATTGTGAGCTAAAAATTTAGTTGTACTTTATGAATTTGGGCAAAGTTTAAAATATTTTGCAAAAAATATTTTCATTTTCATATTCGGTAGCGTGAGATTTGTATGATTGTATCACAGTAATATTTTTTCGTTGTATGTTACATTTTCTAATTTATTTGTTTAATTATTTTGCAGTTGCAGTTATTCGAAATGGCCGATGGAAATTCTATGTACGATGAATTTCATCTTAGTTCGGTTTAAGACAGGAGGCCTGTGAACCGATTGGTCATAGTGTGCCAGATCCGGATGATGAAACAGGAATACAAGAAGCTAGGGAATACCCAGCGGATCTTCCGGTTCAACCTGTACTTCAGGCCTGAGTGAACTGGTCAGACGTGTGGGACAACTTCGATGAGTTGAAGCACCTTGTCAACGGGCAGCAAGTAAGGTATGTAGCTAAATGTAAAATCTGTCGACTAGAGTTATCAGCGGTGACAGACTCAGGCACGAGACACTTGAAGAGGCATGCCACGACGTGTAAGAAGAGAAAGGCATTCAAATGAGACAACATAAATTGAACTACAACCCCGACAGTATAGTAAGTAATTGGGAGTACAATCCCAAAGTAGCTACAATAACTTTATGTCGTCTAATTGCTTTCAAAGATTTACCATTAGGATTTAATGAATTTTCTGCTTTTCAAAAATATATTAAAACTACTCATAATCCTACATTTAGTAGTGTTTACTGTCAGACAATTACTAGAGATTTCAAAAAATTGTATAACATCAACAAGTCAAAATAAAAAAGTTTAAAACTTGCACATTTTCTGTTTCGTTAACCTAAGACATCTAGGCTGGTTGGGCTAGCGATAGCATTATGAATGTTGTTCCGAAATTTGAAATAACATATAAGATTTTTTCTATTAACTTAGATAATGCATCAGCTAATACTAATGTCATGAACATTTTGACTCCTTTGCTAGCAATATATGATAATTCTTTCTTAGTGCGTCAATGTTGTGCATGCCATATTATTAATCTAATTGTTAAAAGTGGCTTAAAAAGATTGCAACCTTACTTTCAAACTATTCAGGATGCCATCTCATTTTAAATAGTTCTAATGTAAAAATTGCTGCATGGAAGAACTATTAACGTGCATCACAGGTGCAACCTAGGAAATTTGGTTTTGACATTTCCGTTAGGTGCAATTCCACCTACCTTATGCTTCAACATGTATTGCCACACAGACAAGTTTTAGAAGTTTTTATTAACACATAATATCAAACTCATAATGACACATACACCATTTCTGAATCCACAAGTTTGGTAGGTACTGTGGATAACATGGTCCCCGGGTATTCTCACGAAGACATTAGACGGACCACCTCACGGTGCAGGATCACGCCTACCATCTAGAAGACGGGCCTGCCCCAAGGTTAACAAAACCGACGAAAAACCGCAAAAACCGGCGGTTTCTCGCTAAACCGCTGGCCGGCGGTTTGAGAAACCGCCGGTTTTTGCCCGGTCAAATTCGAAAATTTGAGTTTGAATTTTTAATTTTAAAAAAATTAAAAAAAAATCTTATAAAAAACTAGATGGTTTTTAGAAGGGTTTGTATGAAGCAAAATTTTAAATTAAGTCCCCTAATTGGGTTTAGGAGAGTAAAGATGATTGAGATGTATTATCGCATGTACAGGACACCCGTGACGAATCTTGCTTATTGCTGCCAGCCATTCTTTATATGCAGCGCCTGTGACCACATATCTGTGTTCTCCTCTCCACGCCCGCCCCGCACGCTCACCTGGGAGAGTGCCCGTCTTGCCGCCGCCTGGCAAGTGGAAGCTAAGCCGTGGATCGCAATTCAAACCGCGGAACTAGGAGAGAAACCGCCCGGCTCTCTCTCTCTCTCTCTCTCTCTCTCTAGAATCTAGATATGTGTGTTTGGAAAAATTTGTATGGATGGAGTACTTCATTTCAGCTTGTACATGTAGTTTAATTGATGAAATTAGAGTATGTGTTAGATGCCGTTTGCAAGTTTCTAAATACCCTGTGTGTTAGATGCCCCTGCATTGTTAGTAGATGCCGTTTGTAAGTTTCTAATTGCAGTATGTATAAATTTTCCATGTAGTTAGCTATGTAATTATCTGTGCAGGGGTCAAAAATTTCAGCATGCACATGTATTGGTACTTAGCCATGTACTGGTTTCTAATTGCAGTATGTTTTAGATGCCCCTGCATTGTTAGTAGAAGTTGCTTATTGGGCTATTAGTTCTCTATTAGTGCTTCATTTCAGCCGTGGCAGCTGCATTGTCAGTACAAGTTGCTTATGTTTTTCCATAAAAATTTTCCACTAGTTGGTATACATTTGATGTGCAGGGCCGGTTAGCCATGTACTGCTGTAGTTAGCTATGTAATTATCTGTGCAGGGGTCAAAAATTTCAGCATTCACATGTATTGCTACTTAGCCATGTAATTACGTGTGGTTGTGGTTGTTTTCAGGAATTTGTACGTGATGTCGGACAGGGCAGTTGACGAGGTCTGGAACCATGGGACTCCCGATGGGAAAGGATTCATATGTAATTACTGTCGGAAAACAAAGAAAGGCGGTGGAGCATCAAGGTTGAAGCACCATCTGGCAGGGCGGGGGAAGGATGTTGCTAGCTGCAACTCTGTTCCCCCCAATGTGCGACAGTATTTCCAGCGAGAATTGGACAGGATCAAGGACCGAAAGAGGAGAGGTCGAGAGCGGTTTAGCTCGGAGGACATGGCGGCGAGCCATGGGGATGGCGTGGCGCGCACTGCAGGCTAGATGAGGAGGAACAGATCCGCCGTGCAACTGCGCAATCAACCATGGAGGCGGATTTCAGGACGCAGGCTAGGCAGAGGTACGAGCACGGAGGTGGCGGTGGAGGCACGTGACACACTGCAGGGTCCTCGGGTTGGGGGTAGGTCCAGTTCAATGAGGTTCAGCGGTCGAGCTCCCGATTACCATCTGTCTCAAGCGTCCGCTCCGGTCGAGCGAGGATTGATAGGGGCCTTGGTCTAAAGCGAGCAAAGCGCCGGGGAGATGTTAGGGAGTGTGGTCCAAGTTTTACCACGTGTCCGGATCCTGGGAGGAGGGCCGATGACCCTTACTTTGTGGTCGCTATCAAGGAAACACGAAGCTAGGTATGGTTATGGCATTAATTTAATTTGTACTTGTGTGTGAACTATGGATACTTAGACATCAAATTTGTGCAGGTGAAGGTGTGACCCCTCCCACAGGGAGGGAAATTGATGGCAAGTACCTAGACGAGAATGAGAGGGAGATCAAGAAAGATTTGGAGAAATGGCGGCGGAGTGGTTGGACTATGGGGTGACTATTATGTGTGATTCATGGACGGGTCCAACGGGGATGAGCATAATTAATTTTATGCTATGTTGTAATGGTAGGATTTTTTTCCACAAGTCCGTAGATGCCACAGGGAACACGCAGTCTGAAAGTACTTGTTGAAGGTAACATATTTGCATATTACGATTTCACAATAATTTTAAGTACACAGTTTGTAATATTCTCTACACATGACTTGAATTTCGGAGATTATAGAAGTAGTCAACCGTTGGTCCGGATAACGTGGTACAGGTTGTCACGGACAATGGGAGCAACTACAAGAAGGCTTGTCACTTTGGTGAGGAGCATAAACACATTGCTTGGCGACCTTGCGTGGCGCTACGATCAACCTTATCTTTGAAAGAGGTTGGATCATGGCGGATCATGTAGAGGTCATCCGAAGTGCAAGGAAGATATCGAGATGGCTGTACAACTCAAACAAGTTGCATGCAATGATGAAAAATGCCATCGGTGGGGAGCTAGTGAAGTGGAATGCTACACGATTTGGAATAAACTACATGTTCCTAGACAGCTTCCTGAGGAGAAAGGAGAAGTTCATGCAGTGGATGGCGTCTCCTGAGTTTTTAGGTTCGAGTGTTTTCATTATTTCAATCCATACATGATTATAGCTTGTGGGCACTCATATGATGGATGGCGTGTTCTATGTTTTCAGGGAGTTCCTTTATTAGGACAGAAGAGGGTCAGTATGCTCACCAATGCATTGCGGCTCTCGATTGGTGGAATAATATGGCTTATGTTTGCAAGGAAGTGGAGGCACTGTACAGCTTCTTACGATTCGCCGACCAGGACAAGCTCCCTACTCTTTGCGAGGTCTTAATGAGGTACCAAAATATGCGCGCAGAGTATGCTAGCTTGTTTACAAATGACACTGGTCGGTTCGAAAAGATGATGGGAGTGATAGACCCCAGGATGGCAGACATAATAAATGACACCTACGCCTCTGCCGGTACATTTCTCATCTGTTCAATTGAATAATTCGTACTGTCCATACATGTTAACTAACTCTTCTTTTCTTCGTGCAGCTGCCTACTTCAGCCCTCTGGTGTCGTACACGTATAGGACTGCCCCGAACATGATGGGCGACCTACGCGATGCACTCGAGAAGATGTGCGACACTGAAACCGCGGCTTCGGCGCTCTTCGAAGCCGCTGCCTTCTCTAATAAATCTGGTCCTTTCTCCTCCGTTGGTACATGCGCATGGCACGAGATGAGAGGACAAATCCATGTAAGTTCTATATACTACTGGCCACCATTTAAGTAGATATGTCAACCATTTAATTGAGTGCTTCACATTACTTTGCTCACTGGTGGGGAATGTTCGGCACCGAGACACCTACACTCACCAAGATTGCTAGACGACTCACCTCTCAAGTGTGCTCATCAAGTGGGTGTGAAAGGAACTGGAGCACATTTGCCTTCGTCCATACAAAGGTCAGGAATAGGCTGTCATATAAGAAGCTTCATAAGCTAGTCTATGTGAACTACAATCTTAGGCTTAGACTGGCACAACAACAGCTAGGGTGGACACAACCTGAAGAGGATCCAATTGACCGCTTTGTCCACCTTACTTTGACTGACCATGACAACCCCATCAGAAAGTGGATGGAGCATGGTACGTCTAACGCCCCGCCGGTGCTTGACGAAGATGACAGCGACACGGACAGTCCAATCCCCTCCACGCTTGTCACACATTCACTAGATACTGCACAATTGAAAGGAAAGGGCAAGGCTGCAGAAATTGCAGATTGGGCTTCGAAAACAGTGGGAGATACACATATTGGAAAAAAGAAAGCAAAGAAAACAACTAGCTACAAAGGTCCCAAAAAAGCCCAAGGTCACGGGGAAGGGAAAGGCTGATAGCGATGAAAGCACAGATGATTCTGGGTCTGGCAGGAGTCCACCATATCAAGAGTCCAACGACAGCTCTTCTGCAGAGAGTGGTGGAGATGACGATGGTGGAGGACAGGGAGGACAGACTGGGGCACACACTGCGACCTCCGTCTCCGTGACGCTTCTGAGGAGAGCCGGTTCGATGGGCCACACAGGACCAAGATCATGGGATGCCTACATCGCAGAGGGAGACCTGGACAGGTGAAGGTACTCATAGAAGGCATTCCATTTCAGTGGACCCTCGTCAGCATAGCTCAAGCACGTCGACATCTGAGTCTTATGGCTACCCCTCCTATGTAAACATGCCAATTGCACCACCACAGCCCCGTGCTCGATATGTGTATGAGTGGGTAGAAGGGGAATTATATACCTACCATTTGAATCAATGGAGTCGATCCAAACGTGGGGACCGCTTGTCTCAGCATGGATATAAAGTGCGGTTAGCGTAACAAGAGGACTAATTTCATGCGGACCGAGGATTTCAACAGTGATGTATTTAAATTTGTTTTGTCTCACAACTTTTGTACTATACTAACCATTCTCACTTCACAATTTCTAGGAATGCTATGGGCTGGAATGAGTAGTATGGCTCTCCAAAATTATTCACCGTGATTGGGTTCATCTCCATATTTTGGTATGAATTAATTTGGTCCTATATATATATTGAGAGAGTGGATGGCCTGTAATGCAATACATGTATGGACATTGACCTTATGCAATGCAATATATGTTTGTATGCATTTGACTTAATATTGAAATGTTCCAACTCTCAAATAATTAGCATAGGTCATGCCAAAATTTTTATTGAAAACTACCATCCATATTACATTATGATTTCATATTGATATGTTCAAACTCATATGTTTAAATTGACTTCGTATTGACATTTGTTGTTGGAAACTACATTGTTCAAATTATTGACTACATATACACATGTTCAATATGTCATATATTTATCAACGGTTGTTCCAAAATTTTTCCATAATTAAACAAATTACAAACACATATATCTCACCCATCTATGATTTTTTCCAATTTTTTTAAATTTTTTCGGACCTATTTTCCTTTTTTTTTTTCCATTTTTGGCGGTTTTCTATTTTTCCGGCGGTTTTAGCGAAACCGCCGAAACCGCTAAAACCGGCGTTTTCGGCTAAAACCGCCGAAACCGCCTGCGCCGTTTGTTCGCTTGATTTTGAATTTGAACGGTTTTTGGGTTTTAGCGGTTTTAGCGAAACCGCCTCATTGGTTGGCGGTTTCGGGACGAAAAACGGTTTTGTTAACCCTGGCCTGCCCCCACATGAAGACCCGACTTGTATCACAAGAAAGGCACGGTTGTAATCCGGTACTTACGTACTCGGCAAGAAAGGATAGAGATAGACTTTCTATCTCTATCTCCAGTTTCCATAACCAGCTATATGTATTGTATTATAATATAACATATTTTGGTATCTTCTTATCTTGTGCATTGTGATCTAGTGTTCTATTCATTAGATGCACTTATTTGTGGTTTTATTCTATAACAAGTGTTTCCCATACATGGTGATCTTTATTTCAAAACACTTATAGTGTTTAAATAGTAAAGCGTATCAAATTTATCCATCTTCTGTTGAGCTTTTGGAACTAATAACTTTTATGAGTAACGTGAAGAGAATTAGGTCTCATGAACATAAATGACAACTAAGTGACATTAACGGATGATAGCCAAGTTAATGGCAACAAGACGAAAGTCGCCAAAGGTTGATGATCAAGTCGAAGTCGATAGGACAAGAGGCTCATCGGGTGATGGTCAAGTCAAAGTCTATGGGATGGAGGAGTCTTCAAGGATTGGTGATAGTCAAGGTTGATTAAACGAAGGTATCATTGTGTGTGGAACGCCGTCAAGAAAAGGATGTGTTGTGTGAAAGTATGGTTGGTATAGGGCTAAAGATCTTTTCTTGTCTTTACCAGTCTCGGTGTTGATTGAAAGACCGAATTGGTAGGATAGACCGCCGTACTATTAAGAGGGGATCGAGAGATTTTTTTATCATCTCGAATTTTTCTCCACCAAGTTACATACTTCTAAAATCGTTTTAGTTGGTCACTCGTGTGAGTGTTGTGGTAGCGGTGTGTCGCCGGACCAGCCCTTGCCGCAGGACCTCAGTGATCCGGGTGGGCTGGACCAAGGTCCAGAAGGTTGCGGGAGTGGTTATGCTGCCGGATCGGTGTGGTCCGGCTGCATAGCGACGGTCCATTCTCATAGAGGGTCTGGCAGGGAGTGTTGTGTCCGGCCGTGAGCCACGGTCCGGCCAATGGTCTGGGCGTGGAGCGGTTGTGCTACCAGACCGGCGTGGCCCAGGCCACCTAGACTGGTCTGGCTAATCCACAGCGGCTAGTTTTTTAGTGGAGTGTTATTTAAGTCGTTTGACTAGTTCTTTTCGGGGAGACTTGTCCACTTTGCTTAGATTAAGTCCAGTTGGGTGTGAGAGGATGCTTTGAGCTAAGAGGAGTGTTCTTATAGCCTCTAACCCTACATATCCATTTTCTCTTTGAGAGTGTGCTTCAAGGTTTGGATTGATCCAGAGTGACCGATCCATCTCGCTCTTATTATTCTTGATGCTTACCGCACCTAGACGACGTGGGAGGCGTCGTGCGCCCGTGATCTTCTCAAAGGAGGTTGTGAGAAGGCCTAGACGAACTTATGTGTGACGTTGGCACTTGCCACCTCCGGAACAGAGAAAGTAGCGCCACTAGTGGAATTGAGATGGTTGACTCGAGAGGGAGCCGATTCGAGTTGGTCGGACCTAGCCTCAATGTGGATTAGTGGAGACCGGCAAGTCTCCGACCACCACGATAAAAAGTTCTTGTATCATTTGTGTTTTGCTTTATTGTGCCTATTTACTTTGAGAAATTTACTTTCTTGCAATTACATTACTATAATTGAATTGTTTGATTGTCGCCCTATGATTGTAAACCTCTATTTAGACTTAGGTTATTGGTTTAATAGACTAACTTAGTTGATTTAGAGCTCTTGTATTCTAAACCACTTTGCACTTAGCTTCCGCATATCTTCTAGTTTCGAACACAAGTTTATAATTTGGTAATAAAGATTAAAATTTAAAAAGCCCAATCCCCCTCTTGGGTATCGGATTCCTTACATGTAGCTGCATTCGAACATATAGAGATTAATGAAGAAGGCTCTTGAAATATTTGTATATGTATTGTCGAACTTTAGACTGTACTCTATTTTCTTTGCCAAGTTTTTCTCAACTTTGAGTTTTTACTTGACAGAGTTTTTAACAAGGTAGCCATGTACTACATCCGTAATAATAAAGCTCTTCAGTGCATTCAAATTTTTTTTCCAATTTCTTGCAATTTTTAATCACTTTCACCATTTTTCGTCGCCATTTTAAATTCCTCTAATTTTTCTAATTTTTTTGAAGTATTTTTCTTGAACCGGGCCAACCAGCACTAAAGGGGTCAACAGGCCAGATATAAAGTAGACCGGCTCGGTTCACCCAATTCTTTATCCGAACCAAGTCTGGGCTCAGCTTTAGCCTGTTAGCCTAGTTGGCCTAGTTCTTATAGGAACCGGACCCGTGAGGTCCCAAAACGCTGTACCGGCCAGGTTCTCAGGAAACTAGAATTTGGGTGTTTCCTGGAGCCTAGCCTGGTTGGTGCAGGCGGGAGCGACGGGCAAGCCGGAAGAGGAGCACGGGGAAGGGCTACGCTCCGGCGAGGCAGACACGCGGTGGCGCCGATGGAACAAAAAAGGGACCGCGACGCTTCAGCGAGGTTAGTGGCGCTCCGACAAGGGCGTTGACGCTACGAGGCAGCGACGGGGCACGTAAGGCAGAGCCAAGTAGGAAGCGACAACGTACATGTGCCGACGGCAAATCCAAGCTCATCACCATGGCGTGGTGAAGGCCTATCCTTGCGAGATGGCGGCTCCGAGCTCGTCTGATGGTCGGAGCTACACCAGTGAAGGCGGAACTAGGCGCGAGGACCTTAGTGATGGCCGAAACTACACCAGTGGCGCTTGTCAGCGGTGTGGCGGTGCTCGTCTGTGGCCTTGATCGAGCTCATGGACGGCGGCGTCTGTGTGCTCTCGAGCTCAAGGCCATTGGCGCGGGAGAGCATATGCTACTATGGGAGAGCATGCAGGTGGAGCTCGATGCCGGCGATCGACACGCTGCTAGTGCTCAACGGGGGCATGGCCGGCAGTGCATGGGGAGTCAGATCCGACTGGGTCGGAGACAGGGACGACGCGGGGAATTCGAGCCAACTACGGAGATGACACGAGAAGGCTTAGATTCTCCGTGGGGACAATGCGGGGTGGTCGAGCCGGCTACAGGGACGACGCGGGAAGGCTTTGGCTGTTGTCCTGTACGCCACGGGGACGCTGCAGTTAAGTTATCAGAGAATGGCACAGCCATGGTGCCCAATGCGCCGTCGTGGATGGTCCAGTGCGCGGCCACCAACTGCTCGATAAAATATGCTCGATCTGATGCAACCTCAAATACAGGTAACTAAACACAAGTTTACATAGACCCGGCTCAACACATGCAGACGGACAACCAAACACACGGCAGTTGCACACGTGGAGCATGGATCTCACAGGCCTAGCTCACTCATATGAGCCAAGCTGGGATGAGTCGGAAACCAAGCAGATCATAATTGGACGTGTGCGTCCACACGGTGACTTGCCAAATCCGTATCAAACTGTCGGACACAAGAACCTGCGGCCATGTCCTATCTAGACTATGTCGGTCCATGCTTATCCAGTCATATTCGCATAGCATATGCACGATTTGGCGACATGGAGAACCCAGGGAAGCCCTAATCAAACTGATCTGGAAGACCTAACGGTTTGACGGTTTTTGCAGTTAGCTGTTATAAAACGAGAAAATCAAACGATAAATCGAGAAAACCAAATAGTCATTTATCAGTTTTTATGTAAAAATATTTTATCTCGGTTAACCGTACGATTTGACAAACTCCTCGAGGGACCTTCTGCAAAGCATACCACAATGAGGAAAATATATCCCCTACCGTAAGACGATCTCGAGCAAACACTTCAAATTCTCCTTTATAACACTATTCCCTATCCACTCTATCTATTTTCTAAAATTTTTTTACATTTTACACTACTGTCTAAAAGATTCTTTTCCTCCATCAGCTTCTCTATCCTTAGAAAGTCATATAAGTATTTCTCTGCTACTATTAGAGATACTCTAAGAGTGAGTGCCATATCGAGGATTTGAGAGGGAGAGGAAAGAGGAGAGGTAGGAGAGCCGTGCTTGGATTCAGAAGGGGAAGGGATTGCTGCAACGGTCAGAGGGCCCTGACCCCGTAACAAGAGGACTAGGTGCCTATTGGACTATCAAACGTTTAGACTCTAGGGTTCATTAATTTTCAATTATGGGCTGGGCCAAAAACGTACTTGCCCTCCTAAGGTCCAAGGGGTAAACCTCATCGGCTTGTACATGAGCGTAAATGTGCATATGAACCATGAAGCGTAAATAAATGTGATCTCGTCGCTTACCTGGAGTTTTGGGAGCAATCCATGCAGAAGCCGTCGCGGTGCGGAAGCACGTGAAGGCCCACGGCTCGTGCGCCGCCTGCCGGCGGTGGCCGCACCAGCCGCCGGCCTTCTCGCAGTCGCTGCACTCCCCCTGCTCCTCCGGCCGCCAGCTCAGCTCGAACCCCATGTTGAGCGCCGGGACGACGGCGTCCAGCGACCCGGTCCCCGTGCCTCCCGGCAGAGACCTCCTCAGCACCGGCATGCCGACCACGTCCTGGCACAGCGCCGCGTACCCGTACGGCGTGCGGTCGTCGCCGTCGCGGAAGACGTACGAGTGGTGCAGGCCGTCGCCCTCGAGGCACGCCACGAGGTGCGCCGGGAGGCCCATGAAGGAGCAGTGGACGAAGAAGGTGAGGTTTGTGTCCCTGGCCGTGAGCGACAGCGGCGACCTGGACGGAAGGGACAGGTTGCGGCCGACGAGCGGGCAGGTGTTCGACCGGGAGAACACGCCGAGGTCGAAGAGGGAGACGGTCCTGTCGCTGTACAGGATGTGGGTGACGGCGTAGTCCCCCGACGGGAGCGGCAGCACCGGCGTCTGGTGGCGGCATTCGAGGCGCAGGCTCGGGTAGCCGCAGTGGGAGGCATCGGCGGCGCTCGTGTTGTTGTCGTCGATCCAGAACGGGTACTGGATGTCGACGGCGTGGCCGCACCGGTACGACGGGCAAGAAGACGTCGTCGTGTTCGGGATCGTATCTGTGGCCGCACAGGCGGCGGATACGAGGAAGATGAAGAGGAAGAGGTGGGGAGGAGAGGTTTGTGACGCCATTGTCTCATTGGCGAGACATACACATTTTGGTGAGAAATTAATCCTCCGGTTGCTGAAGCGAGAGGATCATGCAAAACTGCATGCTGCAAATTTTGCGCGAGCAACTCCTTGAATCCAGGAGGATTCATCCAAGGTGCGTGAAGACGGTTACCGAAAACCGGCAAAACTACCCAAGTAAGTTTGCACTAACACGCGAGACTTAGAGCATCTCCAGCAAAGTCCCTATTCAATCCCCTAAACCAAAAAATAAGGGTTATGATCAAAAAATACACTCCAGCAGGGCCCCTACTCAAACCCCTAAAATAAGGAGGCCCATAATTTCCCCACCCCAATTCAGGGGTCTTGAGGGCCCTCTTTTTTGGGGGTGTTTTTCCTCCCGCGCAGCTCCTGCTGCCGCCGTCGCTCGTCGCCTCACCCACCGCTCGTCGCCTCGCCTCGCCCAGATCCGACGTCGCCGTTGCCTGTCGCCGTCACCCACCGCTCGTCGCCTCGCTCGCCTCTCCCCCTCTGTTTCGCTTGTGAAGAGATGAGGGAGGAGAAAAAAGGGAAAAGAAGAAAGAAAATAAAAGGATATTGAAAAGAAAAACAAAGAGTCATTGACAAGCCGGTCCCACATGTCATAAGCAAATAGAGGCTGAGATTTAGGGGCTAACTGCTGGAGTTGAAGACAAAATCAGAGGCCCAAAAAAATAGAGGCAGCCCCCAAATCAAAAGTAGGGATCCTGTTTTAGGGGCTATTGCTGGAGATGCTCTTAGATCATGTACAATATAGGTTCCGTTTGGCACAGCTCCAGCTCCACCAAAATTGATAGAGTTGGTGGAACACCCTATTCTTAACTTCAGAAATTCATGTAGCTAGAGTTGTGGGTACATTGAGAATGTTTAGATGAGTCGTCTTATTTACATTTTAAACTAAAAATATAAACTTAAGTCACTTTATTTTAACCTGCAAACTTCATATCTGAGGTGGAGTTAGGATCTGGAGCTATGCTAAACAGGGGTCATAATATGCTTTTATCTAGGTGCTTATGGAGAGAGCATTGCTCTGTCATTAAACTTCCAAATAAAAAGTCTCTTCTCTAATACAAGGAAATTTATGTAAGTGTTTAGATGTTGCAAGAAGTGAAGAAAATAAGTATAAGCATTACTCAAGTATCGGTGCTAAGTTAAATATCTCCCTCTTCCTTTAAGCACCCGTGGAAGCACATGTGAATCATACTTGGCAAAATAAATCGTTTTTTTTTATCTAGGCATGTCTCCAAGTACCATGTATTATATGTGGCCTTACCGCAATATTCTGGTGAAAGAAGGCAGAATTTTGTCAGGGTAATTTGGGCCAGGGGTAGCAAAATTACTGTAAACTGCGGAAAAAACCAACGAAAATCCACCAGAAGTCCAAAACCAATCGGCCAATAGGTTTGAACATGTTCTCTTTGCTTTCGTAATTTCTAGCGAAAACCGCTACCATTGGGTTTACAGTTTTTGGTGAGCCAGCGAGAAGTTAAATCCTGATTCGGACGTGCAAAAAAAGCATATTTAGTAGCTGAGGTAAAGTTTTAGCCCAGCTGTTCTGTTACAACCATTTCCAACAGGTCCATATGATTGGACTACTTTCTCAACGTGTGGAGCGATGCAACAATTAGCACTTCATTTTGGGAGCAAAATCAAAATCTGACATAGAAATTAGCACACGATTCTGAAGTCTGACGGAAGCCATTGACAACAACCTCTGAAGCCTCAGCTGCTGTGATTGGAAGTCGTTGTGGTTGTGGACGGGCTCATCCACTGGAACATGACGGTGTCCGGCGAGCCGTCCCTGTTCTTCTTGAGAAATTCGACTTCATCCTTAACACAGCCAACCTTAACCTTCGCCATCCTCTGAGCCTCTCTCAGCACGTCCAGCACCTCGCTGATCGGCGGCCTCACGTCCTGCTCTGGCTGCAGGCACCGGAACGCGACCTCGGCGACGAGGTCGACCGTCCTCTTCGTCTCGCTGTCCGACCGGTACCCGAGCCGCGCGTCCACCAGCTGGTCGATCGCGTAGGACTGTATCATGTGCACGGCCATGTTGGCCAGGTTCACGTCGCCGCCGGTCCGGTTCATGTCCACCGCCGGCTTGGAGGAGATGAGCTCGACGAGCACGACGCCGAAGCTGTAGACATCGCTCTTGTCGGTGAGCTGGTAGCACTGGTGGTACATCGGGTCGACGTACCCCGGCGTGCCCTGCGGCGCCGTGGAGACGTGCGTGGCGTCGGGAGGGAACAGCCGGGACAGCCCGAAGTCGGCGACCTTCACGTGGAACCCCTCGTCGAGGAGGATGTTGTTGGTCTTGACGTCGCGGTGGACCACCTGCGGCTCCACCGCGTGGAGGTAGTCGAGCGCGCTGGCCGTCTCGACGGCGATGCCGAGGCGGGTGGCCCACGCGAGCGGCTGCCTGGCGGCGCAGGCGCCGTGGAGGTGGTCGGCGAGCGTGCCGTTCGGGACGAACTCGTAGACGAGGAGGAGGTCGCGCTCGCGGCAGCCTCTCTGCGAGGTGCAGCCGTAGAGCGTGACGAGGTTGGGGTGGCGCAGCCGCGACAGGATGTCCACCTCGTTCTGGAACTGCTCCTTGCCCTTGTAGCTGTTCTTGTACAGCCGCTTCACAGCCACCACGCTCCCGTCGCGGAGACTCCCTGTCAAAACAAAAACTTCTCTTGCTCTGAACTCTGAACTCATCATTTCATCAAGCTAGCTCTGAAGAAAAAAGCTATTATTTTTGTGGCTGTACCTTTGTACACTGTCCCGAAGCCGCCGACGCCGAGCTCCCGGGCGTCGCTGAAGCCATTGGTGGCCTCCTCGAGCTCCTCGTACGTGAAGATGTGCGTGCGCGGCGAGCCGGTGAGACAGAACTCTTTCCTGAGAGATGCCAGCGGCGTCCCTTCGCGGATGAGGCCGTCCATGGATGCAGATCGTTTCCTCTTCCTTCGGTAGTACACCAGAATGCAGGAAATGCTCAGTATGGTCACACATAGAACTGCTGCTGCGATCCCTGCTCGTGACACACCACAAGAAAAAAAAAGGACGAATTTTGATCATAATCCTGCCAATGTCATTTGGTGCTTCGTTTTGCGCTAAGGATGGATTGACATAACCAGGTTAGCTTGTCCTGATTGTAAAGTTGTCATTACCTGCACCAACCTTGATTCCAAAAGTATCTGCGTGTCAAAAAATGTGCAAATGGACATTAATCAGAAGGTGAGGATAAAAGTTGCTACAGAAAAAGAATCTCATAGTGTGAATAGAAATCAGAAAGAAAACTTATGCTGATTATTCTGCTGAAAAATGATTAGATTATGTATCCAGAAAATGTGTCCCTTTTTAAAAACCAAAGAAAATGTGTTCTTGAGTTGGCTATTTTTATTTAATTTTTCAGCGGGAGGGAAAGAGCACTATTATTTCATTGAAGCTTGGAAGGAGAGTTATGTACAAGGATCATGTACAAGAGCAGGGGGGCTACAAAAGTGAGAGGAGGCTAATCAAGTGCAGCCACAATTTTAAGTTTTGTAGTAAGTAAAATACATTAATTTTCTGCACTCTTGTATTGTTGTTCCCTTTTTTTACCTCTGTAGATTTCAGAGAAAGAGACATACTTGTTCAATCAGTATAACCTATGATGATAATGTCATAACCTTTCTATAACATTTTTTTTTAAAAAAAGATTATGCTATGCTGTATGGTAGACCATGACCATAGCAACTGAAATTTCTTCAGTCCACAATTAATTAAAATATGATGGTTTGCAGAAATCAGCAGCAGAAAAACTGCTGCAGAGTAAGCACTCTTTGCCAAAATCGGTACAACTTGCGATAGGGATAGATGGGCGAATTCAGTTAAAATTAGGAAAAACAGAGGAAGAGTGATAACATATATACAATGACACGAACGCTATAGGACGGCCGGACGTTGGAGAATATGGAGCATTAAGCCCATGAAATTTTGTCAGGAATCCAATGTATTCACACTTGTGATGTAGTGATGGGACATATACAAGAAGAAAGAAGCCAAAAGTTCAGAGGGCAAGACCATGTTGCACAAAGACTTCAGCAGATTCCTATTCTTGGCCTTGCATGACAGGTCAGCTACCCTGCTGCCCAACGAAAAGCTTGGCAGGAAAATTCTAACCCAAATTGGAAGTTAAATCTTTTTTCAGAAGACTTGGGGTAGACTTGAAGATCAGTACAGGTTGTCTGCATACTAGCTACTGGCAGTAGACCCGAGTCGACTGCTTGGCTGGATCTCATGTGCTGTTTATTGGGGCTTAACTAAGTTCTGGTAGCTGTTTCCTTCAGATGATTCACTCTATTCCCTAATACTGAAGGCATCATTTAAGGATTACCTGCTATGCAAGGTGATGACTGATGACTGCCAGGAAAAGATCACACAAATGGCTGGACTGCATTGCTTGACTAAAGGTTGAAATGGTCGCATACGAAAAAGATTTGTGCTCCACAATTTACTGCATAACTTGACACCATGATTGAATGCTGACCAAAGATCACAGGAGTCGCTAAGGTTTCTTCTGTACATTGTGGTTAGCGCTATGAAAACAAATGCAATTTTTTTGTTTAAACGGATAATTTTAAATGCAGTTAGTACACACAAATTGACCATTTCAAATGTTGTGAGCTATGTACTGTGATGTTATAGTCAAAGGGCGCGTGTCATTCAGAAAGCGACCATGTATTAATCTTAGCAGTCTACTTGATGTATCTGTTGCCATTGTCCTTTTGTTCTTCTAGCTGAAAAGCTCAAAATTACATACACGCACAGAAATATCTGTTTGCTAATTTTGTCTGAATCCGTCATGTACACTAAACATTCGATTTAAATTCTTCAAAATAACTTCAAAAGCAAAACAAGGCCATTGACAAAATTATTGAACACCATATATAACTCCATCGTTTGCAAGATAAAATAACGAAAAAAATTAAAATCAATGTAGTACTTGTAAAGACACACATACGCAAGCAAGCCAAGGTTTGTTGATCACTTACCTCGAGAAGTCGCTGGTTTGGAGTTGTGGCACGGGTGCGATCCTTCGGGACAGAAGCAAAGGAACGAACCTTCTTCGAATCTGCACTCGCCACCGCTCTGATTGCACGCGCCGCAATCTCCAATTTTTTCCCACTCCACGAGGAAGCCGTCGCCGATGAGTTGCGTCCAGTTCGATCCCTTCGCACTGCCAGGACGCACCGGCACGCTCAGAAAGCTACAGTTGCTCTCTGCCTTGCTCATATTTGTAGGGACGCTCCGTTCATCGGCGATGAATGCTTCCACATTTTGGGAACCACACGATACATTCCATGACCCTTGATAGCGCGGAAAAGTGCAGTTGCCCTTGTCGTAGACGAAGACGAGGTCCTTGTTGGTGTCGCTGATTTTTACCGGGATGAGCGAGAGGCTGGAGGAGACGTTGAAGTCGGGGAAGCGGCAGCTGCTGTTGCCGGCGAAGGTGGCCTCCACGGCCATCACCAGCGAGGCGTTGCCGTAGAATATATCATCGACGCGCAGCATGTGCTCCCTCAACGTCCTGTTGAGGTAGGCGCGGCCACCGTCGCAGGTCAGCTGGAAAGCCGGGTAGCCGCAGTGCATCGGCTGCGCGCCGCCGAGCGAGAAGGGGTAGGCGATGGTCAAATTCCCGCATGTCGCCGGCGGACACGTCGTGTTGTTGGCGGTGGCTATGGCTGCGTGCAGCAAGGAGGCGAGGGGGAGCAGTCGCAGGACAGGATGCATCGCGGCGAGTAAACACAAGAGGGGCGCGCGCGCGTGTAGACAAGGGAAGAAAAGGGTAGCAACTGCTGCTGTTGCGGTCGGTCAGGTCAGATCTTTTGACTGGAATTTGTTCCCGGTTTTGCTGCGCACTTGGGCTCGCATCGGCATCCTCCGCGGTTTAGCTGCCTTAGACGACAGCGTTTGATCGTCGATCAACGCTGGGAATTGAACGTGGTGCGAGAATTCCAAGCATCACGATAAGTCTCCAGGCATATTCCACATTTCCACCTTATAATTCGTAGCCTTCCTGTTTCCCACAGAACAGGGCATATGAACTTCGAAGATGATTAGGGATTAGGATTGGTCTCAATTCCTGGTCCGTGCCCATGAGTTCTGGTTTAATCCGTAAGCAATTTTATGGTGCACAACGGTGGTAATATATGGTATTATAATACTCTACATCTAATAATCAGCACAAGAGAGGGAAGGGAGTGGTGGTGGCGCGCCCATCACGTGAGAGACGAGCCAGGCGCCGCTTCCACAGGCCACGACAGTGGCGAAGGGTGAGCAACATGCCTGTCGCCAACTACAACTCCACCGCACTAGCCTTTGGCTGTGCACAACACTACTCGGCCTCGATCTATAACGTCATCAAGCCACTCGCCTCCACCTTGTCGGACACACCTCGGTTGACATCAGTCCCCTCACTGGCTCGCCTAACGAGGAGGGTTGAGGTATGACCGCTAAAGCATAGCAGAGGCAGTAGCGCACAGGTGGCTTAGGGCTCCAGGAGCATGAGAGAAGGAGGGTGTGAAGGTGGCCCTCCAGCGATAGATCGACAGCAATGTAGTGCCGAAGCTCGCCTTGGGAGAGAGAAAGGGGAGAGAGAGAGAGTGTGTGGCACATGGGCCCTTCCTCTTCTCTGCCACACAAACAACATGTAGCATGCCACATCAGCGAAAACCACAAACGTGAACGTTAGCGAAACCCTTCAAAACCGATATATTGGTTAGTCAAAGAGTCATATGCATCCGATGTTCATACTTTGGGGATCAAGTATACCTGATTTTAGGCTTCAGAGGCTAAAACGGGTCGAAGGCCACAGTTCAAGGACTAAATCCCCATTTGACCCAATCCCAATCCGTGGCACAATCAACCAATCCTCTGATCCTCCCAGCCTCACATTCACAGACCCTAAATTCCCCAATCCTATCATGACTCACGGGCAGTCACGACGACAGCAGACGCCTACGGTGGACGACCGACGACGGATGAGTGAGGGCGCGGGCTGTGCAGAGCTAGAGGCTACGGCTGAGAGGAGCGCCGGACAAGCCGAGCGTAGAGGCTCGAGCCTCAAGGCGGCAGCAATTCATTCCAAGGAGTGGCTAGCCGGCTGCCCAAATACTACTCAGCATCCTTTGGCGTCTTTGTAGTCTTGTAGCTACTGCAGAACTACATGGTGAGTCACAATCCACCAAGACTTCAGAGTTCATATTAGAGCAATTTGATGAATTAAGATCTCAAGATTCAAGTAGACAGTGAGGATGATGAATTGCTTTCAAATTTTCATGATTTATGCCCTTAATAGTAAATGCTAATTTGATAACATTGCTATTTTCTTATTGGGTGATGTATGTACTATTGTATGGCTGTGAAAATTTTTTCATATAAATGTGCATCCCCAATTTTCAAATCCTATATCCGCCATTGTGCGTATACCTGTCGTGTATACCTATCGTGTGAGTCTACGGTCCCTTGTACGTCTTCAAAAGGGACCAAATCCTGACATTCCAAAGGAAATGTCAATGCTTTTATGCCATTTCTTTGCTGTGAGCCGTCGGATCAAGAATGGAGGGATAGAGATTTGATGCTACAGTGCAAATTTGTAGATATTGAAATGACAAATGCGCTACAGGGTATTGCTACAGTTGTAGTTACAGTGCTTCTCTGTTATTCCTCCTCTCCTCTGAGTAGTCACTATTATGTTTCTCTGCCATTGCATACCAGTAATAGAGGATATGCTTCCCTTAAAAAAAACTCAGAGAGGCAAAGCTGCTCAGTTTTTTAAACTTAAAATCAGATTATAGTGTATAACAGGATATTTGTTATTTTTATACAAGTCAAACGTCTCAGCGCTTTGTAGCCAAAATTTAAAAATCTTAGTGTTTCATCTTAAACCTCTTAAATCCAATTTTTAATATTTTTTTCAGCCTCCTCAAACCTCTTATCAAATACCCACAACTTTTAGATTATAGTCCACGTCATAATTTTTTTTTTTCTGAAAAGGACAACAGTCTCCATCACCTCTTCCGTGCCAGCGACGGCGTCCGTCGCGGCTTGCAGTCTTTCCTGTACTCGACATTTCTCCATGTGAAACACCTCCAGCGAAATATCTCTTGATCACAAGGCTACTGACTTGATGGTGCCCTTCTAGATGAGAATGCTGCAGCCTACAGTGGTGTTTAATTTTATTTTCCCGTTGAAAAATTGTGCAAGGTGAGGACCAAAATTGCCATTTAGGAGGACACCTTTGTCTCCTGTGCTTTTTTATTTTCTTTTGTAGTTGCATCTATGGCTCTTCTTTCACGAACCATAGATAGAGGCATTGACAATCTGAGTAGGATCGCAGATGCATACAAGTCCTCTGGTTTTTCTATTATAAGATTTCACCCGAAAATGACACGTAATGGGTGCTAAGTACATAAGCAAAATTTGTTGTACGTAATGAGTGCTACGTACATAAGCAAAATTTGTTGTCTTTAAAAAGGAGCCAACACTATAAAAGCGGGTACACTATTTAATCGGACTACATCTAGCTATGTAGAGGCTGAAATGTTATTCCATTATATAAAGAACATAAAAAAATATAACACAACAATTTGCAGAAGCTTAATCATAAGTAAACAATTAGGAGAAATACAATATACAAGCACACAGGCTACAAAGCAAGACTTGAAACTTATGAACCGGCGCATGGAACATGATTGAATAAGAGTCGGCGTGAATCGGTTAGGACCAGCGTTTAAAATGTCGGTTTTCCTGTGCGGCAGCCGTCTGCCCAAGTGCCCCGTCGATGGTTGTCTGAGTCAAAATTTTCCACCGTTAGATTCTAGCTTTCAGATCACACTTGGAGTCGATGGCCTGGCTGTTAGAACACCTCCGACTATTTTTCTTTCATTTGGTTTTTTCCCCATTCTCTTCTCCAATTTTTTTTATTTTCTACCATTTTTAACAGCATCCTTTCGAAGAAAATGATACAGAGAAAGTAGAGAGAATCTTTTCCTAAAGGAAATAAAAAATAGAATTCCTTCCAAAAGGGAACGGTAAATAAAATTTGTTAGAGCGTTAATGGAAACTGATTTTTCGTGACTAGAATGGGATAAGGGGCTTGACTCGCTTAAAGATGGTCTTATTCAGTAGATGCGAACTTGTGGTCAATTTTTTTATGACCGTTAGGGGAGTAACGGCCCAGGAAGGAGCCGTTACCTCTCATGAGGTAGCCGTTATGGTGGGGCCCACCTATCGCCCTAGTATAGGGCGATCGCCCCTATACTGGGGGATATGTGCCCATTTAAGGATGAGAAATGCGCTGTTTCTTTCTGCGGTTGCTGATGGTTGGCGGTTTACTGTAGCAAATTTATAAGTCTTTGAAAAAAGTTTAATGAGCCTAAAAAGATAATTAAGATTTTTTTAAGAATCTTTGAGAAGAACTAATCAAAGCCTCGAAAAAATATTTAGAAATTATAACACAAAAAAATCATATAAAAATGTCAAGGGGTACTGTAGTAAAACGCCGACCGTCGGTTTACGCTGAAAGAAACATGCCCAAAGTCTCTTATGGATGAGAAAGTTCCAATGGCACATTGATTATAAGGGTTGAGCTAGACATGTGCGCTCCCCCGAGGTCGCGGGTTCGAGCCCCACCTGGCTCTCCTTTTTCAGATTTGTGCACCTATCGCCCCAATATAGGAAGATCGCGGCGATAGGTGCGGCCAACTGCACGGAAGGTAATAGTCCGTTACGCCCGTAATGCTCATTGGACAGATTGTCCGTCTATGAGACGATCGCCCCACCTTAGAGCGACTGACGCCTATTTTCATAAATTAAATATTTCTACGAGTATTTCCAAAAAAGATTTAAAAGAAATATTAAATAAAAAATCCACTCGTGGTGTTGTGTTTTGGGCTTCGGCCTGAAATATCATGGGCGCCTGGTTGGAACTTTTTATATTTTTAAATTATTTTAAAAAAAATATATGTTGGACCAGTAATTTTTTAAAAAAAGGCGTCCGTCGCCTGTGGGTCGGGCGATTGCCCGCTACTCGGGCGATCGTTGCACTGCCCGTTAGTGCACTGTTAGGCTGTTGCGATTTCTGTTGAATGGGCCACGATCGCCCCTGTATGGGGCGATCAGTCTCCCCCCGTATGGGGCGATCAGTCTCCACACCCCTAGCAACTACTGACTCCACACCCCTAGCAACTACTGACTGGTTCCTATCCATAAAAGTTACAAGCTTTACAAAATTTTTTAAAAATTATGCAATATCGAAACGCAACAAAACTTGAAAAAATGGAACCGTAGATTCACAGGAAGGGTCCACAAAAAGTTTTATTATTTTTTAAAAATTTTTATTTTTTTGAAAATTTGAAATTTAAAAATCGTGAAGACAAAAATTTCAAAAAAATCATATTTGTGTGACCCTTTTCATGAACCTATTGTTCATTTTCAAGTTTCTCTTCATTTTTTATGTTTATAAAAAAATCATATTTTTTTGAATTCACGATTTTTAAATTTAAAAATTTTTTAAAGTCAAAATTTTCCAAAAAAATTAAAACTTTTTGTGAACCTTTTCAGTGAATTATAAAATTTTTTGTAGCCATAGTTCACGGAAAGGGTTCACAAAAATTTTTAATTTTTTTTGGAAACTTTGACTTTTAAAATTTTTTGAATTTAAAAATCATGAATTCAAAAAAGATGATTTTTTATAAACATAAAAAATAAGAGAAACTTGAAAAATGAACAATAGGTTCATGAAAAGGGTCACACAAATATGATTTTTTTTGAAATTTTTGTCTTCACGATTTTTAAATTTCAAATTTTCAAAAAATTAATAATTTTTAAAAATTAATAAAACTTTTTGTGGACCCTTCCTGTGAACCTACGGTTCCATTTTTTTTAAGTTTTGTTGTGTTTCGATATTGCATAATTTTTAAAAAATTTTGTAAAGTTTGTAACTTTTATGGATAAGAACTACTGACGGTAACTAGTTGCTAGGAGTGGAGACTGATCGTGGTGCAACGGCCTAAGGGTGCACAATCGCCCTACCCACGGACGACGGGCGTTTATTTTTGAAAAATTGCTGGTTCAACATATATTTTTTAAAAAGTAAATAAAAAATAATTTAAAAATATAAAAAGTTCGGCCTGGTTGTCTCATTCTCCGTCATTTTGGCAGCTGAAGAATCCAGATGCAGTAGAGACATTAGACAATGTTACCTGAGCGTGGGTATGGACATGGACACCTGTGTTGGAATCTAGCTGTGGTATTAGAGTAGGACCGGAAACTTCACCTGGAGCCATGTCTTGTACTGTTTAGGTGTAAGAAACTTCTACTACTCCCTCTTAGCAACAATATTTGTGTTTTGAGACTATCTCCAACCATTTTCCCATTTATTTCCTTCTCTTTTCTATTCCCTTCCCCATATTTATTCCTTTCATTTTCCACCATCTCCAATACCATCCTTTCGAAGGGATTAATATAGGAAAAGAAGACAGAATCTCTTCCTGAAAGGAATGGAAAAGAAAATACCTTCCGAAAGGGAATGTTGAAGAGAATCTATTAGAACCACAAAGGGAACGGAATTCCCTTCGCAACGAGAATTCCGCTCATAAAGGGAAACCATTGGAGACACTTTGTAAAGCTTATGAATTCAAGCAACAACTATTTGAACAGTGCCGGCTAGTTTGCATTGCATCGACTAGTGCTAGCACTGGCATATGACATACATACACGAGGGAGGTCAAGAACATAGTGTCAAGAAAATTAAAAATACAATGCTATGTTTGTTAAAGGTATAAATGACAGACGCATTCTCTAGCCAAAAGATAATCTTTTAATGAGACCATGCGGAGGTTTTTATGTGGTGATGACTATATATGGCTTGATTTGATTTGGCTAAGGAGTATGTGTTTAAGATTTGTCTAGAGCCAGATGAA
The DNA here is from genome assembly GCA_036346145.1 of Olyra latifolia. NCBI lineage: Eukaryota > Viridiplantae > Streptophyta > Magnoliopsida > Poales > Poaceae > Olyra > Olyra latifolia. The sequence goes on along the minus strand of CM070528.1, from coordinate 52,367,161 downwards.
CTTATGTTTCATCATGTCTAGTTTTTATGGTTTGGATTGTTTCGTGGTGTTCCTTTGCTCGAATTATTTTTTTGGTCTTCATAGCTTTTGTAGAGAATTTTAAGACGAAGATTTCTTGTTTTGAGTAGAAAGTCATTTCATGCATGGATTAATTGGTATAATTTTTGCAAGCATTGTTCTTTCATTGTTCTATGTGTTGGATCTAGTTCTCTTTCTTATTCTTTTACAACTAGTTTATTTGCCTCTCCTCCTTCTACATGCTGATTTAGGTGTACTGGTGTAGAGGTTGCTAATAACGCTAGAGACAACCACAGCAGAGAGGAGATTCCTCTCCTTCTTCTACCTCCCTCTTCCCATCTCTTTGCTTCTACCTTTTGCTCTATGTCTCTTATCATTTCCTGTCCGAGATGGAAGCTAGACCAGTGCCCCCCTCCGACTCCGCAATAGCAAGCCTTGCAAGTCCTTTACCCTTAGGTCCTTCATCATCGAAGGATGAAGAGGAGGAGGTGTCACTCGAGGCTTCATCATCTGTGACCCAATCTCAGATGTAGGCCTCCTTCTTGCCATGCTTGTTTACTCTCTTGAAATTCAACTTCTTGAAATACTTCTTCTTGACCTTTGCCTCTTTGTGATCCTCTTCATCTTCACTCTCACATGATTTGCTCTTGCTCTTCTTCTTGTCACATTTCGCGGTAATATGACCTTTCTTGTTGCATTCCTAACAAATCACATTGGCGAGTGGGTTGGAGCTCTGCTTGTGAGAGGACCACTTCTTGAAGTTTTCCTTAAGGCTTGTCTTTTCAAGAAGCTTGCTTGTTCTTTTCAAGAGAAGAGCCAATTCACTTATATCTTCTTCATTTTTCTCATTGTCTTCATCTTCGGCCTCAACCGCTTTGTCTTTGGCCTTCAGGGCTATTTGCTTCTTCTTCAATGGTGCGTCCTCTTGATCCTCAAGGAATAACTCATGAGTGACAAGACGCCCTAATAGCTCGGCGGGAGTCAACTTCTTGAGATCACTGTGTCCGAGATAGTTGATCCACATCCCTTGAGCTCATTGACAAGCGGATTGAACCTAGTAAACATGGAATTAACATTTTCATGACGAAGCATCTTAAATTGATCAAATTTCTCACGAAGCACAGACATTCTTTCTTCTATCACAGTGAGCGTGCCCTCATGAATTTCTTGGAGGGTTGTCCAAATTTTGTGTGCGGAAGTTAAATTGCTAACTCTATCAAATACTTCCATGCTTAGACAAGAAAATAAAGCATTTTTTGTTTGAGTATTAAGTTGAGCATTTTTAATGTCATTTGGAGTTGGAGCTTGAGGATCTCTTGGAGGTGTGATAGGACCCTCAACGACTTTGCAAATATCAAAATTTATGGCATCCAAATAACATTGCATTCTAATTTTTCAATAACCATAATTTAAGCCATCAAAAGTTGGAGCTCTACCTATATTGACACTAGTCCCCTCTCCAGCCATTTACTCTAGCGGTTAAGTTAATAACACGGAGAGACCTTACTCTGATAACACTTGAAAGGATCTAGTGGCCTAGATGAGGGTGAATAGGCACTTTTAATTTTTATTGCTCTTGAGATGATTAGTCAAATTAATGGACTTGAGGCAATTACAACTAAACAAAGCAAGAAGGTAGACACTTAAGACACAATCACCACAAGATAACTCAAAATGTAGAATTTAGATTACGGAAGAGTAAGTGCGGAAATGTAAATGAGACAAGTGACAATTTTATCCCGAGGTTCGGAGACAATCTCCTACTCCTTGTTAGAGCACTCCTCACAACGAGGTGTCTAGCTCCGACCGAAGCCCTCCACAAACTCAAATCTCATCACTTGTGGTAGTCCTTTACTACTCTAGTAAGGTGGACTCCAACACCTTGTACAACGCTTGAGAGCTCCCACAAATACCAAGACAAGCTCCTCAAGCCAATCCTCCACGCCGTCTAGGAGCCTTGAAGCTCCAAGAGCAATAAGCCCGATGAAGATGATCCCAAGAGATCAAATCAACCAAAAAGCACAACTAGGTTAGAAATCAGTCAAGCACACCAAAGGATGGATCACCAATGCTCTTGGTGGCTCTAAAACTGTAACTCAAGGATGGAGAAATGAAGTATCTAACCCTCCTCACGAAATCCCTCTCGGGTTTAAATAGGCTCTAATATGAAAAACTAGCCATTGGAAGAATGGTGTTAGTTAGCAGACAGTCAAGGAGAACACCCCAGACGGTTCCAAAGTACCTACAAAACAACACTCGCCAAGACATAGGGAGGCTAGATAGTCCGGCCCTCAAACCCTAGTGCTCCGTGGACCGTCCGACAACCTGGCTCGGACTATCCGGCCCCTTGGCCGGACTGTTCATCTCTCAAACCGAATGCACCGCAGACCGTCTGGCCCCCTGTCCGGACTGTCCGGCCCCTAGCCGGACTGTCTGCCTAATTCTGCCAACTCTCTAGATTATCCACCCCTTAAATCCTAAAAGCACCCCAGACCGTCTGGCCCTAGATTGTCTACCGTTTGGCCCTAGATTGTCTGTCTAACACTATGAACTCTCTGTTGCCTAGAGATAGTTTGGCCCTGAAAGCATCTAGGCCCCCTAATTTTCATTTAAAAATTATTTTGGGGTTTTGGTGTTGATGATCAAGCCAGACTCCTGGTGATGGAATCTACCCAATTTGGGAGACGTACGGCATCAAGCAAAATGTCAAGATTAAGGACCATTGTTGCTAATTTAGGCTTGGGAGTTGTTTCAAGCCTTGGCTGGTTTTTTATTATTATTTTATTTTGTAGCCGTACTATTAAGGGAGATTATGCATAACTCTTACCTTGGTTCTTGTGCTAAGCTAGCTAAAATTTGCTTGGAGTCAAGGTCAACTATATTTCCCTCCAAAACCTCTCAAACACTCAAATAGACAAGCTTCTTTGCTCACTGGACCAACCTTCACTTAACCAAATTCTAGTCCGACGCTCACTATATTCATGCCAGACCATCCTCAGTTCAGTCCGGCACCATCAAATACTTGGGCAAGTTAGAACAGAGAAATACCCTTTCACGCCGGACTGATTCTCCGCTGTGCTAAGACCAGTCCGGCCCTAGCCCAAGTCTGCGACGGACCTAATCTAACTTGGTCCGACGCAATCGCACAACTCTCGAGTCCTTTCGACTCACACTCCATCTGTCCACCGGACCAAGCTCATCCCGAAAACTCTTCTACGGCAGACCGGCCCACGTAAGTCCGACATAAACGTGTAAAACCAACCTTCACGCCGGACCCTCACCCATCTCAGAGCCCATGTACGATGGACCAAGCTGGCTCAGTCCGGTGCAAACGTGCACATCTGCAAACTCGGTCCGGCGTACATAGGCTGATCTGTGAAGCTTAATTTTTCCTATTTGGCTTAATCCGGGGCAAATGAGCATTAGCCAATTTTGATGTTTTGACAGGCCTAACGGCTACTGTACACTCTCCAACGGCTAGTTTCTGCCTCTATGGCTATATAAGCTTATCCAGAGCATTTCTTGCGCATTGAAAAACTCCTTGACATTTTAGCATCTTAGAGCTCTCGAGCCACCAAGGAGATCGTGCTTCACTCCAAAAACCAAAACCTACTCATACTCTAAGTGTCCTTGCTCCAAGCTTAGTCTAGCAAGTGCTGTGCTAGTAAACCAAGGGACAGGGCTTGTGGATGGTCTATTACTCTCGGAACTAGGCGTTCCTAGACAGCTTGGAGGAGGTGCCGATGCGACCTGTCCGTGGGTGCTTGTGGAAGGCCACCGTGTTGTGCTATGAGAGACTGGGACTCACCTCATCGGAGTGGTGGAAGAGTCACCCCAGTGGAGACCCGGGCTACCACGACTAGCCTTGGGGGAGCAATACTTCCGAGGAAGTGCTCTAACGTGGATGTAGGAGCTTGGCTCTGAACCACGGAAAAAATCTCTTTGTGTCTCTCTTTACCTTTGAGCATTTACATTCCAGTATTAGCTCTTTTTGTGCTTATTCTTGGACTCTTCTTGGCTCACCTGTAATTTAGCACTTAGGTTTCTTTTAACCAGTACTTAAGGTTTAAACTTAAATCTAAATTTAAAAATAGCCTATTCACCCCCTCTAGGCTTACTAGATCCTTTCAGGCCCGGAGAAACCCACTAAGTTCGAAGACCTCCCGGAACCCCCTCCTGAAGGGAATGTGCTCTAGAGGCAATCATACGATGATTGTGTAACGTCTCTGTTCATGTACTTATGATAACATTGTTTATCGGTTCTATAAATTAATGTCACAACTTTGTTCATAAAATACAATTTGGTTGTGAGACACATTGTCATTGTGATATTGTTCTAAACGATCCCTGGTCCATATCATTACGAGGAGCGGTAATGATCTGATCAGCACATGTATTGATTGATGGTATTGTTTTACATACCATAGATATGGAGATATCAAATCAATAATGTGGACACATGCTAGAAAACATGGGTGGTTGGATAGACCTACGCCGAGACACTGTCGAGATTGTTATCTGCAAAGTGCCATCAGCGTGTAGTCTCGAGTGGTACATCTATATGGTCCTTAGACCTGAGATCATCATAGAGACCCAGCTTGTGGAGTCGTATGCTTTGGTATTATCAAACACTACACCGTAACAGGGTAGTTATAAAGATAACTACTGGGTATGCCGTGAAGCATGGCGTAGGGATGTGATTGATCAAGATGGAATTTGCCCCTCCTCGATAACAGGAGAGATATCTCTAGACCTCTCGGTGTAGATGGATAAGAAAAGCGCACGGCCGTGCTGATATGATTAAAGAGTTAATCATGATATTTATATCCATCATATTGACGAGTGAATGATCAAGCTATCACAAGGGTTCCACATATCTCGTCTTGAGCTTGACTGATATCATGTGGCAAAAGGATCGGTATGTTGAGTGTATCCAGGTTCAGTCGATGAGATCATTCTGTGCATTCGGGGGTCAATATGTACATCTAGGTGCCGCTATTGATCTGTTGATTGGAAAGGAACTTTCCGGATTCACGATTGACTTGCACATGAACCTAACGGGTCACACACTTAACGGGTTGGAACATATGTAGTGGATTTGATCTATTAGAAGAAGGGTTTGCATGCAGATATGATCCGCATAGGAATTGGAGTCCTAGTGGACCTCGACTTGAGCCCACTAGCACGTCCATAAAAGGGGAGGCCTAGGGCGGCGCAGTAAACGCGAGACGAGCTCTCACCAAGCCCTAGCCGCCGCGCCCCTCCCGCTCGCCCGAAACCCTAGCTGCGTGGTGAGGTGCTAGCATACCTCGCACGGCGTTCTTGCTCGGTACGTGTGGATACCGGTAGAGGCGCTGCCGTACACGGACACGCTGTTCGGTTGGATCTACGCCGAGCACTAGGCGACCAATCCGATCACTCACCGACCTCTTGACGATCACTCGGCGACCAGTCCGATCACTCGACGACCACTCGGCGGCCACTCGGACCAGTTGACGAGCAGCCCCGAGCACCTGGCGACCAGTCGGTGAGCACGGCGCATGCTGCTCGGATCTGATCGGGACTTGTACGACTACTTCCATGACTCGTGCGCATCTGCTTCCGCTGCATCAGCGCGTCAAGGGTAACGATTTGTGATCCTCTACTTGCATGTGATCTTGGGTGAATCGTGGTAGAAATTTCGAAATTGTGCTCGCGTAGCCTATCCGTTCCCCAACACCTCCGACCCAAACCTAACTTTCGGAGGCTCCAATAACTCCCTAACACAAGAAAAAGAGTAGAAAAGGATAGGTGTGCTTTTAGTCATTAGTGATCCAAAGGGATAAAATAATCAGACTCCCCTTGATAGTACGGTAAACAAACACAAAAGATAATGAGACCTAGTCTAAGAATGGATCAACTCGATGCCCGATCTATCCTCATATACCGTCCTTAGCCTTTGCGCTTGATGCCGATCGAAATAGATGTATAAGGGTCCAAGATTATCGAAAATGTCCCAAAGAATCACCACCATCAACACCAAAATATAATATTATATCAAAACGGGACTTAGATGCTTTCAACAAGTAAAAGTAGATTTGTTTGATTGATTCATGGATCCTCTTACACGCCCCATGGGGTAAATATTTATACAGGGTTTGGACTCAATCGACTAGGACTCTTATTCCCGTAACTTACATGAATTCGACTCTATATCTTCTCATTATATCTAATATTACCTAATATATTCATGCTAAGCTGATCCGAACTCCTTCTATTCCTTTTTTAGTCGATTCGGTCATACTTATCCAAACCGACTTCAACCTTCCCTTGAATACCTGGTCCAGCCCATATTTCTCCAAACTCTAGCCGATTTCTAGTAGTTTCTAGAGAATCAGCTTACTTCTAAAATTAGGTGTCAACACATGCCCCCCAATTTTGGGATATGAGAATCATGTCCCGAAATTATCCAACACATCAGCTTCATCTGCATATTTTTCCTTTCTCCATCCTACCCTCGATCTCCAATGTTTTTCATCTGCCAACTGTCAGTTTCCAGGGCTTTTATCGTCATTTCACCCACTAGGGTTTTACTGTGCCTGACGGTTAACCTTCCCGATTTTACTTTCTATAAATAGCACCGCCCATCGCTTTCATTTGCACACTCTCTGAACTCTCTCCCTCCACAATCGGCTCTTGTCCTTGGCTATCGGCTTGTTCCTTTCTACAATTCTTCATTTGGTTCACCTTCCTCTCCTCGTAGCAAACATGAGTCAGTTACTTTCTCCGATTCTCGGTCTCCCCTATAATCATACCATAGGCCCGGTGGGAGACCTTGCCCTATCGGTCATAATTGTCGATGCTTAGGATCAGGTCCTTCACCGAGCTTACTTGTTGATTGAGGCCAACTAACCTTCTTCCCTAAGGCTTTAACTTCGGAGGCGTCAAAATCTCAAGGAGCACAGAAAGACAGCAGTTTACCCTGGTTTAGACTCCTCACGGTAGAGGTAATAGCCCTACATCCAGCTTTGTTACTATACGTTGAAGAAGATACAATGGGGTCCCTGTCCCGAGCTCTAGCGAGCTCTCGAGTAGAGATTGGAAGTCGCCTAGGGCTTCTCGGTGACAATGAGAAAACCTAGGGCTCTGGGTGTCTAAACCTAAGATTACAACCAATCTAAAGCGTCAAGAAGTTGCTTCTGAGACATCCCCTATGGTTCAATACAGGGGGTATTTATAGTGTACAACAGATAGGCTATCTATGGCTAAACCGGGCGCGAGTGGAAGTCCGGGCCGAGCACGCCTTCGTCCGGGCCTCCAGTTCGTATTCAATCCTGCCATATTAGATGCGCCATGCTTGCGGATGAAGTCGTACCCTGCAAGGAAACCGTAAACCTTCCAGATATAACCGTATCAGGAAATCTCCTAACAATACGGACTCAACCCGTGCTCAGGGAGTCCGAGCCCCAAACGAATAAGACACACGAGCCAAGGATAACCTGTGCCTCCAAGCCTCCTAGGCCAGGGACAACCCGGCCTAAGAAATCATAGCCCAAACGACCCATGGCTGGGCCCACTAGGCTCCTCCTAGGCTTGGAGCCTAGGGTACATGTTCAGGCCCATAGCTGCAGGGTTAGATGACATCAGCAAGGCGTAATCCAATCCCTAACAATAATCCACCTAGATGTCCCCCGACTCCCTCTTATTGTTGTGGATGCCAATGTAGAAGGTTGGAAGGACAGTTTAGGTCATGGCCCACCGAATTGATCGGGTGGAAGGACTGGTATATTTGGATATCGGCTAGGAAGAGGCCTGAATGGGAATGCATAGGCATAGCCGATTGCCTTCTTCTTTTCTAGCCAATCCGACCGCCAATGAATCCATGCTAGCAGCAGCTAGTTATTTTTGGTCCGACACATTCAACGCCTTCATGCTCAGACCAGGACCAATAGGACCCACCTTGCTAGATGTAGCTATGCTATGTGGTCTCAGGACGGATAGGAAGCAACCATCGGCTTATGACTTATCGGTTACCCACAAGTTTATTTCCCACAAGGGTAAAGGCTGGAACCATTATATTGACGAGAACAACCTAAAAGAGGGACCAGTATCGGATAAGGAGCATGTAGCAGACTTCAAGGGCGTGACTAGAGGCACTGGTAGCCCAGAGTCATCTCGACGCAGGCTCCTACCACGTCCTTGGTGAAGAATCGAGGCCTGAGCCGGAGGACAACGAGATCGTCATCACAGAGCTCCACTCCATCAACGGGCTCTGGCGAGAAATTTGGATTTGAGAAGGCATACCCCGCTAAAACCCCGATGGTGAGAAGGTCATTGCAAGCAGACCGTCGAGACCCAGTCAAGGGAGACCGAACCCCTCTGTACATTCTGTACTAAACTCAAGGATCAACAGCTAGTATGAACAGTCCAAACAGAGTGATACATCACCAACTGAAATAAATTATTATATAACAGAGGCATAACCCCAGTCCCGTACAAACATGGCAACACGCAGGTCGTGAATCAGAGTTTAGCGGAATACAACATAGGGTCCACATACACTAGCACACGCATGCCACTAGACAGCTACTACTATTCCTCCATAGGCAGACAGGCAGTAGGAAGCGGCCTAGTCTTCTGGGAAGTCCTCGTAGTCAGCACCGACGTCATCGTACTGCGGGTCTTCTGCGAACTGTCCCTCGTCTGAAGTTTAGAAAGAGAAACGGGAAAATAGCAAGGGTGAGCACAATTGTACTCCGTAAGTCATGAAAATAAGTGCATTATGGAGTTCAATACAAGGGTAGGTTGGGATAATGTGTAGAAAGCCAATTTTCAAAATTTTTATCCTAAGAGAGGAAAAAGCGGTTTTTGATACTGTTGCGCTAAACCAAACCATTTGAAAGGGTTTTTCCTTTGCCAATCTAGTTTTGCAATTCCGTCTGCAAAATCCTTACTCACACAAAAACCTGTTTTAAAAAGAAAGGTCTACCATATGATCAGTCCCTTCGCATGCTCTTAACCGTGAGCATGGCTATCATGATAGTTTTAACTTTGCAAAGTGGGTACATTTTACCCTCATGAGGTATCACACCAGCGGTGCGAACCACAAAGCCTTTTGGGCTGAAAGCCCTAATAGTACTTGCTCTGTGAGTCATTCTCAGGCCCCCTATGGGGGATCGGCCTATGGCCCAAGTCTTCATGTTGTACAAGAAGGCCGAGAAAACGAGGTCCAAAGCACCGACGGACGGGGATATATCCTCCCTGTCCGTACAACCCAGATGTCTACAAGGGACATCACCACCAGCAAGTAGCTACTAGAGATTAAAGCTTAATAGGCTAGGCCTGTCCCATAACGAAACCTGAGGCCGTAGTGTAAGGCTCAGTTCGTATGATCATAGGATGAACAGTCCTTTGACTAGGGAAGGAGTACAAACACAAACCTAAAATCGTGCATCACCTGCACCATATCGACAACCGGGTCCTCCCTAGTCAGAGCATTTTAACGGGAGAGTAGAAACACATCCTAATCCCTGGCATCTCCCCTAATGCCGTATTTTACCAAACCACACAGTTATAATTATGTGAAATCATGGTGAAATCCTATAATCATGTACATCATTTTCATCCTATTGCAAGGAAATTTGTAAGCAATGTAGTTATAGATATCCGTAGGGTTCAAAATCTATAAGGGGACAGAACAACATTTTATTTTCCGGTGGTAGCTAAACTCTACTGAATAATTATTTTATAATTAGCATGCAGGTTTAAGAATACTAACAAAACCTTTAAATAAGACAATGGCTCAATCAAGGGACTTGTTTTGGTCGAACTCCTGGTGCGGGTAAGCGTCTTTGGCAGGGGTCTCCACGAACTCCTCGGGATCTATCCTCGTACAAGCATCACACTAGAAATCAAATTTTTGAAAAACTTTTCTAAAAATAATTTTTATGATTTTTATATATAGAATGTAAAGGTTTCCATTTTAGGCAATTCCAAAAAGGGTTATTTGATTTTTAAACACTAACAATCTTACTGAAGTGCTAGGTTTTGTTTTTTTTTTTATAAAATCATGAATCATTTCTAGGATTTTATAGAATTTTCTCAGAATTTTTAGATTGAAAATACAAAGGTTTTGCATTTAGAAATTCATTTTATAGCCCTTAGAGTGCCACTGGATTTTTAATATTTATTATTACTTTTTAATAGGTGCAATATTTTTCATACGTCTTAAGTATTTCTGAAAAGTTACCCATCGTGGTTAGATGGGGAAGGGACTCATGCCTATTTATAGGAAAAATATGAGATTTTTTTATTTTTCTTCTATTTTGTAATGAATTTTCAAATCTTCAAACAGTCAAAAAAGGGCTATATTCATCCAAACGGTTAAAAAAAGACTATATTCATCCAGCTCGGAGGACGAGGCCCCGACACGCCTTAAGGCGATTGAGCAGCCTTCGAGCAAGAAGAGGCCCCGGAGCCCCAGCCACACCCCTCGGCGTAGACGCTCCGAGCGCTTGGTTTCTGCCGAAGCAGAGACATGGCGCCAAGAGTAGCAGCGGGTCGAGCAGGTGAGCGACATATGGACCTGGCTGCGTGGATATGTTCGAAGGCATCCTGATCATTAGCGCACCTTACAACAGCTCATGTTGGAAGCCCAGGCCCGGGACGCCAATCGGGCTCAGGAGGAGAACGAGCGATTGCGAAGGTATGTCGCAGAGCTCTAGGCGGTCCTCATGGGCAGGAAGAAGCACAAGGCCGGAGCTCGGGTCGACAAAGGATCCAAGTGCCTCAGCCCGTCCACCAAAAAGGAGACAACTGGTACGCGACCTGGTCGCCCCCCTCCCTTAGCAAAAACATCACTCCTGAAAACTCCCTTTTCTCTGACGACGACTCAAACCTTGCATGGCCAGTTGACGACGGAAGGGACTTCGTTGAGACTGCGGCACGGGAGGAGCCGAAGGAAGCCTCCTCGCCCCGACTCCCATGTCCAGGCATTGGACCGGGCCCGGCCACCCGGCCATGGAAGGACCACCGACGAAGGAGGGCGACGATGCCATCCCGGTGGACTCCTAGAGCTCGCCCGCCACTGAGAGCCAAGAGGCCCCCGTCGGGGAAACTCTCATACCCGAGAAGGTCAGGGAAGCCTCTCCCCCGATCCTGAGCCCGCGAGCACCAGAGCTTCGGCCAGAGGCCAAGCCCCTTACATCAACAAGGAAGCTGTCAACCTACCGGCCCCCGAAGAGTTGGACAGACCGATACCAACAGTTGGCCCTGAAGACACTCCCAAGGGGTCTAGCTCGCAGCCCGGCATGAACGCCGATAGTCATGACGACTCCCGCGCCCTACTCAAGGGCGCGCGGGTGTTCAAAATTCGAATTGCAGATGTATTCTAGGCCAAACGAACCGAACCGAACCAGCCTAGTTCGCATAGTAATGTACCGGACCGCTACTATGTAAACCGAACTGTGTCGGCCCGATGGACCGAGGGTCAGGGCTAAGTATGATTTGCTGAACTGGACCCGACCAGACCGGCCTAATAAACAGTAACAAATCGTCAGGTTCGGACATACGGTCAGCTCTACACCATCCTCCCGAGTCCCAAAGCCTTCGCCCTGCCGAGTCCCCGACCCCTCACGGGCATCAACGGCAGCAATCCCAGGCCCCAGAGGCCCGGAGCGACCTCGGCTCGTCGTCCTTCCCTCTCCTCCTACCAGCGCGGCGCGACCAGCGCGGCGCGGCGTGCTTGAGAGGGCGACATCGAGGCTCGTGCGGGGCGGCGACGGCGTCACCGGGTGGGAAACTCTTCCTCAGACCGCCTCCTCTCCTCTCCCTCTCTCTCGGTCCACTCCTCCAAGCGTTGCCCCCTCCTTCTCCTCCCGCTATGCGCTGCGGCGCCGCCCGGTTTCCTCTTCCCTAGAGCCGGTTCCCTCCTTCCCCTCCCAAACTGATGGCTGTGTTGCCCGGTCTCCTTCCTCGCGGGGAGAACGCGACGAGGGGGGAGGGGGGAGGGGGTGGGATTGGTTGCGTGGGTGGCGGGGCGATGGGGGCGTGTGAGGCAGAGGGGCGATGGGCTGGGACTGGGTGAGGGGGTGGTGGGATGGGAGCGATCCAGATATGGTGAAGGGGAAATCGAGACTCGAAGGTCCAGAGACATTAAAATTTGGGTTTTTTTTTGTATCAAATAATGAAATCGATTGTTCTATCAAGTTTCTTCTGTTTGGGAGAGTGATGTAGTAGTATGCCCATGGAGCTTCGAGTGAAGGGTGGGGTAGCATATGCAATGCCTGCCTTTCTCATACCGCTCCGGAGAGTAACCGTGGCCTTCTCGTGGAGAAGATGGATGACTTGTCCCCATTCTTCTTCCTTGGTAAAGATACCACTGGCGAATATTTGTATTCAACTTTGCATCCTTTTTATCCTGAAGAGAATAGGGGCTTTCTGTACTGGTGTTAGATACTACCATGTAGCTCACTCAACAGTCGAGTGTAAAGAAGATTGGGTAAAAGATAGTTACAGAAAGCTGGGTTTTGACGTTTGCTTTCAACGCATGTTGTTGCGTATAGATTAAAGCAAAATATGGCCATTACAAGTGTAAATCTCTGCAATTTTGATCAGTATGGTGTTTTTGGCTCAGCATAGTGTAGCTTCCATTTAGGGCCTGCTATAACATGCCATGTGTTGGAAATTTGTTTTATTAGATAAAAAGCAGATAATTTTATAGGGTACTTAATATGTTATTAACTTTTGATTGCATGATGGTTGAGGTCCCTGACAGTGTTACCTCCCCATGGATCTGAATGATGTTAGGCTTGAAGATGTCGATCAGCATGTTTGCAACTTCATGCACGCTCTTGGGTAATGTTGGAACTCAGACCTCCCAGAAAGTGGCCAAGAGCCCTTCATCTCTAGGCTTCTGCAGTCAAGGTATGCAATTTCCAAGCCTAAAGACCTCCAAGAAGCTTGACGTTTCTGCTATGGCTACCTACAAGGTGAAGCTTGTCACACCAGAAGGGCAAGAGCATGAGTTTGATGCTCCAGATGACACCTACATCCTCGATGCTGCTGAGACTGCCGGTGTGGAGATGCCATACTCATGCCGTGCTGGAGCATGCTCCACTTGCGCGGGCAAAATTGAGGTCGGCACAGTTGATCAGTCGGATGGGTCGTTCCTTGATGACGCACAGCAGGCAGAAGGCTATGTGCTGACATGCATTTCGTACCCCAAATCGGACTGCGTCATCCATACTCACAAGGAAGGAGACCTGTACTAGGGCTTTTTACATGAGATTTTCTGCCAAGAGGCAAACTTTCTCAAGTGCTTGTCGAGCTCCATCCATCGTACTAGTTGTGTTAGCTAGCATCAAACATTGATGGCTGTGACTTTTGTCTTCTGATACTATGAGTTGAATGCTGGTGCATTATGGTTGTGAACCGATGGAAATACTAGCTAGTCAATAAGAACCAGCTGCGATGGCATAATACAGTTCATGGTTTTGGATACTAGTATTTGGTGTATTATTATCATCAGTAGTTGATTTTGGATGTCATTGCAGCATACGTGGCTTGCCGGCATCTTATTTATCGCCCTTGTTTATTTTCTTTCTAACCTACTGATCAATGATCATTTACTGAATTACTCATGAAATCAGTGTCTGGCTGAATTGGATGTTGTATCTGCTGGACGGCAGACGGCTCATGCTTGTACTGCACATGTGCAAAGCTCAAATGCGTGAGCTCGAAATACAATTCAGTTGTGAGAAAAGACATGCTTTTCGTGTCAAAGGATCTCGGCTTCTCAAGGTGTGGGGATGCTCGAGTCAGCCAACTGTTATCGTTCTCATCACCACAGCGATTGCTTTGCCCTGGTATTTTATTTATTTTTGTTTTCCCTTGGTAGTTGATGTGTCAACTTGCCCTGGTAGCTGATATGTTTTTGGACCGGTGAAGTTTGGTTTTTGTCAGGTACCTGAACTGGTGATGCTTTCAATTTGGTGGTGGTGGTGTCCAAATTTTCAGTGGTATACCATTATACCAACCTGTCCCATATGCAGCAAAAATTACATTGGTAGGCAGCACCACTAACTATTAAGCGTCTGGAAGGGAACATAAAATTCCATAGCATCATTTTCGACATGGGAAACAACCACACAGCCAATATTTAAGCAAATATACATGCATAGCTAATGTTCCACAGTCACAGAAGAGCCGAAGCCAAACCGACACTTCTCAAACACTAATATCAACATATCACTTGAACAAACGGCATCTGCATCACTAAAGCAGGACATCTCAAACAAAAGCGCTTGGATCTACCTTTCCTTCATCCAGTGATACTAGCACATACATGTAAAAATACTTCACGGTGACACACCCAAAGCATGCAAAGCTCGCAAGACGAGGGATAGGGCAAATGGCATTACCGGTGGACGATTGAAGGGCCAGACTTGTCGTACTGAGCATCTCCTCTAGCGGGTTCTCATATTTCAGTCTTTATATTCACTCTCTAAACTATTATTCATTCTCTGTATTTTCATCCTCTCCAGTAGAGTCTCTATCCTTAAAAGAATATAGAGATAGGAGAGAGAATCTCTAAATATAGACTCGGAGAGAGAATTTCTAAATTTATGGACTGACATAGAGACCCTGCTGTAGTGATATAGGGACTGAGAGCCCTAGAAGATGGCACAGTATGGGTCACACCATCACCAGAATCAAGCACAATACCTGCATAAGGCATAGTATGGGGTATATAACGAATGAAGAGATGTATGTATACAGAAACTCATATTAACTAGGAGAAAATAGACACATGCCTGTTGTACGACCATTGGCACATAGAGAAAGGACAGCCTGAATAGCCACATACATCGCTCCATTGAATGTCTCAAACATTATTTGTGTCATCTTCTCTCTGTTTGCCTTTGGGTTTAGAGGAGCTTCTGTCAGCAAAATTGGATGCTCTTTGGCGCAACACGCAGCTCATTGTAGAAGGCGTGATGCCAGATTTTCTCCATGTCATCCCAGTTGTTCACAATGCCATGTCCAATAGGGTACTTTAAGGAGGACCGAGCATAGCTCGGATGGTTAGCTCATGCTGTGACGAGCAGCCGGTCACGAGTTCAATCTCTGGGATCGTAACTCGTGGGCCTCACCGGCCAAATTTATTTTGGCCAAATAAAATTGGGTATCACACACGCGTGTGTCTCGATGCCAGTTGCTTGCTTCCGGCATGTTTTAGGACACACACATGTGTGTGTACGTGAGGTGTGTATGTGTGGTGGAGTGAGTTTGTGTGCGTCCGTGATTGTACTCTCTAAAAAAAGATACTTTAAGGTCAAGATACCTCTTTTCAACTGTGCCTCATCACCCACATAGGCATCCTTTTAGCCCATTCCAACCATGATACCTGTGTGCCGAGGGCAGCCAACTATGCTTGGGAAAACTGCTCTGGGAACATCATCACCAGCAAATTCAGCCTAGAGAGAGAGGCTTAGTTTTTTAACAACTCATTTTCTGTGCTTTAAAAAATAAAATGAACAAAGGGGTGAGCACCAAACCTTGACCATTCCAGTGCCATTGTCACATACAAGTGGCTGGATATCCTCACCATCATAAGGAAAATGAATATAGGCTGGGTTTCTTAGAAATCAGGTATTAGATTAGTGGTACACTTTTTACATACTAAAATTCTCACATGAAATGCTATGTCTCAATTATGTACCTCCTTTAAAAGGTGGCACAGTAGCATCACTCTGAAAAGAGAAGATGTCGATATAGCATATTTTTGCGTATTGTTATTATGGGGCTAGACAACGATGTTCAAAGTGAAATACAATTTAATAAAGAACAATGTGCTTTCATCTGTGTTACTCCAGTCTCAGTCCTCCTTATTGGCTCCGGTAGTATCTGAAGCCTAGAAGTAGAGGCTACAGAGTACAACAGGGTTAAAGGGCAGAGCCGATCGTTGACTTGAGTTTTTGTGTTCCGTAGGGGATCAGATTCTTCACTGAACAAGGGTATACTTATTCAAGATAGGTATACAAAACTAGGATCGAATGCTCATCTCCCTATGAAGATACATCCTTGCAAAAATTTATACAATTAAAATGAAACAGTTCAATTCGAAGAGAGGCCTTAAATTAGCAGCTCCTAATTTGAATCAAGATTTAACAACCCACCAATTGAGTCAAGTTACCAATGTAACAGCAAGGAAGGATCGCAGGTATAGCACTAGGTGTTCAACGATTATAAAGAAGCATACGCTTACTTACTAATCTGCAAGGGCATTGGAGAATGAAGCATGCGCCGTCGTCGGCACCGCCTGCCGTGCGTGAGAATGGATGCCGATGCTTTCCCGGCCTCCCTACCTCCACCCCTGAATTCTTCGGCGAGGGCTGGCGGCTGGTCTGCCTCCGCCGCATTCCGATGGTACGCACAATCCTGGATTCCGCCCAATCCCCCAAGGTTGCTACTGCGGTTATGCCTCCGCCGCGCTCACCTGCAGCGAGAGGGCGGCATGGAGGGTCCTTTTTGCGGCGGCGACGGTTCCCTCTGCGACGCCAAGCGCCAGTGCCGCCGCGCCGAGTACGAAGGCGATAGTACACGGTAGCGGTGTGTATCTACGTGGGCTTCTTCCGTAGCGGAGGCCCAAACATGGTAGAAGAGGGAAGATGTCGAGGCCCATAATAAAGGACCCTGAGACCAATTGAGCAGCCCAACAATTTTGTAGCCCGTGTACACATCATTTCCTCGCATAGGCGAGCCATGGCCTCACGCATGCCGGATTTTTGGTAATTTGGTATCATAGGCAAAGCCCCCTGGAATCTATGGTTAACACTGTAGATGGCAATGCATTATCAAAGAGAGCATTTATTTTTCCTATTTTTAAGATAAAGCTAGCTGAAAATGTTAAACGTATATTTAGATGTGCGTTTGCAAATCAAGGAACGCATAGTTTCTTGCATGTCCTTCGCCTCATCTTAACTTGTGGCAAGTAGTACCCCCACCGTTATTTTATATAAGCAGTATTTTTAATTAGCATATAGATTAAGGAAGTTGTGAAATCAAGAGAAAATGATCATACTACCAATATTATAAATATTTTAAAATGTGAGAGAAAACATCATGTGAGAGTTGTTTATAAATGCATGAGAGAGAATTGTGTAATACTTCCTCTATATCACAGAAACTTGACGTTTTGGATATTAACATGGTTTTCGAATTGCAACTTTGACCACTAATTACTACTGCAATTTATTTATATAATTCATAAAAAATATGATATTATCAAAGTGTTTTTTTGAGGCGAATCTATATTTATGATTTTCATGTACCCAATTCAAATAGTTCAAAAGGTTTTCATAGATAAAGTTTTGAAACTTTGATTTAGGACATATCTAAAATATAAGTTTTTGTGATATGGAGGGAGTAAATAAAGGTAGACTAGGAATAACATTAATAAATTCTTGAAACTTTGATTTAGGACATGTCTAAAAAATAAGTTTTTGTGATATGGAGGGAGTAAATAAAGGTAGACTAGAAATAACATTAATAAATTCGCAATTACCATTTATATTTTTAA
This sequence comes from Olyra latifolia, assembly GCA_036346145.1. Classification (NCBI taxonomy): domain Eukaryota; kingdom Viridiplantae; phylum Streptophyta; class Magnoliopsida; order Poales; family Poaceae; genus Olyra; species Olyra latifolia. The sequence continues at coordinate 52,349,583 of CM070528.1, read as the reverse complement.
AAAAACGGAGGGAGTAACCTCCATTGGGCTGCCAGCCATAGCACATAGCAAGCGAGGCCGACTTATTTGTAAAGGCCAGCTAGCTAGGTAGTGTTTCTTTCAGTGGTTGCGGTTGCGGCTGTGTTTAAGCTGGAAATTTGTAATTCATTGATAAGGACATCCAACGGATCAAAAAATTATAGAAAAAATGGTTTTGAGAGCTTTGAGAAAAAATAGTAAGATCTGCAAAAATTGGCTACCAAACATCAAAGCGTTTGACTTGTATAAAAATAATAAATTTCTAGCTTATAAGCAAACGCAAACGCAAACGCTGAAAGAAACACTACATTAATTACCCTGGTCAGGTGGGCAGACTGAGAGAAGACTTGACTTTTAATTAAACCAGTCTCGACGCACCCTTCCGCACGGCCTAAAGTGGCTTTCACGGCTGCATGTGCCGGAGGCTTTTACTGATTCTTGTCTGCACTCTAGTACCTCGCCGATGCACGTTGGTGACCGCCTCGCGTGTGCATTTATTGTTTTTTGAACATTTATTGCTGTTATACTGTTAGTAGTGCTCACAAAAATTTATATTTTATATTTGTACTAAGTCAAAATTTTAAAATTTTATCTATAAAAATCTTTTAAACTATTTGGATTGAATACATGAATACCATACATTTGGACATTTAGATTTAAAGAAATTGTGGGGGGTGGGGGGGGGGGTGAATGGTGGTAACGGGCAGCTCGGATGAATTGGGCTAAGGGACGAATTCTTGATCCGACAGCTCATAGTGAAGAAATGGCATGAAAGCATTAACATTTCCTTCAGAATGTTAAAGGATTTGGTCCCTTTTGAAGAGGGTAAGAAGGGACCACAGACTCACACGATAGGTATGCACATAACGACGGATTCAGGATTTGAAAATTGGGGGTGTACAGCTATATGAAAAAATTTTCACGGCCATACAATAGCACATACATCACCCAATTTGAAAATAATTAGCATTTACTATTAAGGGCATAAATCATGAAAATTTGAAAGCAATTCATCATCCTCACTGTCTACTTGAATCTTGAGACCTTAATTCATCAAATTGCTTTAATCTGAACTCTGGAGTCTCGGTGGACTGTGACTCACCGTGTAGTACTGTAGTAGCCAAAATAGCACTATAGCAGGACTACCAGCACGCTAGTGCCCAGTAGTAGTGTAGCCGGCCCGGGCAGGCTAGCCACTCCACGCCACCTCGCCACGGCACCGCCCCTCGAGGCTTGAGCCTCTACGCTCACCTATCCGTCGCCGCCCGTCCATCGTAGGCTTCCACTGTCATTGTGACTACCCGTGAGTCGTGATAGGATTGGGGGATTTAGGGTTTGAGAATGTGAGGCTAGGAGGATCAGAGGATTGGTCGATTGTAACATAGATTGGGATTGGGTCGAATAGGGATTTAGTCCTCGAACTGTGGCCTTCGACCCGTTTTAGCCTCTGAAGCCTAAAACCACGTATACTTGATCCTTAAAGTATGAACATCGGATGCATATGACTCTTTAGCTGACCAATACATCGGTGTTTGGGGGGGTTTCGCTACCATCCACGTTTATGGTTCTCGCTGATGCATCATGTTACATGTTGCTTGCATGGCAGAGAAGAGGAAGGGCCCAGTTACCACTCCCTTTCTCCTCTCTCTCTCCCAAGGCGAGCTTTGGCACTGCATCGTTATGGATCTATCGCCAATGCTAGCGTGGTGGAGTTGTAGTTGGCGACAAGCACGTTGCTCGCCCTTCGCCATTGCCGTGGCCTGTGGACTCGCACGTGATGGGCACGCCACCACTACTCCCTCCTCTCTCCCGTGTGCACCGATTATTAGATTTAGAGTATTGTAATACCATATATTGCCACCGTTATGCACCTTAAAATTGCTTACGGTTTAAACGAGAACTCATGGGTACGGACCAGGAATTGAGACCAATCCTAATTCCTAATCATCTCCGAAGTTCACATGCCCTGTTCTGCGGGAAACGGGAAGGCTAGGCCCTGTTTCTCTTGTGTCTGCCTCGCCGCGATGCATCCTGCCCTGCGACTGCTCCCCCTCGCCTCCTTGCTGCACGCAGCCATAGCCACCGCCAACACCACGACGTGTCCGCCGGCGACATGCGGGGATTTGCGCATCGCCTACCCCTTCTCGCTCGGCGGCGCGCAGCCGATGCAGTGCGGCTACCCGGCTTTCCAGCTGACCTGCGACGGTGGCCGCGCCTACCTCAACAGGACGTTGAGGGAGCACATGCTGCGCGTCGATGATATATTCTACGGCAACGCCTCGCTGGTGATGGCCGTAGAGGCCACCTTCGCCGGCAACAGCAGCTGCCGCTTCCCCGACTTCAACGTCTCCTCCAGCCTCTCGCTCATCCCGGTAAATATCAGCGACACCAACAAGGACCTCGTCTTCGTCTACGGCGACTGCACTCTTCCGCACCATCAAGGGTCATGGAATGTATCGTGTGGTTCCCAAAAGATGGAAGCATTCATCGCCGATGAACGGATGAGCAAGGCAGAGAGCAACTGTAGCTTTCTGAGCCTGCCGGTGCGTCCTGGCAGAGCGAAGGAATCGAACTGGACGCAACTCATCGGCGACGGCTTCCTCGTGGAGTGGGAAAAGTTTGGAGATTGCGGCGCATGCAATCAGAGAGGTGGCGAGTGCAGATTCGAAGAAGATTCGTTCCTTTGCTTCTGCCCCGAAGGATCGCAGCCGTGCCACAACTCCAAACCAACGACTTCTCGAGGTAAGTGATCAACAAACCTTGGCTTGCTTGCATATGTGTGTCTTTACAAGTACTACATTGATTTTAATTTTGCTCGTTATATTATCTTGCAAACGGTGGAGTTATATATGGTGTTCAATAATTTTGTCAATGGCCTTGTTTTGCTTTTGAAGTTATTTTGAAGAATTTAAATCGAATGTTTAATTTACATGACGGATTCAGACAAAATTAGCAAACAGATATTTCTGTGCGTGTACGTAATTTTGAGCTTTTCACCTAGAAGAACAAAAGGGCAATGGCAACAGATACATCAAGTAGACTGCTAAGATTAAAGACATGATCTCTTTCTGAATGACACCCACCCTTTGACTATAACATCACAGTACATAGCTCACAACATTTGAAATGGTCAATTTGTGTGTACTAACTGCATTTAAAATTATCCGTTTAAACAAAAAAAAATTGCATTTGTTTTCATAGCGCTAACCACAACTTACAGAAGAAACCTTAGCGACTCCTGTGATCTTTGGTCAGCATTCAGTAATGGTGTCAAGTTGTGCAGTAAATTGAGTCAAGCAATGCAGTCCAGCCATTTGTGTGATCTTTTCCTGGCAGTCATCAGTCATCACCTTGCATAGCAGATAATCCTTAAATGATGCCTTCATACCGAGCATCTCCAGCTAGGACTCTATCCTTCTACTCTATAACACTATTCACTTCACACTCTATCCATCCCTCTAAAGTTTCTTCATACTTTACACTACACTCTAAAAGATTCCCTCCCTTCAGTAGTTACTCTATTTAGATAAACAGTGTTATAGAGTGCCACCTGGAGATGCTCAAAGAAACAGTTGCTAGAACTTATTTATAAGCCCCAATAAACAGCAAATGAGATCCAGCCAAACAGTCAACTCGGGTCTACTGCCAGTAGCTACTATGCAGACAACCTGTACTGATCTTCAAGTCTACCCCAAGTCTTCTGAAAAAAGATTTAACTTTCAATTTGGATTAGAATTTTCCTGCCAAGCTTTTCCATGGGCAGCAGGGCAGCTAACCTGTCATGCAAGGCCAAGAATAGGAATCTGCTGAAGTCTTTGTGCACCATGCAGTCTTGCCCTCTGAACTTTTGGCTTCATTCTTTTTGTACACGTCCCATCGTTACATCAAGTTTTTGTGATATGAAAAGGAAAAATAAAGGTAGACCAGGATTAACATTAATATATTCACATGTACTATTTATATTTTTTAAAAAACGGAGGGAGTAACCCCATTGGGCCGCCGGCCATAGCACACAGCAAGTGAGGCCGACCTATTTGTAAAGGCCAGCTAGTTAGTTACCCTGGTCAGGTGGTCAGACTGAGAGAAGACTTGACTTTTAATTAAACCAGTCTCGACGCCCCTTCCGCACAGCCTATAAGAGCATCTCCAATAAGGACACCTCAGCTGGCTATGAGAAATTCATCTTAGCTTTTTACTTATGTGGAGGAGAGAAGGAGATGAGAGAGATAGAGACTACCTCTTAGCTAAGAGCCACGCTATAGCGGATTATAAGGTGGATGCACACTATTACATGTGGGTCCAAATTAATGTTAGAGACAATATTATAGTTAGCACCATTGGAGAGATTGGCTATTTGCTATCTATAGATGACATGACACTTTCTTATAACCAATAAAATTGGAGATGCTCTAAAGTGGCTTTCATGGCTGCATGTGCATAGGCTTTTATTACTGATTCTTGTCTGCACTTTAGTACCTCGCCAGTGTGATAGTGCATCTAGGCCCCTTGTTGATTTTGGTGATTAATGACAAACAATTTATGGACTAATGAGTTTTATTGAGAATATGGACAGGTACAAACTTCTAGTTGATTTTTGGTTGAACATGCACACCGTCCATGGAGTTTTTGGTGAGAAAGTTATTTCAAGCATTGGTCCTTAGAACTTAGTTCCAATTGTTTTAATTTTGAGTCTAAGGACAAGCCGTACTATTAAGGGGGATGCGATGAAAAATGGATTTTTAGATGATTTGTGTGCTTATTGGAAGAATCTTGCACTTAGATTTCATCCCAAACTTTTTCCAGGTCATTTGGACATTTTTCACATCGGAGTATCCGATGTCACTCCGATGTGTATCCGATATGACCCCCTCTGTCTCTATTTTGTCTTTTAAACATCGGAGTATCCGATGTGTGTCCGATGTCACTCCGATGTTACCCCTTCTGTTTGAAATCTTTTTAAACATCGGACTATCCGATATGGTTCCGATGTGTATCCGATGTTGACCCTCTGCGGAATTCAAGAAAACATCGAGTATCCGATGTGACTCGATGTTTGCTCGATGTGACCCGCTCGTCATTTGACATCGGAGTATCCGATGTGACATCGGATACTCCGATATCCTCCAGTCACAACGGCTCTGTGAAGGCTGGTATTTAACCCCCTCCTCACCTAGCTCAGCTTACAACGGTTCATTCCTACTCTTCCACGAGCATCTTGAGTTCTTGAGCTTCCAAAACTTCTCTCTCCCACTCCGTTGAGATCTAATCCATCCCATCATTTAGTGAGTTGGAGAGATTGAATCTTGGTGCAAGATCTGAAGAACTTCATCTTCCTCAAGCACTCTTCTCATCTTCAAGCAGTTTTTCACCGGATTTGTTACCCTTGGAGATTGGGGGCTCCTAGACGGCTAGGAGTCGTCCTCGAGCCACCAAAGCTTCGTGTGGTTGGCCGAGAAAAGTTTGTGCTGGTTGGATTCTACCTCCGCAAGGGAAGGAATCAAGGAGTAAGCCCGAGAGTGCATCGTGCAACTCGGTGAGGAGAGGGTCAAGAGTGACCCGGGCTAAAGTGTGACCTAGCCTTCCTCAATGGAGAGTAGGATCCCCTCAAGGATCCGAACTTCGGGAAACATATCCTTGTGTTCTTGTGTTCATTGTTCTACTTGCTCTAGTTTAGTTTTTCTCAGATCTATTTGTGTAGCAGGAGCGTGTGTGCAAAAAGATTTGTTGCAGGGCCTCTACTTGGTGCCACGAAGCTCAGATTTGCTCAGATTTACTTTTGCCCTAATTTCATATCGGAGTGTCCGATATTGATATCAGATAGTCCGATATCTGATATCCACATCGGACAGTCTGATATTGCTTTTCCGCTGTGTTATCTTATAACTTGAGTTAATTTTTTAATCGCCTATTCAACCCCCCCCCCTTCTAGGCGACATCTCGATCTTTCACGGTGTACGTTGGTGACCGCCTCGCGTGTGCATTTATTTTTTTTGAACATTTATTCTGGTTAAGAGCATCCGCACCAGAAACCTTATCCCCACCACTCTAAAATACTATTCACCACAACTCTATCCATCTCTCTAAAATTTCTTCACACTTTACACTATATCCTAAAAGATTTCTTCACTCCACCAGAAACCATATCCTCGCCAAGTCAGCACTACAGTGTTTATTGAGTTTCTGCTACGAATGCTCTTATACTGTTAGTACTACTCTTCCGTATCATAAATTTTATATTTTAGATTTGTACTAAGTCAAAATTTTAAAATTTTATCTATAAAAATCTTTTAAACTATTTGGATTGATTACATGAAAACCATATATTTAGATTTAAAGAAATTCGGGGGTGGATGGTGGTAGCGGGCAGCTCGGATGAATTGGGCTAGGGGCCAAGATCGATGGGTGGATTGAATTGAATTAAGTTTACATATTAAAGGTTGATCTTAAAAAAAAATCGCTGGGGGCCACAGCCCAATTTGGCCGGGCCGAACCTTCGCCCTCTTGGCAGAGCTAACCCAAACGCCCTAGCCCCAATCACAAATATCTATTTTGTAAGTTACATGCGAGTTAAACTTTTAAAACATTAGCTATAAATTTCTTTAAATATAAACTTTTAAAACATTAGCTATAAATTTCTTTAAATATTTAGATTGGTTATATGATTATAATTTTAGTAGGTTTTATAAATAAATTGTAATATTAACTACTCCCTTCGATTCTAGAAAACATGACGTTTTAGACATATCCTAAGTCAAAGTTTTAAAACTTTATCTATGAAAATGTTTTGAACTATTTGGATTGAGCACATAAAAACCATACATTTAGATTTGTCTTGAAAAGCACTTTCATAACATCATATTTTTCGTGGATTATATAAATAAATTGCAATAATAATTAGTGGCCAAAGTTGTATTTCGAAGACCTTGCCAATGCCCAAAACGTCAAGTTTTTGTGATATGGACAGAGCTTTTCCTCTAAGATTAATTACACTTAGTCCAAGCGTAAATTGGGAGGAACTACGCTGCGAGTGGAGGCAAGGTGACTATAGGGGCGTGCGGGGAGGAGGTCGTGGCTAGAGGGGCGTGCGGGGAGGCAGCGAGGAGCGGTGCGTGGGAAGGAGGTTGTGACGGTGAGGAGCAGCATGCGGGAGTCGGGGAAGGGCGAAGCGAGCCCTAGGCTAGATTGGGGACGAGGACGATTGGGAGAGTGGAACTAAACACCTTATCAAAGTGGGCCATGCGGGATCAACTGGGTTCAGCCGAACAATCGGGCCTGCCACTTAGGAGTACTAGCGTGGGCTGAACCATGGAAGCCGCATAACAATTTATGTGGACGAAATTAAGTGGGTTCGTGGGCTGGCTGCGACCACTTGCATCCCTACTCACACACATAAATGGACATCGCCCAAGACACTCTCACTACATAAATGGACATCGTCCAAGACACTCTCATTCAGCATAATCGTCAAAATCGTTCTTAAATACAGACGGGCGCCTCCTCTCCTTGGGCGTAACCAGTCAAAGTCATTCCCACTGCAATGCTCCGGCCGCCGTCCATTAGGTCCCTAACCTAGCTAGTCACACTCACACTTGCCGGCCCCTAGGCACCGCCGTCTTTATCATCTTCTCCGTCAGCCTCGCGAGCCATCCTTCCCTACCGCCGTCTACTTCTTCTTCTTGCTCTATGCATCCAACCTCGCTACTCTCCATCTTCGCGTCCTTGCTCCTCCTCCGTCGCCGCGCGCACGCATACTGCGAGCCGGCGACGTGCGGGGATGTCACCGTCAAGTACCCATTCTGGCTCGGCGGCCCTAACCAAACCTCGTCGGCTTTATCCTGTGGCCACCCGGCCTTCGAGGTCTGGTGCACCGGCGGCGTGGCTTCCTTGAGAGGCTCCCAAATCCACGTCCTCCGGATCGACTACGACGACGGCACCTTCATCGCGTCTCACGCCAGGGTCACCGCCGACGATGGCGTGTGCCACACCGACTTCAACCTTTCGTCCAGCCTAGCGCTCAGCCCGTTCAGGATAAGCCGCAGCAACCAGGTCTTGTGCGTCCTCTACAACTGCACCGGGAGCGGGGCTGTGCAGCGCGGTTTCGTGAATGCCACCTCCAGCTGCAGCAGGCCCATCTTCGTCTACCTCGACGGGACTACCTACGACCGGGACAATCCGCCGGTGATCCCGACAGACGGGTGTATCTACTCGTACCTTCCGGTGCTCCGGTCGGAGGCCCCGGCGGTCACGTCGGTGGCCATGTACAGCCGGCTCTTGAAGGAGGGGTTCGTCCTGGAGTGTGGAGGCATCAGCGACTGCTCCGCCTGCAATGTGAGCGGCGGGATGTGCCGGTACGACAACGACTCTGCGGGCTTCGCGTGCCTCTGCCCCGACGGCAGGTCGCGCGGGGCAACGTGCACCGGTGAGTCCCTCAATTCCAATTAATTTCACGTACTTTAAAAAGATAGTCCAGCATCGTGAAACAAAAACCTGTTACTCCCTCCAGTTTGATATTTCTTGTCGCTGGAGTGTTTAGCGGTTTGGTCGATAATATCTGTCGCTGGAGCATTTTGCAACCTGTTTGGACGATATTAGCCCCTGTTGCATTTAATGGCGCGAGTTACCGAAGCCAGCATGACGGTTGAGCTGCGTTGGGCACTTTACTGCATGCTTGAGCTGCATGCACGCGTGACGCTTGATTGCATGCTCGCTGGACTCGACGACGGTGACCACGGCGAAGACACGCCGGCGCTCGCTGGACTCGACGACGGCGACCACGGCAACAACACGTCGGTGCTCGCTGGACTCGACGACTCGACGACGTCGATGGCAAGGCTGTGCTCGCCGGACTCGACCATAGCATCCTCGACGCTGCTCTCACCGGACTCAACGCCATCGACGCCGCTCTCGACGACATCAACACGACTCTAAAACATGGAACCAGTATGTCTCATTTTATATCACTAGGACTAAAACGATCTTCCTTATGCTAAGTGCATGCATAAGAAAATTGTTACATGTACTCTTGCCAAATTGTTGCATGCTACAAATTACTATTCAGCGAGCTGAGACATAGCCTCGCCTACCAATGATGACTCGCAACTGATCGATCTGCAAAGGAAGACACCCTTGATTTTCTAATGCCCCTTTCTTCATATGTGGTATCTTGAAGTTATTTCCTCCTCCTACTTTCATTGCCTCCCTCAAAACTAGTTGGAGTGTCAAAAAAATTCTATTGGACTTCTTTGTTGAGTACTCTTCGAAGGCCTGTAACATGTGAACATGGTTATCTCCATGCATTACGCCATGAGTATAAACAAACAAAAGAAAAAAAAAAAGACAATACCTCTTGCACAATTGGAACAAGATCTGCTATTGTTTTTGCAACCTTCTTATATTGAATAGATTGAATAGCACGAAAAAATCCTAAATCCAAAACATTGAAATCGGGTGAATTTGCTGGTTGGCAGATGAGACGAATATCAAAGCCATCTAGCTTTGCAGATTCACAAAATAATGGATCATCAGGTTGAAGATGAGGCCGAGCATTGTCTTGCTGAATATAGATGGGCTTGTTGACATCTTCAAGTGGCCATTTTGCTCGAATAGCAGGCAAGATTTTATTGATCATGAAAGCTCTAGTTACTTCCTTCGTAATAGATGTGATAGGTTTGATTTCCATTGTCCCAGCTGGCCGGTTTGCACTACTTCTTTTAGCAGGTTCATATGTAACTAGAGGAAAACATCCGATCTTTCCATTAAAAGTGCAATTTCCACCGGCATCAAATCTTGGGCGAGCAACAGCACACAAGAACATAATTTTAGGGATATTGTTCTTACTTTTACACGTACGTGTGGGCTCATCTTCATCTGCAATAATATAATACCTCTCGGATTTCCTTGTAAGGTTAAACCATTTTTCATCAATATAAACAATATCAAATATGCCCTTGAACATTGGCTGGTTTGGCATGCTACCTTGATCAAGCATGGATACACACCATTGCAACCTAGTTTTCTTGTTTGCCTCTATCAAATATGGCTTTATACTATTTGAATGGCGCCTAACAAGACCTTCTTGTTTTAGCTGCAGTAACTTGTATTTACTCACATGTAATCGAGCACATACATCTTCTAGCGTTGTTCGATCCTTAAAAGGAATGTCACGTAATGCGAGATAAATCTACTTCACTAAACTTTTAACGGGCGTTAGCGCCTTCTATTAGAAACATCGACCATAATGCCTTGATCAAGATAATTTTTACCTTGCTTCCATATGCGTTGGATAGATCAAATGTGAACTCCAAATAGCTCAGCAACATCCTTGGTAATATGACGCTTTAGTTTTCCATTTGTGCTTCTTGCTAATAACACCTGAAATATTTCTTTCCGTATTGCATTTGGCACATCTTTCTTGCCTAAAAAAATTAGTGTTTTGTTTTGGATGAGGAACAATGGCTAACGACAAGCAGTTAGAATAAAACAAGAGAGTTAAGAGAATTATTATTACCATTTTCTATCGGTGGTTCCAAGTTCAAATCAATCCCGCCTCCGAAAGCATTATTATTAGCATTTTCTATCGGTGGTTCCAAGTTCAAATCAATCCCGCCTCCGAAAGCATTATTATTAGCATCTACAACACCAATAACATGTAGGTACACGGCATAGAAAAATTAGTGTTTTGTTTTGAATGAGGAACCATAGCTATCGGCAAAGAGTTAGAGGAAAACAAGAGAGCGGGTATTATTACCATCTTCTACCGGTGGTTCCATGTTCAAATCAATCCCGCCTCCGAAAGCATCGTCATTAGCATCTACAACACCAAGAACATGTAGGTACACAACAAAAAAAAAATGATAATACATAAAGCAAATAAAAAAAGAAACGTACTGTATTCTTCATCTAATTCCAAATTCAAATCATTAATCTCGCCACCAAAAGCATTGTCATTAACATCTATAGGGTGTCGGCGTAAAAAACATAAGAAAATGTAGGTACTCAAGAGTCAGAGTAAAAAAAGTGATACACATGCGAGAAAGAAAATTGAGACAGCGAATAAAAAAAATACCGTATTCTTCAGCTTCCAAATTCAGATCAATTCCGTCTCTGAAAGCATTGCTATCAGCATCTTGTGGCTCCATGTTCAAATCCATTTTAGCTGGGCTTGTTCTAATGTGTCGTGTACAGTGTATATAGGGCGGCAGCAAGTGCGAGGTAAAATGAAAAAGGGAATACGCGACACGTGCGTGCGGTGCGTATTTCATATGTGCGCGCGCGAAATGAAAAGTATTTCATACGTGCGCGCGTAATAAAAAACGATGCTGCATGTGAATGAAAAAAAAAGGAATTCGCGATAGGTGAGCGCGCGAGATAAAAAATGACGCTCGCATGCGCCGGCCAAGGATCGAACTTGAGCCGCTCACTTGCTTCAACAGCAAACACACCACCGCGATACGTGAGCTGCCGGGATACGTGAGCCGCTGGCTCGCTTCAACATATGTGAGCCGCTGGCTTGCTTCAACAGCAACACACCACCGCGGGCCCGCGATACGTGAGCGCGAGATAAAAAATGACTCTCACATGCGCCGGCCAAGGATCGAACTTGAGCCGCTGGCTTGCTTCCACAGCAAACACACCACCTGAGCTAGCTATGAGCATTAAGTGATATGATAGCACTTCAAGGTATTTAATAAGGGCACAATAGGAAAGTAACACTGGAATTAACTACTCCTTGGTATGTGAGATTATGTCTAAAACGACAGGAATTATCAAACTGGAGGGAGTATAAATTAAAAGGAGGCGACTATGCGTCGGACGTCCGACGCAAGCGCTTTCGTCGGACGCTCGCGCCCACCGTCCGATGCACGTGTGATCTCTGCTCTGCCTCTCTATTGTTCCCACTAAAACATATCTTTGTGCCTGCTGAAACATCGAAAGTAAATTACTGAAATATTTGAATTAGAACACTAAAACATGACTTAGATAGTGCTGAAATATTGAAAGTAAATCGCTGAAATACTTAAATTAAAGCAATGAAACATGACTTAGATAGTGTTGAAACATAACATTTAAACTAAACATTTCAATTGAAGCACTGAAACTTTGAAGCTAAACTACTGAAACATGTGAATAAAAACACTGAAACATTGAAAAGTAGCTGCAGAGATATTTAAATTAGAATACTGAAATATTTGAATTAAAGCACTGAAACATTAAAAATTAAGCACCGAAACATTCAAGGTCGGATGTTTTCACAAGAACAAACGAGATGTTTCATGAAGTGAAACCCAATGTTTCATAAGAGCAAATGGGATGTTTTAGTAGTGAAACATAAGCAAAAATAAAATGTTTCACAAGAGCAAACAAGATGTTTCACGAAAACAAACACAATGTTTCATAAAAGCAAATAAGATAATTTAGTAGTGAAATATAAGAAAAAAATGAATTGTTCACAAGGGCAAACGAGATGTTTCACAAGAGCAAACGAGATGTTTCTGTACTCACATGATGATCGATGTTTCAAGCCAGTGCATGGCAATCCGATGACCTCTCTCCTCCCTACACTGTCGCCTGAGCTCTCCCTCTTCTCCTTTCACCGATGCCACCTGCACCCCAAGCTCCGGCGGCCTCGACATTGGGAGGAGAGCAAGTTGTAGAGGAGGAGAGGAAGTTGCACAGAGGAGAAGAAAAGAAGAGATAGGAGTGTTGTAACTGCCTATATAGGGAGGAAAGGGAAGAAGAGACACAGATCTGAGAGAAGGGGGAGGAGCCATGGGCATGGCCGCCGGCCGACAAGTCATGTAGCTCCGGTAGCATCTCGCGCTCAGGCTTCCTTCCCCTGTCTTTTTCCCTTCTCTCGGTCAAAAAGCTGGTCTTGGCCAAAGCGGTGTGGGAGGAACCCGAAGGAGATGGGTGTGAGACCCCATTTTCCAGGGACCTCCGTACGTCTGCGCTAGCCCAGGATCTGTCTTGCTAGCGCTGTACGAGTTACAAAATACTGGAACCATCTCATACAAGCACATTTAATTATACATTTATAAAGGTTCAAATACATAGTGGCTCAAGTTTGCAGGGCCGAGTTGGCCAAATATTACAATACCAAAATTGAGCTCTTTAATCAGAGTTCGGAAATGTGGAAACAAAGATAAATTTGGGTTCCAAGGGCTATGCCATCCACCCTGACAGTAAGCGATCGAGTCCCGCTTAACACCCGTCCCACGATCGCCTTCCCGAGCTTCCTCGTCGTCATAGCGATCGAAGGATCCTCTTCTTCTCCATCTTGACCTAAAAGAGTGAGTGGGTGCGGTGGCGCACAATCATCTCAAGGCCATGAGCCAAAACCCCGCCTAATGCACATAATGGTACAGGCCATTTGGTGGGGCTAGGGTTCTTTTTATTTGCATAAATGGCAAAGTTATAATCGCAGTAGTAAAGGCCTAAGACTTAGCCAGGTTAACAAAACAAAGACATACTGGGCTATATATGCCGAATTTGTTCATAACTGGGGTTTATCTCAACATCAAAAACTCGGCTATCCCAGCAATTCAAAAAGACTCACAACATGCAATTTTACAAAACATCCGTCTCGGAATCATCCTTCGCGGATGGATACTTTCACGGTATTGTCCTTCGCAGACAATATAATTTCCATCACGGAAAGACATGCCCTTAGCGGCGTCATGTCGAAAACATGATTTCACACCATGCCAAAATATGTCCATCGCGGTACACAAACCCTTCCCGGTATCGAATCGCAAATTCAGGAAAAATGATTAGTCCAAGGACACTTCGCACTTGGGCAGTAAAGGGCACCCAAGTGCATGAGTTTTCACCGTGTTAACGACGTGTACGTTGATAGTCTGGAATTACGAGCAATCCGTCATCCTATATCCGTATCTGTAGATAACAGGGGTTCGACCCATTCGAACCTAGATATAGGTATTGCTAAGCATTCGCCAAAGACTTACTAGTCCGAGAGTTGTTAATCGAGATCTTAGGTTACCAAGTGACTGGGTAGGAATCATGTCAAGGATAAGGGTTGTGTTTATTAACACATGTAACAATTTGGATTATATCTAGACCAGCTCTATCAGCTTTGTATTTAACAACATATTAATAATAAAGGAACATAAAGCATGCAAGTTCGTAATTTAAATCAACATAAATTTAAGTAAAAACTGAGTTAGAAGAATGATTCTAGAGATATTGGCTCACCTGGGCCAAATGTGTTGGGGTCCTAATCTTCACACTGTCCTTCCGGGCCTTCCGGATCTATCGTGAATAATCCAAATAGCACAAATATAATTAGAAATATGCTAGAGCATGATGCATGATGTGCAATGATTTTACAAACATTATGGACCTTTTAACAGGATCCATAATCTACTTGTTTTATTAAAAGAGCCTTTTATGTAATAATAATTCCTAATGCAAATATAAATGTATATGCATGATATGTATGAAGTCTACCCATAATAATTCTAATAATTTGATAACATTCACAAAATCAGTCCATAAACAGTAGGCATGACAGATATACCAAAATATCTTATATGGAAAAAGCTTAATACAAACAATTCTATAATCATATATTGCCTATTCTATTATTTAGAGAAATAATATATGGGTGCACGAGCAAATAATAATTTTTCTAAGTTACAGACACTGTAAAGTGTTTCTAGAAATATTTTAATGATTTTTGGAGGTCATCTAGTATTTTTAATAAAGGGAAAACCGTTTCTGGATTTTCTGCTCAAAGGAAATAGCTAGAAAAGGCTATTAATATTTTACAAAGAATTATACTAGTTTAATATGCAAATTAATATTTTTCCTAGGGGCCAAAAGCATTCTAGTATTTTACCTAATTTTTCCAGGATTTTACAAAATCACTAACTATTTTTAATAATCTAAAACCATTTTCTGGTATTAAAACAAGTGGAAAACTACTTGGAAATGCTATGAACAGTGTCAGGCCGGCTAAGGCGCGGCCCAAATCGGCGTTCGGCGTGCTTGGGTGCCCAAGCGGGTCGGCCACTTGTGAGAATAGTCTTGGCGCACTTCGAGAAGGCGCTTCCACTAATTGACAAGTGGGGCCGAAGGGCCCACATGTCGGCCTCATCACGCGGTGCCACGGGAGATATTTAAATCCCGCGGGTCCCACCTGTCGGCGAGACGGTGCACTGTGTGCTGAATGATGACGTCAGCGTGACGTCGGCCTGGTATCTCACGGCGAGCTCCCAGCTTGGCGTCGTCTCGGCGGGGCTACGGGGAATGAAAGTGCACGAAGTTTGTTCCTAGGGGTGCGCGTGACCTAGCTCTAGGATGTCCTTGCTCAGTTTCACCGGCGGTGAACCGAGGCGGCGGCGCCGTGAGCTGGGGCGGCAAGGAGCTGCAGCGAGCAACGGCGTCGGTGTTCCACGGGGTTATAAGCATGGGAAAGCTACTCTAGAGCTTCAAGAGGCTTCGAGGATCGTTACCTCGGTGTTGGCCGGGGTTGCGGAGGCTCGGAGAAGGCCGGCGACGTGGAGTCGGGCGGAGCCGAAACAGGGGAACGGCGCAGGGGAGCTTCGGGGGACGTCGTGCCGATTCCGTCCGGGGGGAGGAGGAGGGCGGTGAAGGGGTGCTTCAGACCGAAGGAGGTGGTTGGAGACGCTGTCGACGGCGAGCAATCGGAAAGGGGGCGGTTGCGGCCGGCGGCGGCGATGGAGCTCGCTCACGAGCTACAAGCAACGAAAATGCAATCAAGTCGGAGGGGAGCTACGGGGAAATGAGAGGAAGAGGTAGAGAGGGTTTCCCGGGGTCAGGGCTCACCGGTTTGGGCTCGCGACGGTGCGGTGATTGGGTGAGTGGTGCGGCAGAACGAGGAAGGAAGGGGGAGGTCTTGGCCTGGTTTTATAGGCGCCAGGAGGAGTGGGGAGGACAGGGGAGTGAGTTAATGCGCGTGGTACGACACAAGGACGGCCGCCCTGGAGGGCAAACGGGATTCCCGGGGTGTCTGCCATGGTGGTACATGGCCACATAAATGAACGGATTCGCCGGCTAATGGGGAGCTAGGGGGGTATGGTCTCGCCGAGGTCAAAGCCGGTGAGGGGGGATGCATGCGGCGCGGCCGTTGGCTCGGCGACTCATCGGCGTGACCGAGCGCCCAATTGTGCGGGGGTGCACGGCGAGGCGTGGCGCGCGGGTGCACGGGGATGCACTGAGGAACCGGTGAAGGGAAGCGGCGTGCATGACTGGCCATGAGTGGCGGCTGGCGACAATGGCGAAGCTCGGCTCGGGCGAGCCACAAAGAACGGAGAAGAAGGAAGAAGAAGCGAGGGAGCTCGGCTGGGCGTGGTGAGCTTCGGGGAAAGAAAAAAGGGAAGGTGGGCCAAGCCAGGGGTGAAGCGGTAGGAAAGGGAGATGAAGCCAATGAAAATGAGCCTTCAACAGAGAAGAGAGAAGGAAAAAGGGACTTTGGGCCCACGGGACAAGATGGTCATTTTATATCAAATTCAAATTTTGAGTGTATATTTGAATTGGAAGAGAGATGGGTCAAAGATGGTTTGGAGATTGGCTTCCCTAAAGGATAAAGATAGTAATTACTATTCATTATCATGAAAACACTATTCATGGTATGAAAATACCATTTTCCAAACAATTTTAATAAATATATATTCATAATAAATATATTCCAAGCAATATTTTGAAAATCAAGTTTTGGGTGAAATTATTTCTCATGATGGGAAAATATGGTTGTACCAAAAATAATATTTACACATATATATATGGGAAAATTACATTCATGCCATTATAAAGTTGCTTTATCGCAGAAATGCCATTACTATTTCGATAATACCGGCTATGCCATTACGAAGTTCGTTTTACCTCAAATATGCCACCGTGGACCTTATTACCCCTTTGACCGCTTCATAATTACGTTGAAAATGCCACTCTCTTCTTCCTCAATTCTCTTCTTCTCCCTCTACTCACCGCCGGCCTGTCCTTGCCCGAGCTCCGCCACCGGTCGTCCCTCCCCGAGCCATCCCCGGCGGCAGCTTCTCGGTGGCGCCACCATGCACATTTCGGTACCGCAATGACGCCAAATGGATGTTGCGGCGTCGGCGCCGGAATCAGTGGCATTGACATATGCGGCTGGGACGACTGCGGCGTGATGGCGCCCGGTGGAAGGATGAGGCTGCTCACCTAGAGCACAGACACGATGTACGGCTGCGCGGCGACCACCTTCTCGAATGTGGCATTCCACGACGCGCCGGGCTATGCGAGGAGAACTTGACGCGACCGTCGTCCCCGTCGGCGACGCGCCCCCGCGCAGCAACGCTGGTGCCCTGTCGCAACATGGTGACCACGGAGCCGTCGCCGTCGCGGCTACGCCGCAGCGCGTCGAGCTTGGCTGCGTCAAGGTAGTCGAGGACGACGTGGAGGGCGAGGAGGTCAGCGAGAACCTGGCGCGGGAGGGGCGGGCCGTGGAACGTGGCGTTGTTGGGCGCGGGGACGATGACCACCTCCTAGCCGTCAATGGCGCGCGCGAGGCCAATCTGGGTCAGCAGGGAGCTGAATGTTCTGAACTTTGGGAAGGCGGAGAGGATATTGCCGATGTCGAAGGAGCTCCATGCATGAGAGGAGGACGGCGAGCGCACCAGAAGGGTAGCAGGAGCCATGTTGTCGACCACGTAGGAAGCAGATGTGCGAGAATGGCGATGAGCTTGACGTATGTATGGCGGCGGAGGAGGAGCAGTGGCAGGCGGTGCTCGGTGAGGCGATGCTCTTGGTGGTGTGAGAAGACAAGGGAGATGGGAGGGAGGGGTGAGGAAGATGGAGGGGAGGGTATTTTGGTCACAAAAAATCTAATAAAGCTTTGACTTGACTCGTAGTGGCATATTTGAGGTAAAACGAACTTCGTAATGGCATAGCAGGCATTATCGAAATAGTAATGGCATTTCTGTGATAAAGCAACTTTATAATGGCATGAATGTAATTTACCCTATATATATATGTATATTTTGTTTCATGGAGTCAAAATAATATATTTTAGATATAATTCTTCCAAAATATTAAAAGCTTTATTACTACTTTTAAAATTTTTAAAAACTTTACAAACACCCAAAAATGGGACGTTACAATGGGTGCAGAGGTGACTCATACGTAGGCTCTCTTATCCGATTTTGGATTTGGGCCGGACGGCTGACCAGTACCTTTCTCGAAATTAAAATGGCAAGATGTGAGGCTTGCTTGTCCCCGTAGATGAATGCTACGTAATTAACCACGACAATTAATGACGGGCTGACGGCCTTCCGGTCTCTGCACGCCATACAATAACCACTAGTTGTTGTGTTACAGTGTCACGAAATCGAAGGGGGGAGAAAACGCGAAAAACCATGGTAACAAAAACCGCCAAACGGTTACCGAGCGGATTTTTTTGGAAATCTACGAATAACCGGTATCGTTGAGTTTGCGGTTTTTGGCGAGCCGAAGAGAATTAAACTTCCCTAATTCATTCCACATAATGCGAATCTTAAAAATTAAGGAACAAATGGCGTACAAAATATACTATTAGTTGGCGGACTAAACCAACGTAGTGATGACGTCGGCACCAACGCATGGGTTGCCGACAACCGACGTCGCCGAGTCTTGAAAGACAAACAACTAGCTGGTCTTATGAGACTAAGGTAGTGTTTCTTTCAGCGTTTGCTTATAAGCTGGAAATTTGTTATTTTTGTATAAGTTAAACGCTTTGACGTTTGGTAATCAATTTTGTAGGTCTTACAATTTCTTCTCAAAACTCTCAAAACCATTTTTTCTATAATTTTTTGATCCATCGGATCGGATGTCCTTATCGAGAAGTTACAAATTTCCAGTTTAAACGCAACCGCAACCATTGAAAAAAACGCTACCTATGTGATATAACGAAGCATTTTTTTCCATTATCCATAAAAAGCTAGCTAGTTTTGTGTCCACATGGCCGATGGTACTTGGTCACTCTTTGGGTCCAGACTTGCTCGCATGGTGATCAGATGTCAGTGAATAGCTAGTCTTGTGCCCATATGTGACTACACACAAAGGGACTTATTATTAGTTACTTAAAAGATATATATGTTTTATATAATTACTATCTATCTGTCCATGCGTTATAACAAAAGATAACAATATAATTTTTTTTCAAAAATAAGGCAAGGGCACTGCCAAATCTCATTAAGAGGGAAAGAGGGATACAAGGCGGAGTGGATGAAACCAAGCTAGAGGAAAGAAAAACCAAGAGAAAGAAGCGTGGGAAACAAAAAAGAACACTATGCTAAAAAACAAGGGCTACTCTCCCCAAAGCCGAGCCAATATGAAGCTTGAGCAATTGTCTTTGATAAGGTCAGCGGTTGTCTAAACCGAGGCGTAAGATCTCTAGAAGATTCTCTTGTTCCTCTCCTTCTATAGGTTCCAGCAGACGTAAGTGACGATCCCATCAAAATTGCGTTGCAAATCTTTGTTTACCTTCTTATGCTCCAAGTGCCACCAGTCCTAGAACTATCAGTCATCCTGGGGCAGACAGTACTGTTGGTTTAGAGGTAGCTCAACAAGCACTCTCCTCCAAACCTAGCGCGCAAAAGGACACTGACCGAAGAGATGGTTCACTTCTTCGGGTGTTTGGCCACAAAGTGGGCAAAAAACAGAGTTCGACCACCCTCTTTTTTCTAAGATATCGGCTGTCAGGATCTTGCGTTGGAGTGTCGACCAAATGAAAAACTTGCAATGAGGTTCTGCTTGAGCTTTCTATGTAACACTGCAATTGCGGTCCCTAGCCGACCTAATGAATTGCGGGGCATAGGCTGAGCACGCCTTATAGAGTCCATCCGTAGACCACCTCCAAATGATGACATCATCATGTGAGAGGTCCAAACTAGTTTGATTTATGGCGATCCAAAGTCGGATGAATTGCATTAGCTCTTCCATGGAAGATAAACGGGCCATTTTGAAAGGACCGGGATGTCGCCTAGAGGGGGGGTGAATAGGCGATTAAAAATTAAAACTAAATGCAGCGGAATAGCAGAACAACAGAGGAACTGAGCAGGTCAAAAAGATATCGGACTATCTGATATGGATATCGGATACTCCGATGTCTATATCGGATACTCCGATATGTTCAGAGTAGAAATGCTCAAATCTGCTCACAATCAAGTTTACCCCCTCAACCAAATATTATCAAGTATGTAAATATGCAGTAGGAGCTAGCAAAGCTACTCAATCAAAATGATAGCTCAATCACAAAGAGAATCAAGTAAAGAGAGTGGAGGAGGTAAAACCAAAGTGAAGAGGAGACGCGTCGATTTGTTCCCCGAAGTTCGGATCCTTGAGGGGATCCTACGTCTCCGTTGAGGTAGGTTCGGTCACACTTCAGCCCGGGTCTCTTTCAACCCTTTCCCTCACCAAGATCCGCACCAAGCTCCCTTAGTTTCACTCGCTTGGCTCCTTTCCTTGCGGAGGCGGAGACCGGGCCTTCACAACCTTCCCACGGCCAACCACACAAAGCACCGGTGGCTCGTAGGCGACCTCCTAGCCGTCTAGGAGTCCTCAACCTCCAAGAGTAACAAATGCCACGAAGAATAAGCTTGGAGATGAACTCAAGTGCTCACTAGATCAAATCTCTCACAACCCTAACACTTCCCTCCTCCAACTCTTCCCAACCCTTCTCTCAAAGGGGATCACTAAGATCTAAGAGTGGAGAGGTGTTTGGGGCTCAAGAACACAAGGGTTTAGCTCTTATTCCACCCAAGAATATCCTCCCAAAAAGTCTACACGAAGTGGGGAAGAAGAGGCTTTAAATAGAGAACCCAAAATCTAACCGTTAAGACCATTCTGCGACATATCGGACTATCCGATGTCCATATCGGAGTATCCGATATTTTCTGGCAGAGAGGGGTCAATCGGAGTATACATCGGAGTCACATCGGATACTCCGATGTTAAAACAGCCCACAGCGCAGCCCGACGAAAACGGGCGTAACTTTTGACTCCGAACTCCGATTTAGGTGATCTTGGGCTCTACGGAAAGCTAAGAACAAGGGCTACACAACCAACAAGGTCTCACTGCCCAAATTCCAAAGGATAAGTGCAGAAACCATAAGGAAGCCAAGAGAGGCCCAAAATTCTCACTTCCCAACACCACCAACACTTCTCCCCCTCACACCAAACCACCTACACCTAGGTGTACAAGATGTGATTTGTGTCTCTCAATGTTTCACAAAGATAGATCACTTGAGCACTTGAGACATATCTAAGTCATTCTCCATCGCATCCCTCTTAATAGTACGGCAATCCTTAGACTCAAATTTAAACGAGAAAACTAAGTCTTACATTCAATCCACATGCTGTCTTCTCCTTGGATGCATTGTGCGTGATGACCTTCAACAAATGGTTGATGACGCCTTCGCCTTGTCAACCTTGACTCGGTTCACCTCATGAGACTCTCGTCCCATCGACCTTGACTTGATCATCCTCTCCGACGATCTCCAAGCCAAGTCGATCTTGACTTAGTCCTCAACTCTTGGTGACACCGTTGTCTTGTTGACCTCGGCTTAACCATCATCCTTTAACATGCATTTGTCATCACACATACTCAACGGGACCTAAATCTTTTCAAACCACTCATGAAAGGTGTTAGTCCCAAAAGCTCAATTAGATATGGAGAAGTCGATGTTTTGTGAGCAATTAAGGTGTGTCAAGTGTTTCATATAAATAAGCACAATATTAAATGGAAACACTTGACATAGAAAAGATCTCTACTAAGTGCACCACGATGAATATACAATTAATCTATATGCACTAAAGAGATGATTGCCATAAAGATGAATCAACTAAATCATGGCAAATACCACAATCTTCACTTAATGATGCATACGATATAATATACAAGAATTACACATGTGCAAATCATATTTAAGCAAGAGTGAAGTTGTGGAACAATCTAGATTAAACTTCACTAAGTGATGTGCATGAGAAGATATATAAACAAGGTACACATGCACAAACCAATTCATAGTAATATGAAGTTTAACTCTAACTAAGACATACCTTAATTAGCAATCCAACCTACTTGTACTTATGAGACTAAATAAGATCAACAAGCAAGTGTGTTAGTCTCAACAACATGATTAGTATAACGCATACCTTGTTAGGATGGATAGCTTGTCCACTTGACCTATATAGGTTTTTCCTCTAAATAGGGTGAGACTAAACAAATCTTCACAATAAACACATTAGTCTCAAGGCAATAAGCATATTAGAGGTTTGTCATTAGGCAATTGCTTAGTCAAGCATTTACACAAATTTATCATTTACAAATAGTTGTCATTATATGTGTTTGTCATTAATCACCAAAATCACTTAAGTGCCTAGATGCACTTTCACATTTCCTGCATCCAAGCATTTTGGTACTACTGAGAATAAACCGAGTCATTGCGTCTTTTTAGAACCTATGACAAAGCGGCACGATGTCGCATGGGGCCTCACCTGCAAGCCATCTATCTGTCCAAAACGAAGCACGCTGTCCATTTCCGAGGGTAAGTGAGGTGCATGCATTGAAGAGTTGCAACTCAGTAGCATCATATGGCAGATCTCCTCCTACCCAAGGCTTTCCAGGTTGTGCCAATGTACCCAAAGAAGCCTCAATCGCAGAGCTCTGTCAAAACATTCAATATCTTTGACTCCAAGTCCTCCGTACTCCTTAGGTCAGCACACTCTTTTCTAGTTCACCAAGTTTGTTCCTTTACTGCCATCTTCTCCTTTGCCTAAAAAATTCCTCCTCAATTTGTCAATTTGCTTTACAGCCCATTTGCTGAATTAAAAACATGAAAGCATGTAAATAGCTTGAGATGTAATGGATGCATTAATGAGGGTAAGCCTACCCACTTTGGATATGAGCCGGCCCTTCCATTCCGCCAATCTCTTCCCTATCTTATCAAGCAAAGGCTGATAGCTTCCTTTAGTAAGTTTGTTAGGCCTGAGGGGTAATCCAAGGTAGACACAAGGGAAGTGTTTTAATTGCATAGGATTGTCCTGCATGAGGTTTTGCAGGTCAATGTTAGAGCAACTAATTGGGTAGACTTCACACTTTTGGAGATTCACGTGAAGACCAGTGGCGTCCCCAAAACACTCAAGAATGGTACTAAGAGTTTGGAAATCCTGTCTTGAGGGGGAGCTAAAGATAGCCACATCATCCGTGTATAAAGACATCCGTGCTTTGTCCACCCTATCTGAAACTCTGCTGAGCATGTTCATGTTCCTTGCTTTTTTCACCATCAGATACAGCGGGTCTAAGGCAAGGATGAACAATAATGGCGACAGGGGGTCACCTTGCCCAAGACCTCTCTTATGCCTGATAGACCTTCCAAGAGAGCCGTTGATGAAAATCCGCGATGATGAGGATGAGAGTATCAGTGCTACCCAATCTCTTCATTTCGGGCCGAATCCCAACCTTTCAAGCAGCTCTAGAAGGTACTCCCAGCTCACGGAGTCAAAAGCCTTTGCAAAGTCAAGATAACAATATAATACTAGCAAACACCATGTCATGACTCATGATCGATGTGTTTGGCCCTCCATCCTCAACCCCACTTTTGTATTCGACTATGTCGGTGGTCTACCTATAAGCCTTCAACACTATGCATAATCCAGTGTAGGGAATGATACTCGTCCCTGTCCCCTGTAGGGAATGATACTCATCTCTGTCCCTTTGACGCAATTTTCCCCCGCTTCCTATCCCTATCCTCTGCTTTGTGGATGGTTTCTCACCGTCCCCGCTCAGATGAATGACCTTGATGGAGACAAACACCCGCACGCCCAATGGCTCAGTAGGGGCCTCGCTCACCTCTGTGACTTTACCGATGATGCTCCAGTTTGTGAAGACACAATATTAGTAGCAACGTGCGTGATGCTGCTGCCCCAAGCCACTACCGCCATTGGGAACCACTAGATTTGATCATCTGCTTGTGCCACACAAGGAAGGAGAAATGGCTATGCGGAGGAGAGACTATAAAGGCGACTGTGGGAGGAGATGGTGCCGTGCGGTCGCTTTAGGGGGCATGTGTCAACTCAAAATTCGAGAAGGAGGTGGCTGGATTCACTGGAGTGCGTTGAGAAAGGGATGAGTGGATGACCGAGCGATGGTTTAGGGTAAAATGGGAGAGGCCTCTGAGTTGGGCCGGGGCTATGCGGTGGAACTAGGAATAAGAGAGGAGAATTTAGGTGGGCCTAACAGGAGATTGATTCTATCCCACAATTTTGGGGCCTCATGCCTATTCCCATGAGGTATAAATATCCATGTCACTGCCTTTGCTTCACCTGACGGAGAACAAATTTTTTCCTATCCCCATCCCCTAGTGGGGGAATTCCCCGTTGAGGAATAGAGCAGAGTCCCATTGCCATCTTTGTCCCCATGCTGCCAAACTTGAAAATGGCTTACTACTATGGTATAGGTAGTGGATGGTTAGGGTTGACGACATTGACTATAAGCTGTTGACACTAGGCATATATATATTTGCAGGCATCCCAAACTGAAAAATCTAAGTTGTCGCCTCATAGGACAGTTAGTATCAACGGTCTACATGATAGCTGTTGACCCAAAGTACATCTATCGACGACTTCATTTAGGTTGTCAACACTAAAACTTTCTATTGACTGCCCGTATTTGGCCAGCGATAATACGTGTGATTGTCGAGATAGTTATCATTTCCTGTAATGCAATATCAAACTTATCGTATTATTAATGTGAAATAGTTAGTGTTTACATTCTAGATTCACCATATCAATGTTCATTTAACTTAAATAATTTCAGTGAAATGAAATAAAATACCAGCCAAACTAAAGATGCTATATCATTTAATCCCGTATGTTTCATGCAGCTATGCTGTTTTGTTGTGGTTCCTTTGCTGCGTTTTTTACTTTTGTGATTGATTATCTTACTGACTCGGCGCCATTATTTCATTGCAGATGGTAGGCACCACATCAAGTTGGTAGGTACGTTTATTCTTGTGAGACCCCATTTTCCAGGGACCTCCGTACGTCTGCGCTAGCCCAGGATCTGTCTTACTAGCGCTGTACGAGTTACAAAATTCTGGAACCATCTCATACAGGCACGTTTAATTATACATTTATAAAGGTTCAAATACATAGTGGCTCAAGTTTGTAGGGCCGAGTTGGCCAAATATTACAATACCAAAATTGAGCTATTTAATCAGAGTTCGGAAATGCGGAAACAAAGATAAATTTGGGTTCCAAGGGCTATGCCATCCACCCTGACAGGCAAGCGACTGGAGTCCCACCTAACACCCTGCCTACGCATCAGCTCCACAAGCTTCCTCGTCCTCATAGCAGTCGTAGGGATCATCATCTTCTCCATCTTGACCTAAAAGAGTGAGTGGGTGCGAGGGTGAGCGCGCAATCAAACCGCGCTCGCGAGCCAAAACCCCGCCTAATGCACATAATGGTACAGGCCATTTGGTGGGGCTAGGGTTTATTTTATTTGCATAAATGCTAAAGTTATAATCATAGTAGTAAAGGCCTAAGACTTAGCCGGGTTAACAAAACAAAGACATACTGGGCTATATATGCCGGAATTGTTCGTAACTAGGGTTTATCTCAACATCAAAAACTCGGCTATCCCAGCAATTAAAAAAAAGGACTCACAGCATGCAATTTTACAAAACATCCGTCTCGGAATCATCCTTCGCGGATAGATACTTTCACGGTATTGCCCTTCGCGGACAATAGAATTTCCATCACGGAAAGACATGCCCTTCGCGGCGTCATGTCGAAAACATGATTTCACACCATGCCAAAATATGCCCATCGCGGTACACAAACCCTTCCCGGTATCGAACCGCAAATTCAGGAAAAATGATTAGTCCAAGGACACTTCGCACTCGGGCAGTAAAGGGCACCCAAATGCATGAGTTTTCACCGTGTTAACGACGTGTACGTTGATAGTCTGGAATTGCGAGCAATCCGTCATCCTATATCCGTATCCGTAGATAACAGGGGTTCGACCCATTCGAATCTAGAAATATCCATTGCTAAGCATTCGCCAAAGACTCATTTAGTCCAGGAGATGTTAATTAAGTTCTTAGGTTACCAAGTGACAGGGTAGGAATCATATCAAAGATAAGGGTTGTGTTTATTAGCACATGTAACAATTTGGGTTATATCTAGACCAGCTCTATCAGCTCTGTATTTAACAACGTAATAATAATAAAAGAACACAGAGCATGCAAGTTCGTAATTTAAATCAACATAAATTTAAGTAAAACTGGGTTAGAAGAATGATTCTAGAGATATTGGCTCGCCTGGGCCAAAAGTGTTGGGGTCCTGATCTTCACACTGTCCTTCCGGGCCTTCCGGATCTATCGTGAATAAACCAAATAGCACAAATATAATTAGAAATATGCTAGAGCATGTTGCATGATGTGCAATGATTCTACAAACATTATGGACCTTTTAACGGGATCCATAATCTACTTGTTTTATTAAAAGAGCCTTTTATGTAATCATAATTCTAATGCAAAAATAAATGTATATGCATGACATGTATGAAGTCTACCCATAATATCTCTAATAATTGGATAACATTCATAAAAATCAGTATAAACAGTAGACATGATAGATATATCAAAATATCTTATATGGGAAAAGCTTAATACAAACAATTCAATAATCATATATTGCCTATTCTATTATTTGGAGAAATAATATATGGGTGCATGAGCAAATAATAATTTTCCTAAGTTACAGACACCATAAAGTGTCTCCAGAAATATTTCATGATTTTTTTTGGAGGTCATCTAGTATTTTTAATAAAGGGAAAACCTATTTCTGGATTTTCTGCTCAAAGGAAATAGCTAGAAAAGGCTATTAATACTTTACAGAGGATTATACTAGTTTAATATGCAAATTAATATTTTTCCTAGGCCCCAAAAGTGTTCTAGTATTTTACATGATTTTTGCATGATTTTACAAAGTCACTAACTATTTTAATAAACCAAAACCATTTTCTGGTATTTAAATCAAATGGGAAAAACACTAAGTAAATAGTTTGCGCCGTAGTGGGCCGAAATGCACCACTGTGCGGCCCAAATCGGTCCGCCCGTGGGAGCCTGACTCACTCATGGCAGGCGCTTCAGTGTGGAAAGCGTAAAGACGGAAAATACGCTACCACTTAAACTTGCATGTGGGACCTAGGGGCCCACATGTCAGCTACAGGGAGGGAGACGGCACTGTGTGCTGAATGATGGCGTCAGCATGACGTCGGCGCGGCTTCCTCTGGTCAGAACTCCGGCAACGCCTTCGGCGAGCTCTCGGCGGAGTTATGGGGCACTAAAATCCGCGCCATTGGTCCCTACGGGTTCGCGCGAAGTAGAACTAGGATGTCCTCTCGGCATTTACGTGGCGAAACCTAGCGGCGCCATGAGGAGAGGTGGGAGATGGCCTCGGCAAGCAACGGCAACCGT
Organism: Olyra latifolia; assembly: GCA_036346145.1. Classification (NCBI taxonomy): domain Eukaryota; kingdom Viridiplantae; phylum Streptophyta; class Magnoliopsida; order Poales; family Poaceae; genus Olyra; species Olyra latifolia. The sequence goes on along the minus strand of CM070528.1, from coordinate 52,322,084 downwards.
GATTTATGGGGTTTTGCCACAGAGCAAGGGGTTAGGGAGGAACTAGGGGCTCCTAGAGTTACTACCTTGGTGTTAGCGGAGGTCGGGGAGGACCGGAGAGGGCCGGCGACGTGGAGCCGGGCGGAGCCGAAACAGGGGAAGCGGCGCTGGAGCGATTCGGGGAGCTACACGCCGATTCCCTCCAGGGGGAGGTAGGGGGCGATACCGGGGTGCTGCTGGCCGAAGGGGAGGTCCGGGGAGGCGGCCGTCGGCGAGAATTAAGAAAGGGGGAGGTTGCGGCCGGCGGCAATGGGGATATTCTCCCGCGAGCCACAGGGGAGCAAGCTCCAATTAAATTGGGGAGGAGCTAGAGGGGAGGAGGTCGAGTAGGTGGGGATGGTTGCCCGAGCTCGGGGTTCACCGGAACGAGACATGACGAGGCAGCCCACCTGTAAGGTGGAGGCGGTGAATCGAGGAGGAAAGGGTCTTGGGTTGGGTTTTATAGGCCGTGGAGGTGCCGGGAGGACGAGGAATTGAATCTTGCGACGTCGGAGATCTGAGGCATCGTCCTTGCGCTGGATTTGTGTAGGGCGGCTGATCTGCGGTGGCGCGGGCGGTCAGCGAAAAGGGCGAGCACAGGCAGAGGCAAGGGAGCCAGAGAGGAGAGGAAGGTCGGTCTTGACCGGGCAGCGTGATGGCGCCAGTGGAAGGTCGGCGACCAATGGCGGGGATCACGGACGGCGGGGGCGCCGGTCGATGAACACACAGAGAGCAGAGCACATGAGAGGACGGCGAGGAGGAGAGGAGGCTAGGCCGTGGGCTTGGGGGCGGCAGCCGGGAGAGAGGAGGCCAGTGGGGGCAGGCAGAAAGCAGCCATGGCCGGGGCGTGGCCCAAGCGCGGGTTGAGCCCAAAACAGGGGAGAAAAAAGGGGGAAAAAGGGAATTTTGGGCTGAGGGCAAAGAGGTCAATTCACCCTAAAATAATATTTTGAATATACATTTGAATTGGAGAAGAAAAGGACTAAAGATGGTTTTAAAATGTTTTTCCCAAAAAGGGTATAGAAATTAGTTTACTATTCATGATCATGAAAACACTATTCATGGTATGAAAATACCATTTTCCACCCAATTAGAAAATTATATTTGCAATTACAATTCAAATAATATATTGAAAATCAAAGTTTGGGTGAAATTATTTCTCATGATGGGAAAAATATGGTTGTACCAAAAATAATATTTACACACACACATATATATATATATATACATATATATATATGTATATTTTGTTTCATGGGGTCAAAATGATATATTTTAGATATAATACTTTCAAATTAATAAGAGCTTTGTTACTATTTTCAAAATTTTCAAAAACTTTTCAAACACCCAAAAATGGGATGTTACAATTCTTGCCTATGTTCAAACAATATTATAAGTACAATGAAGTTTCAGTTTTTACTTCACAGTTCACACTCCTGAGTGATGACATTATTATACTTCACAGTTATACCCAGAAAGTTTCATTGTAGTGCTGCCTTATTCTGTACTCTACGCAAATTGTGAAGTCTAATAATATTTACCAAATTCATAGATATGGCTAAATTAATAAAATGAAAAATCAAGGGTTAAATTTGTTCATTGCTTACATAGTACCATACGTTTTATCTCATTTTTACGAAATGTTGTCTATTTTTCTTTTATTTGCAGTTTCTCTGTCAGCTACAATCAGCTTGCTTTCTACAATTACATGTCTTATTTGGATGATGCACCGCCAAAAGCAAAAGCTTAGTTTATTCATCCTCCCAAAGCAGACGGGTAACAAATCAAGCATGGAAGAAATATTGAGAAGTTATGGATCTTTGGCTCCAAAAAGGTACAGATACTCAGAGCTAAAGAAATTGACCGGATCTTTCAAGGATAAACTTGGAGAAGGTGGCTTTGGCACGGTATTTAGGGGTAACCTACAAGATGGTCGTGTGGTTGCTGTCAAGCTCCTCAAAGGTTCCAAAGGCAATGGGGAGGAGTTCCTAAATGAGGTGATTAGTATCGGTAGGACATCACATATTAATATTGTCAGTCTTCTTGGTTTTTGTTTAGAAGGTCCTAAACGAGCCCTTGTTTACGAGTACATGGCTAATGGTTCTTTGGAGAAGTATATTTATTCAGAGAATTCAAAAGTGATTATTGGTTGGGAAAAGTTACAGCAAATAGCTGTTGGCATTGCACGGGGTTTGGAATATTTGCATCAAGGCTGTAGTACTCGTATCATTCATTTTGACATCAAGCCTCATAACATCCTTCTAGATCAAGATTTTTGCCCCAAAATTGCAGATTTTGGCTTAGCAAAATTGTGTCACCTTAAGGATAGCATCCTCTCTGTAGCAGAAGCAAGAGGTACCATTGGATTCATTGCTCCAGAAGTATTTTCTAGAGGTTTTGGTGTTGTTTCTACAAAGTCAGACGTTTATAGCTATGGAATGATGCTCCTAGAAATGGTAGGAAGAAGGATAAATAAAGCAACCATGGGGATGTCAAGTGATGCATATTTTCCAAATTGGATTTATGACTGCATAGCAAAAGAATTACAAAGTTGTGAAGTAATTTGCGAGCTTGAGGAGGCTGAGAGAAAGATGACCATAGTTGGCTTATGGTGCATACAAACCGACGCCGGAAACCGTCCTTCTATGAGCAAAGTGATAGATATGTTGGGAAAGAACATCAATGAATTGGAAATGCCACCCAAGCCATTTCTTTCCTGTCCCTCAATCCCATCATATTCGTCATCTTAGCCAAGTTTTTCTTCATCACATGATGTACAAATGTATATTCGAGTTGCACTTACATTCACCATTACAATCTTCTCATCAATGAGTCAGTGTAAATAACATAAAATAGTGAAATGTTACATCATGTTTCTTAGAATGACTGAGGCAAGTTGAGAATCGAAGCCATTTGGAACTATTTGTCTATGTGATTGCTGAGTTTGGTGTTCCAATTAAGTTCTAAGATTGATCTATACATACACCAAAAAAATAGGTTTGAAGGGAAGGCTCTAACGAGAACCCTAAAAATTCAGAAACCCATATGCATCTTGTCAAGTTTATCTAACTATATAGAGACAGTGAAAATAATGCTTAGATTCAGGTAGTCATAGAATTGCCTAATCAAATTGCGCTTCGAAATCCATATGCAATGCTATTTGCTTGGCGGTGTCCTCCGCGGCTCTACCAAGGTGGCACTCGATCTCCGACGCGATAACGTGGTAGGAGAGTCTAGAGTGTCACCATTGCACGAGTGTCGATGGCAACGAGCAAGGTAGGAGTTGGCATGATGAATCGGGGCATTTGTGAAAGCCAGAATCGCTTTAAGGAGGGCCCATAGAAAAAAGTAGAAGTCCACAAGAGTAGAAGCTCGTGTGCTTTCCCACGCGGTTTACCGCATCAGCCCGTGCTGGCGCTGCCTCCAGTGACGGATCTGGACGACGTGGTCATGCTCGGATGAGTGGACCGGAGGGGGACAAGAGAAATGTCATTGAGGCGTCGCCGTAGAGGGAGAGGGGACCAAGGGAGAGAGCAATGCACATCAGATCAGTCAGGGATTCAGGGAAGGCCGTTAGGTCAGTCGGTTAGCCGCTCGGCCTATTAGGGTGACGCCTCATGCAGATTGGGTTGGCCCAAGGCCCTAGCCGCCCATTCATTTTCTCAAATGAGACCGTAAATTTTTACCCGGGTTGTGCATTCAAAAACTGTCACAAATATTTTCTTTTTCAAATTTTATGCCAATGGTTTCTTACATATTATTACTATTTATAGGATTTTTATGATGTTTTTCAATTTTTAAAATTTAAATTTAATTTCTCAATTTAAGACTATTTATTACCGGGTATCCACTAGCTACCTGTCAGCCCCAGGATAGCGGGCAACTTCAGTAACTAAGCGGGGACCCTAGAGGAAACAATGCGGAACGAACATCCTGTACAAGGCCTGCACGCCGTTGGACTCGTAGGGGCATGAGCTTGGATCCTAGTTTCATAGTATATAGTTTGGGTAGAGACAAGGTCGCTTCTCACTAAAAACACCATCGACAAATCAATTTGTTTTTTAACACCTTTTTTAGTGAACAACGGTGGCTAAATAATTAAAGGCACAAAAATAGAAAACCAAGCATTAATTGTGCACATTAAACTCAATACTACTTCGATTTCTGCATAGCTCAATATCAAGTTGTGTCGGTGGGCGGTGGCACCCAAGCTTTCCTATCAGTAAGAAAAAGAACGTCGACATGCACGCCTGCCTACAGCGACAAGACACAGGAAATAGCCGATCGGCAAGAGAAAGAACTTAAGAACCCCGACACATTTACAGCGAGAAGGATCAAATGAAGTAGAGTGAAAAATAATTCTGCTTCACTGTGTGTGTGGTAGCAAATCGCATTAAATCGAGCAAATACATCCACAGTATGACCAACAATCCTTAAGAGCATCTCCAACGGCTACTTCAAATTTCTACTCTATAACACTATTTCTTATACATTCTATCAATCCTCTAAAATTTCTTCACACTTTATACTACATTCTAAAAGATTTCTTCCCTTTAGCAACTCCTCAGTCCCTAAAAAGTTACATGAATAGTATTATATAGTTTTTGCTAGAGATGCTCTAATCCCTGCAAACCTGGTAAAATTTCAGTGAGAATTTTGCTTTATATAAACCAATGAGTAACAGAGACAAACAAAATAAGAGTTGAAGGAAAAATTATATACAGCTATATATATATATATATATATATATATATATATATATAGGAAAATACTGGAGTCTTTTTTTTAATGCAAGAAAACACTGGAAATTTGATGGCACAATATCAATCTAATGTAGACAAATTGTAGGATACAGAAATAGTTCAAAACCGTTGTTTGGATGCTTTGTCCTAAGAAAAGATGCATTCTAGGGAGGTTCAGAGAGTTCACGGTTCACGCATTGTTACAGATAAAGTGACAAACCACGAGACTGGTCTCTTTTTCCCGTCTGCTCCAAAACTTGTTAGGTTAGAAATTAGTTATTAGAGCAAACTGCGAGCTAGCTCGTTATCTCTACTGTATAAAAGCATCCTATGGTGAACGTTGCTGGTGAGTGTTGAGGCCAGGTTTTTTTTAAACAACCAAAATATTCTTATTTCACATATATGTCCTTGGTTTTTACCATTTTAGTCTACATAGTTTTCTGATTTCACAAGCATGCCCCTGCTTTTTCCTATTTTGCCCTAGTCGTCCAGTTTCGCTGAAAGGCTCATACTATTTTGCATTAACACCCTTCAATTTGCCTAATTTTGCAAACGACCCTTTGTTCTCAACATTTTAGTCCCTATTTTTCGTGCTTTGCCTTACACAATTTCAAGTTTCACACATTGTCTTTTTTCCTATTCCACATCTTAAGTTATATATGGTTTTGCTTCTTCTTCACGAAGCACGGCCAACGAACTAGTGTTTACAAAAATGTGGTGCGGTATTGTTCTTTGTAGCTGAAAAGACATGATAGATTATAATATAAAAAGTTGAGGTCCCTTGTAAAAAGGCTCAGAGAGACATAAAAATATATTAAAAATAATTTTGAGAGATTTGAGAAAACCACTAAAAGCCTTAAAACAATGGCTATAAAGTGTTACAACGTATGCTTGTAAAAATGACAAATTCAAGTTTTCAATTTTAATTTGATTTTAAACTGGGAAAGAGCAATGCTGTCTCCCAAAATTTTGGACTGTTTGCTTTTCATAAGCATCGAACTCTTAGAATTTGTACTCCCGGAAGACTATTCATATAAGGAATTTCTCAAAGGTGTCATCAGCAATACATAGGAAATGAACGACCGCAATTATCAGAGCTTAAACATTATTCCCTTTTTTCATCTAGAAACAAATTGTAAAGGACTTTTATGGAATATCTACAGTAATTTCTTGCGATACTGTTGTTTGAAAAAAAAAAGGTAAAAAACTGCTTCCGTGGTAATGATTTCCTGTGTTTAAACATCATCGCACATGTTTGCATCAGATGAGATTGGATTAATCCCGCGTAGATCGGGTAGGGAATCATCCGCTGGCAGATCATGATTAAAATCAAGCATGGGCAAGCCAAAACCTTACGTCCACCACCGAATTAACGTGTTATCTACATATGTGATTTATTTCTGTATTGGAACGGCAAACATTTTCGTATTTTCAGTCTATTTTTTCTACCTTAATGGTGTGTCTCAAAGCTCTACAAACAAGTCAAAAATCTTGAAATTATAAGAAAAGTTAAATATTTTATGATTATTAAGGATTTAACCATACTTTCCTCTAGAAACCCTTTTTATTTAAAACCGACTATTTACGTGCAAAACATCTATCTATAATATGGTTTGATGAGACTTTTCTCATATTTTTCTATTTAAAACAGAATGGAATTGCACTTCTATCTATAAAAAGGGTTAATTAGATATATGTCACTCCCTAACTTTTGAGATATGCCATTATAAAAATTCTAAACCTACTCCATGCCATTCCTCTTTGCCAATTCTTTGAAATATGCCATTATTGACGATTTTAACCTTTTCCCATCTTCAAATTTTCATTGGATTTACCACTCCTCACTTCTTCCTCCTCCTCCTCTCTCCTCCCCTTTTCCTTCTACACTACTGCCATGGCCGACCTTCCTCCCGCCGCAGATCATGTTGCTTGCCGCCGTCCCATGGCCGCCTCCCGCCGCTGCCACTTTGCTCACCGTCCCATCGCCGCCTCCATTGCTCGTGTCCCGCCGTAGCTCCTGTTGCTCGTCATCCCATCGCCGCCGCCGCTATGCTCACCGTCCTGTCACCGCCTCCATTGTTCGTCATCTTGCCACAGCTCCGTTGCTCGCCATCCCGTTGCCGCCGCTCTGTTCGCCGTCTCATCATCGCCTCCACTGTTCATCGTCCCGCCGTAGCTCCTGCTGGTCGTTGTCCTGCTGCCACCCTGCTTGCCGTCATGCCGCCGTCCCACTGCCGGCCGCCACTCTGCTTCATCACATCGTTGTCTTCACTGCTCGTTGTCACGTCAAGTTGCGGCTAGAGGAGGCGAGAGAGGGAGCAGGAAGGGTGGCTGGACCGGAAATGGAGAAGATGGCCTGAGATGGGATGAAGAAAAAGGAGCAGGAGTACTTTGGTATCAAATGTTTGTAATGGCATATTTCGAAGAATTGGTAAAGAGCAATGGCATGAAATAGGTTTAGCTTTCTGTAATGGCATATGCCAAAAATGCAAGTTGAGGAGTGGCATATATCTAATGAACCCTTCTATATAATAGTAGGGGTATTAATTGCAGTAACTGTCACATGACCCATGAATATTGCGAACCATTTGTTTAAGCCATACCAATTCATGTGGCATCTTATATAATGCAATAATCTCATATGAAGTGATCACTAAGGTCAGTTTTCTTAACTTCCATGATATGTCATACTACCATAAAGAATTTGTTGGGGAAAGTACGTGGCCCATGAAGGTTCGGCCCACTGACTTACCTACGGCCCCACAGGAGACAAGCTCGGGGCCGGCAAGTTCACGCCCGAGCTTGGCGAGCTTACGCCCGAGCTTCCCCGCCTCGGAAGCGCGAGCCTCTCACTTCCCCCGGGCTTCCAAGGCTCAAGGCTCAGGACCCAAAGCAAATCATGCCGCGCCATGACAGGATCGCCGGGTCCCTAAATCGTCAAGAATTAAATGCTGCCTTGTCTGGGAGGCGCTGGCGGCGGCTTCGGCGGGTTAGCGGCGGTCCGTCAACGCCGCATGGGCAAAGACACGTGCTGACCGATAGCGGCCCGGCGCGGGTGATCGGGAGATGCACTCGATTACCCGGTAGATTTTGTACGCTCCGGCATGGCAAAAAGGCAACGACTATTCAACGGGCCAACGTAGGCTACAGTGGCCGGAAGGCGCCTATAAAAGGAGCATACAGACCACAACAACGAAAAAACCCCGACCTCTGCATACACACAACACACTTGAAAGATAGCCACTGTAGAACAGGAGCACTTACACCCTGTAGGAGCTCTAGTTTCCGGCGGTAGTTCTCTGCATCCAGATAACTGTAGGAACGCACACACAGTGCCTTGAGCACTTATTGTACTCGAGGCCCGGGCTTCTTGAAGCCCGGATTTCACCCCCTTGTACTCGTTTAAGCTTGGCATTAAACGAAGACTGGACGTAGAGCTATTATCCCACAGTGGAGACCTGAACCAGGATAAAAACACTCGTGTCATCACCCCCCCGGTCTCGACGCGACCGACAGCGTCGGGACTAAGCTCCTTTCTCGGCGTCGTCGGCCAAGCGGCCAAGCTTGGTCGAGGGGCAGGGCGCCCAGTCTGCGCCCACCTTCTTCCTTGCTCATCGGAGGCCCGCGGAGGCTCGCCTCCCGACCGCCGACAGTTGGGGCCCACCGTGGGCCCCGATTGCGGTCTTCTCCCCTCGATCGAGTCGAGGATGGCCTTGTTGTCTTACGACGACATCGATACCGTGGACCTCAACTATGGCGATCGCGGCGATCTCGGCGACGCGTCGACAAGTCGTATGAGGTGGCAAGCCGGTATCCTCGCGGCTTCGGCCGACGAGATGGAGGTGGAAGCAACACCCACCTCGGGGAGTAGTTGTGCGCTCCCGGCTTTGCCCGCCAAGTCGACGCCGGTGACTCACGTCGTGAAACCCTCATGGAGGGGCGGAGGCCTTGCCACGGTGCGCATCCGGATAGACCGCGCGCGTTAGCGGTCGCGTCAAAGAGGACCCGATCTGCAGCATAATCTGGCGCCCGGCTCATCGGGGCGGCGGCAGACCGGCGTGTGCCCATGGTAGTTGAGGGTGCCGATGGCACCGCCTCCGTGGGTGACACCGACATGTCTCGCCGTGGGAGCTGCCTCGCGTCATGTCTTTCTTGACATCGGCGGGCGACCCGCACCGACCACCACGCCGACCCAGCGGAGCACCAGCGGCGTGAAGCCGCCCGAAGCCTCTTTGCTGGGTCAGTCGGGCGAACCCTAGCGGATATCCATCGTGAGCCAAGCGGCGGCGCGCCACGCAGCGCTTCTGCGTCGCTCACCACTATCATCACCAACCCGGTCTTTGCGTGGTCGACAAAGGGTTAAAACAATGCCAGTCATGCGTGACACGGAGAAGGACTCGCGAGGGTTCACCATGGCCGACCTAGGCGTCGCGGTTGCTGACGGCCTAGAGGAGCTCGACGGGGATCTCGATGAGCACCTCTAGGCCCAGTCGCACACCAGTGGCTCCTCGAGGCGGCGTGACCAGAGCTTTCGGTCGCATCGACAGGCATCCACGTCCACAGCAGACGGCGCTCCTCGGCGCCCCAGTGAGTTTTTCCTACCTCGGGCGCTTCGGCGAAGACCCCATTGAAACAACGGGGCCGCCCCCGGATGCCCGGCCTTCTCCCGAGCTTTGCGCGAGGCTCCATGGCCTCGCAAGTTCAAGCAGGAGCATCGAGAAGTTCAGCGGAGCAAGAATCGGCGAATATCTCATTGTCTATACTACCGCCATCTGGCGCGGCGATAATGAGGCCGTTATGGTCAACTACTTCCCTACCGTCTTGGATGGAATGGCGAACTCGCTCTTCAACCAGCCCGGGGTTCGATCTGTATTTGAAACAATTGTAGGAGACGCCGGACGAACTTCCAAAGGCGCTATGCACATACTGAAAGCCCCAGACCTCAAGCTTGTGGTCCAAAGGGCGAGGAAGGCTGCGAGAACTACGTCCCGCAGTTCGTCGGTCGCAACACCATCCGTCGATCTTTGTGAAGCCATCGTTGAGGCCTTCAAGGAGGAGTCACGGAACACCCGTTTCACCGAGGACCTTGAGCTCCATCCGGTCCACACCGCACCGATTTATTTCGTCTTTGCGGAAGGATACATCAACGCCTCGGGCGGTGGAGCGCAAGAGAGGAGAAACGGAGGAGAAAGCGGCGGCGGGACCGCCTGAGACGCTAAGAAGGGCGACGCCGAGAAGAAGTAGTAGAAGAAGAAGAAGAAGAAGAAGGAGAAGAAGAAGAAGAAGAAGGAGCTGTCGTCCCGAACTATGTCACGGCGGTGAAGCCGAGAGGCCCGCTCCTCTGGCGGCCGCCTCCATGGCCCGCCCGCCCGGCGGCGCGGCGGAACGGCGGCGCGAGCCAAGCGGCGGCGAGCTCCCGGCCCGGCCTCGGCCGGTCGAGGCTAACCCTCCAACAACCGCTCGCCTTCTCCATCGGCGGTATAGCCCGACGACTGCGTATCTGCGGGGCGTGGGCAGCGCGATTGGAGGACTTCTGCGGGCGCGAGCCCATGCCCGAGCTCCCGACCACGAGTGCGGACGGCCGGGCGCCCTAGGCGCCATGGCGGCGCCTTCCGGAGGCTCGCGCTGCGTCGCCGTGATCTTGGCGGGGCTTCGCCTATAGCTCGCGGCGAGCTTAAAACCACTACTGAAGGTTTACCACCTCGAGAGGGTAAGCCGAGCGAACCTGCGGTGGTCTCATCAGTCGATCACTTTCTCCGAGGATGATTGTCCCCCCGGAATGACCAGGCCCCAGCGCTTGCCGCTGGTACTCTGTCCCACCATCAGCAACACGCGAGTCGATCGCGTGTTGGTGGATGGCGGGAGCTCCTGGACATAAATCCTTTGCTTAGGTTCTTGGCGGATCACGGGTTCCACGGTCCAAGATCAAGGACATAGCCATCCCCTTCCATGGCATTGTCCACTGGTCGTCCCTACAACCGTCGGGCGGATCGTGCGGCCGTGGCGTTCGGGACCACCGAAGTTTTGACGGAGTCGTCACCTTCGAGTGGTGGACTCAGGAGTTCCATCTAGCGCCATCCTTGGGCGCCCGCGTTGTCCAAGTTCATGGCGACCACCCACCACGGTACCCTTTGCTGAAGATCTGCGGCCCTCACGGGGTCATCACGATCAAGGGCAGCCACAAGGCCGCGATGGCCTATGATGAGAGCTCCTTGGCCATGGTCGGACAGCTCCCCGAGCGCGGCCCGGCCAAGGCGGAACGGCCGCCAGTCCGCCCCAAAGTGGCCTGCGGCGCGAGCCCACCAAAGCGATCCCCTCTCCGAGGACGACCCAGCCAAGGTCGTCCACGTAGGGGTCAATCTCGAGACCAAATAGGAACTCGAGCTCGTCACCTTCCTTCGGGCTAACTTGCAGATGTATTGGCGTGGGAACCGTCGACATGCCGGAGTCCCAAGGGTAATGTCGAGCCTGAGGCTAGGCTGTTGACGACAAAAATCTGTCGAGCAGGCCTACGGCGCTTCCCAAAGTGGAAGGCCGACATCATCCAGGAGCAACTCGGCAAGCTCCTCCAAGCCGGCTTCATCCGAGAAGTCGAGCATTCCGACTGGCTCGCTAACCCAGTCGTCGTCAAGAAGAGGGGCGGGAAGTGGCGAATGTGCGTCGACCATCGTGACCTCAACGCCGCCTGCCCCAAGGACAATTTCCCCCTGCCGCGCATAGACCAACTGGTCGACGCAACGGCGGACTCGGCGCTCATGAGCTTCCTGGACGCCTACTCGGGGTATCATTAGATCGCGCTGGTAAGGGAAGACGAAGAGAAGACTGCCTTCGTAACACCTTTTGGTATCTTCTGCTACACGACCATGTTATTCGGTCTAAAGAACGCGGGAGCCACGTTCCAGCAACTATTGCAGAAGACGGTCCCTGATCAGATAGGGCGCAATATAGAGGTCTATGTAGACGACGTTGTTGTAAAAAGCAAAGTCCCACGGGACCATGTGACCGACCTTCAGGAAACTTTTGCTAATCTCAGAAAGCATCAAGTTAAATTGAATCCTGAAAAATGTGTCTTTGGTGTCCGGTCTGGGATGTTGCTTGACTACGTGATAGGGACCGCGAGCATCGGGGCAAACCTCGAGAAAATCGAGGCCATCGAGAGTATGAGGTCGCCAACCTGCACGAAGGAGGTGCAAGCCCTCACCGGGCGGATGGCGGCCCTCAGCAGATTCATATCTCGTCTCGGCGAGCGCAATGCACCTTTCTATAAGATCCTGGGCAAGCACGATGGTTTCGAATGGATAGTGAAAGCCGAGGCCGCTTTCAGCGAGCTAAAGCGTTACCTGTCCACGTCTCTCGTCCTAGCCACGCCAAAGCTCGGGGGAAGATCTACTCCTTTACTTGGCGGTTGCCCTGCAGGCTGTGAGTGCTGTACTAGCAGTCGAACGCGAGGGCAAGCAACAACCCGTCTACTACGTAAGCGAGGTACTGCATGGACCTAAGGAGCGGTACCCTGAGGTTCAGAAACTCTTGTACACCTTGCTTATGGCCTCGCGAAAGTTGCGTCACTATTTCCAAGCCCATCCAATTACGGTCCCAACGAGTTTCCCATTAAGGGATATTATCCGGAACCCCGACGCAAACGGACGGGTCGCAAAGTGGACGGTCGAGCTTGGTGAATTCGACATCAAGTTCGTACCCCGGACAGCAATCAAGTCCCAAGTCGTGGCCGACTTCTTGGCCAAGTGGACCGGGCCAGCCGACCCTTCGGGAGGCTTACCCGAGCTCGCAAACCAAGAAGCACACTGGACCATGTTCTTTGATGGGTCACGCCAATTCGAGCGATCAGGTTGCGGGTTTGTTCTCATCTCCCCCAAGGAGAACAAATTCAGCATATAGTATAGCTTCATTTTCCCGCAACGAACAATGCTGCGGAGTACGAAGGCCTCCTAGTCGGCCTACGAGCATGCACTCCTACGAGCATGCACTGCGCTCGGCATAAAACGGCTAACAGCGAAAGGGGATTCGCAGTTGGTCGTCTGCCAGGTAAACAAGGAGTTTCAGTGTTTCGACAACTCAATGGCGCAATACTTGGCAGAAGTGAGAAAGCTGGAGAAACACTTCACGAACTTGAAGTGTGTTACGTTCCCAGGCGGCTAATAGCTTTGGCCGATAAGCTCATGGCTTCGGCTCCTCACAAGAAACCACCCCGGTGAGGGTGCTCGTGCAGCACCTACTAAAGCCCTCTATTCCCTCCGGAGAAGAGGCCCCCGAGAAGACGGTTGCCTTGACCCAAACGGCTGGTACCGTTTCGTTCCTAGAGCAGCGCGACACCTGGATGATGCCATTCGTCCAGTTCTTGACGCATGGGACACTGCCACAGGACATAGCTGAGAAATCCCGGCTCCAAAGACAAGCCCGACCTTACTGATTACTCGGGGGCTTGTTGTACTAAAAGGGTTCTAATGGCGTACTTTGCAAATGCGTGACCCAGGAGGAAGGCAAATTTCTCCTCCAAAACATCCACGACGGGATCTGTGGGGCCCATGCCTCTTTCAGAACCCTAGTAGGAAAAGCCTTTCACAGAGGGTACTACTGGCCCACTGCGTTGACCGACGCAAGGGAGCAAGTAAAACGTTACCCAGCCTGCCAATATCATGCCGGTATCCCGGCCCAACATCTGAGCCGCAGACCATCCGTGACTGGCCATTCTCAACATGGGGAATGGACATACTTGGTCCATTCCCTAGAGGCCTGAAGGGGTACATGCACCTGTTCGTCGCTATCGACACTTTCACCAAGTGGATCGAGGCGAACCGATTATCGAGCATATCGGCCCAAATGGCCAAGAGGTTCCTCGGGAACAACATCGTGACCAGTTTGGCGTCCCGAGCAAGGCGATCGCTAACAATGGGACCACAGTTCACGGCGAGCTATTCGGGACTCTTGTGAAGAGCTCGGCATGAAATCGCCCTAGCCTCGGTGGCTTACCCGCAGAGCAATGGCGCAAAACATGAACATGCAAATGGGAAGATTATGCAGGCGTCAAGCGCCCGAGTTCTGACGCTCTTGTCGGCGGCGTCTGGCCCAGGTAGAGGAGCTACCCTCGGTGCTGGGCGGCTGGGCAACCTCAATCAGACTCTGGAGAGACCCTATTCAGGCTCGTATCTGGCTCGGGCGGTATTACCCTCCGAGCTAAGACTTGGTTCAGTTCGTGTTGATTTTGCAGGTGAAATCGACAACGACGAGGAACGACTGTTGGATCTCGACCTATCCGAGTCCTGCCGCGAGCAAGCACTACTGCGAGTGGCAGCATACCAGCAATCCCTACGGCGGCACGCGGCTAAAAAGATACAGACTCGGACCTTGCAGGTTGGCGACCTGGTTCTAAGACGAGTTCAGAACCTGGCTCATGCCAACAAGCTCACCCCAAGGTGGAAAGGCCCGTACACGGTCGTATCAGCCACATGCCCGGGGGCTGTAAGACTGGCTATGCCGGATGGTAGAGTCCTCAACAGTTCCTGGAACATCGCTCAACTCTGAAGGTTCTACGCCTGAGCAAAGATTGTAAGTCTCCTTTCCCCCCACTTTTTTCCTTCTATTCAAACCCCAGATAGCCCCAAGCCAACCCCGGTGACCTAAACCTATGATCGGGCTTGGGAGAAAGCCCGGGTTGTTTCAATACACATCGGCAGAATAGTGGCTACGCAGAAGCTAACCCCCGGGACTCCCTTGCACACGAGTAAGCCGATATCCATAGCACCACGCAAGATCTCGCGTGGGCACACGCTTTCCGACCCTATATCATAAGCCCGCATAAAATCGTCACAGCCCGGGATAACTCTAGAGTCCAACACTCTGCTCCTTACAAAGAAACAGAGCAGGGGTCACAAGCTCCGTTCCAGAGATGCGGTCTCTCTAAGCCACGTCCGGGCTTCTCCTCAGAAGCTTGGCCATGGCTCGGGGGCTAGGGTCGATTTTTCAAAAATTGATCTCTCTAAGCCACGCCCGGGCTTCTCCTCAGAAGCTCGGCCATGGCTCGGGGGCTAGGGTCAATTTTTCAAAAATTGATCTCTCTAACCCACACCCGGGCTTCTCCTCAGAAGCTCGGCCATGGCTCGGGGGCTAGGGTCGATTTTTCAAAAATCGATCTCTCTAAGCCACACCCGGGCTTCTCCTCAGAAGCTCGGCCATGGCTCGGGGGTTAGGGTCGATTTTTCAAGGGTCGGTTTTTAAAGGGTCGATTTTTCGAGGGGTCGATTTCTTAAAAGTTGGTTTCCCAAGGTCAGATACCCAAGCAAGGACTTTCGATCTTCTCTAAGCCACGCCCGAGCTTCTATTCAGAAGCTCGGCTATGGATCGGGGGCTAGGATCGATAGGACTATGCTACGACCTTCGAACCCTTTCTTGCCTATACAACTACTTGTGATCGTTCGTATGCAGGAAAGACGACAAAGACGAAAGGAAGCAGCAACAACCACAAAACAGCTTTATTAAAAGACTTTGGAATGGCTTACAAGCCAGTTATATAAAGCCTTAGCGGGCGCGTCCCAGTGCCCCGACAATCTCATCAGCTACCTCGGCGAGCGCCGGGGTAGCATCAATCAAAGCCGCGGCGGCGGCAGCGTCGCGAGCACGGGCACTGACTAGCGCCTTCACGAGCAGATCAAAAGCTTCGCGGAGCTTCGGGACGACTTCAACCAGCGCCTCGACGGTGGCGATGTCGCGGGCACGCGCCTCCTCCTCCGCGATCTCGGCGAGCGCGAGGTCGTACAGCGCCCAAAGCTCCGCCAACTCTTCCTCGCGAGCCATGGAAGAAGAAGGAGTCGGAAGAAGAAGTGCGGAATGAGAAGTGGCGTCGCATTGGCCTCCTTTTATAGCCAGAACTCAGGAAGCCGAAGCAATCCCATGAGTAAATAGCATCGGGAAACAACTCCAATGAGGAGCCGTTTCCAAGATTTGACGCGGACGTCTCTTGGGACACGGCGCAAACAGTTAAATCGACGATTGGCATTCCAGGGAGAAGACGGACCAAAGGGGTGACGAAGGAACGAAAGAAAAGAGTCAAAGCAAGTCAATTTCATTATCAAGGGTATTTACAAGGCGGCGGGATTACGCCCAACAAAAAGGAAAAGATGAAAAAGCCTCGACTTTGGGCGGCACTGAGCTTCTGGCTCGGCCAATCCTCGTCATGTTGGCCTGAAGATCGAGAACTCTTTCTCCTACCCCGGCGGTCTGCATTTTGACCCATAAGGTTTCA
The DNA here is from genome assembly GCA_036346145.1 of Olyra latifolia. NCBI lineage: Eukaryota > Viridiplantae > Streptophyta > Magnoliopsida > Poales > Poaceae > Olyra > Olyra latifolia. The sequence goes on along the minus strand of CM070528.1, from coordinate 52,306,067 downwards.
TTGGCGCCTCCAAGTCCCGCGACGGTATCGATGGGTCTTGGAGATCCTTCGTCGCGGCTGCAGCTGACTTCGTCCGGGAGAGCTCCGCGGCAAGGTGGTCGCGCCTCCATCTTGAGAGCAACCTCGGTGACACGCCCGCCTCCACCGACCGGCGCTCCTCGAGCGCGGCAAAACGGTCGCGTTCGGCCTGGAGGGCCTCCAGCGACCGACGAGAGACTTCTCGGCGTCATCCCGCGCCGCGGCTAAGGCCGCCTCAGCCGCTGCGACTCGAGCCTCGAGCCCTTTGCTTGGGTGAGCTCGGCGGGCTTCCTCAAGCTTCGGCGCGTCTTGATGTCGACTCTTTGCCGCCAACGTCGCCATCGACTGAAGGGTCTCCCGTTCGGCATCATACTCAGCCCCAAACGAGCAAGCGATGTCAACGACCTCGCGGTAGAACTGCACCAAGAGGACAGACTAAGGGAAAAAGAAAGACCAAAGCGGGGTTGATGCAAAAACTTGAAGGCCAAGCCCGAAGGCACTTACCCGCCTTGCGGCCGCTGCGGTCTTAGCTTCATACCGAGCCCGCGAAGCACCCCTGGGAGCAGGCGGTGCCACAACCAGGTTGCCCGAGCTATCGCTCGAGCTACTCGGTCCCTCGGCCGATCCGCCTGTAGGCCCGACCGAGCCTCCCGCAGGATCGGCCACTTCTCCCACGGCCTCGCACGCTCCTTCCGCAGGCTTGGCCGATTCCCTGAAGGCCCGGCAGCCTCAACGACCTGAAGCCATGGCTCAGGGGCAAAATCAGTTTGCACCCCGGCGTCTTGCTTCGACTTAGTCCCCAGCCGGTTCGCCAGCCACTCCTCAAGCGACTGGCTAGGAACCGGTCGAAACCGAATGGGCACTTGGCGGCTCATCCCGGCAGATGAAAGCGCGTGCTCCACCCACGCTGGCGTCGCCGAGATCCATCCCGCGGCGACCAGCGGGGCCATGCTCCACAGCCGCACTGGAACGACGCTTGCGGCCGTGATAACCCGGACGGGCCAGTTCCAGTTAAGAAGAAGGATGTCGCCCATGTCCAGTGGAGGGATGGGTATGCTACTCCTCTCAAAAAGCTCCTGGACGCCGCGGAAGTCAATCGGATGCCACCCGGTCAAGTTCCGCCCCTCGACACAAAGCGGCGCAAGGAGCGATGTGCCGTCATCCGTCTCCACCTTCACGAGCGTGGCCTGGAGGCGCACATCGTTGCGCACCATCAACGGCAGGAGGAAAGGCGCCGATCCTCAACGCCCGGACTCATCCTTAACGGGGTCGTTCTCCCGGGCCACTTCTTCCGCCGCGGGATGAGCTCCCGCTTGGGGAAACAGCGGGCGAGAACCAAGAAAAAAGTGTCGAGCATGCCCGATCGGCCCGAGAGCCATGACAAATGGAGAAAGGAGACAGGAGAAACCAGCAAGCACAAGCGACTTACGTGCAAGCTCGACGTCCGTCCCGGCCAACACATCGTCCGAATCATCGTCATCCAGCACCAACCGACGCCTTTTCGGCGCCGGCTAGGTATCCCGCGCGCCGGCCGGGTCCCGAGCCCGGGAACTTCCCACCCGGGCTTGGTCGGGAACAGAATCAGAAACTCGAGGGGCCTGCCGCCATGCGTGAGCAGCCTTGCCCGGGAAGCGACCGGCTGGCTTCTTCGAGGGTGGTCGCTTGCTCGCGGCCTGTCCTTTCCACGCCGGGACCAAGCCCGCATCGCCAACGGCCGTCGAGCTGGCAGCTCCTGAAGCCGCCACCGGTGCAGGCGCGGCGGGCCTGGCTTCCTTGCCCGCTTCCCCCTGCAAGACAAGTCATGAAGCATCAGCCCGCGCCTATGGGAAACCGTTTCCAAGGGCGCCTAAGCTCGTGGAAACACGTACCTCGTCCAGGACGTTGCGGACTCCCGAGCCTGATGGCTCGTTATGGTTCGCAGGCAGGAGAAGCCCCACAGCCTGGACCACGTCATCCTGGGGCAAGGCTACGAAAGAAAAGAGCGGGAACATTAAAAACACGCCCGAAGAAAGCTCGGGCAAAGGACTACAAGGTCGGAAGGAGGAACTTACTGGAAGTGCCTTCGCGGGTGAGATTGTCCCACCCGCGGATCTCGAAAAAAGGGCGAACCCGCTTCCACAGCGGGCTCACCCGGTTCTTAATGAAGTCGGCTACAATGTCGTAGCCATTAAGCCCCCGGCTGGCCAGATCTCGGATTTTGGCTGCCAGGGCTACCTCCGCCTGCTCCAGCGAGGGTCGGGGCAGCGTCAACTTCCCCGGGCTCACGTTGGCAAACCATAGTCGGCAGTCGTCAGGCACCTTGGCGTAATACCACCGCGACGCCCACCCCCCGACGTTCTCCTTGGCCTTGAACACTGGGTACGCAGGCTTCATGTCGCAGCTGAGCTTGAAGTAGGCGCACCCCGCCACATCGCTCCCGCCAGTCGTAGTCAGCTCGTAGAAGTGGAGGAAGAGGCTGACTGACGGCTCCACCCCGACGAATGCCTCGTAGAGGTGCGCAAAGATCGTCAAGAACAGGATCGAGTTGGGATTGAGGTTCACCTTCGATCCTTATTTGAAACCAAGATGGCGTCGGCGAACTCGGACTCGAACCCGAACTGTGAACATAAAAACTTCGAAACAAGCGAACTCCTTGCTTTTGGGCGCGGGAACCGCCTCATCGCCGGCCGCCCTCCATCCGCCGACCTCGACGAAACCGGCGGCTTCCAGCCCCTTCAGGTCGTCCTCGGTAACGAGACTCCGCGTGAAGGGTGCCATCGGAAAGGGAAGATCGGAGAGTGGAAAGATGGCGGAAAGGCAAAGGAAGGAAGAAGGCGAGAGGCGAAAATAGCACAAAGAGAAGCAAGTAAGCACAAAAAAGCGTAAAGGGAAACGACAAAGAGGAAAATCGCGATATAAATCGTGGCGGAGAGCGAACCGTCGCTTTGTCCGTGGAAGACGCGAAACCAAGGAGAGGCGGCGCGCATAACAGCGTGATTTGGGATTCCCGCCGGTGTGGGGGCCCGCGTCTTGTGGCGAGCATTTCGCCCGGCGATTCGAATAAACCTCTAAGCGGCACGCCATCGTCCCGCTCAAGGCTCGAGGGCTAGCTGTTAGGGAAAGTACGTGGCCCATGAAGGTTCGGCCCACTGACTTACCTACGGCCCCACAGGAGACAAGCTCGGGGCCGGCAAGCTCGCGCCCGAGCTTGGCGAGCTTATGCCCGAGCTTCCCCGCCTCGGAAACGCGAGCCTCTCACTTTCCCCGGGCTTCCGGGGCTCAAGGCTCAGGACCCAAAGCAAATCATGCCGCGCCATGACAGGATACCGCCGGTCCCAGTCGTCAAGAATTAAATCTTGCTGCAGTGTCGAGGAGCGCTGGCGGCGGCTTCGGCGGGTTGGCGGCGGTCCGTCAACCGTCGCATGGGCAAAGACACGTCTTGGCCGTGCGATGGTTCGGCGCGTGATCGGAGATGCACTCGATTACGGTAGATTTTATGCGCTCGGCATGGCAAAAAACGCGACTATTCAGCGAATAGCGTAGGCTACGATGGCGGAAGGCACCTATAAAAGGAGCATACAGGCCACAACAACGAAAAAAACCCCGGCCTCTGCATACACACAACACACTTGGAAAATAGCCACTGTAGAACAGGAGCACTTGCACCCCATAGGAGCTCTAGTTCTTGGCGGTAGTTCTCCGCATCAAGGTAACTGTAGGAACGCACACACAGTGCCTTGAGCACTTATTGTACTCGAGGCCCAGGCTTCTTGAAGCTCGGACTTCACCCCCTTGTACTCGTTTAAGCTCGGAATTAAACGAAGACTGGACGTAGGGCTATTATCCTGATGGAGGCTGAACGGGATAAAACACTCGTGTCATCACCCCGGTCTCGGCGACCGGCAATGGCGAGGCGAGCTCCTTTCCTCGGCGGCGTCCGGCCAAGCGGCCAGGCTTGATCAAGGGCAGGGCCGCCCAGGTCCGCGCCCACCTTCTTCCTTGCTCATCGGAGGCCCTTGAGAGGCTCGCCTACGATCGCCAAGCAATTATAAATCGAAGATGAGAGTTGACAAAGTGTGGATTAGACAGATGTCCAACATTTGCGCATCCCACCATGATTATATCTTGATTCTCCCTATAAACATAGGTCAAGATTTTTCAATACTTTGGAGATATCTAAAGATAACTTTAATGCCAATCCATTTTCTCAAATTGGATCTACATTAAATTTACTAGATAATTTATATCCATTTTAGCGATCAGGCCTACTGCACTAATGCTCTCAAAGATGCTCTTTATTTGAAAAGACTATAAAGTATGAGTTTCATACATATATGTGTTTTATTTTTGTTTCCTTTCACAAAAAACTATGAATCCACTGTGGATATCACCAAGGATTTTTCAAATCTATTTACTAAATATTCTTTCATGACATGTGATAGAGTCTACACATAATGGAACATTTTACATATAAGAATAATAGCCCCTTTTAGAGACATTTTGAATCAATGGGTTGTTCTCTTCAGTTTATTTTCTTATCTTATCTAATTATCTTTGAATCGAAAAGTGAAGCGCTTTGGCTTTTGAAGCCTGTTATTTTTTTTGTCTCAAAGGTGCATCCCAAATCTTTCAGAAACAAGTCAAATGAAGTGCCCCAAACTTTCCAAGTTATCTCGAGAAGCTCTCAAAGTTCAGTTTATAAGCAAATAAGAAGATAAACAAATAACATAAGTTGAAGACAACAACCCCAAAGCTTTTATCACCATATTATATGTGCAATGACCCATTAAGTCTTAACCAATTCCAAGACTTATAGCTATTATATGGTTTAACCTTAGATGCTCTCTCAAGACCTGATATGCACACTTCACGTGCCATATGCCATGGACTTTTAGTTCTAGATCTATACTTTAGCAACTTTTGAGGCAATTTGTCGACAAGCTTCTCCCATTTCTCATATCTCATATCCTTATACATAAGGATATCTCAATATTAACTAGAATTTCATTTTTTCCCAAATGAATATTAATGATTGTTTCATGTTTCCAGCATTATAACATGAGTGCATTACACAACTGGGATGTATCATCTTCATGATGATCCTCTTATAAGGAGTATTGTTTTGAACAAGTCATCTGATCTAATATTTGTAGGCGCCCCCGCATATTTTTCTAGATCTTTGACCAAAAAGTCAACTTTGCAAAGATGAAAATACTATTATCCTAGAGTATTCTACTCTTAGCAATCCATTTACACCATAGTAAATGGTAACTCTAAATTTCTGGAAGGCTCTCTGCCTTACCAAACAAGAGCATAAACTAAATATTTGTTTAGCCTTACTAGTGCGTAAATTTTAATTATTATAAATATCATTTCTCTGATTCTTTTCTTTAGAGAAAATCTCAATGCATTCAAATTTATGGGCATTTCTTCCCCTAATGCTGAGATTTGATCTAAAAATTCTTAAATAGGCCTATTTTGTATGTTGCAGTGGTAATATTACATGGTAAATGTATAATTCCACACACTATTCATAAATCAAAGGGTCTGATTTATATGCAGTGAGCTAGACTTCCACAATGCAGTATAGTGGCATGGATAACTACATTGCCCACATTTAGTAGGCTATCCTATCAACTTTTGGGATAATATCTTGACAAGATGGTCACACAAGGATCTAATAGTTGACAAAATAATTCCACAGTCTAGCTTCTTATAATTTTGCTCACTATTTTACCCAAATACTCATACCAAATTTCAAATTATTTTTTGTCACTAATTAATGCGACATGGTCATGATTAGTATTTTACTAGCTAACAACATAATATAAAATTTTCGACTGCTCCACACGTGCATAAATTTAATGCTGGTATATTTCACATGACGAAACTTAATATGCATTGGAATATTGTTCTTCCAAAAGAACTTGAATAATTTAATAATAATTTGTATGTCTCAAATGCACAATAATACAATTATGCTCACCTCCTAGCATGCAATTATATAGTGTCAATGTGCCATGATCATCTTAATTTCATATATAGGTCATGATCAATAATTTGGGAATCATTTTTTTCAAAACAAATCCAAGTCATAATGCATACATGAAACTACTTTATGTAGTAAAAATTTTCGTGTGCATTCATGTCACATGACAGCGACTAACATATTGCCAAAAATGACAATAAATTATGCACCATGTGGATATTGGCAATAGAATAAATAACATTATCTATATCAATCGGATACAAACAAAGTCATTCAATAATTTCCTAAAATGATATCTTCTCCTTTTCACGGCAAACATAAATTTCCATGTAATAGCATGTGCATCAGTTATATGCTTGAAATTAACTCGAAATCCCAATCATACTACTACTTGAGTATGAACTTATGGCATGAAACTAGCATATATATTGAAGGATCATATAGACTTTTAAGTCATAAGATATATTATAGCCAATTTGATCAATTAAGACCAATTCATGATTAAGCTATATATCAGTGCCACCAAATTTTTTTTCTATTTTGTTCTCAAGACATCGGTGCATAAGTAAGCCTTTAATAAATGTTTTGAACACTTATTCTCCACGCAAGACAAAATATAGAATCAAAATTCAAGCATACAATTTTTAATTATTCCATGTAAGCTTAATTATATTACTCCAAGTAAGATATGCTATAAGCATAATGTTCTATTCACATTTTCAAGCAATCAACTTTTCTCCAAGAGAGAAATAATTTAATAGAACAATTTACACCATTTAATGATCTGATGGGATCTTGAAAAATAAGCATCTAATGCATTAGTTCCATCTAAAGCAAAAAATTATATTTGTTCAATATAATAAACATAACCAAACTCTTCAAGGGCCATATTCATGCCAATAATGCAAATCTTGTGAGATAATGACATTTCAAGATAACCGAATGAGAATTAAGCATAATTCTCCACATACCATGGGCTAATAATCACCTTTTAATGCATATTCTTATCAATCAAGACAAGTATTAGTAACATTTAGTTACATAGTCTTAGCCAAATGACTACTTGTGCAAAGAGAATATATACACATAGGACTTATTCATCTAAAATGTGCAATTTGGATATTGGCCTGTTGCGTATGACAACATAACTAACTTATATAGTCATTTAAAGACAATTTGCATAGCCAAAGGATCTCTTTTTGTCAAATATCTATCATGTATGATAGTTTTAAAGATTTACCTCAACCATGGAACAATTGTTTATCTTGCTCAATGTCAACCATGACATTAGCAACCCTTTGCAATCATGATCTCCGCCAACAAATAGGTAGGCGACATCATTGTTGTCATCAAGATGAAGGGATTACTATAACTGGTATAAACCTTCATACTCACCTCGGGCTCCACTCATGCAGATGAGATCAACCTTGCTGCCAGGGCAGAAGAAATGATTGCAACAGACATATACTATGATGTGTCTAAAGCGCCACAATGGTAATCGCCGCTCGCAAACCATATGTTTGGCAATGGTATGACGAAGAAATAAGCCCAATAAAATATTTGGTTCTATTTTTCAAATAAAAATTTGGAGATATGTCATAAATGTCATATCTATCATGTAACATACTACAGACATACTACCTATACGTCCACTCCAGTAACATGAATTGAGTGCAAAATGGTGAAGTTTAAAATTATCATCTTTATGGATAATATCAGTAATTTCCCATAATTTTCTTAGCATTTTTTGGGTTTTTCTTATATCTTTTGGATTTTTAAAACAACTTTTGCATTGCAAAAACCCCTAAGATATTCCCAAAAAATACGTGATGCTAGAAAATAACCATAAAACATGGTTCCCATAATTTTCTAGCATTTTCCATAATTTTATGCATTTTATTTAAGCCAAAATAATTGAAAAACCACCAAATAATATAGAAAAAAGAAATTTCAATAACATCGCCAAAGGTGTAGACTCTCAATATAGTACATGCGACTTTCGTTGCTACTAATGTCTTAGATTCCACCCAAATGAGTAGGTGACACTGCAGTCATAACTTAAGACATAGATTCTACACCATCATACGCTGATTTATACACGATGAAGGTAATTACCAGTTGCATCGCACCAGGAGTAGACCTCACAATAATGGGCAAGTTACTTGCTGCTATAAACATGGACTACATTCCACAAGGAATAGGCGACGTTACGGTTGCAGCCGAAGTCATAGACTCCACTACTTTGTGCTTTCACCAACTCATAGAAATAATCACCAATTTGTGAGGAAAAATGCATTGAAAAATGCAAATGCTAGAAAAACATTGAAATGATAAAAACATCAAGATGTAAATAACTGCACTTCCATATAATTTGCGAATACAATATGTAGGGTAAAATCGCAATATATGCAGCAGTACATGTATTTTCTGCATTTACCCACAATACAAGGGTTAAAATGCAGTTGAAAATGTACAAGCCGAATCATATTTGCAGACACCCAGGACTGAACTTCAAAATTTCCTTTGAAAACTAGTCCTTTCCTTTTATGGGTCGGACTGTTTTGCAATCATCCTCTCTTTCAAGGACTAACATGCGAAACAACAATTTCTTTTATTCCCCAACCAAATGGGCCTTTGGCCCAATTCAATTCCCAACCGCTGGAGGCAGGGTTGCCACCCCTAGCCCCATGTCCGCCGCTTTGGCCGCCCGCCGCCAGCCCATCAACGCCAACCGCCTCCTCGGCCGACCAGCCACCACCTCAGGGTCGTCGCCAGTGGAGGCCACCACCGGAGAGGAGTCGTGGGCTGCTTCCCTGCTGCTCGTGGGGCCGCCGCCACGTCGCCTCCCTGCAAACTTTGGGTGACCATGCGGACGCAGCCCCATCGATCCCTCCACCACTGCAGGCTGCCGCCGACATGCTGTGACTTGTGAGTGCCTCAGGCCTGCGTCGTCGCTTTGGGCAATTGCAGCCTCGAGCGTCGCATTGTACGTACAAGCCTAGGCATCATGCACATGTACTGTAAGCATTCATGCCATGGCACAAGCAACATTGTGCCACACTGAAGACTAATCAAGTCTCCTATAATTACCACAAACATTTCCTGTTTGCACGAGCATGCGCGTGAGTGCCTGGGCAAACGCGCATCTCCAAATTTGGCTAATCGCAATTAGCACAGGAATTAGAACAACCTATCCTTGATTGTGCTGATAACGTGTACAAAATCGATGAGTAGGCAATTGGAGAGAATGTAACGTTCTTTATTGATTCTTCATTCATCACAATGTGTTAGAATAGGGAATCATTCCTTTATACTCTATGAAAGGTATCATGAAGAGACACCTCTCTAATATATAAACTGTCACCCTTTTCTTAATAACTACAATTAGTAGTTAATCTCAAGTTTATCTACTTAATAATATTTCTTAACACTATTCTCACCAAACAAGCCGAAGTCAATGTAAATAATCATGGCCGAACTTTTCTCCGTTTCCGCTTAAAAAAAAAAGCTAACCAAACACGGACCAAAGGTTCACCAACGAGGCTGCATTCTTCTTCGCAGCTGAAAAGTTACGGTAAAAAAGTAAAGTATAGTCTAAGTGCTCTGGAAAAGAGTTTTAGAGAAGCTGAAAAATATATTAAAATATTTTATGAGCTTTGAGAAAATCATTAAAAGTCTTTTAAAATGGCTACAGTGTATTGCTTTAAAAAATAACAAATTTCAAGCTGTACATTTTAATGTAATTTTAAACCAGAAAAAACAATACAAGCTTACTAAAAACCTCTCCAATGTGGAGAGGAAAAAAACCACGTTAAACACTCTATTCACGTGCGTGTGTGCGGTGCCCTAACCCTAGCAAGTGGTATCAGAGCACATCTGGGTTTTCCCGTCGGCGCCGACCTTCATCGACGTTGCGCTGCCGTTGCGCGCACCCACCGTCGCCTCCGCGTGCGCGTCCTCCGTCGCCGGGCCTGCCCCGTCGCCGTCCGTCGCGGCCACCTCCAGATCCGTCGCGCCGGCCTCGGATCCGTTGCCTTCGTCGCCGCCCTGCGTCGACCTCGCGCCGTCGCCGCGCGCGCTCTCTGTCGTCGCCGCACGCGCGTCCTCCGCCGCCGGTCTTGCCGGATCCACCGCCAGCACTGCCAGTTCTAGGCTTGCGCAGCCCCGACGCGCTTCACCGGCGTCGCGTTCCGCCCGCCGCCTCCCGTGCGTCTCTCGCACGTTGCCGTCTCCGTCCGGCTACTCCGCGCCGGCGTCTCGTCGCCCGGCTGCACGCGCGAGTGGAAGAGCAGGGAGGACAGCGCGTGGTGGTGCTGCCTTGGACCCGCGCGAGTGGAAAAGCAGAAGACGCTGCCTCAGCGTTCCCACGAAATTGAAGAAGAGGACAGCGCTGTGCTTTGGGGTGACCGGACGAGACTTCCCTGCTCCCAAGCGTGTTCCCGTGCGTGCTCCCGAGACACTGACAGTGGGGAGTGGGACCGAGAGAACAGTGCGTTGTGAGAAGGGAGCACGGGAGGGAGCAGGAGACGGGAGCAGGCAAGCCTCACACGGGGTGACCTGCACGTAAAGAAAAGAAGCTGCCCGGCTCGTGTTTCCACGCGAGAAAAAGAAAACTTACTGCTCGGCCACTGTTCATCTGCGTGAAACTGCTACATTCACCCTCTGATTTACCAGGAAAATTTATTTTCTTGGTTCAACTACTGATCTGCACTTTTATTTTCGCCATTATGTCTACAAAAATTGACATTGCGAAGTTTGATGGCAAGATCAGTTTTTTTATCTGGCAGGTTCAAATGAAGGCCGTTCTTACGCAGCTCAGTGTCCGAAAAGCACTAAAGGCCAGAGGATATGTCCGCAGATGAATGGGAGGAAATCGATCAGAAAGCTTTGTCTGCCATACAACTCAGTTTGTCCACAGATGTTTTGCGTGAAGTCATTAACGAGAAGACTGCTGCCTCATTGTGGAAAAGCTGGAGACGCTATACATGACGAAAAGTCTCGCCAACAAATTGCGCCTTAAAGAACGTCTCTACACTATTCGCATGGAAGAAGGTACCTCCATTCAGTCTCATCTTAATGAGTTTAATTCAATCATCATTGATCTAGAGCAGCTAGATGTGAAAATTGACGATGAAGATAAGGCAATTTTGTTGGTTGTCTCTTTGCCTGAAACCTTTAAACACTTTAAAGAAATTATGCTTTATGGCAATCATGATACCCTCAGTTTTGATAATGTTAAATCAAATTTGTTGTCAAAGGAGAAATTTGATGTTGATTCTCGTTTCGGTGAAAAGGGTGAGGGGTTAATTGTTAGAGGTAGATCTGAACAACCAGGCAGTTCTAATAGATCAAAATCCAGATCTAAATCAAGAGGTCGTAAATCCAACAATTTTTGTCGTTATTGCAAAAAGAACAATCATGATATTTCTCAGTGCTATAAATTGAAAAATAAGGAGGAAAGGCGAAAAAAGAAGGATAATGAGAAATCTTGGTAGATGCTAGTTTTGTTGATCATAATGATAGTGGTGAGGCTCTTATTACTACATCTGACATTAAGAAACGTACTTCTTGGATTATTGATTCTGCATGTACTTTTCATGTCTGCCAATATAAAGAGTGGTTTTCTACATACACTCCTGTTGATAATGATGATGTTGTTATTGGTGATGAGTCTCCACTTAAAATTTCTGGCATTGGTTCTGTTCAAATTAAAACTCATGATGGCACAGTTAGGACCCTTAATAATGTTCGCCATGTTCCCAGAATGAAAAGAAATCTTATTTCTCTTGGCACCATAGAAGCTTTGGGTTACAAGTTTACCGGTGAAAATGGTGTTCTTAAGATTTCAAAAGGCAACCTTGTTGTGTTAAAAGCTGATCATGTAAATAGTCTATATTACTTGTAAGGATCTACAGTTACAGGTTCTGCAGCTGTTTCGATTGCATCAAATTCTCATAATACCAAGATTTGGCACATGCGCTTGGGTCATATGAGTGAAAAAGGTATGCATCTCTTGCATAAGAAAGGACTTTTACATGATATTGGCAAACTTGATTTCTGTGAGCATTGTATTTTTGGCAAACAAAAGAGGGTCAGTTTTGCTATTTCAACTCACCAGAGTAAAGGAGTTCTTGATTATATTCATTCTGATCTTTGGGGTCGTTCACCTTTTCCTTCTCTTGGAGGATGTGAGTATATGATTACTTTCATGGATGATTTTTCTCGCAAAGTTTGGGTTTATTTCTTGAAACACAAGAATGATGCTTTTTCCACTTTCAAGACTTGGAAAGCTCTAGTTGAAAATCAAACTGGCAAGAAAATCAAGAAATTAAGAATTGACAACGGATTGGAATTTTGTAGTGGTGAGTTTAATGCTTATTGTGCTGATCATGGTATTGCAAGACATCATTGTTCGGTGCTCCTCAACAAAATGGTGTGGCGAGCGAATGAATCGTACTCTTCTAGAAAGGGCTCGTTGTATGCTCTCCAATGCAGCCTATGGGAGAAGCGTGCTTTATAAGTGAGGCTAACGCCACAAATGCTTATTTGGTTAATCGCTCTCCAAATTCAGCGATTGATTTTAAAATCGAAGAGGTTTGGTCGGTAACCTGTTGATTATTCTAATCTAAGAATTTTTGGGTGTCCTGCTTATGCTCATGTTAATAATGGTAAATTGGAGCCTAGAGCTAGAAAATGCATATTTGTTGGCTATGGTCTTGGTGTCAAAGGATATCGTTTATGGTGTCCTGATTCTCGCAAGGTGATCGTTAGTCGTGATGTTACTTTTGATGAAAAGGCTATTTATTCATCTGATAGTAATACTGCAAGTGAATCAGAAATTTCTGGTGATGGTACAAGTCACACTGAATTTGAATCTACTGTTGATTCTGTTACTAGTTCTTCTTCACAACCAGTTGCTATACAATCAGATGATACTCATGCTAGTGTGGATCCAACACCTCCTGCCACTAATGATCATTGCATTGCTCGAGATAGAATTAGGAGAAATATCCAGCTGCCTGCTAGATATCGTGACACTGATAATGTTGCCAACTATGCTGCACAAGATATTTGTGATGTTTTTGAGCCTTCTTCTTATTCTGAAGCTATCTCATGTGAAAACTCTTCCATGTGGTTGTCTGCTATGAATAAAGAAATTGAGAGCCTTCACAAAAATTGTACATGGGATTTAGTGGAGCTTCCTGAAGGTAAAAGACCTTTAAAGTGCAAATGGATTTATAAGAAGAAGGATGGTATTTACGGAGTTGAACCGCAAGATAGAAAGCTCGGTTAGTGGTTAAAGGCTTTGAGCGAAGGAAGGTATTGATTTTAATGAAGTTTTTTCTCCTGTTGTTCGCCATACTTCTATACGAGTTATGCTTGCTTTAGTTACTTTATTTGATTTGGAGTTAGAGCAACTTGATGTCACAACTGCATTCTTGCATGGAGACTTAGAGGAGGAGATTTATATGGCCTTAACCTGATGGGTTTGTTACTTCTGGAAAAGAGCATTTAGTTTGTCATCTGAAAAAGTCTCTTTATGGTCTCAAACAAGCTCCAAGGCAGTGGTATAAAAGGTTTGACTCATTTATGATGGCACAAGACTATTCTCGCAGCAACTATGATCATTGTATTTATTTTAAGCAATTTTTCAATGGATCATTTGTGTACTTGCTGCTTTATGTTGATGATATGCTCATTGCTTCTCATAACAAGTCATTGATTGATCAATTGAAGGCTCAACTTAGTCATGAATTTGAGATGAAAGATCTTGGACCAGCAAAGAAAATTCTTGGGATGGTAATTCAGCGTGATCGGAAGGCTGGTAAATTATTTCTATCTCAGAAAAGCTACATTGAGAAAGTTCTTGAAAAATTTAATCTCAATGATTGCAAGCCTGTTTCTACGCCATTTGCTTCACATTTTAAATTATCTTCAAGTCAATGTCCTACCAATGAAGAAGATAAGGACTATATGTCTCGTGTAAATAGTATTCTAGTCTTTGTTGGTAATCTTATGTATGTTATGATCTGCACAAGACCTGATTTGGCTCATGCTGTTAGTGTGGTTAGCAGATTTATACATAATCCTGGCAAGCAACATTGGAATGCAGTCAAGTGGATTCTTCGTTATTTGAAAGGTACTTCTGATTTTGGCTTGATGTTTGATAAAAGCAAGGTGAAGACAAATAGTGTTGTTGGGTTTGTTGATTCTGACTATGCTGGTGATCTTGATAAAAGGAGGTCTATTTCTGGATATCTGTTTTCATTGTGTGGTTCTGCAATAAGTTGGAAAGCTTCACTACAGTCTATTGCTGCCCTTTCTACTACTGAGGCAGAATATGTTTCAGCGACTGAAGGTGTTAAAGAAGCTATTTGGTTGCAAGGTCTGGTTTCTGAACTTGGTATTCCACAGGATGTTAATACTGTTTATTGTGATAGCCACAGTGCTATTTGTTTGACCAAGAATGATATGTACCATGCCAAGACCAAGCACATTGATATCAAGTACCACTTCATCCGTGATATTGTTGCTGAAGGCAAGATTATTGTGGGAAAGATACATACTGATGAAAATCCAGCAGACATACTTACAAAGCCACTTTCAAACACCAAGTTCAAGCATTGCCTTGACTTGGTTGGTATTCACGAGCTTAATACCTACGGGGTTGAGGAGACAATGCTACTATGGATTTAGAGTCGAGGGAGATTTGTTGGGTTTTGACTCTAATTCTTATTGGATTAGGACTCAATTTTGGGCTTTATTTGAGCTATTTTCTATATATATAATGGCAGATACGTAAACCGCAGCAATCATAGTGATTGTTTTCCCGTGGTTTTTTTCCTCTCCACATTAGAGAGGTTTTCCACGTTAAACACTGTGTTCACGTGCGTGTGTGCGGTGCCCTAACCCTAACACAGTCTCCATCACCTCTTCCGTGGCAGCGACGGCGTCTGTCGCGGCGTGCAGTCGTTTCCCGTACGCATCTCTCCATGTGCACCACCTCCTCCCAGCGAAAAATCTCTTGACCACAAGCCTATAGTTCCCTTCCAGATGGAATGCTGATGAGAATGCTGCAGGTTGCAGCCTGCAGTGGTGTTTAACTTTTGTTTTCCTGTGGAAAAATCGTGCATGGTGAGGACAAAAATTGCCATTCAGGACGCATTTGTCTTACCGCGCTTTTTTTTATTTTCTTTTTTCAGTGCATGGCCTTTCTTTCACGAACCATAGATAAGAGGCATTGACAATCTGAGCAGCATCGCAAATACATACGAGTAACAAGTCCTCTGGTTTTTCTACTATAAGATTTCACGCGAAAATGACACGTAACGAGTGCCACGGAAGCAAAATTTGTTCTTTGAAAAGGAGTCTACACGACGAGGGGGTGCACTATTTACAATGAAATCAAGAACACAGCAATTTGCAGGCCATCAGCTTAATCACGAGTAGACGATTAGGAGAAATACAGTGTACAACCACACAGACTACAAAGCAACTTGAAACTCACGAACCGGCGCACGGCACGATACAGGCTTGCTTCTTGGTGACGGCTCGGACCGAACCGGACATACGACCAGCTGTTTAGCAAGCACAATTCAGGAATCTCAAGTATAATGTTATTGTGACGTCTGATCACTGTCTGAAACCTAGCTCAGTTGCTCAGGTATCCCGTGCTGCAGAGACGAATCGTAAGCACTAGCGATGTTTTTGTCATCGAATGGCGAAGTCCGACCTGCATACGGCGAGACAAGTCCACCAAACTATCACGCTTTCCAGCATTAGCTTTCAACCAGGATGAACAAACTCTTCTCGTTTCAAAGCATCACGGGAAGCCACCATTGCACCAAGAAACCCGGAACTTATGCGGCGATGCATCCTGCGTTGCTGCTGCTATCGATCTTGGCCACCTTGCAGCAACGAACAGCCGCCGTCGATGTCGCCACGGCGGACGCGGTGTGCCCGCCGGCGACGTGCGGGAACCTGACCATCACCTACCCGTTCTGGCTGGCCGGCCGGGACCAGTCCACCTGCGGCCCGCCGGCGTTCCAGCTCAAGTGCAACAGCTCCACGTCGGGCGCTTTCTTGAGCAGCTCCTACATCAGGGTGCTCGGCGTCGACTACGGCAGCCGCTCCCTGGTGGTCGTCCACGCCCTCCTGGCCGCCGACACCGCGTGCAGCGTCATCTTCAACGTGTCCTCCGCCTTCGCCATCACGGACAGGTTCATGATCAGCCGGAGCAACCGGGAGCTCTACGTCCAATCCAGGTGCAGAGAGAGGAAGCCGCCGCCGGGTTCGGTGCCGGTGACCAACTGTCCAAGCAACAGCAGTGGCATGTTCGCGTACCTCGGGGGAAACTACGGCACCGGCCAGCCGCCGGCAAACGACGGGGGCTGCGAGATGGCCGTGTTTCCGGTGCTCGGATCGGGGCCAGCGGACATGACGGCGGCCAACTACAGGCGGCTCATAAGGGGCGGGTTCCTGCTGGAGTGGGAGCCCGTCGGTGACTGCAACGCCTGCAGGGCGAGCGGCGGGCGGTGCCGGTACGACGCCAGCACGGCGATGTTCGCGTGCCTTTGCTCCGACGGCGGCCTGCGCGCGTCCGCTTGCGGTAAGCTAAGCATGCAACATGCTAGTCTTGTAAAGTTGTCATCGTGCAGATTTTCCTTCCAAAACTATTACCATTCCTATACTGATAATCTCCTTATGTACTCAACGTTACATTTTCATGCAGATGGTAAGCACAAAAGCAAGTTGACTTTGATAGGTAAGTTCTTTGCTGCCTAATATAGTATTTAATATGGTTTTGCTAATTCACAGTCGCCTTAATTTTTTTTATTTACAGTCACTTGAAATTGAACAGTAGCAACTTGCCTGAAGTTTCATGTTGCTAATGTTCAGTAGCTCACCTCTTGTTTCAGTGTCCCTGTCTGCTGTGGCTGGCTTGATTTTGGCATGTCTAGCTTGTCTGATGTACCGCCAGAAGCAAAAATTCAGATCAGCAATCTGCGACATTTACTCTGGCTATAGATTAAATGCAGAAGAAGTGTTAAGAAAATGTGGAGCTCTTTCTCTGAAAAGTTACAAGTACTCGGAGCTGAAGAAAATAACGAGATCCTTCAAGGATAATCTAGGAGAAGGTGGGTATGGTGTGGTATACAAGGGAACCCTGCAAAATGGCAGACTGGTTGCGGTGAAGCTCCTGAAAGTATCAAATGGCAAAGGAGAAGATTTCCTGAACGAAGTTATGAGCATCAGCCGGACTTCTCATGTCAACATTGTCACTCTACTCGGTTTTTGTTTAGAGGGATCCAAACGAGCACTTGTGTACGAGTACATGCCCAGTGGTTCTCTGCAGAAGCATATTTATTCTGAGAGTTCAAAGCTGGCAATTGGATGGGAAATGTTGCTGAAAATTGCGATCGGCATTGCGAGAGGGCTGGAGTATCTGCACCAGGGTTGCAGCACTCGCATAATCCATTTTGATATCAAGCCTCATAACATCCTTCTGGATCACGAGTTCTGCCCAAAAATTGCAGATTTCGGTCTGGCAAAGCTGTGCCACCTCAAAGGCAGCGTCCTTACGACGGCCGAAGCTAGAGGAACAGTTGGTTTCATTGCCCCAGAAGTGTTCTCTAGAGGTTTCGGAGTGGTCTCAACAAAGTCAGATGTGTACAGCTACGGAATGATGCTCCTAGAAATGGTTCGAGGAAGAAAGGATCTGAAAGAACACACGAAAGAATACACAGACAGCTATAGTGAAACATTTTTCCCACACTGGGTCTATGATCGTCTGGTGATGGAACTGCAAGGTTGTGAAGTCACAAATGGAGTTGAAGAGATTGTGAGAAAGATTACCATAGTTGGATTGTCATGCGTGCAGATGACACCTGAAAGCCGTCCTTCCATGAGCAGAGTTGTAGAAATGTTGGAGAGGGACATCCAGGAGTTGGAGATGCCGCCCAAGCCGTTCCTCTGCTCTCCCTTGCACTCAACAAATGTTTCACTTTATACATCTGTCCAAGTTACGATGCCTTTATCATGATATGCATCAGGCTGTTGTACATAGGTCCCGTTTGGCACAGCTTTAGCTCTCAGCTCTATCTTAGATATGGAGTTTATAAGTTAAAATAAAGTAATTGAAGTTTATATTTTTAGTTTAAAATATAAATATGATGTTTCATCTAGACATACTCAATATACCAACAACTCCAGCTTCATTAATTTCTGAAGCTAGGAATAGGATGCTCCACCAACTCCACCAATTTTGGTGAAGCTGAAGTTGTGCCAAACTGGGCCATACTAAAAGGACATTTTTAGGATTTTCTTGATATTATGTTCACAACTGCATATCTGTAATTTTTCAGGGCCGCAGCCTTAAAACTTGTTTTCTGTTGTTGTATTTTGAGATGTACAGATGTAATTCCTTTCGTGTGTCAAAAAGTGGCATTCGAGCTGATATTTTCTCGCCAGTCAAGCTTTCACCGTACAATTATGTGTGTCTTGACTTTAGCAAGTGCACCCACGCTGGAACGGGTACATTCTTGGCTCTTCACCCCTGCAACTCGGTCTTCCTGGTTTGTTCAAAGTTTCTACTGCCTATGAGATAGACCCACCAATGAAGTGATCCGCGTGTTCAACTTAGCAACTCAGCAATCAAGCTTTGGGTTGGAAAGCGTAGTCTCAGACATCCGAGATCTACCATTTCTGACTGAGTGCAGCACTGCAGCTGTGAAAGCGACAATGATTCAGCTCCAGGGTTCTTTTGCAAATTAAGTTGATGGTACCACATAAGAGATAGCTCCTCTTCGTCTCTTAGGTAAGTCATGCCAATGTAAACAGTAGAACCTGCCAATCCTCTGAAGGACCAGGTGCTGACTTCTGACAAAAACTGGAGTACGTTGTCTGACAAGGGCATGCTGTTGACGACTTGATGAGGTCAAGCGTACTAGATCAGTCTCAGTGCGAACGCTGTAAACTTCAGTAGCATCAGACCTTGGTGGTCAAGACTTGCCCTTTGGGCACTGCCCCGTTGAACGATTGGCAGGTCATGCTCTTCAACCTCCATCTCGCCTTCTTGTATTCGTCTCCATCTCCACACAATTCATCACCTGAGTTCCGATGTCCCCAATCATATTATTATTGCTGTGTTTAGTTCTCTCCCAGGTAGCACTTATTCAGTCAGACGAGCAAGGAGAGAGCTGCTCGCCCAAGGCATGTGGCAACCTGTCTATCTCGGACCCATTTGGGTTTGTCTCAGAGCAGGAAACAGACACAAAATGTGGCCGGCTGGGCTTCGAGGTTCACTGCAACAACAGCATTCCATACCTCGGATACTATCGGCGCAAGTACCGTTTCCAGATCCTCAACATCTTCTATGACAACAACTCCTTGCTCGTTGCCGACATCCACAAGCTTCAAGACTTCAGTAGCTCCAGCTCCAAAGGCTGCCATGTTCTGACCACCAACACCTCCTCCAAAGTGGGGCTTCCATTCTTGATCAGCCCTGTCAATCTGAACCTGATCTTCTACAATTGCACCAAGCCACATGAGGCAACGCAGCAGGATAGGGAGCTTGTGGAAACAAAATGCCACAGTAAATTGCTTGTTCGCGTTGGAGGGCATTATAAAGCTTCAGGCAGCTATGAACAGTACTCAGTCGAAGGCTGCAGCACAACCCTCGTGCCAGTGCTGGCGACGTCTGGCAACGCAAACGCGAGCAGCTATGAGCAACTCATCGGAGACGGCTTCCTCTTGACATGGAAGCCACCTTCTAGTAAGTTCACTCGAGAGATTTTTAAGATCAATCTAGGGAGAGCAATGCATGCATTGGGCACATAAAAGTTCTGACTGTACTTAAGAAATTTAAAATCTAAAACAAATAAAAATTCTGACGCTTCCCTCAAAAAAGATAAAATCCTGACGTCAACTATATTGCTCCAGTAGAACATTTAACAGCTCAGTACTGTACATGAATTACCACGAGCTAAAATTTATACTCTTATTGGGTTGCCAACCTATAAAGAAAAAAAATTCATTATGCACTTTGTCCTCTAAATTCTATAATAGGTGGCATGAGGCTGTTTGGAGAATAAATTCTATAACCGTGAAGTAAACCATGTACTCGTAAATGTAAAGTATTTTACTCCTAGTGGCAATTCAAACTAGATCTAAAAAAAAAAAGCACCCTACATAAATTAAGACAAAAGAAAAAAAAAATCATTTACTGTCAGTTGAAAAGTTATAATATCATAACGGTTTAGTAGAAGAGATAGCAAATGCATTAAAATATGTGCAACTAACAATGAACAGAAATTGTTGAAAATTGCTGGTAAGTAATAGATAGTATAGAAAAAAACACACCTTGGTAGCAGATTGGTTAAAACTCCATCACAGCATACAATGCTTTTGTAGTTATGGGGAAACCTTGCAACAAATACACTGTACTGGCAAAAAAACAATTTGTTACAGAAAGAAACTAGATATATTAATTTCAGGAAATAAATGTTGAGAAAAATTGGACAGGCAAACCACACGTTCAATCTTGGGCCACTGTCACCAGTCATGCTACACATCCCTTGATTGGGTTTTGCTGAATGATCATACAGCCAAGTCCTAGGTCTTTAGATATAATGTCCCCAATGGCTCAGCCTGCTGGCTATTGATATGGTCTAATTTCTCTCCCCTAATTAGCATGGCAATCAAGAACTCATAAGAGCGTTCACAGTGCTGTTACTATGATCGTTACTTAGTCTGCCACGTAGGAAAAAAGAGTGACATGGCAAGTACTTAATAAGGAGAGAGAAGCCAATCGTTGCTTGTTTAAGTAACAATAAGCAATCATTACTTCACATCAATCGAGACACTAGTAACGACTTAGCAACTCACTGTTGTTCTCACTGTTTCTTCCCACAACTTTTCAACCAATCAAGAAGCGGTACTAATAAATGTAAAAAACTATCTCAAGTAGCTATGCATTGTGTCTACTATTTTTTATACTATTACTTAGATGACATGGCACATGTTGCAACGATTTATAGTAACGGTGCATTGTGAACGCTCTAATTGAGCTGTTTGCCCAACAAACTGTGGTAATTGGACCATCTCAGGTCCAAACTTGCTCACTGAGGGCACGCAATGGAGAGGATATGTGGTTTGACTGACTACAAGATCTATTCTTACAAGTTAAACAACACTCTAGGTCTGATACGAAATCCTGACTTCTTCTACCAACACGGCTTATACCTTGTCACTGGGGGTCACAAATTAAAATGTTCGAGTCAATGGTCCATTCCAGTCATCAACACCACCTCCATAATCGGCCTCTCTTCTATTGTTGCATGAAACCGCCAGCTCTGTTGGCCAGAAACTAGAACTGTCTCAATAAAATGCACCAACAATTCTTTTATTCAGGCTGAATATGACCTCAGTTAACTCAAAATACAGAGCAGTACATGATGGCCTCGATTTGTTAATCTGAGATGTATTTCTGTACTGCCCTGTCAGATAAGATCTGGCACCAATATATCTTATAATAATTACAATAAAAAATTGCAAAATACACTATTGTGAACCTCAAAATAACTAGTAATTTACCATAAAACAGAGAGCATCGATGCTACAATTACTGAAAATATGTAAGCAATCATTTTACTCTTCCATAGTCATTTCCTTTAGATATTATTTCATTGCAATTGCAATTTTATTGATTCCAATCATAATCTATTGCAGATAGGAGGCATAACATAAGGTTAATTTTGATAGGTATGTATTTCTGTTGGTTATTGAGCTACTCAAGCATGCATATGTCTAAAAGCTTTCAGCTGCAGCTAAGCCTCGTGATTGTTAATTTTAATAGGTATGTATTTTTGCAGGATATTAGGTTATTCAAGTATGCATCTGGCTATATATTCTTTTGTTGCCTATTAAGCTACTCAAACATGTGTCTGTCTAAAGTTTCAGCTAGCGAGTCAAATCAAGAGCAGCTTAAAGGGCAAGAGACTTGTGGACGGGCTACTGCGACCTGAAGGGCGATTAGGGTTTCCTTGGCTGCCGCTGCCGCCGGCGACCGGCGTAGCCACCGTGGCCCTTCCTTCCACCGCCCCCAGTCATCCCCATGGGTTAGGGCTTCCCTTCCTGTCCCCGTCTCCATCCGCCACCGCCACGTAATGATGGAGCCCCACCACCCCTCCCTAACCGCCATTGGGGCAGCCGTCAGCGCCGCCGCAGTTGGGTCTGAACCTCTACGCCTCCCTCCTTACGTCGAACCCCTCCTCCCATGCCTGAAGCTCCCAAGAAGGCTCCGCTTCGAGGACGCCTAGCCCGCAAGCCCGCCCAGATCCCGTGGGTCACCTAGCCTCAGCATCACCCAGAGCTGCCAGATCCAGTCGGCGGCGCCATTCACAAGTCGCTCCTGCCTCTTAACTGCATAGATTTGGTGGTTGGAGCACTGGATCTCGCCTGCAGTGATGTCCTCGCCGCGTGCGTTTCGCCATAACTCCTCTGTGTGGCTCCTCCTCGACCACACCGTCGCTGCGCCACCCTACGCCGCCTCACATTTGCGCCTTCAAGTCTATTTCCTAGGAGAGCGTCTGGACGAAGGTCGGTACCAAAAGCGGGGTGGCGCAGATGCCCCTTCCCCCCACCACGGCCACTAAGCCTCACTCCAGTTGCACTTATACAACGGTTCTCTGCTCCCCACCTAAGAATGGTTCTCCAGTAGGGAGGCTGGTCTTCAAGGTGCCCTCTGCCTCCGCACACCACCTCCCACATTCACCTTCACTCCGCTCCACCAACCGGACGCCATATTTGCTTCAAATGCCTAGGCTCGGATCATCTTATTGCATCTTGTCGAGACCTAGTCCACTACTTCTCTTGCCGGCGGAGTAGGCACCGCTCCTTTCAGTGCACAGCCATCCTCGCGTCACACCTCACTCACGCCAAGGTTGCCGACCGGGGACGCAATGCCGAGGTGTGGCCCTCTGGCGACCCCGACAACCGCCCCGCAAGAAGTCCAGCTTCATCCTTGCCTCCGCGGACATAGTGGATGACCTGGAGATCCTCCAGACACGCTACATGGTCACCACACTCCGTGGCGGCGTGCGTCCCGCTCTGGCAAAAGCCACTGACGACGCGCATATCGCAATCATCAACGCCTCTGGCGGTCCCTGGGAAGAGGTGTCCATCACCAACCACTACCTAGAGGACTTTCTTGTTCGGTTCCCCACCTGGGCTACTCGGGACCGAGCCGTCTCCAGAGGGCAGTTCAGCTTCGATGCCATCGACGTCAAGCTTCAACACTGGCTCCTGCGTCTGGCCAGCAACAGCGCGAAGCTTCTACCTTACCGCGTTTGTCTCTACATGTAGAACTTCCCGTTGCACGCGTAGAATGAAAGAGCGGTCGAGTGCGTCCTAGGTGGCTCGTGCGCCTTCTAGTGCATCGAGGAGCGAACATGGCCTCGCGATGAGACCGCAACTCTCAACGCCTGGGCATAGGCAGCTTCTCTGGACGACATCCCGAAGATACACTACCTCTACATCGCCGCTTCCTTGCTGCCGACGGGACAATTGTCACCAAGGAGGACACAGAGTTCAAGATCCTCATCCATCTCGATGTCATGGAGGACCGCTCCAGTGGACCCAGGGCCTACATCCATGTTTCCCGGCTTGCTTGGGAGCTCGGTGTCGTGGATGGCAAGGCGAAAGCCTGCAGGAGCTGCACTCCAACGCCGCTTGTGCGCCACCACCCCAGGACCGCGACTCCGACAACCAACAGCGACAAGTCGTGGGCGCCTCGGTGCGGGTCGCTCGAGCTCCCTTTCCATGCGCATCACCTTCTCCAAGCTAGGCTGCCACACCAAGTCCCCTCGTCGTGCGAGCCAGATGGGTGAAGCGAAATCGAGCCATCGCCGACACTCCTCTCCGCCAACGGTCGCCACACACAACTGGACCTTCATGGTGCCTCCGTCACACCCGGTCATCTCTCCCTTGTCTGGATAAGCCAGCCCGCTGTGTCGGTCAAGGTCGGCGGGTGGTCTTCACAGCCCGCCACCGGCTCACTTCGGAGAGAGCATCTTGGGGTCGGTGCCTTTAGGCCTGACGGGCCACGCCACTGCGGTTGCTCCTGCTGTTGCTGCCCTCCTTTAGGCCAAGACTCCAGGGCAAGACCCTAGCTCCACTAGCATTACTGCTAGCCCGCCGTCACAAATACTAAAGCCTCAAGCTGCTAGCAACAAGGAGTGTACCACCTTCCCCAACCCATCGAACAGCCCGGTTCTGGTTGCCGAGGACCTCCCACCACGTCGGACATCCATGTTGCATAGGCTGGTGCTTAGGTGATCCAAGGCAAATTGTCACCTCAACAAGCACTGCACGACGCCCGGTCCATCGCTACCCAGGTCCTACCTGACTCTCCGTCATCGTTTCCATCACTTGGCAAATTCCTTCATGCCTTCACTATTCCTACCAAACCACCCATCGTGCAGGTCTTTCGTCGCCGGCCCCGCAAGTCTACCAGTTCATCTCCCCCCAAGGCTGGCCGTAGTGCTCGCTTGGCCGCCAAGGCTTCCTCCAAGCTCCCTGCCGGAATCAAGGCACGCCGCGTCATCGCCAGAAGGCTCCACCCTTGGATGGCCGCTATGGAGCCACTTCAGGAGCTAGACGCCCTCAGCAACCTTCTTGGCAAGCCACTCCCGGAGGGCACTGTGCCCGCCCTTGCCGACCTCACTAGAGTACAGCTCGCCGGCCCGACCACGGTGGCGGGAGCTGAACATGTGGCAACTTCCACCCTCCCCCCCTATGATACGGCAACCACCTCAACCCTCCTAGACGCCAAGCTCATAGGTGCCTCCTCATCAACATTGTTCATCTTCTAATTGGGTTAGGAGGTTTTGCCAACGCCGAGAACCGTTAGCAGGGTTTGAGTCTTGTCTTGGCCATCTATGCTCAACCCTTCTTGTGCTCCTTGTGACGTACCCCGATCGTCACTTGTATCCCCCTTATATACTCTATTTCGCAACTAGGATTTCGAGCGGCAATATCGTCCTTGCCTCGCCCTCCCTCATGTACTCATCAAGACGTACGCCATCACCTCCTAATTTGGGTTCAACAGGTTGTTTGGGCTTCTGTTAATCCCTACTTGTCGCGGTCTCTAGTGTATGGATAGTACAACCATCAATATCCTCAACTAGAACATTCGTGGCCTCAATTCGGGCGCACACCGCAGCGTCCTTCATGATTTGTCCAAGTCCCACCGCACATCGATAGTCTGCATTCAACAAACCAAGCTGGCGGCGATATCCACACAAGACGTCACCGAGCGCATTGGACTGCGGTTCTCTTCTAACTTCGCTCACGCCCAAGGGATGGCACTAGGGGAGGCATTGAGGCATTTTGCTTGCAGTCGATGAAACCATCTTCGCTCTCGACAACGTCTCTCTCGCGTCGCATAGCATCTCCGCGCGTGTCTCCTCTAAGCTTGATGGTTCCTCGTGGTTTATCATAGTTGTCTATGGCCCTGAACACCGACAGGAGAACTTCTCTTCCTGGACAAGTTAATCTCTTGCGCGCCGCAGAGGGAGGACCCACCTTGGCTAATCCTCAGGGACTTCAACCTCATCTACCAAGCGGTTGACAACGGCAACAACACCTTCAACCCCACCCTCATGAACACATTTTGCTCTATTCAACCAGCTAGAGCTCCTTGAGCTAAACCTCTCTGGTCGTAGATTCACTTGGAGTAATGAGCGCTCCATCCCGATGCTGACAAGGATTGACTGAGCCTTCTGTACGGCCAGTTGGAACAGACACTTCCCTACGGTCGCTTTGCGAACCCTCGCCACCCTCGTTTCAAACCACGCCCCTACTCCTCAGCGACACAGCGCAGCACCTAGCTCGTTGTTTCAGGTTCAAAAACTCTTGGCCCTCACTACAAGGCTTCCATCAGACCATGCAAGAAGCCTGGGCTAGGGAGGTGGCCTCCTGCAACCCCTACCGAGTGCTCCACATTAAAACTTTCCCGCTCTCCGAAGGCACCCACTAAATGGGCAAGAACCAAGATCAGCAACATCAAAAGCCAACTGGATGTCATAAACGAGCTCATCCTACTCCTTGACCAAACGCAGGAAATCCGGGCCCTGTCTTTGCAGGAGTTTGAGCTTTGCCAACTCCTTAAAACCCGTTGCCTCGGCCTTATGGCCCTAGAAAAGACTAGAATTCAGCGAAGGGCATGAATCCAATGGATTAAAGCGACGGATGCCGATACCAGATTCTTCCACCTCCGTGCCAGCTCCAGATGTCAGAAGAACTCCATGCACTCTATTAGCACCTCTGCCGGCACTATGATTGCTCACTCGGACAAAGAAGCTGAATGCCACCGCTTTTTTGAAGAACACCTTGGCACCTCTTTCACCATGACATCTCCCTATGCTGGGATCGCCTATGCTACATGCAACATGACCTTGCTGACTTGGAACTTCCGCTTGAATAGGAGGAAATCAAATAGACCATCTTCTCTATGCCCACTAGAAAGGTGCCAGGCCCCGATGGCTTCTCTGGCCTCTTCTTCCACACCTATTGGGATATCATCAAAATGGACATGGGCTTTCCAACACTTTTACAATCAAGACGGGATCGGCCTCTGCCTTCTTAATGCAACAAACATCGTCCTCTTACAGAAAAAAGATGAATGTCTGTGGTTGTTGGACTACAGGTCGATCAGCCTGATGCATAGCTTCAGCAAAAACTCACGAAGCTTCTCGCCAATAGGCTCGCTCCGCTTCTCGACCGCCATGTATCACTAGAGCATGTTCATTAAGAAACGGTGCATACAAGACAACTTCCTCTACGCCCAGAATGTGCTTCACGATCTCCATAAGCGCAAAATTCCAGTGCTCTTCCTAAAGCTGGACTTTGAGAAGGCCTTCGACTCCGTCCACTAGGAATACCTTATAGAACTTATGGAACGGCTAGGCTTCGAACAAAGATGGCAAAACTGGATCTCTATTCTCTTAAGCTCGGCCTAGTCCTCCATCCTCCTCAATGGAGTTCCGAGTCCTAAGATCTGGCACGCCAGAGGGGTTCAGCAAGGAGACCCCATATTTCCTATGCTTTTCATCCTTGCCATGGCTCCTATTCAACGTCTCTTCCAGGTGGCCTCAAAGGATGGGTTGCTCTCTCCGATCCAATCTAGGCCTCACCCTGCGTACCTCTCTCTACATAGACGATGCCACAATCTTCATTAGCCCCGTCAAAGAAGAGCTTGATGCAGTACCTGCTATCCTTGAGGCCTTCGAGTCCACCTTGCGCCTTCGGACTAATTTCAACAAATGTGCGGTCTACCCCATCAACTGCCAAGAAGAAAACCTCGATGTTGTGCTCAGCTCCTTCCCAAGCCTCCGTGACAACCTGCCCTGCCGCTACCTTGGGCTACCTCTCCACACTATGAAATTTCGGCATGCCCACTTCCTCCCACTCATCAACAAACTTCGTGCAAGGCTACATGCTTAGAAAGGTAGCCTCCTATCTATGGCTGGACGCCTTACCCTACTCAACACGGTCCTCTCCGCCATCCCAATGAACTCATCACAACATTCCAGTTGCCAACATGGGTAGTCAAGAAGATTAACAAGATCATGAGGCCGTTCCTAGGGAAAGGGGCAAAGGGTGCTCATGGGGGCCACTTCTAGGCCAATTGGAACTTGGTCTGCTGTCCAAAGCGCATGGAGGGCTGGGTGTCCCAAACCTTTTGAAATTTGGTAGATCTTTGAGACTCCATTGGTTGTGGCACGAGCGGAAATTGCCTAACAAGCCTTGGGTTGGCACTCCAACACCTTGTGATGAGCGCGATAAGGCACTCTTTCGAGCTGCTACTACAATCACCCTCAGTAATGGACAAAAGGCTGACTTCTGGCATGAGCATTGGCTCTAAGCCTCGGCTCCACGACACTTAGCCCCAACCTCTATCTTATTGCTAAGAACAAAAATCACCCTGTCGCAGCACAACTACACAACGATAGGTGGATTGGCCCCATGGGCCATCTCAGTACTCCGACCCAACTCGTAGAATACATCCTTCTTTGGTAATGGGTCCGTAATGTCGTCCTTGACCCTAGCCACGACGATGATATCAGTTGGACCCTCTCACCTTTGAAACTTACTCCAAATCAGCCTACAATGCCCAATTCAACGGTAGCATCCCTTATAGCCTTGCATCGGTCACTTGGAAAGCGAACACGAAAAACAAATGCAAATTCTTCGCGTGGACTCCAAGACACGACAAAATCCATACTGCTGGCGTTCTCGCCAGAAAGGGTTGGCCCGACCGTGAAAGCTGCTCCCTCTGCGACTCTTGCCCGGAGACGATCGATCACTTATGTGTTCACTGCCCTTACTTTGTCACAGTATGGGAGGATTCCCTTCGTGTCACGCCACATCTGGTCAACCGCTGCCCGAGCGATATCCGGTTCAAAGACTGGTGGGAACAGGTAGTGCATGGCCAATCGAAGGAGACCAGACAAGAGCTCGATGGACTGATTATCTATACAATTTAGAACATCTAGAACAAGAGGAATCGATGACTATTTCAACAGCATAGTCTCACCCCCTGCAACTCGCGGCAAAAATCTGTGAGGACATCGCTATTAGCCCTCGGGGCCGATCAGTTGTCTTTAGCAACAACAACACGTAGCTATTAGCTTTTAGGCCCCTCCTTACCCAACCCCTATTTCCTCTCTTGCCTAGTGTACTGTTCTCTCCTACTTTAATGAAATGGCAGTGCTCCTGCCGGTTTGCTCAGAAAAATGGTTTCAGCTGGCAGAGAAGCCTCATTCTCATGTGTGATAAAGAATGTCGTATCCTAGTGCCAATTTCTTTAGTTTGCAGATCGCTAAACCAAATATTATTTCAAACACTTTAGGAGTTTAGGGAGATGATGACTAAGTTAATAAAATGTCATTATAACATTTTCAAGAACTTGTACATTTATATATGGAAATCTTACATACTGCCAGCATAGATTCACATGGGAAGTTCTCATTCATTGCTGCCCCTCTCCCCTCCCCAACTTTGCAGGTTCCCTGTCTGTTACAGCCGGCTTGTTTTTAACATCTCTTCTTTGGATAATGCACCGCCGGAAGCAAATGTTCAGATTTTGTATTCCCCTAAAGTATGCTGGGAACAAATCAAATACAGAAGAGGTATTAAAAAGATATCAATCTCTGACTCCAAAGAGGTACAATTACTCAGAGCTGAAGAAGATAACAAGATGTTTCAAGGAAAAATTAGGAGAAGGTGGCTACGGTATGGTATTCAAGGGCAGTATACAGGATGGCCACATGGTTGCTGTTAAACTCTTAAAAGTATCTAAAGGAAATGGAGAGGAATTCCTAAATGAGGTCACAAGCATCGGTAGGACTTCTCATGTTAATATTGTCAATTTACTTGGTTTTTGCTTAGATGGGTCTAAGCGGGCCCTAGTTTATGAGTACATGGCCAATGGGTCTTTGGACAAGTATATTTATCCAGAGAATTCAACATCAACTATTGGATGGGAAAATTTAAAGAAAATAGCAATTGGCATTGCACGAGGATTGGAGTATTTGCATCAGGGTTGCAGCACCCGCATCATCCATTTTGATATCAAGCCTCACAACATCCTTTTAGATGAAGATTTTTGTCCAAAAATAGCTGACTTTGGATTGGCAAAACTGTGTCACCTGAAGGATAGCACCCTCTCAATGGCCGAAGCAAGAGGAACCATTGGTTTTATTGCTCCAGAGATATTTTATAGAGGTTTTGGAGTTGTGTCGACAAAGTCAGATGTTTACAGCTATGGAATGATGCTGCTAGAGATGGTAGGAGGAAGAACGAAATTTAAAGAAAATGCTGAGGATTCCGGTGAAGCCTACTTTCCCAACTGGATCTATGACTGTTTACTGAAAGATTTGCAAAGTCAAGAAGTCACGTGCGAGATGGAAGAGGATGCAAAGCAGTTGACCCTAGTTGGCTTGTGGTGCATACAAATGACCCCAGGAAATCGTCCTTCCATGAGTACAGTTACAGAAATGTTGGAGAAGAATATCAACGAATTGGAAATGCCACCCAAGCCATTCCTTTCCTGTCCCTCACCCAGATCATATCTTTCTTCCTAAGTTCTTAGTGAGGTGTTTTCTATTGGGTGTTGGAATGCTTCATTCTGTTTATCTTCTGCAATCTAACTGAAAAGCAAATAAAGGAAAGGATATTCTTGTTACGCCTCTGGATTTACTGTTATGATCTTTCCACAAATGAATCTATCTTAACGAAATCTGTGAAGAAACATGCCATGTCCCATGTCTAGAAAAGAACAGCAAATGAATATAGCCACGTTTCTTAGAAATCGGATATTAGATTAGTGGCACAATTTTTACAAATTAAAATTACCTCATGAAATGTTATGTCTCGATTATGTAACTCCTTTAAAAAGTGGCACAGCAGCATCACTCTGGAAAGAGAAGATGTCAATATAGTATATTTTTGTGCATTGTTAATATGAGACCAGACAATGATGTTCAAATCGAAAAAGAATTTAATAAAGAACAACGTACTTTCATCTGTCTTATTGGCTCCAATATCTTAAGACTAGAACTAGAGCCTAGAGAGTACAAAGAGGGCAAAAGGCAGATGCTTGATGAACTGAGGAGCCCATCGCTGGCTTGAGTTTTTGTGTTCCGCAGGGCATCAGATTCTTCACTAAGGACATCAAGATAGGTGTAAAAAACTAAGATTGAATGCTCCTCTCGTTATGAAGATGCACCCTTGCAGAAATTTACCCAATTAAGACATGTTTGGAAAACACAAATTTCACAAGGAAAAAACAGTTCAATTCGATCAGGAATCTGGAAAGAAAAAAAATTTTCATGCAGGGCTTTAATTTGCGGTTCCTAATTTGAATCAAGAGTTAACAACTCATTACTGCAGAGGAAAGGCAAAAAATAATAATAATAAAGCAGAATCATTTCCCTGGACCAACCGAGTTAAGTTACGAATGTAATACCAAGGAAAAATCGGCAGGCATAGTACTGAGTATTCAACGATTATCAAGAAGCAGGCACTCACTTGCTAGGTTGCTAGGGCTCCTTGACAGCCTGCTAATCTGCAAGGGTATTGGAGAAACATGCGCCTTCGTCGGCACCCCTGCCGTGCGTGAGTGGATGTTGATGCTTGCCTGCTTCCCTGCCTGCATGCCCAATGGGGGCGCCAACCACCCCGGATTTCTTCACTGTGCCACGACACTAGAGGCTTCTCCAGTGAGGGCGACTGGCCTGTCTCCGCCGCATTCCGATGGATGTATGCACAATCCTGGATGGTGCTCAATCCCCAAGGTCTCCGTTGCGGTTATGCCTCCGCCGCGCTCACCGCCGCAGCGAGGGGGCGGCATCGAGGCTACTTTTACGGCGGCGACGGTTCCCTGATCCCTCCACGACGGCAACCGTACCCGCGGCCGCCGTATCAATGCGAAGGCGATAGTACAGAGCGTGTCAATGGGCTGCGTCTGTACCGGAGGCCTAAACGCAACAGAAGAGGGAAGAGGTTTAGGGACCTGGAGTAGGAATTTTAATTTTTATATTTATTTTTTTCCAGAAATAAATAAATAATATTTAATTTAAAAAAAATAAGTAAATAGCCTCCCGTCACCGGCCCGTTGGGCGAGAACATTGAACCGCCCTCTGGTCAGGCGACATTTCAAAAATCCGTCCAACAGATGGGCGGGCTTTGGTCGCGCCGGCCTACGTGCGGGGTCCGACAAATACCGCCCGACGGGAGGGCGAGATTTGAACACCGAAAAAAATCCGTCCACTCAACGGACGAGTTTTGGACGCGGGAAAAAATCCGCCCGCTGAATGAGGCGGATTTTAAAGCTTGCTGAAATCCCGCCACCAATCCAGGCGGAATTTTAGGCTTTTAAGGCATGTCACAAGCGCTTCAAGACTTTATTGGCATTTGAAACAGAGAGGTGAAACAGAGAGGAGAGGGAGAGCGAGAGAGGAAGTGGGAGAGAAGAGAAGTGCGGAGCGATTCTTCGATTTCGCAAGTATTTTTATTATGTAGTAAAAAATTTATTTAATAAAACTTGGTAGGATAGTCATATGAATTTAGTGTATGTTACATTATGTTTAGGCTAGGGTTTAGGCTAAAATAGTCGTGTAATATTTAGGCTAGGATTAGGGTTTAGGCTAAAAATAGCACGGTAATATTTATGCTAGGTTAGGGTATTACACGGCTAAAAATAGCCGTGTAATATTTAGGCTATGATTAGGATTTTGGTTATAAATAGCACGGTAATATTTAGAGTTTACATTGAAATAGTATATAGTCAATAAATTATACGATTATGTGGTATGTGTTGAACATGTTAGGGTTAGGATTTAAGCAAGGAATAGAAGGGTAATATGTAGTGTTTACATTGAAAATAGTATAATACTTTATTAATTTATTAGATGTTGTAGAGTATTTTATTTTTAGAGATAATGAAGAAGATGTTGGGCGACATTTTGGTTGTAGTAATATTGTTTAAAAATGGATGTAGAAAAGGAGATTGATGTATAATAATCGGTGTCTAAATTTGTTAGGCGGGGTAAATGATGACAAGATCAATTTTCGATCCATTATGGGGAAGGAGAGATTGTGCAAGGTCCTTACGGGTAGATTTATCAATGTTCCAATCATGTACATTAGGGATATCAAGACCCACCGAAAGGTCATTTAGGGCTACAACATTGGTTATCACGGACGTTTCAACTCAACGAAGAAGAACATGTCATGACATTCGAGCATTGGTGGCCGTCTTTGCTAAAGGTTTTTGGGGAGTTGATACCTATATCGAGTACTCGAAATTGGAGACGCTACATTGAGATTGGAATCAACGGTGCCTTCCTCTAGTTCTCTTAGTCGGTGAGTACAAGCAACATTTGGCAGAGGTGATGAATGCGTGAAGAGCCAGGGAGACTAGTGGTCTTTGGAGTGGAAGAGGAGGTGGAAGTTGTAGGGAACACGGAGGTGACAGAGGGCGTGGGAGAAGCGCATGCGAGACAGATATAGGGAAGAAGGCAATGAAACAATTGAAGAGGCGACCAGGCGTAGATGAAGGGAACGAATCGAGTCAATAGTTCTTTGAAATGGCGGTAGAGGATGCAGAGCATGAGGAAGTCCCTAATGAAGATACGTCGACGATGAGAGAAGTTTTAGTGATCGACCGGTGCCTGTAGAGTGGAATACTTACAACTTCCAAGATTTATCTGTACATGAAGACATGCACACACCATGGGATTACCATGAGAATGAGGTGACTCAGGGAGCCATGTACCCGACTAAGGAAGCTGTATTGGATGCCGTGAAGTATTGGTCTTTATCTCTGAGAAGGGAGTTCAAGGTAGTGAAGTCGAGTAAAAGCGTCTACGATGTGATGTGTGTTGTTCCTGGTTGCCCATGGCGTGTACATGCATTTAAAGGAAAGTGGGTGGATTACTGGGTGTGTTCAATTGTAAAGGAGCACGACTGTCAGTTAGAAAATGCACAACAAAGGCACAGAAATCTAACATCAACATTTGTTGCAGTTGTAATGTACTCACAAATTGTTGAGAACTTAAGATATGAGCCTTGGTCCATTATACGGGCCATTGAGGAACAATTCCAGTACACCATAAAATATCCCACTGTCTGGAGAGCTAAACAGAAGGTTTTGGAAATGCGGTTCGGGACATATGAAGCATCATATGCAAATATGTCCCAACTTCTACAGACGATTAGTAGAAGAAATCTGGAACGCACTATGACATGAAGGAGTATCACCTCTCCGTCGACACCGGCAAGTGGGTTACAGAACGGTATTCTTTGCATTGGGTCCGTGCATAAGAGCCTTCACATATTGTCCACCTGTGCTATGTGTAGATGGAACCTTTATCACTGGCAAGTATAAGGGGCAAATATTGTCAGCAATTGCCGTGGATGACAACAATCAGATTTTACCGGTGGCATTTGCATTTGTGGTGGGAGAGAATACAGATAGCTGGTACTGGTTCCTAGAGCTTGTGAAACATGCTGTTGTAACAGGAAGACCAAATGTCTGTGTCATTCATGATAGACATGCAAGCTATCTGCGTCACGATTGATGAGATTACAAATGGCTCCGACAACCGAGGGGTGCCCAAGGGAGTGATATGCAAAGCGGTGGTGCATGAGGCATATGGGAGCAAATTTTTTTAGTCACTTTAAGAATAAACACTGTATGAACCTATTCAAGAGGTTGTGCAAGCAGAATCAGCAAAGAAAATTCAACAAATTATGGAAAACACTCGATGAGATGACCGCAAAGCAGAGCTATGAACTACAGACAAGGCAGGGCAGGGCCACACGAGCTTCGGCCGTGAGATGCTTCTCAGACTGGATTAAGGATTATCCAAAAGAGAAGTGGGCTCTCCTGTATGATACTGAAGGGGCTAGATACGAAATAATGACGACAAATTTGGCAGAGGTGTACAATTGGGTCATGCGGGGGATGAGGGCATTGCCTCTGGTTGCAATTGTGGAGAGAATTTTTCACGGTACATGCAAGTACTTATGGATCGTTATCGTGCCGCGTCTGCTGCTATGGCTGATAGTCGCCTGATATACTCCACTGTTATTACAAAGTATATGGCCGAGAAGATAGGTAAGGCCGAAAGACATTGCGCGACGGCGATAGGGACAGATCATCTCAGGTACCAAATAATCTGCAGGGATAGAGGGCGTCGTGGCGATGCGTCGGCGGGTTCTGCAGAGTGCATCTTGCATGATTATACATGCACATGCTCATGCCACAAGCCGAAGCTTCTTCACAAGCCATGCTCTCATGTACTTGCGGCAGCTTCAATGACAAATCACCCTACTTTTCCATTTGTGTCCGAATATTTCAGGAAGGAAACAATCCGAAATACATGGCATGGAGAGATATATAGGTATGCAATTTTCGGTACATTTACTGATCCACCTGGTTCGAACAGCCATCACGTACCGGCTAGAGAATTGCTGAAGTGCGATCTTGGTCGTCGCCGACACCGTCGCATTCGGAACGACATGGATCAGTCGGAGGCTGGAAGCGTTGAGAAGAGATGCAGCAGGTGCAATGAGGACGGTCACACTTATATGAACTGTGACAAGCCTAGTGCATTTGGGTCCTACTGCCTATATCAATTCGGCCCGTTCATTTCATCGGTACTGCAGTGCATTCACTGTTAACAGTGCATTCCAGCTGATCGCTTTCCACCGCCCGGTCACATCAATAATTGCGCGGGCTGGCGACCAACAAGATCGCTTTGGCCGTCACATCAATAATTGCGGGCATCGCTGACGAACAAGATGCCGTCGGACACGGTCACATCAATAATTGCGGGCACTCTCGACCAACATCATCACGGACACCGGTCACATCAATAATTGCGGGCATTTGCTCACCAACAGCCCCGCCGACACCGTGACATCAATAATTGCGGGCCATCACGACCAACAATCCGCTGACACCATCGACATCAATAATTGCGGGCCATCACGACCAACATCTCGCTGACACCGCCTAGTCACATCAAATGCGATGCAAAGACTCGGGAGGGATGCGTGCGGTTCCATGAACTCGGTCCATGCACCGAAAAAACTTCGCTATATATTTCCCTCCTGCCTCCGAGTCCTCTACGCTGCAACTTTCCTCTCAATCTGACATATTACTCCGGCCCATACACTCCACAAATCTCATTGTAACGAGTAATGGCAGCTTCCGGCTCAGAGCCCCGTCCGCGAAGCAAGTTTAACACCATCGTGCCAAAAGGGGTCAATGTTCCAATGTGCTTCTGCGGTGACCTTTGCAAGTTTGTTCAATCTGACGAAGGTTTCTCATATACTTACGGAATGAGGTTCTTCATGTGTGCGAACTACGAGTACGATCCACCCAAGGTTGCCTTTGGCGAGCGTCCAAAGGTACTTGCTCACCCTATCCTGCATGATTATATCTAGCTACATGGCATATGTGATCTGTTACTGACTTATGTTTAACAAATAGTCTCCCCTACCTCTCTGCGATTTCTGGCAGTGGCTAGACACAAAGCAATCGGAGGAAGATAAGAAACACATCGACCGTGAGGTCCGTTGGAAGAGGCAGTGGTTCAAGCAGCGCCAGTATGATGAGGAGCAAGAGGAGAAGCGAAAGCGTTCACAGGAGGAGTACCGGAAGCGACAAGAGGACGCCGAACGTCAGTTCTTGAGGCACGAGAGGCCGAAAAGAGAGAAAGCGAGAGGGCACGTCGTGCAAGGGAGGCTGGACCTGATGCTATCAGTAAGGGGAAATATCTCCGTTGTACTCAGTAGGAACTTCTTTGTAATCCTCAGAATAAAAATTTCATGAGAGCACTCTATCTTCAACACGGCATGTGAGGGTTTATGATTAAATCTCGCCCAACCAGACACCGGTTTATTCTTCTATCTATTTATTTAATTTTCCGAATAATTATTAATATAAATAATTTATGTTGAAACTTATTCATTATTTCCATATTATTATTTTTAAAGATTAAATAGACCAAATAACAGGCCATATATACTGATAATATATATACTTTTATATATAATATATATCATACATAATGTTATATATTAACTATTATTATATATAACATATATATATATAACATATATAATATATTATATACATGTTATATGTGGCATATATAATATATAATATATTATATAGTTATATATGTTATATAACGGCATTACTATTGTCGTTGTATGGTACAACAAGATCGGCTATGCCGCAAGATACCACATATCTTAACCTTTGCCGATCTGGCTACTGCATCTGCATGAGGAGGGTATTATTGTATTTGGGTTACAACAATGGGCATTTTTTTATTTGTGAATTTTTTTGGGTAAAAAATAAATCTTTCTGTTCGCTCCGCCACACCTATTATGACTTACATTTTCAAACGATGCCGGGACTCTATTTATTTACTTTTATTTTTATGATACATTACTGATTTTAATATGAAATCACATAATTTATTTTTCCTGAAAATTGGAAAAAAAATTGCAGAATCCCGCCCTATTGGCGGGCGGACTATAATTATCGCCTAATGGGAGGGCGATGTTTGGTAGGCAGAAAAGCCCGCCCGTTTGTCGGGCGGTTTATTTATCTCGCCGCCTCGTCGGGCAGAATTTGGCCCACCTCGCATGTGGGCCGGTGCGAGCAAATCTCACCCTCCCGTTGGGCGGATTTTTAAAATCTCGCCCGACCGGAGGGCGATTCATTCATCTCGCCCAACGGGCTGGCGACAGAGGTCTATTTATTTTTTTTAAAAAAATTGAATATCATTTATTTATTTCTGAAAAAAAATAAATATAAAAAATAAAATTCCCTGGAGTAGTCTGCCTCAAAAAGCCTGGCCCACCTTATCAGAAAAAGGCCTGGCCCACAGATAATATCAGAAGCCCCACAATCTGTAGCCCGTCCATCATTTGCTCGACATCTTGGCCATGAGTTCTAAATCCATCCAAAGTGAGGTTTAAAAAGCTGTTTGGGACCAAACCGCCACATAGACGAGCCAAAGTTTTCCGCAAAAACGCCAAATTCAAATTCAAATTCAAGCAGGCGTGGCGTGGTGAGTCCACTGGTTTTTGGAGCAGTTTTTACCCAAAAACCGACGGTTTTGAGCGGTTAACCGACGGTTTTGGCGAAAAACCGCTCCAAAAAATAGGGAAAACATGGAAAATGGAAAAAAAAAATAAAAAGTGGTCTGAAAATTTTTTAAAAAATTAGAAAAATCATAGATAGGTGAGATATATGTGTTGGTAATTTGTTTAATTATGGAAAAATTTAGAAGAACCTTTGATAAATATATGACATGTTGAACATATCAATATGAAGTCAGTAATTTGAACAAGGTAGTTTCTAACAAAAATATGAATATGAAGTCAATTGAAACATAACAATATCAAGTAAATAATCTGACATTGGGTACATCAACTCAATGAGATGAACCTTGTACATGTTTTGCTCATTCATTGATGCTATATGTTCCTTTAATTTTATAGAGCCATGACACTTGTTTTGACATATTTTTTGCCGTAGTTTGTAATATGCATGGTAGTTTTCAACAAAAACATATATTTGAACAAGGAAAAAAATTTGGCATGACATATCAAGGTTTTGAAAACTGTTTGGTGATCCGAAACCCGTGATTCACGGTAGCAAAACGTGCATTAATCATTGAATTCGGTGTGGTGGTGGTGATAAAAGAAAAAACGAGCAGATCAATCAATTATCAAATGTATAGACCAAGCCTTCTAGAAACTAGTCCAATTTTTCAAAAAACGGTTTTCACTTTTGCACAACTTTCTTCGCATAATATACTATGACAATAATCTCAATTTAAAATTTTGCTTTGTACAGAATGAAGTTTTTATAAGATTTTTTAAATTTTTAAAATAATAAATTTAAATTTAAAATTTCAAAACCGTAGGGTAAAACCGGCGGTTTCTCAAACCGCCTCAATGGTTTAGAAACCGCCATGTTTTTACCGTTTTTGAACCTCGTCCAAAGACCATCTCCCACCATTTTCCCTTTTCTTTGTCTCCTTTCTCATTTCCTACACTATATTATTTTCCTTCATCTTTCACCATCTGCAACAACGTCCCTTTAAAGAAAATGATATAGAAAAAGGAGAGAGAATCCCTTTTTAAAGAAAATGGAAAAAGAAAATCTCTTATAAAAGAGAACGGTGAAGAGAATTTGTTAAAGCGTTGAAGGGAACCAGATTCTGTCCGTAACAGAAACGGGAATAGGAAAGGGATACCCTTGGAAATGGTCTTACCAATTGCATGTCCTGAGAATCTATGGCTAACTGTACATATCAATGCAACAACAGATTTTTACGAGGAAGGGATTTCATAAGCTCGATCTGAGTAAAAAAATCGAATGCTACCATTAACACCATCAAATTACTAGTGAAACATCATTAAAATACAAATAAAACATTTTTTGTTTTAAACATTTATGGAACATGTTTTTATCAATTATTCGAAGATGTTTCAATTTATATGAGCAAATGTTTCTCAAGAATGTTTCAACAGTTATTTAAAGATATTTCAATCACATGTGAGTAATGTTTCACAAAGAAAAGACCAAATGTTTCACAAGAGGAAATAAAATGTTTCACAAGAAGGGACATCGTCGATGCTTCACTTGATGTACCAGTGAAACATCATCGAAGTATTGTTGAAACATTTCTTATTAACATGTAAAACATATGTTTCAAATGTTTATGAAACATGTTTTATCATTTATTCGAAGATGTTTCAAACCATAAAAGAACATATTTTATCAAGCAAACAAAATTGTTTCACAAGAGCAAACTTGATGTTTTACAAAAGCAAACAGAATGTTTCAGCAGGAGCAAGCAAAATATTTCAACAGGAGATTAGAGAGACAGGAGAAGATGCTGCTAAAATATTAGAGACGAGTGGGGAGAGGGACGGAGAGGGTGGGAGGAATGGATGTGCTTCCTGACGGCGTCCCTTCATCGGCTATGGCGGTGCGGCGGCTGAGGAAATCTTGGATGACAAGCTCCACTGCTTGTGTTGTCATACACCACTCAAGCTAGATTAGGAGCCGCCATGGACGCAATCCACAAGGTCGCTCTCCGGTGTGTCCATGCTTCTCGGGACATGATTGAAGAGATAGGGAGCTACTATTTGGGGGAGAAGAGGATGAGAAAAAAGTTAGAACAATTCGGACTATAGAAGTGCATGGTGGTGGGTTTTAATGGTTTGTGGGACCCATTGTTAAATGCCATCGCACGCGTGCAAAGTAGCAATTCTATTTTTACGGAGCTAGCTGAAAATGGTAAGGGCATCTCCAACGGTTGCCCTAAATTAGGTTGTCCTGACACTGTAGCAGGTAAATTTAGGACATACTGTTGGAAAGATGAATAATGATGGAGCATTGAGACCAAAATTTTTTTTAACCCTTTGTAAATAATTATTTTAATATTAACCCTCGCGAAAAAATATTTTCACATCTAACCCTTTTGGCGCGCCCACTGCGGCTTGGCGTGGCTAATGTCCACCGACGCGCCAAAGACACGCCGCATCAAGGAACACGGTTCATATGGTCGCCACATGGGGCCAACCTGCGCGCCGAGCCTTGATCTGCGCGCACAGAGCGCTGGTCGCGACAACTTGATCCTGCCGCACCAACCGCAGTGGCGTGGCCAAAAGGGTTAGATGTGAAAATATTTTTCGCGAGGGTTAATATTAAAATAATTATTTACAAAGGGTTAAAAATTTTTCGAGCATTGAATAGTGAATATAGAGACTGAAAATAGTGATAGGGTTGTTGTTGGGAGGAGAATATTGATGGAGCAATGAATAGTGTTGAAACAGTGTCCAACACTATAGATAAATAGTAATGGGGTAGGGGCAAATAGGGCAACCGCTGGATATGGCCTAAGGGTCGTTTGGTTTGAGCAGAGGAGCCACCTCATCCTACATAAAATGGGAATTTCACTCTACAACACCCAATTGGAGCGCCTTACACAAAATGACACCCAATTAGGTTGCCTTCTATCCCTAAAATACTCCTACGGGGTCCACCTGCCATCCTCTCCCCTCATCTTCCTCCCCTTCTCTCTTCTCCTTGGCTCCGGTAGTAGCTGATGCCGCGATCCGGCTCGAGCGAGCGTGACGGCTTGAACGGGGTTAGTGTGGTCGCCAGTAGGAAGGTGCAGTGGTTGTTGGCGGCGGGCGGTGCAGAGGAGAGCCGACTTAGCCGGGTGGAGGAGAGAGGAAGAATGGAGGAACTTTTTTTAAAGGGCTTTTTTTTTTGCAAAAGAGTGTGTGAGGGTTGAGTGGGGCTGAGCACAAATTAACACATAAGGGAGAGGTTTTTTTTTAATTACAAAATTAACACATGACGGAGGGGTTCTTTTTTGTTACAAAATTGGCGTTCCTAAATCCCATTTGCTAGATATGGATCAAATGGACAACTTGTAAGTAGCTGCGTGCGTGCACAGAGGCTAAAATGTATGGGATACATGTTGCCTAGCTTCATACTAGTTCATACATGCATGTCTTTTACCTTATCACACCTTATTACACCCGTTAGGTCATCTATTAAAAATAGGAGTCAACGAAGCCACCACGTTAATAAGAGAAATTCCCACGTGAATCAGAGAAAAAGAAAATCTACATCATCAATTACAGTGGATCCAGATTATAAAAATTTAGATCTAATAATGAGGAACAAAATGTACACTATCAATTATAATGGGTCATATTATATCAATGTAGATCTATTGAAGCAACCGAAAGTACGTGGCCCATGGAGGTTCGGCCCACTTACTTACCTACGGCCCCACAGGAGGCAAGCTCGGGGCCAGCAAGCTTGCGCCCGGGCTTGGCAAGCTTGAGCCCGAGCTTCCCCGCCTCGGAAGCTCGAGCCTCTCGCTTCCCTCGGGATTCCGAGGTTCAAAGGATCAGGACCCGAGGCAAATCATGCCGTGCATGACAGATACGCCGGGTCCCAGTCGTCAAGAATTAAATCGCGACTGCATCTGAGAGGCGCTGGCGGCAGCTTCTGACGGGTTGGCGGCCGGTCCCGTCAACCGCCTGCATGGGCGAAGACACGTGCTGACCGGTAGCTGTCCGGCGCAGTGATCGGGAGATACACTCGATTACCCGGTAGATTTTGTACTCTACCGGCATGGCAAAAAGGCAACGACTAATTCAACGGACCAGCGCAAGTTACAGTGGCCGGAAGGCGCCTATAAAAGGGCATACAGGCCACAACAAGAGACACCCGCTTCTGCATACACACAACACACTCGGAGGATAGCTACTGTAGAACAGGAGCACTTGCACCCTCGTAGGAGCTCTAGTTCTCAGCGGTAGTTCTCCGCGTTCAGGTAACTGTAGGAACACACACACACAGTGCCTTGAGCACTTACTGTACTCGAGGCCCGGGCTTCCCAAAGCCCGGACTTCACCCCCTTGTACTCGTTTAAGCTCGGCATTAAACGAAGACTGGACATAGGGCTGTTATCCCACAGTGGAGACCTGAACCAGGATAAAAACACTCGTGTCATCATCCCCAGCGATCCGGTCTCGACGCGCCCGACCGCGTCGGGACTAGGTCTTTTCCTTCGGCAGCGTCCGGCCAAGCAGCCGGGCTTCAGTCCAGGGGACAGGGCCGCCTTCGGGCCTCGCACCCTCTTTCCTTGCTTATTGGCGCTGCGGAGGTTCGCCTCCCAGTCGCCGACAGCTGGCGCCCACCGTGGGGCCCGATTGCGGTCTTCTCCCCTCGGTCGAGTCGAGGATGGCCTTGTTATCTTACGACGACATTGATACCGTGGACCTCAACTACGACGATGGCTGGGGAGTGGCAGGCTGGTATCCTCGCCGGAGCTCAGTCCGACGAGATGGAGGTGGAAGCAACACCCACCTCGGGAGTAGCTGTTGCTTCGCTCCCGGCTTTGCCAAGCCGGCGACTTTGTCGACTCATGTCGTGAAACCCTATGGAGGACCGGAGGCACCGCCACCAGCTCAAGATCCGAACGACCACGCGCGATTCGCGGTCATGTCCAAAGAGAGAACCGATCCTGCGCTGCATAATCGGGCGCCTGCCTATCAAGGCCGGCAGCGGACCGGCGTGAGCCCATGGTAGTTGAGGGTGCCGATGGCACCACCTCCGTGGGCGACACCGACATGTCTCCTTCCAGCGAGCTGCCTCACGTCATGTCTTTCTTGGCGTCGGTGGGCGACCCCACACCAGCCACGCGCTGACCCAAGCGGAGAGCACCAGCGGCGTGAGGCCGCTCGAAGCCTCTTTGCTGGGTCAGTCGGGTGAACCCTGGCGGATATCCGTCGCTGGCCTGCTAGCCCGACGCCTGCCACGTGCGCTACACGCGCGCACTCGCCGACCACTACTGTCACCAACCCAATGCCGCGTAGTCAGCAGAGGGTTAAGGCGATTGTACAGGTCATGTGTGACCTGGAGAAGGACCCGCGAGGGTTCACCATAGCCAACCTAGGCGCCGCGGTTACTGACGGCCTAGAGGAGCTCGCTGGGATCTCGGCGAACACCTCCGAGCCCAACAGACAAAGTGATGGCTCCTTGTGGCGGCGCTGCTAGGCGTTGATCGGTCAAGCGACAGCATCCACGACCACGAGTGGGCGGCGCCTCTCGGCGCCCGGCCGAGTCTTTTCCCGTCTCGGGCCGCTTCCGGGCGGAAGACCCCCCGTTGGAAACAACAGGGCCGCCCCTGAATGCCCGGCCTTCTCCCGAGCTTTGCGCGAGGCCTCAAGGCCTCGCAAGTTCAAGCCCGGGAGTATTGAGAACTTCGACGGGAGCAAGAATCCCGACGAATACCTCGCTGTCTATACTACCGCCATCCTGGCCGCAGGCGGTAATGAGGCCGTTATGGTCAACTA
Source organism: Olyra latifolia (assembly GCA_036346145.1). Lineage (NCBI taxonomy): Eukaryota > Viridiplantae > Streptophyta > Magnoliopsida > Poales > Poaceae > Olyra > Olyra latifolia. Next base: position 52,262,596 of record CM070528.1, on the reverse strand, counting down.
TTTCCCTACCGTCTTGGAGGAATGGCGAACACAGCTCTTCAACCAGCGCCGAGAATTGATACACACACCGGGAACAACAGCAGAGGCGCCCGGGACAAACTTCAAGGCACACTCTGGCATGCACTGAAAGCCCCAGGATCTCAAGCTTGTGGTCCAAAGGGCGGGAGAGGGCCTGCAGGACTACGTCCGCAGGTTCATCCAGGTGCGCAACACCATTCCGTCGATCTCCGACGAGGCCATCGTTGAGGCCTTCAAGGAGGGAGTACGGAATACCCGTTTCACCGATGTGGATAACATGGTCCCCGGGTATCTCACGGAGACGAATTAGGCGGACCACCTCATGGAGCAGGGTCACGCCTACCATCTAGAAGACGGGCCTGCCCCGCATGAAGACCCGACTTATATCACAAGGAAGGCATTGCTTAATCCGGACATTACGTGCAGGAAAGAAAGGATAGAGATAGACTTCCTATCTCTATCCACAGTTTCCATAACCAACTAGGATACGTACTTATCTGTAACCCTATCTCCCTCCACTATATAAAGGGAGACAAGGGCCCCTAGTTTGGCATGATTAGACAAGAGATGGTAGATCATCCGGGATCACATCGGTAGGAGAGATCACATCGATCCATAGCCATCCTCAACATTGATCCGTCGAGATCAACCTCAATACAATCCACGAACACAGGAGTAGGGTATTACCTCACCTCGAGGGCTCGAACCTGTATAAATCTGTCTCCTGTGTTACCATCGGGTTTCGGTCTTACGCATAGCCCCATAAGGTATATTGCCGACATAATACGTCGACAACCGAGGACCTTGAACTCCATCCGGTCCACACCGCAGCCGGTTTATTTCGTGCTGTGGAAGGATACATCAACGTCTCCGAGGCGGTGGAGCGCAAGAGAGGGAGGACGGAAGAGAAGGCGCTGGCCCGGACTGGCACAGATGCCAAGAAGGGTGACGCCGAGAAGAAGAAGAAGAAGAAGAAGAAGAAGAAGAAGAAGAAGAAGAAGGAGCTTGCCGTCCCCAACTACGTCGCAGCGGTAGAGCCTGAGAGGCCCACTCCTCCTGAGCGGCCGCCTCCGTGGCCAGCCCGCCCGGCAGGTGGCGGGAACGGCCGGGCGCAGCGGGTAGGGCGAGCTCCCGAGCCTCGGCCTCGACCAGCCAGGCAAACCCTCCATACAACCGCCATCGCTTCGCACGGCAAGACTGCCACGACCTTGAATGCAGGGGCGGGCAGCGTTGTTGAGGACTTCATGCAGCCGCACGGTCCCATGCCCGAGCTCCCGACCACGGGTGTTGGACGACCGGGCGCCTCGTAGGCGCCCGTGGCGCCGCCTTCCAGAGGCTTCAGCGCGACGCGCCGTGATCTTCGGCGGCGCTTCTGTCTATAGCTCGCGACGCGAGCTTAAGGCCGCTGCCCGGGAATTTACCACCTCGAGAAGGGTAAGCCCGGAGACGCACCCCTGCGGTGGTCTCACCAGTCGATCACTTTCTCCGGGGAAGATTGTCCCCCCGGAATGACCAGGCCCCAGCGCTTGCCGCTGGTGCTCTGTCCCACCATCAGCAGCACGCGAGTCGATCGCATGTTGGTAGATGGCGGGAGCTCTCTAGACATCGTCACTGCTCAGGTTCTTGAGCAGATGCAGGTCCCACGGTCCAAGATCAAGGACATAGCCATTCCCTTTCATGGCATTGTCTCATGGTTGTCCCTACAACCAATCGGGCAGATCGTGCTGCCCGTAACGTTTGGGACTCCCCAGAACTTCCGGACGGAGTACATCACCTTTGAGGTGGTGGACTCCGAGCTCCCGTACAACGCCATCCTTGGACGCCCCGCGCTGTCCAAGTTCATGGCGGCCACCCACCACGGCTATCACTGCCTGAAGATGCCAGCTCCCTCACAGGGTCATCACGATCAAGGGCAGCCACAAGGCCGCAATGGCCTGTGATGAGAGCGCCTTGGCCATGGTAGGACAACTCCCCGAGCGTGGCCCGGCCAAGGCCGAACGGCCGCCCGTCCGCCCCAAGGTGGCCCTGCAGCCACAGGAGCCCACCAAGGCAGTCCCTCTCTCCAAGGACGACCCAGTCAAGGTCGTCCACGTAGGGGTCAACCTCGAGTCCAAATAGGAACTCGAGCTCGTCACCTTCCTCCGGGCTAACGCAGACGTGTTCGCGTGGGAACCGTCCGACATGCCCGGAGTCCCAAGGGAGGTCATCGAGCATAGGCTAGCTGTTCAACCTGACAAAAAGCCTGTCAGACAGGCCCTACGGCGCTTCCCAAAATGGAAGACCGACATCATCCAGGAGCAACTCGGCAAGCTCCTCCAAGCCGGTTTCATCTGAGAAGTCGAGCATTCCGACTGGCTCGCTAATCCAGTCGTCGTCAAGAAGAAGGGCGGGAAGTGGCGAATCTGACCAAATCGGTCTTGATTATCTTGCGCGCTTCCTTCTCCTCGGTTTCACGTCTTCGGCGGACGGCGAAGGTTAAATCTCCTTGCGGTTTATATCAGACGGTTCCCTTTTCGCCGTTCCCCTTTACGCCCTCTTGTGCTTCTTGTGCTATTCGCATTTCTTGCCTTCCTCCTTCCTCTGCCTTTCCGCCGTCTTTCTCCTCTGATCTTTCCCTTTTCGATTGCGCCCTTCACGCGGAGCCTCCTCATCGAGGACGACCTGAAGGGGCTGGAAGCCGCCGGTTTCGTCGAGGTCGGCGGATGGAGGGCGGTCGGCAAGGAGGCGGTCCCTGTGCCCGAGAGCAAGGAGTTCGTTTGCTTCGAGCTCTTCGCGGTTCATGGGCTCCGGGTTCCAGAGTCCGAGTTCATCGACGCCGTCTTGGCCCAGTGCGGGATCGAGTTGCTGAACCTCAATCCCAACTCGATCCTATTCCTGATGATCTTCGCGCACCTCTGCGAGGCGTTCGTCGGGGTGGAGCCGTCGGTCAGCCTCTTCCTCCACTTCTACGAGCTGACCACGACCGGCGGAAATAATGTGGTGGGGGCGCCTACTTCAAGCTCCGCCGCGACATGAAGCCTGCATACCCGATGTTCAAAGTCAAGGAGAACGTTGGGGGGTGGGCGCCGCGGTGGTACTACGCCAAGAAGTTCGACGACTGCCGATTATGGTTCGCAAATGCGAGCCTTGGGAAGGTGACGATGCCTCCGCCCACGCTAGAGCCGGTGGAGGTAGCCCTGGCAGCCAAGATTCGAGATTTGGCCAGCCGGGGGCTCAATGGCTACGACATCGTAGCCGACTTCACCAGGCACCGGGTGAGCCCACTAAGGAAGCGGGTTCCCCCCTTCTTCGAGATACGCGGTGGGACGATCTCACCCGCGAAGACACTTCCCGTAAGTCTTTGTTCTCGACCTTGCAGTCCTTTGCTCGAGCTTTTCTTAAAGCGTGTTTGTAATGTTCCCGCTCTTTTTCTTTTGCAGCCTTGCCCCAGGATGACGTGGTCCTGGCCGTGGGGCTTCTCCTGCCCGCAAACCACAACGAGCCATCAGGCTCGGGCGTCCGCAACGTCCTGGACGAGGTACGTGTTTCTGCGGGCTTAGCGCCTCGAAGCGGTTTTCAGGGCGTGGTGACGCCCATGACTTGACTTGCAGAGGGAAGTGGGAGTGGGAGCCAGGCCCTCCGTACCCACGCCGGTGGCGGTTTGAAATCGCCACCTCGGCGGCGGCGACGCGAAGCTTAGCCCCGCAGCGGAAAGGACGAGCGCGAGCAAGCGACCGCCTTCGAAGAAGCTAGCCGGTCGCTTCCCGGGCAAGGCTGCCCTTGCATGGCGGCAGGCGCCCCGAGCTCCTAATTCCGTCCTCGATCCAAATTTCGGCCGAGGTTCTCGAGCTCGGGATTCGACGATCTGTGAGATACCAAATGGCGCCAAGAGGCGCTTCGGTGGTGCTAGACGACGACGATTCGGACGATGAGTTGGCCGAGACGGACGTCGAGGTTGCACGTACGCTTGCGCCTGCTGATTTCTCCCGTCTCCTTTCTTCATTTGACATGGCTCTCGGGCCGATCGGGCATGCTCTGATTTTTTCTTGGTTTTCAGTCGCGCTGTCTCCCCAAGCGGGGGAACTTATTCCGGTGCAGCCGGAGGAGGTGGCCCGGGAGAACGACCCCGTTAAGGGCAAATCCAGGCCCCGGGGCTCGAGGCCCTTCGTCCGCCCGTTGGTGGCACGCAAGGACGTGGGCCCTAGGCCGTGCTCGTGAAGGCGGAGACCAACGATGGCACCTCACTCCTGGCGCCGCTCCGTGTCGAGGGACGGACCTCGACCGGGTGGCGTCCGATCGACTTCCGCGGCATTCAGGAGCTTTTTGACAGGAGTAACATACCCGTTCCCCCACTGGACGCGGGCGACACCCTCCTCCTCGGCTGGGACTGGCCTGTTCAAGTCATCACGGCCGCCAGCATCGTCCCGGTGCGGCTGTGGAGCGTGGCTCCGTTGGTTGTCTCGGGGTGGATCTTAGCGACACCAGCGTGGGTTGAGCACCACCTCTCGCTCGCCGCATGGAGCCGGCAAGAGTCCGTCCGGCTCCGACCAGTCCCCGGCTAGTCGCTCGAGGAGTGGCTGGCGAACCGAATGGGATTGGGCCGAAGGTAGATGCCGGGGTGCAAACTGATTTCCCTCCCCCCCCCCGAGCCATGCCTTCATGCCTTTGGTGCGGCCGGGCTTGAAGGGGAATTGGCCGAGCCGACGGGAGGAGCGCGTGAGATCGTGGGAGAAGTGGCCGAGCTGGTGGGAGGCTCGCTGGACCTGTGGGAGGAGCGGCCGAGCCTACGGGAGGCTCGACTAGGCCTACAGGAGAAGTGGCCGGGCCTGCGGTAGGCTCGGCCGGGCCTTCAGAAGAAGTGCCCGAGCTTGCAGGGGGTTTGTCTGGCCCTGCGAAGGAAGCGGCGGAGAACCCGAGTAGGTCGGGCGATAGCTCGGGCCACCGGGTTGCAGTGCTGGCCGCGCCCAGGGGCACTTTGGAGGCTCAGTATGAAGCCGTAACTGCAACGGTCGCCAGGCGAGGTAGCAAAGTCCCACGGGACCATGTGACCGACCTTCAGGAAACTTTTGCTAATCTTAGAAAGCATCAAGTTAAGCTAAATCTTGAAAAATGTGTCTTTGGTGTCCAGTCTGGGATGTTGCTTGGCTATGTGAAAGGAAAGGCGAGCATCGTGGCAAACCCCGAGAAAATCGAGGCCATCGAGAAAATGAGGTCGCCAACCTGCACCAAGGAGGTGCAAGCCCTAACCAGACGGATGGCGGCTCTCAGCAGATTCATATCTCATCTCGGCGAGCGCAGTGCACCCTTTTGTAAGATCTTGCGCAAACACGATGGTTTCGAATGGACAGAAGAAGCCGAGGCCGCTTTCAGCGAGCTAAAACGTTACCTGTCCACGTCTCCCGTCCTAGCCACGCCAAAGCTCGGGAAAGCTCTACTCCTCTACTTGGCGGTTGCCCCGCAGGCTGTAAATGCTGTACTAGCAGTCGAACGCGAAGGCAAGCAACAACCAATTTAGTACGTAAGCGAGGTACTTCACGGGCCTAGGAGCGAGACCGAGGTTCGAAGCTCTTATGCGCGCTTTGCTTATGGCCTCGCGAAAGTTGCGTCACTATTTCCAAGCCCATCCAATTACGGTCCCAACGAGTTTCCCGCTAAGGGATATCATTCGGAACCCAGATGCGAACGGGGGGGTCGCAAAGTGGGCAGTCGAGCTTGGTGAATTCGACATCAAGTTCGTGCCACGAACAGCGATCAAGTCCCAAGTCGTGGCAGACTTCTTGGCTGAGTGGACCGGCCCGACCGACCCTTTGGGAGGCTCGCCAGAGCTCGCGAACCAAGAAGCGCACTGGACCATGTTCTTTGATGGGTCGCGCCAATTCGAGCGATCAGGTTGCGGGTTTGTTCTCATCTCTCCCCCAGGAGAACAAATTCAGCATATAGTACAGCTTCATTTTCCCGCAACGAACAATGCTGCGGAATACGAAGGCCTCCTAGCCGGTCCACGAGCATGCACTGTGCTGTCACAAAACGGCTAACAGCGAAAGGGGATTCGAAGTTAGTCGTCTATCAGGTAAACAAGGAGATTCAGTGTTGCGACGACTCAATGGCGCGATACTTGGTAGAAGTGAGAAAGCTGGAGAAACACTTCACGAACTTTGAAGTGTGTTATGTTCCCAGACTGACTAATAGCCTGGCCGATAAGCTCGCGAAGCTTGGCTCCTCACAAGAAACCGCCTTAGAGAAGAGGCCCCCGAGAAGACTGTTGCCTCGACCCAAACGATCGGTACCGTTTCGTTCCTAGAGCAGCGCGACACCTGGATGACGCCATTCGTCCTGTTCTTGACGTATGGGACACTGCCACAAGACATAGCTGAGAAATCCCGGCTCCAAAGACAAGCCCGACCTTATCGATTACTCGGGGGCTTGTTGTACCGAAGGGGTTCTAACGGCGTACTTTACAAGTGCGTGACCCAGGAGGAAGGCAAATTTCTTCTCCAAGACATCCACGACGGGATCTGCGAGGCCCATGCCTCTTTCAGAACCCTTGTGGGAAAAACCTTTCGCATGGGTACTCTCGCTCATCAAGTTGACCGACGAAGAGAGCTAATAAAACGCGTTGCTACCGCCAATATCATGCCCGGGTATCCCACCAGCCCGCATATGAGCTGCAGACTATCCCGCTAACCTAGCCATTCTCAACATGGGGAATGGACATACTTGGTCCGTTCCCCAGAGGCCTAAAGGAGTGCACGCACCTGTTCGTCACCATTGACACTTTCACTAAGTGGATCGAGGCCGAACCAGTGTCGAGCATATCCGCCCAAACGGCCAAGAGGTTCCTTAGGAACAACATCATGACCAGGTTCGGCATCCCGAGTAAGCTGATCGCTGACAACGGGACACAGTACACAAGCGAGCTATTCCAGGACTACTGCGAAGAGCTCGGCATGAAGGTCGCCCTAGCCTCAGTGGCTCACCCACAGAGTAATGGTGCAGCCGAACGCGCAAATGGGCAGATCATGCAGGGCATCAAGCGCCGAGTATACGACGCTCTTGCCGAGCAACGTCACAACTAGGTAGAAGAGCTACCCTCGGTGCTTTGGGCAGCCCGGACAACCTCTAATCGGGCTACTGGTGAAACCCCATTCAGGCTGGTATACTGCTCAGAGGCGGTCTTACCCGCCGAGCTAAGACTTGGTTCAGCCCGCGTTGATTTTGCAGGTCAAATCGATAACGACGAGGAGCGACTGCTGGATCTCGACCTATCCGAGTCCTGCCACAAGCAAGCACTACTGCGAGTAGCAGCATACCAGCAATCCCTGCGACGGCATTCGGCTAAAAAGGTACAGACCCAGACCTTGCAAGTGGGCGACCTAGTTCTAAGACGAGTTCAGAACCTGGCTCATGCCAACAAGCTCACCCCAAGGTGGCGAGGTCCGTGACACGGTCAGATCACCCTTGCCTTGCCTGGGTCAGAAGATCGCTATGCCGGATGGTAGAGTCCTCAACAGCTCCTGGAACATCGCTCAATTTCGGAGGTTCTACGCCTGAGAAAAGGTTGTAAGTCTCCATTTTCCCCCTCTCTTTTCCTTTTGACCATCCTACCATTCCCTAGAGAGCTCCCAAACTAACCCCAGCGACCTAAACTTATGATCGGGCTTGGGAGAAAGCCCGGGCTATTCCAGTATACATCGGCAGAATAGTGGCTACGCAGAAGCCAACCCCCGGGATTCCCTTGCACACGGGTAAGCCGATATCCATCGCACCACGCAAGATCCCGCGCGGGCACACGCTTTCCGCCCTATATCATAAGCCCGCATTAACCTGCCACAGGCCTGGGATACCTCTAGAGTCCAACACTCTGCCTCTCACAAAGAGACGGAGCTAGGGCCACAAGCTTCAAACCATACGGTCTCTAAGCCGTGCTCGAACTTCTCTTTGGAAGCTCGGACGTGGCTCGGGGGGTAGGGTCGATTTTTCAAAAATTGATCTCTCTAAACCACAACCGACCTTCTGTCGAACCCGAAGCTCGGTCGTGGCTCGGGGGCTAGGGTCGATTTTTTAAAAATTGATCTCTCTAAACCACAACCGACCTTCTGTTGAACCAGAAGCTTGGTCGTGGCTCGGGGGCTAGGGTAGATTTTTCAAAAAATTGATCTCTCTAAACCACAACCGACCTTCTGTCGAACCAGAAGCTCGGTCGTGGCTCGGGGGCTAGGGTCGATTTTTCGAAGGGTCGATTTCTTAAAAGTTGATTCCCCAAGGTCAGATACCCAAGCAAGGACTTCCGATCTTCTCTAAGCCACGCCCGAGCTTCTATTCAGAAGCTCGACCATGGCTCGGGGGCTAGGATCGGTAGGACTATACTACGCTTTTCGATCCCTTCTTGCCTATACGACTACTCGTGTTCGTTTGCATGCAGGAAAGACGACAAAAAACGAAGGGAAGCAGCAACACAGACAGCTTTATTAAAAGACTTCGCAACGGCCTACAAGCCAATTACAGCAAAGCCTCAGCGGGCGCGCCTCAGCGCCCAGACAATCTCATCAGCCACCTCGGCAAGCGCCGGGGCAGCCTCAACAAAACACATGGCGGCGCGGCGTACACGGCGCTGGCACGCACGACAGCGCATCAAAAGCCTCGCGGAGCTTCGGGACGACTCCAACTAGCACCTCCACGGTTGCGACGTCGCGCGCACGGGCCTTCTCCTCTGCAATCTCGGCAAGGGCGAGGTCGAAATCCGCCCAGGGCTCCGCCAACTTTGGGAAGCGAGCCATGGAAGCGAAGGGCGCCGAACGGAGCAAGAAGAGAAGGAGGAATGGATGGAAGAAGCCTGGAATGAAAAGTGGCCGCCATATTGGTCCCCTTTTTATAGCCAGAGTTCGGGAAGCCAAAGCAATCCCAGGAGTGATAACGTCGGGAAACAGTTCCGATGCGAATGTCCCTCGGGACATGGCGCAACAGTCAAATTGACGTTCGGCATTCCAAGGAGAAGGTGGACCGAAGAAGTGACGAAGAAAAAGGGTCAAAACCAGTCAATTGCATTATCAAGAGTATTTATAAGGGCGGGCTGGGTTACCGCCCAACAAAAAGGGAAAAGATGAAAAAGGCCTATGACTTAGGCTGGCACCTGAGCTTGAGAAGCTCGGCCAGCAACTCGTCATGTTGGCCCTGAAGATCGAGGAATTCTTTCTTTCTACCCCGGGCAGTCTGCATTTTGACCCGCAAGGCTTCGTTGGCAGCCTCTAGGTCCCGCATGGTATCCCGGTGGGTCTCCAGCAAATCCTCCATCGCGGCTGCAGCTGACTTCGTCCGGGAGAGCTCCGCGGTGAGGAGGGCGCGCTCCTCCACTACGCGAGCAACCTCAGCAACGCGGCACGCCTCCACTGATCGGAGGCACTCCTCGAGCTTCTTGGCGCGGTCGCGTTCAGCCTTAAAGGCCTCCAGCGACCGGCATGAAACCTCCTTGGCGTCATCCCCCGCCGCGGCTAAGGCCGCCTCAGCCGCCGCGACTCGAGCCTCCAGAGCGACTGCCTGGACTAAGCTCGAGCGAGCTTCCTCAAGCTCGGCAGCGTCGCGATGTCGGCCGCCGCTAACGCTACGCCATCCGCCCATGTGGCCTCCTGTTCAAGATGTCGTGCTCAGCCCCAAATGAGCAAGCGATGCCAACAACTCGAGGTAGAACTGCACCAAGAGGATAGGCTAAGGGAAAGGAAAGACCAAGGCAGGGTCGACACAAAAAAGGCAAAAACCAAGCTCGGAGACACTTACCCGCCTGGCGACCGCTGCAGTTACAGCTTCATATCGAGCCTCCAAAGTGCCCCTGGGCGCAGCCAGCACCGCAACCCGGTGGCCCGAGCTATCGTCCGAGCTACTCAGCCCCTCGGCCGCTTCCTCCGCAGGCCCAGACAAGCCCCCTGCAGGCTCAGGCACTTCTTCTGAAGGCCCAGCCGAGCCTACCGCAGGCTCGGCCACTTCTCTTGTAGGCCCGATCGAGCCTCCCGTAGGCTTGGCCGCTCCTCACACAGGTCCGGCCGAGCCTCCCGCCGGCTCGGCCACTTCTCCCACGACCTCACGCGCTCCTCCCGTCGGCTCGGCCAATTCTCCGTCAAGCCCGGCAGCACTAACGGCATGAAGGCATGGCTCGGGGGGATCAGTTTGCACCCTAGCATCTACCTTCGGCCCAATCCCCGTTCGGTTCGCCAGCCACTCCTCGAGCGACTGGCCGAGGACTAGTCGGAGCCGGACGGACTCTTGCCGGCTCCATGCGGCGAGCGAAAGGTGGTGCTCAACCCACGCTGGTGTCGCTGAGATCCACCCCGAGACAACCAACGGAGCCACGCTCCACAGCCGCACCGGGACGATGCTGGCGGCCGTAATGACCCGAACAGGCCAGTCCCAGCCGAGGAGGAGGGTGTCGCCCGCATCCAGTGGGGAACGGGTATGTTACTCCTGTCAAAAAGCTCCTAAATGCCATGGAAGTCGATCGGACACCACCCGGTCGAGGTCCGTCCCTCGACACGGAGCGGCGCCAGGAGTGAGGTGCCATCGTTGGTCTCCACCTTCACGAGCACGGCCTGGCGGCGCACGTCCTTGCGTGCCACCAACGGGAGGACGAAGGGCCTCGAGCCTCGGGGCCCGGATTTGCCCTTAAAGGGGTCGTTCTCCTGGGCCACCTCCTCCGGCTGCACCGGAATAAGTTCCCCCGCTTGGGGAGACAGCGCGATTGAAAACCAAGAAAGAATCAGAGCATGCCCGATCGGCCTAAGAGCCATGACAAATGAAGAAACGAGACGGGAGAAATCAGCAGGAGCAAGCGACGTCCGTCTCGGCCAACTCATCGTCCGAATCGTCGTCGTTCAGCACCGGTAACGCCTCTTTGGCGCCGCCGGTATCCCACAAGACCGCCGAATCCCGAGCAGGAACCTCCACTTAATTTGAGCTGGGGGAAGGAATCAGGAGCTCGGGGCGCCTGCCGCCATGCGAGGGCAGTTTACAGGAAGCGACCGGTGGCTTCTTGAAGCGGCCGCTTACTCGCTGACTTTATCCTTTCCACGCCGGGGCCAAGCTCGCGTCGCCGCCGGCTGTCGAGCTGGCAGCTCTCGAAACCGCCACCGGCGTGGGTACGGAGGGCCTGGCTCCCACTCCCGCTTCCCTCTGCAAGTCAAGTCATGGGGCATCAGCCCACGCCCGCGAGAAAACCGCTTCCAGGGGCACCTAAGCCCGCAGAAACACGTACCTCGTCCAGGACGTTGCGGACGCCCGAGCCTGATGGCTCGTTGTGGTTTGCGGGCAGGAGAAGCCCCACGGCCCGGGCCACGTCATCCTGGGGCAAGGCTGCAAAAGAAAAGGAGCGGGAACATTACAAACACGCTTGAAGAAAAGCTCGGGCAAAGGACTGCAAGGTCGAGAACAAAGACTTACGGGAAGTGCCTTCGCGGGTGAGATCGTCCCACCGCGGATCTTGAAGAAGGGGCGAACCCGCTTCCTCAGTGGGCTCACCTGGTGCCTGGTGAAGTCGGCTACGATGTCGTAGCCATTGAGCCCCCGGCTGGCCAAATCCTGAATCTTGGCCGCTAGGGCTACCTCCGCCGGCTCCAACGTGGGCCGAGGCATCGTCACCTTCCCAGGGCTCGCATTTGCGAATCATAATCGGCAGTCGTCGAACTTCTTGGCGTAGTACCACCGCGATGCCCACCCCCCGACGTTTTCCCTAGCTTTGAACACCGGGTATGCAGGCTTCATGTCACGGCGGAGCTTGAAGTAGGCGCACCCCGCCACATTGTTTCCGCCGGTCGTGGTCAGCTCGTAGAAGTGGAGGAAGAGGCTGACCGACGGCTCCACCCTGACAAACGCCTCGCAGAGGTGCGCGAAGATTGTCAGGAATAGGATCGAGTTGGGATTGAGGTTCACCAACTCGATCCCGCACTGGGCCAAGACGGCGTCGAGGAACTCGGACTCCGGAACCCGGAGCCCATGAACCGCGAAGAGCTCGAAGCAAACGAACTCCTTGCTCTCGGGCACAGGGACCGCCTCCTTGCCGGCCGCCCTCCATCCGCCGACCTCGACGAAACCGGCGGCTTCCAGCCCCTTCAGGTCGTCCTCGGTGAGGAGGCTCCGTGTGAAGGGCGCAATCGAAAAGGGAAAGATCGGAGGAGAAAGACGGCGGAAAGGCAGAGGAAGGTGGAAGGCAAGAAACGCGAATAGCACAAGAAGCACAGGAGGGCGTAAAGGGGAACGGCGAAAAGGGAACCGCCTGATATAAACCGGCAAGGGGAGACGAACCGTCGCCTGTCCGCCGGAAGACGTGGAAACCGAGGAGAAGGAAGCGGTGCGCATAACCACGCTGATTTGGGATTCCCGCCGAAGCTGTGGAGTCCCGCGCACGCGAAAAGGCAGGCATTTCGTCGGAAGGCAGTTACCAGATAAACCTCTGAGCGGCACGCCATCGTACCACTCGAGGCTCGGGGGCTAGCTGTTGGGGAAAGTACGTGGCCCATGGAGGTTCGGCCCACTTACTTACCTACGGCCCCACAGGAGGCAAGCTCGGGGCCAGCAAGCTCGCGCCCGGGCATGGCAAGCTCGAGCCCGAGCTTCCCCGCCTCGGAAGCTCGAGCCTCGAGCTTCCCCCGGGATTCCGAGGTTCAAAGGATCAAGACCCGAGGCAAATCATGCCGCACCGCGGACAGGATACGCTTCGGGTCCCCAGAGTCGTCAAGAATTAAATGCGCGCACTTTACCGAGGAGCGCCTGGCGGCAGCTTCTGACGGGTTGGCGGCCGGTCCCGTCAACCGCCCGCATGGGCGAAGTCACGTGCTGACCAGTAGCGGTCCGACGCGGTGATCGGGAGATACACTCGATTACCCAGTAGATTTTGTATGCTACCGGCATAGCAAAAAGGAAACGACTAATTCAACGGACCAGCGCAAGCTACAGTGGCCGGAAGGCGCCTATAAAAGGGGCATACAGGCCACAACAAGAGACACCCGCTTCTGCATACACACAACACACTCGGAGGATAGCTGCTATAGAACAGAAGCACTTGTACCCTCGTTGCACCCTCGTAGGAGCTCTAGTTCCCAGCGGTAGTTCTCCGCGTTCAGGTAACTGTAGGAACACACACAGTGCCTTGAGCACTTATTGTACTCGAGGCCCGGGTTTCCCAAAGCCCGGACTTCACCCCTTTATACTCGTTTAAGCTCGGCATTAAACGAAGACTGGACGTAGAGCTGTTATCCCACAGTGGAGACCTGAACCAGGATAAAAACACTCGTGTCATCATCCCCAGTGATCCGGTCTCGACGCGCCCGACCGCGTCGGGGCTAGGTCTTTTCCTTCGGCAGCGTCCGGCCATGCGGCCGGGCTTCGGTCCAGGGAACAGGGCCGCCTTCGGGGCTCGCATCCTCTTTCCTTGCTTATTGGCGCTGCGAAGGTTCGCCTCCTAGTCGCCGACAGTGCTCTATATGAACACTAATAACGTGCTCCATTTAGAGGCAACGCACGTGCATGGCATGCACTCCGTGATGAACACTAATCATTCATGATTAACCAACTTGGTAAATAGAATCTTTATTTTATATAGTGTATTTGGCATGTACTCGACCCTTTTTTTACTTATTTGTTTATGATTATTTACTTATTTGCTTATTTTTGGTTTCAAAAAAAATGCTTTGGTATTTTTGGTCCATTCTGTTTTGATCCGAAGCAACGTCACAAAGCTCTAAAAAACAAATTAAACAAAGTGTGTTGAACTCTCCAAGACACTTCGGAAAGCTTTTGAAGTTTAACTTATCAGCAAATAAGCAGATCAATAAATCAGATAAATTGAAAAGAATTTCGGTTGGATTCCAATTACACAGTTCATATCAACTACAATAAAAAAAATAAAAATAACATAAATTTAGAATAAAAATAATAGAAAAATACATGCCAACCAAAAAACTAGAAAAAGAGTTCATATGATCAATACAACACAAAATAAAAATATCAATAATTTAGAATAAAACAATATAAAACACTGCAAGAATTAGGAAAGCAAAGCAAATGAGATGGCGGAGTATGCTCGACTGGACCATCAGGCAACAACTGAAGATGCTGCAAACACTGCAAAAATCAAGAAGGAAATCAATCGAGGTGAAAAAGGGATGGGAACAATGAAAGAGAAAAGTCACTTTCATGCAGGCAAGTAGTTATAGCGAGCTTGGAAGACCAAATCTTTCTGAAGAGATTGAAGCAAGAGATGTGCATGGCTCACATGACGTGTAGATGGTAAAATTTGATAGCGGTTGTTAAAGGTTTGATTAGATACTTACCCTTATATGCAGGCTTCTAACCAAATTAAATTCTAATTCTACACCTTATCCGCCCTCATACCTTATAATTGATATATCATAACAAGATAGAAGATGACTATGTGCTACTGTAGATTAAAATGCTTCTGAGATTAGAGCATAGAGAGCATACAATTAATTTGGAGGTAACAACAAGAAGTCGACAAAAGCTCCTGCTGTTGCTCCACGCCCTATGTCTAATCAAGGAAAGTAGCTTGAAAAAAGGGATGATTTTTAAAGCATAGCAGCAAAAGGTAATAGGAAAGATTAATCTATTTGTTGCTATTTACTATTTTTTTTTCTGTGCTTGGGTGCAACGTGGTGTCTTAATTATAACAGCGTAGATCTTAAATATTCTTTTAGTTGAATCTAACATGTTATACCGAATCTATCTATAAAGTAACAAATCTAGACATGCAAGTGCACTAAAAATATAACGGCATCGATCTTAAATAAGTTTTTACTTGAATCTAATAGAAAATCTATGCCATCATTTATAGTGTGTCCAGATTATATGGCATAGATTTTAAATATGTTTTAGTTGAATCCAATATATTGCACAATATCTTACTTCAAAAACATATTGAATAAAATCTAACTATTAAATCTAGTCGCACAAATGCACGGGTGACCATGCTAGTTACATGTTCCCTCCGTCCAAAAATATAAGACGTATTTTTAAGGGCATGTACAATAGTATAGACAGCTGCTGTCTATAACAGGTTGACATGTTATTTATAGACAGCGTTATAGACAACCCATACAACGGTATAAACAGCTCATTTATGAGTAGACAGCTTTTTCCACACACAACTTATCTTGGTTCTCGTGCTAGAGTTGACTCTAAATTAAGAGACGGCTCAACTCTCTATGCATCCTCTCTCTTATGCATATTATTTTTTGTCCTACATGGCAAGGTTTAGAGACAGCTGACATGGACCATTGTACATGCTCTAATAGTCTTGTCTATCAATATAGGGCGTATTTCATATTACAATATAAATAAATGTGTTGTTTTCTCAATGCCCCTAATAAATACCTTGCTTTAGCTTGTATGTGCATGTATTGAATAGAGTGCTTAGAGATCATAACTAGTGGTAGTATAGTCATTTTCAATGTCTCCTTAATCTATGTGCAAAGCAGAAATATGCTTTATATTTTGGAGATTGCTATTCGACAGTCGACTATTTTTTACTGATCTCAGTCGATTCCTGCTACGTTAGATGGTGCTTTAGATTTGTGCCAAGCTGTCCAGTTCTACCCGATTTTGATCCTTTTATTCCTTGACGGCGCGTGTTTCATCCGACCAGTGGAGGCTCATGCGTCAAAAGGGCGTGCTCCTCCACGTAATGGAGGAGGCAAGACTGCATGGTGCATGGAACAGATAGAAATTAACGTCACATCACATTGATTGATATTTACGCTTTGCATTGAAGTCTAATTTTTGTGAGTTCATTCAAAACCAAAAAAAACAAGGTACACAAAAGGCTACTTATAAAACTGAAGGTATGTATCAAAATAAGACATAAACTATTTTATAGTTAATTATGCACTTTTTATATATATCCAATTATATGTAAATTTCACCTATTTTCAGGTGACTGATGAGGAGTCACGCCCTTATATTTTCGGGTAAAATTTTTCGGGTAAAATTTTTCCTGGGTCCAGATATGGGTCATGTATTACCGGACCCATTTTCACCCCTACAAGGAGACTTGACTTGGCCAATAATGTCAATCTTTACGCACCCTCCCGCACGGCCATGGAAGTTGCTTATTGCATGGTTCATGGTCATGGACTCATGGTTGCATACTTGCATCCTCCATGCATGATATCATGCATCAGTCCTGCATCGATCTACGGGTGCCGATCTGCCGGAAGCTTTCATTATTATTAAGGGAAGAAGTCCATTTCTTGCTGTTTAACTCAGTCGGCCACCTCGCCTGGCTGCGCTTCTTCCTCTTCCTCTCGTCTCCTTACCTGTTGCGTTCCCGGGCTGAGCCTCCACTCCATCTCCCGAGTCCATGATGCTCCCGCTCCTCGCTTTCTTCCTCCACCTGCAGGTGCTGCATGGCTTAGCGCTGTCAGCAAGCTGCTCGCCCAAGGCATGCGGGGGCCTGAACATCTCCTACCCGTTCTGGCTCGACGACGACGAGCCCGGCCGGCCGCCGTGCGGTCCCCCGTCCTTCCAGCTCAAGTGCAACAGCAGCGGCGCCAGCTTCCTCCTTGGCTCCGTCCATCAGTCCTACCGGGTGGTCAGCATCTTCTACGAGAACAGCTCCTTCCACGTGGTGGATGAGAATCTCCCGCTCGCCACCGGCTGCCCAGCGCCGCCGTTCAACATCTCGCTCGGGCTGGCGCCGTTCGTCATCAGCAAATCCAACGCCGAGCTGCTCTTCTTCTCCCGCTGTAAGGAGCCGGCTCCGCTTGGCTTTCACTCCCTTCCGTGTGGCAACAACTCCTCCGTCCAAATTGTCGGCGAGGGGGAGCTCGCCAGCCACCGCGTCCCGGGGGGCATCCTGCCGGGCTGCGTCTTCACAGTTGTGCCGATTCTTGGGGCTTTCGATGGGAACAGAGACGATTACGTTGCCAGGATGAGGAGTGGGTTTCTCCTGGAGTGGGCGGAGGTGTCGGGGAATTGCCCCAAATGCTCGGCGAGCGGCGGCGAGTGCACGTACAACGACCAAGGCCTGGGCTTCGCCTGCAATTGCTCCGGCACCATGCGCCCCGACAAGTGCGGTGAGTACATGACTTCAGAATACAAATTCGAAACAAAACATATACATCACAAACATATGCCCCGGCGGCAGGCAAAGCTCGTCGACGTGCTCTGGTGAGTGCCACTTGCCCATACCGATGAATCGATGACAGTACCATACCATAGCTGGCATGTCCGCATGTGCGAACACGCGCGGCGCGGATGGCTATAATCGGCGCATCCTCAACCTGGTTCATTGCATTTTGCAGCGGGCATTGCGTTAGTCCTGCCTCTGCCCTCAATTCCAATACCGGCCATAGGCTTGTCTCCGACTTTTCCTAGGTCTTTTTGGCAGATTATAATTTGAAAAGGTTGTGAATTCTTGATAGGAGGTTTAAAGAGTCTAAAGAAATAAAAATTATTTTTTTTAAAATTTAAGAAGAACCACTAAAAAACTCACAAAAATAGTTACACAATGTTACAATGTTTGATGTATAAAAAATAACAAATTTAGAACTGTAGCTTTCAATTTTAATATAAGCTGAAAAGAACGGCCAGAACGACGCTAGTAGAGAAAAAAATGTGGCCTTCCGGTCTCTACGCTCCACACAAATTTAATCCAAGTCATACACTCATACATCGACCGAAGAAGCTTTTGTAAACGTTAACGGGTGCGCTGATTGTTAGCGTGTGATACTGGTGTCCTTTGACATTTTTTTTTTAACTGAAGGGCAGGCGCTCTGCCATTTCATTAAAGACGAAAAGAGGTTACAAAACTTAACCGGAACCAGCACATGGGGAGGATGGGGTGGGGTCAGGAAAGCGGACCCCGACGGGATCTAGCTGAGAGGATTTACAGACTTAACACGGTGTCCGTTCGCCTCCATTGGCGAACGTCTTCCGCAACCATGCTGGAAAGCTGGGAGGTGGAGACGCTGCTTTGCTGAAAAAGGCGGCGGTTGCGCTCCTTCCAAATGTTCCATATGGTGTAGATTACCAAGCCGCTGAAGTCCCGCTTAGCTTGTTTAGACATGGGCGAAACCGTGCACAACCACCAACTGGTGAAGTTGAAGTAGTTTTGAAGCGTGGGGAAGGCGTGGTTGTAGGCCCTTAAGCATTCCTCCCACACCTGGGAGGAGTAGGGGCAGCGGGCGCACATGTGGTCGATCGACTCCGGGGTAGATAGGCACAGAGGGCAAGTCGCCTGGTGAGGCCATCCTTTGGCTGCTAGCCTGTCCGCAGTGTTGATGCTGCCGAGCGATAAGGACCACGTGAAGAATTTGCACTTGTTCTCAGTGCAAGCTTTCCAGATGACCGACGCGGGTTCGAAGTGAGTGCTGCCAAGGAACTGTAGGCGATAGGCAGATCTCGATGAGTAGTCACCGGAAGGTGAGTGGGACCAACTGACATCATCCTCAATAGACGGATCTAAAGAGACCAGCCGGATCTGATGCCAGAGCCTAACAAATTGAGCCAGCTGGGCGGAGGTGTGGAGATGTCGGATAGTCTGAATCCAGCGGCTGTCCTGGAGTTGGTCCGCCACCGTTCGATGCTTCCGAGTGGCTATCTTGAACAGGTCCCGGGCTAGGAGTGCAGGTGCCTGGCCGTGCAGCCACTTGTCACGCCAGAAGTCTGTGCGCGCCCCGTTGCCCACCTGGACGACCGTGGCTGCGTGGAAGAGGGCGCAATCTGCAGTAGTGCAAGGCGTAGGAGACCCTACCCAGGGCTTGTCCGGTGACTTCCAAGCGTGCCAAAGCCATCGGAGACGCAGGGCAGTGCCGAACCTGAGGAGGTTAGGGACGCCAAGCCCTCCTAGAGGCTTTGGACGGCAGACTTTGTCCCAGCAAACGAGGGAGTGTCCACCCTTAGCATCGGCCGTGCCGCACCAAAGGAAGGAACGCCTGATCCTGTCAAGACGCTTGATCACTCATTTTGGCAGCTGGAACACGGACATGAAGTAAGTTGGCATAGCTGAGAGGACCGAGTTGACCAGCGCTAGCCGGCCAGCTTTGGAGAGGAGAGCACCCTTCCAAGAAGACAGCCTGCACCGCAGCTTGTCGATAAGCGGTAGGAAGAGCAACCTTCCGAGCCTGCGGGTATGGAGAGGTAGGCCAAGATAACGGCATGGGAAGCTGCCTCGCGAACCTGGAAATGGTCCGAGGATGCTGTCGAGGTCCAGTCCCTGGCAGTTGATTGGGTAAACGGTGCATTTTTGGAAGTTGGTGCGGAGTCCGGAGGCCGCGCCGAAGGATTGGAGAATAGTTGTGACTGTGTTGATGTCCTGTCTGGTTGGGTTCAAGAAGATAGCCGCATCATCCGCGTAGAGGGATATGCGAAAAGGGAGACGCCTGCACTGTATTGGTGAAAGGAGACTCCTTTCCTAGGCCAAGTCGATGATGCGTTGGATGGGGTCCATGGCTAGGATGAAGAGGAAGGGGGAGAGAGGGTCCCCCTGTCTGACTCCCCGACTGTGCGGTAGATTAGGGCCAGGGATCCCATTTAGAAGGATCGAGGATGAGCCGGAGCCGAGCAAGATGGAGATCCAGTTTCTCCATCTCAGGCCAAAACCCCACGCCTGCAGAAGTTCCAGAAGATAACCCCAGTTAACCGAGTCGAATGCCCTGGCGAAGTCTAACTTGAGGAAGAGCGCTGGGAATTTGCTTCTGTGGAGTTCGTGCAGAACATTCTTCACATAAAGAAAATTATCTTGGATGCTGCGCCTTTTGACGAAGGCACTCTGGTTCTTGGAGATCAGGCTTTCTAGAAGCGGAGCCAATCTGTTGGCGAGCAGCTTCGAGACCAACTTTCCAATGCTATGGATGAGGTTGATCGGTCGGTAGTCTCCAATGCTTTGGCAGGACTCCTTTTTCTTGAGGAGAATGATGTTTGCCGAGTTGAGGAGGTTGAAGGCTGTACCATCCTGATCATAGAACCGTTGGAAGACTTTGGCTAAGTCGTCCTTTATCGTCTCCCAGCAGACCCGGAAGAAAAGACCGGTGAAGCCGTTTGGACCCGGAGCTTTGTCCGTTGGTAGGGAGAAGATCACTTCCTTGATTTCTTCCACCTCAAAGGGAGCTTCCAAGTGGGCAAGGTCAAGGGGCACATAACCCAAGAGCTGCCAGGAGAGAGAGAAGTCCCGACCAGGCGATGAGGCTAGGTGTTCCTGGAAGTAACGGTAGCACTCTTGTTCCTTGGCCGAGTGATTGGTGGCAACGCCGGTCGAAGTGTCAAGCGAGTGGATGTAATTTTTTCGGCGTCTGTTGTTGGCCCGGAGATGGAAGTATCTCGTGTTTGCATCCCCCGCCTTGATCCAAAGAGTTCTTGCCCTCTGACGGGAGTGGGCCCTATCAATGGCAGAGAGGCCAAGAAGGCAATCCTTGACGAGGCGGCGGAGATCTAGCTCAAGGGAAGACAAGGGCCGCAAATCCTGAGCTTTGTTCAAGAGTAGGATGATCATCTGGACAATGGCGAGTTGCAATTTGATGCCACCTATTCTGGACTTGGCCCACTTAGTGAGCGCTTTGGCGGTGCGGGAAAGCTTTATGTGGAGCACCCTGTACGGGTTCAGGCTTGCCACCTCCCTCTGCCAAGCTGTCTGGACGATTTGCTGAAAGCCATCTATGGTTGGCCAGTAGTTTTCAAAGCGAAAGCATCGCGCTGTAGGCGGGTTGACATCGCCTAGAAGGAGCAGCGGGGCGTGGTCCAAGACCAGCGTCGGGAGGGCGTGAAGTGAGGAGGGCGTGAAGTGAGGCCGAGGGAAAGAGGAGGTCCCATTGTATGGAGCCAAAGGCTCTGTCAATCCTAGTTAGAGTTGGACTTGCACGTTCATTGCTCCAGGTGTAGTTGCGTCCCACCAAGTCGAGCTCCTTGAGGGCCAGCTGATCTAGAGTCGAACGGAAGGCGTTCATGAGCGTCGGGTTTAGGTGGCCGTTGTTCTTGTCGGCCGGACGGTATATGAGATTGAAGTCTCCTACAAGAAGCCACGGAGATTGTCGGTCGCTAGGGGCGCAGCTAGCAAGCTCGTCGAGAAATAGCAGTTTCTGCTCCTGGGTCTGAGGCCCATAAACCGTGGTGAACTTCCAGGAGGAATCATCAAGCTTGGATGTTAGTCGCGCAGAAAGGCAGTGGTTAGTTGCGGAGACCGTGTCAAGTGTGAAGATCGCATCGTCGACCACGATTAGGATCCCACCTCACGAACCGTCCGCGGGTGTAAATGCAAAGGAGGAGGTGAACTTATGTCCTTTGACATTGACTGGCCTGATAATTCGTTGGGGACTGCCGCGTGATCCCTCCATTATTGATGCTTAATTTCCTCATGCATGGTCGTACTAGCTTCACCGCTGATGCCTCACCGCGCGCTGCCGGTGTCCCGTACGTTGGCCGTTGCAACATTCTAGTTTCACACTTGCAATACTCCGATATATCCCGTTGAAAGATGCGTCCATCGGTCCATGTCTCCTTCCTGCTGCCTTCTCCTCGGCCATGTTCATGTTCGTACTAGCCACTCTCATAGCTAGCTAGCTCCACCGTCGACGTCTTGCGCGCCGGCGGCGTGCGGGGGGCTCAACATC
This sequence comes from Olyra latifolia, assembly GCA_036346145.1. NCBI lineage: Eukaryota > Viridiplantae > Streptophyta > Magnoliopsida > Poales > Poaceae > Olyra > Olyra latifolia. The sequence continues at coordinate 52,241,000 of CM070528.1, read as the reverse complement.
ACCTACCCGTTCTGGCTCGCCGGCACCGATTCGCCGGACTGCGGCTACCGAGCCTTTGAGGTCACCTGTGACAAGGGCTTGCGTCGCTTGGGAATACGCTCTGGACATACACAGTCCTGAATATCTTCTACCAGAACGGCTCCTTCAGTTCAGGGTCGTCCACGGCAACGATGATCTCTCCCATAAGGAGTACGGCAAGTGCTGGTTCGAGCTCATCTTCAATGGCTCCTCCGACCTCGGGCTTGCGCCCTTCACAATCAGCCGCAAGAACACCCGCGGAGCCCACCTTCTTACTCGCCGATCAACTGCTCAGGCTCCTCCGCCAAACATAACTAATGGCCAAGATTGACCCGCCGCGATTGAATGGTTCACACGGCCGGGCGTCCGATAGAACGTCCGATTTGAAATGTTTCCTATTCTTTATCGACAAACTTATCTACTTGACCGTATGTTTAATTCCAAGCCCGCGGACGCGATCGAGACTTGGCTCTGTTTAGATATTTCAAATTCCACCAAATTGGTGGAGTTGGTGAAGACTTATTTCTAAATTCCCGTAAATTTATGGAAATGGAGTTATGATAAATTGAGGATGCTTATGTGAGTCATCTTATTTATATTTTAAACTAAAAATATAAACTTAAGTCACTTTATTTTAACCTATAAACTCCAGCTCTGAGGTGGAGTTAGGAGTTGGAGCTGTGCCAAACGGGTCCTTAACATGTAAACAAACTAATTCATCCGGTCCGCGTTCTCTTGGACGTTAAACCCACCATGCACCGAGAAAGGAAATCAACGTTTCCACCACCCGGAGTACGTACTCGCCACTTCCTCCACAGTCCACTCGTTTATTCTACGTACATTTTAGAATAATTTCACACGTCTATTCTACGTACAATAATCTACTTTCTCCGGCCACACCTAGACTCCTCAGTCCTCACCCGATCCATCACTAGTTAGGACTTAGGAGTAGTAAGGACCCAGGACAGTAATTTTTCCCGGGTAGCTAGTACTAACATTAATTTTCACACCCAAACCTGGATCGGTCATCAAGAGCGGAATCGTCAAACTTGAAGACGAGGAACGGTCAACACATTCGGCAACATCTTCTTCCCTTCCTAATCCCGCAGCTTCCACTGCAGCACTGCATGCACCACCTTCTTGACTGTACTGCCCGAGTCTTCTTCGCCGCGCCTTCGGCCAGCATCCCCTCACTCCACTACTGCCTGCGTCGCGAGATGCATCCGTTCCATGTTCCTGTATGCGCTGTGTTCTGCCCGGCCATGCTACTGCTCACTCTCTTAGCAAGCTCTAGCTCAGCTGCTGACGCCATAGACACGACGTCGTTGTGCGCGCCGGCGACGTGCGGGGGGCTCAGCATCACCTACCCGTTCTGGCTCGCCGGCACCCATCAGCCGGAGTGCGGCTACCGAGCCTTCGAGGTTACATGCGACAAGGGGCGCGCCTCTCTTGGGAACTCATTCTGGACGTACAGAGTCCTGGATATCTTCTACCAGAACGGCTCGTTCAAGGTCGCCCACCATGAGGTTTTCCTCAAGGACTTCGGCAAGTGCTGGTTCGAGCTCACCTTCAATGGCTCCTCCGACCTCGGGTTTGCGCCCTTCACAATCAGCCACAAGAACCAGGAGCTCGTCTTCCTTTACAACTGCACCAAGCCGCCGCGGAGCCCATCTTCTTACTCGCCGATCAACTGCTCGGGCTCCTCCGCCAGCACGTACGTTAACCTCAGCAGCAAGTACAAGCCCGACGATCGCTGGAAAGTGATCCCTGGGATCATCTGCAACGTTTCGCTGATCCCGGTGGTCGGGTTGGAGGGGGCGTCGGCGGCGGAATACGAGCGGCTCATGAAGGGCGGGTTCCTTCTCGAGTACACGGTGGACGGCTGCACGGCGTGCCAAGACAGCGGCGGCCAGTGCCGCACTAATGTCACCGGGGACGTGTTCGAGTGCCACTGCTCCGATGGCGTCGACCCGGTGGCCTGCGGTGAGCTTAATGGTTCGTGCTTTCTTTTCCCCAATTGCATGTCCTTTTTTTTTTTTAATGTTTCGTTTTACCTCCGTCGACCTATATTCGATTCGAAGCTATGGCCTTATCTGGAACCAAGTAATTTTGCATAAACTCTTGAATATAGTAGTTGGACCGTTGGCCTGCGGTGAGATTGTTCTCCCTTTTTTTTCAATGGAACTTGCAGTTGGTTTAGGACATCCATGATGTATAGGACAAAACTACCTCCAAGTTAGAACCTAGTCCACAGCTGGTCTCTAAGATTTAACTTAGTTTTCTTAAATGTTCACATGTTGCTAGCCTATATATAAGATGAGGTCGTGGTAAAAAAAAAATCAAAATTATCAACTATTACAACTTATAAATGGGCCCTTGCAACTACAGCTTTTCTTCTTTGAAAAAAGGGGCATTAACTCACTCCATTGCAATGGAAGGAATTAAATAAGTTTTGAACACGCCCCATACCTTTGAGACTCTATATATATCATATACTACCAGGGAACAGGGATTTTATCCCGGTTGGGAACGGGCTACGGTCCCGGTTTCCAAACCGGATAATCCTGGGGATCGATGGCGGGGCCTGCAGTCCCGGTTAGCCACCAACCGACCGAAGGCCTCAAAAGCCTGGGAGCTGGGGCGCCGAGGTAGCTATCCGTCCTGTTGAAACTACCAACTGGGGCTGGGGCGACTTATCGATCCGGTTGGTTCTACCAACCGACTATAAGGTGTTTTAATATTTTTATTTGCATTTTTATTTGCCCGCCGATGACTTATCGGTCGGTTGGTTCTACCAACCGACTAAAGGTGTTGTCATTTTTTTTTGCCCATTGGATGACATTTAATTGAAACTCATATAATTAATTGAAACTTAAGTATATGTATATATTTGTGTTAAATCACAATTAATTGAAACTCATATAATTATTCATACACGTTAACTCGTTATTAAATGAAAGGACATTCATTAAAATTTAATTATAAGTAATTAATAAGTACTACAATTGCTAACTAACTGGGCTATATATACAAGTATCACAAGTACACATTGTTGTACACATAATTACAAGTACACATGTTTTTGTTCATCGGGATCATCTACGTGATTGCTTTTGATAGACCTAGATGTTGACCCCGACGGTTGATCGGTTCCTCTCGAACGGTCGGGCTCCGAATCTTATTGAAAAAGGGTGATGATGCTCGCCCATTGGAGCCACGACCTCATCTAATATAAAGCCATGAGTTGCTCTTGTATTGCTTTCACCAAGACCGCCGAGAGTTCCGGACCTTGTTCCAAACCTTTCTTCGCCAATTTTAGAGGATCTGTCATTAATTAGGAATTAACTAATCAATCCTTGAATCTATAGAGGTGTCCGAATAGTTAGGTATTATTAAGGTAGAAATTATAAATACTCACCCCAAAAGGTTCTCCTTTTCTCGTAGAGGTAGCAGAGCCTCCGATGAAGTGATGCATCATCTCGCATACATAGTAGCCGCACAAATTGTTTCCGATGCTTGATGCAAGACCTGTGGTGAAAAAGTTGTAGAATGTGAAATAACTGCATAGAAATTTAGTAAACTAACTACAAAGCTAGCATTACGATATACTTACATATTTAGCGATGTGCAACTCAAATTTTTTCTTAAATTCTCCAACGTTTTCCTTTTGGAATCTTACGAAGGCACTATACAAGTGATTATGAGTTATACAGATTAGAGTTGGCTTCAAACTGAGAGAAAGAAAACAAGTATGATAATGAAAGGAACAACAATGTACCGGTTGAGCATGGCCAAGATGTCTTTGTATTTTGTAGGGGGTTTTCTTTTTGAGTCCATAACCGTGACTGTGCTACGATCTACCTCGATAATAAAAAGGGCAAAGTGAAAGCTGCACATATATATGTCAGCGTAGTAGTTAGTACTTTTAACATCATGGTAAGAAAAAAATTATAACGAGGCGATAAGAAAACACATACTCAAAATCATAAGCTAGAAGTATCTTTGACTTGTATCTTTGTCCCATGAGCCCGTTGTATATGTGCTGCTCTGTCTCTTTTGGTTTATCTCTAACCAGTTTCTCATTGATCACTACTGGGTCGAGAAAGCCAAACTCATAATTAATTCTCTCGGTTTGGCATCGTTTTAGCTCCATTCTACACAACAAGAAATCAGTTAGGTTTGGGGATTGTTACAAAGATATGGGCGTGCACGACAAAATTTATGAATAAGACACTTACAGAGTCCAGCAACTCAACATGCAGACGTCCAGGGCCCTACCCTGGTATAGATCAAATAGAGGTTCCCATTCGATGAAGAACTCGTTGTCTCCACGGAAGTAATGAGTTTCCTTGAAGCTAACGGCAATCGCATCTAAACCATGGTTGGCCGCGGCCAAATACCATTCATGGAGTTGCCGCATCTTCGTTGTTAGCTGGGGGAGCTCCTCACGTCTCACAAATGACGCACCATGTACAAATTTTCATGCTATCTCCGCAACCGGGATGTCCTTGAGGCCCAATACCTGATCTGCATCAAGGCCAGTATCATCGTAGAAACTGTTCATCCCCTGTGCAACCTCTTCCGCCGTCCTCTCCGGTGGCGTCTCCTTGTCGGCTATCTTACTCAAGACGCGCTCGTAGTCTGACACGGGCGGCCTTTCTGGTTTATCTATGATGTCCTTCAACGATAGGATAGCCCTCCTAGCTTTGTGCCATTCGTCCGTACCGGGCTGGACCCTCGGTGGAGATGGCTTCTTCGCGAAGAATGAGGTGACCTCGGCTCTTACAAACTGCGAGGTCTCCTCATCAGTCATATCGTACGCCAACTTCGGAGGTGATTTCCTTTTGGATTTTGTTGGCGTGGGCGTGGACCGTGTCTTTTGAGAAGTCTTGGCCCCTATCCGACCTGGTTGGTACATTACTTGGAGCTGTTTGTGATTGGGGGCCTGCCTTGGCCGATGTGGGAGTTGGAGTTTCGGTGCGGGCTTAGGCGAGGAGACGGGCTTCTTCCGGGGGCGTCTTATTCAAGGCGTAAGGTTGTGGAGGTGACGCTGAGACCGTGGAGAGGAAATGCGCGTTGTCTTTAAAATTATGAACGCTTGCGCCACGCAATGAAACTGTACAACATCTAATAGTTTCGTGCTCCGTCACCTCCTTCAATGTCGAGGTCAAGATCCTCATACCACAGGCATACCTCGTCCACCGAGACCTTCACAGTAGCCCAAATGCGGTATGGCGAGACCATGGATGAGCTGCCTGCTCCACCGGAAAGCCATGCCTTCACCGCCTTTTAATGAGAGGTTCGGGCTTGCACGTGCAACTCACATGGTGTCGGTTGCGTGATGTCGCCCATCGCATAGGGGCCCAAGTCACCTTCACCAGCCCACGAAGCTATACACCGCTCCGCCAAGATCGAGGAACCGACAATGTCTAGATTTCGGGAGGTGCTGGCGACTTGTCTCCCGATGTTGGCTCAAGGCTAGTTGCAGCTCTTTTCGGACCAAATCGGGTATCTTGGCCTTTGTTGCTCTCGATTCGTCTTGAAGGTCCTTGATATGTTGTGCGTGTCGACCCTTGGATCTCGACCGACTCACAGAGGTATCCGCATCATGGGCGAAACCGACCTTCCACGGACGAGCGCCAACGCCTGCGTGTGCGTCGAGGTGCTCCGGTTCAGAGAGCCCTTGTTAGCTCGTCGTCCTCCTGCTTGGCACGAAGGTGCCTTGGGACGACTGGGTGTGCGCCTCTGAAGCTTCTTGACGACTTCTCTCATCGTATCACCAAACACCGCCTGCCGTCATCGTCAAAGGCTGCCGTTATGACCGAAGAACCAATTTCTCGATCTGTTGGACCAATCCAATGTGGCGGGGTGGACACCCTTAACCGACAAGTCACGTTCCTCTTCTCCCATTTGGGTAGGGCCTTGCGGTAACCACCGTGTCCGAGGCGATGGTGGTATTGCTTCTTCACGCGATTCTCTTGTTCCTTTCACCAAGTTCGACCTAGCTGTGAATTTTGTACTCCACAAATTCATCCCGGTGATCCCAGAGCTTTGGGTACTTGTTGAAGTCGGGGACTAAATTCTTCTTGACGTACTCGTTGTTCAACTTCTTTTTTGTACGTCTGAAAAGCCATTGCCATCTTCTTTAATGTATACCTTTTCACCTTATCTTCGGTCCTTCGGGAAGGTGAACGCTTCCTTCATATCATCCATAGGGTGTTCTTGATTCTGCGGTACCTCGTCCCATTTCGCAAAGCTAATAGGCACGTGGTCCCCGACGATCACGCCGAACGCCGATCTGAACGGCCCAATCGCATTTTCGGCTTTAGAGGCTCGCCTTCCTCACCGACTTCAAGTGAATATGTGTCTTGCCCTCGGCTTCTTGCTTTGACCTCGCGACGTGATCGGCTACTCGTTTGACCGGTCTCGGTGGCTTCGGCGGCCTCATCGGCTTGGGTGGCTTCGATCGCCTCACCGGTTTGGGTGGCTACTGGCCGTCTCTCGGTGCTTGGGTAGCGTGGGCGCCTCTTGTCCGAACAACTCGCTCAAAAACTCGTCACCAAGAAAATCCATTCGATCGCATAGAATTGAATAGAAACATTCAATTGGGATTTCAAGTAGAATTGAATAGTATCATGTAACGTTATTCTTGTATAAGTTATTTTCTATGAAGAATTGAATAGTAACATGGAACTTTTTCCTTAATAAAATATTGATTACACATACATTTCACATAATATGCAGATAAGAATAGCATACATATGCACAATAGAACTTGATTATAGGACCATTTAGGAAAAAATCATTTCACAGGTGTTGATAATTAGAGCACATAGACTTGCAGTCATCTCCTACACAACGATGTTTTCAACGTTTTTCCCTAGCTAGTCTCACATTTCACCATCTAAATACACAAGCAGGCATTACTTCATCTTCCTTTGGACTTCGATCTATCAATGCATATTAGTAGAAATTATTATATTGGAAAACAACCTCGAGCGCACTGGAATTCCCTGTAGAAGGTAAAAAAAGCAGATAGATGGGCCACACAGATATTAAAACAACTAAATAGCAAGGAAAATGACATGATAACATGTTGTAATTTATAACAATTAAACAACAACAGAGCTCAGTTTAGTTTGTTATAAATTGCTCTCAAATTTAATATGTTGGGTTGCTAAGAATAGCCTTCCAATGACATACACCATCATGCAATCGCTCCATCTCCCTAATTAACCCCTGTACGACTCTGCTGTTCTCACACCACACACATATATACCTCCCTCGATGTCAATGTTGCATATACCCTTCTTATATATTCTTTTTGAGCAAACCTTCTTATATATTCTCAAGAAAGGAATAGAACCGATGTTAATCATATATATTACATTGTCTCGGCAATTAATCGAATCATCCTTCTCCAAACCGCAGTCACTCAATTGATAGTGGTAGCACCGCCTCATTCCTCGATTCCGGTTTGCTATGAGGGCTAAATGCTTAATTGAAGAAGCAAAGGCAAGTGAGGGTTATAGTTGCAAATGGTGAAAAATACTAGTTCAGCGGTTTGCCTCTAATGCACTTACAATAAATGGGCAAGAATTTTCAAACTCTTTCGGGATCATAGAATTGGTGGGGTATGATATGATACTAGGGCAAGATTGGATAGCCATGCATAGTCTGTGGAGTTAAATGGGAAAAGTATGGAAATATCCATTAGGGTTCTAGGAGGAGATAAAATCGCTTTCAAGGATGAGCAAGTGATGAAGGGGCTATGACAATAACAGGAGCAAGATGCATCGACTCTTGAAAAATAGGATTATGGGGTGGTCATTGAGCATTGGCATGAGTGAGCAAGGGAAGAAACAACAATACCGCTGAGATTATGGAAGTCTTGAAGGTCTACTCTAATGTATTTGAAGAACCCAAAGAACCAACCCCTACAAGGGAATGTGACCATGGAATTCCCTTAATTAACAATTTTACATACTGAGTTATCTCATTCAAGAAGACCATACTCTATAGTGTTTGCATTTCTCAGGTTTTCCATCCCTATGGTGGCATTTCTCAGGTTTTCCATCCCTGTGGTGGATGTTTTAACTTGTAATATGTAGCATTAATTTTGTCCATCAAGTAAAACATATACATGAAAAAAAATATGAACAAGACCATACTATAGGAGGTCCACGGCGAGGAGGTGCACGGCGGCGAGGAGGGGAGTGGCGTCGTCACGGGCGGCGGCGGCGAGGAGGTCCACGGCGAGAGGTGCACGGCGGCGAGGAGGAGTGGCGTCGTCACGGGCGGCGGCGGCGAGGATGGGAGTGGCGTCGTCACGGCGGCGGCGACGGCCAGAGGTGCACGGCGGCGAGGACGGAGTAAGCGTCGTCACGGCGGCGACGGCGAGGAGGTGCAGGCGGGAGTCCACGGCGGCGCAGGCGGCGGCGATCTAGGGTTGGAGCAGAGAGAGGGCGGTGTGGCAACCGGTGGGAAGATTGGAGGATTTTAGTGTCCGCGGAATTTGATTTTGACCTTCAATCCCTGTTGAAGACAACAACCGAGATTGATCGGACCATCGATCCGGCCGTGTCTCCAACCGGGATTGCCGTGGTGCTAGCCCCACACGCCGAATCTGGCGTAGGGTGGTTGACCTTCAATCCGGTTCAAAAGAACAACCGAGATTGAATGGAGATTCAGTCCGGCTATCTCTCCAACCGGGATTGATTGGTGGGCTGCCCCACACGCCGATGACCAACGCCTGAGTCTTTGGGACTATCGGTCGGTTTATTATACAAACCGGACTGATACCCAAAAATAAAAAGAAGGCAGTCTTGAGCTGGCTCGAACCCGTGACCGCAAGGCCGGGGAGCCCGCGCTCAAGCGCACGCTGCTAGCCGGGGGAGAGGGGGGGAGAGATGTTCTCCTCTGTTAGGAGCGAGTTATTTTTGTACCTTTCTTGGTCTTTAGTGGAGGGAAAGGAAATTTTTTTTTAATTGTATTTTAATTCCTTATTTGTATTTTAAATCCATTTTCCCAATATATTTCCTTTTTTTAATGTATTTTAATTCGTTTATTGTGGAGAAAGCCATGTTTTCCTTGACATGTGGGCCCATATATGGTGGGTCCCATATGTCAGTTAAGGGAGTTTCGGATCGTATGGATATGGAAAATACAGATTTCGATCCTAGCGGAAAAGGAGGAAACGGATACTCAATTTAAAGTGAGTAAACGAATTCCATACTCGATCTCATAGATCCCTATAGAATTCGTGGAAAGTCAGATTCGATGAAAGTCGTATGTACGGCTTGGATGGAGATCTTTCCTATCTTTCGAGATCGACCCTACCATATGGGGTCAAAAGCCAAAAAATAAGTGATTCGCTTTTAGCCCTTATAAAAGAAAACGGATTCTTGAACCTCTTTCACGCTCATGTCACGCCGAGGTATCGCAGAAAAAAGAATTGCAAAATCCGATCCAATTTTTCGTGTCGATTAGTTAACATGGTGGTTAACCGTATTATGAAAGACGGAAAAAAATCATTGGCTTATCAAATTCTCTATCGAGCCGTGAAAAAGATTCAACAAAAGACAGAAACAAATCCACTATTGGTTTTACGTGAAGCAATACGTTACCTTCAATCCCGGTTGGTATCTCCAACCGGGATCTATAGGCGATCTTCGATCGGGTATGTTTTCCCAACCGGGATTGATTGGTGGGCTGCCCACACGTCGATGACCAACGCCTGAGTCTTTGGGACTATCGGTCGGTTTATTATACAAACCGACCGATACTGTAAAAAAAAGAAGGCAGTCTTGTGCCTGGCTCGAACCCGTGACCGTAAGGCCGGGGAGCCCGCTCAAGCGCACGCTGCTAGCCGGGGGAGAGGGGGGGAGAGATGTTCTCCTCTGTTAGGAGCGAGTTATTTTGTACCTTTCTTGGTCTTTAGTGGAGGAAAGGGAATTTTTTTTTTAATTGTATTTTAATTCCTTATTTGTATTTTAAATCCATTTTCCCATTATATTTCCTTTTTTTAATGTATTTTAATTCGTTTATTGTGGAGAAAGCCATGTTTTCCTTGACATGTGGGCCCATATATGGTGGGTCCCATATGTCAGTGGTAGTAATTTGCCATAAATTTCTTCAAAGTTATAGAAAATTGTTGGGAGCCTATTAAAATTAAATAAAAATTTCACAAAATTCATAAGAATTGTGCAAAAGTTGACATATATAAAAATGAGTTGGGAACCTTGAAATTTCTCATTAGTTTATAAATGAGATGGGAATAATCTAGTTATACATAAACGATGGGAATTTCTCATAATTGGCGAGCACGAACGGTTCTTTCCGGATCAATATGAATTTAGGGACAAATATCTAAAATATTACATGACTACTTTATTTTTACAAGTGATCCTTCGTTATGATCGTGGCGTACGTACGGAGCTTCCTCATCATCGCTAAGGACACTAATGTCTACGTCCGCTGAGAAAGGCGGCAGCTCGTCGAACTGATTATACTCTTCTTCGTCTGTGACGCCCTCAACTCCAACAATCCTTCTTTTACCAGAAAGAACCACGTGGTGCCTTGCTTGATCACTGTTGGTAGTCTTGTTCTTCTGTCTTTTTATAGTTTTACCCTTATGAACTTTTGGTTTGTTGTCCATGTCCATCACATAGAATATCTGTGTCACATCATTGGCGAGCACGAACGGTTCATCCTCAGAGGCCACTTGCTTGAGGTCCACGATTGTCATACCATAGTCATCGATCTCCACGGTATCGGTTTCACCCATTGGCACCTAAACAGAGGGACTTTCAAAGGTCCATACTGAGCTCCCGTGATCTCCTCTATGAAACCATAGTAGGTGTCCATCTTTCCATTTTGTCCAAGGCATCTATACGGACGGCGCTGTTTTGGTTGGTGCTCTTCCTATCCTGGTCATCGTGTAAAATGTGTACCCATTTATCTCATACCCTTGCCATGATACGATTGTTATGGATGGTCCCCGAGCTAAGAGCTGCAACCTGTTCATGGACTCCTCCTTGCCTAACAGATGCTTTTGTAGCCAACCACCAAAGCTCTCCACTTGCTTGTTCGCGATCCACTTATCGACTTATCTGGGTATTGGGCTCGTAATATCCTCTCGTGATCAAGTACATACGAGCCACTTGAAGATGCTTGTTTTAGTACCGTGAAATGTGCTTGTTTAAATGAGAGTAGATCGTCACAGAGGATTCTTTTCTCCCTAGGGTCCTTTTCCCGTAGCCTCCCTCATAGCGTGATACAGGACGCCAATCGGATTCAGATCATCAATGTAGTCGACACAAAACTCAATCACCTCCTCTGTGCCAACACCTGGGCAATGCAACCTTCGGGCGAGAACGGTTACTGAACATACTTCTTTAGGACGCCCATGTACCTCTCGGCGAACATACTTGTGCAAGAAGATCGGTCCGAGAATTTCTATCTGTTTGACCATGTGAACCATGAGATGAACCATCATATCAAAGAAGGATGGAGGAAGATCATCTCAAGGTTGACCATACTAGCGACAATGTTATCCTGCAGATTAGATAACTTATCCGGATCTATGACCTTTTGTGATATCGCGTTGAAGAACGAACACACCTTTATGATTGTACCTCGTACCATGTCCGTAGAATACCTCGCACCATCACTGGGAGCAACGGGTCATCAAGACATAACAATCATGGGATTTCAAGTTTACGATTTTATTCTCTTTTGTGTTTATGAGTCTTCTTATGTTCGACGAGTACCCGAAGGGACCTTAACACTGCTCAACAACTGAATCATGCTTTTTTCTCTTCTTTGCTTGGTGTGTAGCTCATGACGAGGTAATGCCCTTTGTCTCTCTCTTGTGGATGTAGTTCTTCCACGAGACCTAACAATTGTAGGTCCTTTCGTGCTTGAAATGTATCTTTTGATTTACCGTACATATCTATGAAGCCTAGCAGCTCACGCATACATTCTTTGTGATATGCATGAAGTCCGAGGAGTGACGGACCTCTAAGTCTTTCCAAGAAGGCAAGTCCCAAAATATAGACTTCTTCTTCCAGCTAGGCTTCTTCCTAGATTCTTCAAGGGAGTGGCGGGGCGGGTTTGCTACCAGGGACCCTTTCCAAATACTACGCCTAGATCCTTTACCATAGAAAATACTTCCGCCCCTGCGATGCTTGGGCTTCTTACGTTTCTCTTCGGTCCCATCAAAATTAACACGGTTACTCGTAGCAGGTGCTTCAAATTGAGGAACCTACGATGGCCCATGTAAACAACCTTCCGAGAGTTTGTTAGGTACTTGTCTTCCGTATCATCCGAGCAATTGGATGCGTGCTTTATATCCTTTATAGATAGGCCCGACAAGTTACCAAGTGCAGGCCGATCGTTGATAGTTACAAATAGCAATGCACGAAGCTGAAATACTCTCTTTTGTACTCATCCCATACACGTACACCATCATTCCATAGCGTTAGTAGATCTTCAATCAACGGTTTGAGATACACGCCGATGTCGTTACCAGTGTTGCTTAGGGCCTTGGATAAGCAATGGCATCGTAATGTATTTCCGCTTCGACATAGCCAAGGAGGAAGGTTGTAGATACATAGAGTAACGGGCCAAGTCTTGTGTGGATCGCTACTCATGTCACCGAACGGGTTCATCCCATCCGTACTCAATGCAAACCTTATGTTCTCGCACGTCATGAAGTCCGGATATTTTCTATCGAAGTTTCCTCCATCGCGAGCCATCTGCTGGGTGCCTTAGCTTTCCGTCGACTTTACGATCATCTTTATGCCAACGCATCATCTTCGCATGCTTTTTGTTCGCAAACAAACGCTTCAACCGAGGGATTATAGAGAAGTACCACACCACCTTAGCAGGGCTCTCTTCTTCTTACGCCCCTCTACCTCACATGGGTCATCACGCTTAGTCTTATACCGTGATGTTTTGCACACCGGACATTCTTCCAAATCCTTGTACTCATTACGATAGAGGATACAATCGTTTGGACATGCATGTATCTTCTGTACCTCCAACCCCAAAGGGCGAGAACTTGCTTGGCTTCATACGTAGTTTCGAGCGGCGTGTTACCCTCTGAAGCAACTTCTTCATGAGGCCTAACAACTCATCAAATCCCTTATCGATACTCCATTAGTAGCCTTCCATTGCATCAATTCCATTATGGTACGCAACTTTTGTGGCCCCGCCTACGCTTTGGATACAACAATGTTCCTTGGTCCTCCATGCAGCGCCAAACTTTTCGTAATGTCTTTCATCGATGTATTCTCCTCTCCATCATGCAACATCTGTTCTAGATCATCGTCGTCAAACTCCCCTAGTATATGTTCAATAGAACCGTGTTGGCCAACATCGATCATATAATCCGCCACATCTTCTTCGTCACCATCTTCTTCTTCACCGCCTTCTCGTATAATCTCTTCTTCACCGTGTTTGGTCCAACAGTATAGTTTTCCACGAAACCTCTTGAGATCAAATGGAAGTGAATTTGCTCGAGTTTGACCACTCCTTCGATTCTTGCGTCTATGCATGGACAACATATGTAGCTCGATCTTGTGCGCACTTGCTCGACGATAAAAGTTTCCAAACCCTCCACAAATCGTGAGGAGCGGCGGTCCATATACATCCATCGCCGATTCATCTACATTAAGTTACATCAAGGTAGTTGTTAGTTCATTTTCTAATAATGAATTAATTTCAAAAACCAAAATTAAAGTATCTTGCTTAATTTATTATACATTTATTTAATTTTTAGGTCAATACTTCAATTTAGGTTAAATACCTTTTTAAAAGAATTATTTTTAAGTCGATAATATTTTATCACATATTTTATCACAATCGAATCAAATTCTAAGGTAATGCAACAAAGTATTTGGCAACCCACTTAAAATGATATATCTAGATCTACCAACTTATAATTTTACATCAATGAAGTGAGTAGAGATCAATGAAGTTATAATATTTTATCACATATTAATTAATATATAATGTTAATTTTAAACAATCAAAATCTATGCAAAATCTACTTTAAACTCTACTCCCAAAATTTCTCCATGAATCGATGAAACCAAAATTCTAAATTTGAGTCACCTCCACGCATTCAATGTGTGCTACATCACAATCCAAGTAAATTCTAAGCTAATGCAACAAGATTTTACAATCCACTTCAAAATTTGGTCCATGAAAGTTAAGATTCAAAATCATAGATCCATGAAACCATCATCTAAATTTAATTAGCTACAACTACAAATTCAAAACGAACTACGTCTTAATCCAAGCAAAATCTAAGATTACACAACAAGTTTTTGCCAACCCATTCAAAAGATCGAGCTATATCTACCAATTTATAACATTTCATCAAAGATGGGGAATAGAGACCAAATTTTTTCATATTAAATTTAAAGCAAATATAGAAACTACATTTCATATACAAGTAGTGAGAAATGAAGTTACTAACCTTGGTTAACTTGGATTGAAGTGAAATGATCAAATTACAAAAAATTTGAGCAGCACCTCCTCAAATCCGGTAATGGCGGCCGAGCTCCTCCTGTCGGGTTACAGTGGCTGGGGAAGGTTACGGCAGGTCGGGGAAGAAAGGTTAAATACGGTAATCAATCCCGGTTGGTGTTACCAACCGGAATTGATATCCATTCGTCCGGCCGGTGTTACCAATGATCGAATTTAGTAGTCGGTTGGTATTACCAACCGGGACGGATATCCCACGCCGCCAACTGCCTTTTTTGAGGTGATATCCGTCCCGGTTGGTAACACCAACCGGGACTAAATGGTCCCCCGCGCCCAGCCCCAAGTTAGCTGCTCAACCGGATCACAGACTTCTGAGTCCCGGTTGGTGGCTAACCGAGATTGATGGGCCGGTATGGAAGGCCTGTATATATATATATATACATGCATGATTAATCCAACCGTGTATTATCCGCTACGGCCTACAAATAGGTTAGAGTACCATACTACACTTGTCTTAATTATAAAGCATATATACTCTTTTTTATATAAAAGTAGAGACTCTGCCATTTCATTTAAGTAGTAAGCAAAACTGTACATGGAGGAAAGAGACAACTAGCTAGGGGAGGGAGAAGGAGAAAAACACTAAAGGCTAAGCGTCAAAAACAAGCATATGGCCGCGCAGCCCCACTGCAACATATCCTCTCTAATCCTAGATTCCTACGGCTAGTTGCGATACAGGCAAGTTGCAATGCCAAAAGACTCCTCGATTATGCTCTTTCCAGCGGTGTAGATGACCATGCCATTGTGCTCCCACCTGTTTGCTTTGAGAGTTCGCTAGAACGAAAGATACCACCACTATTTGAAAGAAAAGCTGTTAGGGTAGACCAGCCGCGGTCGAAGGATGTCCTCCCAAACCGCTTTGACATGCGGGCAGTGGCCACAAGAGGTGGTTGGTCGTAAGCATAGAGGGTGCAAGTGGACAGATGAGGCCACCCCTTCCTTGCTAGCACATGGAATGTATTGATTCCTCTTTGCCTCAGAGTCTAGACAAAGAATTTGTATTTATTTAATGTCCGTGCTTTCCAAATAATGGAGGAGAACTGCAGAGGGGGCTCTTAAATTTTGCTACAATAAATCATGCTGATCTAAGGGAATTTAGGGGGAAATGGCACGGAAGCCTCTACATCGAAACATATCATTTAGAAACAAGCTAACAGCATTATCCGTTGCCTATGTATGATGCTGTCAATACTTATGCTCACGATAACAATCAGTTTTTGTATGCAAGGCAGTCATATAACAGTAGTTTTCCACAAATATGTACACCCAGATTCACAGCTCTACAAACTATTAACCTACTATATATTTCTCTTTGTGATAGGGTGGTATAGGTCATCTGCACAATATTGATGTCTCAAGCATAGTACTCTTGATGTTACGTTTTGATGTTTTGCTTAACCCTGTCTGCTATTACAGGCAGGAAGAAGAGCGGTTGGAGGATGATACTAACAGGTATGCTAAAAATCAGACCGGTTGCTTTGAAGTAAAATTCATGGGTTTTTACCTTGTTGGTAGCCCTGCCATCTTGCACATTTTTTAACAAAATAAAATGGCTAATTATATTTGTGGAAACCTAAATGTCCATTCATGGTGCTTTTTCCAATTACACAAAAAGGAAATAACAACTGCTTTAATCTCAGTTTTAACAGCAGCGGCTGCAAGCTTGCTCTTTCCATGTATATATGTGCTGATATGGCATAGGAAGGGGAAAGAAATACTATGCCTCCTTTGCACAAAGGCTAGCAACTCAAATGAAGCAAACATTGAGGCCTTAATAGTATCATATGGATCTCTGGCTCCAAAGAGATACAAGTACTCAGAGGTAACGAAGATAACGAATTCTCTCAATAATAAGCTTGGAGAAGGTGGTTATGGCGTGGTTTTCAAAGGAAGATTACATGATGGTCGTCTGGTTGCTGTGAAATTCTTGCATGGCTCCAAAGGAAAAGGGGAGGAGTTCGTGAATGAGGTTATGAGCATTGGCAGGACCTCTCATGTTAATGTGGTTAGTTTATTTGGGTTTTGTCTGGAGGGCTCAAAACGAGCTCTTATATACAAGTACATGTCTAATGGTTCTTTGGATAAGTACATTTACTCAGAGAATCCCAAAGAAATTTTAGGATGGGATAAGCTCTATACAATAGCAATTGGAATTGCTCGAGGACTAGAATACTTACACTATAGATGTAATACACGCATCATCCATTTCGACATCAAGCCTCAAAATATCCTTCTGGACCAGGATTTTTGCCCAAAAATTGCGGATTTTGGCTTGGCTAAACTGTGTTGTACCAAGGAGAGCAAACTTTCAATGACTGGTGCTAGGGGAACAATTGGATTCATCGCTCCAGAAGTTCACTTTCGAACATTTGGAGTAGTATCAGCAAAGTCAGATATTTATAGCTATGGGATGATGTTGTTGGAGATGATTGGAGGCAGGAAAAATGTAAAATTGATAGCTGAAAAAACTAGCGAAAAGTATTTTCCAGATTGGATTTATGACCACTTTGCTCAAGACGAAGGGTTACAAGCTTGTGATGTTACATGTGAAACTGAGGAAATAGCAAGAAAGATGACCTTAATTGGCTTATGGTGCATACAAGTATTACCTGTGCACCGACCTACAATAACAAAAGTTTTAGAAATGTTTGAGAAAGGCTCACATGAACTGGACATGCCACCAAAACAGAACTTCTGTCAACTACTGTAAGATATTTGTCCACGTATTTCTATTCTTCTATTTTCAGTAAAGTAATTTCTGAAATAATATTTTCAATGATTTGCTCTTTGTGCTTATCTCTTGTTTTCAGTGAAGGTTCGCCTCACAAAATAAATGTAGCTAGTGCAAGCTCTACAAGTCCAGGGGAAGCACAAAAGACTCTTAGTGAAGTGCTACAGGTTGAAGAGACAAGCCTAGTGAATTCAAAAATCCTACAACGATTGCCAACTCTCTGAGGTGACCCATACTGAAGTATATATGAAATCGAACAATTGCATCAAAATTTGGCATTGTATCATGAAACATACTCATGTATGAACCTGGTGTTAAGGTTGACGAGCGGTGGGTCCTATGAATCGATGGAAATTTTATCATCGTTATAATTTTAGAAACATAAGAGACATATATACCTTTGTAATCAGGGTTTTGTAACCTGGTGTTAAGGGTTTGTCACCTTGTTTCGTGTCTCCAGTGAGGGTGGCGGCGTGGTGGCTCTGTCTTATTTTCCTCAGCCATGCTCGTACTAGTGATCATATCACTCCTAACTAGCTTCCTGCATGCCAAGTGTGGGTGCGGGCTCACGGTTGTAGAGAAGCGTGTCCGTCCGGTCTCTACACTCCACACAAATTGTACTAGTCAATTTTTAAGGCACAGAAAACTATGTTGTACACCTTAAAATGACAAAAGAAAATATCCTTCTCTTGCCCCCAATTGTAGGCGTGTGATGGTGTATGAGATTCCACAAGGCAAATTTGGCATGCAAAAGTTGAATTCGGTAAATTGTGGGGCTACGTTTCTCCAACTGCCACGCTTTCTCGCCTGCTCCGATATCCTGTTGAAAGATGCATCCATGCCCCTTTAGTGCTGCCTTTCCCCCCACTTCCTCAGCCATGCTCATGCTCGCACTATTCACCATCCTAGGCTCCTAGTTAGCTCCATTAAAGTATCTACGGTGCTTAGAGGCAATATGATAGGGTCCATAGCTGCTCTCTAATGTTTAGAGACTACAATTAATAGTCTTTAAGATAGGACTCACCATTATGATTAAAACAAATACAATTAATTATCTTCTTTAACTTAAAATGCCAGCCATTGCAAATAAACACTTAGAGGTTGTCTCTATGCTTAGAGGCAGTGCAAAATAGCTTTACATTGAGAGAGGCTGTAATGTGGATGCTCGTACTGCCTATACAAACACGACATCCTGCACACTAGTGGCATGCAAGGCCTAACTAGGGGTGGAACTCTGGCTCGGGCTCGCGAGCTAGCTCGAGCTCGAGCCGTAAACGAGCCCGATCCGAGCCTCTGCCTCAGCTCGGTGCCAAAACCGAGTCCGAGCCGAGCTAGGACGAGCTCGCTCGGAGCTCGTTCGCAGCTCGTCCCGAAATCCGACCGAGCGGCGAGCTCCAGTTCATGCCACGCGCAACTTCTCCCGTGTCTCCTTCCCCATCTCCATCCCACTTCTTCTCCCGTCTCCTTCCTCATCCTCCGCTCCACCCCGCAGCCCCGCCGGCCTCGTCCTCCACCCCGCAGCCCCGTCGGCCTCCTCCTCCACCCCCACCCCGCCGGCCTTCTCCTCCACCCCGCAGCCCCGTCGGCCTCCTCCTCCAACCCCACCACGCCGGCCTCCTCCTCCACCCCAGCCCGTCGGCCTCCTCCTCTCTGGCTCCGCCTCCATCCGCGCCCGTCGGCTGCTGCCGCCGCCCGCCAGCCCCTCGTCCCCAGATCCGGCCGCCGCCTCCTCCGTCGCCGCGCCCGCCGCCGCCTGCCCCATGATCCGTCCCAGATCCGCCGCCGCCTCCTCCGTCGCCGCCCCCACCTCTCCTGCCGTCGCCGCCCCGCCCGCCCCGCCCGCCCCGTCCCAGATTCGCCGCCTCCTCCCGTCGTCGCCCGCCTCCTCCTGTCGCCGCCTTCGCCCCTGCCCGCCGCCTCCGCCCCAGCTCAGCCGCGAGCTCATGAAGCTGGACCGAGCTTCGACGAGCCCGAGCCGAGCTCCCTGCTCGGTGCCGTCACGAGAGCCCGAACGAGCCGGACCGAGCTCGCTCGGGCTCGGCTCGTGTCCAGCCCTAGGCCTAACCATCACCTACCCATTCACTACTAGATTCCTAACTTTTACCGAGGGTGGGAAAACGGTCGAGGATTAGCTAATATCGTAGGCCACCTATATGGCCTAGTGTATACCGTCGGTAATCTCCCCTCGGCCACATGTCGTGGGGCATTTGTGAGATTGCCGACGGTACCGTCGGTTATCTATTTAGCGTCAGTTTTGATGGCTCTCGGGAACTATATAAGCAAGGGGTTGTCTCATCATTGGGATGCATGTTAGTGAGAGGTTTGCCTCACCGTCGGGGTATAAAGCATGCTTGGCTATAAGTTGGTGAAGGTTTACAAACCTGTCGGGGATATATTGACCGGCAGTTTTGCGAAACCATCGGCTAATGATAACCCTCACACATTTGATTAACGAAGGTTGACATAAATGTCGGCAAGTATATTGCCATGTGTTCTACGTAACCCTCGGTTAATGGTAACCCTCGGCTATATAGTAATTGACGGTTTGCACAACCGTCAAGAAAACTATTACCGTGAGTTTTTGTAGATCATCATGCATTGGTAACCCTCGGGAAAACTATTTCTGTGGGGTTTCGTAAACCGTCATCTATTTGTAACCTTCGGTAACACAATAAACTAAGGAGCCATTGAACGGTCAGCAAATGATCTAGCAACACTCGAAAATGAGTTTGCCAAAATTATCAAATATATGAATTAAAATTCCTTGCATGCTAGGAATTGTCTCATGCTGACTTATTCAAAGAGACATATAATTAAATATATCTATCAAGCATTGGCACACATCATGCAACTAGTAAAACTATATA
Source organism: Olyra latifolia (assembly GCA_036346145.1). Classification (NCBI taxonomy): domain Eukaryota; kingdom Viridiplantae; phylum Streptophyta; class Magnoliopsida; order Poales; family Poaceae; genus Olyra; species Olyra latifolia. Next base: position 52,220,831 of record CM070528.1, on the reverse strand, counting down.
TTAATAGCATTTATCATCCATCCACACAAATAATAACCAACATATAGATGTCCTTCACTAATACCAAATTGTTGCAAACAGTAAGATAAAGTATGAAAACTGAAACTTAAACTCCAACATGCCATAAAACTTTCATAGATCTTAAACAAAAAGTATTTGTTGTTGGAGTCTATTTGTGACAATCCACAAAAAGTGAAAGACGGTGCTAGACGGCTAGAAGGGGTTGAATAAACGCCAAAGGATCTTGATGCTTTTTTCAATAACGTGCCCTAAAATCTAAACCAAATAATAAAACTTATCTTAAATAGCTATAGAAGCTAGCAAAAACCAAGGCTAGTCAAGAAACGCGGCGGAAGATAAATTCTGACAGCAGAATAAAGAATCAGTAAAACGGTTATAACTCCTAAACTATAACTCATTAGTCAAATAAGCTGACTTATCTCGTGTCTTATTTGACTTATCTCACTTGTTTTATTAATTTTTGAGTCCTTTTTTTTATCTCATAGGTGTGTCTAAAAACTCCATAAACCTTAAACACAAAGGCCAACCGGCTCTCGAGGCTACTTCAAAAAATTCTCAAAGTTACGGGATAAGTCAAATAAGCGAATCCGACTCTCGAGACCACGTCGAGAAGCAAATAAGTAAACGAGATAAGTAAATAAGATAAGCTGAAAAGAACCACACCTTAGTCTGTCAAAATCAAGTATTCAGGTTCTATCAAGATCAAGTATCCAAGCGCCAGGAGCAGCCAATGCAAGATTAGATACCACAATGTGTCAACAATAATACTTTCCAACTTCTTGTGCACGCCGCGGCATATGTGCACTGATCTATAATCCAAACTATACAGCAGCCGTCGACAGAAACGTGAGGAAGAACCAAAGAAGAGGCTGGCTGTAAGTGTAAACGTGTTACGGCTAGCAATTCCCGATTGGGCAAATGTGTGTGCATATTGGTGATCGATGGGAGTAATTAGGTGGGTCAGAGTTTAGTTGGCTAATTAATTTGAAGAGCTCATATGTTGCTCCTAGTAATTAATAGTAGGAGGGAGGACGAAAAAGGAAAATACAGTGAACTCAAGTGATCCAAGTAACGTATTTTTTCCAAATTAGATTTATGACTATATGGCGAAAGAATTGCAAAGTTTTGAAGTCATTTGCGAGCTTGAAGAGGCTGAGATAAAGATAACCATAATTGACAAACCGACCCAGAAACCGCCTTCCATGAGTGAGTTGATAGATATGTTGGGAAAGAGCATGAACGAATTAAAAATGCCACCCAAGTCATTCCTTTCCTGTCCCTTAACCTTGACCAAGCTAGATGGTTAGAAGAGGGTTAAATAGACGCCAAATTGATCTTGACGCTTTCTTCAACAACGCGTCCCAAAAATAAAGAGAAGATGAACACACGTAAATGACCCTCAAAAAACAAGATCACTTATGAATCATTCTTAGGACAGCAGCACATATCTCTAATAAAAACGCTATGAATAAAAATTCGTGGGTCATGTGGCCAAGGAGATTTTTTTTCTTAGGTGCTCCTGATTGATGAATGTTCAACAAAAAATATATATATATAATCCAAAATAATTTTAGAAAATGAAAAAAAATTAGTACAAGCCTAGCTACTTTTGGAAACCAAAAGTGAATTTTCAGCAGAAAAGCATCTTGATCTAAAGGTGATTTTTCCAAAAAAATATGACTCATTTGAATTTCTAAATTTTTCCCTGGAGAGAATAGTAAGTCAAAAAGCTACTCACCAAATTTCACCTCAAGATCAAGAGTAGAAAAAATGAAGCAAAAATAAACTGCTCGGAAATTTTGGATAGAATATTTGGGGCTCGGTAAAATCTTCATGGCACCCGAACGGTGACTTCTATGCAATTGCCACTTGGAGGTGTGGTAGATATGTGAGTCACTCAACGTTTTTAGCAAAAATCACCTCAAAATCACTTTGGATAAATATTAGACAAAAATAACAAGAACTACTATGCAGAGAAACTGAATCTACCAAAACGAGCAAAAATATTAAAACTTGATCTCCTTGTTCTTGGTGTTGCAAAATGAAGATAATTGATATGGTCAATCAAAACACCTCCTAGATCAATAAGTTTTCAACATGTAGAAGGAGGGGAGGCAAATAAACTAGTTGCAAAAAAAAAACTAGATCAAACAAATAGGACATAAGAAGAACAAAGCAAAAACTTTTTGTAGAATCTTTTTCTATTGTTTGGTTGGTTTTCTACGGCTACACATGAGTGGGCAAAGCTCTCAAAGAACACAATTCTGATATAAAATCATAACAAGACTTGGGTAGAGGTTTTGAGTGCATCGCCACCCTTGAAGAGTTGCTTAGTTTATAAGCTAACCTATCGAGGACTAGAATTCACTCACTCCACTGCTAACAACTAGCCCACACATAGGCTTTATGTAGGCCACACAAGGCCTACATGGGCTTTAAATAAAACCCGTCCAACCTAATGCAACGGGTTTTCATCTCTTGACTTAACTGCTCATTTTCTGCACATCCAGGCCTCCAACCCTAACTAGAAATTGTAAGCCACCTCAATTCCATCTCCATAACGTCCATGTGAGTCCGGTTTGACCCTAACCGTCCCGCCGGCATCATCGATCGTTCTGGACCTCAGCTCTTCCAACCTAATCCCGGTACCTGCTAACGACCACAGCTACCTCCAAACCTGCACTCAAATAGACCAATACAATCTCCACAAATATGTAATACCAATTTGAAAAAAAATATATATATAGAGGAAGCCGGGCCAGCCAAGCCCATTCGGCCCAACTCTCCACCACCCCTACCAATAGGAAAAATCCAGAGAGAGCTCTCTTCCTCTCTCTAGATCCCTCTCTCTCTCTAAAACCCGGGCTGCTACCCCTCTTTTTCTATCTCTCTGGAATTCTCTCCCCCTTTCCTTTGAACTGAGTAGCAGCGGCGTGGTTGAGCCACCACCTCCACCGCGCCTCACCACCAACGACCTCCCCCACCAGCCGGCCGCGCTCCACCACCCGCCGTTGCCTCTCCAACCCTCCGTCTCGCTTGCAGCCGCCGCCCTCGCCCTCTAGATGCTACCAAGCCGTCGGGCTTAAGGAAAAGAGGGGCTGGCCAGATGAAGGAGAAGTAGAAGAAGAGGAACAGGAAGGAGAGGAGGGCAGCCGGGCTTAGAGAAGAAGGAAAGAAGAAGGGGAGAAAAGGGAGAAAGGAAGAAGCTAGGGTTTGGCTGCAATTTCTCCTATTAGGTAACAAATTGATGATCCCCTCTATGAATTGATGTTCAATTTGAGGATTAGGATGGGTTATGAGAGGGGATTAGGAACTCTAGGTCAGAAATTCCTCGATTTGGAGTTCGCTCCACCGATGCAGTAACTTGTGACTTAATTTTGGGGCACTTAATTCGAGATTCAGGACGATCTCATATTGCAGAAATCGAAGTTTACATTCTCAGATTTCCATAGAGTCATAGAATGTGAGAATCGGCCAAGCGGTTTAGGAGATACGGCCGTTACAAGCCAGCTGTCCGGATTTGGTCAGGTTGCAGTTTTGGACTGTCGCAGTAGCAGCTTGCAGGTCCGAATTGGGGCTGTTAGGTCCAATTCCAGAGGAAGTTGGTGTTAGAAGAAATGTAGATTACATTCTCAGCTTTTCATAAAATCGTAGAACGTGCTAATCGGACGAGCGGTTTGGAAGTTATCGTTAAAACAGTATTTCTGACCGGTTTCAAAAACGATGCAGCAGTTTATCTTCTGAAATCTAGGAGTGATAGAAATAGAATTGGAGCTTTTACTCAACATGAAAGTTGTAGATAATTTTCTGTAGATGCTCCAGATGTATTTATTTGTCATGTTTGGTTCAACGGTTTAAAAGTTATGGCTAGAACAGTGGGCGAGCAGGGTTTTAGCTAGTTTTCGGAAAGTTTGGGTTTCGGTTCTTTAGAGTTTATATCTACGAATTAGTAGCAATATTCACATGAAGAATGAATTTTGAGTATTGTTTTATTCTCTAGGGTTGGAGGTTTCTAATACCTCAAACAGGACGTCAGATTATCGCCGAGGTTAAAGGCAAGTGCATATTTATTTAAAGTGACTTGTCCTATTTCATCTTATCATTGTGAAGTTTCTTTAATATCCATTGATTTATCCATGCATATAACTCGAGTGGATGAATTAAACTTGCTAAAGCTCGATGATAATGTGGTATGTGATCGTTTGTGAGCTTACATCATTTTGCATTCATGTGCATGGGCCAAGTCAGTGGATGGCCATATGACTAGTCCGGAGTGCTTCGGGCTAGGTCAGTGAGAAAGCCATATGACTATGACTTGGGCCCTAAGTCCTACGGGAGTAGGCACTCCACGGGAGTGGAGGTTATGTTTGGACTCCGTATGAAATAGGACGGGGCAATAAGGGTATCATCGACGGGTGAACCCTTGCTATACTGGTATATGCTACAGAGAAGAGACGTATCATGTATTGCATTGCATTGCATTCATGGATCTATGTTCGTATATGGATGATATATTTGGTTCGGATATAGATGATATGTTTGCATGGCACTTATGGAACTATGTTTGGATATGGTTGACCTGTATTAATGATTGTGTATCAATGCTATTGATATGATGTTTTTCATCTCTATATGCTCCTTTGATTAAATATGTGCTTGCTGAGTCCTGGACTCACTCTTGCTTTCTCTGTTAGCCATGGACGATGTCGTGCGCAGGCGGGTAGCTTCACTCACACACTTGCACCACTCACACCGAACTACTACTAACTACATAACCTAGAATAAATAAATCAATGCCTTAAACCTTAACTATCCTATTGTATAAATGTATATGTACATGAGTTAGTATTATGATGGTGCAGTCTTATATTGGTTGCCTCTCCATGGTCAAGAAGGAACCGTAAGTAAGGTCATATATATATATATATATATATATATATATATATATATATATATATATATATATATATATATATATATATATATATATATATATATATATTGTGTTTCTTTTGCCTGCTGAGTGGATGTCCGAATTATAGAGGAGGTGCTGCCGAAATTTCATAGAATTCAGGGACTTAGTAGCATCTTGGGCTCAGTAGAAGCCGGGGTGTTACAAAATATCTCACTTACCTTCCTACAAGTTAGCATATTATCATCCATAATCATGCACTAGCCCTAATTAACCTGAAATCAGTACTAATCACAACTAATCAAAACTACACCACAAATACACAACAGTTTGCAAAAATTATATCAATTAATTCGTGCATCAAATAACTTTCTACCCAAAATGACAAACCTTCATCTTGAAATTCTCAACAAGAGTTATGACGACCAAAAAATCATCCGAGTAAAGAAGTACCATGAAACAGTCCAAACCATAAAAACTGTGCATGCTAAAACATAAATCCGCCCACCTCTAAACAAGTCTTAAGCACAAACTTCTCAACCAAATCAAATAAGTCATATATACTCATCACTACATTAAGACCTCCACATGATCTCATAATCTCTTAAATATGGCTGTTTCTCAAATATTTTAAAAGCACTTCTCGGAGCTCTTAAAGTTCGGTTGAACTAAATATATATTCCGTTTCATGAGCTTTTCAAGCGTAGCATTTCAGCTTAGTTATCGAGCGGAGCATAGCTGAAACACGGCGAGATTCGCGCTACCAGTGAATCGGCTAGTACAACCGGTTCGAAACAGGTTTTAGAACCGGTTGTAGACAACCGCGACTGATGCTCGCGGGAGCACCAGAAGCGGTTCTACGAACCGTTTCTATTAGTGTCTAAAAAGGTAAAGAATATTGAGGTATGTGGGATTTGAACCTAGGACCTCACTCCTTCTCGTGACCCACGTCTCACCCAGCTAGCCAACCCATCCACACGTGTTCTCTGATGAGATAAGACAAGCTTTCCTTTTAACAATTCGAAAATAGGCCTCTAGCAGCGGTTCGTAATACGAACCCCTTCTAAAGCCCCCTCTAGAAGCGGTTCGTAATACGACCCTTATATTGCTTGGGCTTTAGAAGGGGTTCGTGTCCCCAACCGCTGCTAGAGGTGCAGGGGGCTTTAGAAAGGGTTCGTGACACGAACCCTGTAATACCAATTTTAGAAAAAAAAAAAAAAGAGGTGGATCGGCCCGGCCTAGCCGGCCCACTCCCCACTGTCCTAAAACCGGGAACGAGCCGGAGGGCTCTAGAACCTTCGTTTTTCCCCTTTACTCACACCACCCTGGTTTCTCTCCCTCAATCTCTCTCGGCCTCTCCTTTCCCTTGCCTGAGCCAGACAATGCCCAAATTTCCGCTCGCCATTGCCGTCGCCACCACCACCACTCACTCCATCGCGCCACGGCCACCGACGCAGCCTGTCGCGCCTCATGCCTCCGCCGTCGTGCTACCCAGACGACGCCTGCAACCTGTCACCACCACCGGCCGTCGCCGTCCCAGCGCCGCTCCACCCCAATGACTAACAAACGCCGCTGCCGTCCCATTGCCAAGGCCGACGCCTCCCATTGCAGTTGCCGTCCGAGCCCAAGCAAGGAGGAGGCCGGCCAAGTAGGGGAAGAAGAGGAAGGAATTTAGGGTTTGGGCCAAATCTTCATAAAGGTAATCAATTGATGATTTCCTCTACAAATTGATGGTTCGATTGAGGTTAGAATGAGTTTTGTAGGGAGAACAATGGAACTCTAGTTGGAAATCCTCTGATTTAGAGGGTGTATTCACCATGCAGTATGTTCCTACCTGTTTTTGGGGCAGATAAGTCGAGCTTCAGGACGAATTCATATTGTAGAAATTGGAGATTATGTTCTCAGTTTTCCATAAAATCCTAAGAACGCGTTATTAGGGCGAGCGGTTTGGGAGGTATCGTTAAAACAGTACTTCTGACCGGTTTCGAAAATAATGTAGCCGTTTGTCTTCGGAAATCTAGGAGTGATAGAAATAGAATTGGAGTTTTTACTCAACATGAAAGTTGTAGATAATTCTCTGTAGATGCTCCAGATGTATTTATGTGTCATGTTTGGTTCAACGGTTTAAAAGTTATGGCTAGAACACTGGGCAAGCAGGGTTTTAGCTAGTTTTTGGAAAGTTTGGATTTCAGGTCACTAGAGTTTGTATCGATGAATTAGTGGCAATATTCACATGAAGAATGAAATTGAGTATTGTTTTATTCTCTAGGATTGGAGGTTTCTAATACCGCAAACCGGACGTCAGATTATCGCCGAGGTTAAAGGCAAGTGCATATTTACTCAAAGTGATATATTCTGTTCTGTCTTTTCACTGTGAAAATTTCTTTATGACCCATTGAAGTGTTTGTGCATATAACTCGAGTGGATGAATAAAACTTGTTAAAGCTCGATGTATCGTTGTATATGATTGTTTATTTGCTTGCATCATTTTGCATTCATGTGCATGGGCCAAGTCGGTGAATGGTCATATGACTAGTCCGGAGCGCTTCGGGCCAGGTCGGTGAGAAAGCCATATGACCATGACTTGGGCTCTAAGTCCTACGGGAGTAGGCACTCCACGGGAGTGGAGGTTATGTTTGGACCCCGTATGAAAAAGGACGGGGCAATAAGGGTGTCATCGACGGGTGAACCCTTGCTATACCGGTATATGCTACAAAGAAGAGACGCATCCTGCATTGCAGTGCATTCATGGAACTGTGAACGTTTATGGATGATATGACTGGTCGGAAGTGGATGGTATGTGTGCATGGCATTTATTGGTACATGTTTGGATATAATTGACCTGTGTTCATGATTGTGTTTCAATATTGTTGATATGACGTTTTTGTTTCCATATGCTTATTTGATTATTTATGTATTTATGTTCCTTTGATTAAATATGTACTTGCTGGGTCTTGGACTCACTCTTGTTCTTATGTTTTTTTAGGTATCTCCTGTCGATGGCTCGTGCGGGAAGGGTAGCTCACCCACACTTGCACCACCTTCACTGAACTAACTAATTAGTTGTATAAACTAAAATAAGTAGACTAGTGGCTGAACTTTAACCAACTAGTGTATGCTTATTTGTATATATGAGATAGTAATGTAACTGTGCTAGTCTGTGGTATCAGTCTCCACGGTTTACTAAGGGCTATGGTAAGTAAGATTGGTTGGCACCATGTGGGTTAGTATGGATTGTTGGATTTGTGCTTATGTGTGCCGATAAGCACTCGGGATGGTTATTTGTTATGATAAGAACTACTTATATGAACTGCTTTTTTTGCTCACGAGTGGATGTCCATATTTTAGGGAGATCTTTGTCGAAATTTTTAAGAAATCAGGGAGTTAGTACCATCTTGGGCTCAGTAGGAGCCGGGGTGTTACAAACCCCTTCTGTTGCTTGGGCTTTAGAAGGAATTCGTATTACGAACCGCTTCTAGAGGGGGTTTTCTGGCTTGAGCTATTGAACCGCTTGTGTTGCAACTATTAAAAATGGTGTGCATTGAACCGCTTGTGATGCCCTGTTTTCTAGTAGTGTCGGCCGGATATGTTCGGACTTTCGACCATGGGAATATGGATGCCATGCTCGCGCCTATCCAGCCAAAAGGTTCCCATGTTTGCTACTTGCTTGAGAATATTCCGTTGCTAGGAAACTGACATGTACCAACCTTTTCTTTTTCTCTTCGGAGACAAGACACCAACAACAATCTATGCTTGACTAATTGACTTCTTATCCTCGTCCGGTTAAACTTAGGCGCTGTTCTTCCCAGCTTATCTATCTTATTTCTAATTAATCTACTAATTTGACTTATCTCGTAACTTCGAGAATTTTTCGAGGTGGCTTCGAGAGTCGGATGCCCTTGGTTTTTAGAATTTAGGGAGCTTTTAGACACGTCTACGAGATAAAAAAAACGGATTCAAAAAGTTATTAAAAAAGTCAAATAAGTTAATATAAGTCAGATAAGACACGAAATAAATCAGATAAGATGTAGCTTATTTTGACTTTTTTATTACTTTTTTAATCCTTTTTTATCTCGTAGACGTGTCTAAAAGCTTCCTAAATTCTAAAAAACAAGGGCATCCGACTCTCGAGGCCACCTCGGAAAATTCTCGAAGTTACGAGATAAGTCAAATTAGCAGATTAGAAATGAGACAGATAAGCCGGGGAGAATAAGCCCTTCAAAACTCCCAATCATCTGCATGTGGTCTCTGTGCATGTGTACGGATGGTGCTACCAGTCAAATGTTGGGTAAACAAAAGAGAAGGTGGTGGACCGACTTAGGAGAGCGTGCAGTAGCCGGCGACATGGTGGTGTCATGGCTTGACATTCTCTTGCGTCCGTCTTTTCGACAAGCCAGACTGCCAAAGCCCATCGGTTTTGTTGCTTACTGCAATCGTCACTCGTCGGAATCTTTCTTATGTTCCGATGTTCCGGGCTTCGCTGTTAGTCTTCGTGTCTCCGGTGAGGGCGGCGGCGTGGTGGCTCTGGTTGCCGCTCGTGCTCACAGCGACAGAAGCGCAAGGATGCCCGTCGCAGCTGTGCGGCAAGGTGAACATCTCCTTCCCGTTCGGGGTAGCCTCGGAGCCGGGAGGAACGGACAAGAAGTGCGCGGTGGTCGGCTTCCAGGTTCTTTGCGACGAAAACAGCACTCCATACCTCGGGTATTACAAGCACCGGCTGCAGATCCTTGACATCTTCTACAGCAACCGCTCCTTGCTCGTCGCCGACATCCACAAGCTCGAAGATTTCAATAACCACGACCACAATCGCTGCTTTGTCCCGACGGTCAACAGCTCCTCCAAGCTCGGGCTCCCGTTCTCGATCAGCACCGCCAACCAGAACCTCATCCTCTACAACTGCACCAAGGCGCCGGCGGGGTGGCGGGACCTGGAGCTCGTGGAGACCATGTGCCACAGCAACACGTTTGCCCGGGTTGGAGGGAATTACAGCGAGACGGACGACTACGACGGCTACTATCTGGATGGCTGCAACGCTACCCTCGTGCCGGTGCTGGGGAGAAATGGCAAGGCTAACGCGAGCAACTACCAGGAGCTCATCAGCGACGGCTTCCTCTTGACATGGCCATGGCCGCCGCCGCCTAAAGGTAAGCTCACTCGTTAAATTATTTCCATCAATTTCGTCGGGGAAGAGCCGTGCGTGCGATTGGTCTAATGTATTTGACTCTGCTTACGCGATTAAAAATTTAGAAACGCTCTTTTGCTCAAAAAAAAAAAGAGCGAGAAACGCTCAGATCAACTTGCTGTGTTATTTTCCTCAGCCATGCTCGTGCTAGTGATCAGATCACTCCTAACAACATGGCACGCACGCCTCTACTTCAAAACATATCATTTAGAAACAAGCTAACAGCTAGCATTATCCGTTGCCAATGTATGATGCTGTCAGTACTTATGCTCACGAGAACAATCAGTTTTTGTATGCAAGGCAGTCATAAAACAGTAGTTTTCAAAAATGTACACCCAGATTCACAGCTCTACAAGCTATTAACCTACTATATATTTCTCTTTGTGATAAGATGGTATAGGTCATCTGCACAATATTGATGTCTCAAGCATAGTACTCCTGATATTACGTTTTGATGTTTTGCTTAACCTATCTGCTATTGCAGGCAGCAAGAAGAGCGGTTGGAGGATGATACTAATAGGTATGCTAAAAATCATTTGCACGCTGACGACATAAAAGACCGGATATAAGACCGGTTGCTTTGAAGTAAAATTCATGGGTTTTTACCTTGTTGGTAGCCCTGCCATCTTGCACATTTTTTAACAAAATAAAAGGGCTAATTATATTTACGGAAATCTAAATGTCCATGGTGTATTTTTCCAATTACACAAAAAGGAAATAACACCTGCTTTAATCTCAGTTTTGACAGCAGCGGCTGCAAGCTTGCTCCTTCCATGTATATATGTGCTGATATGGCATAGGAAGGGGGAAAAAATACTATGCTTCCTTTGCACAAAGGCTAGCAACTCAAATGAAGCAAACATTGAGGCCCTAATAGTATCATATGGATCTCTGGCTCCAAAGAGATACAAGTACTCAGAGGTAACGAAGATAACAAATTCTCTCGATAATAAGCTTGGAGAAGGTGGTTATGGCGTGGTTTTCAAAGGAAGATTACATGATGGTCGTCTGGTTGCTGTGAAATTCTTGCATGACTCCAAAGGAAAAGGGGAGGAGTTCGTGAATGAGGTTATGAGCATTGGCAGGACCTCTCATGTTAATGTGGTTAGTTTATTTGGGTTTTGTCTGGAGGCCTCAAAACGAGCTCTTATATACGAGTACATGTCTAATGGTTCTTTGGATAAGTACATTTACTCAGACAACCCCAAAGAAATTTTAGGATGGGATAAGCTCTATACAATAGCAATTGGAATTGCTCGAGGACTAGAATACTTGCACTATAGATGTAATACACGCATCATCCATTTCGACATCAAGCCTCAAAATATCCTTCTGGACCAGGATTTTTGCCCAAAAATTGCGGATTTTGGCTTGGCTAAACTGTGTTGTACCAAGGAGAGCAAACTTTCAATGACTGGTGCTAGGGGAACAATTGGATTCATCGCTCCAGAAGTTCACTTTCGAACATTTGGAGTTGTATCAGCAAAGTCAGATATTTATAGCTATGGGATGATGTTGTTGGAGATGATTGGAGGCAGGAAAAATGTAAAATCGATAGCTGAAAAAACTAGTGAAAATTATTTTCCAGATTGGATTTATGACCACTTTGCTCGAGACGAAGGGTTACAAGCTTGTGATGTTACATGTGAAACTGAGGAAATAGCTAGAAAGATGACCTTAATTGGCTTATGGTGCATACAAGTATTACCTGTGCACCGACCTACAATAACAAAAGTTTTAGAAATGTTTGAGAAAGGCTCACATGAACTAGACATGCCACCAAAACAGAACTTCTGTCAACTACTGTAAGATATTTGTCCACGTATTTCTGCTCTTCTATTTTTCAGTAACAGTAAAGTAATTTCTGAAATAATATTTTCAATGATTTGTTCTTTGTGCTTATCTCTTGTTTCAGTGAAGGTTCGGCGCCTCACAAAATAAATGTAGCTAGTGCAAGCTCTACAAGTCCTGGTGAAGCACAGGAGACTCGTAGTGCAGTGCTACAGGTTGAAGAGACGAGCCTAGTGAATTCAAAAATCCTACAACGATTGCCGACTCTCTGAGGTGACCTATACTAAAGTATATATGAAATTGAACAAGCACATCGAAATTTGGCATTGTACCATGAAACATACTCATGTATGAACCTGGTGTTAAGGTTGACAAGCGGTGTGTCCCACGAATCGATGGAAATGTTATCATTGTTATAATTTTAGAAACATGAGAGACATACCTCTGTAATTAGGGTTTTGTAACCTGGTGTTAAGGGTTTGTAACCTTGTTTCGTGTCTCCTGTCAAGAAAGAGTGAGAAGTGTTAGATTTTAATCTTAAACATAAACTGATTAGCCAAATACATGAACATCAAACTTAATTAGTGCGGAAACACGATGATTTACCTGAACTTGAAGATGCCATCGCTAAGGGATAGATTTAGGCTTAGAAAGCCTGTTTGGCCAATGATTCAGTGCAGTAGGATGTAGAGGATGCAGAGAGTCGGTAGCAGTGAAGTCCCTGCCTATGTTACTTGCAGCAGCGTCGGCCTTCTCAGAGCTTCAGCGACAAAACTAGTTCGGATTGATTAGAGGCAGCTAGCCCTTTAGCTCTATCTCATATAGTTTGGCTAGCTCATCTCTTATATTTATAGTCGCTGTGCACTAAGGGGCCAAAACCAAATAGGTTTTGGTGTCCCCGATCAGAACACTAATAGAGTTCGTTTCGTTTACGGATAGAGTCCGTCTCGTGTACGGAATGAGATCAACTCTAACAATAAGCGCTCAGATCAACTTGCTGTCTTGTTTTCCTCAGCCATGCTCGTACTAGTGATCAGATCACTCCTTAACTAGCTGCGCTGCTGACCCCGTCCTGCATGCCGAGTGTGGGTGCGTGCTCACGGTTGTAGAGAAGCGTGTCCGTCCGGTCTCTGCACTCCACACAAATTGTACTAGTCAATTTTTAAGGCACAGTTGGCCTGTGGTTTGGTGACGGCTAGAGTTTGTTCGGTCTGTGCAGGGGGCGGAGGCTGGCTTGTGGTTTGGTGACTCAGTGCTGGTTTCACCATGCCGCCAGGGATTTTCAGCATTTTCTTTTGCCCTGCTGTTTGCTGGGCTCTCCCAGGCGTGCCGGTGGCTAGTTTATCGTTTCAGCTGTTCAGCCTGGTGTGTGTGGGGTGGCTTCTGCTGGCCTGGATCGCTTCGTCATTTTTGCTCCAGGGTGCTTTTGGCAGTAACATCGCTTTGCTATTCAGCGTGTCATGGTCAGAAAGCTGCAGCTGCTCAAGCTAGCTTTGCCTCCGCTCACGGCAGTTGGAAGATAGACGTTGCAGTCTTCTCTTAGCTTTAGCCTGGGATGTCTTTCCCTGTTCTTTTTCAGTTTCCTGCTTTCCTTTTTGTGTAAACTCTATTTTCTTTCTATTAATGCATAAACAGTGCTCCTACTAATTCACTCTAAAAAAAATTTTAAGGCACAGAAAACTATGTTGTACACCTTAAAAATGCCAAAAGGAAATATCCTTCTGTTGGCCCCAATTATAGGCGTGTGATGGTGTATGAGATTCCACAAGTCAAATTTGGCATGCAGAAGTTGAATTCCGTAAAATTGCAGGGCTACGTTTCTCCAACTGCCATATCTTCTCGCCTGCTCCGATATCCTGTTTCAATGCACCCATGCCCCTTTAGTGCTGCCACCCCCACACTTCCTCAGCCATGCTCATGTTCACCATCCTAGTATATCCTAGTAAGCTCCATTAAAGGATCTACGATGCTTAGAGGCAATATGTCAGGGTCCATAGCTGGTCTCTAATGGTTAGAGGCTACAGTTAATAGTCTCTAAGATATGCCCATCATTATGATTAAAACAAATACAATTAATTATCTTCTTTAACTTAAAATGCCAGCCATTGCAAATAAATGCTTAGAGGTTGTCTCTATACTTAGACCCCTTTCTCTTCAGCTTATCTTATTTGCTTATCTTCTTATTTGCTTATAAGCTGAACTTTCAGAGCTTCTCGAGGTAGCTTGAAAAGTCCAGTGAGCTTCATTTGGCTTATTTCTCAGAGCTCTAAGATGTGGTTTTGAGATAGAAAAAACAAACTGCAAAAGCCAAACCATTTGACTTTTTAATTCGAAGATAAGTAGATAAGATAAGAAGATAAGCTGAAGAGAAGGGAGCCTTAGAGACAGTACAAAATAGCTTCACATTGCTTAGAGAGAAGCTGTAATGTGGATGCTCTTACTGACTATACAAACACACACGACATCTTGCGCACTAGTGGCATGCAGGGCCTAACCATTGTGGCTCCCTAGCACCCATCAGCCGAACTACGGCTACCAAGATTTCCATGTTAGGACATGTTTAGTTAGTGCACTTAACTAGCCACACACGTGGTAGCCACATTTTTGCTTTTTAGCCTATTGTTTGGTATGATACCACACTTTTGACATGTCACAAAATTCTAGCCTAGAGTCCCACATATCATAAACCTACCATTTTCTCATAACTTGTCTAAGGTATGGCTATCAAATTTGGAGCCATAAAACTTGTGGTATGCCACACTTCGGCATAAAATATTGGCATATTGTAGTTAGCAACCAAACATGCTCACATGCCACAAGGGCATCGCATCACGTCTCTTGGGAACTCATTCTGAACATACAGAATCCTGGTGCGGATCTTCACACGGAGCACGGAAGATGCTAGTTGGAAGTTGGAACCTGGCTTCAGTGGCCCCTTCGACCTTAGCTTTGCAATGCTCACCAATCAGCACGATGGCTAGAAAGTGTTCTCCGGGATCAACTGCAACATTTCACCGATCCTGTTCGTCGGTTCGGAGGGGAATTTTGGGAGAAACAATGACATGCGTACATCTGCCTAAAATCTATTATTAGTGCAATGTGCATAAAGCCTTAACAATAAACATGTATACAAATATCCAACATAAATAATACAATCTTCTCATATGATTGATTATTTAGAAACGAGACAACAACATTATTCGTTGCCTATTTATTAAGGTAGAGGGTCTCTTCTCACTCTAATGATGCTGCGAATACTTGTGTTCATGATTATCAGTTCAGTAAGCAGAGTAGTTTTACACAAAAATGTCCATCGAGATGCAAAGACCTGTAAAGGAAACAAGTGAATACGCAAAAAAGAAAAAGAAAAGAAAAGGAGAAAAGAGAAAAGAAAGAAAAGAAAAATATATATAGCACGCACACATAAAAAAATGGATGTAAGTAAATTATTTAAGCAATCAAAAGAGGATTCCCATTTCGCTCAAAAAAGAGGATTCCCACCTTTCAATAACTTGATGTACATTTCTCTTTGTGATTGGACAGTATAGATCATCTGCAAAATATTTAAGTTCCAAAAATAGTACTGTTGATATCACATTTTATTGTTGATTAACCTTATGTGCTATTGCAGGCAGCAAGAAGACCGGTGGGAGGATGATACTAATAGGTATGATAAAAAACTCACTGATAGCACAAACATTGCAATCATAGAACCAGTTGCTTTGAAGTAAAACTTGTGGTCTTTACCTTGTTCCTTAACCTAAAAAACCTTGTTGGTAGCCCTTCCACCTTGGAACTTTTTTAAACAAAAATCTTGTCTTTTCCTTGTTCCAGTACCTAAAAAAATAATGTATACCTTTTCAATTTTGCAAAAGAAATATAACACCGGCTTTACTCTCAGTTTTGACAGCAGCAGCTGCAAGCTTGCTGTTTCCATGTATTTATGTGGTGATATGGCATAGAAAGGGGAAAACATTATGGTGCCTCCTTTGCACAAAGACTAGCAGCACCACAGAAACAAACATTGAGGCACTAATTGTATCTTATGGATCCCTAGCTCCAAAAAGATACAAGTACTCAGAGGTAACTAAGATAGCAACTTCTCTCAATAATAAGCTTGGAGAAGGTGGTTATGTCATTGTTTTCAAAGGAAGATTACATGATGGCCGTCTGGTTGCATGTTAATGTCGTTAGCTTATTTGGGTTTTGTCTAGAGGGCTCAAAACGAGCTCTTATATACGAGTACATGCCTAATGGTTCTTTGGATAAGTACATTTACTTAGAGAATCCCAAAGAAATTTAGGATGGGAGAAGCTATATAAAATAGCAATAGGGATTGCTTGTGGACTAGAATATTTGCACTATAGTTGTAATACACGTATCGTCCATTTCGACATCAAGCCACATAATATTCTTCGAGACCAAGATTTTTGCCCAAAAATCGCAGATTTTGGGTTAGTTAAATTGTGTTGTACCAAAGAGAGTAATCTTTCAATGACCGGTGCTAGAAGAACAATTGGATTCATCGCTCCAAAAGTTCATTCTAAAACATCTGGAGTTGTATGGACAAAGTCAGATATTTTTAGCTATGGAATGATGCTGTTAGAGATGGTTGGAGGCAGAAAAAATGTGAAATCAATAGCTGAAAGACCTAGTGAAAAGTATTTTTCAGATTGGATTTATGACCACTTTGCTCAAGATGAAGGGTTACAAGCTTGAGATGTCACACGTGAAACTGAGGAACTGGCAAGAAAAATGACTTTAATTGGATTATGGTGCATACAAATATTACCTGTGCATCGCCCTACAATAACAAGAATTTTAGAAATGTTTGAGAAAAGCTTGTATGAACCGGACACGCCACCAAAACAAAACTTCTGTCAACTACTGTAAGATATTTCTCCATGTATTTCTGTTCCTTTATTTTTCAGTAAATGTTTTTCTGCAATAATATTTTTCAATGACTTGTTCTTTGCGCCTATCTCTTGTTTCAGTGAAGATTCACATCAGAAAATAAATGTAGAAAGTGCAAGTTCTACCAGTCCTGGTAAACCAGGACAAATTCTTAGTGAAGTGCTGCAGGTTGAGGAGACAAGTATGATGAATTCGAGTGTCTTACAACGACTGCCAACTCTCTGAGATGGTGACCTGTATATTTATATAAGAAATTAAAGAAGCGCATCAAAATTCGGGCTTTGTATCATGAAACATATCCCATGTATGTACCTGGAGTAAACTGTTAAGGTTGGCTCGGTGGCTCCATTTCAAACATATATATACCCCGCATTGAAGGTTATACATAGGGTTCAGATAAATTGTTATGACTGGCGTGACATATAACCATCGTAGGAGCTCGGTAGCAACAACAGCTTCAATTGGGGCACAAGCTACTGCCCTGGCAACAGACGCAGGCCTGCCTTATCATATCTTAGTTGTTGCAGTTTAATTATCTCATTCGAAAGTTGTTAGTTTGTTAGCTAAATAACTGGGAGTTGGTTGTAAGCCGCAGCCACATAAGGCCTAAATCGGCACAAGATTTGGTCAAGCAATAATATCTTAGTATTGTTGCTTCCTCTCTCTTTCGTTCTTTCTCTCAGTCCTCACGTCGGCAGTAATCGCTGTCGTCATCCACCACCACGTAGGTTTGTTTGTCATCTCACAGATGCCGCCAAGTCTACATCCCAACCCATAGCTACGACATCCGTAACCAGGAACATGACAACTTGGTATCAAAGCCAATCACTGCGGCCACCATGACGGACAGTGAGGGTTCTTTCTCCGCAGATGGCGAGAAGAAGATTTTGGACAGGCTGGACGACCTCCACAAGAAGATGGAGGAGTTCTCCAGTGATCTCAATTCCATACATGGCCAGTTAGCCACTCTGGAGACCAGATCAGATCGCCATGATAGCAGAATGGCACTTATGGAGGTGCTAGTTAGCGACTACAGCGGCGACCATGAGGATTGACGCAGAGGGAAGGAGCATGCACAAGAAGCTAACGATAGGGATTCCATGCCACCGAAGTTCCACCTCATGGTCTTCCCGACCTACAGCGGCGAAAAAGACCCCCTAGCATGGCTCAACAAATGTGATCGATTCTTTCGTGCTCAACGCACACCGGCCAACGAGAAGGTAACCACTGCATCTTACCACCTGGAGGATGAGACACAGGAGTGGTACACCCAGGCAGAGGCAGAAGGCAGGGTGCCAACATGGAGCGGCTTCAAGGAACTGCTCCATCTTAGGTTTGGGTCACCCTCTTGACACAATAAATTTAAGGAAATCAAAGAGCTGCGTCAGACTGAGTCCGTGGCAGCATACCAAAAGAAGTTCTAAGCCCTTCTTCCGCACGCTGATCTGCCGCAAGACCAGCATATTGAGATGTTCACAATTGGCCTGGCCGACAGTTTGGGCACGCAGGTCAAGCTCGCAGGACCAGCGTCATAGGCCGAAGCCATGAGCATGGCCTTGGTGCTGGAGGAGAGCCGACAGAAGGACTTGGAGGAGAGCAAGGCACTCGTCCTCAAGACGATGGGATGACCAGCATCAATGACAGCAACACGCCGCACTCTGCCCTAATTAGCAGCCGCTCCAAACACAGCCCTGCCACCGACGAAAGAGGCAACAACCAAGGCAACGGGGTCATACATTAAGAAGCTAAGTTGTGGGCAGATGGAGGAGCGCAAATGTCTGGGCTTATGCTATAACTGCAATGAGAAGTGGGTCACCGGGCACCAATGTAAGTGCCTTTTCTTCCTAGAAGCCGCGCCAGCGACCAAGCTAGAAGAGGATGCCGGTGAAGACACTCTGGAGCCGGAGATCTCACTGCACGGTCTAACCGGCATCCATAGTAGTCAGACCTTGCAGATTGTCGTCACCATCAATGGCCAGCATGTGCACGCCCTTGTCGACTTTGGGTCTACACATAATTTCCTTGATGAAACTGTCTGAGGGCGGCTCGGCCTACAGCTACACCCAACACCACAGCGTCTATATGTCGCAGTGGCGAACGGCGACTCCATCACGGGCCGTTGGTTATGCACAGCCATACCACTCCACATCGGTGGCAACATCTTCCAGTTGGACTGCTACGTGGTACCACTGCCCAGCTTGGAGCTCGCCCTCGGCATTCAGTGGCTTGCATCTCTTGGGCCAATTACATGGGATTTTAATCAATTGTCCATGTCATTTTGGCACAGTGATAAGCATGTCACCATCCACGGCAGCATGCCAGGACCGCCATCCCTGCGAGCGATGGTGCCCCCATGAGAGGATCTCATGGGCATCCTACTGGAGGAACACATTGATCTTTTCAGAATTCTGCAAGGGCTGCCACCTCCCCGGCCATACAACCACCGTATACAACTCAAGGCTGGTAACCAGGCGGTGGCTATACGTCCCTATCGGTATGCACAACTCCAGAAGGACAAGCTTGAAAAGCAGTGCCAAGACATGCTCCAACAAGGCATCATCCGTCCAAGCACTGCCACGTTCTCGTCGCCGATGCTCCTGGTGCACAAGAAGGATGACCCATGGCGTTTTTGTGTCAACTACCACACGCTAAATATGCAGACCGTCAAGGACAAATTTTCCATACCGGTGGTCGAAGAATTACTAGATAAACTATGTGGTGCATGTTTTTTCACTAAGATTGACCTCCGCTTGGGCTATCATCAGGTGCACATGCACCCAGTAGATATCAAGAAGACTGCATTTTTGACTCATCATGGCCATTTTGAATTTTTGGTCATACCGTTCGGACTCACCAACGCCCTGGCAACATTCCAAGCTTTGATGAATGACATCTTGGGTCCCTTCCTGCGCCGCTTTGTCTTTGTATTTTTTGATGACATCCTCCTATACAGCTCATCATGGGCAGAACACCTCTGCCACGTTCGCCTGTTTTTCAGGAGCTACGTCAACATCACCTCACGTTGAAGAAATACAAATGTTCATTAGCTAGACATCCGTGGCATATCTCGGCCATGTTGTGATTGCTGCAGGTGTAGCTATGGATCGCCACAAGGTGGAGGCCGTGAAGCAGTGGCCGGTTCCCACATCGGTCAGGGTCATGCGTGCCTTCTTGGGGCTCGCGGGCTGCTATCGGTGGTTCATCCATGACTATGGCACAATAGCGATGCCTCTCACGAAGCTCCTTTGCAAAGAGGCATTTTCATGGTCCGAGGAAGCTTTGGTCACCTTCAACAAGTTGAAGACAGCCCTATCCATGGCACCGGTGTTGCAACTATCGGACTTTACTAGCACCTTCATCATCGATTGTGATGCGTCAGGCTCAGACTTCGGGGTTGTACTACATCAAGGCTCGGGACCCTTAGCTTTCTTCAGCAGACCAATCATCACTCAGCATGCCAAGCTCATGGCTTATGAGCGTGAGCTCATTGACTTGGTATAGGTGGTACGCCATTGGCGCCCTTATCTATGGGGTCACGCCTTCCTCGTCCGCACTGACCACTATAGCCTCAAGTTCATGCTCGACCAACGTCTCTCCACCATCCTACAACATCAATAGGCGAGCAAGTTGCTAGGCTATGATTTCACAGTGGAGTATCGTCCAGGCCGCTTCAACACAGTGGCTGACTCGCTCTCTTGTCATGATGGAAATCTTCCCTCAACCGATGAAGACAAAGGAGTGTGCCATGCTATCTCAGCACCCTCCCTGGAGTTTTTAGCTGAGGCACGCCGATAGCTGCAGGGAGGCCTGGGTTGGCACGCACTGATGGAGGTGGTGCAGGCCGGGAAGCATTCAATACCCTGGTCCGCTCGCGATGGCCTCCTGCTGTTTGGTAATCGTATCTATATACCTACTGATTCCCATCTCGTGGCGGCCATCATTGAGAATGCGCACAACATTGGGCACAAGGGAATCCAAAAGACTCTTCCCCCCATGGGGGTGGACTTACACATCCCTCGAGTGTGCCAGCACATCCAAGAGTACATTCAACAGTGCATCATTTGTCGGTGCAATAAGACGGAACATCTCCACCCTACAGGCTTGCTTCAACTATTGCCGATCCCCAACCGAGTTTGGGCTAACATCGCCAAGGACTTCATCAAAGGGTTGCCTCGTGTGGGCCGAAAGACGGTCATCCTTACAGCCATTGACCACTTCTCTAAGTATGCACATTGTTTGCCACTCTCATCCATATACAGCGGCGTCAGTGGCTCATGCTTTCTTTGACTCCATCGTCAAGCTCCATGGTATTCTAGAGTTCATTGTCAATGACCGTGACGTGGTGTTCACTAGCAACTTCTGGCAAGAGTTATTCGAGTTGGCAGGCGTCCGACTCCACATGAGTTCTGCTTATCATCCTTAGATGATCGGACAATCCGAAGCAGCTAATAAAATTATTGCCATGTACCTTCGCTGCTTCACCGGGGATCACCCTAAACAGTGGATTCGCTGGCTGCCATGGGCTGAGTACTGCTATAACACATCCTTCTAGTCAGCTTTGCGGGAGACACCGTTCCGCGTGGTCTATGGTCGTGACCCTCCATCCATTCGGGCCTACTCTAAGGAGGATGCCCATGTCGCTAAAGTGGAGCAAGAAATGCTAGAGAGAGATGAGTTCCTAGCTGATGTTTGAGCATGTCTTATACAAGCACAAGAGGTGGCCAAGGACCATTATGATCGTCATCATCATGCACTCCAGTTTCAGGTTGACGATTGGGTGTGGCCACGCCTCCTCCATCGCAGTCCCACCATGGACTTTGCTTCCTCTACAACCAAGCTTCACCAGAAGTTTTATGGGCCTTTCCAGGTACTGCAGCGCGTGGATGACGTCGCATACCGCCTCCGCCTTACTCCAAGCGCCCGTATCCACAAATTTTTCATGTGGGTGTCCTCAAGCGCTTTCATGGGACACCATCGTCATCGACTCTCTAACACTGCCTCACCTGCTCCATGGTCATGTGCTTCCAACTCTGGCCTGGGTGCTGCGTACTAGGCTGGCTCGCGGGGCTTGGCAAGTGTTGGTAACTTGGCAAGGTCATCCGGACACTGAGACAATTTGGATAGATGTGCCACAGTTCCATGATCTGTACCCGACATTCCAACTCGAGGACGAGCTGTTTCCGAAGGATGGGAGAGATGTTATGACTGGCGTGACATATAGCCGTTGCAGAAGCTCGCAGCAGCAGCAACATCAACTGGGGGTACCAGAACCGCGTGATGAGCTATTGCCCTGGCCAAAACCGTAGGCCTATCTTATCTTATCTTACTTGTTGCAGTTTAATTATCTCATTCTAGGTTGTTAGTTTGTTAGCTAAATAACTAGAAGTTGGTTGTAAGCCGTAGGCACATAAGGTCTAAGTTGGCAGAATATTTGTCAAGCAATAATATCTTAGTATTGTTGCTTCCTCTCTCTCATTCTTCTCTCAGTCCTCACGCCGATCGCTGCCATCGTCCACCACCACATAAATTCATCTAGCGTCTCACGGACACCACCGAGTCTATGCCCTGATCCATAGCTACGACCTCTGTAGCCGGGAACGTGACATAAATGTATTGTTGAAATTCCTTTAATCAAAAGTAATACCCAAATTATCAATGCACCCTGATTGTTGGGAAGGCGTGAAGTACAGAACGTGAATAAGGATGTTGATACCTTTGTGTGCATCATAGATAGGAGTAGTGACTGGGTGACTGAGCCTTGCTTTGCCAATTCCCTTAAAAGTCACATACTAGTTAGTTCTGTCGAATAAGAAAGTAGTAACATTAGCTTTCATTTCAAAGTATAATGGTACCGATCCAAATGGAAAATGAAAAAGGGAAATAGCTGATGTCATACATTTGAAATTTTGAAGACCATTTGCATGGTTCTAACATTTGTCATACGGCCACCATTTATATTGACTATAGTGCAACTGCAAATGCCATGGCTTGGCATGAGGAAATGAGCTAAATTTAAATACTTACATGTGCGCTACTGGAAATTCAAGTTCCAGAAGGATGGCCTACTGATTTCCAGGAAGTTTCTGCATGCCATCAGATCGGTGAATATTATGCAAAGACCTTTCCAACCCTTCATTCCCGTTAACTGTCCTGTCCCTTCAGTAGATTTCTTGTACTGTGGCCGGGGCCGGCCGAGACGACACTTCCCAAGACATCTTGTGCCGTGAAGACCGGCTCCGTATGAACTGGAGCGACGGCAGTGCCGTAGTGGGACCTCCCAGACGCCATCTTAATTGCTGAGTCTGGACTCTGGACTTGGAGCTTCCTGGTCCAACCCCATCAGCCACGGACATCAAACAGATCCCCTTGGCATTCAACCATCTCCTCTGCTACTCGTTACCTGCAATAGTTTGCAATGTTTCCCACCTTTCTGCTCGTTTTGGTCTTACATGCGTCCAGAACAAGCATGGGGCAACAAGCAGCAAGCTGCCCGCCCAAGACATGCGGCAACCTCACCATCTCGGACCCCTTCTGGCTCATCCAAGAACAGGGGGCAGAGAGCCCATGCGGTTTGATCGACTACCAGGTATACTGCTACAACAACAGCGCATTCCTACGAAGCAGCATCCATGATGGGCTTGGTATCATCAACATCTTCTACCGAAACCGCACCTTCCTCGCTGCCGACATCAACAAAATGGAGGATTTCAATCGTTGCCAAGCTCCAATCACCAACACGTCCTTCAAAATCGGCTTTCTGCCGTTCACCATCAGCCCTGCCAACCGAGAAATGTTGCTCTTCTATGATTGCATGGGGCAACCAGCAGTGCCACAGGTGAAACATGGTCTTGTCCCGATGAGATGCGGCAACAACTCTTTTGTCCGTGTTGTCCGAAGGCCCTACGATGCCTCTCATGATTTTGCAGAGTACTTCATGGAGGGTTGCAAGGCCACGCTCGTGCCGATGCTGGGGGCATCTGCCAAGATGATGAGCGCAGGCGACTATGAGCAAATAATCAGGGATGGTTTTCTGTTGACATGGCCGATAGTACCCAATCAGTTTTCAGGGAAAGGTATGCTTGCATAGTCAAATGTCAGTAGAGTAGTAAACGGCTAGTATTATGTCCACTTATTTTTGCTAACGTATAGTCACATACAAAGAACTTACCATATATGCTATGCATAATTCAGATACATTGTTCTTCTCAGCTTAAATTATCTGACTTATCTATTTATCTAGCTTATCTCCTAACTTTGAGAGCATCCCGAGTTAGTCTCGAAAGTTGAATCCGCTTCGTTTGGATTGTGTTTTAGAGCTTTTAGACAATTCTTTGAGATAGGAAAAAAGGGATTCAAAAAACCAAATCGTTTTTATTTTAAACGAAGATAAGTAAATAAGCAGATAAGTCAGATAAGCTGGAAAGAACAGAAAATTGGTACTTAACTCATAACTCATAGAACAGGACCTTTGCAACTTTGGGTAAAGAAAGGTTTGTTTTAACAAACAGATTACATAGATGAACTCTCTGGTACTCGGTTTGTTTGGGTTTAATTTCTATAATATTTTTAGGAAAATAAACATATATAATGGTTACCAAAACTTGATGTGATCTCAGCTACTTAACTCATTCTGATTGCTCTGAAACTCATTCTTCTTTTCATATAAAATGAGAAAACCTGCTTATTGATCTTGGTTTGATAACTAAACAAAGGACTAATCCAGTAGAATGTGGTCCCTAGTCCCTCTAATTAAGAACAACATAGATCATATGACAAAAGAATCGACAAACCAACCAGTCTCAAATATATCCTATTGCTGTAAAATAGTTAGTGTTCACGTTCTAGATTCACCATATATGATTATTAGCCTAGCATGAATCAATGTTCATTAAGTAAGGGCTAAGGTAATTTCCGCAAATTGAAATAATATCAGCTATACTAAAAATGATTGCATTTTTTTTTCTTTTTGTGATTGATAATCTCACTTACTTGGCATTATAATTTCACCGCAGGTGGTAGCCACAAGGCCCACAACATCAAGTTAATAGGTACGCTTATTCTTGCCTATGCTGAAAAGATAACAATATAATGAAATTTCAGTTTGCTTTAATCTTTGAGTGATGACATCATAAACGAAAGTTTTATCCTAGTGCTATCTATTTGTAGTGTATGACTGTATGTAGATTGAGAAGTATAATTTTTTATCAAATTCGTGGAGATGACTAAATTAATAAAATGAAATTGCAACATTTCCCAGATAGCTCACATAATACCATTAATTTATTCTCGTTTTTAACAAAAACTGACCCTTTTTCTTTTATTTGCAGTTTCTCTGACTGCTACAATTAGCATGCTATTTACATGTCTTTTTTGGACGATGTACCGCCGGAAGCAAAAACTAAGTTTATTCATCCTCCCAAAGCAAACCGGTAACAAATCAAGCATGGAAGAAATATTAAAAAGTTATGGATCTTTGGCTCCAAAAAGGTACAAGTACTTAGAGCTAAAGAAATTGACTAGATCTTTCAAGGATAAACTTGGAGAAGGTGGCTACGGCATGGTATTTAGGGGTAGCCTACAAGATGGTCGTGTGGTTGCTGTCAAGCTCCTAAAAGGTTCCAAAGGCAATGGAGAGGAGTTCCTAAATGAGGTGATTAGTATCGGTAGGACATCACATATTAACATTGTCAGTCTTCTCGGTTTTTGTTTAGAAGGACCTAAGCGAGCCCTTGTTTATGAGTACATGGCCAATGGTTCTTTGGAGAAATATATTTACTCAGAGAATTCTAAGCAGGTTATTTGTTGGGAAAAATTACAGCAAATAGCAGTTGGCATTGCACGAGGATTGGAATACTTGCACGAAGGTTGTAGTACTCGTATCATTCATTTTGATATCAAGCCTCATAATATCCTTCTAGATCAAGATTTTTGCCCCAAAATTGCAGATTTTGGTTTAGCGAAACTCTGTCACCTTAAGGATAGCATCCTCTCTATGGCCGAAGCAAGAGGTACCATTGGATTCATCGCTCCAGAAGTATTTTCTAGAAGTTTTGGTGTTGTTTCAACAAAGTCAGATGTTTATAGCTATGGAATGATGCTCCTGGAAATGGTAGGAGGAAGGAGAAATAAAGAAAATACAGGGAACTCAAGCGATGTGTATTTTCCAAACTGGATTTATGACTGTATAGCGAAAGAACTGCAGAGTTGTGAAGTCATTTGCGAGATTGAAGAGGCTGAGAGAAAGATGGCCATAGTTGGCTTGTGGTGCATGCAGACTGACCCTGGAAACCGCCCTTCCATGAGCAAGGTGATAGATATGTTGGGAAAGAACATCAACGAATTGGAAATGCCACCGAAGCCCTTCCTTTCCTGTCCATCAATGCCATCACATATGTCGTCTTAGCCAAGCTATGATTCTTCACAGGATGGGCAAATGTAAATTCGAGCTGCCATTTCCTCTACTACGTAAGAATGGTTAGACAAGTTGAAAATCTTTGAAATTATTTGTAATTAATACGAACCAGAGCAGGAATAAGAATTGTCTGGGTGATTGCTGAGTTTGGAATTTCAAGATTAATGTAATGCATACAAGACAAAAGATAGTCTTGCTAAAAGGAATTGGACAGGAGATTTAACTTGCTGCTTCTGTAGCAAGAGGGAAACTGTTCAACATTTGTTTTTTGATTGCCACCTTGCTAGGTTCGTTTGGCATTTAATCCATATTTTCTTGGCTTGGGTCACCCGCTTAACACTCATTATATGATTAATAACCGGCTTTCCAGGTTGGAAGTTAGTTTAAAGAAACATGTTTGGGTGAGCGTGGCATTAATTTTTTGGTCTATTTGGCTTTCACTACTGCGCACCTCTCTTGTAGTACCGGTTGGTAAGGGCCTGCAGTACCGGTTTTGGCACCGGTACTGCGCATCCGGTACTAGAGCCTCCAAGCTCTAGTACCGGTTGCCAAACCAGTACAACAGGCCCTGCTGTACCGGTTGGTAAGGGCCACGTGGCCTTTCTCTGAGGCGCTCCGGGGAAGGGCTCCAGTACCGGTTGGGGCCACCAACCGGTACTGGAAGCATATATTGTTTATATTGTTTTTCCTATTATATATAATATTGTTCCTATTATACCCTATATATATTATATACTATAATTTACATATGCTATAATTTACATATGTAGTATTTATATTATAATACCTATATTAATAGTATAGATAATGATCAATAATGCACAATAAATAAGGAAAACACACATTTAATCAATCACATTTAAAACTAATATGCATATTCACAATATACACATCCTCATTAAGTGTTTATGACATGTTAAATTACAATTGTGATAGTTTCGATTTATCTACAAGATCTATTGCTAGCATCGCTCTTGGTAGCAATACTTGATGAACCGAGTTCATCGGTCCTTAATGAAGGACCGGCTTTATTTGCTTCATCGTGAAACTCCCTCCTTTGGATTTATGACTTCGTCGAAAAGGAAGCCGACGAGTTGTTCTTGGATCGCTTGTAGTCGGAGCTCGAAGAGTTCGTTGGTAAATTCCCTCAATCTTTTCCACTGTAAACAATAGATCATTAATTAATCAACCTTGATTTTATAAAAAAGGGAGTAGTATGCATGCATAGTATATTTACTTACCACAGATGTACCTATCTGCAGGCGGTCATTCACTCCGGTGTACGTATGCATATACTCATATACATAATAGCCGCATAAATTGTTGTCTGCCGGCTATTTTAGATACTGTGGTGAAAATTGTTAGAAATAATGAAATTGATGTATCGGAAGTTTTTGACTAGCGTGATGGTGTACTTACCCACTTGGGGGGTATAATGTCAAATTTGCTGGCATGAAATTGTTTTTAATAAAAAGAAAAATATTTCTTTCATTTAGGTTATCTTCAGAGTACTTACTGGCTGTAACAATGGGCATTGTTGCAAAAGGATGACGACAGGGAGGCGTTTCAACATATATGAGTCTATGAAGGTGGTTGCTATGAAAGTTTTCTTTTAACATTTTGCATTTTAATAATAGGATTTCCATGTATTGAAGGTGTTGGGGAAAATATGTGGCTCATGGAGTTTCGGCCCACTTACCTACCCGCGGCCCCACAGGAGGTAAGCTCGGGACCAGCAAGCTCGCGCCCGAGCTTAGTAAGCTCGAGCCCGGGCTTCCCCGCCTCGGAAGCTCGGGCCTCTTGCTTCCTTCGAGCCGAGTCTAAGGGCGACAGATCCGAGCAAATCATCACGCGCCACGGACAGGATACGCTTCGGGTCCCCAGAGTCATCAAGAATTAAATCGCGCCTTTACTGCATCGGGAGCGCTGGCCGTAAGCCGGCGGGTAGGCGGCCGGTCCCGTCAACCGCCCGCATGGGCAAAGACACGTCCTGACCGGTAGCGGTCCGGCACGGTGATCAAAGGATTGCACTCGATTGCCCAATGGATTGGTACGCTACCGGCATGGGAAAAAACGCAACGACTAATTCAACGGACGGCGCAAATTACAAGGATGGCGGGCGCCTATAAAAGGGCGCCTGAGCCACAACAACGAGGGCTTCACGCCGACACACAACTCACTTGGAGAATAGCTCTCAGAGAACAGAGCACTTGCACCTCGTAGAGCTCTAGTTCCCGGCGGTAGTTCTCGCATCCGTAATCAGAGAGCACACACGCGGTGCCTTGAGCACTTATCGTACTCGGGCCGGGCTTCCCAAGGCGGACTTCACCCCTGTACTCGTTTAAGCTCGGCATTAAACGAAGATCGGACGTAGGGTGTGATCCCGCAGCGGAGGCTGAACCAGATAAAACACTCGTGTCATCGTTCCCATCCATCCGGCCTTGACGCGCCACGGCGTCGGGACCAAGTCTTTTCGCCGGCGTCCGCCACAAGGCCGGCCTCGGTCCGGGGACAGGGCCGCCAGACCTCGCACCCTTTTCCTTGCTTATTAGCGGCTGCGGGCTCGCCTCCCGGTCGCCGACAACTGGCGCCACCGTGGGGCCGATTTGATCCTCTCCCTCGATCGAGTCGAGGATAGCCTTGTTGTCTTCGGCGACATTGATATCAGGACCTCAACCGGACGATTGCGGCGATCTCGGCGACGCCGACGAGTCGATGAGGAATGGCGGTGGTATCCTCGCCGGAGCTCACCCGACGAGATGGAGGTGGAGGCACGCGCCCGCCTCGAGAGTAGCCGTCCGCTCCCGGCTTTGCTCGACGCCGACTCACGTCGTGAAACCCTCATGGAGGGTTGGAGGCACCGCCACGGTGCCATATCCGGACGGACAGCACAGATTCGCGCCATGCCCAAGAGAGGACCATCCTGCAGCACGCACCGGCGCGCCGACTGCCGAGGCCGGCAGCGGACCAGCGTGAGCCCATGGCGGTTGAGGGTGCCGAGGGCACCGCCTCCGTGGGTGACACCGACATGTCCCCTTCACGGGAGCCTGCCTCACGTCATGTCTTTGCGGCGTCAGCGGGTGACCCGCAAGACCACCACGTCTTGACCCAAGCAAAAGCACCACGGCGTGAGGCCGCCGGGCCACTTTGTTGGTCGGTTAAGCGAACTCGGCGGATATCCGTCGCAGCTCGCGGCTGACGCCCAAGCGCTACACGCCAGATTCGCCCACCACTACCGTCACCAACCCGGTGCTGCGCAGTCAGCAGAGGGTTAAAGCGATTGCCCAGGTCATGCGTGACCTGGAGAAGGACCCGCGAGGGTTCACCATGGCCGATTTAGGCGGCGCGGTTGCTGACGGCTTAGAGAAGCTCGCTGGGGATCTCGGCGAGCATCTCCAGGCCCAGTCGCACACTAGTGGCTCCTCGAGGCAGCGCGGCCAGAGCGTTGATCGGCCGGCGCGCCCACGCCCACAAATAACGCTCCTCGGCGACACCGGCGGAGTTTTTTCCGTCTCGGGCGCTTCGGCGGGAGAGCTCCTCGCCGGAATAACGGGCCGCCGGATGCCGGCTTTCTCGAAGCTTCGCGAGGCCCCCTGGCCCCGCAAGTTTAAACCCGGGAGCATTGAGAAGTTCGACGGGGGCAAGAATCCCGACGAATATCTCACCGTGTATAATACCGCCATCCTGGCCGCAGGCGGTAATGAGGCCGTAATGGTCAACTACTTCCCTACCGTCTCGGAGGGAATGGCCCGAACCTGGCTGTTCAACCAGCGCCAGGGTTCAATACGCAGCTGGGAACAGCTGCAGGAGGCACTCCGGACAAACTTCCAAGGCTGCTACGCGCGCCCTGGGTAGCCCCAGGACCTCAAGCTTGTGGTCCAAAAGGCGGGAGAGGGCCTGCAGGACTACGTCCGCAGGTTCGTCCAGGTGCGCAATACCATTCCGTCGATCTCCGACGAGGCCATCGTTGAGGCCTTCAAGGAGGGAGTGCGGAACACCCATTTCACCGAGGACCTTGAGCTCCATCTGGTCCACACCGCAGCCGATTTATTTCGTGCTGCGGAAGGATACATCAACGCCTCCGAGGCGGTGGAGCGCAAGAGAGGGAGAACGGAGGAGAAGGCGGCGGCCCGGACTGGCACCGATGCCAAGAAGGACGACGCCGAGAAGAAGAAGAAGAAGAAGAAGAAGAAGAAGAAGAAGAGGAAGGAGCCCGCCGCCCCCGCCTACGTCGCAGCGGTAGAGCCCGAGAGGCCCCCTCCTCCTGAGCGGCCGCCTCCGCGGCCAGCCCGACCGGCGGGTGGCGGAACGGCGCGGCGCGGCCCGAGGCGGCGAGCTCCCGGCCTCGACCTCGGCCGGCCCAGGCTAACCCTCCGAACAACCTCTCGCCTCCTCCATCGGCGAAGACGCCATGACTCGCAGCTGCAGGACGTGGGCAGCGGTTGGAGGACTTCTACGCGGGCGCGGCCCATGCCCGAGCTCCCGATCATGGGGTGCCGAACGACCGGGCGCCTCAGGCGCCCATGGCGGCGCTTTCCAGAGGCTCGCGCTGCGCCGCCGTGATCTTGGCGGTGCTTACGCTTATAGCTCGCGACGCGAGCTTAAGGTCACGCCCAAGAGGTTTACCACCGAAAAGGTAAGCCCGGGCGCACCCTGCGGTGGTCCCACCATCAATCACTTTCTCCGGGGATGATTGTCCCCGGAATGACCAAGCCCCAGTCTACGGCTGGTGCTCTGTCCCACCATCAGCAACACGCGGGTCGATCGCGTGTTGGTAGATGGCGGGAGCTCCCTGGACATCGTCACTGCTCAAGTTCTTGAGCAGATGCAGGTCCCGCGGTCCAAGATTAAGGACATAGCCATCCCTTTCCACGGCATTGTCCCTGGGTCGTCCCCTGACCGATCGGGCAAATCGTCGTCTTTGCAGTACGTTTAGGACCCCTGAACTTCCGGACGAAGTACGTCACCTTCGAGGTGGTGGACTCCGAGCTCCCATACAACGCCATCCTCGGACGCCCCGCGCTATCCAAGTTCATGGCGGCTACCCACCATGGCTACCACTGCCTGAAGATGCCGGCCCCTCATGGGGTCATCACGATCAAGGGCAGTCACAAGGCCGCAATGGCCTGCGACGAGAGCGCCTTGGCCATGGTCGGACAGCTTCCCGAGCGTGGCCCGGCCAAGGCCGAGCGGCCACCCGTCCGCCCCAAGGTGGCCCTGCAGCCGCAGGAGCCCACCAAGGCAGTCCCCCTCTCCGAGGACGACCCAGCCAAGGTCGTCCACGTAGGGGTCAACCTCGAGTCCAAATAGGAACTCGAGCTCGTCCTGCTACTCGCTAACGCAGACGTGTTCGCGTGGGAACCGTCCGACATGCCCGAGTCCCAAGGAGGTCATCGAGCACAAAGCTAGCTGCTCACCGACAAAAAGCTGTCGAGACAGGCCCTACGGCGTTTCCCAAAATGAAAGGCCGACATCATCCAGGAGCAACTTGGCAAGCTCCTCCAAGCCGGCTTCATCCGAGAAGTCGAGCATTCCGACTGGCTAGCTAATCCGGTCGTCGTCAAGAAGAAGGGCGGGAAATGGCGAATGTGCGTCGACCATCACGACCTCAACGCCGCCTGCCCCAAGGAAAATTTCCCCCTGCCGCGCATAGACCAACTGGTCGACGCAACGGCGGACACGGCGCTCATGAGCTTCCTGGACGCCTACTCTGGCTATCACCAGATCGCGCTGGCACGGGAAGACGAAGAGAAGACTGCCTTCGTAACACCTTTTGGTACCTTCTGCTACACGACCATGTCTTTCGGTCTGAAGAATGCGGGAGCCACGTTCCAGCGACTAATGCAGAAGACGGTCCTTGATCAGATAGGGCGCAACGTAGAGGTCTATGTAGACGATGTTGTTGTAAAAAGCAAAGTCCCACGGGACCATGTGACCGACCTTCAGAAAACTTTTGCTAATCTTAGAAAGCATCGAGTTAAGCTGAATCCTGAAAAATATGTCTTTGGTGTCCGATCAGGGATGTTGCTTGGCTAAGTGATAAGAAAGGCGAGTATCAGGGCAAACCCTGAGAAAATCGAGTCCATCGAGAATATGAGGTCGCCAACCTGCACCAAGGAGGTACAAGCCCTCACCGGGCGGATGGCGGCTCTCAGCAGATTCATATCTCGTCTCGGCGAGCGCGCGATCCCTTTTGTAAGATCTGCGTAAGCACGATGGTTTCGTATGGACGAAGAAGCGAGGCCGCTTTCAAATGAGCTAAAGCGTTACCTGTCCACGTCTCCCGTCTTAGCCACGCCAAAGCTCGGGGAAGCTATACTCCTCTATTTGGCAGTTGCCCCGCAAGCTGTAAGTGCTGTACTAGCAGTCGAACGCGAAGGCAAGCAACAACCCGTTTACTACGTAAGTGAGGTGCTTCACGGGCCAAAGGAGCGGTACCCTGAGGTTCAGAAACTCTTGTACGCCTTGCTTATGGCCTCGCGAAAGTTGCGTCACTATTTCCAAGCCCATCCAATTACTGTCCCGACAAGTTTCCCGTTAAAGGACATCATTCGGAACCCAGACGCGAACGGGAGGGTCGCAAAGTGGGCAGTCGAGCTTGGTGAATTTGACATCAAGTTCGTACCCCGAACAGCGATCAAATCCCAAGTCGTGGCCGACTTCTTGGCTGAGTGGACCGGCCCGGCCAACCCCTCGGAAGGCTCGCCCAAACTCGCTAGCCAAGAAGCGCACTGGACCATGTTATTCGATGGGTCGCGCCAATTTGAGCGATCAGGCTGCGGGTTTGTTCTCGTTTCCCCCCAAGGAGAACAAATTCAGCATATAGTACAGCTCCATTTTCCCGCAACGAACAATCTTTGCGAGTCTGAAGGCCTCCTAACCGCCTACGAGCATGCATCGCGCCGACATTAGCGATTAACAGCGAAAGGGATTCGAAGTTGGTCGTCTGCCAAGTAAACAAGGAGTATCAGTGTTGCGACGACTCAATGGCGCGATACTTGGCAGAGGTGAGAAAGCTGGAGAAACACTTCACGAACTTCGAAGTATGTTACGTCCCCAGATCAAGCTAATAGCTTTGGCCGATAAGCTCGCTGCTTGGCTCCTCACAAGAAACCGCCAGCGGGGTGCTCGTCTGCAAAGACCTACTAAAGCCCTCTATTCCCTCGGAGAAGAGGCCCCGAGAAGACGGTTGCCTCGACCCAAACGGCCGGTACCGTTTAGTTCCTAGAGCGTAGCGACACTGGATGACGCCATTCGTCCGAGCTTGACGCATGGGACATCACACAGACACGGTGAAAATCCCGACTCAAGACAAGCCCGACCTTACCGATTACTCGGGGCTTGTTGTACCGAAGGGGTTCTAACGGCGTACTTTGTAAGTGCGTGACCCAGGAGGAAGGCAAATTTCTCCTCCAAGACATCCACGACGGGATCTGCGGGGCCCATGCCTCTTTCAGAACCCTAGTGGGAAAAGCCTTTCGCATGGGGTATTACTGGCCAACTGCGTTGACCGACGCAAGAGAGCTCGTAAAACGCTGCCCGGCCTGCCAATATCACGCTCGGGTATCCCACCAGCCCGCATATGAGCTGCAGACTATCCCGCTAACCTGGCCATTCTCAACATGGGGGATGGACATACTTGGTCCGTTTTCCAGAGGCTTAAAGGGCCGCACGCACCTGTTCGTCGCCATCGACACTTTCACTAAGTGGATCGAGGCCGAACCAGTGTCGAGCATATCCGCCCAGACGGCCAAGAGGTTTCTTAGGAACAATATTGTGACCAGGCTCGGCGTCCCAAGTAAGCTGACCGCTGACAATGGGACACAGTTCACAAGCGAGCTATTCCAGGACTACTACGAGGAGCTCGGCATGAAGGTCGCCCTAGCTTCGATAGCTCACCCACAAAGTAATGGTGCAGCCGAACGCGCGAATGGGCAGATCATGCAGGGTATTAAGCGCCGAGTGTACGACGCTCTCGCCGAGCAAAGACACAACTGGGTAGAAGAACTACCCTCCGTGCTTTGGGCAGCCCGAACAACCTCTAATCGGGCTACTGGCGAAACCCCGTTTAGGCTTGTATACGGCTCGGAGGCGGTCCTACCGGCCGAGCTAAGAATTGGTTCAGCTCGTATTGATTTTGCAGGGCAAATCGACAACGACGAGGAGCGGTTGCTGGACCTCGACCTATCTGAGTCCTGCCGCGAGCAAGCACTACTGCGAGTGGCAGCATACCAGCAATCCCTGCGGCGGCACGCAGCCAAAAAGGTACAGACCCGGACCCTGCAAGTGGGCGACCTGGTTCTAAGACGAGTTCAGAACCTGGCTCACGCCAACAAGCTCACCCCAAGATGGGAAGGTCCGTACACGGTCGTATCAGCCGCACGCCCGGGAGCTGTAAGACTGGCTATGCCGGATGGGAGAGTCCTCAACAGCTCCTGGAACATCGCTCAACTTCGGAGGTTCTACGCCTGAGAAAAGGTCGTAAGTCTCCATTCCCCCCTGTCTTTGTTTCCTTTTGTTCATCCCACTATTCCTAAAGAGCCCCAAACTAACCCCAAGATGACCCAAACTTATGATCGGGCTTGGGAGAAAGCGCGTCCGTTCAAAGACACATCGGCGGGATAGTGGCTACGCAGGCCAACCCCGGGATTCCCTTGCACACGGGTAAGCCGATATCTATCGCACTCGCAAAATCCCGTCATGGGGACACGCTTCCGACCCTATACCATAAGCCCATAAAACCTGCGACAGTCTGGGATACCTCTAGAGTCCAACAATCGCCTCTCGCAAGGGACAGAGCCAGACCACAAGCTTCGTTCAAGAAGCATGCGGTCTCTAAGCCACGTCCGAGCTTCTCCTCGGCTTCGGACATGGCTCGAGGACTAGGTCGATTTTTCAAAATTGATCTTCTCTAAGCCACGCCCGAGCTTCTCCTCGAAGCTTCGGACATGGCTCGGGACTAGGTCGATTTTTCAAAATTGATCTTCTCTAAGCCACGCCCGAGCTTCTCCTCGGCTCGGACATGGCTCGGGGTCTAGGGTCGATTTTTCAAAATTGATCTTCTCTAAGCCACGCCCGAGCTTCTCCTCGGCTTCGGACATGGCTCGAGGACTAGGGTCGATTTTTCAAAATTGATCTTCTCTAAGCCACGCCCGAGCTTCTCCTCAGAAG
This sequence comes from Olyra latifolia, assembly GCA_036346145.1. Taxonomy (NCBI): domain Eukaryota; kingdom Viridiplantae; phylum Streptophyta; class Magnoliopsida; order Poales; family Poaceae; genus Olyra; species Olyra latifolia. The sequence continues at coordinate 52,185,428 of CM070528.1, read as the reverse complement.
CTCGGACATTGCTCGGGGACTAGGGTCGATTTTTCAAAAATTGATTTTCTCTAAGCCACGCCCGAGCTTCTCCTCAGAAGCTCGGACATGGCTCGGGGACTAGGGTTGATTTTTTCTAAAATTACGATCTTCTCTAAGCCACGCCCGGGCTTCTCCTTAGAAGCTCGGACATGGCTCGAGGGCTGGGGTCGATTTTTTAAGGTCGATTTTTCCTAAGGGTCGATTTCTTAAAAAGTTGATTTTTCAAGATCAGATTCCCAATCAAAAGACTCCCGATCTCCTCTAAGCCACGTCCGAGCTTCTCCTCAGAAGCTCGGACATGGCTCGGGGGCTAGGATCGGTAGGACTATACTGCGTTTTCAACCCTTTCTTGCCCATACGACTACTAGCGCTCGTTTGCATGCAGGAAAAACAACAGAAAACAAAAGAGAAGCAGCGACAACCACCAACAATTTTATTAAGAAAGGGTTCTGGGATGACCCACAAGACGGTTACACTTAGCCCCAGCCAAAGGGTCCCAGAAACCCGACAATGACGTCGGCCACCTCGGCAAGCGCCGGGGCAGCCTCGACCAAGGCGCCATGCAGCAGAAAGATCGCGGCACGGCACCAGCGCCTCCCACGAGCGAATCAAAGGCCCATCAAGCAACGCGAACGACTTCAACCAGCGCCTCGACCCTGGCGACGTCACGGGCACGCGCCTCCTCCTCCGCAATCTCGGCCATTGTAAGGTCGAAGTCCGCCCAAAGCTCCGCCAACTCCGGGTCGTAAGCCATGGAAGCAAGAGGGAAAGGTACGGAAGAAAGAAGTCTGGGATAAGAAGTGACCGACGCATTGGTCTCTTTTTATAGCCAGGATTCGGGAAGCCGAGGCAATCCTGATAATGGCGTCGGAAGCGCTTCGACGTGGAACCGTTCAAGATCGAATCACGAATGTCTCTTGGGACATGGCGCGACAGTCAAAACGACGTTCGGCATCCCAGGGAGAAGGCGGACCAAAGAGGTGACGAAGAAAAGAAGTCAAAACAAATCAACTGCATTGATAAAAGGTATTTACAAAGTCAGGCCGGATTATCACCCAACAAAAAGAAAAAAAGAGGGGCCTACGGCTTAGGCTGGCACCGGAACTTCCGAAGCTCGGCCAGCAACTCGTCGTTTTGGCCCTGAAGGTCGAGGAGCTCCTTCTCTTTCGCCCGAGAGGTCTGCATTTTGACCCGTAAGGCTTCATTGGCAGCCTCCAGCTCCCGCGACGCATCCCGATGGGTCTTGATGACTCTCCGTCGCGGTTGCGGCAGCCTTCGTCTGGGAAAGCTCTGCGGCAAGGAGGTCGCGCTCCTCCACCGCACGAGCAATCTCCGCGACACGGCACGCCTCCACTGACCAGAGGTGTTCCTCGAACTCGAGGACGCGGTCGGTTTCGGCCTTAAGGGCCTCCAGCGATCGGCAAGAAACCTCCTTGGCATCCTCCTGCGCCACGGCTAGGGCCGCCTCAGCCGCTGTGGCTCGAGCTTCCAGAGCTATCGCCTGGACCGAGCTCGAACGAGCCTCCTCAAGCTCGGCACCGTGCGGCGTTGGGTTCCTGTCGCCACCACGTGCCTTCCGACCGCAGGGCCTCTCGTTCGGCATCGTGCTTAGCCTCAAACGAGCGAGCCATATCGACAAGTTCGCGGGAGATCTGCACACGGAAGACAGACTGAGGAAGTGGAGGACCAAAGCAGGGAAAACACAAGACAACAAAAACCAAGCCCGGAGACACTTACCCGCTTGGCGACCGCCACGACCGCGACATCGTACCGAGCATGCGAAACGCCCCTGGGCGAGGAGAGCGCCGCGACCTGGTGACCCGGGCTGTCGCCCGAGTTGCTGGGCCCCTCGACCACCTCTCCTGCAAGCCCGGCCGCCTCCCCAGCAAGCTCGGCCACCTCTCCTACAGGCTCGGCCAAGCTTCCCGCAGGCTCGGCCGCCTCTCCCCTGGGTTCGGCCAAGTCTTCCGCAGGCTCTACCGCTCCTCCCACTAGCACGACCAGGCCTTCCGTCGGCTCGGCGACCTCCCCCACAGGCTCGGCAGCATCAACCGCATGAGGACACGGCTCGGGAGGGAAGTCAGTCTGCGTCCAGGCATCCACCGGAGGTCCTCTCCCCAGACGGTTCGCCAGCCATTCCTCGAGCGTTTGGCGAGGATCGCCGGGCGGATGGCCTCTTGGTGACTCCATGTGGCGATCGCAAGGTGGTGCTCGACCCACGATGGCGTCGCCGAGATCCACCTCGAGACGGTCCAACGGAGCCACGCCCATAACCGCACCGGGGCGATGCTCGCGCGGCCGTGATGACCCGGACCGCCGCCCCAGACGAGAAAAGAGTGTCGCTCGCGTCCGCGGGAACGGGCATGTTGCTCCTGGCAAAAAGCTCCCGAATACCGCGGATGTCGATCGGGCGCCACCCGATTAAGGTTCGCCCCTCGACGCGGATTGGCGCCAGACGCTCGGGGCCGAGATCGGTCTCCACCTTCTGGCGCGCGGCACGGGCGACGCCCTGCGCCACCAGCGGGAGGACGAAGGGCCTCGAACCCCGGAGCCCGGGTTTGCCCTTGGCAGGCTATGCTCCCAGGCCACTGCCTCTGGTCGCGCCGGGATAGGCTCCCCCGCCTGAGGGGACAACGCGACTGAAGAAACAAGGAAGAATTAGAACGCGATCGGCCCAAGGGCCATAATCAACAGAAGAAAGGAAACGAGAAAAACTAGCAAGCACGAGTAACTTACGTGCAGCCGCGACGGCCGCCTCTCTGCCGGCCGCCCTCCACCCGCCGACCTCGACGAAGCCGGCGGCTTCCAGCCCCTTCAGATCGTCCTCAGTGAGGAGGCTCCGTGTGAAAGACGCCAATGGGAGGCGAAGGATCGGAAGGGAAGATGGTGGAGAGGCAAATAAAGGAAGAAGATGGAGGAACGCAGTAGCACAAGAAACACGAATAGCACAAGAAGGCGTGAGAAGAAATGGCGAAAAGGGAAACCACCTGATATAAACCGGCGAGGGGAGGCGAACCATCACCTGTCCACTGGAAGACGTGGAACTCGAGGAGAAGGAAGCGGCGCGCGCGAACCGCGCCGATTTGGGATTCCCACCGAGGCTGTGGGGGCCCCGCGCGCGCGAAAAACCAAGCTTTTCGTCCAAGGACAGTTACTAAATAAACCTCTGAGCGGCACGTCACCGTCCCGCTCGAGGCTCGGGGACTAGCTGTTGGGGAAAATATGTGGCTCATGGAGTTTCGGCCCACTTACTTACCCGCGGCCCCACAGGAGGTAAGCTCGGGACCAGCAAGCTCGCGCCGAAGCTTGTAGCTCGAGCCGGGCTTCCCGCCTCGGGCTCGGGCCTCTTGCTTCCTCCGAGCTTCGAGGTGAAGGCGACAGACTCGAGCAAATCATCACGCGCCACGGACAGATACGCCGGTCCCCGAGTCATCAAGAATTAAATCGCGCCTTTGCATCGAGGAGCGCTGGCCATAGCTTCGACGGGTGGCGGCGGTCCGTCAACCGCCCGCATGGGCAAAGACACATGCTGACCGGTAGCGGTCCGGCACGGTGATCAAAGGATTGCACTCGATTGCCCAATGGATTCGGTACGCTATCGGCATGGGAAAAAGGTAACGACTAATTCAACGGACCAGCGCAAGCTACAGTGGCCGGAGGGCACCTATAAAAGGGGCGCACAGGCCACAACAACGAGGGCTTCACGTCGACACACAACTCACTTGGAGAATAGCTACTGTAGAACAGGAGCACTTGCACCCTCGTAGGAGCTCTAGTTTCCGGCAGTAGTTCTCCGCATCCAGGTAACTGTAGGAGCACACACACGCAGTGCCTTGAGCACTTACTATACTCGAAACCCGGGCTTTCCAAGGCCCGGACTTCACCCCCTTGTACTCGTTTAAGCTCGGTATTAAACGAAGACTGGACGTAGGACTGTTATCCCGCAGTGGAGACCTGAACCAGGATAAAACACTCGTGTCATCGTTCCCATCCATCCGGCCTTGACGCGCCAGCCGCGTCGGGACCAAGATCTTTTCCTTCGGCGGCGTCCGGCCACAAGGCCGGGCCTCGGTCCGGGGGACAGGGCCGCCTTCGGGCCTCGCACCCCTTTTCCTTGCTTATTGGCGCTGCGGGGGCTCGCCTCCTAGTCGCCGACAGAAGGTTTCCTTGGTTTTCGTGTTTTATGTTTTTTTTGATCAGTTGGTGCTGTAATAACGCTTATGAATGACACTTATTGGTCGTATACATCTTCAAATGTAGAGACCGGATTATTTCCTTTATTAAAAAAAACAACTAGGTATCTAGGTTTGAAGAGTCGAAATCTCCTCTAAATCTCAATAAACGCTTTCAGGATCTAACAACGACCTTAAAAATTCAGGAATTCAACTAGAAGACGGTGACAGTAATGCCAAAATTCAGGTATCTTCTCCATGAACATGACGTACAGAACCACCAGATCAAACTGCGCTCCGGTGTCTGGATGCAACACCCACCAGAAGGCCGAGTAATAATGGCTAAATTAACCGTGGAAGCGGAAGGCGCGTAGTTACTTGATCCTCAGTGACCGCCTGTTCCTTTTCGCTGCCTCCACGCGCGCGCAACCGCGGCGGCGCGGTCCCTAGTCTGCGCCGAGGTACGGGACACCCGAATACCGCTGGCGAGCCGACGACGAAGAGGAGTGCCGCAAGCGGTCCCGCATTTGGCGCCCTGACCACCGCCGCCGAGCGGGTCGGGCCGTCGGGGTGGAGGCTGGCGAGGAGCGCCCTAGCCAACCGCTCGGCGGTTTCCCCTGCGGAGGCGGCACTCGATGGCTCGACGCGATTACGCGGCGGCGACTGCGGCGGGAAAGTCTGGAGAAGAGGGAGGCCAGTGCACCGCTGCAACCGCACTCCGTTGCACGGCTCACGACGGCGAGTCGCCGAGTCGGCGACGATCAAGGCAGGACGCAGGAGATGGCACGGGCCGCGCAGCGAATCGCAAATCCACACCCCAAATCAAGGGCCAGCCAACGTTCGCAGATTTCGGTCCACCAAAGGGCGGAACCACTTCAGAGAACGCCCATCAAAAAAGTAGAAAGCCCACAGGAAAAGAACGGATCTCCGACGAATTTTTTTATTTTTCCGATATAAATAAATGATTTTCCGTTTATAAAAAATAAATAAATAGCCTTCTATCGCCACTCCATTGGGCGAGAACTATAACCTGCCCTTCAGGCAGGCGAGATTTTAAAAATCCGCCCAACGGATGGTGGGATTTAATCCCAACGGCCTGCACGCGGGGGAAGCCTAAACTCGCCCAACCGAAGGGCGAGATTTGAGGGCAATGAAAAATCCGCCCCCCCCCCCCGTCAAGCGAGATTTGAAGGGCGGGGAAATCCCGCCCGTTTGTTGAGCAGGATTTGGCCATTTTAAAGCTGTGCGGCTAGCCAGTGCTGGCAATGTTCCCATTTGGATCTGAGACTGCGAGAGTAAGGAGAGGAGAAGGAGAAAACGAGAGAGAGAGTAGGGAGAGGAGAGGAACGACAAGGGACTCTTCGATTTCGCAGGTAATTTCGTTATCTAGTACTAAATTATTTTGACAAAACTTGGTAGGATAGCCATAAGAATTTAATGCATGCAATGTTATGTGTCGACCATGTTAGGGTTAGGGTTTAGCGTAGAAATAGCAGGGTAATATTTATAATTTAGATTGAAAATAGTATAGTAAATAAATTGTACAATTATGTGGTTACGCACGTAATGGCATGTAGATTATCGTAACGACATATCTGTAGAGGGCAGATGTGGCATGAAGTCTGTTTTTCCAGATATATGTATAATAGTTGTTACTTATATTTGCATCGATGAGAAAACGAGGTATTAATTTATTAGACTTTGTAGAGTATATTATTTATAGAGATATTGAACAAGATGTTGCCCGACATTTTGGCCCTAGTAATATTGTAAAAAAATAGTTGTAAAAAAGGAGATTGACATATAATAATCCATGTTTTAATTTTGTTGGGCAGGGTAAATGACAGACAAGGTAAATGTTCAGATCTATTATGGGGAAGAAGAGATTGTGCATGGTCCTTACGAGATAGATCTATCAATGTTCCAATCATGTATATTAAGGATATCAAGGCTCACTGAAAGGTCATTTAGTGGATTATAGAATTGGTTATTACGGACGTTTGGACGTTTCAACTCAACGAAGAAGAACATGTGATGACAGTTCATGCGTTAGTAAGCCGTGCTGTTGAAGGTTTTTTGGGGAGAATTGATACCTATATCGGGTACTTGGAATTAGAGATACTACGTTGAGATTGCAACCGAACACGGCCTACCTCTAGTTCTCTTAGTCCAGGCCGAGTACAAGCAACATTTCAGCAGAGGTGACGAAGGCGGTGAAGAGTCAGAGAAGACTACTGGTGCTGGAGTGGACGAGGTGGAAGATGTAGGGAATACAGAGGTGACAGAGGATGTGAGAGAAGTGCCTGCGGAGACAGAGATGGAGAAAGAAAATTATTTATTTACATCGGGAAAATAAAAAATAAAAAATTCGAGCTCCGAAAATGCGGCGCAGGTGCAAGGCCCCAGATGCTAATTGCTTTTCCTGATGTAAGCATGACGTACGCACGCACCACTCGTGCAGTCGTGCTAAAACTTGGCGATTTTATTCGACCATTTCACACTGGAAGGGAGGAAAGGTCCAAGAAAGAGACCGTACAACAAAGTAAACCACACTAGTCAAACCCATTGCAAGCCAATATATATACACCGTGACACCCTACGTTCTTCCTCGCCACGGCTCCCGCCTACCACCGCCGCCATGCATCCGCCATTGCTGCTGCTCCTCTCCGTCCTCCTGTCCTGTCTGCTGCTGCTGCTGCACGCGGCAGCCGCCGTGGCAAGCTGCGCCCCCAAGGCGTGCGGCGACGTGACCGTCGCCTACCCGTTCTGGCTCCCCGACCAGCTCTCCTCCCCGGCGGCGCCGTGTGGCCCGCCGGCGTTCCAGGTCGACTGCCGCGGGGGCCGCGCCTCGCTCGCCCGCTCCTTCCGCGGCGCCTACAAGATCCTCCGCATCTCCTACGCCGACCGCACCGTCGTCGTCGCCAACGACAACGTGCAGACCGACGGCAGCGGCTGCCCGGTGCCGCGCATCGACGTCTCCGCCAGCCTCAGCCTCGCGCCCTTCACGGCCAGCGCCGCCAACCGCCAGCTCGTCTTCCTCTTCAACTGCACCGCCACGCCGCCGCCCGGGTTCGTCAACGTCACGTGCCCGGGAGCGCAGGCCGTCGTCCGGCTAGACCAGAGCTACAACACCACCGACGCGAGAGCGGTCGCCGGGGGCTGCGACTATTCGGTCGTGCCGGTGGTGGGGTCACCGGGCGCGAGCTCCGGGGACTACCCGCTGCTGCTCAGGGGCGGCTACCTGCTGGAGTGGAGGGCTCCGGCAGGGGACTGCGCCGCGTGCAATGCCAGCGGCGGCCGGTGCGGATACGACGCCGACGCGGAGGCGTTCGCCTGCATTTGCACCGACGGCTCCTCGCGTCCGGCGAGATGCGGTAAGTACACATCCTGCCTTCTATTTTGCTTCGTCTTGTGTTGATCGTAATTAAACTGCGTACGTATCACCATTAGTGCTAACTTTTAACGCTTTTCACGTGCAAAAATGAAAGTGGTGCCTACGTACCTAACAAGCCAATGTTACAACTGAAAAGGTTCCGATAAATTTAGGTCGTTCTGAGTACATCTTCAATATCAAAAGAGCCGGGGTGAGTTGGTGAATGTACGCGACATTCTGATCGCTTGTCATAGATACTTGCTTTTAGTGATCAAGATAAGATGATGAGATACTTGCTTTTAGTGATCAAGAAAAGATGATGCTACCTTGTGGCTTTGGAACAAAAACAAAAGGTTCGAGCCATCTCTAATGCTTAAATTAGTAATTAACTAATGCTTACATTAGTAATTAACTGCTCTCTGATCATAAATAGTTGACGTTTGACATGTAACACAGTCTCCAATTAGAATGCTCCTTTGATTAGTAATTGCTATTGCAATTTATTTATAAATAAAATCCAAATTAAATTATAATATTATGAAAGTGTTTCTTAGAACAAATCTATACATAAGATTTTTTTTGCCCAATCTAAATAGTACTTACTTCTAGAATAAGTTTTTTTTTAAACGACTCACGGTAGTAGCGTACTTATCAAAAAATGTATTGCATTTGCACATCGGAAATGCAGTCCCATAGGTAGCTGTAGTTCCAAGCACGTTCATCTTCGTTGGATCTTGCTTTCAGATCCATGCACGGCCCCATCCCCTTCTCTCATGCGCTTTTACAAAAAAAATCCTCTAGAACTTTAAAGTCTGGCACCTTGGCCCTTTTTCTTCCCCTCCCTTTTCTCTCTCCCTCCTCATCTCCAGCTCCCGTGCTCCTCCTGCCCAGAGCGCGGCGGCGGGACGAGAAGCACGGCGATTGACAGAGAGGCACGAGATGGGGCACGCAGGGAGGTGATTGCCGGGCAGCTACCGGAGGTGAGAGAGGAGAGGGAGAGGAAGAATGACCAAGACGCAAGGAATTAATTGAAAACAACAAGGGGGTTTTTGCAAAGGTACATGAGAGAGAGGTGGAGGCAGTGTGTACCTCAAAACAAGATAGAGTGGTGGAGAAGGAGCCTATAACAACATGTATGGATGAAAAATCCCCTTCTTTTTCACATAGGCCCTTGGACTTTGTTAGTGGATCAATCCATGTCATGATCTCATCGTATGAATTGAAGTACGAATCTTTTGGCGACGGCCGGCCAATGCATTCCTCCTACGTCCGGCCTACCCATATAGGAGTATACTTTACTTGCAACCCGACGGAATTCCACGCCCTCCTCACCAACGCCTGCTTGGTTACCATCACTGCTGATGCTTACTGCTCGTTGATTTTCAAAGCTCAAGGTCCAACTAACTACGTGTCTTGGAAGATGTCTTTGATTTGGTCTGGTTAATTGGATCATTTGATCTTCTAAAAAAATTAGATCATTTGATAGCATTTGTTAGCTCCTGCCTGCATCGTGTGAATTCTACGAGATATCTGCCGATTTGCGATCCCGTTCGTTCGTGTGATCGATGTACGTACGTGAAGGTCTCTTGTCCGTACCAGATTGATACTCGGTCCAAATTAACTTAAACTAATTAAGCTAACGTCTGCCGTTTGTGTTCTTATCAAATCAACGAGCGACTAGCCATTGCTCATCCAAACCTGAGCATACGCTAAGTACCAATTGTTTCACTATCAGGTTAATTAATTATCCTTTCACCCGGACCGACTTCGTTGATTAGTAAGACAAATACTTTGATCAGCTGCTTGGTTGATGGCATGCGTTAACTGTGTATATTGACTGAAATGTAATGACCTTTTCGTTGTGTGCAGATGCAAAGAAGTCCGGAAACAAGGTCATCCTGATAGGTACGTATTTGCTTAATCACTTAATTTTTTTTTTTTTGACATAACCCATCTGCTTTCATTAGTTAGAATGAGCGTGCTTACAATCATTCACTAGAACTGGACGAAGCCAGCTTGGAATGCATACACCCAAATCAACATCTGCCTTAGACTTTAAACAAAAAGCAGCCAAAACATGAGCCGCCTCATTACCACCACGCTTAATATGACGGAAAGTCCAGCCTTGTTCACCTCTCAACCATCTTTTAATCTCCATAATGAGAGAAAAGTTGATGGAGCGATCAGGATCAGGGTCTTCAACAGCGTTGCATAGCTGTAGGCAGTCCATTTCGAAGCACACCTTGGACTGGCCCAGTTGCTTAATTCTTTCCAACCCCATTAACCAGCCCCTAGCTTCAGCTGCTACAGCGTTAGGGAGATTAATACAAAACGTAGCTCTTGCATCCAGTAAAGATCCAAGATGATCACGAATAACAACTGAGAAGGCCCCCTCCTCTGTAGCAGAAACAAAAGCTCCATCAAAGTTCACTTTCACTTCTCCTAGGCTCGGTTTCTCCCAAAAGGAATTGGAAGCAGGCAGAATAGAACCACTCTGCGGCAAACTCGAAACTGAAAGTGCATGAAGGAACTGTGCCATGGACTCCAACATTGATTTGAAAATCAAATTGGGATTAGTGCGCACATTCTCGAAGACCACTTTGTTTCGAGCTGACCACAAAGCATCTAACCCCCAAGCTATTTGAGACACAGTATTATCATTCCAGACCACAATGGAATCCAAAAGAAGATTGGCTATCAATTTGTCATCACCTTCCAATTTCAACAAGTTTTTAATGCTAGCTCGTAATTGTTCATCTCCCTTTCTCCAAAACTCCCTAGCAAATGGACAAGACCAGCATACATGACTAACCGATTCTGGTCTGTCGCAATTACAACAATTCGCAGTGAACTTGAATTTGCGTCTTCTCATATTTTCACCCACCGGGAGGCTGGCATTACAAACCCTCCATAGCAATAATCTCACCCGGGGGGGAGCATTGATCTTCCAGATTTTCTTCCACCCCGGATGAACTGAACCTCTAATAGATGCTCCCTCAATGGCACTGCTCTTACAACCGGATTCCATATTGTCTTTTAACAAGTGATATGCTGAACGGACCGAGAACCGGCCATTTACAGTACACTCCCAGGCTGGGACATCATTATTATCAGGACCTACTCCCACCAATATTTTCTTCACATCGGCAACGTCCACTGCCCAGAGATTTTCAACTAGCTTTTCCTCCATCCATTCCCCTGCTAGTTGATCCATCAGATCGGCAACTACCGTTGCAGTAGCAGTCTCTTGCCGACCTAACGGTATTTTCACCGAATTCCGGGGAATCCAGGGATCTTTCCAAATATCAATTGATTTGCCATCGCCCACTCTCCAAATAAGACCCAATTTAAGAGCCTCTCGCCCAAACAAAATACTATTCCACGAAAAGGATGCATTTTTGGATTTACGGGCATGCATGAACGAGGAATGAGGGAAATATCTTGCTTTAAAAACTCTAGAGCAAAGGGATGAAGGGTTGGTCAGGATGCGCCAACCTTGTTTGGCGAGAAGAGCCTGGTTGAAAAGGAATAAGTCTCTAAAGCCCAAACCTCCACATTGTTTTCCTTTCGTCAAAGTCGGCCATCCAACCCAATGAGTTTTTCTTTGCCCCTTCGAAGCTCCCCACCAGAACTGAGCAAACTGCTTTTCCATCGAGGCGCAAAATCTCTTGGAAAGCTTGAAACAAGACATAGAATACGTTGGGATTGCCTGAGCAACCGATTTTATTAGGATTTCTTTGCCTGCTCTCGAGAGGCATCTTCCATGATACTGTTCAAGTCTCTTCCAGACCCTCTGGGCAATACTCTGGAAGCAGCCATCTCTATCCCGACCTACCACAGAAGGCAAACCCAAATACTTTTCTGCTAAAGCCTCCTTTTCTATTTGCAAGATCTGCATAATATCATTCTTACCGTCACTTCTGCTACCTTTACTGAAAAAGATAGAACTTTTGTTGAAATTTACTTTTTGACCCGACCCCTTGGAATAGAGGGCAAGCACCTCTCGAAGTGCCTTCGCATTAGACTCCCGAGCTTGCATAAAGATAATGATATCATCCGCAAACATCAAATGTGTCACTGCTGGACCATTCTTCCCGAACCTAATCCCATTAATCATCTTGCTCTCTGCACTTTTTCTGATAGCACTAGACAAAACTTCAGCACAAAGAACAAATAAATAGGGGGAAATGGGATCACCTTGGCGGATTCCCCTCGAAGGAGTGAAGAAGTCAGAAAGCATCCCATTAGTTTTGATGGAAAAACGAACAGATTTAATACAAATGGAAATCCACTTACGCCATTTTTCAGAGAAACCCATCTTGAATAAGAGTTTGTCGAGGAAGTCCCATTCAACCCGGTCATAGGCCTTCATCATATCAAGTTTGACCGCACACAATGGATTCTTGCTTCTGTTCTTCTAAATAAAATGAGTGCACTCAAAAGCAATTAGGACATTATCTGTAATGAGACGTCCTGGGACAAAGGCACTCTGCTCTTCATGAACAAAATCTTTTAGGCATCCCTTGAGCCGGTTTGCAAGGACCTTAGATGCAATTTTGTATAACACATTGCAAAGGCTAATCGGACGAAACTGACTGAAAGAAGTAGGGTCATTCACCTTCGGGATAAGCACCAAAGAAGTATCATTGATTCCTTCTCTAATCCCATTCCCTGCAAGGAAGCTTCTGACAAGAATCCAAATGTCGTTTTTCATACTATCCCAATGCCTTTGAAAGAAGAGAGCAGGAAATCCATCAGGCCCTGGAGCTTTTGTGGGCCCCATTTGAAAAAGAGCCTTCCGAACTTCTGCTATTGTTATCTCTGCTTCAAGTATTGCGTTTGTAGCATCTGAAATTCTTATATCAACCCCACTAATTAAGTTTTCCACACCAGAGACCCCCTCTGAAGCAAATAAATTTGAATAGAAACGACGCCCCAGCACACTTATTTGATTTTTACCACAACACCAGGATCCATCCTCCCTTTGGATTTTCTTGATAGCATTGCGCCTCTGTCTAGCATTTGCTGCAGCATGAAAGAACTTAGTATTTCTATCCCCTGCCCGCAGCCATTCCTGGCGCGATCTTTGCTTCCACATCAATTCCTCTCTCTCATACAATTCTTGAAGATCTCTTTCTATTGCACGCACAGAAACTGCATCCTTGTTAACTACTCTAGCATTCTCCAATTCCCTTCTTTTCCTCTGAATAGATTCCCGTAAGGACCCAAAAACTTGAAAATGCCATTTTTGAAGCCCTTTCGCCACACTGGTCAGCCTTTTTCGGAAATCAAGGCCCATAGAGCTCTCCCATAATGTCTCTACCTCAAAAGCATAATTCTCGTGTCTTAGCCATGCTGCCTCAAATCTGAAAGGTTTAGCCCCATTCTCCTTCAGCACTTCAGAGTTATCTAATTCCACCAAGACCGCCATATGATCGGAAGTACAAGTGGGAATATTTCTTACTCTGAAATCTGTAAAAAGATGTTCAAAACTGAGAGAACAAACTGCTCTATCCAGCCTCACTTGGACATTCTTCTCATTTAATTGGTGATTATCCCAAGTAAAGAAGTGGCCTGAGCAGCCCATATCATATAAGCCACACTCTGACAGGCAGTCCCTAAAAGCTCTCATCTGGCTTTCTAGGCGTCGGGAAGTGCTCTTGTGTTCATTTTGCCACAATACCTCATTAAAATCACCCACACAAATCCAAGGGAGGTCATTCATTGCCTTTAATCGACGTAGCAATGTCCAGGTTCTATCTCTGAGCCCAATGTCCGGTTCTCCATATATTGCCGTCAATCTCCATTTACTATTTGGTTCCGATCTATTCACCAAGATACCATCTATACACCATTTATTGCTCACCAACAAGGAGAAATCGCAATCTCCCATCCACCAAAAGGCCAAACCACCACTGCGGCCATCACAATCAACACCCAGTTGACCCACAAAACCCAAAGACCTCCCAATCTTTGCCATTTTGCTGCACGGGGACTTAGTCTCCGATAAAAACACCACCTGGGGGCTATAGGACCTAATCAAGGCCTTCACTTCGCCAATTGCCGAGTTAGCCCCCAAACCTCGGCAATTCCAGGCAAGGAGATTCATTGCGACCGGCGGGACTGCTTAGCAGCCGCCGCCGATCTGAGAGAAATCCCAGTTTCTCCCTTGTGTTTTTTTCCCTTGTAAAGCACCTTCAACCACTGCACCACAGCTTTCTTCCGCCCTGCACCTTTTGCCCCCGGCCATATGATCTGAGGAAGACACTGCCAAATCATTTAACAAGGAAGACAAAGCCCTTTTTACTGGGACCACATTTTTTGATTCATCGGTATGACAACCCCTGCCGCCCCCTCCTCCAACCCGCTTCCAGGTTTTCTTCCCCTTTTCCTTTATGCTCAACAAAGTTTCTCTTGAAGAGAACAACATCCGGGCAGATATCCTCTTTTGCTCTTAGAGCTTAGAGAGGCATCCTTCTCATCCTGGCGGCGATCTGCTGGGCGCAACAGATAGGCTTCCTGGGAGTGAGTCCCTAGGGCGGGTGAGTGCTTCTCATCGAGCTCTTTCTCGTCTTGTGGTTCTTGGAGGCTCCCGCTCTAGTGTTTCGGGTGGATGGCGAATCTACTTTTGAATGGCGATCTGGTGGGTGAGTTAGGAGGAAAAGAGACAGTAGTAGATGGAAAGAAGGTGGTGGATAGGGGAGAGGGTGTGGAGGTTTTACATCGGCGTATAGCTCGGTGCATGATGTTTTTTGTAAATCTTTCAATTTTTTTGGACTCTCTTCTACTTGCTTGGGGCTCTAATTCACTTTGTCTGTAGTTTGAGTGCGAGCCTTGAGGCGAGATCCGTTCTTATATTTATGACGTCTCTTTTTCTTTCTTCTAATGGATAAGGCAAGGAGTTGCCTGGTTTCGAAAAACATCAAATCCTCAACTGCATGCATGTTATTTCTTTGTGAAAATTTTGAATTTTTAACCCAAAAAAATATGCTAAATATATAAATGTCCACGGTTTGCAGTAAATTTCAGTTTTGCCCACTCGTCGGGATTCTAGAGCGTGGCAACTCATTTGCCGCGGTCTCCGACCGTGGGAATTGAGTTGTCATAATACCGACTGCGAAACTCGGCAAGACAAACAAGACACACGATCCTTCTTGGTCTGCTAATTTTACTAAAACTAACAAACTTGCCAAATTTTTAAAAAATTATGCAACATCAAATAGCAAGAAAACTTGAGAAATGGAACGGTAGGTTCACAGTAAGGGTCCACAAAAAGTTTTGTTATTTTTAGAAATTTTAAATTTTTTTGAAATTTTGAAATTTAAAAATCGTGAAGACAAAGATTTCTAAAAAATCATATTTTTGTGATCCTTTTCGTGAACCTATTGTTCCATTTTTCAAATTTTGCTGCATTTTTTATATTTCTAAAAAATCATATTGTTTTGAATTCGTGATTTTTTAATTTTAAAAATCAAAGTTTCTAAAAAAATTTAAACTTTTTGTGAACCCTTTTCGTGAACCTACTGCTCCATTTTTTAAGTTTCATTGTATTTTGATGTTCCATATTTTTTATGATTTTTTCAAAATTTCAAAAAATCATATTTTTTATGGAGGTTCATGAAAAGTGTCCATAAAAATTATGAAAATCAAAAATAGAACAATAGGTTCATGAAAAGCGTCCATAAAAATTATGATTTTTTATTTTTTAAAAATCATAAAAAAATTATGTAACATCAAAATACAACGAAACTTAAAAAAATAGAGCCATAGGTTCACGGAAAGGGTTAACAAAAAGTTTTAAATTTTTTTGGAAAATTTGATTTTTAAATTTTTTTGAATTTAAGAAATCATGAATTCATAAAAATATGATATTTTTTAGAAACATAAAAATGTAGCAAAACTTGAAAAATGGAACAATAGGTTAATGAAAAGAGTCACAAAAATATGATTTTTCAGAAATTTTTGTTTTCACGATTTTTAAATTTGAAAATTTTAAAAAAATTCAAAATTTCCAAAAATAACAAACCTTTTTGTGGACCCTTTCTGTGAACCTACAGTTCCATTTTTTTCAAGTTTTGTTGCGCTTCAACGTTGCATAATTTTTTTAAAAATTAGTAAAGTTTGTTAGTTTTAGGCACAACTAACAGAAATAGCAGTGCGTGGCTATGTACTGTGTGTGCTGAGTTGCCGCAGGCTAGTATCGAGGCAACTCAGTTGCTGAATGAGTTACCGCTCTTTGGAATCACGGTGAATGGGCAGAACTGCAATTCGGACCTTGGGCAGTTATATATTTAGCATATTTTTTGGGTTGAAAATCCAAAATTTTCGTTATTTGTCACACATGCACGCACCTCGTGATATCTCATAAAAATTGGTTAATTGTGCATCGTGTGATTGATCTTGTTCGATTTCAGTATCATTGTCAATCGCAGCTGGCTTGCTGTTGGCATGCCTCGTCATCGTCTTGAAGTTTCGACGACGAATTCGCGGTTTCAGTTTGCTCAGCATCATGGACAGAACCAGCAGCGACACCGCGAACGTGGAGAAGCTGCTGCAGAAGTACGGATCCCTCGCGCCCAGGCGCTACAGGTACTCGGAGCTGAAGAAGATAACCAGATCGTTCAAGCACAGGCTCGGCGAAGGCGGATACGGCACGGTGTTCAGCGGCGCCCTGGCCGGCGACGGCGCCGGCCACCGCGCGGTCGCCGTCAAGTTCTTGCACCACTCGAAGCCCAACGGCGAGGAGTTCCTCAACGAGGTGGTCAGCATCGGCCGGACGTCCCACGTGAACATCGTCACCTTGCTCGGGTTCTGCCTCGAGGGATCGAAGCGGGCGCTGGTCTACGAGTACATGGCGAACGGCTCGCTGGACAAGTACATCTACTCGACGCCGGCGAGCCCCGGCAAGGCGGCGCTGGGGTGGGAGATGCTGCACGAGATCGCCGTCGGCGTCGCGCGAGGGCTCGAGTACCTGCACGAGGGGTGCAGCACGCGCATCATCCACTTCGACATCAAGCCGCACAACGTGCTGCTGGACCAGAACTTCCGCCCCAAGATCGCCGACTTCGGCATGGCGAAGCTGTGCAACCCCAAGGAGAGCATCCTGTCCATGGCGGACACGAGGGGCACGATAGGGTTCATCGCGCCGGAGGTCTTCTCGCGAGGGTTCGGCGTCATCTCGGCCAAGTCCGACGTGTACAGCTACGGGATGCTGCTGCTGGAGATGGTCGGAGGCAGGAGCAACGTGAAGGCCTACGCCGAGAAGTCCAGCGACCTCTTCTTCCCGCTCTGGATCTACGACCACCTGGTCGAGGACGGCGGCGTGCTGCAGGACGGCGGCGAGGAGATCGCGAGGAAGATGGCGCTGGTGGGGCTCTGGTGCATACAGACCGTCCCGGCGAACCGGCCGTCGATGAGCAGGGTGCTGGAGATGCTGGAGAGGAGCACCGGCGAGCTAGCCATCCCCCCGAGGCCGTACTACTCGTCTCCTTCCAACTCCCCTTCGCCGTCACTCCCGTCGAGTTACCCGTCTTCTACCTCGGATTTCACTCAGCGGTAAGCTCCAGCTGCTGATTACTCTGTTCCAATGTCGGAATCTCTCAATGTTCTTGTGACCGCGCACTGGCGACAGTGATGAATTAACCGTACATAAATGTCTCTCTCGAGCAGATCAAGATTGTGCACGCCGGATAGCCCAGTATAATTAAGGGATTGGAATGCTGGAAGCCAGTGGTGGTTAGTTGGTTACAAGAAGGCCATTGAACAGCCATGCCACAGTGGATGCCCATTGTTCACTCTAATAAAAAGAATTTTTTGATTTTTCTGTAACTTGGGTAGTTTTTTTTTTTTTTTTTTTGGGGAGGGGGGACAAGGTGGGGATAGCTATTTTGTTTATGAAAAAAAAGTGAAATACCTCATAGAACAAGTGTACGCAAATGAAAATATATAGCTAGTCCAGTAGACGATTATTGACCAGGTAAAATTCCAAAGATTTTATCTTGTGCCGTCTGAATCACATGAGTTGGTGCCAACTTGTGACAGCCCGTTTTGGGCATTTTTTTAAAAATTCAAAAATTGCATTTTTGGTAATTACTATTCACTACCCGAAAAATTTTCAAAATTTAATTTTTAAAATCAAACTTAATTTCCAAAATTTTCACTAAATTTTTAAACCCCTTCTATTTGGGCATAGCCCACCATCACAGCCCAAGCCTAGTTTAGCCCAATCCAGCCTATCCAGCCCAGACCCAGCCCGAGCCCTTCCTCTTTCTCCCTATCTCTCCTTTCTCTATCCCTCTTTGCTGAAGGCTGCACGTGCATCGCGTCTACTCTGGGCATGCCACGCGTGTCACGTCGTCGTCCACTTCGTCTCCCCCATTGTGCGTGCCCTCCCTCCTCTGTCTCTGCTGCATTGCGCATGCCAGGCACTGGCAACGCTGCTACCGCACCATGCAAGCCAGAGCCGCGCCGGTCTGTTCCATGCTACAGCCATGTCGACCTGCTGCTCGATTGCTTGCCTCGTGCACCACGCCTTGCCTCGGTCGCAGTGGCTGCGCCGCTTAGGTAATCATCCCCACGCCATGCCGCCTCGTCGCCGTTCTTCCTCGAGCCCCTCGCCGCGGGAACGACTCCCTTCTCTCCCCGCGGCCCGCTTCTCCTATTTAAGCCCCAGCTCAGCCCCGTTATCCCTCTCTTCGCCATTGCCGCCGCCGAGCTCCATTTTGCCCCCTTTGGCCTCGCTGCTGACTTAGTGCGTCACCAGCCAATTCCTCGCATAACTAGCTTCTCTAGGTACCGCCCCTCACTTCTCTACCTCCAATTTTGGCCAGGAACCACCGAAGCTCCCAGACAATGAGACCCCTGTTTCGGCCACCGCCTCCTACACGGTGACAGCTCATCTCCTTCTTTTTTCGAGCTCGGCATCACCTCAAGTAGCTCTCGGTAATCCCTAGATGCTCCCTGCACCGACGAACTAGCCGCTGCCCCCACCCTTCGCCGTAAAATCATGTTCTTGTAGCATTCTGCCACTCGCGCCCATGGCGTCGTCGTTCTGGCTCATTGCCGGCGACAACTCTGGTGACACGTCCTCGGCATTCCGATCATAAACCAGTAGGACGGTGGACCATAACGACACCAGTTCCCCGTCGAAGGTTTGCTAGAGTTCGGTCGGAGAATAGGCGGACCTGTTGCCTGGCTGACGTCACCCCAACATCGGCTACGAGACGGAGTCACTAACATGTGGGACCCAAACTACAGTGATTAGTATTTAAATCTCCCACACTTAGCTCTAATAGCCAGTGATTAGCATTTAAATCTCCCACACTTAGCTCTAATAGCCACTGACAAGTGGGCCCATGGCCCCACCTATTAGTCTTAGTGGAGGCGTACTCCTAGTTTACGCCTTCTATCTGTGGGCTTCGGTTGGGCCATTTTCGCTCACGGACCGGACTATCCCTGGGCCACACAGTGTTAGATTCGGCCCATTCCTATTTAAGAATTTCCTTTTTTCCTATTTTAATAATTCTAGAAAGTATAAATGGTTTTCTAAAAATATTTAAACACCTCCTAAAATATTAAACAATTTATGATAAATACTAGACGGTAGGCTGGATTTAATAAAATTATAATCTTGCACAGTAAAATATTTCTTGCCCCTGTAAAATAAAAGTATCCCCAGCTTAGCCTTTTAGAAATTATAATATACTCCTTTCTGTTTAATTAAATTAATTTGTGGTTTCCAAAAATATTGATAAAATTTTAAAAAATATTAGATGTAGTTTGGACCTAGAAAAATTATTTTAGTAGGCTTAAATAAATCCTTGTGCTTTGCAAATTTAATAGAAGCTATTTAAACCTACCCTAAAGGCTTTATGGAATTAATATTTTAATACTTTAATAATTTCTAAAAATTATTTTCCAGCAAGGGTATAAACACTTAAGAGTATTTAAAGCATGCTCATATATATCACATGTTGACACATAGGATCTATATGTCGCTATTAGTATTTATTTCGTGCATCCATGCATCATTTTTTTTGCATATGATTATACATTGTCTTTATCTTTCCCGGTTAGACGTCGAGGATCCGGAAGGAAGATTTGAAGACACAGAAGAAGAGTACCATGCCTCAGAACAAGGCAAGTTAATATCCTTAGTTCATATCTTACCCATTTTTACTTAAATTATTTTGATTCAATTAAGAAATTGCATGCTCTATGATTTGTGGAAATACCTAGCTTGTTAATCATGCTATACACATGACATGACCCTTGATAAGTTGAATTACCATGCTATGATTGTCTTGAATATTATGCTATTACTGTCTTGATAATCATACCCCTTGTTTGCCACCAATAATCAATCAAAACTTTTGAACTCATAGTCGTTGGGTAAAATATGCTTAGATATGCTTAAGTCTAATCAATGATTTATTTCAGGATGTAACTACCCCATAGTAGTGAATAATAGCTCGCCACTATAACCACTCCTATATATTATGAATTGGTATATAAGCTGGTATGGGATAAAGGTTTGTATCGGGTGGTCTTGAGATGTAAACCAGTTGAGCTAAGGTGCTGACACGGGTTGCGACCTGGTGATTATGTTGGTTGTCTAGAGTGGATCTAGACTTGAAGGTCGAGGACCTGTTGAGATTGAGGCAAGGAACAGAGTGTGGGATCTTAGACTCTCGAGCCATGAGAAGCGAAACCAGAAGGGGTCCCTTGTTATGATTTAGTGTTGGATGTGTCCGACACAACGTGTGGCCATCGTGCAGTAGTGCGGGTGTGGAGTCCAGTGGCGTGCTCCGAGAAAACCCTGGATGATATTCCAACCCAAGGTGAATGTGGAAGGGCGCCATCACCCGAGGGTGATCTAGATCATTCATTTGCTGGACCGGCAATCTAGGAGCAATGATCCATGACAGGATTGTCAATTCCTAGAATATGATAGCGGGTGAAAGGAGGAAGAACAGAAATCGAGGTTCTAGTTAAGTGTGGTGTTTGGTCTGATCATACCAGCGGTTCGTACAAGGGTAGCCAGGATTGGGTAATTGGGTTTTCTGGCAAACACAACTCAGTCATTAATTACACATCTTCTCAACCTTGATTTAAAATTGGCTAAGTCATAGGTTTGTATTATGATTATTTTCAACTGCCTTTATGTAAATAAACAAACCCTAGCCTTCGCTTAGAGCCATCATCATTACTTGTATTAGGAGTGTGTTAACTCGCAAATAATGTTTGATTGCACACTTACTCTCACACTCACCTGAAGACACATATGCATGACTTGAAGATGAAGACCCCGGCTACGATGGCTAAAAAGGAGTTTAGAGCGTTCCCTCTAGTCACTTTCAAGATTGCATAGCCGCTAGACAATCTTTTACCACTTCTAAGACTTCCTCATTGTACTTTAAACTATCTTTTGTACTATACTGCTATTTGGCCTGGTCGGCCCTGATATAAAACAATGCGCCGAAAGACATTATTTCCGCTAATTATCTATTCCACTCTGTACGTTTGTATGCATTATGATCCGACTATATAATGATGTGCACTAGCCTACCGATCCAGAGAATAGTGCAGAAATCTCCGTGGATCTCAAAGCTGAGGGCGCAACATTTTGCATGAAAGAGTAACAAGAGCAGTGAAATGCAGGCCGAACCATTGGTGCGATATGCTCATCTACTGGGCCAGCTCAGGCTCAGCCCCAAGTAGAATACAAATTCCAGGCCCATATGATCCTTTAACCGAAGCAGGCCTGAATCAAGGAGCCCACAACTACAAGCCAGTCCAATTTCTCTGTTAAAAAAATAAATTAAATTTAACACACACAATAATATCTCTCTATATACTAAATCTCTCAGCATATTGGATTTTACAAAAAGAACTCTAAGCATATTGTTATATGCTCTTCAGAGCATATAGCCACCGAATAAATTGTACCCTTTTTATCTTGGCAAACTGATCTATGGAGTTCATGGACTACATACATACATATGCACATACTCCCTCCGTCCTTAAAAATATGTCGTTCTGGAAAATTTTGAGTAGATTAGGGAGAGTATATATAGGTAGGAATCTAGAGTACTTTATAGTATTGGGAGGAGAATATATAGGTACTTTATAGTGGTGAGAAGGGAATCTATAGGTACTTTATAGGGGTGAGAGGAGAATTTAGCAATCATTGCCCTAAAATGACATGTTTTTAGGGACAAATTTTGAATCGCAGAATGATATGTTTTTAGAGACGGAGGGAGTATGTTGGAACCCGATTAAGTTTCTGGTATTGGTTTTTTTTCTTCTTTTATTTTTCCTTTTTTGTTTAGGCTCACACTTTGCACATAACTTTTGAGTAATTATTTATGACTATGGATAAGTTTGCAGTCTTTTTAAAATAAAAATGGTAAACTAATCCTCCGCTGCTGCAGCATTCGGTTGACACGTCACCGTCGAATAAATTGTGGCTCATTACATGACAAACCGTCCATTGCAGCTCCACCGTCCAAATTCAGGCCAGTGCAAGCCAACCTGAACTGCCAACTTCATCCCATCCGTACACGTGCCAACCGTGGACACGTGTCGCCATCTCCCCACGCTCGTCAAGGTTAAATTTTTTGCTCCGGCTCCAGCGCATGCGCGCCACTTTTGGAAGCCTCGGGCCCAGCTCGTACTACCCTTTTATAGCACAAACTTACCTGTGTTATGTCTTGGTAAAATCCTCTCTAGTCTATACCATCCACCACACGAGCAAGACAGCAATCCCCTTCAAAGTTCCAAGCCTCCATTCGAGAGAAGATGGCAGATTGTGGCCCGAGGTTTGCCGCCGGCGACGATCCGGCGAGCCGGTGTAACCTGGAGCGGTTTCTCGAGGCGACCACGCCGGTGGTCCGGACGCACTACTACTCCAAGGTAATGCAAGAGAATCACTCTTCAGATTAACTGACTTTCTTGATTCAGACAATGCATCGTCGCAGAGAACCATGGATCAGGATGTATATTTGGGAAAATTCAGCATATTATACTCTTTAAAATTTGCATATCAACCATGTCACCGACAGATGGAACCATATGCTTCAATAACAGTGGGCCAGATTACTATACGCTGAAATGCGAATTTTAAAGAGCTTCAGTGGTTGAAATCTCCTGTATACTTGTCTTGATTTTTTATTTCCTACTGAAAATAGTATGTACAATTTTTCGCTCCACAGAATTTTTTTTCTAACAAGAAGAATCGAAAATGTAGTGATTGTACTGCAAAAAAGTATTTTGCCTGTGTCACATTCCTCCCTTTTTCTGTAAGCTCACCTGAAATCTGGTGTTACTGTAAGGCTAGTTAGCTTGCATTTTACAGGACAATTTCAGATGAACAATTTACTGGGAATTCTAAGTCATATATCCACTTGTTAAAAAATGTCACTCCATCAGTGTAAAACAAAGACTGAACGGAACTGAATCACAAATTTTCAGCAACAGTAAACTTCTGAACAGAGGAAGGTTTTATTCAGATTGTAGTGCGTCATTTCAAAAGTTCTTTACTGCTAAAAAAAATAGGAAGTTCATTTTTTTTTACTCGAACTGCTTCTAATATAACATTTGAAGTGGCCTCCTGCCTTATGTCACATACAATTGAAGATTTTGTTGTCATTACAGTGGAGCACGAATGATTGGAGGCAATCTGACGAAGACAACGCGCTGCCGTTCTTCAATCTGGGTGACCTCTGGGATGCATTCAGGGAATGCAGTGCGTACGGCACTGCGGTGCCAATTGTTCTGAACGGTTGCGGCGATGGTGTTGTGCAGTATTACGTCCCTTACTTGTCTGCAATTCAACTTTACGGTGGATCCAGGAGGCATTTTTATCGTTCGAGGTAATACAAAATTATACTCTGTCAACTGTTCAAAAAAATTATACTCTGTCAAGTCATTTTTCTTAGGTAGCAATAGTATTGCATCATTATCTGTATTTAGCTCATAGATGTTTTGACTGCAAGTCTGCAGCCATTTGTGGCATTGTGTTCATAGTTAGTTCTTTTTTTAAAAAAAAGAAAGAAGCGTAATATCAGAAGTAGAGTGATGCTTCAAATTATAGTATAGCCGAAGTTACTACTCCATAATATATTAAAATAAGCGATGTACAAGTACATTTGCCAATACGCTCCTTCAGAAGAACATTTTGCATCTCCTTAAAGGGAGCAGAGAACATGCATTTTTGTCAGCTGAAGTCACCATTGTTTCAAGAAAAGGAAACAAAAGGACCAATCAGTCTTGAGTCAGCTCATTTACCCAATAAAAGAGTGAGTTTGGGAGCATTGACTAAAAATTTTGTAGTAGTTAGCACTCGTTAGCTACTTTCTGAAGCATCCCAGCAAAACCTAGATGTCTGATTCCCAAATTTCCCAGTAAAGTTGCCCTGTCTTCAGTAACAATTTGGACTGCTCATACGCAAAGATTCTATCCTTTTATGTAGCCAGGGAACTCTCTGACATAACTTGATACTCACTGAAGAAAAAACATTAACACTTAACAGTATACCCTCAATTCATCGCATCATGTGTAGATTGCATATAGAACTGTTAAGCTGCATTTTTTGTGGTCAGGGTGCTTCTAGTTCTCACATCAAGAAATCACCTGTTCTAATATAGATGACTCAGACTGGAGATGCATAACTTTAGATCACTAATGGAGAATCAAGTAAACCCCACCATTGTTGCTGATGTGAAATCCATCGGTTGTAACGTAGGACAAGTGGAGAGGAGAGCGACAGCGACTACGGCCAGGACACCGGCAGCGAAGAAGCCAGCGACGTCGAGCACAAGACAAGCCCCAGCACGGATGCGTTCTCGGCCCAGGATACCTTCGAATGCTCCACCAGCGAAGCTTCCAGCGAGGAAGGAGAACCAAGAAGCTGCCACGAGCAGCTAATCTTGGAGTTTCTCGAATCTGAGCCCCCCTACCAGCGCGAGCCGCTGGCTGACAAGGCACGTATGAGTGACACAGTTAGCTCATCTCGCCAGTCTCGCAGAGGTGTCTGTCTCCTGTCTGACGGATCACACTTACCTGGTGCAGATTTCCAGCCTCGCGAAGCGATTTCCAGAGCTGAGGACTCTATGGAGCAGCGATTTGTCACCGGCCAGCTGGATGTCCATCGCATGGTATGGTACTACAATGCATCACTCGACGACTTGAGACAATGAGACATACAAATTCGATCACATGCTACTCATGTATTTTTGTTGTGGAACTTCAGGTTTTGATCGTCCCTGACGTTGAATTATGATGCAGGTACCCCATATACCGAATTCCGTCAGGACC
The DNA here is from genome assembly GCA_036346145.1 of Olyra latifolia. NCBI lineage: Eukaryota > Viridiplantae > Streptophyta > Magnoliopsida > Poales > Poaceae > Olyra > Olyra latifolia. The sequence continues at coordinate 52,160,546 of CM070528.1, read as the reverse complement.
AACGCTGGGTGATCTGGACGCCTGCTTCCTCACCTACCACTCCCTCTCCATGCAGTTCACAGGTGCGCGTGCAGCTCGTCAAGCATGGCATAATTGCGCCACCACTCGAGCGAACACTGAACTGTAACTCGCATCGGCACCAGCGCGCTGAAAAATCTTTTCTTTGAGCAGGAGGCAGCGTCGGCCACAGCTCCCGCGGGGTGGGGCCAGCGAAAGCAACAGCCGATCCGCCGCGAGCGCACGGCGCTCCCGTGACGACGACGGCGACGGCGACGATGTGGCCGCTTCCGGCTTTCGCGATGGCGTCGTACAGGCTGAAGGCCGCGGTGTGGGCTCCGGGCGGGAGTGACCAGCGCCTGGCCGCCTCGCTCTCGCAGGCCGCCGACGCTTGGGTCGGCCTCCTGCGCCTGCACCACCCGGACCACCGGTTCTTCGCCGCTCGCCGCGGTGCGCCCAGGAGATGAATTTGCAGTCAGTCTCGTTGCAAGTTCACTTGAAAAAACTACACGAGTTTTTTTTAGAGTAAAAAAAAAAACTACGAGTCACTAGTAATCAGGAAGATTAATTAGGATAAGTAAAATGTATATCCGGAGGGGGCACTACAGAAAAATGCACATTTCTCCACGGCACAGAACCGTTGTCGTTTAGGTAATTTTGTTCCTGCAAAGTTTTTCAGAAAAAAATGTAACAAAGAACTCTCATGGAGGCAGGGTAAATGGTACAGCAACGCTGCTTTTAATGGGTTATTTGATTTGACAAATGAGATGGTAAATTGATCAAGTGATACCAAAATTCATAGGACAAACTTATCCATCAAGAAGGAGATGACTTATTAAACCAAACCTCACGTGTGTCATGAAAAACATGACCTCTCTTGTTGCACCACAGAAAATTTAGGCAGCTACGTACTGTACTGTTGTTGACATTCATTTTCCATTATAAAAAAAACGTACTGTTGTTGACAGTTGAGTACTGCCCCTGGTCCCTTGCATCCAAGTATAAGGCCTAGTTTTTGCATATATAGCCATTGAAAATGATTATACTGCTTCTAGTTATCTATATACTATTAAAAAGTTTGTATAGGTGGTGGTTGTGTTATCAACTTTCGATCTAGACCCTCCAATCTATCCAACGACTCAGATCAAGTAAGCCATTAATTACTAAGGGCTCTCAAAAAGAGCCATTAATTACTGGATCCCTAAATTAGTGGAGACATAATTAGCCTGTCCATAATTACTAGATCCCTAAATTAGTGGAACGTTAATTAGTATGTCATTAATTACTAGATCCCTAAATTAGTAGAGACATTAATTATAGGTAGCACACGATTGCAATTTTCATTTGCATAAACCATCTCTTTCCTCAAACACTCAGATCTGGTGTGCTGGTCTCAATCTAGAGGTGACTTGAACATCGATGACCTCTATGACATATTTAACAGAGCTCCAAAGGTGACTCTCCTCTAGTGTCCCGCGCTCCTTCGAAGGGCCCCGTTGATGTTGCCCTGCCCTCATCAGTGTCGCGTCTCCCTACGCGTCCTGTCCCACCTCGCGACGGTAACCACCCAGCCTCCACACTGATAACTTTAGTTATTCTACCGCTACTCACGATTTGTCCCGTAAATCTTTCTTTTTATTCATTGAGATGGGCTAAGTTGAAAGAACAAGTTGGCAGAGCTGGACATTAAGATGGATTCTGAGAAATACATGAATTATGTTCCATAAATATTTTTTTTCTATACTATTAAAAAGAGACTTGTGGTGGTGGTGGTGTTATCAACTTTTAATCTCCACCATACAATCTATTCAATGGTTTAAATATAGTAAGGGTACTTTCTATTTATTTAGACTTGCTCTTCTTATTTCAGTGCATTGTATTCTTGAAAGTTTTCAATCAACCTATCAAAATTCATCATATTTATCTAGCTTCCTTGTTTTAATATATTGTATTTTAGGAAACTTTCAATCAGGTTAACATATATACCAATTAAAGAATCCTAAAAAACTATGCATTTGAGCGTTGAAGCAAAGTTTGAGAACGCAAAAACAAGATATAATCAAGTGGAAAAGGCTGAGAGTACAGCTAAAGTGTGGGCTAAACAAATCAAATATGACACAATAGATAGTAACATGATATTTATTCGTAGTAAAGCGCGTGCGTTTAGCTATAACTTATATATTACACCAAAGTACCTGATTAAAAAATAAAATTGCACGTACATCCACGCAGTGTCTATCAACACTGCTATGGAAGCTAAGTCCCATTCTCAACACGCCAGCGATGAAGAATATGAGGATACGCTGTGCTGTCAAGCCCCTCTCCGGCCAAACAAGATGACGGGATAATTCATATGTTGGGACGCCTCGCCTCATAAATCATCCTTTATAATTTCATATATTATTCTGATTTATATATTCCTTTCTTCCCTTTGTAGTTCCGTTGCAACGTACAGGCATTGTACTAGTTATCTCTAAACACTCTATTTAATACATGCATATAGAGAATATAAGTTAAAGCAAGATATTTATAATGGGTATTGACAAAATAACACATTTATTTTGTATCAGAATATGACATATATTATATATTAATAGACAAGTCTATTGAAAAAATATGTCTTATATAATTGAACGGAAGGTGCATTTAGACCGTGGACACACATATTAGTAGTACTTGAACTAATGGCTCATTACAGAAGCGAAGCTGTGCTTATGGAGTTGTGGGCGCTGTCCTGCTGGGTTTGTTGACAAATGGCGTCACCAATGACGACGCCCAGTTGCTGCATCCCAGGTGACGCACGCTGGGATCCGGACGCTTTTGGGGCTGCCTACCTTTGTATCCAGACCTACAATTTGGTCAACGATAACTACATTGGAAATACATGACTTTCGGTCCTGTAAAGAAGGGTTGGATGCAGCTAAATGAAGAGCTCCAAAAGCTTTAAGCCGCAGCGTTCGGTTTGGCTTTGATACCTTTTATACAAACGTATAGCAGGAATCGATCGATTGAAATTAAGCGTTCCAAAAATGCTCATTGCGTAGGTTATGGAAGACAATCAAACGGTAAGAAAAAACAATATTTAATACGCACGGAAACCAATTTAATTTGTTCATTCTACTTCGTTCAACACTCCAGCGATCTGATCTCTAGGAACAAAATGGATCAATACATCTGAATAGCACATTTTTTTCTCTTAACAGTCTAGGGAGGTGTAAAAGAACGACAGACGATCTGCATCGGCACCGTGATCATTTCCTCTTCTCTTTTCATGCGAGGCACCGAGAAAACCTAACCGTCAAGAACCGAAGTTCTTGTTTCCGTTCTTGAGACAATTCAATATTTGATTTATTACATATGGTGGGGTTATCTAAAAAGTAAAAGTTATTGTAAACCAGTGGAAGAGGTTTTTTTTTTTTTTTTTGAGATAGGAAGTGGAAGAGGTTGGTGAAACTGCGGCGTCCTTGCTAGAAGCCCAGAAGGACCTCCCCTGGATGGCAACCGGCCGATGAGCGCGGCGCGGCGGTGACAGGCTGTCCAGATACCACCTCCGTCGTCTCCACTCTCCTCGCCGAGTAAGCAGGAGTACGTGGCATGCATGTGCACCATGCATGGCTTACCGGAGTCCACGCCACCCTGAGTAGGCTCGACCTGGGACTGAACCCAATGGCACCATGGATGCTCGTACCGCCCGGTCTACCACTACTAATAATATAATAAATACTACTATGAACGTTTGTGCGCCCATGGCGCACTTGTTACCTCTTTTTTACTGTCCGTCTGATGGCATGTTACACATCAGCTTATTTTTTTTATCTTATCTATTTATCTTTAAATTGAGAAGTTAAACAATTTGACTTTTACAGTTCAATCTTTTTTTTTTTGTCACGAAGGCGCATTTCAATGTTTTCAGAAACATGTCAAATAAAGTGTACCATAGTTTCGAAGCAATTTCGAGAAGCTCTCGAAATTTAGTTTATAAACAAGTAAGAAGATAAGATAAGTTGAAGAAAAGAACCCTTTAGCAATAAGGTGCTTTTCTAACTTACAGATCAGTAGCAGGTGACAACATTACCTCTAATTTAAAAAAATGGAAAAGTAACTGCATTGTCACTGACTACATTTAAGAGCTCAAAACAGAGGTATTTACCATCAGGTTGTGCTAATAAGGTTTATTTTTGTACAGTATGAATGACATAGGCACTAAACAATTTACACAGTGGAAATAGTGAAAAGTAGACAGGATATTGAATGGGTAGCTACTTCTAAGCGGCCCTGCTGTTACAAATTTGAATCTCGAACCTTGCTGCTTCAACTCTATGAGCAATAAGAATTTATTTGAAAGAGAAGTTGCAAAAGCTATCACGAAAAACAAAATATGAGCTGCTAGTTCAACTCTATGGAACGTATGTGTATCTGTACAATCAACAGCTACATCAAAAATTAAATCGATCAAACTATCTCACTGTGTTATTCTCTCCACCTTACAAAGACGGGGAAAAGGGAAGATCATATAATCAACAGAGCTAGCTATGCTCTTGCCAGTGTATAAATTGTAATCTGTCTCTTATTAGTATGTTCCTTTTGGAATCCCACAATGTTCTTGCATTGGACACCAAATTGCTCTAAGCAGAACTCTATATATAGATTATAGAAAGCATTTGATTCGATGCAATCTTTGTTATAGCAAGATATATGGCATCTTTGTAGTATATCCATTGCATGCATATCAAACTAACCTGACATACGTGAACTATGATAGAATCATTTTGATTAAATGGTTTCAGTACCATACTTTTCAAGGTAGAACACAAAAGTGCATTCTTTTTTATAATTATGTTATCGCATTTAGGGAAAGAACACTACAAAGTCAGATGCACAAACATGGAAATATTATTGGGAGCACAACACTGTTGGCTAATGGTCATGACCATACAACACAGTATAATAAAACAATTTATGATCTGAACAACTCGTAAAAATCGATCATAACACTTGTTTAGTGTCCAACATGCTATACCACCTTCAGTAGAATCATATATGAATACCAACTTCAAAAGCCATTCATCCTTGAGCATGGCTTCTAGAAACCCCTCTCCTACAAAGAACAATACCAAGTTGCTGAAATTTTATGCAAGAGACAAAACCTAAACCTGAAGGCAGTGGACAAATGTTGAACCAGCAGATAAGCAGATGAGCAGAGGTGCCCTACAGGCACTGAGGCATAACGAGAAAAGATTAAACCAAACACACATGCAAGTTTGCAATATAGTTTTTTTAGTTATATCAGAACCTTACACAATTGTAGCAGAACTAACCTTGCCCGATGTCTGGATCAAAACCAAATGCCTATTTGTACAGAATGAATGCATGCAAAGTTGAAAATATTTAAATCCTGTGTTGATATGAATTCAAGGGGGGTGTTGTACGTGAGTTCATAAGGAAAACCCAGCTGCGGAAATAACCAAAGAAAGAACTGAACCTAACTGGACCTCTGAAAATAGAGTGAATAAATGCAGGCTGTTTGAGATATGGATAAATTGATTCTCTATTGTCTTGGACAACGATCAGCGAGATACATGTTATCGTGTTTTATGATATACAATCTTTGTGTTGCCAAGGCATAGAGCAGTTTGGTAAATCCGAAGATGTTATTGAACAAGGAAAAAACAGTGTTCAATGAATAGAAAATAATAAGAAAAAAGCTACATAAACGTGCATTACATACCCACCCTTGCATCTAGATTATCATGATTGCACGAAGCTACGCATGACACTCATTATTTCCTAAACCACTTCATTTGTGAAAAGGATAAAAAATGAAACCATAACAATATCACTATGTTGTATATGATCAGATCTACTTCACTATATTGTTTTGGGTGATTGGTCTGAACTGTAGACTATATTACTTCCCAAATGATGTTGCCATTGCAAAAACGATGCTTCCATTAATGTAAAAAGAATAACAGGAGACGAATACCTTGTTGAAAGTGGATAAAAGCTGCGGAACAGAACGATATAAATCAGAGATTAATTAATTAGCAGTACGTAGGACGATAAAGCCTTTCCGCACAAAAAAACTTGTTGGCGTTGATTAAATTGGCTGAAAATTCTTTTACTATAAATAGGGCGGAACCAGAATGAAATTGATCGGGGTTCACTGCTATAGAGTAAGGGGTTGCACGTGTAAAACATATAACCTAATACTAGCTAAATCTTGTTTTGGACCCGGGTGCCCGTGCACCCCTACTGTGTAGCCTAGCTCCGCCCTGTCTATAAACCTACATGATATACTCACTCGAAGGGACTAGTGGCTTGAGATAAAACAAATCTTACAATGCACATATGCAATATATTTTCCAAAAATAGATCTATCATTAAGTATTTAAGTATTTGACTCTTTCGGTACATCTTGCCATTATTAAAAGAATATTTCCGTTAACGCAAAAAACACGACAGGAGGGGAGTACCTTGCCTTTCAAGTGGGTAAAATCTGCAAAAACAAAATGATATAAATTAGAGATTAGTAGAACACAGGATGATAAAGCCTTCCTGCGACAAAAGAAAATTTTGCTGCCACTGATAATATGGCTGAAAATTGTTGGATAAATCAACACTTTCAGGTTTAATTTAATCAAATAGATCATGAATACAAACTGATTAACCAGTAACATCATGCAGCATGAATATATTGTAGACAGAGATGAAACAGATGTATTCATATGTCTCTCTAATATACTTGTAAATAGAGACAACAAGAAACTACCAATTAGGGGAGAGAGCAGTACCTACGGATCTTCCTCAAAAGTGAAACCAGGAAGAGATGAAGACGACCCCGTTGCGACGATGTGGTAGCCGGAGCAGATCGCGGCGACGATGTAAAGGAAGCAGATCACGAGCAGTCGTGTGGAGCGCTTCCCAAAAACCTTATTCACCCTCTCTCGGTGCAGGATCTTAAGGGCGACGGATTCCGAAGACCTGCTCTCCCAATCACGGTGCACGTCGGTGCAACGGGATGGCATAGTCGATACGTGGCGGCACAGACGACTGGAAGAGGCAAAAACCCTAGCTTCTGTTCTCTATGTCTCCCGGGCGGTGGCCGTACGGTTTATATGGGATAAGTTGACGGTTGAACGTGTCACAAGATGTGCCACGATCGGACTCGCACGATTTCTATATCTCGTAACCGATTTCGTTTTTTTTTCCGAAAAAGCAAAAAGAAATAAAACTTCAAAAGGAAGTCGCGCGTGCGCAAGCAACTGGATCCGATTTCGGCGGACCATTCACGCAGATGCCGTACACCCGCGCCGCCGTTGCCCCTGCTTGAGCCTAGCCCACCAAGGCGAGCGAGCGTGCTTGTGTGTTTTTCTTTTTCTCTCTTCCACATGAGCTAGTGGGGTGGAGCACATTCCACTATTTAAGTTAGTGTATCTCCACCTCAATTAGCAATATGGTATCAAAGAGTTTTCACACCCCCTTCTATATGTGGGCCTTTGAGATTTTTCAAAAATTATTCCTAAATAAATGGGCCAAACTCATATATTCCAACAAGTACTTTACCACTTACATGATATACTTAGGCGAAGGGGCCAATGGCTTTAGAGCGCGCCCTTCCCTTTCCGCCCTCTTGCTCTGCTAGTTTTCGGTGAAAAGAAAGGAAATGGGAGCAGAGAGAGAGAGATTGAAAGGAGAGACAGAGGAGAGATTAAAGAAAACGCAAGGAGAGAGTGGAGCCAGCGCCACATCAACGAAAATGGCATATGTGGATGCCACATCGATGAACCCTCCTAGAACCGGTGTGTTGACAGATCAAAGAACCGTATGTGTCTAGTTTTTATATTTCAGGGATCAAGTATACCCGATATTGCATATCGGCCTATCGGGGATTAATTTGGTACAATAAATATAGTTCACGAACTAAATTGATTTTTTTAAATTGAATTAAGTGTGGTCCAAATCTATTCATTCATTCTACGCATTAGACAATTTGATTTAATAAAATTAACGGTCCGAAATAGTTTGAACGTGTCTTACGAATGTGTAACGCGGTGACCAGACGGTGCGGTGACCAGACGGTGTCATTGATGCTAACTACGAATTTTCATTTTACTCATAGTAAAAAAAAGGATGGAATTGATGAGACCGATCAGGGGCCGACAGCCCGAGACCTGGACGGATTTCCTGAACAAATCGATCCGCCCCGTCCACCCTCCGCGGCCTTCTATAAATACGCCGATCCCGCCCAGCTTCGTCACAACTCGGAAGAAACCAAACACCAACCTCAATTATCAAGATCACAGGATTAGGAACACGCAAGTAGCTAGTCAATCGATCGGTGGTGATCCATCAGCAGGAGCCTGCGGGCAATGTCGTCCTCCCCTGATCTCTCCCGGGGCCTCCCCCGCGTGCTCGTCGTCTCTCGCCGGTGCGTCCGCAAGAACAAGTTCGTCGACTTCGTCGGTGAGTTCTTCTTTCTTGGATCCGTCGAAATGGTGTGTGCTGTGTAAATCAAGTCTGGGATTGGGCGCTGACTTGTTTCTGTCGCAGGGGAGTACCACCTCGACCTCATCGTGGGCCACGGCGCGGTGCCGGTGATCGTGCCGCGCGTCGCCGGCGTGCACGCGCTGCTGGACTCGTTCGAGCCCATCCACGGCTTGCTGCTGTGCGAGGGCGAGGACATCGACCCCTCCCTCTACGCGGAGGACAGCGACGACGCCGGCGGGCTCTCCGCGGAGCAGCTCGAGGCCGTGCGGCGCCTCCACCCGAGCGACGCCGCCGTCGACCACGAGAAGGACTCCATAGAGCTCGGCCTCGCCCGCCGCTGCCTCGAGCGCGGCATCCCGTTCCTCGGCATCTGCCGCGGCTCGCAGGTGCTCAACGTCGCCTCCGGCGGGTCGCTCTACCAGGACGTGGACCACGAGCTCGCTCCCTCCCGTGAGGCCGTCCGCCATATCAACTACGACGACTACGACGGGCACCGGCATCCCGTGCGTGTCTTGCCGGGCACGCCGCTACACGAGTGGTTCGCGGAATCGTTCATCGACGGCGAGGGCTCGCAGCTTATGGTGAACAGCTACCACCACCAGGGCGTCCGGCGGTTGGCGGAGCGATTCGTGCCAATGGCGTTCGCGCCGGACGGGCTGATCGAAGGGTTCTACGACCCCGTCGCGTACAACCCCCGCGAGGGCAAGTTCATCGTGGGTCTCCAGTTCCACCCGGAGCGCATGCGCAAGGCGGGGACGTCCGACGAGTTCGACTACCCGGGCTGCGCCAGGGCATACCAGGAGTTCGTCCGCGCCGCCGTCGCGTACCAGGAGAAGCTGAACCAGAGGATGGAGAAGCAGCGCAAGGCCATGGCTATCGTCCGGAGCTTCTCGCTCGCCAAGAACCTCTACTTCTCCGGCGAAGACGGCACGCAGCCGGCGGAGCGGCGCGACCTCGAAGCCGGCGGTGAGTTCCTCGAGGTAAGCTAGACAAATTTGCAATTTGCAGCTTTGCAGGCTAGCGACGTGAAGCCAAATCCAAATCCTAATTGTGTGCTGATGTTTGGCGTCGTACGTGCAGTCGAAGACGGCGCTGAGCGTGCAGCAGGAGAAGCGGCTGAAGCAGATGGGCGCGACGGTGAGGAACGGGTCGGGGTACCTGAGCAGCCTGAAGGTGCACGAGGAGCGGGAGGCGGCGGCGAGGGCGCTGATGGCGATGATGTCGGTGGAGCAGCTCGCCGACCTGGCCTCCTTCTACCGCATCATGGGCGGCATCTGCTCCGAGGTTCTCGACAGGAAGCTGCAGCCTACTGTGCATCACTGACCTGAGCGACTTTGATGCTTGTGCCCAGTCAATATCCAATTTTACGGCCCAACAAGAAAGGCTCAGTCCAATCCACCCAGCTTATGCATAAATTTTACTATCTTGGATCCGTTTAAACTCCTGTCAAGCTACAAATTTATGTAATTTAGAAATGGGTCCGTGTAAACTCCTGTTGTATCCTCCTGATGTTATGAATGTTGTGGCATCAGTAGGCTAACAATTATGATTTTGGGCAAAAACGACCAACTCGACATTATTTGGGGTTCCCTGCTTGTTTGGCTTGGCATCTACGTGCGTTGCTTCTGCTGGAGTAGCTCGCTCACTTACCTCATTTCCTCAGCCGATGACACGAAAGACGAAGACAGAAGCTATGAATAGCTATCCACTTTATCTGTTTACCTTTGTTTTCAAAATACAAATGCTTTGTTTTTGTCTACTTTAGCTATGAATAACATTTCTCCTATCTAAAAAAAGTAGATAGACTATACAGAACACCTGTAAGTTATATAACGTCCTTTTTTACTTGATGTGTTGTTTTTTTTATTTTGATAACAAGATAATTCATTAAATCAGTGAGCTAAACCCAAACATTTAAGACTCTGAAAGGCCCCTACTGCAAGATGTCCCTCGCTGTTTCCTCCACCACGGTGGCCACCGCTGGAGAAGCTCGAAACCGAACCGGCGCTCCTGCCGGACACAACTTGATGTGTTGTTCTGATCCAGTGGTCATCTCGTCTTTCCTATCTTTCCCATCAGAGAAAAACCAAACTGTTAAAAGATTATCCGATGCCCCATAACCCTTCTTTCTCTTCCTTGTTCGAGAGATCGAGTAATAATTAATGATACGTTGTAATTCAAAGTTTGCTATGCCGATGTCAGCTACTGCAGTGGCCAAAAAAAAAAAATCGGATGGTTCAATTGTCAACACACATTCACACTCGTACTAGTGCACGGTGGGAAGTAACATTATATTATTTTTATTATTTAGGATTTTCAAAAGACGTATCCAAACCATTGTAGCCATTCATACAGGTATATATGAAGGCATAAATAGGCGGCTTCTAGCTAGATACCTCCTAAATTCGCACAAATTTAACCTGTGTTACATCAGAAACGTGTTATACATCCTAGTACTGGCTGACCTACTACAATAGATGGTTTGTGCTTGCCTTGGACTTGGAGGAGCCTTCAGGATAGCAGAGGAAGAGGAGGGGATTGGATGTGTCAGTTGTTGGGTGTTGGCTCATGAATGAGGGGGTGTAATCGGATCGGATATCACCTAAATCATATCCGTTTTCGTTTAACTTTTTTTAAATTTGGAGTCAGATTGGATAATTTTCAGATTCGAAGTCAGATCGGATAATTTTCGAATTCGAAGACGGATCGGATATTTATTTAATCAGAGCGGATACGGATAATAATGCATGTACAAGCACATAGCATGTACACATGTGCTATTTAGTTGAGCGTTAGGGACATGCATGCATGTACACACATACATATGCACGCGCAGCCAAGCGAGAGTGGAGGGAGCACATGTGGCTGTCAAATCAGTCCATGTGTGTGCCACGTTAGCGAAAACTACTCACATGTACGCTACGCCACTCTAAAATATTAAAACCTTCATTTTGACTAGTCAAAGAACTATTTCGGCCTAGTATGGAGAATTCAGGGACTGGGTTCAGCTGGTTTTGGAGTGGAGTATAAGACGATAATTCAGCGATGAAATTGGTATTTCTGTGATAAAATGGGTAATTTTCCTTTAGAAAAATTGCATTGCATGTCGGTTGGCCCATTAGCCGCTACCCCCTGGCAGCGTGTGTCGTCAGTGTAAAGGCTTGACTACAGCATAATCGTCGAGGCCCAGGCAATCAATTTCCGGTCAATTATAACAGATCCTTTTTGTATTATGTATTTATGTAGGATCGAACTAGGATGGCAACCGGGTGGGTCTTGACAGGTATAGAAGCTATACCTATGCCTATACCCACTCGATACCCGAAACTCGATATGCACCCAAAGCATTGGTAAGTGACAACAAGCAGAAGGATGGGGATTTGGGGTATACCTCTAGATCCATGCTCACATTACCACCGTTGGAGGTCTAGCATGTGCCGTCGCTATCGCCAGGGAAGCTTCTTGCCACCGTCACTAAAGAAGCCTTACAAAACCGCTATTGGAGCTCGAGCACGGGTCACCGCCACCACCGCTATCATTAAAGCTTGAGAATGGTGCGACATCACTTGCTACGTCGTCCGTTCGACGCCATATGCTCCCATGGCTTGTATCTTGCCTTGGACTTGTAGTCTTCATGATAGGAGAAGAAGAAGAAGAAAGGAATGGGGGTGGCGGCTAGCTAGCTATTGGGTGTTGACTAATGAGGGAGGAGGCATAAAATATGGGTTGGGTTGCCTGCTATTGGGCTAGGCTAGGCAAGAGAATTGGGTTGTGGATGGCATACTATAAAACCATACCTGCAAAAATAATACCAATGCATATTAAATTCTGTCGTACCATACTCATGGGTTTCAAATGTCTCCATTCCAATCTATGATGGGTTTTAGGCCACGGGTATTTACCTAACACGACTCGATTGCAATTTGTTATATCCCTATATTGAACAAGTTATCTTTCTACCATACGAACATGCATGAGTTGTTGTTACTTGTTAAATCAGCTAGCAGCAAGGTTTCAAAAATCGTTTTTGACTTAAATCCCGCTTAGGCTTGATTTCCGATTTCCTAGATTTCCCGTTAAAATTCAACCAAATTTCGTATTTTGAAATTTAAATTGAATGGAGGGTGCACAAAATAGGAAATCGCTACAGTTTAACGAGAAATCGAAAGAAATATGCCAAAAATCTGGGAAAATCCTCCAAAAACCAATCAGTTTTTTTCTTTTCCCAAAAACCGATGTAGTTCAATGGGAAACCAATGTAACGGGCATTGCTTCTTATCATCTCGTCTAGAGTCTCTGTGCACCTTATCCTCTCATTTTCGTCTCCTGTCCACTTCTCTATTGCTGATCCCCTTTCCTCTACTTCTTGGTACGGAGCAGCGCGCAGCTACGGGCCCATGGCGCATGGAGAGGTGGAGTGCGGCGCGGGTGGAGCACAGGCACTCTCGGCCATGGCAGGCAGAGAGGCGGAGTCTAGCCATGGGCAGGCATGGGCGTGCGCTGGCACGGAGCGGGGGCGCGTGCTGGCATGGAGCGGGGGCGCGCTCTGGCAATGCGAGGACACGGTGTGGCAAGCGGGAGCACGGATATGGCGTGCCCACAAGATGTTTGACGGAATGCTCAAACCAAGAACACACCAGTAATATCAAAATCCGCTTGAAATATTAGTTTTTTCAAAAAAAAAAATTTCGTGTCATACTCTTTAAAATGTTAATAGTATTTCTAGGATTTTTATGATTTTTTACACAATTTTGAATTTTAATTGGAGGTTTTGAATTTGGACGGTTTTTTATAGCGGTGGTTCAATCCTAACTCAAATCAATGAGTACCTATGTTGCTCTGAACGACTACCCCCGAATGGCTGAACTAGAGGGCTCAACATGCCTCTTCAAAGTTTGTGGGGCCTCATCGGACCCACCATTGAACCTGGCCGGTGCTAGGTTTTCAGCTTTTCTCTATTTAAATTCTAAAATTATTTCAATAAGCCGAAACATTTATCTCAATTTTAATTTTTTTACTATGTAAAAGCTAAAAGCGATTTCCGAAACATTTATCTCAATTTTAATTTTTTTACTATGTAAAAGCTAAAAGCGATTTAATTAAACCATTTCAAACGGACGGTGTCGGGACCCGGTTTTACTAAACCGAACCCTCTGTATCAACGGTATGAGTCCCAAGGATCCGTGCTCATACCCACAGTAAACAAAGATAAATTACCAGTATCACACTGCATAACTAAATAAAATATTCAGAGTACAACAGCTCCATTTATTACAATAATTTATAACGACCATAAGTCTTCACTAAATGCAATTAAGAAGCAAATAAAGAACGATAATGGTGTCCCATCACGGCCACGAACGACTGAACGGGAGCAGCTAGTAGTCCTGCGCATCATCCGGATACTCCGCAACGAACTCCTAGTCGTACTCCTGACCTGCTCGTAGAATAAGCAGCCTCGAATAAAAGCCGGGGTTAGCACGCGAATGCTAGCAAGTCTTTCCTGGGAAGGACCAGGCTAGGCTTATCCTAGGAAAGATAGTGGCTCATTTGCATAAAAGCATTTAACTTAACAGTATAAAAGCATTTAACAAAACGTAAGTAAATAAATAACAATTCTCATGATTAATCTCAACAAATGGCATAATTCTCAAACTCAGTGTCTCATAGCTCATATTCTCATTATCTCAAATCATCATCTCAATAAAGTTCTCATACTCGTTCTCGTTCACCATAAATCATCTAGCAACGGCACACGGTCGGAAAAAGCTTACCCAAGTCAAGTTAATTAAGGTGTAGCTACGATGTGAAAAACCACTAAGACGCTCATAACCGGGAGCACGGCCATTCGAATGGGTTTACACTCTGCAGAGATTGCACGCTTTCCCCGCAAGATACGATACACCCCCGTCGGAAAGCATCGTAACAAAATTCATCAAAAGACCAACCCCGAAGTTGACACGGTCATACTTGATATTCACACAAGTACCCCGGGGGCTCCAACTGTACCTGATATTCACACAAGTACCCCGAAGTCCAACCCCAGGCTGTACACCGGCAATGACGCATCCCTCGGGAGCTTACCCACGGTGCAAGGACGGTGACAATCCCGACGTTACTCTCCCTGTAGATCAGGCCCGTCCCATTCCAGGCTTGCGGTCGCACAGGAAATTCTCAGTTAAATCCATCACGATCATCGGTCCTTAGGGACCGGAGCGTCGACTCAAGTCACTCACTCCGAGTCAAATTATTAGTTGGTCAAATTTTAATTAATGAGTGAATAATCCCACCACAAAACCCAAGTTCTCATGTCTCATCCTCAGATACTCCAGATTCTCATATTAAAGTGTTTAATGATGATCAAATAAGTGGGAATCACTCCCCGGTGACTATCTAAGCAATGCTAAGCCAACTAATAATTTAAAACAGTAGCAAATTACATAATATTGTCATCCTAAAGTTGTCATGATCGTGGGTGCACACCATGTAAATAACGTCATGCACTAGGATTCACTATAGCAAATACGCATGATTTAATTAAATAGCAATTTTGGCAAAATCTAGAAAATGGGATTCTAGAGGAAAGACTTGCCTTCCTGTTCTCCTTGACCTTGCGGAACGTCGGCGAACTCTCCTTCGTCACCCACGTAATCTATCGCATGCAAATCAAGAAGAACAATAATAAATAATCAAAAACAATAAATCAATTGAAAAATTATATAAATATTACAGTAGATAGATATGAATTTTATGAAAATTTAGAAACTAGAATCGCCGGATTTGGAGTTCGGATGAATTCGTAGCGAAATAGTGAAGAATCACTATTGCTGAAATTCGATAAAATTGGAAATAGTACTGTAGCTTGCGGGCCGGGTACTGTAGCAGTGAGCCCAGCACGTGAAGAGATAACGTGCTGCTGGTTGTGCATCTGAGGCTGAGAAAATTTAAAGGAGGAGAGAGGAAAAGAAGTAGAGAGAGAAAGGAGAAAGAGAGAAGGAGAAGAGAGGAAGGAGGAGGGAGGAAGGAGAAGGAAGGGCGCCGGTGGCGGGGTCGGCTCCGGCGAGCTAGCCTGCCGGCGGTGAGGCCGGCGACGGCGGACGGCGGCGCAGGCACAGCTCCGGCGGCAGGCGGCAGAGCACGCAGCAGCGGACACGGCGACGCGCTGCGGCGGCATCACGCGACAGCGGCGGCGGCGTCGGTGACATGACGGCGCGGAAGAGGAGCGGCGGCGCGCAGGGCATGGCCGGCGGCGGCTCGGCCGAGGAGCGAGCAGCGGCGGCGAGCGACGCGGCTGCAAGCTGCGACAGTGCGGCTCACGGCACGCAAGCGCGCGGCGGCGCACTGTGCGCGACGAGCGCGTGGCTGGCCTGACCCGGAGAGGCGGCACGGCACGGCTACGTGCAACGGCGGCGGCACGACGTTCCAGCGTGCGAGGGGAGACGGCCGGGGCTCGCAGGGGCTCGGGCTGCAGGGCACGACGCCGTGGTGCGGCGGCGGGACGCGCGGCCACGATGGTGACGCGGCTCGTGCACGCGCAGGTGGCGGCAGCGTCACGTCCTCGGCGGCGCTCGGCCACGGTGGCGTCGGCGTCCTGTCGGCTGCAGCAGGGAGGTCGCGCGCGCGACGACATGGCAACGGCTGAGCGTGGCGGCTACCTCGACGATGACGGCGGCTGCTCCAGGAAACACAAAGACGAGGACGATGGTGACAGCGGCTGCACGTGTGGATTCGCTTTGGGATGTGATTAGGGTTGATTTTGGGGGTTTATACATGGGATTAGGGCTAAGCACGTGTTGGGCTAGGTTTGGGCTTGGCCCAATTCGTGGGGATTAAGGGTTAGGCTCCTAATTGCTTTAAGATTCGTAAACATAAATTAGGAAAGTTAATTTGTAAATTTTTAGGGTGTCACAAACCTCCCCCTAACAGGAATCTCGTCCCCGAGATTCGAACGGAACAGGTCTGGGAATTCTGCTCGCAGATCCTCTTCTCTTTCCCACGTTGCCTCTTTCTCTGAGTGATGATTCCACTGAACTTTGCAAAATTTGATCTTACGGCTTTTGGTGCACCTCTCGGATTCCTCCAAAATCTTTACCGGATACTCGATATAGGTCAAATCCTCACGCAAATCCACACTCTCCAACGGAGTCTGTTCTTCTGGCACACGCAAACACTTCTTTAATTGAGATACGTGAAACACGCTGTGCACATCGGACAACAGCGGCGGTAGTTTCAACTGATACGCTACTTCTCTTTTCTTTGCAAGAACACGAAACGGTCCAATGTATCTCGGTGCTAGCTTTCCACTGACCCTGAATCGACGAATGCCTTTCATTGGTGACACTTTCAAATACACCAAATCATCCACATTAAACTGCAAGTCACGGCGTCGATGATCTGCGTAGCTCTTTTGTCTTGACTGGGCTGCTTTTAACCGACTTTGAATCATGCGAACCTATTTATCGGCCTCCTTTAATATGTCTGGTCCAAACACTTTATTTTCCCTAGTCTCTTCCCAAAATTGTGGTGTACGGCACTTGCGACCATACAATGCTTCAAACGGTGACATCTGAATGCTCGACTGGTAGCTGTTGTTGTACGAAAATTCTGCATATGGTAAATTTGTATCCCAGTTGTTCTTACTTTCTAGCGCACAAGCGCGAAGCATATCCTCCAAAATTTGATTTGTCCTTTCAGTTTGACCATCCATCTGGGGGTGATAAGCAGTGCTGAAATTTAACTTAATCCCCAACAATTTGTGCAAACTCTGCCAAAACCTGGATGTAAACTGAGAACCACGATCGGACACAATTTTCTTTGGAACACCATGCAAACATACAATCCTGGTCATGTATAGCTCTGCAAGACGATCACTGGTATAAACAGTTTTAACCGGTATGAAATGAGCAACCTTGGTCAGTCGGTCCACAATTACCCAAATCGAATCGAACCCTGACCTTGTCCTCGGCATTCCGGTTATAAAATCCATACCTATTTCTTCCCACTTCCACTCGAGAATCTTCAGGGGTTGCAACAATCCTGCGGGACGTTGATGTTCTGCTTTTACCTGCTGACAAATATGACATAACGCAACATACTCTGCAATGTCTCTTTTCATTCCGGTCCACCAATACTTCTCCCGTAGGTCTAGGTACATCTTGGTACTGCCTGGGTGGATGGAAATAGCGGATTCGTGCGCCTCACGAAGAATTATTTCCTTTAATTCCTTGCTGTCCGATACAAACAATCGCTTCCCGAACCAAATTACTCCATCGTCATCTATTGAGAATCCTGCAGCTTTGCCTTTGTCCATCCGGGTTTTGATCTGGGAGCTTTCTTCATCACTTTTCTGTGCTTCTTTGATCCGTTCATCAAGTGTAGGTTTCACAATCATTGCATTAACCATCCCACGCTTAACAATACACAAATTCAGTCTTTTCATCTCCCCATTTAGTTCCGGGCGATGTTTCTTTCGACTCAGTGCATCGGCAACAACATTGGCTTTTCCCAGGTGATAGTGAATTTCCATATCATAATCTGCAATCAACTCTAACCACCTTCTTTGTCTCAAATTCAGATCTGGTTGCGTGAAGATATACTTCAAACTCTTGTGGTCGGTATAGATTTCGGTGCGGTTTCCCATGAGATAATGCCTCCAAATTTTTTGGGCATGCACAACGGCGGCTAATTCCAAGTCATGGGTCGGATAATTCACCTCATGCGGCCGAAGTTGACGAGACGCATAGGCTATAGCCTTTCCTTCTTGCATAAGTACGCAACCCAAACCATGCTTTGAAGCATCACAAAAGATCTCAAAATCTTTCCGGTTATCGGGCAAAACAAGTACCGGTGCGGTGGTCAAACGCTTCTTCAATTCCTGAAAACTGTGCTCGCAAGCTGAGGTCCATTCAAACTTTTTGTCCTTCTTTAATAACTGAGTGAGCGGTCTCGCAATGCGCGAAAGGTCTTCGATGAACCTCCGATAATATCCTGCCATCCCGAGAAAGCTGCTGACCTTTGTCACGGAATCTGGTGACTCCTAATTCAGCACCTCTTGCACCTTGCTAGGTAATACTGCAACACCGTCGGCTGAAACGACGTGTCCCAAGAAAGAAACTTCACTCAACCAAAATTCGCAGTTGCTGAATTTTGCATACAGCTTGTGTTCTCGCAACTTTTTCAACACCAAACGAAGATGTTCGGCATGCTCTTCTTCGCTATTTGAATATATAAGGATATCATCAATAAACACGACCACAAATTTGTCTAGAAACTCCATAAACACTTTGTTCATCAAACTCATGACGTGAGCAGGGGCGTTGGTCAGACCAAAAGACATCACTATGTACTCATATAGACCATAGCGAGTAGTGAACGCGGTCTTCGGTATATCTTCCTTTCTGATCTTAATTTGGTGATAACCTGACCTCAAATCTATTTTCGAAAACACACGGGCTCCTTTCAACTGATCAAACAAATCATCTATGCGAAGCAGTGGATACTTATTTTTAATTGTCACCTCATTTAATGACCGATAGTCCACACACATACGCAATGTGTTATCTTTCTTTTTCACAAAAATAACTGAAGATCCCCACGGAGATGAACTAGGTCTTATAAAACCTTTATCTTGCAATTCCTTAATTTGCTTCTTTACTTCAGCTAACTGATTAGCGGACATGCGGTACGGCCTCTGAGATATTGGCGCAGTACCTGGAGCTAGCTCTATCACAAACTCCACATCACGATCTGGCGGTAAACCGGGCAAATCTTCTAGGAATACATCCGGGTACTCACAAACAACAGGAACTGACTCCAACAGAGGGTTTTCAGGCTCTTTCTCATCACCTTTTAAACAATTAATGGTGCTGAAATTTTCCAAATCTGGCATGTCTGACTTAAATTCAACCTTAGTTCCACTGCTGTTGACCAAATTTATTGCCCTCTTTGCACAATCTATTTGTCCCTTATGTTTTGCTAACCAATCCATACCCAAAATTACATCTAACCCTTGTGATTCAATGAGAATGAGGTTTGCAAGGATTTCCACTTCTTTGATGTTGATAGATAATTTAGGACAGAACCTATCAGCAAACATAGTTTTTCCCGGGGATTGCACTACTAGAGGGGTTTTGAGTGAACATGTTTCCCAATTATTTTGTTTCACTAAGTTGCTCAATATAAAAGAATGCTGAAGCTCGTAATCAAATAAAAGCTGTGGCGAGGACCGAGTTAATCAAAACTTACCCAACACGACGTCGGGTGCATCCTAGGCTTCCTCGGCGGTGACATGATTCACGCGACCTCTACCGGCCGTCTGGGGCGTCCTTGGGGTCCTTGGGACTCCACGTCCTTGTCCTGAGGCGGGTGCACGGGCTGGGGTACCACCTTGATTGCCTTGCGGTGGTGCTGAATTTGAATGCTTCTGAGGACAATTGTTGGCATAGTGACCCATTTGTTGGCAGTTATAGCAACGGATGGTTGAAGTGTCAACTGTGGGTCTTGGTGGCTGTTCTGTAGTGTTGGGACGCTGCGGTGGCACACTGGTTCGAGGCGCATGAGCTGGAGCTCTGGGAGCGTTGGTAACAGGCTGGCGGGACTGAAACTGACCAGTGCGAGGCCTAGAACTGCTGGCTTGTTGCTGGGCCTGAAACTTCCTTCTTCTAGCCTCACTCAACTCACGCTGAGCTTCTTCCTGAATTAGAGCTTTGTCCACAATATTCTGAAAACTATCCATGTTGAGCACAAGAAGCGGTGCCTTAATCATTGGATCCAACCCACGCAGAAAACGGCGAGTCTTGGAAGTCTCTTCACTTACTTCCTCTGGGGCATAACGAGATAGCTGAATAAACTTGTTCAAGTACTCCGTGACATTCATATTCCCTTGACGAAGGCGCTGAAATTCTTCCCTTTTAAGCTCTCGTCTGCCACGCGGAATGTGTGCAGACCGAAAAGCAGCTTCAAATTCATCCCAAGTGATAGCATGAGGGTTGGGATGTGCAGCACGAAAAGTCTCCCACCAAGTAGCGGCGACTCCGGTGAGCTGGTGTGCGGCGAACTTCACTTTCCTGATCATCGCAATCTGCCAAGTACAATTTGCGTTCCACATCCCTAATCCAATCATCTGCAACCAAAGGATCAGCGGATCCGGCGTAGGTAGGAGGTCTAGTCCTCATAAACTCTCCAAGCTTTGATTGTGGCGGAGGAGCAGGTTGCTGAATAACCACGGGCTATGGGTTTGCAATGTGATGAGCAATCGTTTGCATGAACATAGTCTGCATATTCATGAACTGTTGCCAATCTGGCTGCTGCATCGGCTGAGGGGTAGCACTTGACCAGCTGCTGCTGGGGCTGGCCGCTGAGGCAGAGGTGGAGGCGGAGGCTGAGGCTGAGCTGCTGGTTGTTGAAGTTCCATTGGTGAATTTTGCTGATCTCCCACTGGTGGTTGCTGATTCGGCTCACCAAACGGCTCTGCAAGCGGTACTGGATCAATTGGAGCTTGGCCACGGCCACGACCACGACCACGACTACGACCTTGTCCACGGCCTCTTCCACGACCACGACCACGACCTTCACCATGACCTTGAACTTGATCCATCTGCGGTCGATCAAAATAGGAACCATAAGGCAGAGGAGATGTGTGATAAAAATAATAAAGGCTGAAAATAATTTTAAATACTTAATTTAAATAACAGGCCGCTTATACATGACTGCTATTCAGTACGGGACAAGCTGACATATAAAGTCCACGAAACACGTTACACGCGTGCACGTAGATCACCCAGAAAAATTCAGCACACTACTAAAGCCCTATACATACACGAACATGACATTATTTTACTTTTTAATCTTTTTGGAATAAAATTTTTACATAATCATCTTTACACCGCATTTAACACCGCACTGCACCATACCATACCGAGTTTTTTTTTTTTGCTAATCCTAGTAAACAAACTACGAGAACAGCGAAACCATAAACATGATTCCGCATGCTCCACACAAATTATTTTATTTTATAAAAACGCGATGCCTATTTAATATACTTAGATACAATTTACACCTTCTAATCCCTAGTCTTGCATGACTACTGTATTATGTCCTTCTCGCTTCTTCCTCAACATCTTCAACTAAAAGTAATCTAAGTAGTATAAAATTTTTTTTTTTATGTAAGCAGAGATAAGTAGAGACACTAAGATAGGAGAGGACCCAGCAACTATTGCTAAGCAATTTATGTAGAGTTTTTTTTGTGTAAAATAATCCAAACCATGATGCTCCAGACTAACTAGCGTTTCCTACATTCAGCGTGGCTCTGATACCAACTTTGTCGGGACCCAGTTTTACTAAACCGAACCCTCTGTGTCAACGGTATGAGTCCCAAGGATCCGTGCTCATACCCACAGTAAACAAAGATAAATTACCAGTATCACATTGCATAACTAAATAAAATATTCAGAGTGCAACAGCTTCATTTATTACAATAATTTATAACGACCATAAGTCTTCACTAAATGCAATTAAGAAGCAAATAAAGAACGATAATGGTGTCCCATCACGCCACGGCACGCGACCGAACGGAGCAACTAGTAGTCTGCGCATCATCCGGATACTCATAGCGAACTCTGGTCATACTCTGACCTACTGTGGAATAAGCGACCCGAATAAAAGCGGGGTTAGCACGAATGCTAGCAAGTCTTTCCGGGAAGGACCAAAGCTAGGCTTATCCTAGGAAAGATAGTGGCTCATTTGCATAAAAGCATTTAACTTAACAGTATAAAAACATTTAACAAAACGTAAGTAAATAAATAACAATTCTCATGATTAATCTCAACAAATGGCATAATTCTCGAACTCAGTGTCTCATAGCTCATATTCTCATTATCTCAAATCATCATCTCAATAAAGTTCTCATACTCGTTCTCGTTCACCATAAATCATCTAGCAACGGCACACGGCCGGAAAAACCTTACCCAAGTCAAGTTAATTAAGGTGTAGCTACGATGTGAAAAACCACTAAGACGCTCATAACCGGGAGCACGGCCATTCGAATGGGTTTACACTCTGCAGAGGTTGCACGCTTTCTCCGCAAGATACGATACTCCCCCGTCGGAAAGCATCGTAACAAAATTCATCAAAAGACCAACCCCGAAGTTGACACGGTCATACTTGATATTCACAGAAGTACCCCGGGGGCTCCAACTGTACCTGATATTCACACAAGTACCCAAGTCCAACCCGTGTCAGTACACCAAGCAATGACGCATCCTCGAGCTCACCCACGGTGCAAGGACGGTGGCAATCCCGACGTTACTCTCCTCAGAGATCAGGCCCGTCCCATTCCGGGCTTGCGGTCGCACGAAAAATTCTCAGTTAAATCCATCACGATCATCGGTCCTTAGGGACCGGAGCGTCGACTCAAGTCACCCACTCCGAGTCAAATTATTAGTTGGTCAAATTTTAATGAATGAGTAAATAATCCCACCACAAAACTGTGGGGCCTGTCCTTTGCCCACCATACGATCTGTACTAGTCCCTGGATCAGTACACTAGTGCACACCTTTCACATAGCCGGAATCATTTCATACAAGCGGAAGTCTTATATATTACACAAATACTCAGATTAAGCCCGTGGGTTATTATATTACAAAGGGCACATTGGCCCAAATAGTCGAAAGTCCAAAAGATCGAGTCGCGGAGACCCAAAGATGCAAGCGAGTCTCGTGCGGCTATGCCTAAGCACTCGATCGAGAGACGCCTATGCCTCGCCACAGTGCGTCGTGAAGTCCTGTCCTTCATCTTCATGGCAAGCGTCGATCCTGCTCATATTCTCCATCTAAAAGAGAATATGAATGCGAGGTCAGTGTCATCCAAACACTGGCGAGCTAACACCCAACCTGATGCAATTTTAGTGGTAGGGGTTCCAAAGAAAAGGTTGGGGTTTATTTGTTTGCAGAAAGCAAGTTTTCTAAATCAAAGCCTATGACTTAGCATTTTTAACCCAAAGTTCTGCTAATCATTATTTTCATTCATTTAATTCACATTTCACAATCCACATTCCTCAAACCACAGTCCACAATCCACACTAGTCCTTAGATCTACTGCACACACCCGCCATCAAATTCCGGGTGTGGCGCACTCGTTGTGGATCTTACGCCAGCGAAGTGCCCGTTCTTCCCTAGCCGGGTTGCCACGCCCGCACTAGAGTCATGGCTCCCTGACACGTAAGACCTAGATCATCCCACGGATGACGACATGATACTGTCTTCACCTCAAGCATGGCAGCAGACAGGGTACGCCCACAGGTCGTACTATCCCTGAATCCCCAATACTTGCACTACCGAGCGATGGCCACGCGTTGTGGTGATAGGAACCAAATCCCGCAGGCATTTGGTAGCGACTTCCCGCTGTGTGCCTCACTGCACACCCGTCCGGTCCACTCTACGAGTCACATCGGATCCGGCCAGCCCACACACATTCACATTCACTTCCTTCTTCTGCTATCGTTCCTCCGTGTGCGCTGCACACGATGTGGCGGAACCACCCTTGGTGGCAGCGATTGGCAGCTATGCGTGTTGCCCCGCGCTCCTCTCAGCATCACGTCTGTGAACGATAGCCCTCTTCACATTACACCAGTAGCCATGCTACTTCCACCTTAACCACAAGTCGGACCACGTCCGCTTTCCCAACCACAATCCAACACACACACACTGGCATGCCAGGCCCAATTTCCAATTCCAGGTTCATTATATAATCATGTCCGGTGAATGTCGGTTCACCGTTCTGAGGCCAATTTAAACCTAAAATTATTATTGGACCTGAGCAATGTCTAAGCAAATTTTAACCAAGACTTAAGAGTCTAAAATTATTTTAATTAACCTAATAGGCTATCAAGGATGATCATCAAGGCAATCAATAATAAAGTCAATTGACAGATGATTATATCAAGGCAGAATCATCAGAGTGAATCAACAGCAAGTTAATAATAAGGCATGATAAATCATGATTAAGCAAGCAGGTATATTTACTTAAAAAGCATGTAGTTTTAGTATTGTAAATAAAATATTTAATAAAACTGGGGAGCAATATGATCCATTAAAGTGTTAACTCGCACTAGGGAAAACTAACTCTCCCTAATAAAAGCAAACACAATTATGGTTTAAGATGTTAACTCGCACTAGGGAAAGTGCATCCTCTCCCTAGTAAAAGCAACATTATTAAGGGTAGGTATTAACTCGCCTTGGTCTGGGGTGTTGTGGTGGTCTTCTTGCTGTTCTTCAAAAGGTCCCTTGGGCTCCTCGGCGTCTATTAACGGAACGAGTTCGAAAGACCATAAATAAAACACCAGAATGCGATAAAAGTATGATGCATGAAATGCTCTTGCTAAGTTTAGCGATCGATGTCTGGTGTAAGATCTTATTCCAGATATCAAGGAAGTTCCTTGATCCTTCTACTGTTTAGTAGATTACAGAAAATAACGGAGGTGTGGCGATATAAAATGATATGCAATGATGCGTAAGGCTACCCTAGATAATTTACCCATAGTTTTAACACATAAATGTATTTTAGCAGAAATAATTTTTGTTTGAAGAATTTCCTTCATCAACTCCTCTTATTATTAGTTCTTTTATCATAATAGGTTTTTAAGAGTGTGGAGGATATAATCATTGGATATATATATTAGGATGGCTAGTGTGCTATGGATAGCACGGATCTCTCTGTGCTATCCACGGGGTTTGCAAATTCTGAGACCGAAAAAGACGATCCGAACCATCCATCTTGTTCATCTCGATGAAATCTCGCCGCACACCAAATTTCAAAATTTTTTGAATTTTTTTACTATTTATTTTGTATTTTTAAAAATCGCTGATCTAATTAGCCGTGGACCCTCTAATAAGTTCAGTTTTCAAAAATACGAAACAAATAGTAAAAAAAATTCAAAAAAATTTGAAATTTAGTGTGTAGTGAGATTTCATCGAGACGAACAAGATGGACGGTTCGGATCATCTATTTCAGTCTCAAAATTTTCAAATGTCGTGGATAGCACGGAGAGATCCGTGCTATCTATAGCACACTAGCCATTCTCTCTCTCTCTCTCTCTATATATATATATATATACATAAGTATATACATATTACATGTATAAAAATAACCCCGAGATTGCATAATTTGAGGTCTAAAAATATAAAGTTGGGCTGTCAATTACTGCTGTAAATTTATCCACCCTAGACAAGTTTATTACTTTTGGGTTATCTAGATGGTAATATAACTAATAATCCATAGTTATTAATTAGCTAAACATAAGTTTGACATGTAATTGGGGTCATATCATAGAGTTTATAAATTTTCCTAGGTCCAGAGAGGTAATGTATGTCTTTTCATGATTTTCTCATATTTTATTAGATGATAGATTATTTTCAGATATCAGAAAATCATTTCAGCCTAATTCTAATAGTATAAATGTTAGCAATTTAAATTACTCTGAGATAAATAGGTGGATATTATTCATGGCAATATTTTTATTAAATCCAGGATAAGAGGTAGTATTTACCATAAATTTTACAGAATTTTTGGAGAAGTCTAGATATTTTAAATAACTCATTTTATTTTTCTAAGTTTTTTTTATTCTCTAAATCTGAGAAAATCGGCGTGCACAGTAACGGGCCGGCCCACGGGTGGTGCAGCCCGTGAAAATCAGGGAGAAGGCGTATTCCCAAAAGGCGCAACGCGAAGGCGAAGGCGCGGGCGCCAACACTAATCTCGACGTGGGGCCCGAGGTCCCACCGGCCACGGCTCAACGCATAGCGTGACCACGACCACGCTCATCAGCGCGAATCTTGGCGCACGATCGGACGGCGCTGGGCCATCATCTTCCCCGACCAGTCCAGGGCGGTGCTCCGGCGAGACATCAGCATGGTCGCGGCGGCGCGACATAGCTCCATCGAGCTCCTTATGTTTGCTAGAAGAAGCTAATAGCTAGATCTAGGATGTACCGCCGCCGATCAGTCGGAGACGGCCTGAGGTTACCGGCGCTACGCGCGGGGCGGCAATGAGCTACGGGATTTGAACATCGACGACGGACTGGAACAAAACTATAGATAAAACTCATGCTAGAGCTTCTAGGGGTAAGTAGAGTTCTTACCGAGCAAGTGATTTCGGCGAAGGCGGCACGGATTGGGCTGGTGACGAGGGGACCGGAGCTGCTCAAAACAGGGCGTCGGCGCGTGCCAAATCCGATGGCGGACTTGTGAAATTAGTTGAGGGGAAAGATTAGGTAAGTTCTAACGATGCTCAAGCTGCGAGGAATTGAAAGAAGACTCACCGATGAAGGAGAAATCGAGAAGGGGGTGATTCTGTTCACCGAACGCCGACGGAGAGAAAAACTCCGATTCCGGGAGCAATAGTGGTTCCGGGGCCAATTACTTGAAGGACAGCGGGGGCAAGGGCCTCCTGGTGCTCTGGGAGCAAGCTCCGAGAGCAGGACTGATGAGGGTGGTCGGATTTTGGAAAATGGGCTCGGCGGCAGTGGTGAGACGGGAAGGGAAAACCGGATTCAAGCCTCGGTGAGGTTATATAACCCCGGCGGAAGCTTGAGGAGTGGGCAAGGGCAGCGGAGAGGGCGAAGGAAGCGGCCGAGCGAGTGGGGACAAGGTGGCAGGCGGCGTGGCAGTGGTGAGCCAACGGGGTGGCAATGGCGGGGCATTGCCGCAGCAATAGCAACCACGGGCGGCGAGCAGCATCAATGCTCGGGGCGACAAGTCGAAGAGCCAGGCGGCGATGGGACGTCGGAGCAGCGGCGGTTCAGGCGGCGGCCAATGCACGGTTCGGGGCGGTGCATGTGTGAAGGATCGAGATGTCGCCTAGAAGGGGGTGAATAGGCGAGTACCAAAAATTCAAACTAATTGCAGCGGAAACACCAAAGGGTATCAAAATATTCAACTTGGGATCGGATAGTCCGATATGGATCGGACTATCCGATGTGAATATCAGATACTCCGATACCTGCAGAACAAAATCACAGCAACACAGCGATGCAAGGCAAGCACAAGTAGGCACAAGTGAGCTAGAGAGTAAAAGAGGTCACCACAAAGGAAATAGTACTGTAGCTCACGGTACGGCATCAGAGCAATGAGCCCAAAGACGTGAAGAGATAAGGTCTTCTTTGGTTGTGCATCCGAGGCCGAGAAAATTCAAAGGAGGAGAGAGGAAAAGAAGTAGAGAGAGAAAGGAGAAAGAGAGAAGGAGAAGAGAGGAAGAAGGAGGAGGAAGGAGAAGGAAGGCGCCGGTGGCGGGTCGGCTCCGGCGAGCTAGCTTGCCGGCGGTGAGGCCGGCGACGGCGACGGCGGCAGAGGCACAACTCCGGCGGCGGGCGGCAGAAAGGCAACAGCGGACACGGCGACGTCTTTGCGGAGGCGGCGGCGTCGGCGACATGGTGGCGCTGAAGAGGAGGCGGCGGCGCGTGGCGTGGCGGCGGCGGCTCGGCCGAGGAGCGAAAGCAGTGGCGGCGAGCGACGCGGCTATAAGCTGCGGCGGTGTGGCTCACAAAGACGCATAGCGCGGCGGCGCGATCAGGCGTGATTTAGCGCGTGGGCGGCTGACCCGGAGAGGCGGCATGGCACGGCTACGTGCAAAGGGCGGCACGGCGTTCAGCGTGCAAGGAGACGGCCGGGGCTCGCGGGGCTCGGGCCGCGAGGCACGCGCCGTGGTGCGGCGGCGGGACGCTGCGCCACGATGGTGACGCGGCTCGTGCATCGCCAGCAGTGGCGGCAGCGTCACGGCCTCGGCGGCGCCGCCACGCAGTGGCGTCGGCGCCTGGCGGCGGGCGCAGGGAGGTCGCAGCAGCGACGACACGGCAACGGCTAAGCGTGGCGGCTACCTAGTGAGTTTCTGTTCATATTTCCCCTTCTTCGTGTCCAACTTTTGGTCATTCTTTCTTTTCTTAATATCTGACTTGGGCTGTGGAATCACCTCCTTCTCACTGTTTTCACGAAAACCTTGTCTTGAGCAATAGTATCGTTTCCATACTACCACACCATCTACTTTCTTCTGTTGTCCAATTCGAACCGAAAATCCGGCCAAATGAGCATACTCCTTGTAGAACTTCTCAACTGATTGTATATCAGAGAACTCCATCCCAACAACCGGCATCACGTGGTCCGGCAAATGCGGTGTGCATGTCGTCCCCTGTTTGAGAGCATGTTCATCATGGTCAAAACATTTACATATTGCATACTACTTAATTTCACAATCCAATCTCAAAATACTTACACAAAATGGAAGCGTGCTTTTTTTAGGTGTTATACACCCACTGTCCAACGACACGGAAGGCATTATCGTTTCAGTAGAAGGGCCCACAAATGGCACGCCCATTGATTGATCACTGCTGAAGGCCGCCGCCGCCGCTGTTGTCATCTTTGCACAAGCAGTATGAGACGTCGACGCCATGTTTGAAGGTGAATCAACAGGGTAGTCTCAATCGGTTCAGCAGTAGGGGCTGGCCGTCGGACTACTCGCGCGCTAGGGCTGTCTATGTCCAACGTGCGCGAAGGAAGGAAGCGTGATGGGGCTGCTTTCGCGTCTTTGGGGCTGCTTTCGCTTTTCTGAATCGACGGCTTCGCGTTCTTGCCGATCGACGGCAAGCTTCGCTATTGGGTTGCACTCACGCACCGACGGAAGGACGCGCGCTGCCCAGCTTGGGACGATGTCGCGCTGCCGCCGTCAAGACGAAGATCGCGGCGCCGTCAAGACGATGTCGCGCTGCCGCCGTCAAGACGAAGATCGCGCGCTGCCGCCGTCAGGACGAGGGCGGCGCCATTAGGGCTGAAGAGATGAAGCGATCGATCGATTGGGAAAACGAAGAGGCTTGGCATTGGGTTACAAGGAAAATACACTAGGGGTTATCAGCAAATGATCCATAAGCGTGAGTGGAAATCCCACCTCAGGTCATCCAAGCCATCCCAGGGAGATCTAACGGATCTGTTTGAGAGTTTGCATGTTTGCATAGAGAAGATAGTTTGCACCAAATATTTTGCCTATATATATATATATATATATATGGGGAAATATGTGGTGCAAACCACCCTTTTCGTGAAAACTCCGTGAAAACCACCCGTAAATGTTTTGAAAAATTCTCAAAAAATTACCATATGTAGGGGAGGTGAGCTTCTACAATCCTGCAAAATTTGAAGATGAAACTCAATCGCATTTGAAAGATATGAAAAAGACAAACAGCAAAATGAATAGTGCTAAACAGTGAAAAATTACTATTTAGGCTGAATTTGTCTTTTTCATATCTTTTAAATGCAATTGAGTTTCATCTTCAAATTTTGCAGGATTGTAGAAGCTCACCTCCCCTACATATGGTAATTTTTTGAAAATTTTTTAAAACTTTTACGGTGGTTTTCACTGAGTTTTCACGAAAAGGTTTTGCACCATATATTTCTATATATATATATATATATATATATATATATATATATATATATATATGGCAAAATATGTGGTGCAAACTACCCTTTCCGTAAAAACTTCATGAAAACCACCCGTAAAAGTTTTGAAAAATTCTCAAAAAATTACCATATGTAGGGGAGGTGAGCTTCTACAATCTTGCAAAAGTTGAAGATGAAACTCAATCGCATTTGAAAGATATAAAAAAGACAAACAGAAAAATGAATAGTGGTAAACAGTGAAAAATTACTATTTAGGTTGAACTTGTCTTTTTCATATCTTTCAAATGCGATTGAGTTTCATCTTCAAATTTTGTAGGATTGTAGAAGCTCACCTCCCCTACATATGGTAATTTTTTGAGAATTTTTCAAAACTTTTACGGGTGGTTTTCATGGAGTTTTCACGAAAAGGATGGTTTGCACCACATATTTTGCCTATATATATATATATATATATATATATATATATATTATGAGTACTTTATTGTGTTTATTTATTTTGTTTAATTATTTGTATTATCTTTTGCTTACTTTAAATTAGGGTGTTACAACTACCATTCTTTATTTTAAAATTATGTTATCCCATAAGGTATTTGTTTTTTATTAACGGTTAATATATGTGCCAAACATTGTTGCCCAACTCGTACTAGTACGTCTCAATGCACGCGCACAAAGTGTTGCTAAACACTAACATAGCACTCCACTACTCGATCGATGTGTTGCATTTGCAATATGCGTGCGCATGCAGTGGCTAGCTGCCCTTTGGTTGCAACGTAGAGCCAATTAGAAACGGAAGCCACTACGTGAGACCTGCATGGCGATTAAGCCCGATGCAAGACGATCGAGACGGGGTCTGACCGACGCGTCAGCGTTTGGGCCCAAGATAACCACCAGATTTAATTAACACGTCGGCACACACTCAAGTCCCCATCCTCTATCTCGATCGCGAACATCGCTTAAACAAAATTAACGCCGCCAATTATGTAAAAGATCAAGTCGAAGAAGGCAACACATGCTAGCTTCTCGCTAAGCATATGCCTCCTCGTCCTTAGTTTGACTCCGTATTTATTTGTTTCAGCTGTGCTCTTGCTATCCGGATATCAAAAGAAACATTGTTCAAACTTTCGAAAAAAAATATATTATTCAGACCACCCTACGTTCATCATGCTTGTACACTTAGCTTGATTTCCGCGATAAACTCTATCTTGCTTTCACGCCCTTGGCTCTCATGTTTTGCTATGTCATAAGCTTTTGAAAACTTCCTAAATATACAATACACTAAAATAAGAAATCGTAATAAATAACATGATTTAGTATGTTTTAAATTGATTAAAAAATCCTAAAATACAACACACTTAAAAAAAGAAACCATGGCAAATTATTAGAAAGTATTATTTCATGTTTTAACCATTGGATTGAGACACTCAGAGCCAGACTCTTTTTTAATATAGAGATCGATAATACTAGTATAGAGATTATTATTATTATTATTATTACAACAGCTACTACTACTACTATTATCGGCTATCGTTGACAGCGTGAGATGGTTGACCGATCTGTAACGCGGCGCCCAGACGGTGTCGTCCTCATCGCACGCTGATTCATTTCCATTTTAATTAGCGCATACTATAGAAAGAAAGGATGAAATTGTTCACTCCCTAATTCCTACTCGATATCTTGACGGATTCGTAAATCGTGTACATAGTAAGGGATGGTCGGATAATCGGATTGTCATGTCTATAAATACCTCACCGGCTGCCCAGATCCCTCACAAATCAGCGGAAGGCAAGAACGCCAACCCTTCTCCGATCCATCACGAGAGAGAGAGAGAGAGAGAGATTGGCTAGGTTAATCGATCGCTGTTGATTGCTTCGCCAGCCGGCCATGTCGTCCTCCCCTGCTCTCTCCCGGATCCTTCCCCGCGTGCTCGTCGTCTCTCGCCGGTGCGTCCGCAAGAACAAGTTCGTCGACTTCGTCGGTGAGTTCTTCTTTCTTGGATCGGTTGAAATGGGGTGTGGTGTGTAAATCAAGTCTGGGATTGGGCGCTGACTTGTTTCTGTACGTCGCAGGGGAGTACCACCTCGACCTCATCGTGGGCCACGGCGCGGTGCCGGTGATCGTGCCGCGCGTCGCCGGCGTGCACGCGCTGCTGGACTCGTTGGAGCCCATCCACGGCGTGCTGCTGTGCGAGGGCGAGGACATCGACCCCTCCCTCTACGTGGAGGACAGCGACGCCGGCGGGCTCTCCACGGAACAGCTCGAGGCCGTGCGGCGCCTCCACCCGAGCGACGCTTCCATCGACCACGAGAAGGACTCCATCGAGTTCCGCCTCGCGCGCCGATGCCTCGAGCGCAACATCCCGTTCCTCGGAATCTGCCGCGGCTCGCAGGTGCTCAACGTCGCCTCCGGCGGGTCGCTGTACCAGGACGTCGACCACGAGCTCCCGCCATCGCCTGAGCCCGTCCGCCACATCAACTACGACGACTACGACGGGCACCGGCACCCGGTGCGCGTCTTGCCGGGCACGCCGCTGCACGAGTGGTTCGCTGATTCGTACGTTGACGGCGAGGGCACGCGGCTTATGGTGAACAGCTACCATCACCAGGGCGTCCGGCGGCTGGCGGAGCGGTTCGTGCCGATGGCATTCGCGCCGGACGGGCTGATCGAAGGGTTCTACGACCCCGACGCGTACAACCCCGGCGAGGGCAAGTTCATCATGGGGCTCCAGTTCCACCCGGAGCGCATGCGCAAGGCCGGATCCGACGAGTTCGACTACCCGGGGTGCGCCAAGGCCTACCAGGAGTTTGTCCGCGCCGCCGTCGCGTACCAGGAGAAGGTGACCGCCGCGCCGCGGGGCGCGCCCCCCTCGCCGAAGCTGAACGAGAAGACGGAGAAGCAGCGCAAGGTCACCGTCCGGAGCTTCTCGCTCGCCAAGAACCTGTACTTCTCCGGCGAAGCCGGCGCGCAGACGGCGGAGCGGCGCGACCTTGAAGCCGACGCTGAGCTCCTCGAGGTAAAGAAGACAAATTTGCACTTTGCACCATTGTACATTGCCGGCTAGCGAAGCGAATCCTGAAATCCTAATCCTAATTGCGTGTCGTACGTGCAGTCGAGGACGGCGCTGAGCGTGCAGCAGGAGAAGCGGCTGAAGCAGATGGGCGCGACGGTGAGGAACGGGTCGGGGTACCTGAGCAGCCTGAAGGTGCACGAGGAGCGGGAGGCGGCGGCGAGGGCGCTGATGGCGATGATGTCGGTGGAGCAGCTCGCCGACCTGGCCTCCTTCTACCGCATCATGGGCGGCATCTGCTCCGAGGTTCTCGACAGGAAGCTGCAGCCTACTGTGCATCACTGACCTGAGCGACTTTGATGCATGTAGCGTCGTTGCACGATCGCCTTTTGATTTAGACAAAGCCCGACAATTTTCCATTTCAAGTCCATGAACCCCTTATGTACAAATCTAAGCACAGATCCAGCGGCTACAAGCCTAAAATTGGACCTTGATTGCTGTGAAGCCTACAATAGTGGACCTGGATTAGTGCTCCACCGATAAAATTATTTGATTATCTGTTAAACTGAATTTTGATTACTCTGAATAGTGTCTCCCAAAAACTTGAAACTGATAGTCAAAGAGTTAGATTTAAGAAAGTTTATCTTGTGATTTTGAGAATTTTAAGAAATGAATCAGATAATTGAAACAAAAAGCTACGCATAACATAGTAAAAGAAAAAGAAAAAAGAGACTTCTATTTACCAGAACAGCCTGCCATGCATGTTATATCCTGACGTTATGGCTAGTGTTCACTGGGATAACATTATGTTTTAGGCCGAAATTGGCCAACTCTACAAGATTTTGGGTTCGCTGCTTGTTCGACTTGGCATCTGGGTGCAATGCATCTGCTGAAGTAGCTCGCTGACTTTTGATCTCATTTCCTCAGTTGGTCGTTTTCGCCTGATGTGTCGTTCTGATCCAGTGGTCGCCTCGTCGTTTCCAAACTATTTTGGATTGTATTTTAGTTGATCCAATGGTCGGTGATCTACTGATCTACTATGGTTCAGTTGATAAGATGGATGAATACATCACACATTTGGACAAAGTAACATATATATTTTATCAAACAGTCCCAATGTTGCATTACCTAGGGTAAGGTACGTAGAGTAAGAGTTAAATTTGTTTTAGAAAAAAAATGGTTGTCGTACACTGCAATTGTGTATAGCTAATACTCCTGGACGCTACTGTATTTTAATTTACATATATTATGTATATGTATATCACTATAGCGTGCTCTTTATGGCTTATTAGCTCATCTCCCTTTTAAAAATTGAAACACTTTGGTTTATCTTTTTTTTTACCTTGAAGTTACTTCTTAAGGCTCTCAAAAAACAAGTCTAACGAAATGAGCTCCTTCTCCAAGTTTCTTCTAGAAGCTCTTGAAGTTTAGCTTTTCAGTAAATAAGTTTAGCCCACAAGAATAGGGATTGCGCCCTAGGAATCAAATATCAACCTCATGCTATCTGGAGACAAATTTTATATTAAGACTAGCAATGGTGCTCCCCAAACTATCAATGCTGAGTGGAAGAAGAGAAAATTACAAAGTTGTTGCCAACTCGGGGGCACCAATGACATTCTTAAATTAATTGTCTTAGAGTACTTCCTCCATTCATAAATAAATGTTGTTTTGGATATCCACACGTCTCCAAATACACCTTTAACAACTAATTACTATCAAAATTTATTTATTAAATCCACTAAAAATTTTATATTATGAAAGTATTCTTCAAGAAGAATCTACACATATGATTTTTATGTACTCAATCCAAATAACTTAAAAGATATTCATAACTAAAGTTTTAAATCTTTGACGTGCACGTACTTCAAATGGCCGATATTTGTGACTGGAGGGAGTATCTTATCGTTGATATTAAGTGTCCTAGGGCATTATTTAACTTGAGTTGTCGTGTTCATATGATATGGGTGTAAAAAGACACTGGTAGGAGCATTGGCACCACAATTACAATGTCACACAACCAATCAATTATATTATAAAAACATGGGGCACCACGTTTGCTCTAAAATACATCGAAATTCCAACATTAATCGAAGGAAAAAAGATCAAGTCATATATTTATGTGGACCCAAGCTATAGCGAGTTATATTAAAAGAAAGTTTATGCTTAGATCAAAAGAAAGAGTTCATGTCAAGCAAAACAAGGGCGCATCCAAGTTGTGATTGTTTAGATTAAATAAAATAGTCCATGCTTATATTAAAATAAAGAGCCAGTGTCAGATACAATAGGGCATGTCTAAATTGTAGCTATTTAGATTAAAAGAAAAGGTCCATATCAACTACAACTAAAAATAACTTGTCGGCGACTGGGAGGCAAGCCTCCGCAGGCCGATACGCAGGGGAAGGGGTGTGCGAGACCCGAGAGTGGCCCTGCCCCTTGGACCGAGGCCCGGCGGGTGGCCGGGCGCTGCCGAGGGAAGGACGAGTGTGGTGGCACGAGTGTTTTTATCCTGGTTCGGGCCTCCACTGTCGGATAACAGCCCTACGTCCAGTCTTCGTTTAGTATCGAGTTTAAACGAGTACAAAGGGGGCGAGGCCGAGCTTTGGGAAGCCCGGGCTCACGTACAACAAGTGCTCAAGGCACTATGTATGTTCCTACAATATCTGGATACGAAGAACTACCACCTTAAACTAGAGATCCTACACTAGTGTAAGTGCTCCCACTCTATGATGGCTGAGTGCTCTTCTGTTTGTATCTGCCTTGATTGGTTGGTTGGTTGATTGTGGCCTTTGCGCCTCTTTTATAGGTGGCCCCGGCCACTGTAGTCTGACTCTGCTCCGTTGCGAGACGCCATGTTGTCCCCTGGTCGCTGGTTGTATTCTTCTATCTTGCCGTGCTGCGACATGGCAGACGTACGAGATCCACCGGACAATCGGGCGTGTTTCCCCAACTAACTAGGATCAGTGTTCAGACCGCCACACGGCAATACGTGTCTTTCTCTATGGGGACGGACGATAAGATGACTGTTGACACGACTGGCCACCAACCCGTCATCGGTGGCCGCAGGCAGGCATCGGTACTGCGGTCGCATTTAACTCGCAGTGATATACGGGACCCACAGCGTGCCTGCGCCACTACAGGAATACGAATTATTTTCGTCGGCCAAAAACCGACGAAAATAGGCCAAAAACCGACGAAAACGTCTAGTTTCGTCAACCTGCCGACGAAAATACGCCGACGAAACTAGGTAGACGAAAATAGAATTTGTTTCGTCGGCAGCCGACGAAATTATATTATTTTCATCGGCCCCGCCTAGCTGACGAAATTGAATCTCGATGCCCAGCTGCCAACCCACGTGGTGACGTGGCTTCTTTATTTTCGTCGGCCGAGCCGACGAAATTAAATCACGTGACGTGTCACATTTATTTTCGTCGGCTAGACCGACGAAAATAAGCAATTGCCGTCAGCTTGAATGCTATTTAACTTCGATCGCGGCAGCGAACATCGATCTCATGGTCGCATTTAACTCGCGGTGACATACGAGACCCGCAGCGTGCTGTAGCGTCAGGCAGCTGGCGCATCCACGTTGGGCGAGCCCTGCCGGAAGCTTGGGAGGCGAGAGACCCAAGCTTCGGAGCGGGGAAGCTCGGGCCCGAGCCTGCCAAGCTCGGGTGCGAGCTTTTGAAGCTCGCGCGTGTTCTCTGCTAGGCCGAAGGTAGGTAGTGGGCCGCGTTTCTATGACCGCGTACTTCCTCAACACAACTAAAATTCTGATTAAATAATATTACAAAATTTAATAATTTTATTTTGAGTAAATTGCACCGTAGGTCTTTAATGTTGCCTCGTGTTTTCGCTTAAGTCCAAAATTTCCAAAACTGAATATTTGGATACACGAAGTTGCGTTACCGTTTTATCTAGGTCCAAAGTGATATGGACAAGATGGTTTTAATGACATGGCTGCCTAGTCAGCATAATATCATAATATGTGGCCAAAAATGTCCACTTGTCATCCTAAATAAAAAATAAATTCAAATTAAAAATTCATAAAAGAAATCCTAAAATTCTAAAAAATCTAGAAAACCACTAAAATTCTATAAAACTTTTTAAAAAAATCCTAAAATCTGTTAAAAAACTTTAAGAATTTTAAAATTGTAAAAAAAAAATCTAAAACTTGTTTAAAAAATTAGAAAATCCTAAGAAGCCTTAAAACTTTTCTGAAATTTGTAAAAATATAAAATCTCAATAAAATCCCAAATCTCCTCCATTGCTCTCTCCCCCCTATTTTATTCAGATTTTATATTTTATGAATTTTAGAAAAGTTTTAAGCTTTTTTTAAGATTTTCTAAAATTTTTCAAAAAAATGTTTTAGAATTTATTTTTTCACAAATTTTCAAATTATTTAATTTTTTTTTGCAAAATTCAGGATTTTTTAAATAATTTTAGAGTTTTTAAGGATTTTTATGAATTTTATTTTAATTCTTTTTTTTATTGATTTAGGATGACAAATGACCATTTTTAGCCACACATTATACTGACTAGACAGCCCATTTCATCAAACATATATTCTCCATACCATTTTAGACTTAGTTGAAACGGTAAACAACTTTGTGTACCAAAATATCTAGTTTTGAAAATTTTGGACCTAAGCGAAAACGTAGAACAACTTTAAGGACCGCAGTGCAATTTACTCTTTCATTTTCATGCAAACTTATGAGTAAAAATATTCAGAATAAATTTGAAATAACATTAGTAGTTGGATTTGTATACAAATCTTAACTTAAAGTGGAATTCGGAATAAAAAAATGAGCAATTTATATCCGAATTTATCATGACCAATACGACTACAAATATGAAGCAAATCTAACTATACTAAATTTGTGAATGGGCTATACTAGTGCTTGCCATTGCAATATGACTACGAGTTCTTATATCCATAAAATGTCACTTTAAGATTTGAGGCATAACAAAGTAGGGACGAAAAGGAGCCACCACACTCGACCTAAAGACTATAAATTCCTAATCAATCGAAAAAAAAGACTATAAATTCCTAATCAATCGAAAAAAAGAAAAATATATACCATCAATTTTAATGGGTCTACGTTATAACATTACAAATATAACGAGATTAAATATATGATTACATCCTTTGGATAGACCTGGATTGTATTAGAGTTTTCCATATCCATCCCCCTCTTCGTACTAGTACCTGAGATCTAGCAGTACATTGCAGTTCAGAGCTTGCTGCGCCAATGGCAACTACTTAAAAAAAAAAAAAGATGGTTGAGTAGTTGTCTTATTCTGGTTTCGATCAATTAGTAGCGTTCAAGGGGCTAAAGCAGAGGTCATCTCTGACCACCAAAAAGGCAATCTGAACTGGAATATATGAAGCGACCACGACAAACAATTGCAAACGGCAGCACAGAAAACTAAAGATGGATTACTACAACTAGGCATAACTAATTAAATCGTAAACGTATACATCGCCAGCATAAATGTTCCATATGTTCAAATCATCAGCAAAACCTTGTTCAAACTGATGTAGAGAGCACCAAAATATGAGACAAGGATCGATTGTTTTAGCTTATCAAGGTTGAATATATTAACCTTTTTTCACCGTGTGCACTTGTTGTACAACATTTATTATTACAGTATTAGGATAAAACAACAATGCCAGCTGAACTAGCCTTCTGATCTACAGGCTGATCAACTATTCTAGGCCTCGCTGAACTCACAACAGTACATAAATGCCACGCTAAAGGCTAGGCTTACAATTACTTGATCGATATCAGTTTCAAATGACAGTCATCCAACGTAACAATGTCTACACTGGATGTACTAATATGCCTTATGGAGCTCCAGAGGGGCAAAGGCTTGCTTTAAACATCTTCATTTCTGAAAACACATCATATAAATCAACGATTACACAACTGTTTAGTCACAGGACAAACCAAGAGACTAAAAGAAGTCGCTACTTAGAGCCCTACTGTCAGATCAGATATATATATAGTTTGGCCATGCCAATATATTTGTAACCTTATTTGAATAGTAAATTTCAGTTCATAGCAGCTCCAAACAATGTTTGCGACTGACCACATTATGATTTCAGTGTAACATTTGAATGCTAGAAAGAGAACAACATGGTCCAATTTAAATAAAGGGGTTGAACTGTGACATACCACGCCATTATTGTTGTCCAAGTGAAGGAAACCACCATGGCCTCGGGCATTTGTAAACATGTACAGAGGTCCTGAAGCTGATAAGAGAAGTTGTGTTAAGTCAGGAACTATGGACTAGATATATATATTTCATTTTTAATTTGATTTACTTTGAAGGTCCACAGTTTTCAAGAAAGAGAATGATAGCTTTTGAAACAAACAGAAGAACCAAGCAGTAATATAGCTCAAGATATCAGAACATAAGCATAAAAAGGCAACATAAATCTGAGTAGCAATAATCAACTAGCACATAACATATATTCAACAATCCAGAGTGGTTTTCTCAAATGAAATCTTGAGATGTTGAGAGACCAGGTTTAGTAGATTAGGTTGATTAAGAACAGGAAAAATATGTGACATTTGCTTGCTTTTAAAACTTAAAAGCATTACCATATCTATGACTGAAGTAAGTAATGTCATTATTAATATAAAGAATGTTGTCTAAGATTACCTTCATAGCCACCAAATACTGGATCTTCAGACAGTAAAAGAGGTGTGTCCAGGTCAACAAAACTGCATCCACAAAAAAGAAAACCCACTTTAATGCCTGACTTGACATATACAACATCTGGATCATTCTAACATTACTTTCAGTTTGATCATCGTAATCAGAAAAAAAAAATGCCTAATAGTTTATAAAATAATTTCACAAACATCTGACCTGAAACAACCGAGCCCAGCAGCTAGATGACCAGCAAAGCCCATAGCGATCCTAGTCTCGACCATACCACCAATCATCAGTGCAATGCCAGCTTTTCTTGCTGCATCAATTATTTCAAGGGCTCCAAGAATCCCTAACTTTGCCAGTTTGATGTTAATAACATGAGCCAAATTTCCAAGTATTATTTTCTGAGCATCAAGTAAACTCCGACAGCTTTCATCAGCAGCAACAGCAACTCTATATTTCTCCATGGCAGCAATGCTGACATCATGGAGACCTTCCCAATCATCTCTATGAACTGGTTGCTCAAAGAGGATAGGGGTCACTCCCATTTCTGAAATAAATGACAGTGGCAACAAAATAATTTAGTGAAAGCAGTGGAGAAGGTCAGATGCCCCAAATACAAAACAAAATGGTGACAAAGGCTCAACATATCGAGGCAAGATTAAAAATGAGAAGTCCTATAGTAACACGAAATTTACACGAATACAAACCATTTAGTCTATCAAGAACTTCAATTGCTTGATTAGCCGTGTAACCTTCATTCGCATCCAAGATAAAAGAGCAATCTGGATGGACACGCCGTATAGCCTTCAGAACTTCAATATCCGAGTTCAAGTTTTTCCCGACTTTGAGCTTTAGGGTTTGAAACCCTTGTCCTCGATATTTTGCAGCTAATTGAGCAGCTTCATTTGGTGTCACAATTGGAATCTAAATTCCGAAATAGATGAAATCAAGAATTTTGATGAAGGCAGCCGTAAGATTTCTGGGATCACTGGAGAGGAGGCTGACATAACCATACCGTGATGTCTGTTGTGATACTATCTGATGCTCCTCCAAATAATCTCCACAGAGGAATGCGGATGCTATTAGCAACTGCATCAATCAGTGCCATCTCCACTCCTGCTCTAGCCTTCATTGGAAGAGAACAAAAGTACACATCAAAGAACAAATCTTGTATTTTAAACAGCAGTGAAATACTTGTTTAGCCCTTTCAGAATACCGGAATCATATGATGTACATCTCACCAAATTGAAAGAAAAATATTTAGAGCACTACAGTAGTGTATATGCTAAAAGTAATGGTCAGATCTTATGACACAAGCCAACCTGCTGCGTGAAGGTTTTTTTTTATTGCGGGCTTGTAGCTCACAGAGTCATAGTTCCTTTGCAATTGACAAGGGTTGTTCATGTGGAATTTTCCATAGTGCTGGTCATTCCGTGTGAGAATAAAGGGAGTTGTAACGTAATTTCGTTTTGCTTCTGAGGAAACTAGCGGGTAAGATCATTCACAAAATTCCAGCATAGAGATTAGGCGAGGTACTTGGATAAAAGGTGCATTGACCGTAGAACAATTGTGAGATCCCATCGACATCAAGGCCTAGAATTCAAACAGTACGTTTGTAATCCCACATCACCATCAGGTAGAGCACGCACTCTCTAGCCTCAGATTTGCACAACTGTGTAGAATTTTCAAGGCGAATCTCGTTGTTGTCTTTAAGATGATGCACTCGTCAATCTACTCGAATCAAAGGAAAATTTTGTTAGCTGTCTGACGAGAGGGTCCAGATGTCTCACCGAGGCGAAGGCGTGCCCCGGGAGGGCACAGGTGACGTCCTGGAGCACGGCGCCGAGGGCGCGGCCGGCGCGCCCGCCAGCGCCGCGCACGCCCGGCCTGCCGCGGCGAGCGCGGCCGGCTGGTCCTCGGCCGTGACGGAGGGCAGCACGGGCGCCTCACCCCAGCCGACCGCGCCGCTGCGGAGCTCCACACGCACGGCGACGTTGGACACGGACTCGAGCCGCGAGGACGCGATGGTGAACGGCGCGGCCAGCGGCACGTCCAGCGGGCGCGCCTCGGCCGCCGCCACGTCGACGGAGAAGGTCTCCTTGAGGGCATCGAAGCCGAACGTCTCCACTGGCGGTGGCGGAGGTGGCGGGGCCGGGGACGGAGAGATGACGCGTACGCGGGTGGCGGATGCGGGCTGGCGAGCGACCGGGAGAACCTGAGGCCTGGTGCTCGGGTTGCTGCGGTTCCAGGAGAGCCGGAGGGGCGAGGACGAGGAGGAGATAGAGGTGTCCATGGCCACTGGAGAGTGGAGGTCCGGACGTCGGCGAGATTTGTGGGGGAGTGGACGACGACGACGAGGAGGAGCGCGTGCACGAAGCGCTTCTTTATAGAGTGGACGGTGCGGTGGTGGTGGCGCCGTACACTCAGTCACTGGCAAGGTGGGTCCGCGTGCCACGACGAGAGCACAGGTGGCGTACTGGCGTGGCGGAGGGGACCGCCGCGGCGGTAGCTGACACGTGGGGCAGTGTGCTGGAGATGCCGTCAGGGAATCCTCGACGTGCGGGACACCGTGCCGGCGAGCGAGGCAGCGCTCGGCGAGCGGTTCGTCGCGTAGCCAAGGGAAGCAGAGGCTGCGCCGTGACTCCCGAGTCTCGTGGCCGCTGATCGCGATCCCTCGGACAATCCGACGGATGCCAAAAACGTCCGTTTCGATTGCTTTTCCCCGACGCACACCGGTCCAGCAATAAGCCACACCAACTGTTTTTGCTTTCTCAAACCGTTTCTCAGATGAATGTAAAAAAAAAAACCGTTTCTCAGAACAATCAAAGCTACGCTGAACAAAATATTTTAACTTCTCAAAACTGTTACCACGGTGGTTTAGATTTTCATCAATTCAGTCATTCCAACAACCCAAAAAAAGCATAAGCTTGCTATTATTTAAAACAAGACTATTTCTCACCTATATCGATTGAGGCCGTGAAATCCAAACGGTCTAGATTGCAAAGACAGAGCGGTCCGCCATTGTGCCACTGTAGATAATAGTAGTGCCATTGCACTCAGCTTTTGCTGATGGCTAAACATTGCACCTATCAACAGACAACAAAATCGACTCATCACTTTCAACAAGGGGATTAGATTGCTAAATACGGCTGCTACCGGACAGAATTGCCTGCTGTCATTTTGGGGTCGCCGGCTATGCAGAAATAGTTCTGCCCCTTGGGAACGCCAAGGGGGCCCTTTAAGCCATTTAGTTAAGGTCAGGTTAAGAGATTAGCTCGCACTAGGAGCATCGCTCTATATGATGCAGACGTGGGGTAAGAGCCACATATGATTTCACGAGGCACGAACGCAAACCGTCATTTTCATATGCAAAAATGCGACAACACTCGCACCTAGCAGCTTATTTTTATGGGGTTTTTTCCATATAATAATTGGCTCGGGCTTGTCACTTCCAATTGACAAATAAACAACGTGGGGATGGATTAGCCGTTCGATCGTGCTACAGTGTTTGATCGGACGGCGTGGATTTCATCTCAGGTGGGGACTGACCGCATATATAAAGTATTTCCATTTCTGACCTAGGAGGAGTGATCTATGACGAAAGATGCGGATATTTGAAGCGGTTCTTGCCTGCTCGCCTCGTCCATGTGAATGTCATTGGCACTGGTGATAGTATACTTTCCAGTGTCTTTAGCATCATGTTTTTTTAATCAGTGAAGCTTTATGTCCTTGTCATGGTGGTTAATCAAGTAAGCAAGCAGGCCAAAGCTATCAATGATACCAATAGCATCTTGGCGAGGTCGCGTCCTTCCCAAAAAAAAAAAAAAAGAATCATCGTTGATATTATCTCTTGCAAATCGATTGGGAATTGACAGGTTATGTATAAGTATGTGTTGCAACTAGTTGCAGTACCTGAATACTTTCGTCACCAGCTACGTGCCATTATAAAGTTTTGATTTCGCAGATTTGCTATTATAAAAAGTGAAATATTATAGATGCCATTACTAAGTGCACTTCATTTCAAAACTGCCATTACGGAACATTTGCGGATTATACGAGCTCAATATACGGTGGAAAATATGCTCTGACGGGTGGGTCCCACATGTCATACTCTTCTATCTTCTTCTTCCTCCCATCCCTATCTCCCCCAACTCCAGCCAGTGCCATCGCCCACCAGATCGTGGCGACGTGGGTGGTCTTGAAGCCAAGACAGGCGCCGCTTCTCTCTCTCCATCTCCATCTCTTTTCCTCGCTTCTCTCGTGTGCCTCCTCTTCCTCACCGATGCCATGCCATGCCTACTGCCGCCTCCACCGCCGCCTAGCCCTAGCTCCACCACGCCTCCACCGACGCCGTCACCTCTCACGCCACTTGCCGCCCATTGCCGCGTCGCCCGGCCGCCTCTGCCGCTTCCTCTACCACGTCGCCACCCTAGGGTCGAGGCCTCCCCCTTGCTTCATCTTCATGCCGCTGTGCCCCATCCCAGGCCGCCGCCGCGCTCCATTGGCTTTGTCTCCGTGTCGCCGCATCGCATCAGCCGCCGCCTTTATCTCCGTCTTGGCCTTGGCGGCCTCGCTGCCTAACTCGCCATGTCGACTGTCGCAGCTGCCGGCCTCGTCGACCGCCCCAGCCTCCTCGGCGCCACCCACACCAGCCTTGCCGCCTGACTCGTTGTCACGCCTGGCGCCACCGGACTCGCCTCCCACGCTGGCCTCGCCGCTCGACTCGCTGTCGCACCCGATGCCGCGGCCTTATCTCCACCGAGCCGTCTCCACCTGTGGAAAATATGGGCCCTGGGTATCTAAAGATATACTACTAGACGTACCACCTCCTTGGCCCGAATCAATTGGGCCTTCCACACTACACCATGACACTAAATTCCCGTCAGACATCTGTTGGT
Source organism: Olyra latifolia (assembly GCA_036346145.1). Taxonomy (NCBI): domain Eukaryota; kingdom Viridiplantae; phylum Streptophyta; class Magnoliopsida; order Poales; family Poaceae; genus Olyra; species Olyra latifolia. The sequence goes on along the minus strand of CM070528.1, from coordinate 52,116,060 downwards.
GAAAGTAGGTAATTAGCGACCGACAGTTGGTCGGCAGAAGTTTGCGACACACTATCTGTTGGGAAAAACATTTTTGGAGACTGATTGTTAGTCGGCAATTATGCAGTTTTTTAGAGACGGATTGTGTGTCGACAAAAATAGTTATTCCCGTCACATAGTCAATCGGCAAATGGCATGCGACGGACCGTGGGTCGGTAAACCCTTTTTCTATGGCCCACGCTATAAAATTTGTCAAATTAATACCTAAAAAAAAATTCATCAAATCACAAGGCTCTAGCTCTCTAGACCCATTCCACCGATCTAACCTTCCAATGATCACCACTATTGACCAACAGCCTTTTCGGCCCACACCCCATAGCCTTCTCTGCTGCCCACACCCCTGCTCCTCGGTTCAAGTGTTAGCGACGCGTGCCCCACAACATGCTACCGATTGATACATGCGGCCTTGTTTGATATAGCTATTAAGTTGTGGTAGCTTTTATAAGTTTGAAAAGTTGATAGCCCTTGAAAAGGGACTCTGAGAGTCTAAAAATATTAAAAAATTAGTTACGTATATCTTTTAGAAGAACTACTAAAAGTCTTTAAAATTGATACAAATTGTTACCGTTAGTGACTTGTAAAATGACAAATTTCAAGTTATAGTTTTAAGCTATAACGAACCCGCATTAAAATTGCCGATGGGCGCAACAGATCTTGGTCGGTTTGACTTGCTCGCTAGAAAAAAAGACGCGGAGTAAAAAGGGTAAAGGAAAAACTTGGCGCTGCAAGCGGTTTAGATTAAAAAGACTCCGCCACCGCACCTATTTTTCTATTGGTTTCAGACGCGACGGAAGAAATCAACGCCCGCCTACCTCACAAACCTAGGTCGTTGCTCTCTGCGGCGCGCGCGTCCCTCATCTGCTCGCCGCCGCGTCCTCATCTGCTTTCGGCCACCGCGTCCTGTATTGAGCCAGTGACCCGTGCCGCCCTCCGTCTCGCCGTCGCGGCGTTCACTCCTCCGCCAACGATCAAGTCCCCCGACCTCCGTCGTCCGTCGCTCATCGAAGCATCGCTTCCACGTCCTCCGGAGGTAATGATTCAATTCTATTGTCATCTTTTGAAGAACATTTGGCTAAAAAGAAAGCGTCGCCTTCAAAGCCCCCGATTAGAACCCAAAAGATGGTTTATTTTTCATCAAAACTTCCTCAACCCTATTATAATAAAGTCGCCTCGATGTGCTCTAACGGACTTATGACAACTAATTGATAAGGGTCTTCTATCCAAGCGGAAAAAAAGAGCACTATATGTGACCAGAAGCATAATAGCCCATCAATGCATAAAAATTATCACTCATTTTGCCCAAGAATACATCTGTTTATGAATTTTGAGCATGTTTTTATTCAGTCACTCAAACAGCCTTTATCTACCTTTACTACACAAGAGTATAATTCATAAATTTCAACGATATGGGGTGACAATACACAATGCTAAATTCACTCGCTCCAGATATTCTTCATGCTTATAGTAGGAAAAAAATCGGTTAGGCAAAATTCCTATGAACTAAAACTAAAATGCTCTTTTGAAAAATTGGGGAAATTATTATCCAGAAACCAAATCCATCACACTATTTTGAGCTCAACTAATTCCAATGAATTATGGAAATAAAGATTCCCGTGGCATTTTATTCATGCTATTTTTGGTTAGGTCTTGGAATTTCAATGTCAGCAAAGAATACATTTGAACCACAAATTTGCTGATGTATATTATTTAGAAACCCACAATAGCCCCAAGAAGAAAGTACTGAAACAGAGGAGGGCGGAAGAACAATAAAATATGTGCAAGCTTTCTTTGTCACCTTCACTAGTTAGATCCATTCGCATATGAGGTATATTCATGCCAATCACTACATCCCATTTATATCTCTTGGATCACTACCGAATTTTCATGCTAGGTAATGGTAAAAAGACCTAGTCGATATTCAGAGTAGCCTAGTTCTCAAGCATTTTTCGTTGATGCTTTGAGAAAAATATTGCTACCAACATAATCCGCTTTTCAAGTTCTATGGAATTTTTTCCTCGATACAAATTTCTCCCAAGCTTCAATACGCTAAAAGGGCAAAAAAAAATGCATCCAAATGGAATGTGTACGCATAGTGACATGTTCTACCATCCTAATTAACCTAAATAAGACGACATGCATGCATGAAATGTATGTGAAAAGGGCATTACCAATTCTTTGGAGTAAGATGATGAAATTTCCTTCTATTTATGCATTGGCTAGTTAATGACACAAGATAATTATGAAGGCTTTACCAATATATTGCAAGAAGTCGACTATTTACATGGACTATCGCTTTCTATCTTTATATTAGGTGATGATGGTATTTTTGTTTGCCCAGATGCATGCCATTGGTTGGTAAATCTTCTGATCCCTTTCACTCGGTGTTCGCACTGAGGTCCCGCTCAATAGGTATGTACATCTAGATTTCTTGTTAAATTGAGTATTTCTTGTTATCTGTCACTTGAATGTGTAAATATAAATATGGCTGCATCTCAGGATTGATTAATGAATGATGATGGTTGCGATCTGTGATAATATCTTGATATTTTGAAGGAATGATGTGCTACTTATATAAATTTCATTATTTTGCCTTTACTATGACTGTTAAAGTTTTAGCTAGGGCCCTAAACGTTCATAATTTTTATTAGTTACTTGGAGTAATCATGCCATTTGGAAGCTATGTGGCAACAGATTGTTATAGTTTTGTTTTGTCATGAGGTGACCCCTTTTAGTTATGCATATATAAATATCTAGCATTGTGTATGTGTTTTTTTTGTGGCAACAGATTGTATGTACAGGTGCAACATGGATAAAAGGTGGATGGATCAACCTAGGTAAACTATTTTTAAAAAAAATTCACTAGATATTTGCAATAGTAAAAATTGGGACTAATAAGTTGCATATATATTGCATGTAGGCACACAAAGGTCTATGTAGATGGGGTTGGCAGATTTATAGATTATGCATATAGTAATTCAGCAAAAGGAAACAAAATACTATGCCCCTGTAGAAAATGCGTTAATTCTTTGTGGAGAGATGCAAGTGAAGTGAACGTGCACTTGATATGTGAGGGATTTCAAGAAGGTTATACTAGGTGGACTTTTCACGGAGAAGCAAGCTCCTCTTTTTCGAATACTTATAACAATGATGAGGACAACATAGGAGATGATTTGGATGAGGACAACAACTAGTAGGTTTCTCCTCCTACCATAAATATTTTCTTTTCAATCTAGGATTGTTCTTTATGATTGCTATTCCTCATTTTCAAATATTTAATATGTGGTGTAGGTTGGTAGAGATGTTGTATTATATGCTATCGTGAGATCAGATATGCCTGTGGCTAAGGCAACAATTACATCAACTGATCCAACCACGAAAGTTGAAGGCATTCCACTTGGAAAGGAGTACTATGAAGTTGCTGTGGCTTCGGTGTTTAAAATGGATGCAATCTTACCTCGCCCATTTGATGATATTCAGACTTTGGGTGATGCTCAAGGGATGTGCATTGCATGGCCATGCAATAGGGTAATCTAGATTGCACATTATCTGTATTAATATTTAATTCATGATTTAATATGACTTACTAATTATTTTAAACCTTTGTAGATGAATCATAAAAGGCGACCCCCCTCCTAAGGTGCAGGTACATTTTTATTTTCCTACGGTACTTTTTTTAATAAGTGGTTGATGCATAAACCCTATGTTGTGGGTACCAAAAAAGCCTATTGCTTGGGGTCCTTGCTGCTCAATAGCAAAATTGAATTGTTTCATTTATGTAATCATGATGGTTGATCTGTCAAAGATATAACATTAGCTTCCTTATACATAGCAGAACTTGATATTTCTATTTGCCAACCAAAAGGATGGGTAAAATGCATATTAATTGATGACACTACCTAGGATAGAACACTTCCTAATGAGTGACCATATAATGCATGTATTCACAATGCAACTATACAAGCAAAATAAAAACAGCTAATGAGTGATTGTAAATTATTAGAGAAAACCAAATATATTAAAGCATTCTGACATCAAAGAACTAGAATTACTGTTTATACCCTTGCCCAATTGTTACAATTGACCATACTAGCTTGTCCAATCAGCACCCAGTTCAATATACTCGCTTCTCAGATAACTTAATTGCATATAATCTAGGGACCAAATATAGGAAGAACTTTACCAAGACAAGAGCATATAGCAATAGCTATTCAACCAACATAAAACAACCTGAAAAAAATGTTCCACCCAGTTGACCACCAATTTCACTAAGCCATGCATCTAAAGCCATTAAGTCCATTTGTTTTTCAATTCTTTGATATCTGTGTGTGTAATTTATGGATTTGATATTGCATTTATTAGAACATTCATCATTGTTTATCGTCCTTGAACATATTTTTGCAACATTAAATTTGATTTATAAACAATAATCATCATTTTGTATTCTTCTTACAGCAAAATTCAAGAGACACATCAAGTTGGAAGACATGACGATTCAACTATTTTTTTTTGTTTAGAACAAGTTGGATGATGATGAATGGAATCCTTTTTAGAACAAGTTAGATGATGATAAATGATCATGTTACTTTATATAATATTTTACCTTTTGGACTACTATGAGCTACATAGTTGGATAAATTGTCTTTATATTTTGGGAACATTGAATTAATGGATGACTTATGAAGAAGAATGTGTTTCTTGATTGTGATTTGTCATGAATGGTCAAATTGTACATTTAATTTTGTCATGCATACCATGTCATCTGCTATTTGTTATTAAATTATGATGAAATTGTAATGCCAATAATAGAAATTGCCGACTGATGTCATGCTGGTAAAAGGCATTCAACTGCCATCGATAATATTTATTCCCGTCAAACAATCTGTGAGTGAACATTACTTTTCTCGACAGACTGTGTGATAGCAAATGAATAAATTGCCTACGCACTATCTGTCGGTAATGCAATCTTTAGGTGACAACATGTCTGTCGCCAATAATCACTTTGGCCGACCATATGTCTGTCGGCAATACATTTTTTGTTGGCAAAAACATGTCTGTCGGTACAAACAAAGTCTGTCGGGGAAAACAATGTCTGTCGGTAAATATCGCATTTTTGCCGACTGGTTATCGGCCGGTACTATTATGTCTGTCGGCAAAGGGTTTTCCCGACAGGACTTTAGGCGACCGATGTCTTGTGTCGGTGAAATGTATTACACTATATGGTGCTTTTGTCGACAGATAAAATGTCACTAATATTATGCCATGGTGTAGTGCCAGAAGGCAGGCTTGGAGGCTGGCACGACTTGAGAAGATCTATAAGGAAACGAATTCGTTTCCTACTCGAATACATGGATATAGGCGTAGCCGAATCGGTTATATCTGTATCTTCCATACGCGGATTAGGGATTCTATCTGTAACCCGACCCCCTGCACTATATAAAGGGGGTCCGGGGGCCCTAGTTCGGGAGACAATCACACATCTTACAATTATCATCATCATCCACCATAATACAATCCACGAGCACAGGAGTAGGGTATTACCTCCCCCCGAGGGCCCGAACCTGTATAAATTCGGCTCCCTGTGCTACCATCGTAGTTGTGATCTTTCGCGTCGCCCCCTAAAATACATTGCCGACGCAAATCGTCGACAGTTGGCGCGCCAGGTAGGGGCTAGCGTCACGATCAACTATATCGACTTCGATGGCTTCCATTGGCCGATTCGTCTTCACCTACGCTCCTGGCCAAGGCTTCATCTTCGGAGATCTCGACTTCATCGCCGGTGACTTCGGAAAGCTTCGACAGTGTGAGTTTAACTGTTCGATCCACGACACGGGAGATGGTACGCCACTCCGACCGAGCCTCACCGTTTTGGGATCTCTTTCCTGAATTTCGATCCAGAAGAGATCCAATCTGATGATGATGGTTCCGACTAGCCTCACTGGGTTTCCTTCTTCTGGTCGGGATCCACCACTTCTCTTCACCACCCCTTATCCGACGAAGCATCGAGTGGCGATCGACTCGCCAGATCGTTCTCGATCCGAGCGGGTCACAATCCCTGGCCGTGGTCCGCCTGCTCGATTTGGAAATTCAAATTCTTTGCTTCCCATCGGATAACATGCCGGCTTTTCCAATCCGGGCTAAGGAGCGGGACACGACACATACACGCTGGGACGAGCTTTCTGAGTCAAGACTCGGGGACAACTCTAGCCAGGCCAAATTCCCGAGTGGTTATACCATTCGGACTGGTCAATTCGGCCGAAAGATTCTAGCAGATCTGTTCTGTCGAAACTCAGTCGGACCTCCTCGTGACCAGGGATCCTGCACGTGAGGTGGGAGTTATAATCACTCCCATCGACGAGCCAACGAATCGGGATCGGTTGAGCCTTTCCTTCTCGGAATCCGAGTCGGAAGAGAGCGTCAATGGGTTCCCCGACTTCCGCGGCGTCTACATGCTGGACGGTCAAGCCTCCGGATCGGCCCGGCGCCCCGCAGGGGAGGCAGGAGCCGAACCAAACCGCGAAGGCGGAGAAGACTTGCGCGACCAATTACGCGGTCGCGCACGGAAAGTCCGGAAGGAACTGCTTCAAGTACGTATGGGAGATCACTAGGTCTTCCGTACGCCACAGCAGAATATCCTCGCTTGTAAGATCCTCCTGGACAATGTTGGTCCTTTGCTTGGAGAGAACAATCCCGCAACGCCGATCATGGAACAAATCAAGGCCATGGTGACGGCAACGGCTGTCCAAGGCACTCGGGATCAACCGGTCAACTCGGCCAGAAGCTAGACTGCTACGAGTAGTACTCGGCGCAGTCGGCACACGCGAAGTCGCGGGCAAGACGCTCGCTAGAGTGCAAGCCGCGACCTTCGCCTCGACATCGAAGCCCGGCGTAGGGAGCGAGACGAAGATCGGCACCGCACTCCACCGCGTCGGAATCTCCCCCGACGATCTCCTTCCCCCGGGGAAGGGTTGATCGACGGGATCAAGGCATTCACTCCCCGACTCCGTCAGGTAAACTGGCCCGAGGGATTCAACCCTAAAGGCATTGTGAAATTTGATGGAGAGCGGGACCCCGAGGCTTGGTTGCAAATCTACTCTTTGGCAATCAAGGCCGCGGGTGGAGGATACGACGTGATGGCAAACTATCTGCCTGTCATGTTGACCCCTCCGGCTCAGAACTGGCTCGCGGGCCTTCCAGAGAACTCGATTGATTCCTGGGGAGTGCTTTGCGACCAATTCGTTGTCAATTTTCAGGGCACTTACGAAAAGCCAGGGACCCAGTGGGACCTTTATCAGACTCATCAGAAAAAAAAGATGAGTCATTAAGGGATTCCATTCGACGTTTCACCAAGAAGAAGAACACAATCCCAGAGATCTCAGAGCCGGTCGTCGTCGCAGCCTTCCAGAAAGGTGTTCACGACCCAGATCTAATCAAGAAGATGTCTCGGAAACCCCCGACCACCGTCAAGGAGATATTCTCCTTGGCGGATCGATATGCTACCGCCTCGGACGCCCTAGCCGAGCGTCAAGAAGATCACCCAAGCAAGCATGAAGGCAAGAAGGACAGGCCCGAGTTGTCCTCCAAGAAGGACAAAAAGCGCAAGGGTGAAGAGATGGTAGCGGCATGGATCGTAGGTCGGCTAAGGCCGCCTTGGCCCGCCGACTACAACAAAGTCATGGAGGCGCCGTGTCCCTTCCATCCAAATGGGAAGCACGCGGCTAAAAACTGCAATATCTTGAAGAAGTTCGCTGAGGATCACAACAGCGACGCTCCGAGAGATGCCAAGTAAGATGATAAGCGTGACCTCCCAGTATGACGCTTACTAAGAAACCGAAAGGAGCTCAACTACATATTCGGGGATCGGATGCGTATGAGTCCAAGCGTAAGCAAAAGCTTACCGATCGGGAAATCAACGCAGCCATTCCGGTGACCCTCGAGTATCTCCGGTGGTCTGAAGTTCCGATCATATTTGATCGCTCAGATCACCCAGATCATGTCCCTTGCCCAGGAAGATATCCACTCATCTTGGATCCTTTGGTGCGGGGCGTCCGACTGTGCAAGGTCCTGGTTGACGGCGGGAGTGGATTAAATATCCTTTTCGCCAAGACTCAGGGCAAGATGCAGATCCCAAGGGCGGCGCTCCAGCGGACAGACGCGCCGTTCCATGGTATAATTCTGGGAACCTCGTCGGTGCCAATTGGGAAAATCACTCCTCCTGTCACCTTTGGCACTTGGGATAGTTACCGGACGGAGAACCTCAGCTTTGAGGTGGCCGATTTCGAGACTGCGTATCACGCGATCTTGGGAAGGCCGGGCTTGGCCAAATTCATGGCCGTCCCGCACTACACCTATCTGGTTATGAAGATGCCAGGTCCACGGGCGTGATCACGGTCCGTGGAGATGTCAAGTTTTCTCACCTCCTCGACAGGGAAAGCTGCGACTTCGTCTAGTCGGTCGAAGCGGCTGCCGAGTTGGACGAGATCCGGCGGGCGGTCACCACTCTCCGCAACAAGGGCAGCGACATACCGAATAAGAAACCATCTAAGTCGGGCATCAAGCCTGACGAAGATGTCAGGCATATTTCGCTCGACCCGTCCGATGCAACCAAAACGGCTCTGATCGGGACAGGGCTCGATTCGAAATTGGAAGACACGCTCGTCACCTTCCTCCAAGAGAACCAGAGCATATTCACCTGGAAAGCATCTGATATGCCAGGTGTCCCCAGGGAGGTGATCGAGCACTCCTTGAACGTTCACGACAAGGCCAAGTCAGTTAAGCAGCGGCTGCGCCGATTTGCGCAAGATCGGAAGGAAGCCATCAAGGCGGAGATCACCAAACTTTTAGCCGCCGGCTTAATCCGGGAGGTGCTCCACCCCGACTGGCTGGCAAATCCGGTACTTGTGCAGAAGAAGAATGGGACTTGACGCATGTGTGTCGATTACACCGACTTAAATAAGGCATGTCCCAAGGATCCATTTGGACTTCCTCGCATCGACCAAGTGGTTGACTCCACCGCCGGTTGCGAGCTTCTAAGCTTTCTGGATGCATACTCGGGCTATCACCAAATTAGCTTAAAGGAAGAAGATTGTATCAAGACTTCGTTCATCACTCCGTTTGGGGCCTTCTGTTACGTCACAATGCCCTTCGGACTGAAGAACGCCGGCGCAACATACCAGCGTTGCATTCAGCGATGCTTCCACAACCAGCTTGGGCGCAATGTGGAGGCATACGTTGATGATGTCGTCGTCAAGTCTCGGGTAACCTCTGATTTGGTCATTGACCTATCAGAGACATTCGAGAGCCTGTCGGCGTACCACATGAAGTTGAACCCGGAGAAGTGTGTCTTCGGGGTCCCTTCGGGAAATCTTCTCGGATTCGTGGTGTCTCACCGTGGAATCGATGCTAACCCGAAAAAGATCAAGGCCATCATGGAGATGGCACCCCCAACGTGCCTAAGGGACGTTCAGCGTCTTAGTGGGTGCATGGTTGCGCTCAATCGTTTCATCTCGCGACTCGGCGAGCGTGGATCGGTCTTCTTCAAGCTATTGAAGAAGCAACATGACAAGTTCGTCTGGACACCTGAGACACAGAAGGCCTTTGAGGATCTCAAATTGTTCCTCACCTCGCCACCTGTCTTCGCATCCCCCTGTCACAGGAACCACTTCTACTACACATTGCGGCCACCACTCATGTAGTGAGTCTTTGCGGTGGTAGTGGAACGGAAGAAGAAGGACGCTTAAGGCACAACGCCTTGGTCTACTTCGTCGTAAGTATTGGGCGAGACCAAGGTACGCTATCCATAGGTGCAGAAGCTTCTATATGCGGTCCTCATCGCCTCTCGGAAGCTGAAGTACTACTTTCAAGAACATCCAATTTCGGTGGTCACCTCTTTCCCTATTGGAGAAATTCTCCATAATCGGGAAGCTACTGGGAGGATCGCAAAGTGGTCGGTGGAACTCGGGGCTTTCGAGCTTTCGTTCAAGCCACGCAGCGCCATTAAGTCACAAACACTCGCCGACTTTATCGCCGAGTGGACGGAGATGCACTCAAAGAACCAAGAGGTCGAGCATCGAACATGTACTTCGATGGATCTCTCCGACGGCAGGGCGCGGGGGCTGGCATCGTTCTCATATCACCTGGAGGCGAGCGACTCAAGTACGTCCTCCAGATCTATTTTTCAGCCTCAAACAACGTAGCCGAGTACGAGGCGCTCATCCAAGGTCTCCATATTGCCATATCGCTCGGCATCCGACGATTGGTGGTTCGCGGAGACTCCTAGCTTATGGTGAGCCAAGTGCAGAAGGACTGGTCTTGTGTCAACGACAACATGACCGCCTACTGTCAGGAGGTCAGGAAATTGGAAGACAAGTTTGACGGGTTGGAGCTCATACATGTCCTGCGTCGAGACAATGAGACGGTGGATGAACTCGCAAACCTGGGCTCCAAACGGGCGCCAGTTCCGGTTGGGATTTTCGTCCAAGAGCTCCACGCCCCGTCCATCACTCCGCAGGAGCAGCTACCCCAACCTGATGAGCAGCAATCCGAGATAGAGGTGCTCGCCCTTGACTCGGATTGGATGAAGCCTTACCTGGAGTACCTGCAAGAAGAAAAGCTTCCCGATGACCGGGGTCTGTTGAGCAAATCCAACGTCGGAGTCGCAACTATGTGGTGCATGAAGGGATCTTGTATCAACGAAGCGTCTCCGGCATACTTCAAAAGTGCATATCTGAGTCTGAAGGACGCGCCCTGCTGCGCGAAATTTACTCAGGCATATGCGGACATCATGCTGCATCAGCTACGTTGGTTGGAAAAGCCTTCCGACAAGGATTTTACTGGCCAACCGCGGTCTCTGACTCAAAGAGATCGTCCGCAAGTGTGAATGTTGTTAGTTCTTCGCCCGGCAGATTCAAGTGCCGGCTCAGGAACTTCAGACGATTCCCCTCACCTGGCCGTTCGCTGTCTGGGGGCTCGACATTGTCGGACCCTTCAAGAAAGCACCCGGTGGTATTGAACATATCTTCGTCGCCATTGATAAGTTCACCAAATGAATTGAAGCCAAACCCGTGACCAAGATTACGGGGCCAAAGCCACCGAGTTCTTCCAGGAGATCATCGGTTGGTTTGGCGTACCAACTCGGATCATCACGGACAACGGCTCTCAGTTCAAGAGTGACGAGTTTCATAGTTGGTGTGAAGATGTGGGCATAAAGATTTGCTTTACTTCGGTGGCACACCCACGAAGCAATGGGCAGGTCGAGCGCGCGAATGGCATGCTTCTACAAGGTGTCAGGGCACGCATCTTCGATCGGCTCAAACCCTATGCGGCGAAATGGATGAAGAAATTGCTTGCCATACTCTGGGGCTTCGTACAAGCCCCAGTCGAGCTACGGGGCAGTCACCCTTTTTCCTCGTATATGGGTCTGAGGCGGTCCTTCCCACGGAGCTACAGTTTGGATCGCCCCGAGTTCAGAGGTTCAACGAAAGCGATTCAGAGGCCAGTCGGATTGACGATCTCGACCGACTGGAGGAAGCTCGGGACGTTGCCACAATTCGGTCAGCTAAGTACCTCCAGGGCTTGCGTCGTTATCATGATCGTAATGTGTGAGATTGAGCCTTCTCGGTTGGAGATCTGGTCCTTCGAGTCAGTCAATCGAGTGGCCATAAACTTTCTCCACAATGGGAAGGACCGTACATCGTCGACTCTATGACACGCCCGGGGGCTTACCGGTTAAGGCGAGAAGATGGCGCTCTCCTGGACAACTCATGGAACATCGAGCGATTGCGTCGGTTCTATACCTGACGACTGTTGTAATCCATGTTTACAATCAAATAAAGATAAGTTTTCACTCACATCATCTTTTATGCTTGCACAATTCAGTTTCTGACTTGCTACTTATTTGCGTTTCAATTAAGTAGTAAGTCGGGGGCTATACCTAATTAGGTGCGCAACCGTGCACCTAGTCCCTCACCTAGGATTCAACTTGACTTGCTCGCTAATCAGACCCTGATTAGCTAGTAAGTCGGGGGCTACACCTAATTAGGTGCGCATCCGCGCACCCTTTTCACTTTATTGAGTCCGACTTACTCATTGGTCGGAATCCGACTAGTGTGTAAGTCGGGGGTCATACCTGATTAGGGGTAGTCTCCACCACACATTCTTTTCTAAACTTAATTGGCTTTTTTCGGTTCGAGCTAACGATAAGCCTAAGCATCAGTCGTCCTGAGTAACGAAACTCTTGCTCTCTAGCAACACTCATGCTTCCGGGTCGCGTTATCGGATGTAGGGCTCCGTGCGAACTCCTAACGCTAAGGAACTTGATGCGCTGGGCAGAGTGCTTAGCGAAAGGGACCAAGCTTGCTTGGGCGGAGCGTACTACTCGGGTCGTAAAAAATTGATTAACTTACATTAAGACGTAGTAAAAAAGAGAGAAGGAAGCATCACATATTTAGAATGAACAATTTTATTTCTTAATGGCCCGCGAGCCGTTTACAGGATATGGCGGCAGGCGTATGCCTGCGCCCTAATGATCAGGTCCATCACCCCGGCGAGGTCCGGGGCGGCGTCAATCAGAGCTTCGGCGATAGCGGCGTCGCGGGCGCGGGAGTGGACCAGGGCCTCCACGATCACGTCGGTCACCTCGGCATGGGCCGGGACGACTTCCACCAAGACCGCGACGGCGGCGACGTCGCGGGCGCGGGCCTCTTCTTCGGCCATCTCGGCGAGCGCGAGGTCAAACTCCGCCCAAAGCTTCGCCAACTCTTCATCAGCCATTGGAGCAGGAGGAGATGGAGGGATTCAAGAAGAAGTCTGGTGAGGAGCGGTCGCAATGACGGCCTCTCTTTATAGCCAAAATCGGGGAAGTCGAACCGGTTTCGGGAATAATGGCGTCGGGAAGTAGCCCCGATGAAAACAGTCCCTGGGATTTGATGTAAAGGTCTCTGGGAACACGGCGCTGCATTCAAAGCGACGCTTGGTCTTCCGGCGAAGTGACGCTGGGATGACTCGTGGCGGCAGGAGATAAGCGCGCATTCATCAAAAACTGCGGGCGACGTTTCGGCTTCGTGCTTTGCGGGAAGAAACAAAGCCCTAGATCTACTATTGCAATATTTGGGCCCAGACTTAGGTTCCAGAAGGCACGCACCATGTGGGCCGAAAGTTATGCGTTGCTCACATACGGGTGTGACCGGACCGAACCTAGTTTGGAAGAAGGGTGCGCCCCTGGTTGGGCCTTATGCCAGTTATCAATCCTTTGATGGCTGGGCGTTTCCCAGGTAATTAACTCAGCTCTTGGTGTACCTCTTGGAGTCAATGACTGGTCTGATTTTCTAATCAGATTAGGCGCCGAAGAGTTACCTCTTCAGTTAGGTCTCAGTGGCATATCTCCGGATCGTTTGTCGCCAAGACAAACACCACTAGGAGGACTTCAACTTGGAGGCAGGCGTATTCCTCTGGGGATCACTAGCTTGACTCCGCACTAGTCGGGTCGGGGCGCCTAAATACCCTACGCAAGTTGTGGCATATCCCATGCTGGATCGAATGTCGAGCTTTGCAAGCCAGGCTTGAATGCCATAAGTTGTAACAGGGAGGATAACGTTGGGTGGCACTGATTACTTGGCAAAATCCACTTTTCTGTTATGCCTCTCCATGGGGCCATTAGCCAGCATTCCGATCCGTCGGGCTGGGTGCCAGGCATCTTTAATAACTTGAGAATTTTCTTGAGTTCTTTGCAACTGTGTTGTTTGATCAACAGGTTACTCGGCGAGCAGACTCCATCAGCCAGACGAAGAGTGACGTCACTCGGGTAACATCCGAAGGACTGCGAGCTGAGCCCCGGATCAAGACAACCCAGTCCCGAAGCACTCGGGGGCTACTGTGGAAAACATGGGCCCTGAGTATCCGAAGATATACTACTAGACGTACCACCCCTTGGGCCGAGTCAATTGGGCCTTCCAGAAGGCAGGCTTGGAGGTTGGCGCGACTTCAGAAGATCTACAAGGAAACGAATTCGTTTCCTACTCGAATACATGGATATAGGCGTAGCCGAATCGGTTATATCTGTATCTTCCATACGCGGATTAGGGATTCTATCTGTAACCGGACCCCCTGCACTATATAAAGGGGGTCTGGGGCCCCTAGTTCGGGAGACAATCACACATCTTACAATCATCATCATCATCCACCATAATACAATCCACGAGCACAGGAGTAGGGTATTACCTCCCCCCAAGGGCCCGAACCTGTATAAATTCGGCTCCCTGTGCTACCATCGTAGTTGTGATCTTTCGCATCGCCCCCTAAAATACATTGCCGACGCAAATCGTCGACACCACCCTGGCGGCTCGCGAGGAGAAGGCAGGGAGCAGAGGGGCGGCGCAAGTTGGCCGGAGTTAGGGGAAATGGGGATCCGTGGGCCTTATCTCAACATCTTCGCAGTATACCGCTTCGTTGTCGTCGTAGCCGTCGCTTCTATTAGGAAACCTATTCGGTTACGGGCACTCCAAGCCATATCCGGATAAGTCTATCCGTGGACCTGCCAAACCCTATGAACCAGCACTATAAATAGGAGAGAGATCCATCCATTGTATACACATGAAAGCAATAAAGAATCCGTTCTCTCCCTACATCTGTGTTGATCTACTTTGTGCATCCGTTGTTCTCGCCATCGTTCTACGTCGTTCATACGAATCAGCAACCTCGGACTACACCCGGTAGCGTGGTTGCTCAACACGTTATCAACACGATCGCTCTTGAAGGACGATCCGCGAGGAGAAGAAGGCGACGAACGATCTGCATCGAGCCATCCTCACGCCGGCTTCCACTCGGATAGCCGAAAACAGCCCCTGCGACTCTCGTCCCACGCGATACCACGAATCCCGAAGGTTGATCACGCAGATCAAAAGATATTGCATTGAATTGAACTTTGAGTAAGTAGATCAGATCTATTTTGAAAAGAATTTTGGAGATCGGCTTTGCTGGATCGCTGGCCACACCGAAGGCCATGTCCACACACGCACGCCACGCCGTGTGATGTTTCACGCACCGCGCGCCGCGAAGACGCCGCCTCGGCGAGCCATCGCTCGCCCCCCGTCGCACTCGCCGCGTGTGCGCGCGCGCCGCGTCGCCGTCTCGTCTGTCGTGCTGCTATGAAGCTCCACGATGGCCACGTCCGCCCGCGCCAGCCGCCGCTCGCGGGTCCCTGCCACCTCGGAAGGCAGCGTCGAGCGGTCGGCGGGCTAGGGAAACCCTAGCCGTCCAAGCTTCGGCCGAGTAGGGAGCAGGCCGCCTGAGCCGAACGCTCATGGGCCGCGCGTGGGGAGCAGGCCGCCGAGCCGGGCAACGTCACGGGCCGGCCGTGGCCACCCAGTAAATCGCGAGAAAGCAAGCAGGCCGCACGGGACGCAATCACATGGGCCGGCTGAGCAAACCAAGCAGGCCGCACGGGAGGGAAATACTCGGGCCGGCTGAGCAAACCACTAGTGCCGCCCCAGATCATGGGCCGATTTGGGCCACTGGCCACACGGGGAGGAGGAGGCGCACTGAAGCGGGCCTCGCGCAAGAAGCGCGCCAAAGCACGCTGGCCCGAGTCAGGCCACCTCCATAGCAGGCCGGCTCATCCGTGCCGGGCCAACCCCAGTAGACCACGCGTGAGCGTGATGAATAAAGAAAAAGGCCGGGCCGGTAGAGAAAAAGAAAAGAAAACAAAGAAGGAATTGGGCCACGGGATTTGCAATTTGAACCCTGATCTTTTTGGAAATTACCTTAAATTCTTCCAAATAACGAATTTTAGTCAGAAACCCCTGCAATTTACAGAAATTATGAAATTGAATATTCTGGCTATTTATACTTTCGGGAATTATTGTTTTATTCCTGTTTTGCAATAGGAGTGATTATTTACTGCTGTTAATTACTTCTATAATCGTATTAGCATCATTATACTGAAAATACCGAGGATTTATACATAGATCCATGTCACGCAACACACACTGATTACCTGAAGTAATCTCATGCTATGCAGATGTCTGGCATCGTCAGCCGTGAATTTGAGGAGTTAGCCCCCATGGCCGAAATTACCTCACTTGGGCTTCGGACGTAAAAATTGTGCTTGGAAGTAAAAATCTCCGCGCCGCCATTGGCATAGAAGCGGGCTCTACTTCTCCAGCACAAAATGATCAAGCACTGCATTTTATCAGGCACCACCTGTCCAGTACCCTAAAGAATGAATATATGGCTGTTGAAAGTGCTATTGAACTTTGGACTGCACTTCAGAAGTGGTTCGAAAAGCTCAAATACACTATACTGCCACAAGCACAACAGGACTAGGCACGCCTGAGATTTGCAGATTTTAAAACCGTGGCCGAGTACAATTCTGCTTTACACAGGATTGTCACAAACCTTACTCTCTGTGGTAAGCAGATATCAGAAGAGGAGAAAATAGAAAAAAAACCCTCTCCACCTTCCACCCGAATGCCATTAAGAGTGCCCGTAACTACCGTCAAAAAATTTCACGACATTACGATGAGTTAATTGACGCTCATGCAAGTCACGGAATCTCGGGATGAAGTCTTAAAGAAGAATTTAGTCTCACAGCACTGGTCAAAGCATTGAAGTCAATGCAAGCAAGTACCGTGCCGAGAAACCCAACCAAAAAAGAAAGGGAAAAGGTGAAAGGGAGAAGGCTCGGCCCGAAAAGAAAGAAAAAGTCCGAATCCCAAGGCAAGGAGAGGCCACCATCGAAACCATACGGTCAACAAGACCAAGTGTGCTACAAGTGTGGTATCTGGGGCATTGGTCAAGATCGCCATGAATCAAAGAAGGCGATCGGCGAATACCAAGCCAAAAGGAAGAACAAAGAAAAGACAGAGACGCACCTCGCCATCATGAACAATGATGAAGATGACCTCCTAGGGAGGAACTTAAAGAACCGAGGGTCTCAAAGAAGTCTCTTCAAGACAAAGAAGCTACTACCAAGGAGGTAGCAATAGTGATTTATGACATGGAAGAAGAGATAGCTGCAAATGTAGAAGCATGTTTCACTGAGTCTATCTAGTGCATTGTTTAGCAGCATTAGTTATTTTGAATTTGTGTGGTTGCTTTAGCAGACATTTGTGATATTTATGAATGTTGAAAACTCCGGGGGAGTAGACCCTTAAATTCTCGTTGTCATAATGTACTTTATTTTCAGTATATTCTATGAATGCTTGCAATATGAATGATAGCCTAATTGAAATTATATGTATCTATATAGTGTCCATATGGAGGAGATATGCATAGTTGATAGTGGAACAACTAATAGCATTTTAAGAAAGACTAAATATTTTGAAACTATTAAGAAGAAAACCAGCAGTATAACCACAATTGCAGGAAGTGGTTCATGTATAGTAGGCTCTGGTCAAGCCACAATCATACTGCCTATGGGTACTCCACTGAAAATTAATGAAGCTTTGCTGTACCCCGAATCCACTAGGTCTCTCTTAAGCTTTAAAGACATCCGTGCCAACGGTTTCCACGTTGAGACCACTGAAGAAAATGGCAAAGAATTCATGTGCATTATGAAGCACGATGGATGTGAAAAAAGAATTTTAGAAAATTTCCTTCATTCAAAACTGGGCTATACCACACTAGAATTAAAGCACCTGACAAATACACTTCTCTTAAAACTTCTTTTAGGAGTGCTGAACTCTTCTCTTTTTGACATAGTAGACTTGGTCATCCAGGCTTACGGATGATGAGAAATGTAATTACCAACTCTCAGGGCCATGGAATTAGTGTAAAGAATTTCCCTAATTAAGAAGACTTCATATGTCAGGCATGCGCCACTGGGAAAATGATCACTAGGCCCTCGACCATGAAGGTGCAAGATGAAATCCCCGCGTTCCTTGAGCGCATCCAAGGGAATATTTAGAGCCCTATTCAACCCCTATCAGGTCCTTTTAGGTACTTCATGGTGCTCATTGATGCTTCCTCGAAGTGGTCAAACGTAAGTTTACTCTCGACAAGAAACCACGCATTCGCAAAACTGATCTCTCAGATCATAAGGATTAAGAATGCATTCCGGATCATCACGTGAAGTCCATTCGCTTGGACAATGCCGGCGAATTTACTTCGAAGGCATTTGATGATTACTGTATAGCATCGGGAATCAATGTAGAGCACCCAATGCCACATGTCCACACTTAGAATGGACTAGCAGAAGTCCTGATTAAAAGGATCAAATTCATAGCAAAGCCGCTCTTGCAGGGTTGTAATTTACCGAACACGTGTTGGGGCCACGCCGTCCTACACGCAAAGAAAGATTATTGAACTATAGACCGTCGTACAACATCCACTCACCAATGCAACAAGTTCGGGGATCACACCAAAATTTCCCATTTAAGAAAATTTGGATGCATGGTGTATGTACCGATACCACCACCACAAATGACACTATGGGCCCTCTCCAGAGCTAGGGATATACGTTGGTTATGATCGATGTCCATAATCAAGTATTTAGAACCCTCGACCGTAATTTGCATACCGTCTGCTTTATTGATTGCATCTTTGACGAGGATAATTTCCCGTCATTAGGGGGAGATAAAGAACCCTTAACAGAAGAATGCCGTGAAATCATCTGGCAAACCACCGGCATTCCCGCACATGATCCCCGTACTAGAGAAGCAAACGAAGAGGTCCAGAAAACCGATGGATGTGGTCACAGCTTATCTTTACGGTAATCTGGACTCTGAATTGTACATAAAAATACCTGACGGCATGCCAACCCCGAATAAAAAGAAGAAAGAATTATATTGTGTAAAATTGCAGAAATCCTTATATGGATTAAAGCAGTCAGGAAGAATGTGGTATAATCACTTGAGCGAGTTCTTGAGCAAGAAAGGCTATACGAATAATGAAGACTGTCCATGCGTTTTTATACAACGATCACAAGATGATTTTTGTATAATTTCGGTTTACGTGGATGATTTGAACATCATTGGCACTGATGATGAAATTGAAGAAGCAAGCTCATATTTGAAATCTGAATTTGAAATGAAAGATTTGGGTAAAACCAAATTTTGCTTAGGCCTTGACTTGAGCATATGCCGATGGAATACTCAGACACCAAGCGCCTACACCTCAAGGTGTTGGAGAGGTTTAGCTTTGACAAGACGTACGCATCAAGAACCCCGATGGTCGGAAGGTCATTACAAGCAGACCAAGACCCATATCGACCTAGAGAAGAGGGGGAGAAAGTCCTGGGATCGAATTCCCATACTTAAGTGCCATAGGAGCGCTCATGTACCTAGCAAACAAGACACGGCCCGACATTGCGTTCGTAGTAAACTTATTAGCAAGGTATATCTGAGCCAACGAAGGCATTGGAAAGGGTAAAGGACATCTTCCGCTATCTCACGAACAATCGATCTTGGACTATTTTATAGAAGGAACCAAGATATGACTTTGGTCGGATATGCAGATCTGGGTTATCTTTCAGATCCGCTGCCATTAAGTCCCACACGGATATGTCTTCTGTGTGGAGGGACCGCATATCATGGAAGTCGCCAAAGCGATACACTTGTGTCAACATCGACTAACCATTCGAAATCATTGCATTGTATGAGGCAAAGACGTGAATGTGCATGGCTTCAAGAATGACATTTCACATTCTCCAGTCATGTGGATTGCAAATAGAACAAACCCCTACTATCATTTATGAAGATAATGCAGTATGTGTCGCACAAGTACAGACTGGATATGTAAAGAGCAACCTCACTAAGCATATAAACCCCAAGTATTTTTATGCACATGAGATGCATAAGATGAATGAAATCAATATTCAGCACACTAAGTCGTGCGAGAATCTCGCAGATTTGTTCATTAAGTCCTTACCTGCATCTACCTTTGAAAGATGCATTAAAGGCATAGGAATGATGAGACTTAGAGAAGTGCAGAATTCAGGGGGAGAAACTTCACATATTTTTAATTAAATCTTGAACCAGAAGTTTAAGTACCCAACTATTACATTGAAGTAACGAAGCAATGTTGGGTGGATTTGTACTCTTTTTCCCTTAAGTGAGTTTTCAAAGAAGTTTCTCACATAAGGTTTTTAATGAGGCATATCCGTGCGCACAGCGAGCGTATGCTATGCACTCTTTCTCCAAGGATTTTTCCCACTGGGTTTTTATGGAGTTTTGATGAGGCATATGCATTACGCGGCAAGGTCTAAGGGGGAGTATTAGGAAACCTATTCGGTTACGGGCTCTCCAAGCCGTATCCGGATAGGTCTATCCGTGGACCTGCCAAACCCTATGAACCAGCACTATAAATAGGAGAGGGATCCATCCATTGTATACACATGAAAGCAATAAAGAATCCGTTCTCTCCCTACATCTGTGTTGATCTACTTTGTGCATCCGTTGTTCTCGCCATCGTTCTCGTCACAAGATACTGAATCGGCAACCTCGGACTACACCCGTAGCGTGGTTGCTCAACAATTTCCTCCGCAAGATCGCATTGTTTCTTTGTTTTCCTCTCGATCTTTGCTAGCTTGCCGTTGTGCTGCTCCGGCGAATTATCTCACTCGCCATGCCTCAGGCTGATCCGGAATCATCCGTTTCGCGGCGTCGCCGTCGTGCTTTCGCTGGCCTGCCCCATGCTCTTTCGCCGCCTCGCCGTCGTCGCCGCTGCCGTCGAGACTGTTGCTTCCGGTGCTGAAGTTTATGATGACGATCCACGAGCACCTGACCCTCATTCAAGGTATGTACATCGTCGGCATGTTCAGTCCGATGGAATTGATGATGCTGCATTGAGGATAGGCATTGGAGATGCTCGCGGTGCCGTTGCTGTTCTGCCTGACGTTGGCTCCTGCGCTCTGCACTCTGGCGGTAATGTGTTCGAAGTTGCCGATGGCACCCGTTGTTCCTCTGATGATGTTGCCAGCACCAGTAGCCGGCCATGGATTCTTCGGCGTTCAGATGAGGCATTCGGTAACAACCGACTAGCTCTCAATCTTTTTCATCTTCAGTTTGGATCACTCATGACGTCCTTTTCTTTTTGTCTCAATTGTTTCATCCACTCAGAAGCTAATACTATAGTTAGTATTAAGTGTTATCCTTTAGTTTTTTCTCTATCTAGAAGCGGAATAGAATAACCCGGTTGAAGGGCAATGATCATACGCTGTATTTCATCCATTCAGACTATAGTTAGCTAACATCCAGATTGACTAACGGCGTACATGGTTTATTTAAGCAATGACTGGAACCTTGTCAGTTGGATACACACTAATTTAGGTTGCGATGCATGAGAGAGAAGTTCATTCCCTGGATCAGTTGTCTCTAGCAGATGTTAACTATATTATGTGATGTGTCTCTAGCAGATGTTAAGACCTGAAACC
The DNA here is from genome assembly GCA_036346145.1 of Olyra latifolia. Classification (NCBI taxonomy): domain Eukaryota; kingdom Viridiplantae; phylum Streptophyta; class Magnoliopsida; order Poales; family Poaceae; genus Olyra; species Olyra latifolia. The sequence goes on along the minus strand of CM070528.1, from coordinate 52,094,657 downwards.
TATGCGTTCATGCATTACTTCGAAATACCGTTATCTCCTCCAAAAATTTTCCTCATTATGTTCACTACCTATAAAAGAAAAGGAAAAAAGTAGTTTCCATACCAACAATGCCAGCGCTAAAGATGACAACAAACAGTTAAGATAGCCGCTCGCGCGCGCGGGCGCGCTAACCAATCTAGTATAAAACAAGCCGGATTTGAATTGAATTATTGGAAATAAACTGAAACATGGACATCTATCTAATAGGTAGGTCTTGCAGTCACAGACTCACACTATCCTTTTATCAACAGATAACTTCAGTTTATACAGCTTACAGTGCTATCTAACGGTTGGGTTTTGTCCCTCCACATGGAGATGAATATGCAGCCCAACAAACCCAATTAATTATGTCTATTGATGCTTGTGTGAATGGATGGTTAAGATGCTCTTTTGAGAGAGAGGAGAGACCTAAAAACCCTAACCACCATTTCTCCAAGTGAGTGCTCTTGCTGCTGTTGCTAAGAATTGAGAGCAACTCATTCACACCTAAAGTGAGAAGAGAAGAGGAGAAGGAGAGGAAATCTGTCTAGATCGGTTTTTCCTACGTGATCTTCATCAAACTTATGATTGGAGAGACAAACGTGGGTGGATCGTCACCAAATCTGGTCAGTATATTTTTAACTTATTGCTCTCTGATTTGTACGGTTGGATTGAGGATTGGATCTGTGGAGAACCTAATTTAAGAGGAGTTAAGTTAGTTCGGGTTGCAGCAAGTTCAAATTCGCGTAGTTTTGAGAGTTGATTAATTTGAGAGGTCAAACGTTGTCGATTGGGTCTGAAATTTGGACATCATGTTAAGGACTCATTGAACTATATTTCTACCAAGTTTTATGTGCTCTAGATTTGTGGTTTGCAATATATGAACTGATCTCCGAGGTGGACAGAATCTGTGATCTGTTTTTCAGCGTATTGTAATTACCTCCTGATACCTCTTGTCATGTGTGGCTATGGTGTATGATTGTGCTAAGTTTGTAACTTGATGATGGTAGTGTTGTTGTTGTAATCTCTAGAGGTTCTAGAGAAACTCCATTTGTAACCACCGTTGCTAATTGGAAGTTTGGAGTGAACTGGCTGGTCCTACTGTTTTTTATTCCTCACCTTGAGAAAGTTTTTTCCACGTGAATCACTGTGTTAATTGTGCATGTGAAGTTATTTATTCCGTAGCTAACTTGTTGGTTGAACCTATCCTTAATGTTCATGACAAGGAGTTTTGATTGTGCCTACTCTTGTCCAATTCCAAACACTAACCGGGCACAGGCAACACTGTGGTGAGTGCAAAAGAAGAGTACTTGTTCAAGAGTTATTCTGAAAGAGCCTTTCTTGCAGTACTTGTTGTTCCTTGTTCAACATATTTATCACGTCGAATCTTTCTCACTTGTAAACAAACTTGATTTCCCAATCGGTCATAAAGAACTTCCAACACCAGCTAGGCTAGGCCAACTTGAAACTATCCTACCATTATCAGGTTCTAAAAAAACATACCAGTGTCGCTAATAGGACTGATCGGTTTTAACCGGCCAATAAATTCATATAAAAAATTATCAGTGATAATCGAGGTCCGAGTACCAAGCGCTGCAGCGCTAAAGTACGAGCCTCGTGAACTAGCTATTGTCTCTCCACGAGGTTCATACCAGGCGCTACGGTGCTAAAGTATGTAACCCATGCCATGCTCTAGAAAAAGCTCGGATCATCCAAAAACATCAAATTTTATCAGCTGATTTTTTTGACAAAATTTTGGCAAATTTTGGATAAATTTCATTCAAATTAAGGATTTCAAAACTGATCGATAAAAAGATGCTTGATTCTACCTGAAAATAGTCATTCTCGAGCCCAAGCAACGCACATTTCGCCAACGAAAGAAGCTAAATACAAGCTTGCAGAATCCGGAATCACAAGAACTGGATCAGATCCCAACTCCCAAAGGCACTTGGGCACCAAAGTATCAATACCAATGGCAGAAACCTGGAGACAAAGTTATTCTTTGCGTTTCCTCGGCTTCATAGTCTTGCAGATTGCCAAAATGCCAATGTAGTCTGGTAGATTGGCAAAGGTGACAGCCTTTGCATGGTGGCTATAAGAACACGACCTCACGAGTTACGATCATAACCTCAAAGCAGCACAGAAATGGCAACGAGAATGCGAGAGCAGCACAATGCACGGAAGCTCTTTGACAGGGAGAGGCCACTCCATGCCGCCCTTGGTGGACGCCAAGGTGAGAGAAGCTTAAGCTTGTGTGTGGCTTTACCTACTGAAACAAGCTTGCTGCAATGGATGCGAGACTCGCAGGCTAAGCTCCTCTGAATCCATGCGTTTGTGCAGCCGCAGACATCATCCTGTGGAGGGACAAGAAGGTGTCGGCGTCCATCGTCGCCGGCACGACGGCGGCGTGGGCGCTGTTCGAGGTGGCGGAGTACCATTTCTTCACCCTGGCCTGCTACATCGCCATCCTCGCCATGCTTGTCTTCTTCATATGGACCAATGCTTCCGCTCTCCTGAACCTGTAAACCTTTACCTGTTACTGATACAGTACAATAAATCTGGGCCTGAAACCAGTCCATGGAACGATCCACGAACCAGCCCAATAAGCTTGCCTCATTTTCTTTTCTTTTCTTTTTGGCATTGAGATTGTTCTCAATACTGAGCCAAAATGCAGGAAAAGATTTCTGAGTTTCTTGATGAACCGCAGGCCGGTTCCAAGGATCCCTGAAACCGTCTTGTCGGAGAGCGGCACCAGGCAAGCGATCCTGGCCTTGCACAGGAGGCTAACCTGGTTCGCGAACAGCCTCTACGACATCGCGTGCGGAAGGGACATCAAAACGTTCGTCCTGGTGAGTTGCTACCACACACAAAGAAATTCTATGTGCTGCTATAGTGTGTGCGCGCGTGCGCCTGATTGATCTGCAACTGATGCACGCGTTCATCATGCTCAGACGGTGCTGTCTCTGTACATCGCGTCAGTGGTAGCGAGCTGCTTCAGCTCACTCACCCTCCTCTACCTTGGTAAGAGTCTCTGAAGTTTCTTCAGAATCTTGAGAGTTTTGCCAGCTCTTGATGCATCAGATATGGACTCATGGTGCTCCTCTCACCTTGCTTGGCAGTTGTGCTGTGCACCATGACGCTGCCTGTGCTGTACGAGCAGTACGAGAGCGAGGTCGACCACCTGGTGGCGAGAGGGATGCGCGATCTCAGGAGCCACTTCGCCGAGATGGACTCGGGCGTTCTCAAGAAGATCCCGAGAGGCGCAGGAGCCGCTGCAAAATAATCAGCTCAACCGATTGACCTAACCTGTGATGCATGGAACCAAACTCAAGATCACGACCCGCTGATCGCTGAAGATCTGGAAGAACGGTTTCGACCCAGCTGTGTACAGAACCAAAGCTGCGGATTATTAAGTTGAGAATAAGACCTGGAAGTTGATGTTGCATTATATACACGCATCAGTGGATCGCTTTGATTTACGGTGTTGTCTAGCGAGAAAATCCAATCGCATGCCACTCCAAAGAACGGCCTAGATCAGGTCGTGCAGAAAGCTTTGCTTTTCCATTGACTGGCTGCACAAACACATGGGCTCCAGCGTTAATGGCGAAGCCGGAGAGGACAGGGACATGGACACGCACACACCAATCAGATAAAGATTATCATTCCGTCTGCCTGAGGCAATGGACAGCCTCCTGTCTTCCTGCCTCGCCTTGAATGATGTCGCTCGGATTGGACGCGTGATCACCTCGCAAGCAAGGCCTCCTGCTTAATAAGTCGTTGCCTACTTTTCTTAAGTTCTTAATTAACCTTCTCCGTCATGCCAAAACAACAACAGCGGAGTGGAGTAAATGTAAAAAAGATGACAAGACTGACAAGGTGACGCGTCATGAAACCATGACATAGGCCACATCGATGGACACATACATAGGACCATCTGCTTCTTCAAAAGCTGAACCGTCTATGTATCGACCAGACCGCTACTGTAGGCATGTCTCGGCCGGACTGGTGCATGCAGAAAAGCCAAAGCGACGGGGAGACGGCGATGGACGGCCAGTTTTGTCATGCTCGTGGCCTCGTGCATGTGTTAATTACTGCATCCAGCTGAGCTTGGAAGCAAGATTAATTAGATTAGGTAGGCGCGCAACCATGCACGTCTCGGCGCTTGAGCTCGAAGCATACGTCGGCGGCGGCGGCGGCGGCGTCAGGGAGGAGAGAGTTCTTGGAGCTTTGTTCGGATCGGACTTATCCGGTTCAGTGTATGGAGCTGGCCGCGGCAACTAAGCGGCGGTGCCGATCGTGAGATGAGGTGAGGTAGGTCGCCGAATCCGTCGGTGAACGGGTGCGCCAAGACAGCAACACGTCTTGACGCCTTCTACGGCAACTCTTTAGATTCATGCGAAGCTGAAACGGCGACTGGCAAGCGGCCAGACGCACAGCTTAGATCATGTACAATAAAATATTAGGTCTTGTACAATGATAATGATACGTTAAGGTGTGCCACATCAGAATTTGTGTTAGGATAGAGAAAAGAGAGAGAAAGATGTTACCCATCCATGTAGAGCGGGGTTTGATTCGAGTCCATACCGAGCTCTGCGCAGAGTTCAAACTCGATATCGATGGAAGCTAGGTTAAACTCGAGATCGGCTAGGTTTGACCGATAACTCGACAAATACCTCATTTTGCATGTTTTTTGATGGGATAAGCTATATACTCAAGTACTCAATGAGTCGTAGGAGCATACGGCTTTACTCCATAAGCTTAACTATCGACTAGAGCTTGACTCGAATCCATATTGGGTGGACAAGGCAAACAGCCGAACATGCGTTTGCAATCGAGCATTCGAACCAAACCGAGCTGGTAGGAATAGACTCGATAGAGACTCGAGCTTGAACTGATCTCGAATGGCTGGTCGAGTGCCCAGCGCCTCTAGCAGGAGCTGCAAAATACTGTTAATTTGACTTTTTAGAGATAGAAAAGCTGCCGGAGGAAGGGATATTTTAGAGTATAGTGTAAAATGTGAAGAAATTTTAGAGAATGTATAATGTTTATAGGGAAAAGTGTTATATAGAAGAAATTTAAAGTCTTTACTAGAGATGCTCGATGGCTCTATAAAATGTAATGGAGTAGTGCTCGGCAGCAGGATGAACACGGCTACGTCCTGCGCGGCCGGTGGTTTCGAGACCGGCGGACATGGCGGCATCAGCGCCAGCCATTGCCCATTGGCGTGCAGAGCAGTCAAAAGGCTATAGCGGTAGCGAGGAGAGGCTGCAGGGGGCACCGGAGTGGAGCGCGGCTCGCTCCTCGCAAAGCCGGCGACCGAGGGGAGGAAAACCACGCGCGCACCTGGCCTTTTGGGAGGCACCGGCACCGGGACCGGGGCACGCATGGGTTGCTGCCGGCCGGACAAACCCCGAATCATAAAGGGCGCTGCCCGTGCTTGTCCCCTTGGGCTCGCGTAGCAGCGAGAGATCTCTCGCCTGATGGCGACGCCGACGCAGGCGAGTCGCCGTGTCAGCACTCAGCGGCAGCAGGCGCACGGAGAGATGGGCGGTCATGTGCGAGTGGAGCAGAGGAGGCACGCTCGCCCCACTGGGTATCCAGCTTGGATTGCGTACCGGCGCTCGTGCTCTCCCCCGCGCATCCCGAGGCCACCTCAAACCCCCAACCTTTCCACGACTCCGCACAACAATACACCGCACAATGGCATTGGCATCAGGCCAGATAGATGACGAGAGCGGCTGCTAAACAACGCATACTTCTATTGCCAAATTGTTAGGTCTTCTTGGCTTCAAAGCGAAACCATTATCCCAAATCATTGAGCCAAAAAGGAAGGGATCAAGTGTGCGGGTAGGAGGTGCTTGCCAGCCTCTCGCAGTACTAAAACAATGGCCGTAAAGCGAGCCATGTTGCTGGGATCATCGTCATTCTATATTTCTATATTGTTGCATAGCGCACGTACGAGCTATAGCAACTCCCTGCTCCGTTCATACGGGCACTTGACTAAGGAGGCTTTAGTACACGGGCGTGGCGTAAACAATTTGGCAGACAAGCCGTAAAGGCGACGAGGGGAGACGAATGATCGTCAGATCCATCAAATTATCTCGGCGTGGCGCCAAAAGATAGCGCCGCGTCTTTGGCCCAAGCAATCGATTAGGGCCATCTCTTGGAGATCGCAAAGCGGCACTGGATCTCACACTACCGAAGAATAAGATCCCCGGCAAATCACATCATTAGCACCGCATAATCAAGTGCCCCGAACCTCAGTGCTGGTGCGGCCTCTCGCTCAAATTTCTCATGCCAATTATATATCAAATTCCTGGCTCTATGTTTAGATTATCACGGACAATTTGCACATCAAAACTCCCAGCTGTATGTCGATCGATGAGAAGATCGAGGTTAAGATGTAACTCTCCAACTCCCGACATACCCCGATTGAATTGGTTCATAAGTCAAATTCAGAGAGTCCCCAATCAATCCCCATATTACCTTATAAACATTCGCAACTACAACAATATAGTTTGAACACAGCGTGATGTTCATGCTGACTCGATGTGCAAACGAACAGTCTACAGAAAGCGATATAGGCCATCCAGAAGAGATAATTCAGCTACGCTTGCCAGCCAGCCACAGGTACTGCAATTCAAACGTAATTGAAGCACACGCAAACACACGGAACAAGACTCACCTAGTTGGAAGAAAATTCAAGTACATGTATTAAACCACAAGAAACATATCAATATCAACATCAACATCAAAGTACAAAGACAGGACCGATGTATATATATATATATGATATATGATATTTAACTTGAATGAAGTTTCTACAAGCAAACTAATGACACTTATCTGCCAACTCAACCTCAATGAGGTCCATGAGTTCAAATATACAGAGGGGCTACACAAATGATGAGTTATTGATCCGGATTTTTTACCGAGTTTTTTAGACACTATATATTTATTCAAAAATAAGAAGAAGACAGCAATTGGAATTGGAATCCAACACATCACACTCTTCCCCCCCACTTTCTCAACATAGTAATTGGCCTATATCCAGAACCAATCACAAACACCCTCTCAGCCCCATCAACACAAGAACCAGCATCCCATTTTGATCTTATTTTGAACCCACCTCTAATCACTCCCACATCCATACTTGATTTAATCCCAAATGCACAGCTGCCTAAACACCATCCACCGACTCATGTAACATGTAATAACAATAATGATAAGCAACAGCATGATAACTACTCTTCTAGGATTCGCAACATACCAGAATTCACCAATCCTTGAGCTATGAAGCGCGGGTCTGCTTCACATCAGCTTGGCCAGCATCCGGTGGTGAGCCCATGGGATGATACTGACCTGGCAATGTTGGAGGTGCTGCTGCCTGCGAGTAGAAGACCTGTGTACGCGCGGGATCAACATACTCATACCCAAAGTTGGCTGCCATGGTCACTGCAGGCTGCGGTGAGGGATGGTGGTGGGATTGAATAACATGGTGGTAGCCCATCCCAGCATATGGAGGGGCCGTAGTAGGCACTGGTGTAGGGGCAGCAGCCGCAGCAGTTCGGTACAAACCAGGTTGCTGCAATTCAGGCTTCACAGCCATCTGAGGAATCGGCACGGTTGGCTTTGGTGTGGTATCAACAAGTGTGGGAGGCGGCACAGCAGCTGCAGCTCCAGGAGGAATGCTATACGGTTGAGGTGCATTCGGGCGCATGGGGATGTAATACATGCCAGTATTGGGGTCATATGCGTGCGACTGATGTGCCTGTGGCATGGGCTGAGGTGCAGCCTGAGGGACAGGTTGGTGGTAGTAGGATTGGATTGGAATGAACGTGCCAGTGGCCGGGTTGTGAATGAAATGTTGATTTTGCGGGGTGACAAATTGCTGGGGCGCCGGTGGCTGTGGTTGTTGTGGCTGCGGCGGCGGGGGTTGCTGCTGAGGCGGCGGTGCGTGCATCTGCGCATAGACATATCCAGGTGGGGGCTGTGGAGGGGCTGCTGCGTCTGGAGCTGGCCCTGGGATGCGATAGCTGGCAGCATCAGTTCCCACCGGCATGTCTCGCTTCAATTCGCTTGGAGCTGGAGGTGACCTATCGTTGTAGTACATGGCCCTGAAACATTTGATGGAACACATGGCCGGCATAAGATTTCTTCCTATCGCTTAACCCAAGCACGATGAGTAGAAATTGCTAGCGTTTCACGCTACCTGTTGGTGGGGTCGGCGACCGGCGGAGCCTCTGGCTTTGGTGGCTGTGGCTTCCGACCTCCGCCGCCGTGATCGGACTTGTCATCATCGGAGAACACTCGGCTGGACGCCTCCGAGGGGGAGATGCTGGCTGCGGGCACCGCCATAGCGGGGATCGGCACCTGCGGAGGCGGTTGCATGTATGCCACTACAGGCGGCACCGGCTGCTCGGAGATCGCCATCTGGGCGAAGTGATCCTCCACGGCGACCGGTGGCGCGATGCGGCCATCAGGCGGACGGTCATCAGGCCGCACCCGAATCGGCGGCAGATTCGATAGCGACGGCGCCGAAGACGTCGATCCGAACGAGGAGTTCTTGTCTAGCATCGGCGAGTCGGGCACAGACTGGACGTCGTGCGGGTGCCTCCCCGCTGCCGCGGCCGCGGCCGCGAGCTTCTGCTGACTGGCGCGCTGGTCCTCCGCAGCACCAGAGTTCGGCACCCCGCCGCGGGAGTGCGTGGAGGAGTCGTCCTCGAGACCGAGGAGGCAGTTGACGGAGGCGGAATCGTTGGAGATCCCCCGCGGGATGCCGTCGAGCGAGCCGGTGATGGCGCTATTGAGGGCGTCAACGAACCAGTTCTCAGACTTGGATGAGTCGTCGAGGAGGGAGCCGAGCGAGGAGGAGGACTCGGGCTTGGCCGGGAAGAGGAAGAGGCGGATCCGGGAGGTCCGGGAGGAGCCGCCGCCGGAGGAGGAGGCGGCGATGCGGTCGTACTCGTCGACCAGGTTGTCCAGGTCCTCGTCAGTCGACACCGAGATGAGCGCGTCGAGGTCCTCGTTGGGGAGCTGGTACTTGAGGGTAAAAGGGCAGCCACCTAGGAGCGAGCGCGAGAGCCGCGCGTGGACGTCGGCGAGCGTGGCGTTCCGGTCGACGGCAACGATCCTTGTCTCCCCACCAAGGTAGCACAACGACTTGTCGGTCGGACGCGGCACGATGCGGCCGCCGAAGCTGCACATGAGACGCAGCCGGCCGCCCCCCGCCGCGGCGGCCGCCGCCGCCGCGGAGGACGGGAAGGACTCGTCCCAGGAGTCGCCGCCGCGGCTGCGCGGGGAGGAGTCGGTGGACTCCGGGTAGCCGGGGCCAGGGCCGCCGCCGGCCGGCGGCACCGAGTCCATGGGGAGGTCAGGGAAGGGGATCCCGGGGTAGTTTCGGATGGGGTGTTTTTCTGCTTGGGTTTTTCGTCGGGATTTTATTAGATTTTTTGAGGAAGAGGGGGCATTTGGGAAGAAGGGATGGGGAATATAATGAGATGAAAGCAAAGCGAAGGTGTTCCCTAAAAAAAAAAAGCGAAGCGAAGGTGGAGGGTGGTGGGCCCCGGCCCCGCCGTAGGAAATATCGCGGGGCCGTTTTGCGGCCTGGATTACGGGGGTGCCGTTCCGCTTCTGCTGCAGTGTCTGGTATTTTCCTCTTTTTCTCCGGTTGATGCCACCAAAAACCCACTAAAAATAAACTCCAAAAGAAAAAAAAAAAGGCTAAAAACTATGGTCCGCCGCTCCCGGTCCCGGAAACAGGTTCTGCTTCTGCTTGTTTTATAGACGCAGAAAAACACACAAAAAAATTTACGTGTCTATAAAAACACAATGCAGGTAGTTTTGGTTGGTTGTATCTTATCTTTTTCTTAATACAAAAAAGATACAGCCAACCGAACAGAATAGCAAGCAGCAAGCTATGTCTTGTCTAACTCCTGGGTTGCAAGCTAGATGTTGGTCTCAACATGGCGCGTGGGAAACATGTATGATGTTACTTTCTACTAGCCATTGGCTAGGCACATTGGCCATGGCGAGGAGGACGGTTGCAACCAAGGTGACATCCAGAAGGCTCACTATGAAAAGCGCGAGCGGCACATTGGAAAGGTCAAGGGTAAATGTTGAGCTCAAAGAGGTGCCAAGAGAGCATGGAGCAATGCACGAGTAGCGAGGTGTGGCCAGCTAGCAACTGGTGACACATAATGTACGACCCTCGACAAAATACTTACCTAATGCAATCATAAATTCAGACAACCAAACACAGGCTATCACGGGACGGTCTCGAATGATGCAGACAACCAGACACGAGCTCTTGCAAGGGCGTAGCCTAGCTCCCACCAGCCTACATGCCCCCGGTATAAATCAAGTTAAGGTCCTCCCAGCAAAGTAACTAGCTAGCTGACCTAGATGATACTTGTCGGGTATTGGTTAACGGCCCATAGGCCGAGGCGAATCCAGTAGCTCCGTAAATTGACGAATACCTTAGATGCATTTTCTAAGACGGCCCAGTCAGGGCAGAGTCCTTGCCCGGAGGGATCTTTGCCCGGGAAGGTGGCCACGTTCCCCATGATATGAGAGCCGTTACCTATGATCTGTGCGGATCATGAGGCTGCCGCGCGTGCGATGCGCCGTCAGTTTTCTCGCCCACGATACACGCAACTATTTTCTAGAAGTCCGGAGTCAACGGTAGGGGATAGGCCCTATATACCTGTTTTTTCGATCATTTGAGACAAGCTAGGTGACATTACACCCTTTTTTTCACTCATCAAACTAGCTCTCGAGCTCACTGTAATCTCGCATTCAGCAATACACATACTGGAGTAGGGTTATTATCCTTCTCAGGAGACTCGAACCAGGATAAACTCCCGAGTCTTGTCCATTTTCCAGCTCGTACGCTAAGAAGTTTTTGACATCTCAGAACGCCACACTTCAGCAAAAAGGGGTTTTCTGATCTCTCAATCAAGAAATAAACTCGATGGGGAGTCCGGTTCCCCATCGTCGACAATACTACTAAACTTTACCACTTATTAAGCCATAATTTATATGCTAGGGTTGTTTTCAAAAGCCAAATTGCCTTATTGAGTATTTTTCTTCCAAATACTCAATAATGATGTTCCAAATTTAAGAAGACCCAAAATTGCATACTATTTCTGAAAGAAACATCTCGAGTGGATTTGTATTCTTTGACTCAGTGAATGTACAGAAATCAAGATCAATAGGAAGGTCTCATCATGAAATAATTTCAAGTGCAATATCAAATCCACGCTAGCTACTCCGTTGGAACATGGTATTACAGGTTAACAAAGTTATAGTATTATTGTTGTACCAAAAGTTGTTTTGGCACCAAATGCACGTGGGCTTAGGGAGTAGGATCCCCGATAGCATCGAAAGCACGGTTCGATGTGTGGCAGCCGATTTGATCTACAATCGGTAAAAGAAGATACGATCAGCTTTCAGAAAGCTGATTGGATCTATAATATAACAAACCTGCAACACTTAGAAGTAGATCCAATCAAGGGTGAAAGGTAACGAACTATCGGCTTAGATTAGATCTAAACCAATAAATTCAGCAGGAAGCCAATAAAATCAACGCAATAACAAAAAAAAGGTAAACAGACTATCAACTAGCCGATTAGATCGTTTAGTTAACAGAACGAAGGTAAATAGACTATCGGTTAGATTAACAAGTTAATCAAACCAATAGAACAAGGCTAAACAGACTATCAACAAATCACAAGCTATAAGCCAATAGAACGAAGGGTAAACAGTTTACTACCAACGAATGTATTGATGAGTAGAAAGAGGGTGAAATCTAACCCTTAGTTAAAACGGTGATGCGCAGTAATATCGACTAAGATAGTATTTCGACCAAAAGCCGATATAAACCTGTAGATCGAACTTAATCGAGATAGTACTTACCTGCAAGCAGCCCCTAGGGTGTACCTTGAAGTCGATCGAAAGGCGATGCGCAATAAGCCAATCAAATACAAAATACGACCAAACTACTCTAACTACGACGAAATGTAAAGACTGGTAAAAAGTAGATATGCTTGATTGATATGGTGATGATCTTTACACGCTCCAGAGGCTAGGTATTTATACAGAACTTAGACTCAAACCGACTAAGACTCTTACTCTTGTAGCCTATACAAACTCGGCTTCATATCTCCTTATTTCATCTAATACTACCTAATATACTCGGACTAAGCCGATCTGGACTCTTCCTTAGACAATTCTTCCATATTTACTCAAACCGACTCGGACTCCCTTTCGCGCCTTCTTCGGCCCATATTCTCACCAGGCCCAAGCAGATTTTCAGAAGTTTCCAAAACATCGGCTAATTCTAAAATTAGGTGTCAACACATGCCCCCAAGTTTGGGATATGAGAATCATGTCCCAAAATTATCCATCGTATCGGCTTCGCCTGCATATTTCTCTTTCTCTATTTTGCCCCTGATGCTCAGTATTCTTCTTCTGCTGACAGTCGGTTTCCAGGGACTTTTTCATCATTTTGCCCATTAGGGCTTTACTGCGCCTGACGGTTAACCTCCTTGATTTTACTTCCTATAAATAGTGCCACCGTCATTTTCATTCATACGCCTTCTCGAACTCTTACGCTCAGCAATCGGCTTCCAAACTCGGCCATCGGCTTCTTTACCTTCAACTCTTCTTTCTCAGTCAACTGTCTAATCTCTTCATCATGAGCCAGGTATTTCTTCCAATCCCTAGCTATTCTGATCACTTTGGCCTTGATCTGATGGGTCTCTCAAACCCTTCTCTCATTATTGACTTAGATGTCCCTAGGCTCCCCCTCAACGCCTCAGGCGCCAACATCAGAGGGTGGAATGATAGTTTTAGGGCATGGCCAACCCCCTTAGCCGGCTAGAGGGACTAGTACATTAGGGTATCGGCCCAAAAAACCCACAAGTTGAAGAGAATACACATAGCAGATTACCTTCCCTCTCCTTATCCGATCCTTATGCCAACGAATCTATGCTGGCAGCAGCCAGTTACTACTGGTCCAACACCTTCAACGCGCATATGCTGAAGCCCAGACCAATAGGACCGTCTTTCTTAGACGTAGTCATGCTATATGGCCTAAGCCCAGATAGAGAAAAACCATCGAATTACACCCTTAGGGCTACCTATAAGTTAATCTCCTGTAAGGACGAGGGTTGGAATCATTATATAGATGATAACAACCACGCACAAGGCCCCGTATCGGACAAAGAACATGTTGCTTTCCTCAACATGTGGCTTGACAGATACGTCTTTTGTGGCGCGTCGCTTGGCCCGACACAAGTGTATCAAGGCCTTGCCAAGAGGTTGCTGATCGGCAGTAAAGTCTCCCTAGCGAAATTGCTTTTAGGATCGATTTACCAGATGATGCATATCATCCGGTCATGCCTGTACACCGGGTTAGGGGAATACTCCATCAGGAACGTTGGAGGCCCCATGTGGTTCTTCCAGCTGTGAGCGTATGCCTAGTTCCATCGGCTTTGATAGATCACAATCTCTCCTTATGTAGATTTCTCTTGTGAAGACATCAGGGAGAGCGAGCCGATGGAGTACAAGGGAAACATTTCCTTTGGGGAAGCTCTTTTAGCCAACCAAGGGGATGTCAAACTTAATGCATTCGCTTTTGCCTCTTATTTTGCTTTCTTCTTTGAACTTAGAACCGAGAACATCCCCTTTACCCACTTTTTCTGCTACAATGACACTTAGTCATTTGTAGTCCCTTCTTTCCTTCACCTTTCAGAGCATCTCTTTGAAGACTCTCGCAAGTCCTTGGCTTTTTCCCTCCCCTCCCCCCTACACTCTGATCATCGGCTTGAATTCAAGGGCCCGAACCTTCAAGCCTTCGTATGCGTTCTACCACCCAGCTGTATACTCCAGACAGCTCGGGTTTGGCCAATTAGTCTTGAACTTCATTCTGAACCGGCGACTCCAGCATAGGGCTCCATCGACTCCATGGATAATCGGTGTAATCACCGATTTAGCTGATGACCTGTCCCTTCTCTCCTTGCTACCTCTCCGCCTAGGTCGTAAGACTTCTAGCAACTTCAGGGTGTGGTGGCACCAAGTTTTGGAAGCTATCTTTCTTGCTGATTGGCCTGTTCAGTATTATCTGGATCGTCTCTATCCAGATCTTCCTGATCTTCTCGCCAATCCAAACACCCAAATCCCTGAGCCAAATAAAGCCGAGGGGAGTGCCTCATCGGCTCAATCGAGCTCTTATGACTCTTCTATCAGCCAATCGACTTCTTCTGGTAATTTTTTGATTTTATTTACAGTGCTCAGTCGATTATAACGTCTCACTTATGTTCTCTTATAGGATGACAAGGGTAAGGTTCTTGCTCCCGCTGGTACGGTTGGCTACTCGTCAATCAATCTCTACCCCGACGTCCTCCGAGCTAGCGACGAAGAAAGGACGCATCAAGTGTAAGTCTTCTTATCGGCTTCTCTCTTTTCTTCTGTCTTAGCCGATACTAACTTTCCCTTCTGCAGATGTATCCAAATGTGTCGCCCACAAGAAAGAGGCCCTAAGGCCCAAGAAGAAGAAGACTGCAACCCTTGCCCTGGTCTAAGGTATCGACCATGAGGAGGAGTTCATAGCCGAGTCCTAGCCTCGTGGATCGGCTCCCAAGAGGTAATTTTTCCCTTCATCTTTCTCTGCTATTTAATAAACATAATTGTTGTAACACGCTACCCTGTGGTTTCAGGACGTGGTGATTGACATCACCACCCTCACTTCTCCATTGGCCTCGAAGCTAGCGCAGTCCATACTGGCCATCGTGAAGGGGAATAGGTAGGCTACGCTAGCGTAATTTCAAAAAAATTTTACCACGAGCACTCAGGACATTATGCAAGTAAAGGATCACAGATCGTTACCCTTGACGCGCGGTCGCAGAGGAAGGAGAGTCGTAGTAGCTGAGTCCGGCGTCGCGTGTGTCGAGGTACAGGAAGTAGTTGTTCACATCAAGTCGAACGTCCCCTTCTCGCTGATCACCACCGTAGCAACATCGTACGTACCGCCATAGAGGAAGTAGTCGATGTCGCTGACCTTCTCCTCCTTGTCGCTGATCAGAGCAGCAGCAACCGTAGCAGCGCCTCTACGGTATCCACATGTCCAGGGGCGGAATGCTGTGTGCCGGTGTGCTAGCACCGCACGTGCGTGGCTAGGGTTTCTAGGAGTCGGTAGGGGACGTGATGGCTAGAGTTACGTGGTGGCGAACTCCTGTGTGCGCACTGCCCCACCACCTCCCCTTATATAGAGCACACTTATGGGCTTTTACGCTAGAGACCCATTAGGACTCTGATCCTACACCGATCAGTATCCGCGAAACTAATCCTACACGGATCAGTATGCGCGAATCTAATCCTACACAGATCAGTATTCGTGAAACCCAATAATGAATCCAATCCATTAGACATGTTCCAACCCGTTAAATGTGTGACCATTAGGTTCATGCGCAAGTGGTCGTCGCCCTAGAAGCTCTTTTCTGAACCACAAGTCAATAGTGGTTTCTAGGAGGACATATTGACCCCCAAATACACAGATGATCATATCGGCTGAACCTTAATATATTCACATACTAATCCTTTGCCGTACGAAACCAGTCAAGCTCAAGGCAAGATGCGTGCCACCCTTGTGATAGCTCGATCGTTCACTCGATCTTATGATGGATTCTAAACTATGATTAACTCTTTAATCACATTGGCATGGCCATACACTTTCCAATCCAATCACATCGAGAGGCCCAGAGATATCTCTCATGTTATCAAGGAGGGGTAAAGTCCATCTTGATCGCTCACATCCTACGATATATTTTATAGCATACCCGAAAGCTATCTTTATAACTACCCAGTTACGGTGTAGCGGTTAATAACCCCAAAGTATACAACTACGCATACTAGGATTTAATGACGATCTCAGGTTTAAGGATCATATAGGTATAATACTCGAAACTACAGGCTGATAGCACTTGTAAGATAACAATCTCTGCAGTGTCTCGGAGTAGGTCTATCTAATACCATGCTCTCTAATATATGTCCATATTATTGATTTGAAATCTTTATATCTATGGTATGTGAAACATTACCATCAATCAATACATGTATTGATCAAATCATTAATGTCCCTCATAATGTTATGAGATCAGGGATCACTTAGAATAAAATCATATAAACAATGTGTCTCACAACCAAGCCGTACTTGATGAACAATATGAACGATATTTATTCATGAAACTGATAACATATTATCTAAAAGTACATAAACATAGACGTGACACAATCATACTACATGATTGCCTCTAGGGCATATCACTAACACGTCGTCCCCTTCGCTCAGGTACTGAATCCTTCAATCGGCCAATGTCTCTCTTGGGCAACACATGCATACTGAATGATCTTCTTTTCAGGCTCCTTTCAATCTAGAAGAGTTCGAAGACAATGACGACGACATCACCAAGTAGCGTCCTGTCACCAACCTCCAGAGGATCTCAAAGGAGGCAGGACAGGTATCAGCTTCGGCTGGCCTATCTCCTGAGAGACTGGAGAAGCTACGTCGGCTGGAATTCATCCTGACTTTTAATGCTGATGTCCTCCTCCAGGATGCACGTTCCATCTGGGATGCTATGCAGGCCTTGGATATGGACCTCCCGGAGATCGCACAGAATGTGATTCTATCGGCCTGCGACCTAGACTCGCGCTGGGAGGGAGTGGCATTAGCCAAGGACCAAATAACCAGGCGAGCGGCTCAGAGGGAAGACCTCCTGAAGACTCTGGCAACCGACGCCAACACTCAGCAGGCGGCGTACAAGAAGCTTACTGAAGTTTATTCCGGTGCCGCCGCTAAAGTCGACGCCGCCCTGACCTCCATCACCATGTTGGAGGAAAAACCCAAAGTTGCCAAAGAGCAACTGGCGGCTACCTCCAAGGAGTGCGAGGAAGTCGATGTGGCCACCTCCCTGTAGAAGTAGAAGGTCAAGGGCTGCATCACCACTATGAAGCAACAAAGGCCAAGATCGTCATTGTCCCGGGATCGGACAAGAAGGACGAGGCCATCGTCCTGAAGGTGCAGCAGATCCTAGCTGTAGCAATGATGGCGGTCTCCTCCATCATCACCAAGTTATTAGCCTGCGTGCCAAAAAAATTGTAATCTTTCCTCCTGGCCTTTGAGTCGATGATGTATCCGCACTTGAATCAATAAATTTTATTGCATTATTCTCTCATCGGCTTGTTTTCCCTTGTTTTGACTTTAATCCTCTGACTTCCAAGATTTCCCTCTTTCGCTTGTCCTAGTCATCCTGACAGGAATGTGTTGGGATGACAACAAAAACGCTAAAGGCGATGTTTTCTTACATTGGATATTGTACATCTAATCAGCTTTGATAGCTTCAATTAGATACCAACCCAAACGCTAGGGTAATATTTCTTTAACTATTTACCGTTGATTACTTTGCGAAACACTCCACCTTCTAACGTCTCCAGGATATACAAGTTACCTGGAACTGATCGGCTTATATGGTAGGGTCCTTCCCATGTCGGCAACCACTTTTCGTAGCGGTTATCCTTCGAGCTGATAGGTAGTACTGTCTTCCATACCAACTCGTCATCCGTGAATGACTTAGACAACCCCTTTGTTGTAGTGTCTAGCAACTCATTCTTTTTTCTTCCCAATTTGTTCTAATGCTCTAAACTGATACTCAGTTAAGTTCTCCGAATTATCCATTAGAAGGTTTTGAAGTCATCGGCTTGTAACTTGTCTTGCTTACTGATACGCAGTGAACCGATGTTGACTTCCAATGGCAGCACCGCTTCTTGGCCATACACTAGTTGATAAGAAGAAACCTTAGTCGCTCTGTCGCAAGCAATCCGATAGGCCCATAGCGAATCTAACAATTTTGTGTGCCATGTCTTCGGCTTCTTATCTATCTTTGTCTTAATCAACTTGATTAGACCCTTATTAGCGATTCCGCTTGGTCGTTAGCCTGAGCATAATAAGATGACGAATTTAAAACCTTAATGCCTAATTCCCTTGCAAAATCTTGAAATCCCTCTGACATGAACACAATTCCTTGATTGGTCATTATCGTCTAAGGAATCCCAAATCTGTATATAATATTCTCTTTAACAAAGCTGATAGCTTCATCGGCTGTAACTTTCTTCAAGGGAATAGCCTTGACCCACCTAGTGAAATAATCTGTAGCTGCTAATATATACTTATATCATTTAAATGATACAGGATATATTTGGCTGATTATATAAATTTCCCAACCTCTAAACGGCCATGATTTGATTATGGGGTTCATAGCCGATACTGGAGCTAGTTGAACATTGCCAAACTTTTGACAATCTTGACATCCTTTGTAGTACTTAAAATAATCCTCAAACATCGTCGACTAGAAATACCTAGTCCTCCTAATCAACCACTTCATCTTGTGAGCCGATTGGTGTGTACCACAGATTCCCTCATGAACTTCTTCCATGACGACCTTAGATTCCTTCGTACTAAGGCATTTGAGCAAGATTCCTTCCAAGGTCCGATTGTACAACACGCCATCGAGCAGTACATATTTCAAAGCCTTCCTTTTCAACTTTTTATCTTTAGAACTGGAAGGATTTTGTAAATAACTGATGATTTCTTGTCTCCAATTAGCTTCTGTTACCATGACCTCCATCACATCCTTTAGCTCCATCAGCTTACAGCCAGACGCACTTTGCGCTAGTGTGTTAGCCTTGTAGTTTTGTTCTCTAGGAATGCGAGCGATTTCAAATGTCCTAAACGGGGCGATGATTCTTAAGCACTCGTCCAAGTATCCATTCAAAGCTTCATCTCTGCATTCAAAGTTTCCATATACTTGCTGCACGACTAGGAGTGAATCACCAAAAACTTCAACAGCATCGACTCCTATGCTCTCCAGCAGCTGCAATCCCTTGAGCAAAGCCTGATACTCGATCCGATTGTTTGAGCATGGTGATTCAACTCTTGAAGCAAACTCAAACTTGCACCCCTTCGGTGATATTAGCAATAAGACGATACCACAGCCTTGACTGTAGACTGATCCGTCGAAAAATAATGTCCATGGGGATATGCTGATCAATCCCATACTGGTGCTAAGACAATGGCTAGTAACAAAATCTTCTAATACCTGCCCTTTGACTGCTTTAGCTGATTCATAACTTAAATCATATTCAACCAATGCATTTGTCTACTTGCCTATTCGACCCTTCAGTATAGGTGCTGACGGCATATACTTTATCATGTTGGTTTTGCAAATCACCTTGCATTCAGCAGCCAAGACGTAATGTCTCAATTTGGTACAGGCAAAGTATAAGCACAAGCAGAACTTCTCCACTAAGGAATATCTTGTTTCAGCATCAACAAGTCATCGACTTAGGTAAAATATTACCTTATCCTTGGCTTCGACCTCTTACACCAACACTACCCCTATTGAATTGTCTTCAACTGATATGTAGAGTTTGAACGGAACCCTCTTTTGCGGCACCGTTAATACTGGAGGGTTAGATAGATATCTCTTGATGTCATCAAAGGCCTTTTGATGTTCCTTCCTCCAAACAAACTCTTGATTGGCTTTTAATTTTAATAAGGGCAAGAACGCTCCGAGGTGACCAGATAGTTTTGAGATGAATCTCCTTAGGTAATTTATCATACCAATAAACTTTTGTAGGTCCTTCTTGCACCTGGGGGCTTCACACTTCATTATTGCATCAACTCTCTATTGATTGACCTCAATCCCCCCTTCGTGGTACCATGAACCCTAGAAATTGTCCGGCCGATCCTCCGAAAGCACACTTGAATGGGTTCATCTTCAACCCAAAAGACTTGGTCTTCTCAAACACCCTTCATAGATCGGTTATGTGGTCGTATTGCTTGTTGGATTTGACGACTATGTCATCAATGTATATCTCTACCAGTAAGCCGATCAACTCATGGTATATCAAGTTCATTGCACGCTGGTAGGTGGCTCTAGCATTATTCAGTCCAAAGGTCATGACGACCCTCTTGAGTAAGCCGATAGCACCTGGACAACGGAACGCTGTCTTATGGATATCGGCTTCAGCCATGAATATCTAATTATATCCCGTGCTGCCGTCTAAGAAGCTAACTATCTTATGCCGAAATACAGCATCGGTAAGCATATTAGCTATAGACATTGGGTATTCATTCTTTGGGGTTGCTTTGTTTAAGTCCCTGAAGTCTACGTAAACATAGATCTTCCAGTTCTTCTTCTTAACAGGGACTATGTTAGATATCCACTCGGCATATCGGTAAGGCCTAATGAACCCAACCTCAAGGAGTCTCTCAATTTCTAGCTTGATAACATCGTAGATCTCAGGATTAAACATCCTTGGGGCTTGCTTGAAGGGCTTGAACCCCGGTTTCATAGGTAGCCGATGTTCCCAGGCATCTCATGATATCCCACGCAAAACAATCCCGATGCTCCTTAAGTAATTTTATTAATTCACCTTTCAGCTCATTAGGTAACTGAACACTTACAAAAGTTGGCCTTTTCTTATCACCATTACCTATGTCGACTTCTTTTAAGACATCAGCCGATATAAACCCTTGGCCTAACTTTTCCTCAAAATTCTCTATGACTTCAGATCCCATAGACACACCACAGCTCCAGTCGATTCTTCGGACTGTGTCTCGGTCATGATTGACTTAAAGCCTGATTGACTAACATTGATGAACTCACAATCCTCTAGTGTTTCCCCAGATAAGCACTTGATGTCACCAAGTGGCCAGATAACATCAATATCTGCCATAGCGACGTGGATAGACATATCGATGTGCACTGTTGATGGAAGGCAACAGTTAGCGTGGATCCAGTCTCGTCCTAGTAGCACCCCATAACTTCTCTTGCCATCGACTACAAAGAAAGCAGTCGGCAATGTCTTACTTC
Organism: Olyra latifolia; assembly: GCA_036346145.1. NCBI lineage: Eukaryota > Viridiplantae > Streptophyta > Magnoliopsida > Poales > Poaceae > Olyra > Olyra latifolia. The sequence goes on along the minus strand of CM070528.1, from coordinate 52,073,706 downwards.
CCACAATAAGTTCTGCGATCAATACTCCCTTGGCCTCAGTCGGGTTACGATTGAAATTGCTTAGCACCATATTGATCTTAACTAAGTCCTTGTTTTCCCAACTTCCGGCATATGGAGCAAGGCATCAGATTTAATGTCGCGCCTCCGTCTACCAGCATCCTGGCCATCAGCTTCTCGTCGATAAATCCCCTTAAGTGCAAAGGTTTGACGTGTCGATGCTCGCCAAGTTTCTTGAAGATAGCTTCCTAAGTTCCAAGGCACAATTGAGTCCCGGATGATCCTTGTGGGTCCAACAGGCATGCCTTAGGTATTCAATACTTGTCAGAAAGTATGAAAACCATACTGACGTCGGCTTAAGCAGAGGATGGTCCTTCGGTAGCAGGTGGTGTCTTTGACTAAGTATCCTCAAATCCTAACATTTCTATCCTCCTCTTGCGCCATACGTGCCTAGGGACCATCGGCTTTAGCTCTGCAAACATCTTGTCCCTTTCTCGCTCAGCCTTAGCCTCCCTCTGCTCGTGAGTCCTTAACCTCTGTAAGCACCGTCTTTGAGACTTCATGAGTCCGTTAGGAACCCATTATGGCTTGGATTCTATCGGCTTTCGTATCTTTCCCTCCAGATTTTCCTTTAGCTTGCCCCCCGAGTCGATATACGCTGTCTTTTAGGACTTGGGCTCCCCAAGTGACGACGGTGAGGTTGGAGGTGTTGCATCGAATAGTCTTACACAGATGGAAGCATCATCATCCTCTCCCACAGAACTGAAAGAAAGGGCACTCTCAATGCTCCATTTTTGGGTGCCTCTTCAGCCTGTTTCGGACGTGCCTCCATTGGGGCACCTAGTCCCGCTAAGCCGATTGTGCCGCCCACTTCTGATACTTGTTAAATAACTGATCGAACATCACTTTGGGCTTTAGCACCAGCCACGATGTCCTCTTGTCTTTTTCTAGCCGATACCAAGTACTAGCTTTAGGATCTCCTTTGGGCTTCACTGTTTTAGATGTGCCCACAACTTCTTCAAAGATATTTACTGAGCCGATCATGGATTTGATGCTCTGATTAACCATCTGAGTGACGCTCTTGGAAAAGATCACCTTTGGTGTGATCTGCTTATATTGTTCCTCTATTTCATCGGCTTAGGACTGAACCTTTGTTTTCCCCTTGCCTGATACTTCAACTGTATTGGCAGGAAAAGGATTCACGTCCACTTGCATGGCACTCTTGTCTTCAAATTTAAGCCTTTCATCTACAATAGCCTATTGGATTTGCTCTCTGAAGATATTGCAATCATTGGTGTTATGGGAATATGAATTGTGCCACTTGCAATACCACTTCTTCTTGATTTCTTCCAAAGACGGCAGCACGTGGCCCTCAGTTAATCAGATATAATTTTCTTGAAGCAGTAAATAAAAGATCCAATCACACTTGGTCACGTCGAACGAGTACTTGACCTCCAATCGGCTTTTAGAAGGTTTCAGCCAAGTACATACTAGCTGCTTCTTGTTTTCTTTGGCCCACTCAGCCACGTTGACCTCCGCAAGGTCTTCATCAGATGATTCATCATCATCTGACATATAGTTCACGTAGCTGATTTTGCCGTTAGCTTGATTGAACTTGTTCTTGAATTCTTTATCTTCTACGAATCAGCTTTCGTGAGCCGATACGCGCTGGGCCAAACTACTAAGGTCTAGGAATTCTTGCCCACTGAATTTTTCCCTGATCTGAGGTAGCAGGCCTTGATACGTGACATCGGCTAGTTGTGCATCTGGTAGCATCACACTATAGCACCGATTGTGCATGTCCCTAAACCTGTTGATGTAGTCGTTAACCAATTCTCCATATTTCTGGTGGACTGCGCTGAGATTAGATTTGCTTAGTTCTGCGTTGCCTTTGAAAAAATACTCGTGGAATCGACTTTCCAAGTCGGCCCGGGAGTTGATAGAATTGCTGGACAAAGACGTAAACCATGCAAACGCCAACCCTGATAGAGATAAAGGAAACAGCCTGACACACGATGGTGATCATATCGGCCTCCTTCTCCACATTGAGCAAGGAATCGGCCGATGTGCTCCATCGTCGAAGCCGATTCGTCTCCAGAATATTTGGTGAAGTCTGGAACCTTGAATCCTACAAAGAAAGCGTACTGATCCATCCAATCCAGGTATAGTTTTTGGTTTCCCATGGTCTTTCCCTTTGGTTGAATGCCAAACTGATCTCTCCATACATTGGCAATCTGATCGGCTATGTTAGCCAATTGAGAAGATGTCCTTTCGTTATCAGGCAGTTGCCTCCCATAGCGCCGAGCAGACACGTCCACTAGGGGGATCATCTGCTCTCGGTGTGGAGTAAAGATGGTCAGGCGAGCAGGTCCTAGCTGCGTCTCTATAGGGTGATACCCCCTGTACGTCTCAATGCCAGCAGCGGTATTCTGTGTCCACGGTTCAGGAGCCGCAGGCTTAGCCGATGTGTACGAGTACTGGGGAACTTGAGTCTGCATCGGCGTTGGATCAGGAACTAGTATCAGTTAAGGAGCAGCCTCATACTCGGTTTGCTGAGTCGCATGGATGTAGTGTTCCTAACATGGCATAGTCGGCGGTTGATACATTTGTCTCACAGGCGTTTGTTGAGGAGTCTGGTAAGCCTGCTGAAAATCAGTGCATAAAAGAGTAGGCGCAGGGTCGTGCCTCATCGACTGGGAAGTCGCTGGAGCCGATGCAGCAGTTCTGGTGTCCATTGTAGCAAGGATTTTTTTTACTATTGGGCGATAGTGAATTGTGGATAGGTTGGCACAGCAGGTCCAAGAGCGAACAAAGTACTGTTGGTGACCATCTTATGTGCTATTTCCTTCACGCTATTCATGATTACCGGGATGAGCATAGCGATGAAGGCCGATGATTGGTTTACCATAGCGTGGTGAACCGATGAGTGCACCATCTGTAACATTTCCTGAGAAGTGACTTCATAGCGAGGCTTAGCGGGATCCACCACCTTAGGAAGTTCTTCTTTTTGCACTATGCTCCCATGTTGGCTCTTCTGGAAAGCTCCGAGGTAATCGCGCCTCACCTCCTCCATCCTCGCAGCCATGTCCTAACGCTGTTCTTCGGTAAGATCAGCGTCCGTCACTCCGAGGATATTGTCTTCATTGATATTAGCCTGATCTTGTTGATCGGCCATCGTGTCCCACCAAGCATACCAAAAAGTGTGTTCGTACCAAAAGTTGTTTTGGCACCAAACACACGTGGGCTTAGGGAGTAGGATCCCCGATAGCACCAAAAGCAAGGTTCAATGCGTGCCAGTCGATTTGATCTACAATCGGAAAAGAAGACGCAATCAGCTTTCAGATAACCGATTAGATCTATAATATAATAAACCTGCAACACTTATAAGCAAATGCAAGCAAGGGTGAATGGTAACAAACTATCGGCTTAGATTGGATCTAAACCAATAGACTCAGTAGGGAAAAAAATCTACCACTAAGCCGATAAAATCAACACAGTAGCAGAAAGAAGGTAAACAAATTTTCAACTAGCCGATTAGATCATTTAGTTGAGAGAATAAAGGGTAAACAGACTATCAGCTAGATTAACAAGTTAATCAAACCAATAGAACGAGGTAAACGGACTATTGACAAATAATAAGCTATAAACCGATAGAACGAAAGGTAAATAATCTACTGACAATGAATGTGTTGATTAGTAGAAAGAGGGTGAAACCTAATCCTAGTTGAAACGGCGATGCACAGCAATATCAACTAAGATAGCATTTCGACCAAAAGCCGATGCAAACCTGTATATTGAATTTAATCGAGACAATACTTACCTGCAAACAGCTCTTAGGGTGTACCTTGAAATCGATCGAAAGGCGATATGCAACAAGTTGATTGAATACAAAATACGATTAAACTACTCTAACAACGATGAAAAGTAAAGACAGGTAAAAAATAGATTTATTTGATTGATGTGGTGATGATCTCTACACATCCCAGAGGCTAGGTATTTATACAGACCACAGAGTTAAACCGACTAAGACTCTTACTCTTGTAACCTATACAAACTCGACTTCATATCTCCTTATTTCATCTAATACTACCTAATATACTCGAACTAAGCCGATCTGGATTCATCCTTAGCCGATTCTTCCATATTTACTCAAACCGACTTGGATTCCCTTTCGGCCTTCTTCGGTCCATATTCTCATCGGGCTCAAGCCGATTTCCAGAAGTTTCCAGAACATCAGCTAATTCCAAAATTAAGGGAGTGTTCTATTGGGCTCATAAGCTGTGACTTATCTGTCTTATCTCTAACTTCGAGAATTTTCCGAGATGGCCTCGAGAGTCGGATGGCCTTGAAATTTAGGATTTAGGGAGCTTTTAAACTCGCCTACAAGATAAAAATAAAACGGATTCAAAAAGTAATAAAAAAAGTCAGATGAGTCAATATTAGTCGTGATAAGTCAAGAAATTTTGACTTATCTCGACTTTTTTCATTATTTTTTTGAATCCGCTTTATTTTTATCTCAGAGGCGTAGTCTAAAAGCTCCCTAAATCCTAAATTTCAAGGCCATCCGACTCGAGGCCACCTCGAAATTCTCAAGTCGAGATAAGACAGATAAGTCACAAATTTATGTTTCAATAACACCCCTAAGTTAACAATTATGTTTAGTTATACGCTAAACATTGTTGTAATTTGCTATAATTATGACAAGAATAAAACTAGTGTTTGGTTTGATGCCACATTTACAGGTTCATAATCTTGTAGCAGTATAACCTGTATGTCATACGCTAATCTTGATCCCAAAATTGGCCACATGAACCAGACTGCCGATTTTTTTGGCAAAATGTTGTGGTATACAGGAGATGCTGAACCAAACAATATTTTTCTTTTCTCTTTTCTGTTGATACCATGGCGTTTGTGTCGTGTCATCTCGAATTAAGTTTTCTCATTCACATGTAATCTAACATTATTGCAAAGGAATAACTTGAACTATTCAGAAAGTCCACTTAACCCTCCAAACTATGAAACGATCTATTTTACATACCTCAACTATAAAAATTGAAGCAAATAATCCCTAAAGTGGTTTTAACGGTGGTTTTGCCCTTCTAATTTGAATAAGTCTATTTTACACTCTAAAATTATTGAAAAAGTCTAATAAATCTTTTCAGTCTAGCCCGATCACCGCCTCTCTGCTCCTGGCCAAGCGCCACCTCCTCAGCCGTTGGCGTCCTAGCCCGACCGGCCCTCCTCCTTCCTCTCTCTTTGCGTATGGAATCAGATGAAGGGGGAAGTGAGGAGCACAATGAGAAAGTTGGGGAATTTAGGGATTTGGTAACTTTTTGATTTACCCCTTATATTTTAGACGAATTTTAAAGGGTGCTGAAATACCAATTTAGCCCCATGTTTGTATATGTTTCAATGAGTCATTTTACAGATTGGTCCCAATATCGGTAATAAATTAATGGGTGTTGGAACTTTAATCTAACCCGATATTCGCAGATTACTTTGTAAATTTTACTTAAGTGATGGTATAAATGCGTATGGGTGTTAGAAATTCTAATCTAGGCCTTATTTCTATGTGTCCTTTAGCAATTTTATTTTGCAATCCATTCGGCGCTCACATAATGCATTAGGGAGCTAGGTAATTTAATTAAGGTAATTTAATTAAGCCCATTGGATATTCAGATAAATTGTATAACAGCATGTCAATTGCGTTTTACAATTTCTATATCAAATCAGATCTATATCACGTCGCTATGATTTAATATCTACATTTTCGCATATATATTGCATACTGCCCTGTTATAGTTTTGTTATTGTTAAATTAATCTAGCTAATCGTTTATCTATGCATGTGGTTCATCCACTCAATTACCTTCCATATCTCCGTGTCGTTTGTGACTGATGAGGCCAGATTACATGGGCTAAGGCGCATGGTTCAGTTTAGTCCATGGTTGCTGCCTTATTCACCTGTCGTAATCACAGGCATAGTGTAATAGGAAGCGAAGATTAATTATGCCAATAGCACAACTTAAACGGAGCTATTCTATAATATATTTGCAGATGTAATTAACCGGGAGACCCTCCGGGCCTGGGAACCAGGAGATCTACAATCGTCATGTCAGATGAGCTATTTGTATAAAGCGCATACATGTAAATCAGGAATCTGTATTTTATTGTCAATTAATAAAATATCATGTTTTTCGTAAATGTTTTATTCTTTATTTGTGTATTTTTATACACTGTCATGCCCGCATTGCATTTATTTTATTTCTATTGTTCTCTCGCCAATGTCGCCGCGGTTAGGTAGAAATCCATCCGAAACATTAGCAAATTTAGCAACCCATCTTGAGGACCTTATACTTGTTTTTATTAGCAAATCCGAATTAGTATGTTAGCATAATTAGGTGAATATATCATTGTTTTAGGGCTTGTTTGGGAAGCCATCCTCCTCGCATTGCTCACCCATCACAGCTGCCGCTGCCCGAGTGTCCATGGATCCGGTGACTTCGACTCAGCCGTCACCAATGCCCTACGCCCGTCCCTGTTAAGGGATCTAGCAAATTTGACCCGTGCCCGCCCACATTCTTCCTATTTTAGGGTGAAGGAGGACACACTGAAGGAGGAGGGCGTCGTTTGCAGCTCCCTGGCCGACCAGTGGGCGTGCAATTGTTGCGGCCTTGCAGCATGGTGCTGTTGTTGCCTGTCATGGCCACCACCGGTGAGGGAGGAGGATGGCAACGACTCGGCCATCTGCGTCGCTACCTAGGACAGTGATGCCTCGCCGCCATCCGTTGGTGAGGTCGATGAGGCGGGGAAGGGAGGAAGAAGGAGGCAGCCGGTGGAGAAGGGAAGGAAGAACCTCCTATGTTATTGATTAGAAAGGGAAAATACATATTTAGGGAAATAAAATGACCTAAAAATCCCCTAGGGCTTTTTTAACGGGTTTTGCTCCCCTGTGCACCCAACAAAGCCTTGGGATGCCCGCTAGAGTTTTTAATTGTTTTTGAGCCAAAAACCTTTGGAGAGAACTGAAATAATTTATAGAACTCAATTGTTAGGTTTTTCTCTGGAGATAAAAAGGCCTCAATCTGTTTGTTAGGTAAAATAAAAATTTGTTGATCTGTTTGCGTCAGCTTGAAACAGCAAATCATCCAGGTTCACCGCATTTGACACCGAATAATATAGAATCTTACCGGTAGAATTTTTTTAAGCAACGGACCAGCGGAAACCTGCCGGCAGAATGCAATACAAATACAAATGCAAGATCCAAGGTTTGTGATTGGGGTTGGACAAGCAGAAATACAAATGCAAGATCCAAGGTTTGTGATCGGGGTTGGACAAGCAGACGAGTTAACCGTCTCGGGAATTGAACCAACGGCTGGCAGAGGCACACTCGTCAAATCAACAGATCAAATCGAGCCGATCAGTGATAGAAAGCCGTTCCAATCGAAATAGAATTCGGCTCTGTTCTGCCGCGAATTATTCTGGCCGCCATTTTAACTGAGTATATGTTATTCTTAAAAATGTGCAACTAAAAATTTACTATAACCTACCTATTATTGATATAGTGGCGATTCTCAATTGCTGACCTCCGGAATTATTCTCAATTATTCTTTTTTCTATATAAAAATGGAGCAAACTCTAATATTTCTTTAAAATTATTTTTGAAGATCTTGAAACCGTTTAACAAAACTCTTTGATATTACACCGTGCCAACAATCAGCTTCTAAAAATCAAGCATGTCGGCCGCAGTCCTATAACTACGACTATTTTATAGTAGATCACCTCTAACCCCTTTTTCCTTCATTTCGTTTTCTTTCCCATTCTTTTCCCTGTATTCTTTGTCTTTATTTTTTACCATCTCTAGCAGTATTCCTTCGAAGTGAATGATATAGAGAAAGAAGAGAGAATCCTTTATTGAAGGAAATAAAAAAGAGAATCCCTTTCGAAAAAGAACGGTAAAAGAAATATGTTAGAGCGTTGGGAGAAATGAGATTTCTTTCCTGATGGGAACAAGAACAGGGATAAAAATCTCTGGGAGACGATGGTACAGACCAGTAAAATGCTCGAGAAAAACTATATTTTGTTTCTCCAGATTGTCGGTGTAAGTTGCAAGTGTAGTGTAACTCCATACTGACGTACAGTGCGGCCCAGCTTACAGAATGCTTAATCTCCAAGTAGCAACAGTTCCTGTATTCAAATCCTAATGCGTCCTTTTATTTATTTTTTGGTGTGAGTGTGACGTGGAAGTTAGGTATTGCATACAGAACAAGAGCATCTATGTCAAAGACTTTAATTTTTTTCCTATATAATATTATTCTCTATAAACTCTATTTATTCTTTAAAATTTTTATACTTTTCCTTGAGTAGCAACTCTATTCTTAAAAGGTCAAACAAATGGTATTTTATGGTTACTGCGGGAGACGCTCAATAAACCCAGAGCTGGAGAAAAGCGACCCTTGCGTGGCAAAAGCGTACAGAAACCGAACTGATCTACGTGCAGACAACGCACGCTCATTGTGTAATTGCAATGGCAAGCATAGCATATATAGTTTATGGGGGCACGTACGTACGCGACATAGGTACGTACGATCGTGTGTTCCTGTTTATCCAGGCATGCTTAGGTTAGGAACAGTAAGCACAATAGATGATGATGATGATTATTATTATCGTAGATGGATTGCTAAACCTAAACGCTAGTTGATTGGTCAGCCCGGCGTGATGTGCTCGAACTGGAGAAAAGGTCAAAAACAATGATATCATGTGGTGAGGTGTTTCAGGGTGATAGAGAACACTGGACATAAGTGAATTAACAAAACCTCAATGTCATGTTATCACTCCAATAACTCCATGATAGAGCAGACCAATGCATTAGTATTAATTTATTTTAGCACTTCTAAGGTACACAACAATATAGGAGCTAGATCACCGGACTGTCGATAAAAAAAAAAATAAAGTCTAGATATATTCAATGTCTTAGCACCGAAGAGGTCAAAGATTATTGTTCCAAGTAAAATGAATGACATAGTAATTTAGACGCATCTTAAAATCCAATAGTCTCAGTTACGCTTGAATTTTGGAACACTATTTTTTCCCCTCTGAATTATATAGGAATCGTGTTGTTTAAAGTAAATTTCATAGTTGAGAATAGGCTTGTAGCTTAGTGATGCAATGCTTTGATCGTAAAGTTCACCACCTAGGTTCGAGTTGCTACGATGTAACGAAAATCTGAGTCTCACTCGGGGTGGCTTATAGCTATGAAAACATAAAATCTAGCCTTCTAGATTGTCATCTGGACCACGGCCATCCATCCACTCCTTTGCACGTATTTGTTTGACGCACCATGGATGGCCTGCCTTTCGCTTCAAGAGAACGCCTCTTCGGTCGATCCATCCATCAGCCGACAGATCATTCTCGTCCAAATCCAGCAGCGCGACTTCTCGAACCACCCAAATCCCTAGTGCTTGCTCTCACGACTCGTCCTCCAAAAAAAAAAACTCCCTCGCACCACCGCTGCCGACCCTCTCCCTCTTCGGTAGCCTTGTCGGAGGCAGGAGGTAGGGGTCCCGTGCCCTCCCTCCTCCCCTCCCTCCCTCCCTTCCTTCCCCCTTCCCCTCCCTTCCCTTCGCTCCCGGCCAGATCTACTTTCCTCTTGCACCGGCAGCAAGGAGGAGGTAGTCTGGACCTTGGTGCTGATGGTGAAGGCGGTGTGCGGGAGGTTTACAGTAGGGGCATGCTCTAGTAGTTTCGATCTAGTTTTTAGGGTTCCACTGTCGGCTTCTCTGGCGGTGTTTTGGGTCCTCGGTAGTCAATCTACGGTGGACAGCGTCGGAGGCGTGGTTCCTTGGTCGACCACTGGAGGTTGTGTGCTCCGCACCGGTGGTTTCGGCAGGCGGTGGTGGTGTGTCTGCAAGAGTTAGGGCGGGGATCCTACCCCCATTGCTGCGTCTCTTTACGGGGGCGTTTTGACCGGTGGAGGCGACGAGGAGGCTTCATGGCTTCATCACTGGTTTCCTCAGGCAGGGCGGCGTCGGCAGGTTCTCTTCCTTTGGCCAATGGTGGGGCACCCTCGAGCTACAGGTCGTCTTCGACAACCGCGTCGTGGCTCTCTGACGGTGAATAATCGGTGATTGCTGTTGCAGCAAGGAACGGTGAGTGGTTGTATACAGAAGGGTCTTGTATTTTGTGGTTTGTAAGAGTGTTTCATGTAATTTGGATGTATCCCTGTGATTTAATGCAATGCCCCCCTGCCAAAAAAAATCCAGCAGCGCCACACAGAGATTTCTCTCCAAGAGATCGCCATCGCAGCAGGCCCTACATGCACGCGCGAAAGGGCGCCATCAGGCACGTACGCGCCGGCATGATCACCCACCCGCCCGCGTCAGGACGGCGCGCGCCGCGGAGGCTGGAAGCGCGGTTCCAGATCGCCCCAACCCCGCGCGCGCGCGCTGTCGCGCCGCCCGCGCGTCCCCGGGCGCGACCGCGACGTCTCCGCGCGCGCCCCCGTGCGCCCAGGCGTGGCCCGCCGCCGGCTGGCGTCGCGTCAGGCCTCCAAACTGCTAGTGGTGTCAAGGATTCAACGTGGCCTCGCTGGCCGGATCGCTTCGTCGGAGCTGCCGCGCGCTGCGATCGTGCCGTCGCATGGCACGGCGCAGCGTCACGATGCACACGGATTGAGCAGACGGTTGATGTGTTTGCTCAACGAAGACGGCTAGCTGTGCCGCCTGGATCGATCGATGAAACAACCCTCTTTGTTCCCGGTTGAATCGCCCAGGCAGCTCTTGCATAAATCAAGCTGCCGTCTGCTACATCTAAAGCGAACGCATACACGGAAAGCTACCGCATAACTAAATAACACGCGTATGTACGTAAACGAGGACGTACAACCCGTCATCACCCACGTACGCCGTCTCCAAAAAGAAAAACGCACATTTCATATCTGCAAGCAAAGATCAATAATAGAAAAGGGGTTTGACTAGGGTCCGGACGTTCCATCCATAGCAAAAAATCAGATGCTTTGGATGCTCAACTAAAAACGTAAGTAGTAAACTGTAGAAACATAATCGAACATCTGTTGAAACATTCGATTTTATCTAAGGAAACACAATGTACGTACTGATGAAACACCGCACATACTTAGGGCTATATTCGAGCCGATCATCAGTGAGCGTGAGCTCGCGTTGCCTGGGCTCGAGCTCGACTCGGGCTCAACTTAAATCAGAACCAAGCTTAGGGATCAGGCTCAAGATTAATTAGGCTCGATGGAAGCGCGGTTAGGCTCAAGCTCTGCTCGGGTGAGCTCGAATGAAGGGGCCGCTGCTGGGAGAAGGGAGGGGAGAGGGCTAGATAGGCTCGAACTCAACTCGGGCTCAGCTCAAATTAGTACCGAGCTTAGAGTCAGGCTTTAGATCAGGCTCGATGGAAGCTCGGTTGAGCTCAAATGAATGGGCTAATGCTGGGAGAAGGGGGGAGAGAGGGCTATATGGGTTCAATCTTGAGCTCAAGCTCTGCTCGAATTGGCTGGGCTAGTTGGTTTAGAGAGAATTAGCTGGTGTAATGATGTTTGATTGGGTTTGGTTGGGCTTGACGAGGATTCGAGCTTGGCTCATTTGGCTTTTGAGCTTGAACCGAACTCGATCCGATCTCGAGTAGCTCATGGAGCCTGAGATTTTGGTCCAGCCTAACATACTGATGAAACACAATGTCATGATGAAATATAAGCGAAGTACTGATGAAATATAGACGAAGTACTAATGAAATATGGACAAAGTACTGGTGAAACATCATGGGAACATGGTCGGAATACTGATGACACATAGGCGAAGTACTGATAAAACATGACAATATACTGATGAAACAACGTTAAAGTACTAATGAAACATCGTCAAAGCAAATGTCCCCCACAGTTATTCAAAGATGTTTCATCCTATACAAGCAAATGTTTAGCAAGAGAAAACATTATGCTTTCACAAAAGCAAAAACGATGTTTCGGCAGAGCAAAAACAATGTTTCACAGGAACGAGCAGAAATGTTTCTTTTTTTGCATGTGTTTCACTAAAGCAAACCCATGTTCTACCAGATCAAAAACCATGTTTCGTAAGTACCAGAGTGATGCTTCAAGCCAAGTGCATTACACATATTCCTCATGCAGCTTCCATGTGAACTCTTTTCCAAATCGAGAATGTGTCTTCTCCAAATCTAGTCATGGTCTTCTTCAAATGCGGCGAGGCCCCGCTGGTGGCATCGTGCTCATCGGATCTAGCCGCCGAGCTTGCTAGATGAGATCGTCGGGAGAGTAGAGATAGAGAATACAGAGAGATAAAGAGAAAGAGAGATGAAGAGAAACGAGGAGCCATGAGAGAGAGCACAAGAAAGAGGGGCAGCCGGCGAGCGATGGCACTGGTGGAAGGCCGGTGAGCGACACAGGCCTGCTGGTCCGTGGAGAGAGAGAATAGGTGTGGGAGCAGCAGAGCTAGCACAACGAAGCGACAAGGAGGCGATCGTGCAACAACAGAGCTAATGAGCCAAGCAGAGCAAGTGAGCGAGCCAGGAGCGTCCGACTGCGTGGCACGGAAGAGACCAAGCAATTCCAATAAAGAAGATCAATCAACTTCCTTTTTTAACAGTCCAGTTGAACATCCCACTTTCAGCACTGTAAAAACTGTTCAGTTTTTCTATAAAAAAAACTGTTCAGTTGATCATGGTTACCCCAAGTCTAAGAGAGCCACCGGTACAACCAGTCATCTCAAGAGAAAAAGAAAGAAAAGTAAGTAGCAATTGGCCAGGCTTTCCACAAGGCGACCGGTGATGGGAATTGTGAGAACGCATAGCAAGAGACACACGCAGAGTCTCGTACAGAAATTTCTTGCTACTGCACCAGTGAGAAGTGAGAACACTGGTCAATAGGTGGACTGACTTGATCGAGCAAGATTTTAAATGAGTGGTGGGGATCAGATTGATTGTTCTATCTGAAACCTACCTGCGAGGCATTTGGCACCAGGCACGGCCGTCGCCTGTGCCGTCCGATCGCTATCAGACGGCCACAGCAATGGCCAGTGCGTGGGTCAAAAGTCGCTGCTGGATGAATAGCCCGGCAACTAGTAGCAGCGGTGGTTGGTCTTCATCCTATGATGGCAAACACATGGCGTGGCTGCCGAATGGCGATCGGGACCTGCCACCTGCTTCTCCCAACTCCGCCTTCTCCATCTCCTGAGCTGAGAATTACCGGCTACTTTATTACAGTTTGGTGCACCTATTGACCCATGGGTTATGATAGAGACCTCGAGACTAATATCTCGATGTAATAAAAATATGTCTTAATCTAAGTGCCGAGTGATTACTAACGAGTCTTAGTACCAATCTCGTCCATCGCTCCTTTGTCCAACAGCTTATACATCATAATAATATTTTCTATTTATGTACATAATTTTTTATTTAGGTTAATTGCATACATGTCATTATTAAGTTTCGATACGACAAAAACATCATTATAAAGTGAAAAATACTGTAGATGTCATTATAAAGACCCTGTTTCTTTCAGCGGTTTCTGGCGGTTGGCGGTTTTACTGTAGCAAATTTATAAGTCTTTGAAAAAAGTTTAAATGAGCCTCAAAAAATAATCTTAAAAAAAATACTGTAGCAAACTGCCGGCCGCCGCCAAATGGAACGGAGCCAAAGTGTGTTTGGTTCATTGTAGACTTTTATACCCCTCTGCCCTCTTCAAATTTACGGCCAAAATGTCCCTCCCCTCTCTCTCTCCTTCTCGTCGGTGGACTCCACTCCCCCCAACGACCTCTCACCTTCACCGTGACCTTCCTCCTACCCGACGACCTCTCTCCTCTCCCCCATCCTCCTTTGCCTTTGCCACTGAGCTCCGATTTGGAGGAGCCATTGTCTTCCTCCTCCCAACGACTTCTTTTCTTTTCCCTATCCTCCTTTGCCTCCGTCATTAAGGTCAGGCATTGCCGCAGCTGAGCTCCGATCTAGGGTACTCGTCGCCCTCCTCCCTGGTGACCTCTCTCCTCTCCCCCATCCTCCTCTGCCTTCATCGTCGAGCTTTGATCTAGAGCGGTCACTATTGCATTGCGGCTCCTAGATAGATGTCACCCCACTACCGCCGAGATCCTCTCCGATGACCTCTCTCCTCTCCCTTTGTTGCCAAGCTTTGATCTAGAGCAGCAGCTGCTGCATCCCAGCTCCTTGATAGGCGTTGCCCCGTCACTGCCGCTCTTAGATGGGTCTCGCCACCACCGAGCTCGGTTGGGAGGAAGAAGAAGAAAGGAGAGAGATGGACGGAGGTGAGGATGGAGGAGGAAAGAGAGGAAAAATAAGAAGGTGACGGCATTTTGATCAAAAAAGTTGGATAGACTTTGTAATGACATGTTTGTAAAACTTTATATGGCATATGAGGTATTTCCCACTTTACAGTAGCATTTCTGTCATATCAAAACTTAATAATGGTATGCACGCAATTAATCCTTCTTATTTTAGTGTGCTATATTTTTTGAAACTTTTTATTAGCAAAAATATTTTCTATTGATTTTTTTTTGCTTTCCTATCTTATTGTATTTGTATTATACAAATGCTTCAATGGCATTCATTAAAAAAATAGTCGGAATCGGTGATATATAGGCTCGACGTAGTTGGGCATGGAAGTGTAGGTAAATTCGTGATCAATATATATAGTTAAATCTAATGGTATGTTGGGATGACACGATCAAGCATATAAGCCTAGCTGAACATGTAGTCATACATTGATTACCACCTGATATAGTATCATTTGATAGTCTTTTGATATTCCAAGCAAAGTATGTGCATTTGGCTTGTCAACCACCGGTTCATCGCACAGCTTGGATCGAGTAATTTGATGTTATGACTGATCTTTTGATTATTACGAAAAATTAAATAGGAAGCCTCTCACTTAGTGATTATTTTATTACTTTCCGAAGATTAGGCGGAAAAGCATATATCATATATACATTAAAACATATTTAATCAAACGGTACAATTATCGATAGTAAAATACCTTATTATTGAGCTCACGGTGCCTCCGGGTATTTTGACAACATAATATACTATTATCATTTTTTTAGGAAAAAGATGAATCCGGTTACTACCGTCAAATCATTTTTAGTTTCCAAGGGAGATGAGACGGGGCGTGGGACCCACCATCCGACATGGACCAATCGGATTGGGTGACCCATCATGCTATCAGCCTACCAGGGGGATGAACCAACGGATTGGGTTTAGTCGTAGCGGGTGGGAGCCCACCGTTTCTCCTCCGATCCCGCGTGGCGACAACGAACCACAGCCTCCGTCTCTATCTCCGTGTCCATGAAAGCCAATTTCCTCATCTCCATGGCTCTTTTGACCTAGGCGGTTAAGGGTATCTTTAGGTTTAGGGTTTAGCCCATCTTTAGTAGCGTCTCTTAATTGAATCTTTATATCCCTTTTCAAATCACTATTCATTTTCTATATTTCTATTATCTTCAATAGAGTCTTTGTTCTAAAAAAGATATAGAGACATGAGAGAGAATATCTATATATAGAGACTCGGAGAGAGAATATCTAAATTTAGAGACTGATTAGAGACTCTACTGAAGTGATATAGGAAATGAGATCCTCTAAATATAGAAAAGATTCTTTTTTAGAGGCCCTGCTGGACATGCTCTAAGGAAATGGCGATTGGGGATTAACATTTGGGCCCTCCTAGTCGTGATGCTATTTTTGGCCATACAGGATTGTGATTGTCGCACTCTATTATACTTCCTCTGTTTGCAAATATGTGACAGTTTACCGAAGACTTGACAATCCATCGTTAGAGTACATGTTGTATGATATCAAGGCTGTTAGCCACTCGCGTCAGTTGCTATGCCTGGTTAGCGTTGCAAGGCACTGACGGAGTGCTCATATACCACAGCGAAAATCATGAGGTGGCCCTTTCTGTGAAAATTAAAAAAAATAAAACAAATCAATAAGGTGGTATTTTCTAAAAAAGTTTCAAAAAAATAAAAAAGCATCACACCTGAATTATTTGTGCATAGAGAGCTGCAAACCTGAAATTAGCCGGGATCATCTCATCTCACTCAACCACTGCTTAGTGGTCTATTTAAATACTGGTTGAGCGTCAATAATTAGTGAACACTCATAATGGGAATCTTACCTGAACATGGGAGGTAAGGCCTTTTGGTCAAGCAAGTACCAGTGGAGAATAATAATTGTTTCAAGGTAGGTTTGGTGCACCAAAACCTTATTCTGTCAAGTGGCCTTGGTGCTAATGATCAGGTATGCATGTAGAAGTAGAACAAAAGAAAAAGTAGTGTATCTCGTGCAACTGTGAGTGCCCGTGCAACTGAGCAAACGGAGGTGCTCGATCTAAATCCTGCAGCCAGCCGAGAGGATGCGGCTATTTTACATTTTGATGTCCACATAGCTCCATCCTTTTGCACTTACCTCCACACTGCTCGTTGCGTCAGTTCATCTCAGTTCCTCCTACCATCGTCTTCTCTCTCTCTCTCTCGGTCTCGCCCTAGCCGCCGTCCAACCGTAAACGACCTTGTCCAGGCACTGGTGCAGCCCAAATCTGTAATAGCCCATTTTTGGGCCTTTTCAAAAATTCTGCACAAATTCAAAATCTTGACTGCGTTTCTTATAATTGCTTTTTCCAATTTAAAATTTTCCAAATACTCAAATCAAAATTCATTTGGAACGGCAATTCCAAATGAGGAACATTGCAATATTACACGTTAACAAATCATCTAGAGTTCAATGGGCTAACATCATGTTGATGAATCAGTCAAATGGGTTAATACTCACAGTAAAAGGTAAACTACGCTTCTTCTTAGGTGTTTTGAATCCATCTAGTGCAGCAATGGGCAGAGATGCCGTCACCATGCCACAAGGCAGCGCCGAGACATCCATGTGGCCCGGGGACAGAGGAGTAACGTGTGGAGGACACGTCGCCATGCCACAAGGCGGTGACGACGCTCGCATGCTCTTGGGCGGTTGCGATGTGGTTTCTTCAAAAATTGCTGCCATGGCACTGGCTATCGGCGGCTCGGCGACGTCTTGGGCGATAGCAAAGAGGCAGCAAGGGGGTGCAGCGAAGCCATGCGCCACCCAAATTGTAGTGTCTCCTCCTGCGGCTGTGCGACGTCCTGCACAACGACCGTCTTGGGTGGCAGATGCATCAACTCTTCGCTGGACGCCGCCATGAACAGCGACTCCAACAACGGATGAATCGACTCCTCGTTGGGTGTCGCCATGAACAGCAACTCTTCCAACGACTGCATCGACCCCTTGCTAGGCGCCACCATGGACTAGAAGCCCTAGATAGCACCATTGCAAGGGATCAGGGGAAGGAGATGAACCGGCGCAACAAGTAGAGTGGAGGTAAGTGCAAAAGGAGGGAGTTGTGCAGGCGTCAAAGTGTAAAATAGCCATATTCTCTCAGGTGGCCACAGGATTTGGATTGAGCGCCTCTGCTTGCTTAGTTGTACGGGCACTCATGGTTGCACAAGATATGCTGTCTAAAAGAAAAGACATCCATAGGAGGCACAGACACCGTACGAACACATGCGAAAGTATTTTACAGAGGATCCACACCACTAACGCGAAAGATTAAGAGATTTTGGCAGATACATGTAGTATGATTGGAGAATATTTGAGAGTTTTGGGATGCAAATTGCAATTATTTGGAGCAATTCTTCAGTTGGCGCCATGAATGCCAAAAGCACCCGTTTCGATCAGTTCTTGAAAGGAGAGAAGGTGTCTGATCAGACACCGCAGGAAAAGAATGGTTGACCTATAAACACTGATTCTTTTGATAAGGGGCTCGTTACATAGGCTTTCGCTGCAGCACGGCGCCGTAGCCGCTGACCTGTTTCTGTACTCTTGTTAACATATTCAGACGAGCATACGACGTTGACATGGACAGATGGACTGGATTAGCCAATAAATTAGTCATCAGATTAGGGGATAAATCAGCACTTTTCGTTTAATTTAATCAAATAAATTATGAACACATTATGACGAACTAGCAACATCATGCAGCACGAATATATTATAGACATAAATAAAACAGATGTATTCATATGCCCCTTTACTATACTCGTAAACAGAGACAATAAGAAACAACTAATTAGGACAAGAACAGTACGTACCAATCTTCCTCGGAAGTGAAATCGGGAAGAGATGTAGACGACCATGTTGTGATGATGTGGTAGCCGGGGCATATTGCGGTGATGATGTAGAGGAAGCAGATCGCGAGTAGTCGCGCGGAACGCTTTCCAAAAACCTTATTCGCCCTCTCCTGGTACAGGATCTCAAAGACGACGGGTTCTTGAGACCTGCTGTCCCAATCACCAGTGCACGCCGGCGTAGCTGGACGGAGTAGTCAATTTGTGGTGGTGCAGAAAATTGAAAGAGGCAAAACCCTACCTTCAGTTCTGTCTCTCTCGGGAGGTGGCCACACGGTTTTATATGGAATAAGTCGACGGTCAAACGTGTCACAAAACATGCCACGATCGGACTTGCACAACCTCTATATCTCGTAACCGATTCAGTATTTTCTGGAGAGTAAAAAGAAATAAAACTATAAAAGGAGGCCGCACCCCTAAGCCCGACGAGGCGAGCGCGCGTTTTTTTTCTCTCTCTCAAATGAGCTAGTGGGATGGAGCACATTCTAATATTTAAGTTGGTAACTCTCTATCTCAACTAGCAATATGGTATTAAAGAGTTTTCATATCCCCTTCTATATGTGGGTTTTTGAGATTTTCTAGAAATTATTTCTAAATAAATGGGCACATATGTATGCGTATAGGTAGCTTCCTCTGCATCATTCATGTGCCACCAGTTTGCTCCCTTCCTGTTCATCGTTCAGTGGAGGTATGTGTGCCTCCTGTATCATTGCAGCATCCCATGAATGATAAAAACCAATGTCTGAACCTTGTAGATCACTCAATCTAGCAGTGCGCGAAGGTGTATCCATGGTGATGACTGATGAAAGTGACGGTTCTAATTGGATGTGCAGGACAAAATGGACGATTCTTGCCGCTCCATCACGCTGGAGTGTGTGTTCGATTCTCTGAAGAAACTCCTGTGATGGTCATTACAGACAGTCTGGTGGAGCTCCAACATCAGGTCCCATGCATTCCCTGTCTGCCTCCTCGAACCCCAGGAGTCCATATCACATAAGTGCTGGAGTAATCTAGCATTGCATGAAGAATGCCAGGAATTAGCCTGGCTAATTCAGATTGGACTATTGGAGCATGCATGGCAGAAATGAAATGGGCATGAAAATTCAGATTCGAGCATGCATGGCTGAAATGAAATGGGCGAGTTTTTCATGGAAGCTCGACGCTCTTAGCCGCCGGTTTTGCTGCGTCACATTGTCAGTCGGTACATGAACACAATGATGCGATGGTGAGGTGGATCCTACGAGGAAAGCATATCGGGGGGCCCTACGTGTAAACTCACGGAAGATTAGAATCTCTCTTGCTTGTCCTCCTCTCCTGCAACTAGCCAAGTTAGCCAGCCAGCTTGTATTCCTCTATCTGTTCTTGCAGCTTGGATCTTTAGAGTATTTTTTTCTTCTATATATCAATTCATCTCGCTGTCTTTATAAGATTTGGATCAGTCTTTCACATGCTGAGAAAAAGGCTGGTCGCCACGTCAGAGACGTACGTGGTGTCGACAGCGTTGCGTAGCGCCTAGTCCTCCGTGCAGCTGAGCTGCATGCATGAGCGACAGCGTGACCGCAACGTGTAGCGTAGGAGTGGAGCTGTTCTTTAGCGTGTGTTTGGTTGGTGGGATGTGTAAGGATGGAGCCATCCCATTCTATTTTTTCATGTGTTTTGTTGGTGCAAAAAGGAGATGGGATGGCTCCCATAGAGGAATATTTCTCAGGATGCTGCATGAACTCATCCCACAAAAATGATGGAACGTAGCCATCCCACTTGGAACGTGAGGATGACAGTGGGCCCATCCTTAAAAACTGGAACGGAGCCATCCTCCTCAAAATCCAGGACGAGCTATCCCATCCTCAAAAAGCCATGACAGCCCATCCTATCTCACCTTGTTCTCTAACCAAACACATCCTAAGGTACCGTGGGGATCCGGGGATTCCATCCCACGGCTATAACAAATCCTGAAAAATATGATTCAGATTTTTATTGTTTTTACGAGGATTTTAAATCGCATGGTAGGCTTCACACCAAAGCATCTTACCGCCTGTCCTAGAGACAGGATAGTTCTCGTCACTGGAGTTGCTGGTATCTGCATGCGATCGCCTCTTTTCTAAGACCTCTCTCCCCAGGGTGGAGACGGGAAATAGGGTTTTCCATGTCGTTAAGGTCAATGTGAACTCGCGGCATTTTTTTAGATTGGGTTATTGATCAAATGCTGGACTTTGAAGAGCTTTTTAAAATAGTTTTAGATTTCGGCTTGTTTCGTTCGACTTGTTTTTAGGGTTTTTAGAATATAAAAAACTAAAGCATGAATATGATTTTTCGAAACGAAGATAAGCCAATAAGTTAATTCTGCGGAGTGCTGTCTCTCTTTGACTCCTGACCACATCAGGGAAGAAGAAGAGAGGAGAAAATAAACGAGATGTAGCGTTCTGCGTTGGTGAAGCCCAGTGGGCCAGACACAGTGGATGGGATTCGGCCTGTCTGGTCATCCGTCCGAGTAATTTCTCGAAAAAACCATGGGTCACCCACAGACCACAGTTGCACACGAGGCTCTTGAGCTTGGCTACACGCTCGGTAGTCAAGTCGTGAGTCGCGACAAATTCAAAAAAAAAATTAAGAGTTTTTGAAATCGAGAACAATTTTTCGCTATAGTTTTCAAAAATCGATCTATTTTTTTTAAAAAAAGAATGAACCATGTTCTCTTAGAAAACCGAACGGTTTCTCAATAAAAAAAAAAAGAGCACTCATAATTTTTTTCCAAATTTAAATTTAGATATTTCAAACCAATGTTCCTGCCTCCGCTTGCTCGTCGACACGTCCGAATTTCGTGAAAATGTAGAGTACCTGTTTTCGCGGTTTTGGAAGTTGAAACAAAAAACAAAAACAAAAGCGGCTCGTCTCGCGCGTCCCCCTAAAAAAGTTGTTAAAAAAGGAGAGCAAATAGAGCGGGAATTTTTTTTTATATTTGTTTTAATTCAAAATTTTTTAAATGGCCGGCCCCGCTGCGGTATTTCAATTTTGGGCGCCCGTCGCCCGTGGGCCGGGCGATCGCCCAAGCCACGGGTGATGAGCGCCACACCGTGCTCGCCTCAGGGTTCGCCCCGACCGACGCCGTCCAACGGCGTTCTTCTGGTCCGATCGCCCGCCCATGGGCGATCGCCCACCACAGGCGGCACGGAGCCATTTAACTGTTACAATAATATATATAAAACAGTTAAAACATATAAAATAAAAATATTATCAATATACATATAAAATAAAAATATTATCAATATATATTATAACATATAACTATTATGTTATATATAATAGCTATAACATATGTAATATAAATAAAAATATATATATTATATATAATATTTATGTACATATAGAACAGATGAATAATGTATATTATATATAGGGTCTACCGAATCTGCGTGATTGGAAATTAGGGTTTAGGAAGGGAGAAAATTATGGTATTTTTTATGAAAAGGCTGATAATTTTAATTTTCATCTTTTGTATTATTAGAATTATAAAAAATAAATGTTCCTCTTGTCACAAAGTATTTCTCGCATGACAGCAGTTATAGCGTTTAAAATAGAGTGCTCTCAGAAAATTTTTATTGCTAACATTAGTATTACACGGTAGTTCGTACTGAGTACATTGGGGATATTTCCCCTTGCTGGTAGTATAAGGTCGGCCACCTTCACCCGGCATGCATGGGTGGTTACCATGGACCGGTGAAAGGGTTGTGGCATTGGCATGAACACCAAGTGGCCGCACACCGGGTAGTCGCTTCCCATTCCGGGCAGTTGTCATTCACGCATTTCACGTCGTACTCCTTCTTGCTGGACTTCACCACCTTGAACTGACGGCGTATAGACATTGCCCAGTACTTCACTGCATTCAACAATGATTCCTTATCCTTGTATATGGCTCCCTACGTGACCTCGTTCGCATGGTACTCCCATGCGCCATGGCTCCCTTCATTCACTGTTAACTGCTCCAAGTTGTAATTGCCCCATGTGCTCGGGGTAGGGACATCAGGGACATTAACCTCCTCGTCGGACTGGTCATCATCCGGCAACTCTTCATCCTCTCGGTCCTCCGTCTCCATCATATTCACTATGATCTCCACCTCTTCACCTTCGCCGCCACCCCTCGCCTCTCGCCAGACTCCTCCTCCTGCGCCTCGTCCGCGCCGCCAACATGGTCATCACCACCCTCTCCACTACAATCTTCCATGCTTGTGCTATGTCCCTCCATTGTGTCCACCTCCTCATCTTGCAGTTCAGACACAATGGGTTTACTATCTGGTAGCATTGAACCAAGTAGCATAAGGGCCAACCACGCCAGCCTGCATTTTCTACGTACCTTCTCCAATTGTGTGTTCCTTTTATAGGAAACAACTCTCCAAAAACCTTCATGGGCACGACTCACCACGGCTCGACACGCAAATTTACATGTATGTGCATCCAACCCGAACAACCGAAACAACCATTCTATTATCCACCCAGTATGTCCTCTCGCTGCCCTAGATATACCCCGCATGAGAGAGGAAAATGCCGATAGATCCACTCTATTTGGCCCTTCCGCTATCTCTCCATCTCCGTAAAATATTTGGAAATATAATTTTTCTGACATTTTGCCTATAACATATGATGAACCGTACTATTAGTTAGTGTATATTTAATTATCATAAAATAATATTATGCAATATTTACCATAACAACACCGCAAGCAAGATTATCTATTTAATATATAAATTACATCTATACTATAAAATTTATATTATACATCGTGTGCCTATCCTAACATGTGTTCAGTTAATATATAAATTACATCTATTTATGTCTAAATTAACTCCATTGTTTTAAATAACCCTATTGTCACGATTTTCTATTTTTCTATAGTCTACTAAAAATTTTAACGGTCCATGAATAGCAAAATTATCTACATATTTCATTTGTCACTATTCTACCATTTTTCCAATTGTCAAATTAACGTGTGACCATCCTAACTTGTCTTCAATTAAAATTTTAACATTACATGTATTTATATCAGCTATGCGCGTAAATAACAAAATTATTTACGTATATTTAACGTGTGACTATCCTACCATGTATTTATATCCACTATCTAAACCAATAATCAAATTTTAATCATAATTTCAACAATCTAAATCAACAATACATTTTAATTATACGTATTTATATCAACTATCGGTATTAATAATAAAATTATATGTATTTAATATGTGACTATCCTACCATGTTTTTAATTAAAATTTTAATTATCCCTATTATATCCACTATCTAAACCAATAATCAAATTTTAATCATAATTTCAACAATCTAAATCAACAATACATTTTAAGTATACGTATTTATATCAACTATCGGTATTAATAATAAAATTATATTTATTTAATATGTGACTATCCTACCATGTTTTTAACCGTAAATTAAAATTACGTAATTACACTACTAAATTATTTAAAATTAACTTACCAAATAGCGATCGCCACGTGATCCAATTTTTCCCTCTCTCCTTTTTCCCCTTTTTCTCTTTTTTTTCCACTTTTTCTCTCTTCTTTCTTTCTTTTCTTCTCTTCTCTCTCTTCTCTTCTTCCTTCCTCTTTCTCTTCTCCTCTCTTCTCTTTTCCTCCTTCCTCTTCGTCTGCACGGTGACTGCAAGGCCATTTCATGCTGGCTTAAATCATCGCCCGGTCACCGTGGTGGGCGATCGCCAGGTCGGCGATCGCCAACTGATCGCCGCCAACGGTTGATAATGGTCGTTTGTTAGAGCCGTTGCCGTCATGTAGCGCGTGCCGTCGCCCGTGGCTTGGGCGATCGCCCGGCCCACGGGCGACGGGCGCCCAAAATTGAAAAACCGCAGCGGGGCCGGCCATTTAAAAAATTTTGAATTAAAACAAATATATATAAAAAAAAAGTCAATAGAGCGGTGGGTGGTTCCAACTTCCAAATCGCAAGTAAAGAAGATCATGGGCCTGGTGCGTGTCCGTCTCGCCGCCCGCGGCATGGCAAACAAGAAAAAAGAACAATCTTTTTCCAAGTTCGTCTCCTACTTCTTCCCTTCCCCGTTTACCACGAGTGGTAAATATGAAACTGTGGATCTCCCCTGCCCTTCTCGCTTCCCTCCCCTGCGACGGCGACGGCTACGGCCACCGCGAGGGCTAGTTTCCGAGGCCGTCGGCGGATTTACATTAGGTGGGCCACTTTAATTTCTTCTTCTTTTCGACTGTTCCTTTCCACCGGCAAAATGATCTCTTGAGAAATTCTCAGTTTCTCCGCTCTTCTCGATCTTCGTGGTTTCTTTGGCGATCTTTGGTCTCGTGTTCATCGTGTTTTCTTTCTTTCTTCGTCCTCTTCTTCTTCTCGGAGGGTTTAGTGCGGTGTTGGAGGGTTTAAGACTGTGTGCTGCTGCCTCTCCCTCCCCCCATATCGCTTTGCTTAGAATTTACATTGCGATGCAAATGCAATCTTGCATTGCGTCCTTCAAAAATGCTAACTTTATTGGTTGCTCCGTCCAGGAAAATCCCCAGGCTTCTCCTGCCCGCTGCTTTATCCCGCGTCTACCTGCTGCTTCTTCCTTTTCCCTTTTTGTTTCTTCATCGCGTGGAGAGAACACGGTGAGACCGACGAACTCTGTTCGCTTCTCTGTACTGATCCAGACTGTCAACTCTAGTGTTCATTGCAAGGATTGCTCGATTGAGAGAAAAACGCTGTTGTTTTATTGTTCGCGTTAGTTGATCATATCCACCCATGCTGGCTATTTGTTGACTTGGGGTTTGCCTTTGCCTTGATGTTATCTAAGCTTCCTCCTTTTCAGGGTGTAATGCTGCCGCTTGCAATGTGTCATGTGTCATCTGCATGCCATCTTTTGTGAAGCCTGCAATTCTTTGTGAGGCATGATGATTCAGATTTAGCCGTCACTTAACACATTGCAATCTAAATGCCGTGCATATCCAGATACTCCATTCATATTTAACGAGACAATGCAGCCTACTCTTAACTTCTTCAGAGTTCAGATGAATCTAACTCATGGTGCAATTTTGTTTGCATTGAGCCGCGGACAGCACCAATTTTATTGGCCTCTAGTACTTATTTAGAACTACCTACAGAATATTCGTGTTCTAATTGGTATACTGTTTATTTGCCAAACAGGATAGGATGCGGGAGATTCATCCACGCTCGTACACAATTCAGACGCATGGAGCTAGGTTAGTCAGGAAGCATACACATGACTGGGTTGTTCTTTTCGTTCTAGCTGCGGCTGTGCTTGCCTTGCACTATGCTCCTCCGTTCAACCGATTTGTTGGGGAGGGTATGATGACTGACTTAAGGTACCCAGTAAAACAAAGTACTGTGCCAGCATGGTGTGTTCCTGTATGTTTCTGAACCTTTGCAGTTTCCTGTCTTGATAAAGAGTTCAGACTTATCATTCATCACTGATATTAGATACTGGGCCTCTTGCCAGATAATCTCTATACTGTGCCCTGTGGTTATCTTCGTATCAATATATATTGCTGGGAGAGAGGTTTATGACCTTCACCATGCAACACTAGGTGATTGACATTGCTTTTTCTTCTGATGGTTCAGTTATTCTGTGCAGTAAGTTCTGGAGCTATATACATCCAGTAGCTCTTTCAAATATGAATTTTGTAGGTGCTCTCTTTGCTGTGCTGATAACTGCTGTTGTAACCAATGTGATGAAGAATGCAGTAGGGAGGCCTAGGCCGGACTTCTTTTGGCGGTGTTTTCCTGATGGGAAGCAGGTATTAATCTCCTGGTATATATGCTCGTGTATAAATACTTTCGAGCTTTAAAATGATGCTAATTGAATTAGCATGACACTGTCCTGGCATGTTTGTCTCAGTTATATGATCAAGTGACTGGTGGTGTGATTTGCCATGGGGAGAAAAGTTTCTTAAAGGATGGACGCAGGAGTTTTCCTAGTGGACACACGTCGTGTAAGATTTTACCCTTATGTGCATGTCTACACTCTACACTAGATGTGATTTTGATGGATAAGCTTGTAGTACCTGGTGTAAAGCTAATTGGTTGAGGTAGCAAGCACTGGTTAAAGATTGTCAACAAATTCTGCTAAGTGCTAACCCTATCTGTAGATTATACTTTTAATATTGTGTCACTGTTTTAGTGTTGCATACCTGGACCTTGACTCCATAGTCGGGATCCTCATGCTTTTTGTTTTGTTATTTATCTGGCAGAATTGTAGTTAGCTCAGGTTGATACTATGTGAACATTACTTGCATTATTTTATCAAAAACTCAATATAGAGTTCTGACCTGTAAAACTATGGTTATCATCCATGAGCAGTCAGTATTTTACAGAATCCTTTTAGCTAAAAAAAGTGTTTTACAGAACTAACATTGCAGGGTCTTTTGCTGGACTTGGATTTCTGTCACTCTACTTATCTGGCAAAATCAAGGCGTTTGATCGCCAAGGTCATGTGGCAAAACTCTGCATCGTGATTCTTCCTCTACTTCTTGCTTCGCTTGTTGGTATTTCCAGAATTGATGATTATCGACACCACTGGGAGGACGTGGTGGTTGGTGGCCTACTTGGTTTGTACTTCTCCCTTTTTCCCAAATGTAATATTGCTTTCTTTGGCACAGCAGTAACCACACTGAATTGATACTGTCGGCGGTTGGGAGTACGGGGCCCCCAGGTGCCGAGCTTACTTGTTGAACTGGGGATCAACGGGCCCCTTTCCGCAGCTAGGGGGCATTCGAGATAGCGCTTCCTGTCAAACAACGAGCACGGGTTTTTACCTGGTTCGAGCCCTCTCGGCGAGGTAATGACCCTCGTCCGGCGATCTCAATATATGATGAATCAAGAGTATTACAAGGATCTTGCGAGCAAGCCTAGACAGACCACGCCGAGCTTGCCAAAGAACAGCTAGAAAAGCGAGAGAGAGATGGAGATCCCCGACATGTGTGCGAGGATACCTATTTATATATGTACAAGAGCTATTAATTTCTTGAGTGATCTTGTCAAAGATCCGGTGGTCCGTCGGTGTGTCTTCCTGGTCGAGCGAGCGGCGTAAGGCGGCGTGGCGTGATACCGATCGATAAGATGTGATGGAGGCGGTAAATGATGACTTCCTACCCTTGCGACGGACGCAGCGGTATGTTTTGGTCATGTTGCGGTCGAGAACACTTCGGGTACTTGTGCGTCGAGTAACTCTTTTGGGGTATCAATATTATTGGGGTCGGGCTGGTTTCGAGTAATTATGAGATGCCACTAACCCTCGTCGGCTAGTCCCGAGGCTCGATGGGAGCGGAATGCCCTTCGAGGCTTTTAAATCGAATCCATAGAGGTTGGGCTTTTTAGCACCGACATGGTAGCAGGTTACGTGGGGCGGGTCGGCCCACTCGCCGCATCCAGGCGTGAATCACATGCAGGTAACTGGTAGGCACGAGCGAGTCGCGCCTCTACTTCTCGGCGGTGATGAGGCGCCGAGGATCGCGCGGACGGGCATAGTCGGCGTGCGCGTCGGCGTGGATCACACGCCGGGTAACTGGTAGGTGCGAGCGAGTCGCACCCCTTCTCGGCGGTGATGAGGCGCCGAGGGATCGGGCGGGCATAGTCGGCGTGCGCGTCGGCGTGGATCACACGCCGGGTAACTGGTAGGTGCGAGCGAGTCGCGCCCCACTTCTCGGCGGTGATGAGGCGCCGAGGGATGGCAGACGGGCATAGTCGGCGTGCAGCGTCGGCGTGGATCACACGCCGGTAACTGGTAGGTGCGAGCGAGTCGCGCTTCACTTCGGCGGTGATGAGGCGCGAGGGATCGCAGACGGGCATAGTCGGCGTGCGCGTCGGCGTGGATCACACGCCGTAACTGGTAAGTCGCGAGCGAGTCGCGCCCTACTTCTCGGCGCGTGATGAGGCGCCGAGGGATCGCGACGGGCATAGTCGGCGTGCGCATCGGCGTGGATCACACGCCGGGTAACTGGTAGGTGCGAGCGAGTCGCACCCCACTTCTCAGCGGTGATGAGGCGCCGAGGATCGGCAGACGGGCATAGTCGGCGTCGCATCGAGCGTGGATCACACGCCGGTAACTGGTTGGGTCGAGCCGAGTCGCACCCCACTTCTCGGCGGTGATGAGGCGCCGAGGACAAAATCGAAAGAAGGGGAAAAATAAATGGAACGCGTACCTGGGCAAAGAACCGTTCGGCACGAGCCAGAAAAATCACCCTAGGGATCGGAGAACCGACACCTCGAGCGAAGGGCATGCCCAAGGAAAAAGGAACATGCGCTCGAGCGAGGAGCACGCTCGGGGCGAACCAGAGAATCGACATCTTAAGCGAAGATCATGCTCAACGAAATAAAGAACATGCGCTCGAGCGAAAAGCATGCTCGAGGCGAACCAGAGAATCCACGTCTTGAGCGAAGGGCACGCTCAAGGTTTAAAAACATTCGCCGGCGGAGAGCATGCTCGGGCGAACCATAGAATAGGACACGCGCGAAGCGAGAGCGTGTTTCGGGCAAACCGGAAAATAGAACAGGCGCCAGAGCGGAGAGCATGCTCGGGGCGAACCAGAGGATCCACGTCTTGAGCGAAGGGCACGCCCGAGGTTTAAAAAACATTCGCCCGAGCGGAGAGCATGCTCGGGGCGAACCATAGAATAGGACACGCGCCCGAGCGAGAGCGTGTTTCGGGCAAACGGAAAATAGAACAGGCGCCGGAGCGGAGAGCATGCTCGGGGCGAACCAGAGGATCCACGTCTTGAGCGAAGGGCACGCCCGAGGTTTAAAAAACATTCGCCCGAGCGGAGAACATGCTCGGGGCGAACCGGAGAAAAGAACATGCGCCCGAGCGGAGAGCATGCTCGGGCGAACCGTGAATAGAACATCGCCGAAGCGGAGAGCATGCTCGGGGCGAACCGGAGAATAGAACATCGCCGAAGCCGAGAGCATGCTCGGCGAACCGGCGAAAGCACGTCTTCAGCGAAGGGCATGCTCAAGGGTTTAAGAACATGCGCCGAAGCGAGAACATGCTCGGGCGAATCGAGAATAGAACATGCGCCGAGCGAGAGCATGCTCGGGCGAACCGGCGAATAGAACATGCGCCGAAGCGAGAGCATGCTCGGGCGAACCGGAGAATAGAACATGCGCCCGAGCCGAGAGCATGCTCGGGCGTAACCGGAGAATAGAACATCGCCGAAGCGGAGAGCATGCTCGGGCGAACCGGAGAATAGAACATGCGCCGAAGCGGAGAGCATGCTCGGGCGAACCGCGAACAGAATATGCGCCGGCGGAGAGCATGCTCGGGCGAATCGAGAATAGAACATGCGCCGAGTGAGAGCATGCTCGGGCGAACCGGAACAGAACATGCGCCGCCGACAAAGATGCTCGGGCGAATGGAGAATAGAACATGCGCCGAAGCGGAGAGCATGCTCGGGCGAACCGCGAATAGAACATCGCTGAAGGAGAGCATGCTTTCGGGCGAACCGGCGAACCAATATGCGCCGGCCGAGAGCATGCTCGGGCGAATCGAGAATAGAACATCGCCGAAGCCGAGAGCATGCTCGGGCGAACCGTGAAACAGAACATGCGCCGCCGACAAAGATGCTCGGGCGAATCGAGAATAGAACATCGCCGAAGCGGAGAGCATGCTCGGGCGAACCGTGAATAGAACATCGCCGAAGCGAGAGCATGCTCGGGCGAACCGGCGAACCAACATCGCCGCCGAGAGCATGCTTTCGGGCGAATGGAGAATAGAACATGCGCCCGAGCGGAGAGCATGCTCGGGGCGAACCGTGAATAGAACGTGTGCGGGCGAGAGCATGCTTCGGGCGAACCGCGAACCAACATGCGCCGGCCGAGAGCATGCTCGGGCGAATGGAGAATAGAACATGCGCCGAAGCGGAGAGCATGCTCGGGCGAACCGCGCGATAGAACATGCGCCGAAGCGGAGAGCATGCTTTCGGGCGAACCGGCGAACCAACATCGCCGGCCGAGAGCATGCTCGGGCGAATCGGAGAATAGAACATCGCCGGCGGAGAGCATGCTCGGGCGAACCGGCGAACCAACATGCGCCGGCGGAGAGCATGCTTTCGGGCGAATCGAGAGAGAACATCGCCGAAGCGGAGAGCATGCTTCGGGCGAACCGCGAATAGAATATGCGCCGAAGCGAGAGCATGCTTTCGGGCGAACCGGAGAATAGAACATCGCCGGGCGGAGAGCATGCTCGGGCGAATCGAGAATAGAACATGCGCCGAAGCGGAGAGCATGCTCGGGCGAACTCTTGAACAGAACATGCGCCGGGCGGAGAGCATGCTCGGGCGAATCGGAGAATAGAACATCTTGCCGAAGCGAGAGCATGCTCGGGCGAACCGGCGAATAGAACATGCGCCGAAGCGGAGAGCATGCTCGGGCGAACCGGCGAACACGCTCTTGAGCGAAGGGCATGCTCAAGCGAAGCGATCCCGAGCTTGAGCAAGCTCGTGAGGTACGTCTTGCTGGGGAAGGGCGTGGCGAGCGAAGAAGCGCCGAGCTTGAGCAAGCTCGGGAGTACGTCTTTGGGGAAGGGCGTGCCAGCGAAGCGGCCCGAGCTTGAGCAAGCTCGGGGAGTTCTCTTTGGGAAGGGCGTGCTCGGCGAAGAAGCGACCGAGCTTGAGCAAGCTCGGGAGGTACGCTTGCCGGGAAGGGCGTGCCAGGCGAAGCGACCCGAGCAGAGCAAGCTCGGGAGTTCGTCTTTGGGAAGGGCGTGCTCGAGCGGAGAGCGAGCCCCGAGCTTGAGCAAGCTCGGGGAGGTACGTGCGCCTGCTAGGGAAGGGACGTGCCCAGGCGAAGCAGCCCCCGAGCTTGAGCAAGCTCGGGGAACGCATCTTGCTGGGAAGGGGCGTGCGGCGAAGCGGCCGAGCTTGAGCAAGCTCGGGGAGGTGTCTTGCTGGGAGGATGTGCCCGAGCGAAATATCAAACTTGCACGATCGTCGGGGCGTCGATGTCCTCGTTAGACCGTCGGTCATGTCCCATCCGGAATCTCTCGGGTGAGGAGCTCGAGGCGTACTCCTCGCCTTCGCCATCGCTCGAGGCGGGACATCCATGAGGGAACCGGACTCCATGGCATGCCCTTCCGGACCGAGATTCCGGGAGACCTCGGAGTCGGTCCAGTACTTGTCGAGGTCGTCCAAGCCATCGAAGCGAATGTCGTAGTCGTCTTCAGAAGTCGCCACCTCAAGGACCTTTGCTGCAGAGACTCTAGACGATCCCCACGGACGGCGCCACTTGTCGGCGGTTAGAGTCTGGGGCCCCAGTGCCGAGCTTACTTGTTGAGCCCAGGATCAACGGGCCCTTTCATGACTAGGGGCATTCGAGATAGCGCTTCCTGTCAAACAACCAAAGCACAGGTTTTTTACCCTGGTTCAGGCCCCTCTCAGCGAGGTAACAGCCCTACGTCCAGCGATCTCAATATATGATGAATCAAGAGTATTACAAGGATGCGCGAGCAAGCCTAGACGGGCCACGCTCGAGCTTGCCAAAGAACAGCTAGAAAAAGCGAGAGAGATGGAGATCCCCCCCCAGCATGTGTGCGAGGATACCTATTTATATATGTACAAGAGCTATTAATTTCTTGAGTGATACTGTCAAAGATCCAGCGGTCCGTGCGGTGTCTTCCCTGGTCCGAGCGAACGACGTAAGACGGCGTGGCGCGTGACAGCTGATCAGTAAGATGTGATGGAGGCAGGTAAATGATGACTTCCTACCCTTGGCGACGGACGCAGCGGTATGTTTTGGTCATGTTGCGGTCGAGAACACTTTCGGGGTACTTGTGCGTCCCGAGTAACTCTTTTGGGGTATCAATATTATTGGGGTCGGGCTGGTTTCTGAGTAATTACTGAGATGCCACTAACCCTCGTCAGATACATTTCAGGATATGCCATGGCAGTTCTGTGCTATTTGCATTTCTTTCCTCCTCCATATCACCATCAAGGTTGTTCAATCTCCATCACTCTGCAAATTCCTTTCGCTGTTAGTGGTCCAAGTGGTTGTTTCGGTATTATATATCGATCTCGTTTTGATATTTTGGATCTTCCCGTTTGAATGTGACGTCTCTTCTTTTTCACCTTAAGGTTGGGAGCCATTTGCGTACTTCCACATGCTGGAGGAGCTTGAGGCGGGCAATTCAAACAATGCACAAAACCAACAGTCTGCAGGTGATCATCACATTGAACTCACTGGCCAAGACCATAACAGCACATCAAGGAATGATTTGGAATCCGGAAGCGTGTAACCCCACTCCTCTGTTAAACCCAAAAACCTACCTTGTACAGTAAGCATGACTAATCCTTCTTATGCATGCACTCAGCAAGAATTTTGAAGCTTAGAACAAGATATGACATGTTTTTCACTTCATGTTTTACGATCTTTCGTTCGGTATATTCTAACCTAGTGGCTCTAGGACTGCCTGTTGTGGCCAAATTATTTGCTTCTGTCTTAGCCTGTGTTAGGCTGTTGGCTGCTAGTGGGATTACTAATTAGGAACTTATTCCAAGCTTATAAAGAAGCAGAAAGGAGAGACGAAAATGACAGGCATATAGAACCCTTGAACATTCTCTAACAGGTTGCACCGTCCAAAGGAGTAGTGTCAGTTCATAGGCGAAAGTGCAAACACATAATTTTTTTGTCTTCCTTTTTGAATGACCGGGATTGGTTCTCCATTTGGTCTTATTCCAAGCTCTGAAGAACAGATCAACACGGAGCAAGATCTCTGTTGTTAAGTTGAGGCAAAAGCACTACCTCTAAATTCTCTACTTTACACCATGAGCGCAGCTGCAGTCTGTTCTATCTTCTATGATATGTTAATCTTGTCGAAAAGCATATCTCGGTATATTTAATTACACTTCTGGCACGCAAAAAATGTTTTAACTTGGGGGTGTGATTTTAAGCATGCAGTAGTCTTCTCTTTGGTAGAATCACACGGTGTTTTCCACGCACCGTGTTTACCCAGAAAGTAAAGCAATAGTACCATTTCATGAAGCATGATTAGCACTTTAACAGCAGCAACCAATGGACTGAAAGCAATTCTTGCGCTGTGCTTTGACTTTTCCAGTCACAAAAGAAGAGGTAAAAGAAATGCTTCCTCAACTCAGGTGCTCGTCGTGCGGCCCTCCGCGACCTCGTGTCCTCCACGCGCGCGACGATCGTCTGCTTGCAAGAAACCAAACTGCAGGCGGTCACAGCCCAAACAGCCTGCCAATGCGCCGGCCGTGACTTCGACGATGGGTTTGCCTTCCTCCCGGCCTCTGGCACCCGCGGAGGCATCCTCGTCTTGGCAAACAAAAACTTCTTTACCCTAGACTCCGTCCAAATCGCCAGCCACAGCCTCACCCTCAGAGTGCACTCCTCCTCCTCAGGTCTTTACTGGCAGCTCACGGTGGTCTATGGACCGCAGGTCCGCGCGGATAAGCTCCTCTTCCTCAATGAGCTCATCAATTGTGCGCCGACTGACCCGGATCTCCCCTGGCTTGTAGTCGGCGACTTTAACCTCATCTACCAGGCAGCTGACAAGAGCAACAGCAACGTGGACATTACCCTCATGAATGCCTTCAGAAACACGCTCAACTCGCTGACCCTCCGAGAATTGAGCCTCCTGGGCCGCCGCTTCACCTGGAGCAATGAAAGGGCCTCACCAACCCTTTCCCGTATTGATCGCATGTTCTGCTCTACCGCCTGGGACCTCCGCTTCTCTCGCCACCACCGCAAGCCCTCCTCCTCATCTCGGATCACGGCCCCCTTCTCCTCTTAGGCGACCCAGGTCAACGTGTCCGGCGACAATTTCGCTTCGAGAACTTTTGGCCCTCTTTGCCTGGCTTTCACCAGACTGTCCAAAACGCTTGGAGTGGGGAGATTGTTAATCTCAACCCCTTCCGCCGCCTCCACACCAAGCTCTCTCGGACTGCGAAAGCTCTCTCTTCCTAGGCCAAGGAGAAGATTGGCAATCTTGCCATCCAGCTGGCCTTAGTCAAAGCGATCACTTCGCTTCTGGACTGCGCCCAAGAGATCCGCCCCCTCACCGACCGGGAACGAGAGCTTCGTCTTCTGGCCAAGTCTCGTTGTCTCGGTCTTGCCTCGCAGGAAAGGCAGCGCATCTCGACAGAGAGCCCGGACCCGCTGGATCAGAGAGGGCGACGCCAACACCAAGTTCTTCCATCTTCAAGCGAGTCACCGACGTCGTAAGAAGTTCATTCACTCCTTGCAAACCCCCTCCGGCCCTGTTTTCTCGGAGGCTGGCAAGATGGCTGAATGCGCCCGTTTCTTTTCCGAGCACCTCGGGCCCCCCCTAACCGTCCTTGGTCCCTGGACTGGGACCGCCTTGGTTTCGCTCACCTCGACCTCAGCCCCCTGGAAGACCCCTTCTCAGAGGAAGAAATTCGGGCTGTGGTTTTTGCCCTTCCTAAGGACAAGGCGCCAGGCCCTGATGGCTTCACCGCGACCTTCTTCCAATGCTGCTGGGACATCATCCGGCTTGACCTTCTAGCCATCTTCCAGCGTCTCTATGAGCAAGACCGATCTTGTTTCTCTCTCCTCAACACCTCCAACATCGTCCTTCTCCCCAAGAAGGCCGACTGCCAGCATCTCTCGGACTTTCGCCCCATCAGCCTGATCCATAGTGTGGGTAAAATCTTCGCAAAGCTCCTCGCCAACAGGCTGGCCCCGTTCTTGGACGGGCTGGTCTCCTGCAGCCAGAGCGCGTTTATCAAGAGGAGATGTATCGAGGACAACTTCCTCTATGTCCGGACCGTCGTCAGGACTTACACAAACGCAAAATCCGTCCCTCTTCCTCAAGCTCGACTTCGCCAAAGCCTTCGACTCTTTACATTTGGGGTTACCTCCTGGAGCTTCTCTCTAAGCTCGGGTTTGGGCAGCGTTGGTTGAATTGGATTGCGATTCGCTTTCGGCACTTCCTCTTCCGCCGTCCTTCTCAATGGTACTCGAGCCCTCGCCTTGTTCATCACAGAAGTCGAGCAAGGTGATCCCATCTCCCTATGTTGTTCATTCTAGCCATCGACCCCATCCAACAGATCCTTCAATTGGCGGTCGAGGAAGGCATTCTTCGCCCATCAATTGCAACACCGAAGCCCCGCGACGCCCTTTTCGCGACGATGCTGCCCTCTTCCTCAAATTTCCACGAGAGCGGATTTGCAGGCCACCCTTCTTCTCCTGGACGCCTTCGGTCAGGCCTCAGTCTGCAAGTCAACCCCGCTAAGTGCGAGGTTTACCCAATCAACTGCGATGAAACTGCTCTGCAAGCTACCCTGGCAGACTTCCCGGGCTCTAGAGCGTCTTTTCCTTGCCGCTACCTCGGGCTCCCTCTGCACTGGCGTAAGCTTGGCCGTAGCCTCTGGATGCCGCTCGTTGACAAGATCCGAGACAGATTGCCCCTGTGGCAAGGCCGGCTCCTTTCCAAGGCGGGTCGCCTCACCCTTGTCAAGGCGGTGCTCACGGCGATCCCCACCTTTTTCGCCGCCCTTTTCCATCTTCCAAAATGGGTGATCAAGAAGATTGACCGTCTTAGAAGATCTTTCCTTTGGGGGGGCGTTCAGGACGCCCCAGGAGGTCGCTCTCTGGTTAACTGGGGTCAGGTCTGTCGCCCCCTTAGTCTGGGAGGCCTTGGGGTGCTTGACCTACCCTCCTTCGGCAGGCTTTCTTGACTCTGTTGGCCGTGGTTGGCTTGGATCGCCTCAAGCCGTGGGCTGGTTGCCCTATCCCTGCGCGACGACTCGCACCGCTCCCTTCTTCCGCTGCCACCGTGGTTACCCTAGGGAACGGCCAGCTTGCAGATTTTTGGCATGACAAGTGGCTTCATGGTCAGGCCCCGTGCCACCTCGTGCCCCACCTCTTTCGTGCCGTCCGAGTCAGGCACAAGTCTGTGGCACACCAGCTGGCTGACCAGCGCTGGGCCCGTGTCGTCCATCACATTGCCTCCCCCGAGCAGCTGCTTGACTTTGCCCGCCTTTGGACGGCTCTCCAATCCGTCGCCCTTGATCCCTCTAAACAGGATGAGGTCGTCTGGACTCTGGACAGCAAGGGCGTTTACTCTTCTAGCTCGGCTTACAAGGCTCATTTCTTCGGCTCCATCCCTTTTGACCAGGCCGCCGTGATCTGGAAGGCCCATACTGAGAACAAATGCAAATTCTTCGCCTGGTCCTGCAGCCTTGGGAAGATTAACACGGCCGACGTCCTTGCCGTCAAAGGTTGGCAGAGTAATCCCATCTGCCGACTGTGTCACCTCCACCCAGAGACGGCGGATCACCTGTGTTCCTGGTGCCCCTTCTCTAGGCTGGTCTGGAAAGAGCTCTTCTCCCCGGCTTCCTCAGGTGCAAACATCGGACCTCGGGAGTTCCTCAACTGGTGGTCCCTCTCCTCTCGCTCCCTCCCCGCCAGCCAGCGCCGCGAGTTTAATGGCCTCATCATTTATACCATCTGGAACATTTGGAAGGAACGCAATAGGCGTATCTTCCAGAACTCGGGCCTCTCCCCCTCGCGTGTCGTTGAGCGTATTCGTGAGGATGTTCTGTTGTGGGGTCACGCGGAGGGCCCGCAAGCCTCCGCATAGTTTCCCCGCCTTGTAGTTGGTCCTCTTCTTCTCCTCCTTTTTCTTTCCCCCCCTAACTCACTCCTGTAAATTTGTACAAATTCTTTCCCCTTAATGAAAATTGGCATAGCGCCTGCCTCTCGGTTCGAAAAAAAAAAGAAATGCTTCCTCGCACAAGCTGATAAGAGCAGGTTTTTTTTAATGCAAAGAGTAGAAGCACTGCCATTCCATTCATCAAAAAAGAGATAACTATACAAAATATATAGGGAGAAAAACTAGGAGGGAGAGAAAGAGAGAGAGAGGAGGATTCAGGGAGAGAGGGAGAGGGGATGGGGGGAGGAGGGAGTAGAAAGTGATCTCACTAAAGGTGGGACTCAACAGAACATCACCGTGCAACCAATTAAAGGCCTAGCACTTCTCTAACCCTGACGGCCACCACTGCCATCAGGCGAGGGTCAATACTGTAGCCGCCATCGCTGCCAACTACGTTGTGGGGCACACAGTGCTTAGCTTAGTCGTTAGTAGCCATTGCCGCACGGGATGTTCGGCCAAGACACCAGAAGGAGAAGGACGTTAGTTGTCACCGCCGTGCGGGATGCTTGACCGAGACGTCAGCCGCCACCGCTGTCAATTGCGCCGCAGGGCACGCAATGCTCGACAAGGACATTAGTCGTCACCGCCATGTAGGATGCTCAATCATGACGCAATAGCCGCCACTGCCATGTGGGATGCTCGGAGGATTGCGCCACGTTGATGACACCATCCTTTGTGGCCTTCCGCCATCGTCAATGCCGAGGACCACAATCCTCGGCCCACCCCCAGATTAAAGCAGCTCCGAGCTTGATCCGGCCTCCTTCAATCACTGTGTTTTTGATAAAAGGGATCTAGTATCCGACGAAGACTCCAATTGGCTGCCGCGGCCGCGGCCATGCGGAATGCTCGTTCGGAACGCCCCTTTGCCATCTTCGTCGCATGTAGAGCAGGGTGAGAAGACCAGTCTAGTTAACAGTTGTCACCACCACACAGGATGCTTAACCGACACGCTAGAGAGGGAGTCAACCGTCACCACCGGGCAGGATGATCGAACAGGACCACGACCTACCCTCAATACCAACCGCTCCACAAGGACAAGAACCAACGAAAGCGCCGGCCGCCATCGCCGCGCAAGAAAAGCCGGGTTGTCTAGGGTCCAGGAGGCCGCTGCCACCGCCAGAAGGGATGCATGGCCAGAGCTAACACTGCCACCGTAGACGGCTGCAAAGCGGGGCAAGGAAAGGCCAGTCCAACCACCAGTCATCACCACCACACAGGATGCACGGCCGAGACATAAGAGAGCATCAGCTGTCACTGCCGTGCGGGATGCTTGAACTAGGCCGACCAACCCCCAATGCCAACCACTCTATAGGGACACGAAGAACAGCGAAGGCTCCAGCCACCACTGCCAAGTGGGAAGGGACTGCAGTGAAGGCCGATCAGGGTACGCCGAAAGGGGAGGGGTCACAGGTGTTGAAGCTACCAGGGAGGGCCGTCACCACTAAGGGGGAGAGGGGTGGTGACGACACTATAGCGATGACATACCAGCCACCAACAACGCCGACTGGAGGGCGAAGATCCAACAATGCGATTCAGGGCGACAACTACAACCAGGAAGCGACGACGACGCCGCTGTCACCCGTCCGAAAGCCAGACCCAGGTTTTCACCCAAAGAGACCCCAGAGGGTGGAGATCACCGTGACGATGCCTCCAAGGAAGGGAACGGCGCCCAAGGCGTCGCCATCATCGGCCCAAGCCAAAGCCAGGCAGGGCTTTCGCCCAAAAGACTCTCACCCTCGGAGCCACACTGTTGGGAAGGCCACATAGGCAAAGTGGCAGGCGCGACGGAGGAGACGGTGGAGGAAGAAGAGCCCCCATCGCCGTCACCAAGCGTCAATGGCAGAACCGCCGCCTCGAAGCTGTCCCAGTGCTGACCACGGCCGCCATGAGACACCGTCGTGAGCGAGCCTCGGTGTCAACCACGGTCTTGAACTCTAGGTTGCAGACGGGGTAGGTCTAGTTGTAGTCTATCAAACTCAGCAGCATCACATCAAACTCAGCTTGGTTAATCTCGCCGTTGAAGAGCTGCTCCATCTCATCGAAGTAGGTGGTGTAGAACCGTGGTGTAAGCTCTCTCTGTTGGAACTCCTTCTTAATCCGTTTCTTGGGAGGCTCTGTCGGCGCTGGCTTGTTAGGCACCGCTGCGGAGGAGGAGGTCGGCCCTCCCGGCTGCTGACGCCACCGCCGAGTCTAGGTTCCAATTGCCAGATCTGGACGGCGAAGGGACAGGAGGAGACGACGGCGAAGAAGCCCGAGCTGTTGGTGGTGTTGAGCTCAGACGGCGTGCCCTTCGCCTCCAGCTCGGCCGCCGCGGCCTTCACTCCGAAGTGAAACGCCAACATGACGCCCTTAAGGACCGGTCCGAAGTCGCAGGGAAAGAGAAGGGAAAGGGAGGAGAGGAAGGAAAGGAAGGGAGGAGAAGAGCGCTTGGCGCGCAGAGAGAGGAGACCGGAAGGAAGGCTGGGTCAGGCGGCGGCAGGTTGGGTCGCCCTAGGGAGTGGCTCAGGGGTTCTAAATTTGATAACATCACCACTAAGAGCAGGGTTTTTAAATCCCATTTTCGTTCTAAATACCGCTCGGACCCGATTTT
Source organism: Olyra latifolia (assembly GCA_036346145.1). Classification (NCBI taxonomy): domain Eukaryota; kingdom Viridiplantae; phylum Streptophyta; class Magnoliopsida; order Poales; family Poaceae; genus Olyra; species Olyra latifolia. Next base: position 52,034,271 of record CM070528.1, on the reverse strand, counting down.
CAATTTCCCGTTAAAATCCAGTGAAATTTTGATTTTTGAAATTTACATGGAACGGAGTGGGCAGAAAAAGGGAAATTGATAGGGTTCTTAAAAAATCGTTCAGTTTCACTAGGTAATTGTTCGGTTTGAATGAGAAATCCAAACAAAAAATCGTTTGGTTTCATTTTTTGGGAAATCGCTAGGTTTTATAGAAAATCACCCGGTTTTAGCGCGAAACCGTTTGAGATTTTTTTTCATATTTTTTCTAATATTTGAAATTTAAAATTTGGCTTCCTTTTTTGACTAGGATTTCGATCCCGTTCCGCAACGATTTAACGATTTCCCGCGGGATTTCAAACTGTGGATGCAAGAGCATGGATATGATAACACGGAATTTCATGGGGAAAAAATCTCAATTCCTGCAGGTCTGTCTAAAACACAGGAATTTTATGGTCCAGGTATGTTTGAAATACATGAATTTGACGAGGAACGGTTTAAGTCTTACATGAGTAAAAGAATTTTCTGCCGTTCCAAAGGGGGAGGAACCGTAAATTCCAAATTGACTCTTGAGACCACCTGGGAAGCCGGGGCATTCACACCACTGACACTGTTTAAAATTCGTGATTCGGTGTATACCATCCTGGCTCACTGTCATAGACACAGACGGTCCCACATATCATAGACACAGACAAGTTGACAGACGAATTGAGTGTCATACAGCTAATTATTCCAGAAGGGGTATCCTAATTTATCCTACTTAAAATGGGGCGTTGTTCCTGTACTGTTAGTTCTGCTTTGTTAATGGTTAAACCCAAGGAATAAGCGATGGAATTCTGCTTTGCTAATGGTTAAACCCATGGAATAAGTTGAAAAGGAAAAAAAAGGTTAAAAAAAAAGATTTGCTAAATACCAGTTGCTTGCTTTTTCGGTTTTGAGCATACGGCTACTTTTTCTAGTTAGTTTATACTATTTTTCCACTTAGTTCGATAGTGAAAATTTAGTTACTTCGTATTGAAAAAAAACTTACATATAGCGGCTGACATCAATTTTTCAAAATTTTTGTTGAACGACTGGTTTGCTGTTGTTTTCGGCTAGAAATTTGGTTTGTAAGTTTTTTTGAGCATTCACATACTTTGTTTAACTTCTATAGAATATCATGATGTAGTTCTTTTGTTGTTTTTTAGGGTTAACTAGTATTAGATAGGTGACTGGCACAAATCTTAAAAGCAGTAATTTTCCACCAAACTGGTCCCACAAAATAAAAGACGAATAACATTTAGAAATTGCTATTGAACCAGCACAAGTATATGCATACACAGACAAATCTGAGGCGAGGAATTGTTTATATGATTCACGGATAAAACTTAAGTTGTGCACATGCTAAGAACGCTGAATAATGAAAATAGGCGAGGAAAGTTTGCAAGGATGTATCCATCTTCTATCAAGCACCTTATGTGTTATACACAGTGAACTGCTATCTACATTTGTCACAATTTTATTTTGCCGGCAAAAAATCTATCCACATGGAGCATATCCTTGTAGCTTCACTTCATTCTGCAGTTTCCAGTGGCGAGTATTCAGTGTACATGATAAGTGTTCCTGCGAAATAGGCTGTTTGTTACTATTGATACTTAACACCAATGGACATATGCAAAATTGAAGAATTATAATGGTTGGTTGTTTTTTGTTTTTTTAAATAGTGCCAATGAAACTAGTTCATGCAAAAACGAGTTGTGTTTTGAGTTGATCCATGCAATGGATAATTTTCAGTTATTCCCAAATCAACAGGCTTTCTGTTCTTCTTCCAAGAAAATGCTCTCCCACAATTTTGGTGAGAACAACCAAAAGAAACCATAGCTCATCTGAGTTAGAACTTAGAACTATGAATTCAGATGCTACCAGATGCCACTCATCAAGCTTGCTCTGAACGAGCATTTGGCGCCTCGATCCAATCCAGGAAAGTAAAAAATGACTTGAGAAAAGAGACATAAGCCACATCCATGGAACAAAAGCAGAAATGGGGACTCCAAACTCAATACTCTTCTCCTCACAAGATCCACTTGATTATCTCATACAGGAAGAAAGCAACTCCAAGTACAAAGCAACTACACAACTACAGAGGACGACAGGTAAAAACATCTGCCAACCCAACAAAAGTATCCTGGACCCTTGTGCCTCATGTCCATGGACAAAACAACATGGAGGCTCTGACCAAATTCTACAGCCTCCTCTCTCTCCAGTAGCTCCATCATCTCCAGGTGCCTTTCAGTTTCAGCAGACTGACCAAAACCAAAACAAAACCAAAAGAAAGCAGCTAAAAAGAAGCAAAGGCAGTGGCTAGTGAAGGGAAGGATCGATGAACTGCCATGCGTATGCTTGTACCAAACACTGACATGTCTGTAGCTCTGTGGCAGCTCTCATAGCTAATCGAAGTATCAAAGTCTAATTACTACTACTAAGTACGCATCACTCTAGTACCTTATAGTCGCAGTGGTAGTGGTAGTGGTTGGGTAGTAGTAGTGGTAATCCGTGGCGTCCTCCTTGAGATCAGTGGGCTCGTAGAAGCGCGCCTTGTAGCCCGTGCCGTCGCCGACCTGGTTGCTCCTCGCGGGAAGCTTGAGCGTCTCGTCAGCCGCCGCGTACGCGTAGTAGGCAGGGTGGCCGTAGCCCTCCCTCGTCGCCGGGGCGGCGGCGGCGTGGTCGACTTTCCTCAGGGCGTCGTTGTAGGCCTTGCGTCCGGCTTCGTCGGCGGCGGCCGTCGGGTAGGTCGACGCCGCCTTGTGGCCATTGCCGTAGTGGTAGCCCTGAACGCCGTGGTTGGCGCCGTAGGGCCTCGCGGCGACGTGCACCCCCTTGGGCGTCGACGGCGCGCGGCCAAAGTCCTCGTGGCTGCTGCTGCCGAAGCCGAAGCACGCGTCGAACCGGAAGCACATGCTTGCAGACAACTGGGGACAGTGGCTAGAGCTACTACTCCAGTCAGCTACTTAAAGAGGTGCCCTGATACGACAGTGGTGCACTGGATGAGGATATATACGACAGTGGCGAGTCGGATTCACACGATGACTAGCTAGTCGCCGGGTTCGGTTTGAGGCCTGAAGCGCGTGTTTACTCGGGTCTCGGTTCAGATTTCAGCTCGTTTTGTTTGATACATCGCGTAGTGATCATGGAGTGCAGTGATGTCTTGCTCGATCAAATCGAATTTTCGACGGGAAGCGACGTGTTGGATCGGCGAGTGGGCAGCGCGTGGTGGGGAGTGGTGAGAGATCGCCGTCGTGCCGGGCGGTGCCGCGGCAGCATCGAGTTTGGCATGGCTGGTTCAGTGGGGGGATAAGAGGCCGGCCGGCGAAGTCGCCGTCGTCTCGCGGTCTAGGTCTCAAGTTGTTGCGGTTCAAATGGCAGCATAATTAGTTCACGATGCTTCCCTCCAAACGAGCATGTTTGGTTCGAAGCCGAGGTTGCTTAGCTACCAAAGTTTGGCCGCATTTGTGTACGTTTGGCTCGATATCATTTTGTTTTAAAAAAAAAGTGTTTTACTGACAGCCTAGTTCGTTTTTGTTGCCAAAACCTGTTCTCATGAGCTTCATGACAAGTAATCAAACGTTTGAGACATGTGTAAGTCAAAATTTTGAAACTTCTTATGAATGGAGATTTCAAAAACTTCCTAGAGCCCTCTCAGACCACAATCCCTTGCTCCTATCATCCGGGGAGAAGGTAAATAAATGTGAAAGAACCTTTTGATTTAACATGAATTGGTTCAATGATGAGTGAGAGCATCTTCAGCGGACACTTTAAATTTCTCCTATATAATACTATTCCCTACACACTCTATCCATTCTCTAAAATTCCTTCACACATTACACTACACTTTAAAAGATTCCTTCCCTCTGGTAAAGACTATCCAAAAAGTCAAATAAACAGTATTTTGCAGCTCCTGGTGGAGATGCTCTAAGGCAATACTGGCATGATACTATCAGCTATAGTGATATCATTTCAAAAATCCAATGTAAGATTAAAGCTTTGAAAAAGAAGTTAAAAGGATGGGGCGCGAGTAGATATGGTTGTACTACCAAAAAGAAGAAACTTCTTTAGAATGAGTTACTAGACTTAGAATCTAAAGAAGAATTGGGTTCTCTTTCTGGGAGGAGATCCTGAAGAAAATTCAAATTAAGGTGACATTATTGACAAAGAAGAAAAATGTTGGCAAGTGAGATCTCATGCAAATTGGCTTCTGAGAGGTGATAAAAATACTGCCTTCTTTCATAATGTTGCTAATGGGAAAAAAGAAAAAAAGACAATTGGTTTGTTGAAAAATGGAGAAGAGATTGTAACTAGGATAAAGAAATCCTTGAACATGCTACACAATTTTATAAAGATTTGTTTGGTTCTAGTAAGGGGAGTGATTTCACTTTGGATAAATCTATTTGGCATGTGCAAGAGAGAGTGAGTGACGAGGTGAATAATGTTCTGGCTGCACCTTTTTCAAAAGAGGAAATTTAAAAGACTTTGTTTGGAATGGAGAAAAATAAGGCACTTGACCCTGATGGTATCCCAATTGGATTTTATCAAAAAAAACTGGGAGGTTGTTAAGAATGACATTATGAGATTATTTGAGGAATTCTAAGAAAAAATTAATGTTAGCATGTTAAACTATGGGGTTATTACACTTATCCCTAAAAAACCCGAGGTTGATCAAATTAGTCAGTATAGACCTATTTGCCTTCTAAACACCTTATATAAGCCAATCATCAAAGTGTTGACTAATAGACTACATCCAGTTTTGAATGATATAATAGTCAGGAATCAAAATGCTTTTATTAATGGGAGGGATATTATGAATGGAATCCTTTCTTTGCATGAGATCATAAATGAAACTAAAAAACAATGGTGAGGGTATTATTCTTAAACTAGATTTTCAGCAGGTTTATGACAAGGTGGATTGGAATTTCTTAGTTGGCTGTATGGAAGCTAGGGGGTTTTGTTCTAAGTGGTGTGGCTGGATTCAACAGATTCTGTCCAATGGGACTTTGAGTGTTAATGTTAATGGAATTGTTGGGTCATATTTTCAGAGTACAAAGGGGTTAGACAGGGGGATCCTCTTTCCTATTATTATTCAATATTATTGCTGATAGTTTAGCTAAGATGATTTTTGTTGCACAAGAGAACAACATTATCAAAGGCTTGGCCAGTAACATCATTGAGAAAGGTGTGGCTATTTTACAGTATGCTGACGACACAATAATTTATCTGAATAGTGATATTGACAATGCCAGAAATATGAAGCTGTTGTTATCTCTATATGAAAACCTATTAGGACTCAAGATAAATTTTCTCAAAAGTGAAGTATTTATGACTAATGGAGATGTAGCAACAGAACAGTTATATTCTGAGTTGTTCTCGTGCCCGGTGGGTTCTCTTCTGTTGATATACTTAGGTGTACCTATAAGTAATAGAAAACCTTTGGTTAATGAATGGGAGATTCTGATTGATAAATTTGAGAAGAAATTGGCAACTTGAAAAGGTAAGGTTTTATCTGTGGGGGAAGACTGGTCCTATTGAGTTCTTGTCTTACCAACATTCCATTGTATGTCATGTCTATGTTCCTGCTCCCTAAGACAATCATAAAAAGGATGGATAAAATTAGGAGAAGATTCTTTTGGCAAGGGTGCACTGACAAAAAAGGTACCATCTTGTAAAGTGGGAATTTTTGTGCACATCCAAAAAAGGAGGGGGTTTGGGTGTTTTAAACCTTAGAAATATGAATATTAGCCTCTTGTGTAAATTGTTGTGGAAACTAGACCATGAACAAGGGCTTTGGCAAGAGAATCAGAAAGAAATACTTGAGTAAAAATATCCTTGCCTTGGTGAAAAAAAATAACCTTGACTCTCCATGTTGGAAAAAAATATCTTGGATATTAGAGAGTTATATATGAAAGGGAGAAAGGTGATGGTGGGATCCGGGTGCAGTACTAATTTCTGGAATGTTTCGTGGATTCGGGATATCCCTTTAAGAGAAATATTCCCTGCTTTTTTTGAAATCTGTAACAACAAATTTCATACAGTGGCTGAAGCTAGAAGGTTGAAATGGGAGTTACCTTTCAGGAGATGGATATCTAATTCTCAAAGAAGACTTTAAAGATGTATTGATTATCATGGTAGAGATGGTAGAGATGTGTGCGTCTGGAAATTTGAGAAAAAAAAAAGGCATATTCACTGTTTCGTCAATGTATAGAAAACTTGATTAAAGGAATGATAGTCCTCCAATAATGAATGGGGATCAAGATGTGTTTTTCTAGAATTTGAAAAAGAACGGTCAATTTACGGTACAATCTATGTACCAGAGATTGTTGAATCAAGGTAATATTGATTCGAATAAGTTCATGTGGAATCTAAAAATACCTTGGAATATTAAAGTCTTCATTTGGTATATTTGTAAGGGAATCATTTTAACCAAAGACAATTTGGCAAAAAGGAATTAGAGGGGAAATCAGAAATGTTGCTTATGCAATCATAATGAGACTATTCAATATATCTTTTTCGACCGTCATCTTTCTAGGACAATTAGGCGTATGGTTAGAGTTGCTTTGGGGTTACTCCTATACGAATTGTTATCATTTGTTTGGGAATTGGTGTAATAGTTTTATTCCTAGTCAGAAAAAAAATTACGGGTTGGTGTTGCTGCTTTGCTATGGGTGGTTTGACTTTGTCATAACAATTTAGTTTTGACGAAAGCAAAAACATATCTTTTATGCAGGTTATTTTTAGGAGGGGCTTATTGGTTGCGTCAATGGGCTATGTTGCAAAAGGAGAATGATAAGAACATAATCATGGCTTCAAGTCGGTCGATGGAAGTAATAGTTATGTCTTTCTTCGCCAGCCAAGAATGGAGAATTCCAAATAGACTTAGTTGTGCTTTAGTTTATTCTATTTTAATTGGCTTTACATTATGCTTGGTCTTCTGTATTTAGTTGAAGACACTATGTAAAACGATGTCGTTGTGGTTGGGCCATGTATATCTTCGGACATAAAGGCTGGAATTATTCCATTATCTAAAAAGCTATGAATGTCTTTTTAGCTATTTAAATTGGATACATAAAAAATCATATATACAGTTTTGTCATAAAAGTAGTTCTACGCTAGTCATTTGTTTTTTTTTCCCCAAAAGAAAGGGAGGAGAGCTGCCTCCATTTGATTGATCAGAGAAAGATAAGGTTAATTACGACAAGAATGATTTCGACCAGGGAGAAAATACAGCAAAACAAAAGAAATTAACAAAGAAAAGTCAGTCATTTTGACACCGGGGGAATAACTCGAATGTCTACACTTCAATATCATGATTTGACCATCTGTTGTAGGGATGACCATTTGACCATTTCCTCCCTCTGCTCAAACACTGTACTGAACTCACACCGTCTTAACCTCCGAGAGAAGAAAATGACGTCATAAACACCCAAGAAGACACCACAGAATTGACGTCAAAAATATACACGAGCCACTATGGCAAGGAACATGAGAAACCACAATTAAGTATTGGCACGAGGGGCATATATAAATGCGCTAGAATATATGCAAGAAAACAATATGGATAATCACCGGTCGACCTTGCTGCCGCTGCATAGACGCCACGCCATATGTTGCTGCCTGCGCCTTTATTCTATTGACAAGCTTGGAATCTGCTGGGAATGATATGATTGATCAGCCACGAAGTGCTTAAACAAGAAGGAAATTAGTTAGAGCGAGAGCACGTACATTCTTCTCGGTAGAAAGAGGGGAATTCATTTGGACCGGAGGCGAATTGCAGGGCGCCAACACTGCACATAGATCTCGATCTTCCTAGGTGTTTGGCCACCGAAAGTTTGGTAATTATTGCAGATACCCGGCCCCCGTTAGGGCTTAGACTCTCTCCAACGGCATCTCGTCCGGAGGCGTCATCCCTTCGCGATGGGAAGAAGGCCCGGATGGGATGGGTGGTGGTGCTCCAACGGCTTCCCTTCCCGGACAGGAATCCGCTGGGATAGGCAAGAGATTCCCGAGCGAGAGGGAAGCGCAGGCTGTTCCCGTGGAGAGTTCGGGTGGAGATGAGCGGAAAGGGGCGGTTGGGCGTGCGCGAGGTCGGAACCCACGAGGGGAGGCGGCGGCGGCGGCAAAGTAGCGACGGCAGAACGCGCGAGCGGAGGCAGCGGCGGTGGCGGCGGCGAACAACCTTGGAGCACGACCTCCGGCGCCTACAGGTATGGAGATATTCCCCCTTTTGTAGGTGATTTCGTTCAAATCAATCCGATGTGTGCGGGCAATGGATTTCGACGATTTGTGGGAGGGGATTTGCCGCGGATGAGAGGGTGTGTGCGCGCGCCCGCCGATTTGGGGACGATTGGATGGTCGTTGTTTGCCGACCTTTTGAGGGTGTACGTGGAGGCGATGGCGGCGACGAATGGCGGCAAGGGGTTGCAGGTGCCCGAGCTAGAGAAGAGGAGGCGCTGGTCGAGAACATGGAGGAGGAGGCACGACGAAGACGATGCTGGCGGCGAGGACTTCTCCAAGTGCATACTCGCACGCATAGTGCGCCGATCTGCGCCCTTCGCTTCTCCTCCCACCTTGATCTGTGGCTCTGCTCTCCGCAGCTACGCCGCCCGCATTCAACCCAGCAGCTCATTAGAAAACCATTACCTGATGCAACAAATTGACATTCATAATTTTATTCACACCATGCAGTGTAGATATTCTTATTAATGTTCATTTGAGTAAAATTTTTCACTTCACCTGGATGGAACGCCTAATCGCTTCCATAACCATCACGTCCTCTAAATTCATATCAATATTGTCAACACCGTAAGCCAAAAAAACAATGTCCACAATTGTTAGAAGCCTGTTTGGTCTCAAATCTTCGACAGCATAAACGATTGACTTGACCACCGTAGAATAGATGCTTAGTTGGTTTTATAGTTTACAAGGTAATCTATAAAACCGACTAGAGCCTATTTTTTGTTCATATTTATCTTCCAAAAAGCTGGCTTTCCAGAGAAGAATGGAGAAGAGTTTTAGGTTTTCAATACAAGAGGGTTTAATTTTGTTGAGTCGTACTCATACCTATAGTCGCACTCAGTATAGTTGTAGCTTACTGCTGATGTAAGGCGAAGTTAAAACGCTCCCAAACAGGATCTCAGCTGAAGTATAAATTCAGAAGCAATACAGCACACCAATCCTCTGAACAAGAACAAGAAGCACAATGATAACATCAACTAGCTTCTCCAGAAATAATCAGGATTGTCAGATTGATTGAGATATTTTATTTAGGTCAAATACTTTATTGGATCCTCAACTTCTTTCTGGTTTGAGCACCCCTCTACCATAAAGTTTTGGCCACAACCAGAATTTGCTTGTTAAGAATAGAGAGATGATTTGGCCATGATTGTTTGTTCAGAATAGAGAGATGATTTGGCCACAACCAGAATTTGCTCGTACATAGTTCCTGCTTTATTATTTTGGGAATTTTTCAGAGATCGGTCAGTTGATTCCACTTTTTATTAGGGGCATCACCAGGAAATGTTTGATGTAGGAATATATGTTCAGGCTGGGGAAAAGGAAATGTTTTTGATATATTATGTTTAATCTCCTTCTCTTTCCTTCTCTTCTACTACTAGCTAGGTCAATTTGGAACGAGTTAAGGTCATTCCTCCCTGAATGATATTATGCTCTGTGCTTATTCTGTCCAGGCTTTTGTGCAGACAGCATGCAACACTAAAGAACTATAAACTTTTTGTTACACTTCAGTTTGAAATTTTTAAACAGCAGTTTCATTTGGTACACCTATAATAAGTTCACTTCATAAACATAGTAATGAGGATGTTTGGGCCACGGTGAGAGAGTCGAAATTTCGGTAACTGCACTATCTCATATGTTACTTCAACTAGGTTATGAAATTTTCCATAAACTAGGTGTCATTTCTTGTTTATATCTGTTTTTTTTATTATGTCACAGCAATTACTTACCTTGTTTGTTTGTCTGCACTTGTCAAATGTAAATGCAGGGATAAGTAAAGGTGAGAAGGCATCACTTTCGGCCTGAAATTTCATCCGGGTGGTCTCTGATGTCACTTGAGATCTGTTTTATGTTATTAAAGCCACAGTGGGCTGTTTTATGTGTTTGCACTTATAATTCCTGATGACATACTTGTGTGACTCTGGATGCACTTTTATTTCCAGTGAAATAGTTGGACATGGGTTTGAACAAATCAGTTCATAATCTATTAGTTGCCTGCTGTGATTCATCTAATATTTCCAGGTGGTTGCGAGCTGATTATGTGATTTCTTTTAATTATTTAGTGAAGCATACTTACAACGGCACCACACCTGGAGAGCAATCTTTTGTTGGTAGCATCAGGTGTTGAAGAAAACGATAGGTCTATTGTTGATGTTCTCCAAGTGCCGGGTGTTAAAGAAGCAAAGGCAAAAGCTTTCTCTATCTGAGATCATTTTATCATGTGCTCATTCTAGCCTGTTATCCCATAAAAATTTGTATCATCATGGAATTTCCAACATGGGGTTGCATTCCCATCGAGTTCTAGGGTGAACCTTCTCTACTGAAATAGAATATGTTTGTTGGTACCCTGTTGCATGCAATCTCTTGTTCGCCCATTTGCACCAAGATATAGCGAAGACAAATGACTTGGCCTGTCTCGTATCTCTCTTTGCTTCCTCTATGTATATGCAAATTTGTATGCGCTTTCATGTTATTCTGGAAATTCAACATGCTTAATGCTGCAAAGTTTGGAAACAATTTCAAACTCGAGAGAAATCGAAAGTCCATCGACAATCTTGAAGCGAATTATGAAACAACGACTCTGGTACGACATGGAGATGCAAATACTAAATCGTACAACATGGAGATGCAAATATTAAATCGTACATAATTAATTTAATTACATATATTTAATTTTCTAGCTAATCCCATTAATATTTTCATTATTTAAAGTAATATATTCATTATTTATAATTAAGTATGTGCCATCTTATTTATTTACAAATATTCGTTTTGTCATTTACAAATACAGCATCGTACGTACGTCGTATGTCAAATGGCGGTTATGTATGAATGATTAAAATAACTAGTTTGGGAAGGGAAGGGAATTGGGGAAAGGATGTTGTTGGAGTGCATGGATGGGAAGGGAATGAAATCTGGGAAGGGATTCCAGTCAGAGGTTAGGAAGGGAATGGAAGTGTGGAAAACGGTTGGAGATAGTCTTATCATGGTTGGGATAATCTCTGGTTTCGCTGCTAGGCATCTTTTAGGTACACATTTAGGACGGACGGTATAAATCAGATCTAACCGTTCATTAGAGAGTCTCACGTACAAAAGTATACTATAATTATATAAATACTATTATGGTAGTATAATTAAGAAAATCAAAATCGATCTGAGCTGTTAGATAGAGAAAAATGGACGGTCCATATTTATTTTTGTGTACCGTAGAATTTCTCTCGGCTAATACTTTCTCTGGTCACAAAATTAAGTTTATCGTTTTTATGTAAAATACAACTTTGCCCACTAACTACTATTATGATTTATTTATAACTTAATAGTATGTAATTAGCAATTAAATTTTGGACAAGTCTTCAGCATATATAATTTTTATGTATCCAGTCTGAATATTTAAAAAGATATTTGTAGCAAGAAGTTCTAATAGTTTCACTGAAGATACACTAAATGCACACCATGTATTTGTGACCAGAAGAGATAGCACGAGATCTAATGGAAATTAATCCTTAAAGAAAAAGGAGATCTAGTGAGAGGAATCCTGCGATTAGAATTGTCCTGGTTTAGAATTCCTTCGCATATTTATTGCAAAACGCGATTGGATGGAACTTGGCGCGCGTAGGAGCCAAGCGAGGAAAAGTTGTAATCCTATTCTCAGTACGATAGGCTGGTTTCTTTAAAATAATATTTTCTACTTTTGGAGTACTCTTAGTTAATTATCAATTGTACATTCTCCGCGCGCAGCTATTCTCGAAAAGAGTTATTTTGAATATTTATGCCAGCACAAAAGCGCACTTAAGTCTGTGTATGCGTATATCACCCAACTAAAGCATGACAAAGGTGGACGAATATTGAAAGACATGAAGCCATATCATCGATCTGTATTCTGTAAGTATAGGAAGAATCAGTGAGATATGTACTGCGTATAAAGAACAGATCATGTATCCACCTCAATTATACCAGATCCACTAGTTCGATTTGGAGAATCATCTATGCTTCGTGTTTGATATATGATACCATGGCTGGTGCCGCAAAAGATTGTAAAAATCTATGTACATGATAATAGTATAAGAGAACCAAAACATTTTTTTTTTTTGACCAGTATAGCATCCACAACATGGTTTCTGTGCTAGATTGTCTTCAAAGACGTTCCTAAAATCACTTCATTTATAAAAATTTTAAAAAGATTTATTCACTATATTTCTACCCTCTTCAACGGAACTCCCTAAATCTCACTCCAACAGGAAATGATGTATATAAGAAGAGGAGAGAGAGACTCCCTATATTTGGGACTGAGACGAGGAATTCCAAAAATAGGGAATGATATAAGAAGCCTGTTGGAGTAGAGGCGGGCGACGGGAATCCCCAAATTTTGAGAAAGGAGGGTATTTAGGGAGCATTTTGGATGGGTCTAGAGACAACTTCTAACTACTGTGCATTATGCGGCCTATAAGAACTGTCTGTAAGAGCATCCGCATGAGAGCCTCCAAAAAACTGTTCATAGGGCAGCATCGTCCTGATGCCTCCACGCGCACCAAATGTAGCCTCGCAGCAGAGGCTCCAAACTATTCTTATGGGATAGAGGCCGGCTAGGGAGACTCCAAATATGGAGGCTGGGGACGCAGATTCCATCCTTTTCTCCATCCGCGCTGCCCCCAACTACTAGTCCTTCCGCGGACAAGGGGAAGGCAGCATAGCGGCTGGCTTCATCGTCCATCGCCGGCAGCCCCGCAGCGGCGCACGGGAGGCTCCATCCCGGCCTCGATCTGCGCCGCCAGCAAGTGCGCGTCCCTCCCGCGGCCGAGGGGAAGGGAAAGGAGCGGGTGGATTCGTCGTCCGGCGTCGGAAGCAGGTGGGAAGCGGAGCCTGCGAGCCATCCTTCGAGGCGTGCGTGGCGGCGCACGGTGGTGAGGTACCGGCGGGGAGAGGGACGGCAGATCTACCCTCTCCGCGCGGATCGGGTAGGTCATCACTGGCTCCGCACGCATCAGCGAACTACGCCCCGTCTCCAGCCTCCGCTTGCTCCGTCACCAGCAGGTGAGTGATCGAATCCTAGATCTATGTACTGGTGGTTGATTGCCTGTCGTGTCCACCGAAATCCCCTTCGGGCGTAGAACTTCGTCGCCCTCTGCCCTCCGCCTGTACGAGTTCTTGTTTAATGGTCGTCGCCTCCGCTGTCCATTGTGTGCCTTGGTCGGATGCGGCGGCGGCGCTGCCCCTAGACTCTGTTTTTCTTCCTCTCTATCACTGCCTAGACCTCGGCTCCGGCAGTAGTTGTGGCATTGGCGGATTGTAGCTTAAACCTGCAGTTAATCTGTGTATTACCTCAACCTCGGCATCACCAATCCAATAGCTTTTATCCTAATAGTTTGAAAATCCTAGCTTTGTCATGATCCACATGGTAGGAGACGATTAAACCATCTTGGAAGAAGGTATATGTTCATTGCTGCTAGCTAGCTACTAGTACAGAAGAAACATAAAAGCAAGGAAAGAACTCGGTGTTGATAGATAGCTAGATCAGCATGTACTAGCCGTGCTTATTTTTCTTGTGTTTCTCCAGCATGAAATGAATTTGTTGTGTCATTGATCCAAAGGGAAACAAATTAATCCGGGTAAAACAGCTTAATTTGATATAGCAGTTAGTAGAGGGGTTGTTGCAGAGTTTGCTAAAACAGCCATTTGTCTCTAGCTACAACTTAATACATGGCATGCATGCACAATTATTAGTAGCTTGGACTATTGTCAAATCCCTAATCTTGTCTTGTTGTTTACAAACATAGGATGATGTACGTATCAGGAGTATGGTATTAACAAATTAATAATCCTACTTGGAGCATATCTGTCATGTTCTCTTGCTTGTTAAATATTAGCATCGACAACTGAAGCTATAATAGGGAGAAAAAAAATAGAGAACCATCTGACTCCGCACATCAATTGTATTTCATTGGCTTAGCTTCCCATGCTAGTTAGCTTAGCTTAAGCCTGCAGTCAATCTGTGCATTACCTAAACATGCCTTGAGTGTGATTTCTAATTCGGCAAATATATTTGTAACATAAACTTTCACTCTGACATATCAGCATAGGGATCCTGTACCATAGGCATTGCCATGGCCGGAGGCAACGAATCGGCGAAGCTGCTATCTCTCTTCAATCATGCACTAGAGGAAATTGAAAACACGACGAAGGCAATTAAGTGCATCGTCAACAACAATTTTGATCCGGGGTCTTCACCAAGGTCGAACCAGCACAATAGCGCATTGTATGATGTTGAGTGGCTGTCGGACGTCCTAGACATGCTTGCGGTGCAGACACGAGATGCATTGAATCAGCCGTCAGGTCAGCAAGCTAGCAACCCAGATTCATACAGCCTAGAGCGTGACTTAAGCCCTGACAACATCATTCCATGCCACTACAACCCATCGGAAGACGAATCATCCCACGACTAGGGTGGACACGAGCTGAGCCCGACCGAGCTCGGTCCAACTCGTTCGGCTCGGTACGGGCACTAAGCCAGGGGAGCAGCACGGCTCGGGCTCGTACCGAGCTCGGTCCAGCTCGTGAGCGCTTGCGAGCTCGCTGCTGGAGGAGAAGGGGAACCGGGGAAGGGGCGGGGCGGTGGGACGGTGACCGTAGAAAGAGGGAAAGGGGTTGCCGTCGCAGCGTGGACTTCACCGTCGTCGCTGCTTCCGGATCCGGATGTCGCCATCACCGCAGGGCCTTCGTCGCCGTCGTTGCTTCCTGATCTGGACGTCACCGTTGCCACGAGGGGTAGAGGAGGATGTGGAGGCGGAGTGCCGTAGAGGAGGAGGCCGCGGGGGTGGAGGGAGGGTCGTGGGGGCTCTTCCTCGAAGGAGGCCGCGGGGGGCTCGGAGGAGGAGGCCGTGGGGCTGAAGCCGTGGTCCGTGGATGTCGCCGCGCCGCCGTCGAAGTCGCCGCAAGGAGGCGGAGCGCCGCGGTCCGCGGAGGAGGAGGCTAAGGTGGATTGGAGGAGGCGGAGCGCCGCGGTTTGCAGAGGAGGAGGCCGTGGGGGGCTCATCGGAGGAGGAGACCACGGGGGCGGAGGAGTAGAGGACTGGATGGGGCCACGGGGGTGTTGATGAGGAGGAGGCCATGGGGTGGGGCGGTGGGGTGGAGTCGTGGAGAATGGAGAAGGCCCGCGGCGGGGGATTGAGGATTGCTCGGTGAGGGCTGGACGAGCTACGGACGAGCTCGCTTGCGAACGAGCTCCAAGCGAGCTCGTCCCAGCTCGGCTCGGGCTCGGTTAGGGTGCCGAGCTGAGAGAGAGGCTTGGCTCGGGCTCATTTACGGCTCGAGCCCAAGCTAGCTCGCGAGCCCAAGCCAGGGTTCCACCCCTACCCACGACTACAATCCTTTGGACGATACCCCCATGGCCAAGTATGATACCGACAACGGAAGTCCCATAATGGGGTGGGGTGACGGACACTAGGAGAGTTAGTTTGTTGTTAGACCTTCTAATAATAAGATGTAACAGACGCATAATTTGCAGTCCTCTCTTGCTCTTGACTTTTTAATGATTGAACCCGTTTATGGCAATTATCCTGGAAGGTTACTTCTATTATCTATGGAGGCAATGTAAAACAATGAATTGCATACCAATGCAATACATTTGTTCCATGAATGTAACTAAGTCCTCATTCCGTCCTATTTCTTTTTTTTTTGATGTCGTAATATCTTTATGGTTGACATTACTTGCAGACGAGCAGACATGGATCTGTACCAATAAGGTGGTTACCTTCGAGGCGATGTTGACGAGCTCGATTGGCCATCGCCCCAAGGGGGTGCCCAGCCATTGGCCAACATGGCTAGCGAGTTCGTCTCGCAGCCATATGAGCAGCCGCAGTTCGGCCTTTCGTCTTTCCTAACATGGCCGCGAGAGGCTGGCATGTAGTCCAGCGCGTCGCAGCCTACGACCACAGCAACCGAGCAAGCCACAGCTGGTTGGGGCCCTAGTTACACCGCCGAGGAGGACAACCTCCTCGTGTCAGGTTGGTTGAACACTACTCTCGACTCCATTATTGGCAACAACCAGAGTAGGGAGGCATACTGGGTAAGGATTGACATGTACTTCCGTGAAAATCGGGACATTGCCCGGCCGCGAAACCAAAAATCTTTGAGCATGCAATGGGCGGCAATTCGAAGGGAAGATTCAAAATTCAGCTCCGCCTATGACCAGATGTGCAGGTTGCATCCCAGTGGCAAGAATGAGCATGACCTGGTAAGCTATGTACTTTGTGCTTGACAAGTTTTCCTGCTATATAAGATGTTGGCAATTCTTTAATATTGCAGTTGGTTCAATGCAGAAATTATTTTGAATGTACCCATGCAGCTGGATTTGTAGAGCATTCATTTGTAGAGCATTGAAACTGTTTATGCAATGTAATGCAATGCATTATGCATGCAAAATCCATTTGATGCTGTGTCACTTCACTGTCACTTTCACTAGTAAGATCAAGCATTAATAATTTTCTGGAAAAAAAATGTGGCAATTTTTTTTCTTGGCTCGAGGTTGTGCAACTTTTGCAGTACTAAAAGTGCATAGTTTTGTAGAGTATGATTGAATCTGTGTTTTATGCAATGCTAGAGATTATTGAGTTGGGACTCAAAGAGGGCATGTACTTCATTGTGTAGACCAAACTGATGAACCCTACACATATATGAAACTATGTTCTGAAGGTTATTGTTAATGGCATACTAGTTTAACTTTGAGCCCGATGCCTGATGGTTGGTTCTAGAACATTTATGAGTGATCTTTGGATTTCCCATGCTTTGCTTAGAAATACACATCTATGTAACCGTGTAAGTACTTCTCTGATACATAATTGTCTTTGTTGATCATGATACTTTACAACCTTGCCTTTCATGACTGCCCTAATTGCAGGTGGAAGATGCTAAGCATCTATACAAATCCGTCGAAGGGAAGGACTTCATTTTCATGCATTGCTGGAATGTACTCCGTCATGAGGAAAAATGGAAGAGTATGTGCTCCACGAAGAAGGGCAACAAGAAGCAGAAGTCCATTGCGGGCTCTAGCCCCGGTACGTCGAAGACGGTAGATGCGTCCATCGCAGCAGATGAAGCCGCCACTGCCGCTGTCCATCCTATGCCGCTGTTCATGCACAGCGAGACCGAGTCTGCAAGCATCCCACCCTCCGAGTTCGCATCGCACTGGATGGAAAAGAAGGTAGCGTCAGATGCAAAGAGGTCTCAACTTCTGGAACTGCTAGTAGCGACAGAGGAGTGGAGCTAGCGCCTCACTGAGGAGGTGATTGCAAGCAGCAAGGCATGGCTCTGATTGAAGGATGAGCAGCCGGCCGTGGAGAAGGACAAGGCACGTGCTAAACTCATGGAGAAGGAACTACAGTACATGAATATCGACATGACAAACATGTCCCAAGTGCAAAAGGAGGACTTCGAGAGGATGCAGAAAGACATCCTTGCTAGGTGCGCTGGTTCAGAGTCAAGGACAGACTAATCTTGTTTTGTTGCCATGCCACCAAAAGCAGTGTATGCAGTGGTGTGTTGTTGAACGGGAACACTGTGTTAAGTGGACTTGGTCTCCCTTTGATGACTGCTTATGTATATTTGTGTTCGTTTGAACTATGTAAGATGTTGGTTGTGCTGCTTTTTTCAAGTATGTCTTAACGTTTTCATCTATGTTACTTCATGGTTATATTCACACAATGATTTGAAGATAATGGATAATTCATGATTGGTAGACTTGAAAGGTGAATTACAATGACATACGAACATTGGAAGGTTTACAAATTAAACACATAACACCATGGAGCACTAACTTATTTTATGAACGACAGGGAAAAGAGAACGGCTAACAACACGGCTCGCAGGTACATGCGAGCATAAAATGGATACTACGGGCCTACTGGGCCCCATGGATGCTCCAGACGTGCTCGACAAGATCGGCCTACAGTTGATGGTGCATCGACCTGTCATAGATTCCGGCATGCATTGATATGACTTGGGCAACCGACGGAGTAGGGGCATGTGATGGCTCCACAAGGTTTCCTATCCACTCGTATGTCGAGGGCAGGGGCCCTAGATCCCTCTCATCTTCGATGATCATGTTGTGGAGAACGATACAAACAGTCATGATATCGTGCAGATTGGCTGTGTCCCAGTATCGGGATAGCCCACGAGTTACGTGGAACCTAGCCTGCAGCACCCCTAAGGCACGCTCGACGTCTTTCCGGCACCTTTCTTGCTCTTGAGCGAAATGCTTTCGCTTGTTACCTCGGGGCACCGGTATAGTCTTGACGAAAGTGGCCCACTCCGGATAGATCCCATCGGCAAGATAGTACCACTTGTCGTAAGCGTGGCCATTGACGGTGAAATTAACCGCAGGCGCCACGCCCACGGACAACCTATCCAAAAGAGGAGAGCGCTGCAGGATATTAATATCATTGTTAGACTCAGGGACACCGACGAAGGCGTGCCATATCCACAGGTCATACGAGGCTACTGCCTCCAACATGATGGTTGGGCCACCTGCACGGTCTGTGTACTGCCCGGCCCAAGCGGTGGGGCAGTTCTTCCACTGCCAGTGCATGCAGTTGATGCTTCCAAGCATCCCCGGGAAGCCTAGTGGTGTCTTCGGCCGTAGGGGCTCTCAGGTACTTCTCCCCGAATATCTCTACTATGGCCCACACAAAACGACAGGTGCTTAGGAGCACCATGCTCTCAGCTATACGGAGGTACTCATCCATGGCATCGGCTTCCATTCCGTACGTGATGGTACGGAGGGCAGCCGTTATTTTTTGCAGGGAGGAGAGACCGAGCTTCCCAGCTGCGTTACGCTTTTGACGAAAGTAGTCATCGTGGTTCTCGACTGCCTGCACAATGCGCACGAAAAGAGAGCGCCTCATGCGAAACCTGCACCAAGTGATGAACGCATTAATGCGTCCTTCCAACAATAATATGTGGTAAAACACTGAAATTTATTACCTTCTGCGGAACGCATGGTCTGGGTATATCGGGTTTTCCGCGAAGTAGTCCTCGTGCAGTCGAGCATGGCCATCTAATCTATCGCGATGCATCACGCGCCTTCCCGGAGCGGACCCTGAATGACGCCGGGAATAGCCCCCATCCCGCAGCCTCTGTTCCTGCCACATGATCTCGAATGCGGCCATGTCGTCCTCGTCCGACTCCTCATCCCACTGGATAATGGCCTCTCTAATGATATGCCTTTGTGCCCTACACGTGATGCAATGGAATTCATCCATTTGGGATGTTGTGGAAGTAAGAGGAGGCAGGGTACCCCTTATATTGCTCGCGTGGCTTCTAGAGGAAGGAACGTAGGGTGGCTTCTAAAGGAAGGAACGTAGGCACTGTGCGGGCTTCCTTCCGCGGAAGGAAGACATGAAGCTTCTCACGGAAGAAATCAAAGTATGTTGTGCACGGTTACTTACATGGAACGCCACCTGTTTTAATTGGGACGGATGACATGTGACGGTACGTACTTTAATAGCCAGTTCTATCATTTATTAATTCGATAAGTCCGCAAATTCAAGTAGTACATACTGGAGTAGTAGAAATACGCGTACGACATTTGTCGTGTACAAAATACGAAAATGTCATATGGCGGTTACCAAAAATGAGTTTTATATTATAGAGGCTGAGACATGGATGGAGTCTCTGGTGGAGGGAATATAAATAGAGGCTGGTGATAAATATAGAGATGGAAGCAATAGTAACTTTGGAGGCTGAATTTTTGGAGGCTCTCATGCGGATGCTCTAAGGTAGAGGCAACATGCAAAGTTTATAGGAAGCCTCTAGCACAGAAGGAATTAAATTATTTCCTTTGATCAGTGGTTTAGTGGACCTAAGGTTAGATGCAATATTTTCTCTAATTATTGTGGTAAAAGCCTCTGAACTTTAATGGCCAGCCATGAGTCCGGTCTCTAACTATTGTGGGAATAGTGTCTAAATCTTAGAGTCAGCTCTTGGTCATGCCTTAGACTACTCCCAGTGCACAATGTCTTATTGTTATTTCCAAGGTCACCACATCAGCAAGAGTGTAATGAAATACTGCTTAGAAAACCCCTCTAATACAAAGTATCTTATGTTAGTTTCTTAGGATCTCCAAGGCAAGAGAGAAAGAAGGCCAACACGATATCCAAAATCTTGGAGATTGGGTTAAAGTAATCTCTTAGGGCAATCCTAATGCATCTTAGTCGGCTGTCTCTATAAGTGCCAACTAGGCTAATAGCTAGGATGGATGGTTAGTTAAAGAGTTAAGAGAAAAGCACCATCTCTTATTTAGGAGACAGTCTCCATTCAATTTTCAATGCCAAATAAACGGTGAAAATTAGCACTAGGAGGAGATCACCGTTTCTTAAATTCTCCCACACGGATCGGGTATGGCTGCTTTCTGTTTCTTGTCCACATATGTGTTTTTTTGCTACATGCAGAAGATCCATGCATTGTGTAGCCATATATTAATTGGACAAATTAATGTTAGTGACAATACATAGAAACTATTTACTGGAATGGTCATCTCTGCACAAACATTTAATGCTTTCTCTCACCTCCAAGAAACAGTGAAAAGAGATGGTGCATTGATAGTACCCTTAATATAAGGGCATTTCTAATGGTGCCCCTATTTCTTTTACTGTAACTGACCATATTAGGTTGTTGTCGATGGTTGAGTGCACAGAGCTCCTAAGTGCCGAGCTTACTTGTTGAAGGTGAGGATCAACAGGCCTCGTTCCTGCAGCCTCGGAGTCGTTTGAGAAAGCCAACCCGCTCAAACAACCGGAAGGAAGATGGGTTTTTAGCCTGGTTCGGGCCTCTCGAAGAGAGGTAACAGCCCTACGTTCAGTGATCTACATTCAAGAGAATGCAAAAGGGGATTACACAAGTGCCCCAAGCAACCTGAGCTGAGGCGCCAGGGTGTCTCAGGGGACCGAAAGTGGGAAGATCTCACTCCTGGTTAGGGTGTGACCAAATATCTGGCTGGATTAAGTGGTGTCTACTGTGTTTTCAGCTCTATTGTGTGTCTGCGCTTATACAGCTGTGCATCCTATTTATACATGGGCGTGATCCCTGCAATAATGGATGTCTGACCTATTATCCCGCTGCGATCCGAAAGGCTGTCCTCGAACAGCGTCGTCTGAAACATCTCTCCGTCACTCGAGGTGACGGAAAAAGGGGATGGAAACAATAGAACAAGACACGGGCAGGTAGCCACGGTCTTCGACACTTGCGATGGGACGTAATAGTCGTGAGGACGTCAGCACATTTATCACAGGGGACGTAAAGCGAGGCCCATGTGGGCCGGCCACGTGTCCTCTTGTAACCGATGTCTGGCTAGAGGAGGACCCGAGCACCTTGCCCGGGCGAGGTAAACTTCGCTCGGGCCCCGAGTGAGGATGGCTTGCTCAGGGGAACCGGGACTATGGTCGCCCAGGGGGAGGGGAAATTCTCGGAATGTCTCCCCAATCTCCATCACCTAGCCCCCGAGCCTTAAGCGGGAGGACTCGACCGAGTCGCCCCCTTGAGGCTTATAGTTCCCCGTCCGGAGGCTCGGAGGCCGAGGCATTTGTTGGGTGGACGACCGGGGAGGCTAAAGGCTACCCGAGCGAAACTCTTGGCTAGCCGAGAAAGGACCACCCAAGCAGAGCTTCGGATTGGCCTAGCAAAGGCCACCCGAGCAGAACTTCGGTTTAGCCGAGCAAAAGGCCACCTGAGCAGAACTTCGGGTCAGCCGAGCAAAGGCCACCCTAACAGAACTTCGGGTCAGCCAAGCAAGGCTACCCGAGTAGAACTTCGGGTTAGCCGAGTAAAGGTCACCCGAGTAGAACTTCGGGTCAGCCGAGCAAGACTACTCGAGCAGAACTTCGGGTTAGCCGAGCAAGGCTACCCGAGAAGAACTTCGGACGGAATTTCAAACGTCGGGTTCCCAACGGTTACTTCTCTTGGCGAGTGCGGCTGCAATTACGTGTTTAAGGCGGCGTGACAGCCGCACGCGCGTCGGTTTCTGAGGGTTTTAGAGCGGTTTCGCCGTTTGGGGAACAAAAACCCCTGCTTTCTTCCTTTTCGCACTACGCCGTCGACTCTCTCACTTCCGCACTCTCCACCATCTTCTTCCATGCATCACGATCCTTTATCTTCTACGCCTTCTCCTTTGCTTGATTATATCTTCCATGGTGAAGTTCGTGCCTTCTCGAACTACCTCCGCGCGCCTGAAGGATCTTGAGGCGCAGGGCCACCTCGACTCCCGGTCGTGGCGCCTTCCCGGCGACGAGGCCTTTCATAGCACCAGAGAAGGACAAGTTCGTCAGCTGCGAGCTCTTCGCCATCAATGGGCTTCGTGTCCCGGAGTCGGAGTTCGTTGCCGCCGGTCTCGCCCATTGCATGCTCGAATCACCAACCTCCACCCCAACTCCGTCCTCATCCTCGCCATGTTCTCCCATCTGTGTGTAGGCTTCGTCGGTGTTCAGGCGACGGTAAGTCTGTTCCTCTACTTCTACATGCTTCATCGCATCGGGAGCACATCGACGGTGGGGTGCGTGTACATCCGGCTGCGAAACTCGCAACCGTACGCGTACCCTGCCTTCGCGCTAAAGCACTCCGTCTCCGGATGGGCGGAGCGGGGGTTCTACGCGAAAAAGGGAGCAGACTGCGGCCTCTTCTTCCGCCACGAGCAACCGGAGAAGAAGGATCTTCGACGGCCGCGCGTGGAGCCGGAGGAGGAGAAGATCCTCAGCACCATCTAGGTGCTGAGTGATAGCGGCCTGACCGGGCAGGCCGTTGCCCGGGACTTCCTGAAGAATTGGGTGTCCCAGCTGCGACGACGGGAACACCCATTCTTCGAAATCGCGACGTGGAACGACATCACTCGCGAGGCGAATATCTGTAAGTTCTTTTGCTCGGATGATTTCTTGATCTCTTTAGGTTTTTCTGGCTAAACCTTGGGTTTCCCCTTCTGCAGCTCCCGACGAGCGTTGGGTGGACGAGTGAGTGGCTGAGCTGTTTGCGTCGGGAAAGGAGGAGAACCCAAAGTTGGGCCGAAGGGCTCCGAAGAACGTCCTCGACCGCACCGAGCGGGTACGCCTTCTACCGGGCAGTTATGTTCGGGACCAGGAAATACTTCGGCCTACTCGATGTTTTTATTGTCCTTAGGATCGGGCTGCTCTGGAGGCCGTACTGGCGGCCGAGCAATTGAGTAAGGATGGGGGGAAGCAGCCTAAGGCGAAGAAGGCTGTTACCAAGAAGAGGACGGCTCCGTCGGCGGCCGGCAACGCTGACGAACCGCGACCGAAGCGGTCGTCACGCGCGGCCCCTTTGGCGGGCTGTCCTGGCGGTCGTGCGCCTCGCCCAGCCAAGGTGCGCGTTCCGCCGAGGCACAATCCGTCGCGACCGCACCTGGAGTACGTGGACCAGGTACGAGAACTATCTGTCTGGTTCCGTCAGTACTCCGAAGACTATCCCGACCATACTGCCTGTCTACTGTAGACTGCCGCGGATCTTTGACGAGCTGATCGGCGTGCCCAGCGAGAGAAGGACGCCGGGAGAGCCATCTGAGATTCCTTGGATCTGGCGGGCACGACGTTCGAGTCGTGGCTCCAGGGCTTGTCGAAGGAGATCAACCCTAGGGTGGATACTGAGGCAGCTCTGAGGGACTTCCTTCGATGGGCGAAGAAGGAGCGCCCGGAGTGGCTTGAGGTGGCAAGTCTTGAACAAGGCGAGGCGGGCCCGAGCAAGGAGCCAGAGGCCATCCTGCCGGTGCCCAAGCAGACGAGGACGAAGGTCTTGGTTCGGAAGACGAGGGTGCATGGAGGAACT
The DNA here is from genome assembly GCA_036346145.1 of Olyra latifolia. Taxonomy (NCBI): domain Eukaryota; kingdom Viridiplantae; phylum Streptophyta; class Magnoliopsida; order Poales; family Poaceae; genus Olyra; species Olyra latifolia. The sequence continues at coordinate 52,010,220 of CM070528.1, read as the reverse complement.
CGGGCGGGGGATGCTGCGGCCGAGGCAGAGCAGGACGTCGAGGAAGAGAGTAAGCTTCCCTTCCCTTTGTTTTTCTCTGGGCCGCGAGTAACCGCGGTCCTGTTTTTCTTCTTTTCTTTGAACGTAGTTAAGGGTCTGTGAGGGAGGAGACCCCCTGTGCTTATTTCCGGAGCGGTGATTAGGGTTTTGATTGATGAAGCGTTTTAGACCGCAGCGTCCCAGATAATCGAAGACCTGGCGACCAGGATTGCGACAGAGCCAATCCTAGAGGATGACCCGGTCGAGCGTGATGTGGGGGCGGAGTCTTTGGAGAACTCAAGCTCGGATTCTGCCCTCCTCTTGGTTAGGCGACGGTCGGGGCGAGGGAGGGCCTCGACGTCCGGCGCCGAGCAGGTCGCTCTGCGGAGGAGCGAAGGGCGGGCTCCGAGTGGGTCTCCCGCTCGGACCGAATTAGAAGGGGAAGAAGTGGCGCGGCCCCCGAGCATGGAGGTTGCTCGGGCTGAGGCTGCCGAAGCAACTCCGCCTCCGAGCGCGAGGAGTGGCCAAGGCGACGCTGCCGATGGGGAAGCTCAGCTTCCAGGTGAAGTCCCCTTGGCCGAGGCAGTTGAGGCGGTCCAGCCCCCGAGTATGGAGGGTGCTCGGGTTGGGACTGCCGACGAAGGGGCCGAGTCCCAGGGTTCAGAGAGCCCCTGGACTCTGGTGGCTGATTCTTCAAGCGTAGAGGATGCTCGGGTTGGGCCATGGCCCGGGCTGAGGGTGTTGCTCAAGCGCCAGTGCCACTAGGTAAAGATTTATTTGAAAATGACATTGCTCGTGGTGCGGTGCTATTACTAACACTTATTTTATGTAGTTGGCCGCTGCTTTGGATGACTGGGTCGCGACCATGGACACTAGGTGCAGGGCCAACGTGGCGTTGGTGTGCTCCAAGCTAGGAGAAGCCCAGACAGAACTTGCCTGGGTGAAGGAGGAACTCGAGCGATCCTTGCAGCATGCTCGGGAGCTTGAAGGGCATGCCCAGACCACGGAAGAGCTTGGCAGGGTTCGCGGGGAACTCGACCAAGAACAGCGACGGTCCGCAAGCCTTCAGGAGGCGGCGACGGCGGAGGCCGAGAAAGCCCGTCGAGCCACCGAGCAGCTGGCGAAGCTTCGCCAGGAGATTCGTCCCAGGCGTGAAGCCCAGATCGAAGTGCTTCAGCTTCAGAGTCGCCTCGAAGACGTGGAGGCGGAGCTTCAAGCTTTAAAGCGTAGCCCTGTAGACAAGAACTATGTGTGCGTGCGGTGTTTTACATGTGTAAAAGGTTCCTTTGTTTAATACAAGGAAAAGTTTTTTACATGTTGTTCCTCCTTTTGCTCCTTTGTTTCTATACATATCTTGGCGTAGTTCTGAGAAAGGAGCCAGGGGAAATTTACTGTGAAATGGTGCCTGGGGAAGGTACCTATTTTATAATAAGTAATCACTCCCATCCAGCCCCTTTCTGTGGCTAAGTCCTTGTCTCTAAGGTTGCGAGCAAGGACTAGGCACAGGAAGTAGCCAGTGCGTGCGAGAGGCAATGCCCAGCCCCCTCCTGTGGCTAAGTCCTTGCCCCTGAGGTTGCGAGCAAGGACTAGGCACATGAAGCAGCCGAGTAGCAGGTGCGCGCGAAAGGCAATGTCCAGCCCCTCCTGTGGCTAGGTCCTTGCTCCTGAGGTTGCGAGCAAGGATTACGCACAGGAAGTAGCCGGTGCGTGCGAAAGGCAATGTCCAGCCCCCACCTGTGGCTAAGTCCTTGCCCTGAGGTTGCGAGCAAGGACTAGGCACAGGAAGCAGCCGAGCAGCCGGTGGGCACAAAATGCAATGTCTAGCCCCCTCCTGTGGCTAAGTCCTTGCCCCTGAGGTTGCAAACAAGGACTAGGCACTGGATGCAGCCGGTATGCGCGAAAAGCAATGTCCAGCCCCCTCATGTTGGCTAAGTCCTTGCTCTTGAGGTTGCGAGCAAGGACTAGGCACAGGAAGTGTACATGAGTCCGTGTTATTAGCTCCGGTTTTTCGTGGGTCTCGAGATCGAAATGTTCGCGAGGAGCTACCAAGAATCTGCTGCTGCGATGTGCTATCGGCTTATCCGAGCAGCGGAATTCAAGGCGGGACGCAATTTCAGATCTGTTGACCACCGTGAAATCCGGGTTTAGCAACAGGGAATCGTATGCGGGTAGGACATCGCGAAACAATTATACGAAGAAGTTTGGGCCACCCTGCTTGTTTATTTAACATGCTTGGGAAATACGAGCAGAAGTCATTCGAATATCCCTTGGTTAAATAAAGGAAGACAGGGCGGGGGAAGCTAAAAGTAGAAGCGAGTGGGATTATGTGTAGAACCTACGTTGCTGGGCGATGTTCCACGAGCTGTTGAGGACGCGGCCGTCCGGGAAGGCGAGACGAACAGCCCCCGGTCATGAAGACAAGAAGACCGTGAACGGACCCTCCCTACGAGGAGTGAGCTTATTGGCTCGTGATAAGTCTTGAATATGACGCAAGACTAGATCGCCGTCCTGTAAAGTCCTTGGTCAGACCGATCGGGTTGCACGCCTGCACAGAGCCTGCAGGTAAGAGGCCGATCGAACGAGGGCTTGTTCACGCCTTTCGTCGGAAAGGTCTAGGTCGAGAAGTCAGCTTTGGTGGTCGTCGCACGTTTCGGCAATGTCCACGCGAGGAGATTTTAAGGTTATTTCGGCAGGGAGCATGGCTTCGGTGCCGTATACGAGACGAAAAGGCATTTCACCCGTGGCTCAGCTGGGGGTGGTGCGGACAGACCACAGGACGGAAGGAAGCTCGTCCACCTAGTTCTGCCGTAGTTTAGTGAGCCGGTCAAAGACCAGCTTCTTGATTCCCTGGAGCTCCGTTGCTCTGCGGATGAGCCATAGAGGCGAAGCAAACCTTGGTGCCAACGTCTTCGCAATATTCTTTGAGAAGAAGATTCTCATGATCTATTTTTAATGCATCATATGAATTTTAGAGCAAATTAAGTTTTAGCAATAACTCATATAATTTTCTCATCTCCTTCTCAAGATACTTATGATAATACTCAACCTTATGCATCAACTCATCATGAGATGGCTCATTGTCCATTACCTCAACATTACCTTGTGCCGTGAAACAATGAGACGATGTGGAGGGTGATGAAGATCCATTTTCGCTTGAGCTTGATGTGGAGCAATTGTCATTCGAAGTCCATGCTTGTGAATTGTCCACTTGATCAATTTTGGACTTCTCATGATTTTCTTGAATTTGTATCCACACATCATGAGCCTTCTTGAGGTGGCCTAGTTTCTCTCGCTCATCTTTGCTCAACACACTAAGTAGAGCATCAAGGGCTTGAGCATTCATGAGTTCATCTTCTTTCTCCTTGATTGTTAGGTTGTCTTCATCCTTCACGCTATATCCTTTTTCAACAATATACCAAATTGAAGGATGGAGAGCTCTTAGGAACATCTTCATCTTGTGCTTCCACGGGCCATAATGTGTACCATCAAAATATGGTGCCCAACCGAAAGAAGTGCGTATAAGAGAAGATTCACTAGCATTCATGTTAGTATGATCAAAAGAAATATTAGTTCCACATTCACCCATCCCGTCTATAGACATCCAAACCCTCCAAGCGGTAAAGCCCAATTTTGGAGGTTAGGCTTTGATACCAATTGAAAGGACCGGGATGTCGCCTAGAGGGGGGTGAATAGGCGATTAAAAATTAAAACTAAAGCAGCGGAATAGCAGAACAACACAGAATCGAAAGGTGTCAAAAGATATCGGACTATCTGATATGAGTATCGGATACTCCGATGTGGATCGGACTATCCGATGTCCATATCGGATACTCCGATATGTTCAGAGTAGAAATGCTCAAATCTGGTCACAATCAGGTATACCACCCTCAACCAAATATTCTCAAGTATATAAATATGCAGTAGGAGATAGCAAAGCTACTCAACCAAAATGATAGCTCAATCACAAAGAGAATCAAGTAAAGAGAGTAAAGGAGGTAAAACCAAAGTGAAGAGGAGACGCGTCGATTTGTTCCCCGAAGTTCGGATCCTTGAGGAGATCCTACGTCTCCGTTAAGGTAGGCTCGGTCACACTTGAGCCCGGGTCTCTTTCAACCCTTTCCCTCACCAAGATCCGCATCAAGCTCCCTTGGTTTCACTCGCTTGGCTCCTTTTCTTGCGGAGGCGGAGACCGGGCCTTCACAACCTTCCCACGGCCAACCACACAAAGCACCGGTGGCTCGTAGGTGACCTCCTAGCCGTCTAGGAGTCCTCAACCTCCAAGAGTAACAAATGCCACGAAGAATAAGCTTGGAGATGAACTCAAGTGCTCACTAGATCAAATCTCTCACAACCCTAGCACTTCCCTCCTCCAAGTCTTCCCAACCCTTCTCTCAAAGGGGATCACTAAGATTTAAGAGTGGAGAGGTGTTTGGGACTCAAGAACACAAGAGTTTAGCTCTTATTCCACCTAGGAATATCCTCCTAAAAAGCTGTCCACAAAGTGGAGGAAGGAGTGGCTTTATAAGGAGAACCCCAAAATCTAGCCGTTGAGACCATTCTGCGACATATCGGACTATCCGATGTCCATATCGGAACATTCGATATTTTATGACAGCAAGGGGTCAATCGGAGTGTGGATCGAAACTTTAGTTCAACCATATCGGATAGTCTGATACTAAAAGCGACCACAAGCAAATTTCGATTTTAAAACAGGCGAATCTTTTGACTCCGAACTCCGTTTTGGGTGATCTTGGGCTCTACAGAAAGCTAAGAACAAGGGCTACACAACCAACAAGGTCTCACTACCCAAATCCCAAAGGATAAGTGCAGAAACCACAAGGAAGCCAAGAGAGGCCCAAAATTCTCACTTCCCGACACTACCAACACTTCTCCCCCTCACACCAAACCACCTATACCTAGGTGTACAAGATGTGATTTGTGTCTCTCAATCTTTCACAAAGATAGATCACTTGAGCACTTGAGACATATCTAAGTCATTCTCCATCGCATCCCTCTTAATAGTACGGCAATCCTTAGACTCAAATTCAAACGAGAAAACTAAGTCTTACATTCAATCCACATGCCGTCTTCTCCTTGGATGCATTGTGCGTGATGAACTTCAACAAATGATTGATGATGCCTTCGCCTTGTCAACCTTGACTTGGTTCACCTCATGAGACTCTCGTCCCATCGACCTTGACTTGATCATCCTACCCGACGATCTCCACGCCAAGTCGATCTTGACTTAGTTCTCAACTCTTGGTGACACCGTTGTCTTGTTGACCTCGGCTTAACCGTCATCCTTTAACATACCTTGGTCATCACACATACTCACGGGACCTAAATCTTTCCAAACCACTCATGAAAGGTATTAGTCCCAAAAGCTCAATAGATATGAAGAAGTTGATGTTTGTGAGCAATTAAAGCGTGTCAAGTGTTTCATATAAATAAGCACAATATTAAATGGAAACACTTGACATAGAAAAGATCTCTACTAAGTGCATCACGATGAATATTCAATTAATCTATATGCACTAAAGAGATGATTGCCAGAAGGATGAATCAACTAAATCATGGCAAGTACCACAATCTTCACTTAATGATGCACATGATAGAATATACAAGAATTACATATGTGCAAATCATATTTAAGTAAGAGTGAAGTTGTGGAACAATCTAGATTAAACTTCACTAAGTGATGTGCATGAGATGATATATAAACATGGTCTACATACACAAACCAATTCATAGCAATGTGAAGTTTAACTCTAATTAAGACATACCTCAATTAGCAATCCAACCTACTTGTACTTATGAGACTAAATAAGATCAACAAGCAAGTGTGTTAGTCTCAACAACATGATTAGAATAACGTATACCTTGTTAGGATGGATAGCTTGTCCACTTGACCTATATAGGGTTTTTCCTCTAAATAGGGTGAGACTAAACAAATATTCACAATAAATACATTAGTCTCAAGGCAATAAGCATATTAGATGATATCATAAAATCAAGCACTAAATAATGTATTGTTTTTAAATGTGTTTGTCATTAATCACCAAAACCACATAAGTACTACTTGAACTTACAGTATGCTGCTGGTGAACTTGCTGGGCATAAAATTGACATGCCCGACACATGGTAACTATCTCACAAGCATCGTCCAACACCGTGGGCCAATAATAGCCCATCCTGAAGGCCTTTCCAATGAGGATTCTGTAGGACGAGTGAGCCCCGCAGATACCTTCGTGTAGGTCCTTTAATAGGAACTTTCCATCTTCCTGGGAGATGCACTTGGAGAGAACTCCGAGCGCGCCTCTATGGTACAGGGCACCCTCCGCTAGTCTATATAGTGGGGCTCTCTTGATAAGCCGGGATTTCTCAGCTTCATCCTCGGGCAATGTCCCGTGCACCAAGAACTGGATGAAAAGCGTCATCCAGGTTGCGCTTTGCTCAAGGAGGGAGACGTTGCCGTGCGTCTCATCTGCCTCTTCTCCGGAGGGAATAGAGGGTTTTAGCAGGTGCTCAACGAGCACCCCCGCCGGAGCGGGTTCTTGCGAGGTGCCTAGTTTGGCGAGTTGGTCGGCCAGGGTATTCGCCCTCCTGGGCACGTAAAGGACATCAAAATTCCTGAAGTTCCTTTCCAACTTCCTTACTTCAGCCAGGTAACACGCTATTGAGTCATCGGAGCACTGAAACTCCTTGTTAACCTGGTTTATGACCAACTGTGAGTCTCCTTTCACGGTTAGTCGTTGGACCCCGAGCGCAGAGCATGTTCGGAGTCCGGCCAAGAGGCCTTCATACTCCGTCGCGTTGTTGGTTGCGACGAAGTGCAGTTGCATGACATATTGGAGTTGTTCTCCTTGGGGGGAGATGAGGACAACGCCAGCCCCCGAGCGTTCGAAAGAGTGTGATCCGTCGAAGAACATGGTCCAGTGAGGAGTTTCGACGTGCCTGGCCGCTTGCTCGGTTGGGGGGACTCGTCCACTCTGCCACAAAATCTGCCAGTATCTGGGATTTGATCGTCGTACGTGCAGCGAACTTGAGGTTGAATTCCCCGAGCTCGACTGCCCACTTGGCAATGCGCCCAATTGCAACAGGATTTTTGAGGATCTCCCTCAGCGGAAAGCTAGTCGGGATTGTGATCGGGTGTGCCAGAAAGTTGTGGCGGAGTTTTTTAGACACCATGAGCAAGGCGTAGAGAAGCTTCTGGACCTCAGGGTAGCGCTCCTTCGGTCTGTGAAGCACCTCGCTCACGTAGTATATTGGTCGCTGAATCCCTTCGAGCTCGGCTACGAGCACTGGGCTTACCGCCTGGGGTGAGGCCGCCAAGTAAAGTAGCAGAGGCTCCTGCTCCTTAGGGGTGACCAGGACCGGCGGGCTCGACAGATACCGCTTGAGCTCCTTGAAGGCATCGTCGGCTTCCTTGGTTCAAGTGAAACCATCGTGTTTACGCAAGGCCTTGAAGAAAGGCAATCCCCGCTCGCCCAGCCGGGAGATGAAGCGGCTGAGGGCCGCCATCCGCCCGGTGAGTGATTGGATTTTCTTTATACTCGAAGGGGCCTGCATCCTTTCGATGGCCTCGATTTTTTGGGGGTTCGCACTAATGCCTGATGACCCGATCACGTAGCCGAGCACCATGCCCGTACGCATGCCGAAAACGCATTTTTAGGATTCAGTTTTACTCGATGCTTTCTTAAGTTACAAAAGGTTTCCTTGAGGTCACGGATATGTGCCTCGGCCAAACTACTCTTGACGACTATGTCGTCTACATATACTTCCAGGTTCCGCCCGATCTGGTCGGGGAAGGTCTTCTGCATCAGATGTTGGAAGGTGGCTCCTGCATTTTTTAGACCAAATAACATGGTCATGTAGCAGAAGGTGCCGAAGGGCGTGATGAAGGCAGTTTTCTCTTCATCTTCCCGCGATAGGCTAATCTAGTGGTACCCGAAATAAGCATCTAGAAAGCTCATCAGTTGGGCCTCCACCGTTGCATCAACCAGCTGGCCTATGCGCGGGAGAGGGAAGTTGTCCTTCGGGCACGAGCCGTTGATGTTGGTATGATCGACGCACATGCGCCACTTTCCATTCTTCTTCCTGACCACAACTGGATTGGCCAACCATTCGGAACGCTCGACTTCACGGACGAAGCCGACTTTTAACAGCTTGTCCAGTTGCTCACGGATGATGTCGACCTTCCACTGCGGGAACCTCCTTAGTGCCTGACGCACCGGTCTTTTGCTAGGCTGAACTACCAGCCTGTGCTCGATCACCTCCCTTGGGACACCGGGCTTGTCGGATGGTTCCCATGTGAAAATGTCCGTGTTTGCCTGGAGGAAGGCGACGAACTCGGTTTCCTATTTCGGATCTAAGACGGCCCCGATGTGGACCACCTTGGCCGGATCCTCAGAGGAGACCGGAATCTCTTTTGTCTGCTCCTAGGGCTGGAGCGTCACCCTGGGCTGAGCAGGTTTGTGGGGATCCTGTTCGGGCCTGCGTTTGGGCAGCTGGCCGACCAAAGCCAGTGCCATCTCGTCGCATTCTAGGGCAGCCTTGTGGTTGCCCTTAATAGTAATCACTCCCTTTGGCCTCGGGAGCTTAAGGCAGTGGTACGCGTGGTGCGTAGCTGCCATGAATTTTGCAAGAGCTGGCCTGCCGAGGATGACATTGTAGGCCAACTCGAAGTCGACTACCTCGAAGGTGACCTACTCAGTCCGAAAATTGCTCGGACTGCCAAAGGTCACGGGCAAGACAATCTGCCCGAGCAGGGTCATGGACGTGCCTGGAATTATGCCATGAAAGGGCATGGCAACGTCCTTGATCTTGGAGCAAGGGATCTGCATTTCGTCCAAGACCCGGGTGGATACCAAGTCGAGGGTGCTCCCCCCGTCGATGAGCACCCGCGCGACCTTCGTGTTACTGATGGTCAGGCAAAGTACCAGAGGGAGCCTATGCGGTTTGGTCATTCCTGGGGGACAATCTCTCCAAGAGAAAGAGATGGTCGTATCCGACCATCGGACATGCTCGGCGGTAGGGCTCCCACGGTCGATACGGTGAACTTCCCGCACGGCGGCCTTCAGTCCTGGCCGGGAGGAATATGTCGTGGTGCCCCCGAAGATTACGGCGATGTGGTGGCTTGGCTCGCGATAACCTTCGCTTTCTCGACCTTCCTGGTCGGTACGTTGGTCGAATCAACGGTCAGTACTGCCCTTGCCGACGTCTAGGAGGACGGGCATAGGACCTCGACCATTGTAGAAGTCTTCTAGGCGGGCTATCCAGGTGCGGCAGTTGCGGAGGCCATGCCCGTGCACCTGGTGAAGTGGGCAAAAAGGTCGCTCAATGTGCACCTCTGATCGGAGCCGCCAGGCCGCTGATTGCCCGTCTTGCCCTGGGACGGTCAAGGTTTTTTGGGCTTCGGAGTTTGCGGCGGGGTGACTGCTCCGAGATGGCAGCCACTATCTTGGCCGCATTTGCCTTCTTCTTCTTCTTGATCTTCTTGTCGGAAAGAAGACTTCTTCTTGCTCGAGGACTCCACGCCCGACTGTGGAGGTGCCTTGCCGGTTCCTAGGAGCCGCTTCCCTTCGACGGTTTCCTTGGCGTTAATGTAGCGTTCCACCGCTTGGAACAGCTCATTAGCCGAAGAGCCGGAGTATATCACGAGATCCTGGGTGAAACGGACATTTTTGACACCTTCAGTGAAGGCCTCGATGACCGTTTCGTCCGGGATGCTCGAAATAGTGTTCCGTACCCGGATGAACCTCTGGACGTAGTCGCGCAAGCTTTCATCCTCCATCTAGACTACTCGCTTGAGATCCTGCGGTCTTCTCAGGCGCGGGCAACACCCTCGGAAGGTCGCCCGCAGGGCGTCACAGAGTTGCCCCCAACTGCGGATGGATCCTTCCCACTGGTTGAAAAGCCAGGTCCGAGCAGGCCCTTCCAATACAGCGAAAAGGTAATTGATCATCATGCCTTCATCACCGCTAGCGACCATGATGGTAGTAGCGTATGCCGAGAGGAATTCATCCGAGTTCTGTGTCCCGTCGAACCGCTCGATGTAGCCCGGCTTAAACTTCGGTGGCCACGCTACCTCCCGCAATGCTCGGGAGAAGGCGGGACACTCATGGTTTGCCCGAGTGTCGCCAGTGTGAACGCAACGGCTATCATGGCCGCTGAGGGGACCAAGCCGCGAGAACACGCCGCCGCGTCGAGGCCGCGGAGTGCCCGAGGGGTGTCACTCAGGTCGGTGCAGGGTCAGTGCTCGCTACGATCACCGCTACGATCACCTCTTGCCCAGGATTAGGTGTGCCTCCGATCCTGAGCGGAGTTGTGGGTCGTGTCACCATCGTGGCGATGCTCGGCCCATCGGTCATCCATCAAAGGACGGTCGTTGTGCCGATGGGGTGCCTTGTCGTTCCTTCGGCGATCAAGATCCTCGCGAAGGTCACGATGAGAGCTGTCACTCCTTGGAGCGCGACTCTCCCGGGAAGTACTCCGGGAGGAAGCAGTATGGGGAAGATCACCCGCCAGCTGCTCCAGGTTTTCCGCCATGGCGACGCCCAGTTTGGCGGCCTGATCAAAGTCCGGTCGGAGATCCCAAACTACACGCGCTAGAACCTAAAGGCGTTGGCGACTCCTGCCGACCGGGTCGGAGGAGCGGGATTGTGGCGGAGATCTCGGGCGCGGTGAACAGGGAGTCGGTCGAGTGCTGGGCCGTAGGTCATCGCGACGGGTTGCTAGAGCTCGATCGATCAAGTTGGCCAGCCATTCCCGCGCGGCTTCCAGGCGGCGCCGTGACTCGTCCTCCCGGTTCGCGGGAGCGGGCGTGTTGGTCATGTCGGCCATATTGACTTCTCGCGGGAGTACCGGACATGAAGGGGTCATGACGGTATCCCCACGGGAAGCCGTCTCGGGGTCGGATTTGCACGGGGTGTTTGGAATATCAACTCCCTCGTACGAACCAGTGTCCTCATGTCGGGCGAGTGTCTCCTGTTCTGGTATCTCTCAGAACTGGAGGGGCTCGGGAACATATCCCTCTCCTGCGTCATCGCCCGAAGGGCGGCAAACATCCATGGGGGAAGCAGCTTCCTCCATGGTATGTCCTTCCAGATCAATGATCCAGGCGACCTCGGTATCGGACCAGTACTCGTCCAGGTCATCGAGGTCGTCGAAGCGGATGTCTTGGTTGTCCTAAGAGTTCGCCATCTAAAGGATCTTTGCTGCAGAAGCTAGTTGACGATCCCCACGGATGGCGCCAGCTGTCGACGGTTGAGTGCATGGAGCTCCCAAGTGCCGAGCTTACTTATTGAAGGTAAGGATCAACAGGCCTCGTTCCTACAGCCTCGGAGTCATTTGAGAAAGCCAACCCACTCAGACAACCGGAAGGAAGATGGGTTTTTAGCCTGGTCCGGCCCCTCGAAGAGAGGTAACAGCCCTACGTCCAGTGATCTACATTCAAGAGAATGCAAAAGGGGATTACACAGGTGCCCCGAGCAACCCGAGCTGAGGCGCCAGGGTTTCTCAGGGGACCGAAAGTAGGAAGATCTCACTCCTGGTCAGGGTGTGACAGAATATCTGGCTGGATTGAGTGGTGTCTACTGTGTTTTCAGCTCTATTGTGTGTATGCGCTTATACAGCTGCGCATCCTATTTATACATGGGTGTGATCACTGCACTAATGGATGTACAGCCTATTATCCCACGGTCCAAAGGCTGTCCCCGGGCAAGCGTCGTACGAGAACAGTCTCTCTGTCACTCGAGGTGACGGAAAAAGGGGATGGAAACAGTAGAACAAGACATGGGCAGGTAGCCATGGTGTTCGACACTTGCGACAGGACGTAATAGTCATGAGGACGTCAGCACATTTATCACAGGGGTGGAAAGCAAGGCCCGCGTGGGCCGGCCACGTGTCCCCTTGTAACCGATGTTCGGCTGGAGGAGGACCCAAGCACCTTGCCCGGGCGAGGTAAACTCCGCTCGGGCCCCGAGCGAGGATGGCTTGCTCGAGGAACCGGGACTATGGTCGCCCAGGGGGAGGGGGAATTCTCGGAATGTCTCCCTAATCCCCATCAGTTGTAAATAGTAAAAATAAGATTAGGAGTAAAATATAAGAGAGAGCTACGTAGGGATTGAAAAATAGGGCCAGGGTTGGAAATGGAATAAAGTATGGTTATATGAATTAGGGAGGTGAATAGTAAAATTAGGGCCAGTGTTAGATATGACGTAAGATACCACTTCTTCCTCTCTCCTCTTTAATTATCTGTCACATCAACAAAAATCTTATGTGACAAATCATTTAATATCTAAGATACCTCCCACTAGAAGTACCTCCAACCATCACACGGCATCCATATTTTCGTAAACGGGGATTTCCTTGGTGTATTTCGCAGCGTGAGAACAATAATGTACGGAAAAAATGATTTTTCTAATTTTCTAGGGCAATACGGTTGGGCCGTACTTTATTATTTAGCGTGATTTAGATTCATGCCACTGCAAAGTTCACGTTTCAAAATATTCCACTCGATGTGTCAATGACATGTGGTTCCTGGGTCCACATGTTATTGACAAATGGAGTGACACATTTTGAAATGTCACACTTTATAATTGCATGTATCTAAATTTTCTATTATTTATTATATCATACATTTTGGACGGTCTGACACATACGTACTTGCTTCCAGCGAGTTTGTCTAGTTCATTGTCCGAGTTTTCAAATTTTCGTAAATTTCCTATTTTCCTCCTTTTCCTAAATTTTCTCTTCCTTCTCTTGTTCTTTTCTTTCCTTCCCTTTTCTTTTCTTTCCTTTCCTTCCCTTTTCTTTTCTTTCCTTCCCTTCTCTTCTTAATTTACTGTGGACCATAGGCCTTTCACTACGTGGGTGCCTCCTTAAGTTTGTCCTCCTTCTCTCCCCTCCTCCTAGCAAGGGTTTCTCCTCCCCTCCTCGCGGCGACGGCGGAGAGACGGGACGGGCTGACATCCAGTAACGACCATTGCGGCGAGCAACATCCGGCGGCAAGAAGCTCCCGCCCTTCTCAGGTTCATGCTCCTCCTCTCTAGCTCATATTTGGTCGACCGCCAATGTCCTCCCCTCCTCCATCTCTAGATCCAGTGTTGCCTTCTTCCTTGTGTCCCCCACTGGTGGCGGCCACCTCCCCTCTCCACTTTTGGATCTGGCGGCTGCAGCGGGTCATCGAGCTGCAGTGGCTAGCGTGCAGCACGAAGGTGCAACTTGGCACCTTCTTCCCCGGCCCGCTTCCGTGAGGGCGCGGGGACGGGTGGGCGTTGGTTGTGGCTCCGATAGCGTCTCCTCTAGGCTGCGCCAAATATGGCATCATTGAGCCCCAGCGCTATCGATCGGCTAATCGCCACGCTGCTGGAGCCAGCCAACGACGTCAAATCCACTCTCTCTCCCCGGTCATGTAAGCTCATAGTGCTTTGAAACTCTTGCTGATGATGCTCTAACTATCATATATCCCATGAGGATGGCTGTTACTAGCATACACAGGGAACTGCAGACGAAGTGCTAGTGCAACCATAATATAACCAGTTTAACTTTAAAAAAAATGGGTTCAATACCCTGTGCCACATGAGCATGACCTTTTTTTATGGGCCATGATCCTTTTTTTTTTTTATTTCGGCCGGCTTAAACAAGATCTCACGAAAAGGCATAACCAGTGGAATTATAAGAATTCTTTTGCATATTCAGTGCGAGCTGCATTGGATGGAACATTGCGTAGACATGGATCTCTAGGCCAAAACGAGGAAAGGACTTTTACTCAAAAAAAAAAAAACGAGGAAAGGACGGTAATATTCTCGAAAGAAAGCTAGAGATGATGGTTGTTTAAGTTAGTTATTGTCAGTACACTTTATTTATACGGTAAAGTGTTATCCCCTCTGTCCACATTTATAAAAGTATTTTGATTTGGGAAAGTCAAATTTCATAAGTTTTGATCAATAATTAGTAAAAATATATGGATAGTTAGTGTACAAAAGTTGTATCAATATGTTCATATTTGAAAATGCTTTTGATACAATATTATTTTAAAGAAATTGACAACATATAATAAGAGAAATTTAATTATCAAAGTCTATCATTAAAGACTTTCTTAAATTATAATATGTTATATAAAAGTGAATAGAGGGGGTACTCGCAGAGTTTATTATGCTCGGACAGTTATTCCAGATACCCGAATAAAGCCTTTCCACAAATGTATTCTAAAATACCATTCGGACAAAACAAACATGGCATGCTAGCATAATCATCTCGAAGAAAAACTAGATTTGGAACCACTGGTTCGCTTGGCAAGGAGAATCCAGTCGTACACCACAGTGCTGCAGAAGATATAATTATGTACAGATCTATGGCCATGATACTGGCATCAGTGCAGAAGATTTAAGTGTCGACATTGATTCTTCAGTAGGTACTAAATTGCAGAACCGTAGCAATGTCCCATCCAGAGAGATCCATTAAGCTAATTAGCAGCACATGAACAGTAGTAATAGCATACTGCAGTGGTAGGCATGCAGCCGGCAAGGCAAATCTCTTCCCAGAGCCACACGCGAGCTCAGCTCAGAAGATCCCATGCATGCCCCTAAATCAGTGGCTTTCATTAATCCGGTCGCAGCAGCAGGTGTGTCATTAAGCCGCCTTAATTACGTTACAGTGGTCCTCTCTCCCGTTGATTAATCCGGCACTGTAGCAACTTTACGCGACACCGGCTCCATCCGTCCGGCCGTCATCCATGCGCCCTGCCTGCCTCTCATCACTCACTCCTCCGTGTACGCTACCCCACTGCAGTTTCTATCGCCGACTGATTACTGTCCCGGATCCGGCACTCCAAATGGTTCCACGTCAGCCGTTTCCATAGCTGTCACAGGAGCGGATATAGAACCAAATAGACCGTAATTTACTAATTATAACTTTTAGACTACAGGATGTTCAGGGCCTGTTTGGTTGTTGACTAAACATGCCACATATTAACACATCTAAGGTTAGTCAGGTTTAACCATGCTAGGTGAGTTTTTGGTTCATACCTAAGGTTAGCTAAGATTTCTTTTCCAAGATATAAACTTCACATGTCATAAGTACAAAAAAGTGTGGCAAACTTGCCTAACCTTGCTAAAGTGTGGCTAAGAATTTTATAAACTAACCTTAGACAATTTTGACAAGTTAGTTGTGGCAATGTTAGAAAAAATTGGACATCAACCAAATAAACCCTCAATCTTTAAACTAAAAAGTGCACACAGGTAGAAAATAAACTGATCTTCGCTAAATTTGTTTTGGACTTGGGTTCCTGTGTATCCCCCTCTCAACCTAGCTCTGTCTCCGGTTGTCAGCTACAATAGATCGCTGATGCAGCGAGTAGTTATATGAAAGAGAGAAATGAGTCGTTTACTGGCTCTGAAGAAATGGTTTCTAAACTGGAATCAAAGGAAAAAAAATCTCACCGGGAGGAATGCATCCTTTCTATAGGAAGAAGATATACAAAGTGAGTAAAGAAAATAAATTAATTAGTAGATACAATATATATAGTTGTTTATATATGACATAGCATGTTTAGATGTGATCTATATAAACGATGGACATACTTGCTCCTGCTATACTTCATGCTTACTTTATTAGAGCATATACAATGGTGTGAGGAGAGAAACATATATAGCACGGAGAATTGTTCGATGGTCTGCTGCATGCACAGCAATCTACTGTGATGATACAAGCATCCAAAATATTGTGCTTGTGGAGAATCCATATGATTTGCTTTAATTTGTAAACTAAGGCATAGGTTGGTTTTGGCTGATCTCATCCATCCATCGTTAAATCAATGGTATATAGACATGAGACTTATTTAGTGATAGCTAGAGGTGGGTCTATATATGTAATAGAGACGAAGCACAACTTTTTCTTAGCTCCTAAAGACATGGGGTTCCCCTGTTCTTTTTATCTTAACTTATCTAGCTTATCTAGCTTATTTTCTAACTTTGAAAACTTTTCGAGTTAGCCTCGAGAGTCGGAACCGTTTTGTTTGACATGTGTTTTAGAGCTTTTAAACAAGTTTTCTAGATAGAAAAAACCGGATTCAAAAAACCAAATTATTTTTAATTTAAGCGAAGATAAATAAATAGACAGATAAGTTCAATAAGGTGAGAATAACAGAGATTGGCATAAAACCCTTGCGACTGTAGAAGTTGTTTTTGATATGGACGCAACGTAGACAAACGTTGCGTACAGTTTACAATGCATTTAGTGTGCACCGACGAACTAATAGAATTCTTTTAAACACTGTGCTGCGAAACGGACCAAGCAACCTACCGCGGGGCAGCCCGTGTTTACTTGCCACAGTCCGTGTCCGTGACATTGTACGCAGGCCTTTTTCGTCTACGCCTACTATCCCAAGTTTTTACTTGCGGGGATTTTACGGTGCCCGGATCGGTAATCGGATGAGCACATGGGCTTGGGATTTTACAGTATTTGATCTTTGGAGCTTGATCAGATGATGCATCAGGTGTTAACCGGATTGTTAATTACAGTCTTGCGGGAAATTAAGGTTTTTTTTCTTTCTTTTGCGGCGGGCAAGCTCCACGAACACGATGCGCTAGCTGCGGTTGTCGACGTGACGGCACGCACGGCGGCGGGGTTGGCCGGAGTTGGAGAAGGCGGTTCGATCACCTTCTTCTCGTCGCCCGCGCTGCATGCAGCAGACGACGTTGAGGCACCGTCGATGGAGCGGAGGACTCGTCGGTGCATCGTACGCGCCTCAGCGCATGGTACAACCATCAGCTCATGTGGATCATTTTGCCACTCTACGGGTGTGTTTGGTTTGAGGACAAGGGTGGATGGGATCGTCCCATCCATGTATTTCTGGTATGGAACGATCCGAGCAGCCTGTTTGGTTGGTTGGGATGGGATGAGCCAGTTTTTTATTTGGTAGGCTGGATGAGTGTTGGATGGGATGAGGGTGGAGGGGAAGAGCAGCGGCGGGGGAGGTGAAGAGCGGCGACGGCGAGAGGGGAAGAGCGGTGGCCAGGGAGAGGGAAGAGCGGCGGCGGCGAGAGGGTAAGGGCGGTGGCGGGGAAGAGGAAGAGCAGCGGCTAGGGACGGGCGGCGGGAGAGGAAGATCACGGCCGGGGAGGGAAGAGCGGCGGGGGAGGGAGAACGGCGGGAGGGAAGGACGGCGGGAGGAGGAGAGAGAGAGGCGCAGGAGGGAAGGGTGGCGACGGGAAGAGGAAGAGCAATGCGACGAGGACGGGCGGCGCGGCAAGACGGGCGGCGGCGCGGCCAGGCAGGCAGCAACAAGACGGACGTGGGTGGTAGCCTTGAGAGAAAGGTGGAGCGGAGTAAAAAGTTGGATGGCTCCGTACGTGAGATTTTGGCGTATCTCTCCATCTAGGATCTGGGAGGAATATTCCCTTTCTGGGATGGTTCCATCCACCCTGCTCCCCAAACCAAACAGTCCAAAAATCTGGATGGGATGGTCCTATCCACCCTCATCCACCTAACCAAAAAGACCCTATGTGTCAGAGCCACCGCCATATGATATGCAAGCTACATCAAACGGAAAAAAGGTTAATTATGGGTACGTTTGAGGGATTATTTTTTTAAAAGGGATAAAGATTTGTTAAGATAAGAACAGCCTTTTACACAAAAGACCCCTGTCCAACACTGAAATAACACAAACATTCCTAAAGGCGGGCTTTAGACTATCTGCAGCGGCATCCCATCACCACTCCCGTTTTCTTCAACACTCTAATAAATTTTCTTCACCATTCTTTTTTAAAAGAAATTCTCTTTTCTATTCTCTTTAAAAAGAGATTCTCTCGTTTTTCTCTATATTATTCCTTTTGAAAGCATGCTGTTGGAGATGATGAAAAATAAAGTAAAAGAATATGATGTTGAAAAGGGGAAGGAAAACAAAATAAACAGCATATAGTTAGAGATGATCTTAGTGGAAGATCACAGACGCCTCACAAGGGCTCCTGCTCCAAACACCGCTGTTAAGGGATTGAGGTAACAGAGTCATCGGTCAGTTCTATGTTAAAATTCAGAAACTAAGAAAAGATCACATGATTTTTGATTAAAAAACAGACTCTTTCCTACGCCGTTTGACAAGTCTCCTCTAGCGCACACCTTACCAAAAATGCACTTACGACAGATCATGCAGAATATAGTATATACAGAATCCAGATTAGCAGGAGACCAGGTGAGGCAGCCAGAATCTAGCATTCTAGCTACCTTTGACCACAGCACCATATATGTACAAATTTTTTACCATGGATTTGTACAGAGTTGGAATATATCTATCTATTTTTATCGCGGTCAAATTTTTTGTATTTCATTATATAGCCGAATAGTCTCTTACGTGTCATCACTGATGCCTTCTTCTCTTTAGCTTATCTTATTTATTTATCTTCTTATTTATTCATAAGCTGAACTTCAAGAGATTTCCAAGATAGCTTAAAAAATCCAGTGAGCTTCATTTCACTATATGTCATCACTTAGGCCCCTCCACCCCCCCCCCCTCTCTTCAACTTACCTTATTTACTTATCTTTTTATTTTTTTTATAAGCTAAACTTCAAGAACTTCCCAAGATAGCTTGAAAAGTCCGGTGAGCGTCATTTGACTGGTTTCTCAGAACTCGGAGATGTGGTTTCGAGATAGAAAAAAATGAACCGTAAAAGCCAAACCATTTGACTTTTCGATTCGAATATAAGTAGATAATATAAGAAGGATAAGGTAAAGAAAAGGAGGCCTTAGTCGTTTTCCCCTTATTTGCTGTAACAGCCCAAAATTGTATGATATTTTGAAAACACTCTTGTATGTTTGAATGATGCAACGACAATTTCCTTTAAGACAATTTTTGCGAAAATACACATTGCCCGAGAGATCTTCTCTTGGCAGCTTGTGCACATCGTTTTGGCCTGAGCGGACCCTACAACTACGCCGAAGTGACATCCCGCCACTGATTGCCGCCGTTCTCTACCAGCCGTGGCCGACCAAGCCGTCTTGTTGGGGAAGTTTTGGCAGACCGCTCTAGGCACCGCCCTCCTTGCCCAATTGCCGCTCTGGCCGCGCCATTGATGGCTCAGACCTCCGCGGTAAGCCGGACTAGCCTTGCCGCCTTGCTCAAGCAACCTCGCCGCCTGGCACAGTCACTCGCCGCGCGTGACCAAGCCACCGCTCATGCCCGCCTATCCGCAACAAAACTCCCTAGTGACTGCCTGAGTATCCCTCGTGACCGCTGGATAATGCGCTTGCCCCGGCCAAGCTCAAATATGGCTGAGCCGCACCGGTCCCCTTCTTCTTTTCTTCGCTCTCTCGTCGACAGCCCAATCTAGAGCTCCCCACCTTCCACCCTTGCGCACGTTAGCTTCGCCATACCCCCGCCTTGCTCCCTGCCCAAGGAATTGATCTCGGAGCCCTCTGGTCGCCGGCGAGAACCACGCCACCGCCGCCAACTCGGGAGCACGCCGTTTCACTCCCTTCTCGATTATTCCCTCCTCGGTGAGTTTCTTGTCGATTGCTCATGCGTAGAGCATCACCTCACCCCCACGCACCTTTCACCCAGGTTAATTGGACCCGAGGATCATCGGAACTCCCTGGCGTCGTGTGCCCTGTTTCCGCTTCATTTCGGCCTCAACGTCGCCAGCTCGTTCCACACCTCCTCTGACTCGGCCTAGTGCTGGGTAAGCATCCTCATGACCTCCTCATACCCATGCACGTCTTAGTTTAGCTTTTAGGGCTTCATAGAGCAGTATGTAGTAGCTCCCGAGGGAGTTCTCCGTCGCCGCTCGACTCGCCGCCGTTACAGGCCGCCGCCAGCGAGTGTTGCGACGACCTGTTCTTGGGCTACTCCTGTAGAACCCGTAACACCCAAGAACTTCCCTTATAGTGCCTTGTAGTGCCGCCGGTAAGCTGCGGAACGTTCGCCGGTTTCATGACGTCATCCCGCCGTTTCGGTCAGCGGTAAAAGATGGGGTCCCGACCGTCGGATCGTCGCCAAGATGCGTGCGCAGTACCGTTAAGTTTGAATCCTGCGCGGGCTAAAATAGTGTGTCGTTGACATGTGGGTCCAGTAGCCCACATGTCAGGTTTAGTGGGAGCGGATTCTGTGGAGGGCGCTTCCCTCGCATGAACGCGTCTTGCGGAAGTACGCCTTCGGCGTGGCTGGCTCGGCCGCGAGTTAGCGGGCCGGCCCATTACTGTTCATATGAATTTCCCTAATTTAGTGAATAAAACAAATACAATAAATAGAAATAATTTATTAAAAATATTTAGACTTCTTCAATAATACCAAAAAATTTATGGTAAATACTAGATCTTATTCTGGATTTAATAAAAATGTTACCATAAACAGTAACATAAGAATCATCTCGGATTAATTTCAGTTGGTTACATTTAGGGTATTAATTCTTATATAATATGGGCAGAAATGGTTTTCTGCCCATCAAAAATAGATTAACACTTAATAAAAATCTAAGAAAATCATGGATAATGTATAATAGCTCTTTGGAACTAGGAAAAATATGAAATATATGGTATGACTCCTAATCACATATTATCTTATAATTGGCCTAATTAATAACTATGGTTAATTAGTTATTTTAAGATCTAGTTATCCTAAATTAATGTACCTGTTCAACGAAGTTATTTCACAATGCCTTGATGACAGTAAAGCTTTTATTTTAACTAATCTTATAATATGAAACCTCATGTTTATATATATATATACATATATATAGTATATATATATAATGTATATATAACATATGATAATATCTCCCACTCACATTTAACCTTCTATTATGGTAGGATAAAAATGATAAGATAAGTTGATGAAGGAAATACTTCTGACCAAAAATATTTGTTAATATATTCTCGCACTTATTGAATACCTTAAGCGCGATAAAACCCTATTTTCTCCTATTGGGCTGATTAGGGTAGAAACTACACTTATATATATATAGTTATATATTCATGTGCATCATCTCATGAGCAGCCCCACTACCAATACGCTAGAAATTATTACTTCATAGAAGCATCATGGAACTTCCTCGACATACACCTTATATATATATAGTTAAACATGGGAAATATAGACAAACGATTTCGAGCGATTACGATTGCATCTCATGCATCGTTCTTTTCTTCGTTGCATTGTGTTTATGGTGAAATATTGATTCTCCGATTAGACATAGAGGATCCAGAAAGGCAGTTCGAGGTCTCCGCACCGAATCAAGACTTCAATCCCCAGGGCCAAGGCGAGTTAACATCTCTCTTATAGGATGCTTACTTTTACTAGGGAGAGTCTAAACTTTTTCTAGTGCGGGTTAACATTCAATAGTTCATATTGAATCCTAGATTTCTAAAATATCTTGTTTACAATATTAAATTGCATGCTCTTTAAGTAATTATGCCTGTTTGCTTAATCATGATGTATCATGCCTTGTTAATTACTGGTTATTGATTTACCATGATGATCTTGCTATGATGAAATCATCTATCATTTGACTTTAATAATGATTGCCTGGATGATCACCCTTGATAGCCTGGTTAGGTTAAATAAAATGATTTAGACTCTTAAGTATTAGTTAAAATCTTGCTTAGACATTGCTCAGGTCCAATTATTAATTTTAGGCTTAGTCGCTTCGGGATGGTGAACCGATATTCACCGAACATGATCACACAATAAATATGGTTAACTGGAATTTGGCCTGGCATGCCAATGTGTGTAAGATTGGATATAGAGTTTTTTCAATGCGGACTGGGACCGGCATTGGGTAAGAGAAGAAGTAGCTGGGCTACGTGAATTAAGGAGCTAATCGCCCACATACGTAGTGCATAGAAGAGGAGCACGGTGAGATCCGCGTAATGCTGCGCGCTGCCCAAAAGGGTTCCGCCACATCGTGTGATTCACACGGAGGGTGCGATTTAGCCGAAGAAGGAAGTGCATGAGGGTAAAGCCCTTTGTGGACAAGCTGGGCTGAATCCCCACAGACGGGTGCATCAGGGATGCATAGTGTGACGTCATTGACCACTGCGGATGGCTCCTAATACCACAACGCGCCGGCCATCGCGCGGTAGTGCAAGTATTGGGGATTCAGGGGTAGTACGACCTGCGGGCGTATCCTGTCTGCTGCCATGCTTGAGGTGAAGACAATCTCATGTCGTCATCCACGGGATGATCTAGGTCCATTCTCGCAGGGAGCCGTAAGTCTAGCGTGAGTCAGCAACCCAGCTAGTACGAGACCGGGCATTTCACTAGGGAATGTGATCCACAACGAGTGCGCCATACTCGGAAGATGATGGCGGGAGTGGAGGAGATCGTTTGGCAGAATGCATGGAAACTACCATGGGATTGGTTCGTGTATTAAAATGGAATTATGATGACTAATCAACTTGATACATAAATTTGGTTAAACTGCTAAGTCATAGGCCTTGATTTTAAAAACTGGCTTTTCTGCAAATAAATAAACCTAGCCTTTCCTCTGAAACTTCTATCACTAAATGCATTGGGTTGGGTGTTAGCTCGTCAGTGTTTGGATGACACTGACCTCACATACTTACATGCTTTTAGACATGGAGGACCCAGTTGAAGAAGACGCCTACGACTGCCATGAGGAAGGGGATCCTCGATTTCAGGACCAGGAGTAGTTACTCAAAGTTAGGGTCTAGTGCATTCCGCCAGCCGTGTGTTGTTACGTAGCCACTGGTGTGATTTTGTGGTTTCTTCATGAAAACTTTGTGAGTTGCATCTTTTGAAAGACTTCTGCTTTACTCTGAAGAAGACTGGACTGTAACTAAGACTTAATGCCGTTTGCTACTATTGGGATCTGGCGATCGCTGTTATGTAATATTTGAATTATCGATGTATGAAATGATTCTAACTGTGTAACTATTGCACTAGCCTACTGATCCAGGGCCTAGTGCAGGTCCGACCATTTCTCGAAAGGAGATTTGAGAAGGGCTGTGACATTTGCTATCGCAATTGCTCCAATATTGTCCTATATATCATTGTTGAAAACTTGTTCTTTTTATTTAATCTATGTACACATACCAAAAAAACTTAAAAATCACATTATTATCATACATGTAATGATTTTAATCTATATTTTTTTATATTTTTACAAAAGTTTTATATTAAGTTTATACTTAAAAACGTTTTAAAAATAAAAGATTTATCTTAAAAATACTAAAAAAATAGTACATTCAAATTGTTGCATACTTAATAACTCTGTGTTTTTAAAAGAATTTTTGAAATATTTACATAGATTAAAGAAAGAAGATTAGTTTTCGCCAATGGCACGTAAGATAATAATCAAGTAATTATAATAACATACAAGAGATAAACATCTATGTCATGTCATGTAAGATCAAGGAAGATATTTTTCCTATTATTATCTGCTGGGCGTATATGTGTTGTAAATTTAGGCACTTTCAGGTTTAATTTGTTCAAAAGATAAATCATAAACCCTAACAGATTAATCACAAACAACAAGCATCATGGATACATCATGGACATAACCATACGTCTCTCAAATATACTCGTAAATAGAGATAATATGAATATAAAACAGAGGTGAGATGCCATGCGCCCGCGCCGCCCCAAGCCTTGGCCCGTGCCCGGCCTGGCGAGGCAAGGCGAGCGATCGCGTGTGGTGTTCTCTTTCTCTCTCTCCCACTTGTGCTAGTGAGGGAAAGCACACTCCACTATTTAAGTAGGTGTCTCTCACCTCCAACTAGCAATGTGGTACTAAAAAGTTTTCACTCCTCCTTCCATACATGGGTCTTTGAGATTTTTCAGAAATTATTTTTTATTTATATGACCCAAGACCCATTAATTCCAACAATATGTCGTCCTCCTCTCATCGGTGCCGGTGGCCAGTGAATGCGAAATATGAGGCGGCATGGACCAGCGCTAGCTAGAAGAAACCTGGCAGTTTACGATCGAGTTTTAACCTTGGATTTTAGTATCAACGTTAAGTACAACGCTAGCCGACCTGTGTATATATGTGGTTCTGCAGGACACGAGAGCAGTAATTAAACGCAAGTAATTAATTTGCTTAATGACTAATAGTGATTTGCAGCAGCGCAAGGCGACACGGTGTGAGATGAAAATTGGGCAGGAACCCCACGGAGATGAAAATTGGGCAGGAACCCCACGGATTAACGCACGTAGGTGGCGTTTGTCATTTTGTTGTACTAGCGCCTAGCTCCATTATACAATGCCAGTGCGAGGAAGCGTCCGTGATCCGTCGTAGTTTTGCAGCGCATCTGGCGCCAGCAATTTTCAATCACTGCATGATTCCTAATTCCTAGTCCATGGAGTAATCCATCCTTAATCCACAACTACTAACTTGATCCATCTCTCTCCCTGTCGACAAGAGTCCAAGTACTCCACGTTCTTGCTAACTTTTTGTTGTTAACGAATGACAATTATTATGCTTAGTATCGCCATGTTACCGAGTTCGTGGCGATCTTGATCTCCACCAACTGTACCAAATGATTAGGTTTATGTGTATGTAAAAGAAAAAAAAGGGCCATTCTCCAAGAGCATGTCCCCACCACCTGTCCATCTTGCCACACCAGCTGAGCTTAAAGGAGAGAGGGATGCTGTACTGTAGTCAGTGACAGTGAGCTCGAGCTGCTCGGCTCGCCATTGCAGAGCAGAGGAAGCACCGGAGTGACGTGATCTCCATTCACCTTGACTGCAGCCGCCACCCTCCCTTAAAATCCCACCACCTCACTCGGCCATTCACTCCCACCCACAATCCTCCCCCTGCTCCAACCACCACCGGCGCGAGCCACCCACAATGCCGCCGCCAATCCTCCCGCTCCTCCTCGTCCTCCTCTCTGTCTCGCCGGCGCCGGGCTTGTCCCGCCGCCACTCGCCGGCGGCTGCCACCGAGACGCTCGACGTCGCCTCGTCGCTCTCACAGGCTCGTGCTGCAGTCTCCACCGACGCGGTGTCCCTCCACCAGTCCGCCGCGGCGGCGGCGGCTGCCGATGTTGGGAGGCGCTCTGGGGGACTTGCCCTGCGGCTCCACTCCCGGGACTTCCTGCCGCAGGAGCAGGGGCGCCACCAGAGCTACAGGTCCCTCGTGCTGGCTCGCCTCCGCCGTGACTCGGCGCGCGCCGCGGCCGTGTCCTCCCGCGCGGCGCTGGCGGCGGACGGGGTCACCGGCGCCGACCTGATGCCCGCGAACGCGACGCCGGTGTTCGAGGCGTCGGCGGTGGAGATACAGGGCCCCGTGGTGTCCGGGGTGGGGCAGGGCAGCGGCGAGTACTTCTCCCGCGTCGGCGTGGGGAGCCCCGCGCGGCAGCTGTACATGGTGCTCGACACCGGCAGCGACGTCACCTGGGTGCAATGCCAGCCCTGCGCCGACTGCTACCAACAGTCCGACCCCGTCTTCGACCCTTCCCTCTCCACCTCCTACGCCGCCGTCTCCTGCGACTCCCAGCGCTGCCACGACCTCGACGCTGCCGCCTGCCGCAACTCCACCGGCGCCTGCCTCTACGAGGTCGCCTACGGCGACGGTTCCTACACCGTCGGCGACTTCGCCACCGAGACGCTGACGCTCGGCGACTCCTCCCCGGTCTCCAACGTCGCCATCGGCTGCGGCCACGACAACGAGGGGCTCTTCGTGGGCGCCGCCGGGCTGCTTGCCCTGGGCGGCGGCCCGCTGTCCTTCCCGTCGCAGATCTCCGCCACCTCCTTCTCCTACTGCCTCGTCGACCGCGACTCCCCCTCGGCGTCCACCCTGCAGTTCGGCGACTCGGGCGCCGGCTCCGACGTAGTCACCGCGCCGCTGCTCCGCAGCCCGCGCACCAACACATTCTACTACGTCGGCCTGTCCGGCATCTCCGTCGGCGGGGAGGTCCTGTCCATTCCGGCCTCAGCGTTCGCCATGGACACCTCCGGCTCCGGGGGCGTCATCGTGGACTCCGGTACGGCGGTCACCCGGCTGCAGTCGTCCGCCTACTCGGCCCTCCGCGACGCCTTCCAGAGGGGCACCGCCTCCCTGCCGAGGACCTCCGGCGTGTCCCTCTTCGACACGTGCTACGACCTGTCAGGGCGGACGAGCGTGGAGGTGCCGGCGGTGGCGCTGAGGTTCGACGACGGCGGCGGCGAGCTGCGCCTCCCGGCGAAGAACTACCTGATCCCGGTGGACGGCGCCGGGACGTACTGCCTGGCGTTCGCGGCGACGAACGCGGCGGTGTCCATCATCGGGAATGTGCAGCAGCAGGGCACCCGCGTGAGCTTCGACACGGCCAAGGGCACCGTCGGCTTCAGCGCCAACAAGTGCTAGCCTGAGCCCGACGAGCTTTTAGCTTTAGCGAGTGATTAGCAGTGGTAATTAACCAAGTGGAGTGTGGAGTGGAGTGGGGCCGTGAGGTTGGTGAGTGAGACCAATGGCTTCGGGAGGCACGAAAGAAAGGCGAAGGCGAGGACAAACGCCAGCCTGTGCTTGATGATGGTCATGGCCTAGTGTCGTCTCGTCTGCTGCTGCGTGTCTTTTGGATCGATGGCTTATTTTATGCTGCTAGAGATGGAGATTGGAAATGAACTCTGGCCGTGTACTCAGCAAGTAGAAGTTTCCTCTATTTTTTTTAGCATCTCTGGCCTATGCTCTAAAATTAGATCTCTATAGGTTCCCTCTAAATCATTATTTATTTTCTATATTTTCATCCTTTCCAGCAAAATCTCTATACAGAGAAACTATAGAGGTTGATATAGAAAGCCTTTAAATTTAGAGTCTAGAAGAGAGAAACTCTTGACTCTAAATATAGATAAGATTCTATTTTATAAGTTATGCTAGAGATGCTCTAGTCTACCCTTAGCATCTGCTGTTGTACTTGTTGCCAACCTGCGTCTGCATGCTTGCTTAAGAGCATCTCCAGCAGATGCTTTAAAATTAGATCTCTAGACATCCCTTCTAAATCACTATTTGTTCTCTATATTTTTATTCTCTTCAGCAGAACTTTTGTCTATAGAAACTATGAAGGTTGGCATAGAAAACCTCTAAATTTAGATGTTCAGAGAGAAGTTTTAAATTTAGAGATAGAAATAAGACTTTAGTGAAGAATGAAAGACTCTAAATATAGAGAAGATTCTGCTGTGGACGCTCTGGCCGAGATGCTCTTTTAAGTTGGCAAGCCATCATCTTCCGCCGAGCTGGAACCACTATTCTGCTTTACTACTTGCTTTCTCCCGGAGTGACGCATGTACTGTGGGCTGTGGATGAGATGGACGACATGGCTGCCAAGTGCCAGCTCCAGCTGCAGCTGCGGCCTCCTGCTGGTCCTCCGGTCCCACCCATTAATGAAGGTTGGTATTTGGTAACCGTAACTGTTGTCTTCCTTGAATGCATCGTGCCTGCTGCATGTGCAACCCCTTCCCTTCGACCTGAAGAAATCTTGATGGTTGGGCCGTGATTAAATCTCTGCCGTTAGATTGAATCTTGATGGTTGGGTCTGGGCGTGCATGCCTGGTAAGTGTCACCGCGACGTCGTCTCCCTTTCCATGCATACAAACAGAGATCATCATCATGTGTACGTAGGTCCCCAGCCACGACGTTGGTGACGAACAACTAGAATTCATCGTGTCACGCTGACGTGTGGTGGCACCCGGTAGTTGGAGCAAGTAACGGTTTTTGGGAAGAAAATGACAGCGGAACATGCACAAATTCATGCCCAATTTGGACAGGAGCGGTTTAAAATTTTGCATGGAGATCGGCTTCTTCGCTCCATCGCTAGCTCGCATCTGGAATACTCGTTAACCAATCAATTAGGTCACTGGAGCAGAGTAATTAATTTGTACTGGTCAAGTGTTACTACCTTTGAGAATACTCGCAGGTGCGATTCTTGGTAGCATAGCTGATTTGATCGTGGGTGCAGACACGTGTCACCATGCGGACGTGGCCTCCATCAGCTGCGTGCTCCGCCCGGCCCACCACGTGGCACTGCCCCCCTCCCTCTCCCTTTCGCTTTCGCTCCTGCCCGTGCCGCTTCTTCCATGTCTCCTGGTCCTGGTTGGTAGGTGCATTCTTTTGCCTTTTCTTATCTTCCTCGGCACGAACCCCGAGATTCAAAGTCCGGCTCCTATGCTTCCATGATCCAGCGATTTTAATCGGACATAGGTTAATAGCATTCACACCAATTACTCTATCTCTATTTTCTCTTTCTTTTATTCTATTTTCTTTCTCTATTCTTATAAAATTCATTCACACTTTATACTATACTCTAAAAGATTCCTTCACTCTACCAGAAATTGTATCCCTTCCACGTTAGCGCGTGTTTATAGGGTTTCTACTGCAGATGCTCTACCGCTGCGATTATTTCCTGTCCTTATTTTATTATTAGTCTGTTATTTATCTCTGATTATAACCTTATTTACTATTTATCTCATCAACTTTGATCTATTTTTCTAATCCCTACATAAACCTCTCTTATATTTTACTTCCAATCCTATTTTCGCTATTCACAACCTTATTTCTACAGTAATATCCCAGCTATAATAAAAAATATAGTCCCACCATTAGACATACCCTAAGCACTTAAACTTTTAGATTCTAATTTTTCTTGCCGTCTTAAAATTGTTTATCAAAATACTTAAAAATCAATCAGACCAAACGAGCCCACTTTTGGACTTCGATTTGATCTCCATTTCTCCGTGATGTTTTTGTTAAACAACCATGCTACCGGGTGTAGTCCGAGGTTGTTCAGTCACACGCAAGACAATCACAGATGAACACAGATGTAGGAGGGAAACGATTCTTTATTGCTTTCATATGCATACAATGGGAAACCCTCCTCCTTTTATAGAGTACTTCTAGGGTTTCGGCATGGGCCAATCTACAAGCCTTCGTGGGCGGCGGTTTCTCAACACTCCACTTTGGCCTTTCTTGCGAGATGCATATGCCTCATTAAAACTCCATAAAACCCAAGGGAAAAAATTTGGAGAAAGAGTACATAGCATACGCCTTGTCTTTGCATTTAATTGCCTCGTTAAAAACCTCATGTGAGAAACTTCTGTGAAAACTCACTAAGGAAAAAAGAGTACAATTCACCCAATTTTCAAATCGTCTTCATGACATTCCCTTGGATACTCAGACTACATGTCTAAGATTTACTTTGGAGTGTGTGAACATTCTCCCCCTGAAATCTGCACTTCCCTAAGTCTTTTCATCCCAATTCCCTTTACGCACCTTTCGAAAGTAGATGCTGGGAGAGACTTAGTGAATAAATCCGCTAAATTCTCGCATGATTTAGTGTGCAATATCTTGATCTCGTTCATCTTATGCATTTCATAAGTATAGAAGAACTTGGGGTTAAAATGCTTCGTAAGGTTGCTTTTCACATAGCCCATTTTCATTTAAGCAACACAAGCTGCATTATTTTCATAGATTATTGTAGGGGGTTTGCTCAATATTCAGTCCACATGACTTCTGGATATGGTGAGCCATTCTTCGAAGCCATGCACATTCCCGAGAGGCTTCATATAGGACAATTATTTTCGAGTGGTTTGTAGAAGTTGACACAAGTGTCTGCTTGGATGACCTCCATGAAATGGCCGTCTCACCACAAAGAAAAACATACCCAGTTTGTGACTTGCCAGTATGCGGGTCAGACAGGTACCCTGCATCTGCATAGCCAACTAGATTCAATTCTTGATTCCTTCCATAAAATAAGCCAAGATCCTTGCTTCCTTGAAGGTATCGGAAGATGTCCTTGATCCCCTTCCAATGTCTATTGGTTGGCTCAGACCTTTGCATCGAGCCAAAATTCACAATGACGCAATGTCCGGCCTAGTGCTTTTCGCGAGGTATATGAGCGCACCAATTGCACTTAAGTATGGGGTTTTAGATCCCAAGACTTCTTCCCCCTCTTCTCTAGGCTCAGATGGGTCTTGAGTGCGCTTCTTGATGACCTTCCAACCATTGGGGTTTCAATTACACATTCTTAAAGCCAAACCTTTCCAACACATTCCGAGTGTAGGCTGACTAGTGTACCAAAATTCCTTCGTGGATATGCTCAAGCTACAAGCCTAAGCTATAATACACAAATTTTTCACTTCTAAGTCATACTTCAAGTATGAATTTGCTTCTTCTATTTCTTTACTTCAATCCATATAGTGACTCATCGAGTTTCACACTATACGGATTTCTATTTGCTAGGCCATGGTTCGGGACGGTGATACTTCATGTATCTTTATATATAAGTCCGGATCCAAGTCTCTATACATATATTCAGTGACAACATCCTTCAATTCATTTTTTATCCTCAACTTCATGTTGAGTACTGCCAATGAGATTAAATGTCTAAAGGTAATTTATCCCATGACCAGAAAGTGAGCTATCAGCCTTTCTTGTACCATACCACTTCCTTATTCATTTCTCTTATTTCACGGAAATTGCCATCTTCCATTCCTTTCAATCCAGCCTTTCTCGCACTCTTCTAAGAGATGCAGGCTT
This sequence comes from Olyra latifolia, assembly GCA_036346145.1. Lineage (NCBI taxonomy): Eukaryota > Viridiplantae > Streptophyta > Magnoliopsida > Poales > Poaceae > Olyra > Olyra latifolia. The sequence continues at coordinate 51,979,737 of CM070528.1, read as the reverse complement.
GGGATCAAATTCAATAATGGTGGCAATTCTGTTTTATTTCTTTTGTATCGACAATGGTTGTTGCTCAATTCAAACACTCTCTTGCTATTTCAAAATTCATAGCTATTTCATCACAGGGTGCTTCATGCACTTCTACTTGCTCTTCACCGCTATTTCCCATCACGGGAGCAAGTTCCTTTAGTTTATTATTGCCGATGTGCGTACTCACATTCATTTCGGCTTCTTCTTCTTCTGTTATTACCGGTATATTCAGATTTGGGAGCACCTCGCTAGCAGGCTTCTCACCAGAGTTGTCAGGACTCAACTGGCTCCCCTTCTTTTTCTTCGGGGTATTTTCGTGATTGGCCGTGGCAAGCTCTCTTATCCATTTTTCTCCAGGCGTCCCCGGATAATTAGGATTCGAGTGACCAGATTTTCTGTCCTTTTCTCTGAGGCCTTGGAACAGGATGAGGGATACCTTCTGTGGTATTTCAACACTCTCTGGTGCATTACTCCAAGTAATGCAACTTGATCACATCCTTCAAATCACAAAAATGATTAGGCAGATTTCATTGCTTTAAATGTCTTCTAGACTTCATCATTTGCTTTACTAGTGCGGGTCATGCACGAGGATCTACGTGGCTTTCCATGTGATTTTCCGGCATTCTACTATCAGGGGTTCTATTCCTCCCCCTAATGACGGAAAAAATCCTCATCAAATATGCAATTCATTTCTGTGTGTGGTATAGGTGCATATTCATTCAAAATTTCAAAGTGGGAAATTTCAGACCCTTTCATGCACTAGTTGGATGTTGTGGGACTACTTGTCCCCTTACACTAATTAATGAGGGCTACTGCTTGTAGTTTCTTTTAGTTACAACTTTGCAAGAGTGGCCTGGCAATTAATTTGATTCATAAAATTAAAGCCATTTCAAGTCCATTCTTCGTATGGACATAAGGTACTGAGTGCTCTTCTTTATTTTCCAATGCTGTGAATTCTTTAGTGTTGTCCATTCTTCTTGATGAACTTCACATAACAACAAAGAAACATATTTTTAGTTCTTATGATCTGCAAGATCAGTTTCACAAATGCATGATTCCTTGTAGAGAGTATGCATTTGGCCACTTCAAAAGAAACATTAATGAGTACCAAAAGTACCTAATTGCCCTAATACGGGCTGCATTAGACCGCACATAACCCCTAGTTCAATCTAGGGTAGGAGCCCATGTATTAGTTTCCTGGTGGCATTGAGAGTGCGCACGAAAATCTTCATGATTCGAAAAATTCTAAAATTAATACTATGGCCTTATGAGTTGTTTATTTTCTCCTCATCATCTTAAAGTTCAGGATGGCAAATTTACTATACCATAGATAGAAGAGATCAGAGCTTCTAAATTCAGCATTCAGGGAAGTGTACACTTCGGGTGCACAGATTCTAAATATAGTATAGCCCATATTCAAATGAAAGAGGTTTTTCTAAGATTATATTCTTGTATCTGTCATGCTTCATAATACATAAGTATTCTTTTCATTCTCTTCATTGGTTTCTACGTGAAACTCATTTGTACGGATGTCCTAAGAGAGCCAGAGTGAATTCCGGGTACGACAATGCTTCCCTAAGTGCTAGTGTAGTACCAATAGATAATATTTTTATGACTCTTCTTGAGTCTGATACGCATAAATTGCAATACTACCAGCGTTCTTCGTGATCAACTGGAGTACTTGGTCTCTCTTTAATTTTATTTGTTGTTCCACTATCAACAATGCATACCTCCCAGGGTACTACCAAATTCTATATTGCAGTCAGGCAATGGCAAAAATTTATAGTTCATATAATTCAAACAAGGATTGCAACTTCAAATATACTGGAATAAAGGTAAAATCAATCATGAGAATAAGGTTTACTCTACTAGAGCTTCAATTCTTTGTTGAGATAGTTTGCTCTTCGGGAGCTTCAATTCATATACTTCACTCTTCTGGAGCTTCATATTCATTATTCAATGTCTTCTATCAACCAGAATCTAAAAGGTATCTTTGCTTCGTCTTGGCGACTGAGGCGGCGATGGTCGCTGCATTCGACGCATCGGAGGTTCACAAAAATCCATTGGATGCTACTGTTGCAACTTCAATTTTATATGTCGGTATCTTCTTTTCCTTATCCACATCATGTGTGGCTACAATGTAGTCAAGGGGGGCGAGTTAGAGGTGTCTCTACATGAGTGTCCTCTTCCATGAGGTCATGCTTGCCTGCCATGGCAAGGTGGACCTCTAATGCTGCCTTTTTCTTTCCTATTGGTCTGATAAGTTATGATTACATACTCAATGTCATAACAAATCTTTGACCATTGCCCCTAAATGCCATACTTAGCACGTATGATCCTACTGGCCATATGGCTTTCTTTTGTGGGTTCTCCTTGTTTCTTTTCTTCTTTTGAGCAGTGGACTTTTTCTTAGGCTGACTTCTTATTTCCCCTTATAGCCCTTCTTTAAATGGGTGGGTTTTCTCTCTCTGTTAGCTGCCATTGAACCGAGAAAAGAAAAAAAAAGGGAATATCATCTCCTTGCTTGTGATCTTCTTGTCACGGAGAGAGGGATTAGTGTAAGACCTATGCAAGATGGAATTCTATTAGACCATGGTTCTATAGTTTGCAAGTCTCATGTACATCGGTTTCTACTGTGCTAGTCGTAGAATACTGTGCTCGAGCTTCTTAAACTGCTTCAAACATGCAGCCCCATGCTCTAGCGCACTCCCCCTCAGCCATATATTTATTCTTTAAAATAGCAGAGGTGGTGACAGAGAAAGTGCAATACTTAATTGTTCTGCTCATCGATAGGCTTCCCATCCTTCGAGGATCTAATCCCAATGGTAACCTAAAGCTTTGTGCTTCCGAGTATGATTTTTAGCATCCAATGCCCAAGTGAGGTTGCTCTAGCATTCGGTGCCAGTTCCTCAGATTCATAGTTAGTGATACCCGACAATTACATATTTCAAAGTTCATTCACATGATTACTACGTGTAATCTAGTAGATAGTGGTGCATGACATAATTTTTCCAAATTCTCATGAATTCCAGTATACAAATAAGCCATTACCGATTCATAGCATAGACACAAGAAATAGGCATAAAAGGTTAATTACCGCAACTAATTCAAAGTATAATTACACAAAGGTAATTAACAGATATAAAATAGTGCTTCAAATTCAAAGACACATTCAAAATTCATAGTCTCGATGCACTTTTATGCCTAAATATGTCTTTTCTATAATTTCCAAAAAAAAATCTAAGGATCTTTCTACAAAATTCAATGGCCTGGAAAAACTTCGTGTAATTTCCAGGAAATCCCCAGACCCTGTTATGCTAGAATATAAATTCTCAGCAAATTTTACAATTTCCATGGGGATTATACAATTTTCGGTATTTCAGATAATTACTTCGTGTAATTTTCTCAATCATGACAAAATTCATAAAAGGAATAAGTCCATGTTACACCCCTCAACTACCAGAAAAGTCCATTATACACCCCAAACTATAAAACCGGTTATTTTACAACCTCATCTATCAAAACCGGATCATTTAACACCCCAAGTGGTTTAGAAGAGTGGTTTTGGTGACGTGGCAGCGGTTTTGTCAACATCGCTTGCACACCTGGCATAATTAATTTTTTTTACTCTGAAAATTGTAGAAAATTTCTAAAAAAAAATACTCTGGTACAGAAGGATCATGAAAAAAAATATTTTTAGAAATTTACAATGTTTAAATATCCCTAACTAAATTTCTTTAATTAATTCAATAGAAAATTTTAAATAATTAGCTTCTAATTTTTAAATATATTCAAATTTTCTAAATATTTATTATTTGATCCTTATGCACCAACAAGGTTCAAAAAGTATTTTTTGAGAATCTTTTTATAAAGTTTAGAGTCCAAAATATACTAACTATGCCACGTGTGCAAGCGACGTAGACCAAACTGCTGCCACATCATCAAAACCACTCTTCTAAACCACTTGGGGTGTTAAATGATCTGGTTTTGATAGATGAGGGTGTAAAATAACCGGTTTTATAGTTTGGGGTGTATAATGGACTTTTCTGATAGTTGAGGGGTGTAATATGGACTTATTCCTTCATAAAATAAGCATGAAAGCAGTAAAACAGAGCTTCAAATTCAAAAAGGGACCAAAATTCGAAATCCCGAGCCCCTTTTACGCTAGGAAATACATTTTCTGTAATTTCAGCAATTTCCAGGGGGTTTCTGTAAATTTCAGCATTACAGAAAAATTCTTTACGTAATTCTTATATTTTACGGGGCCTAAGTGCAAAATTGGTGGCCCACCGATTTTCTCTTTCCTTCCTTTTTTTTCTTTTTCTTTTCATCCCCACCGGTTTTCTCCCGCATGTGGCCCATTTCTTTTGTTGGGCAGTCCATGACTAAGCCTACCACAGCATTTTCTCCTTCCCATTTTTCTTTTCACCACCTACACCGCTCAAGCATGATTCGCCCATCGCGCCTTCCTTTCTCTTCACCTACTGCTTGGCTCGGCCGTCTTGGCCTTCATGGCCCAACCGGCATTGGCCGTGACGGTGTAACGGTAGGCGATGAGGTTTCCTCTCGCCGCCGCGTCTTTGTGCGAAGCGCGATGAAACGAACCTCCGACGTTGCGGCGGTGCTCATATGGACGGCCGGCGTAGGGCTTTAGGTCGCGGTCCGGCGGTATGCGGCGGCGTAACCAGCGTCGGCGTTTCAGCGGACGGCCGTATGGCAGCGGCGCTTCGTGTCGCGGCGGCGGCGGCGGCGTGGCGGCGACTTTCAGCGCGGACGTTGATGGCGGCGCGTCTTCGTGCATGGCGCGTTAGGCGGCGGCGCTTGCTGCGGTGGCATAACCGTGCATGTGGCGGCGGGCGGTTCAACGCGGCATGGCGCCGCCGGGCGGTCGAAGGGCACGCGGCGCGGGTGATGGACTGGCGGCGCGGCGACGGCGTCTTGTACTGCGCTTGCGTCTTGAGAGTCGGGCCGGCCGCTGTATACTGAGGCGTGGGCGGGTAGGGTTAGCGTCGCGTGGCCGGGCGGGCGAAGCCTTCTGCAACTACGGTCGGGCCGAGGGTAAGCGCCCAGCGTGCGTGGCGGCGGGTCGGAGTGGCGTGCTACGGAACACGGCGGCCGGCGCCGAGGGCACACGACGGCGCCGCATGACCCTTTATTTTCTCTATTACAAATCTATTAAAAATAGATCTAATGCATACAGATTCAATTCCCACAGATTCAATTTTCTTTTACCTTCGTTCTTCGTGAATCGAAGTAGGGATTCGACGACTGCCGCGTAGGACAGATCGGCTGGTCCTGACTAGACCTGCCGGCGTAATGGCGATTCGATGCCGAAAGTACATCGATGTCGTCGTTCGATCCCTCCGGCGTCTTGTGATCCTCGAGCGTCGTGCTGATAACGTGTTAAACAACCACGCTACTGGGTGTAGTCCGAGGTTGTTCAGTCACACGCAAGACAATCACAGATGAACACAGATGTAGGAGGGGAACGATTCTTTATTGCTTTCTCATGTCTGTACAATTTGGGAAACCCCTCCTCCTTTTATAGAGTAGTTCTAGGGTTTTGGTATGGACCAATACCGGGCCTTCGTGGGCCGGCCGGTTTCTCAACAGTTTTTAGTAGATCCGAGTGGGTCAAGCAACATTCTTGATTAGCCCACGTCCGAGTGGGTGTGGACTGTGAACATAGACGGAGCCGAACGACGACCAAAGTCCACACCTCTCCCCGTCCATCCCTTCGCAGTTTTGTATCAGGCTGACAGTTTCAGTTTGCTAGGGCTTTGATTCTGTTTTGCAGGGCCCAAGCGGCCCACTTGCATGGGCCTCGCGATTCATACCTTCTCTACCTTTTTCCCCATTGGCCCATGGCCTTTGAGAAGATGTATTCAGATCGGACGTGGCCGAGTGAGCGATTCGGTTTGTTAAGGCCCGGTTACTATGTTAATTGGATCTAACGGGCCAGAAGGCCAGGATTTTGGTCCAAACACGGTTCAAGGGACAATCCGGCCGAATTAAGCTGGCCCGGTTACTAATGGACCTGATCTATTTTGGTCCAAAAAATAGTTCAGAAAACTAAATAGTTTTAAATATACTTAGAAATAGAGAAATAAATTATATTTTATTAAAAAATGACTTATAAACATATAAGCATATGTATTTAATTTCCCCTTTAATTTATTAACGTTATACAGTCACTCGGTAGAACTGTACCGCTACTAAGGGAGCCGGTGGGCCAGACCCATGAGCAGTATCTCTTGAGAATGTTCAGAGTGGGCGAGTTTTATGAATAAGCTGATTGAGCTGAATGTTAAGTTGGATTTCCAGACATTTCTAAATCTGCTTCTCAAAGCTGGTTAAGCTCAACTTTGAGAGGTTTCTACATCTGCTTGTCAGAGCTAGCCTGCTTGTTTATATTATTTTTAAGAGTTTTTAAATATGACTTGATCATAAAAAAAAAGCTAGAATAAAAAAGTCAAAGCGTTTAACTTTTTAATTTAGTTAGAATTAACCTTTAAACTAGGCCATTTCCAAAATGCTCGCAGCATGCGGTTACCGTTGATATGCTACTGTGGTGCAAAGTGCAGCTGAAGCAGCACAAGCGCACAACGGATTCACCGTCTCACACTTTCTTATTCTAATCCAATAAAGAAATCATATGCCCTGCAGATCATGGCAGTGGCACCATCCATCTTTTGTTTGGCGTCTTCAGACTTCAAAGTTCAGAGTCACGGGTTTACTGTACTCTCGGGAACTTGATCTACAAGTATATGCATATAAATGCGGAGTCTAAAGCTACCCTCCATGTATAGCTCATAAGAGCAGGCCAGCAGCTTCTCTATTTCTGGGTCTCTATATTCTCTAATATTAGAGCATGCGTAGCAGAAACCCTATATGGATATAGAAATAGAGTTTTAGAGATAGAGTTTCTGGTGGAGAGAAGGAATCTTTTAGGGTGTAGTATAAAGTGTGAAGGAATTTTAGAGTAATGGAGAGAGAAAATAGAGTAGAAGAGAGAGAAAATAGGTATAGAGTTTCTGCTGTGGATGCTCTTACCTTCTCTAAAAAGATTCCATCTTTATAACTCATTCATCTTTAGCAGCATCTCTATACTACAAGTCTCTATATTCTCTCTCCTATTTTTTATTAGTTTGTCATAACATACTCTAACCGTCGTATTCGTGTACGGTTCACATGTATATACAGGACTTTTGTACGTGCGACGTGTACATAGGGATTTAGGTTTATTTATATAAAAAAATAAAATGGTCACGGGTGGCTACGAAGACAAGGCAGTCGCTGTTCACAATTATTGATGCCCAAAAATAGTAAAATAATAATTGAAATGACCCATTAAATTTTAAAAATGGTCACGGGTGGCTTTAAGAAAAAGCCATTTACTGTTAACAATTATTGATGCCAAAAAAAGTGAAATAATAATTAAATTGAACAATGAAATAACAAGCAGATCACGGGTGGCTTCTAGGACAAGCCACTATATGTGCACAATTATTGATGAAAAAAAATAAAATAATAATTTATTTGAACAATGTAATAATAAATGGTCACGGGGGCTTCCAGGGCAAGGCACCTCTGGTGTTCACAATAATTGATGGCAAAAATAGTAAAATATAGTCAAGTAGATTGCCCTTGAACTGACAAATGCATGTCGGCCAAACAGATTTTAACCCTTCCATTACAAATGCTTATATAAAGCAGTAGCAACCGGCAAACACCAATGGTCTTCGTACAAATATTATTTAATATTATTTAGGTTCCGATTAACTACATAGACGACATCAACAAAAGGTACAGTCATCCTCTCCGCATGCGAGGTGAAGAGTTCTCCATGTTGTAACCGAAGTTTTTATCGTCGGTGGTGTACCCGAAGTACTCGTACTCATCTTCGGGGGGGCTATAATCTATGGGGATGCATTCATCTGGGCTGACTTCACACTCCGGGCTCGTCTCTATAGTATTTGCTTGGACACCCCGTGTTCCACTCCCCATCTCTGTCAATGCAGCTCTGTCGTCGAGGGCGATCTGTTCGAACCTGGTTGCAATGGACTCCACTTGTAGTAGGGTACAATTGATGGAGTTACTCCTATGAGAGCTCCCTGACTCAAGGTTAGCTTTGACTAAGTCCTTTAAGGCTACTGCGACATCTTCCATCTGAGACACTGTCACGTCCAAAACCTGGGCAGCATTGCACCCCTCCCTCGCCATCTGATGTCATTCAAGGTGATCTATTAAAGGACAAGCCACCTATAGAACAGCAATTATTTAGGTAGTACTGACACGACAATGCTCTTACCCTGGAATATGTATTATTTCTGTTGAAATTGCTAAAAGATGCTGCTGGCCATGCTCTATAGTCTCCTACGTATGCCAAAGAACATTAATTGAACATGTTTTTTTACTCTGTGAATTTCAAGCTTGTGATAGATGCCATTATGGATTATTTAATTTTAAAAACTAATATTGCATATATGCTGGTGATGATGTAGCATTGATGTAGTTGCAACAGATATCCATCTTGACCAATGACGAAAAGAATATATTCGGAACTCCAATAGCTTCATCACACACTTTGATTTTATTGCATACAGATTGTGTCGATAGAGTTTCTATATGTGGTTTCAACGATGTTATCATGTTTAAGCTTTTAGGAACCAAGTGGTGCATTGTGCAACGGCTGATGGGAGAATCCACATTCTTGATAGCTTTATTGATAAGCTGATGGGAGAACCAAGTCTGCACTAGCTTTATCATGTTGGGAGAACCAAGTGGTTGTTCATAACCCACTTTACACTAGTCCTGTGTATAAGAATTTTTCTTCGTACCTTAAAATTCCTACAAAATCAGCCGCGCACGGTGCTTAAGGCTAATTTAGTTCAGACTAGGAAATTACAGGCTCACCGACCATGAAAACACACGATTAAGTATGTCATTCTCATATAAGCACAAAGAGCTTCAATTGCGGTACGAGCGAGGCGACATGGAAACAAAGAAATACCTCCATGAATCATATATCCTACACTGATTTATGTTTCCTTTAAACCCAAACTGCTCAAACTAACTATACCTAGATTTTTCACCGGAAATCCCCATCTTCATGCACAAATGCTACCCAAAATCCCCATCATTAACCACACATTGGAGTCCCTTTTCATATATCTAGAGGAACCAAGGCGTACCTCTGGTTCGAGGAGCTGGCAGACGCCGGCGACGTTGTCCACGGCGCGCAAGAACGAGGGGGCCGAATCGCCGCTTCTTCACCGGACGGAGGCCGCCGACCTTGCCCCCGCTAGATCTCGGCGATGTTGAGCCCAAACCGCCGCCGCGGCCGCCACGCGCCACGCCGCGCCTCCACCCTTGCTCGCTCATTGGATCGCCTTTGTCGCCGTTTCCAGCGATGCGGGAGCGAACGGCCCTCGCCTTGGACTTCCCCGTCGGAACGCCGCTCAAGCCGCACATTTGGAGACCCTCACGCCGATCCGTATCCGCTAATCGGCGAATCTGACGCTACGCTGGTCGCCGCTTCTCTTCCTAATCATCCTCACCATCAGGTTGCACCGCAATGATCTTTACAGACGCTGCTGGCCTTGCTCTAACATTAGAGCTTTTGGAAACAAGTGAAACGAAGTTTACCAGACTTTTCAATCTATTTTGAGAGGCTCTCGAAGTTTACCTTATAAACAAATAACATAAACTGAAGAGTAGACCTCAACACATTTAAAGGACGAGAGCATGCATGTGTAGCAACTCTTATGGACTTCCATTCTCACTTGTTCTAAAATGTTTACCCCCAAAAAAAGGAAAGTTATATGCCAGTGGAATTCAAGATAAATTGTAATGATATAATGGTTCATTTAGGACAGTTTTGTTTATGGGTTTGGATAGTCGTCTTTGAACCAAACGCTTCGGTTCCGGTTGCTTCTTGAAGCTTTAGACGTTGTACCAACCAAAAAGGCAAATAAAAAGCAGGGTGTGACAAGTATAATCTTTTCAAGTATGTCGTCTGTCCTTCGAGATCAACCAGGAGAATACCATGATGCATGTAGCTCTGTCTCAGCTCTCTCTGTCCTTCGAGATCAACCAAGAGAATACCATGATGCATGTAGCTCTGTCTTAGCTCTATCATGTCTCGAGCCACAATGATAGGTGATAGAAAGCACCTTTATTTTTAGTTTATATGATAATATTATGTTGAGAAAAACCCTCCAACTGCACAAGGAATATTAGTAGAGAGCCTTTGGATATACTCCAAGATCATATTTATATTTCACGGATGGACGAGTACATCCAAAGCTTCTCGTTTACAAGGATAAAGGGCAAAATTGCACTCTATTACCTTAAGCCCTTGATTCTGCAAAGATAGTAGTATCAAGTAATACAAAATTGACACGCGCAGAAAGAATGCGGTTGCGGCGTCTCTGTGTCCGGTAGTCACGGTCACTGTGCCCTGTCTCGTTACATTCTTCAGCCATATATATATTCACTAGGAAGCAACCCTGCGTGTTGCACGGGCGCATTCTAACATGCGGATAGTAGCATATGTGACACATATCGTTAAGGCACATAAAGAGACATGCATATTATTTTAAGGGCTATAGTATATAGTATATTCGGTGGCCGTGGGATTACAGATCAATATATACCGGTCAATTTCTGGAGGATTGGGAGTGTTGAAATTATTATACTTTATTATACTGATTGCTAATTCATGTAGAAACAAATTTTGACAGTAAGATAACAGGACAAACTGAAGGAGGCCTTAACAAAGTTGGGCAGATACTATGGACAACATGTTCTCGTGTAACGCAACAGGAAACAACATACTGCAAGGAGCTCACCATACGGTTCTCCCCTATGGTTTTCCCCCTCAAAAACATACTGTAAGGAGTAAGATGTTCCTGATGAAGCCTGTGTAGAAGATCACTATCATAACAGTAGTTCTAAAACTTGATGAAAGCCGTTAACGACATTCTATCTCAATTTAGTAGTACAGGTTCAGCTCTGTGCTAGACTGTTGTATCCGACTGATATGTACATTTGTAGAGAGAGGTTCTACAGAAATTAGAGAGCACAAATACCACAACCACTGCGGATTCAGTTGTCGTAGCTTTTCATGCAAAAATGAGTTCAAAATAAAAGCAGTATCATCATAAAACCAATGCTTCATGGCTCTCTTCACTCTCCCCGGGATAAGGATGGCAGTGGCGAAGCTATTGAAGGGAAATGGATAGGCTACGCTAGCGCAATTTCAAAAAATTTTACCGCAAATATACAGGACATCATGCGAGTAGAGAATCACATATCACTACCCTTGACGCGCAGCCACAGTAGAAGGAGAGTTGGAATAGCTGAGTCCAACGTCGCGCGTGTTGAGGTACAGAAAGTAGTTGTTTATGTTAAGCCGAACGTCCTTTCCTCGCCGATCACCACCGCAGCAACGCTTTACGTACTGCCTAGAGGAAGTAGTTGATCTCGTCGACCTTCTCCTCCTTGTCGCCGATCAGCGCCGCAACAACCGCAACAGCGCTTCTACGATATCCACATGTCCAGGGGCAGAACACAATGCGCTGGTGTACTAGCATCGCACGCTCGCGGCTAGGTTTCTAAGAGACGGAAGGGGACGTGACAGTTAGGGTTACGTGGTGGCGAACTCGTATGTCTGCACCACCCCACCGCCTCCCCTTATATGGAGCATACTAATAAGCTTCTACACTAGAGGTTCATTAGAACTTTAATTCTACACAGATCAGTATTCACAAAGCTCACTAATGAATACAATCCATTAGACATGTTTCAACCCATTATGTGTGTGACCCGTTATGTTCATGCGTAAGTGGCCGTGGCCTCGAAAACTCTTTTCCGAACCACAAATCAATAATGGTTCCTAGTAGAACATATTGACCACCGAATGCACAGAATGATCATATCAGCTGAACCCTAATATACTCACATACCAATCTCTTTGCCGGACGATACTAGTCAAGCTTAAGGCGAGATGCATGCCACCCTTATGATAGATCGACCATTTACTTGATCTTGTGATGGATTCTAAACCGTGATTAATTTTTTAATCACATTGGCATGACCATACACTTTTCAATCCAATCACATCGAGGGGCGTAGAGATGTCTGTCCTGTTATCAAAAAGCGGGTTACCTAGTTGCATACTTCAATTTGCAATCCATCCTATTTGCATATATGAGACTTTAGGAATATCAACAACCAAGTGTTTATCTCAACAAGATAATTAATATGAGGCATACCTTACTAGGATGGATAGTTTATCCACTTGACATAATTGATTCCTCTCTTAGAATGAGACTAGAAAAGAGCTTAACAACAAATTTGTTAGTCTCATAAAAGGATTCATCATATATTAGATGTTTATCATTAGTCAAGCACTAAATCAAGTATTAAACTATATTTGTCATTTACAATGTTTATCATTTAACAATATTTGTCATTAAATGTGTTTGTCATTAATCACCAAAATCACAAGGGTTATATGAACTTACACAACAAAATCAGGATGAGCTGAATGTCAAATCTAATGTATGGGCAATATCTAAAAAACCTACTTTGCATTCCAATAATTTATATTTTTGTCAGAGCTAGAACCAACAAATTAGAATGCCATTTTGAATCAATCAAGAGAGAAACCATGGATTAGGTTGTCAATCTGAACCAACCTATGTAGATTATCCGCTCAGACTGAAATAACAAATTTGGTACAACAGTGAAATGCTTAAGGTAATCGCTAACACCGAAGGCAACTAACCTTATATTAGCATAGTATTTATATTTTTGTTAGAGCTCGAACCAACAAATTAGAATACCATTTTGAATCAATCAAGAGAGAAACCATGGATTAGGTTGTCAATCTGAATCAACCTATGTAGACTATTTGCTCAAACTGAAATAACAAATTTGGTACAACACTGAAATGCTTAATGTAATCGTCAACACCAAAGGCAACTAACCTTAGATTAGCTTAGTGGGCAAATTTTATTGACCAAAAAAAACATGTTTAAAGTATTATGTTGAGAAGTCATAACAATAACTCAATCAAATGAAGCACACAACAAATTTGTGGAAGGAGAGTAATACTTCCTTGGAATAGTATACCCATGTGAGGATCCACATACAATTCCAAATAGAAAATAAAGCTACCTGCATGGTATAAATCCATTCTAAATTTAGTATCCACCATCTATTGTGTGTACCTAGAACATAAAATTTGAAATTCAGTTCTTAAGCAGCGCATTCGCATTTTTGTACCTGCATTTCTAAATTGTGACATCAGTTTGGATAGATTATTTAATTTTAGTGGCCAGACTGGCCAAAAAGAGAAAATATTTAAAGTATTATGTTGAGCAATCATAACAGGGACTCAATCAAATGAAGCACACAACAAATTTGTGAAAGGAGAGTAATACTTCCTTGAAATAGTATACCCATGTGTGGATATCCATACAATTCCAAATAGAAAATAACAGCTACCTGCATAGTATAAATCCGTTCTAACTTTCGTGTCTGTCATCTATTTTGTGTACCTGAAACATTAAATTTGAAATACAGTTCTTAAGCAGCGCATTCATATTTTTGTACCTGCGTTTCTAAATACTGTGACATTAGTTTTGGATAGATTATTTAAAAAAATTTAGTGGCCAGATTGGCCAAAAACAACCCTCCATTTATTTCGTTTAGCCTAAAACTCTAAACGGACTTAGGTACACATGAAAGCTAACATATTATATCTTGCTGCGACATTTAATCATATATAAGAAGCAACATACTTTTTCCATAAAAATCAATTAGGAATCTGTTTACTTGCAGTGGGCACAGAGTAGAAAAATCTCTCAAGCAAGCATTCCCAAGGAGTTGTTTATAAAACTGTATGTTCATAAATATATTCAACTATTACATGTCATAAAAGATACTATCTTAACTGGTTTTTTAAATTCAGAGATCACTTACAACTCATTAATTTGACAAAGTTGGTGATGTTAGGATTAGTTGCTCTCACAGAACTGTTCCTATCCAATGGGCACGAAAGATTCAAGACATGTCAGCATAATATGATCAACCAATCATTCATATAGGTGAGAAACAACATCATTTTTTTTTTAAAAAAATGATTATTCATGCAGGGAAAGAATTACAGCAACTCTGCTGCTAGGCGAAAGAGCCTGTTAACCATGTGATGTAAACAAATGGATGAAGGAAAGACTATATGCATATAACAATATGAAATAAAGAATTTCCATGTTTAGGCCCTGTTTGGTATAGCTCCAGCTCCACCAAATTTGGTGGAGTTGGTGGAGCACCCTATTCCTAACTCCAGAAATTCATGGAGTTAGAGCTGTGGGTACATTGAAGATGTTTAGGTGAGTCATCTTATTTATATTTTAAACTAAAAATATAAACTTAAGTCACTTTATTTTAACCTACAAACTCCATATCTGAGGTGGAGTTAGGAGCTGGAGTTGTGCCAAACAGGGCCTTATTATAATTTTGTAATAGAGGTGGGAGACAACATCAAATTTTTAAGAAAATAATGTGAAGGGTATAAATTAGCAATGCCTATGTTATAACTTCAACAACTGAGCATAAGGCACGGACTAGCCTAGACTGAAATAGTGTAAATGGATCAATGGCTCTACAGTAACAAAAAACAAGGGGATGCACATGATATGTTGCATCGATGTTTCTTAAAAATTTTCAAGATAGCTCTATTCCACTGACCTCTATATCTAAGGAGACCATGGTCATAGAGAGAACACTTTGGTCTCTTCTTTGAAAACTCTAGGTTGCTGTCGGGGATTGGATAAAATATCCTGACGGCTGGGCCCTATACATGACTTACCCTTAGGGTGCATACCCGGGGAGGATAAAGCGAATATGGCAAACCTAGACTGATACCCTGGCGATTGGTGCTCGAGAGTGGGTCTCTTTGCTCATAGGGCCATTGTGCAGGTCATCTTGGGCCCTGAGAGGATATCTTGAGGTGATCGTCCCAGCGTCCTTAACTGCCTTAAGAGTCCTCTTAATTCAGAGCCCGAAGCCCTCTGGATATGGATGTTCCTTGAAGCGCAAGTTACCATATTTTTATAGTATATATGTAGATTTAGCAGGATTCTGAGTTATCTAGATAGGGTCCCTAGGTTGTATAGGACCTAGACTGCGTATACCTTGTACTATAAATACCACCCCATGGGAGGAGGGAGATATGCAACCTCATCGCAATAACACAAACGCCCACGTGCGACTAGAGTAGGGTTATTATCTCTTTTTGAGATGTCCAAACCAGGATAAACCTCTGTCTCTAATCCATCTTTCATCTTGGCGAATCCATGGATCTACGACAAAAACCTTTTGGTAAGAAGGGTTGTTTAGTCCCTCAATCAACAAGTAAGCTTGGCGGGAATCTGTTTCCCAATCGTCGATAGCTGCCACAGTGAAGACAATTTCCTCTATTAACAAAATGGTCAAATATTGTAGAAATTAGTCTGATTCCTAAGACCAAAATGGTACAATGAAAATTTAATAATGAAATAATAGAATATAGCTTAACAGGTGAAGCTTACACAAAGAAATTAGGAACTTTCCGTATCCCTCGATCTCCTATTTGTTTAATAAGTAAGAAGATCAATCTTTGGTATAGAGGGAGAGTGAAAATGCAATCCAAAATATATGATCATACTTGTCCTACAAAGAGATATAAGCAAATTAATAAAGTTCCGCTCGACGATATGGAGTGGCCCAAGTTGGTGGTGAGCAGGGTCGGCAGCGGCGATGGGGATAGAGCGGCGGTGATCGGCACTGGGGGTAGGAGATTGACGCGGTGGACGAAGGTGCAAAGAACAGACGACAACGGGGTGTGGCCTAAGATGGTTGCAAGCAAGGTCGTCCACGAGGAGGAAGAAGCGGCTGCGAGCGGTGGCGGTAGAGGAGGGGACCAAGGCGGCGGCGGCGGGAGGACAGACGGCGATAGGATGTGGCTCGACTGCCTGAGAAGGTGGTAAGCGGGTCGTCTGCGTGGGGCAAGAAGTGGCAGGGGTGACAGCGGTGGGTGGTAGAGGAGGGACCCAGGCGGTGGCAGCCATGAGGGGGGCTAGGAACAGGAAGCGGTGGTAGGGCATAGATGCCGGCGGCCACAGTGAAATGGCCCAAATGGGTGAGGCCGCAGCATCGAACGGCTGGAGCGGCTTCCTGTCCTGTAGATGACAACAGTGTGTAGACAAGCGTTGGACGGAGGTTTAATTACTAGTACGAGAATATAGGTATAGATGGATGCCGTGAACCTCAGGTTGCTGTGGAGCACTGCCGGTCGGGTCGATTGCTGCTAGGACCGCCCGATCGATCCACGTACAACTCCATTAGCACTTTCGCAGCTTCGACGACGGTACGTTTAATTCGGAAGCGAGGTAAGTGGTACTGTGACTGAGCAGAGAGAGACTCGGTGGATGCATAAGTACGTACTCGTACTTGCGTGGCAGCTGCGCAAACCCCAACGGTACAGTCGCCATGTGCTCGTAGTCGTAGAGAGGGAGAGAGACATGCGGCGCATTACTGCGCACGTCGCGGCCAAGCTCCCTCTCGTGCGTTCCGGTGGCAACGCCAATCATGGAGCCAGCGATTGCACCCCGTGGGCCGTAGCGGTGCCACTGCCAAGCTTCAGTGGCCGTGGCCGTGGCCGGTGGGTTATTTCGTCATTTCCAACGGCCTCACTCCTACTACTCCATGTATACTGAGTGTGTTTGCGTTGCGTCCATTGTTGTATTGTACTCCAAATATACTGAATTAACTTGTATAAAAAGAAGAAGAAGAAGAAGTACAGACAGCGCACTGGCGTCGCAGCTCTGCACAAGCAACGGGCTTGCTGCCTGGCGTGTGAGGACGGAGGCTGTTGGTACGCGCGTACCGGTACCATTTTTACACTGTATGCTCACGTGAGCTCAGCTATCCCACCCCGTGAAACATGATGATCTGATCCGAGAGGACAAGACGGGGGCGTTTGGTTTCTTTGCTTAGCTGGGCTAGTTCCCTCGTTTGAGCTTTGCCAGGATTGTTTTAGCTTTATTAATTAGCTTACTGCTTTGGTTCTTATGCCAACAAAAACTAGCTTTCAGGTAACTTTGCATTACATCCATACGTATATAACAATCAATGATTTTCCCCCTAATTTTTTTCACTTTGAGAAACGAATCAAACCCTACCCATCGCTAGACTTTAATCCTGAAAATTTTGCAATTCCTTTGCGCAATATATCTACACTAGCCAGAGCATGAATTAATCCAACAATCGGCCCCAAATCACTTCAAACCTGATAAAAAAATTCATTAAGTGAAGCGCCACACAAAATCTGATACGCTTACAACCAAGATTCATGGCTTTCTGAAGATCTGCAAACCTCTGTGAGGTGAATCATCAACATGCTTGATCAAGCTCAGATGTCGGTTTTTTTTAGAAAAAGGAGTACTAATCCATGTCGCTTGACAGATTGAAGAGTTCAACGTCAACCGGAACATACTAGAGCACAATACTAGAGCGGATCAGATCAATTCCTGTGCTTTGATTGACTATTGGGCTGAAATCCTGGGGATGAAGCAAAACTCATATTAAAAACCTGTTCTCGGTGTTTGGGGAGTTCATTGTAGGTCTGGAGTTTGGGATGAAGGAAGGGGTACCAAAACTGCAGGAAATACAACAGGCTCGAAGATGTTCGAGCTCTGCAGTTGCTAAATGAAGAAATCAAGGTGCTGATCATGATGCTGCTGGGGTGGACAGGAGGCTCTCCAAATTAACGGCAGATTTTCTGTGATGTTAGATACATATTTCTGATGACTATAAAGCATGTAATAGGTTGTTATTAGTACTACCTCTGTTTCACAATGGTTGTAGTTCTAGCATTCAAAATTTTTATTAAAATGGTTGTAGTTCTCACATTCCAATACAACTTTAGAGCGAATATGATCTTTGTACCCTTCATCAATGCAGTCATCTATTTAAACTAATATGTTCAACTACCCTTCATTAAATGAGGATAGACAAGTCATTTTTTATGTCTTCTTATTTTATGTGCATTTAGCTAAAACTACAACCATTGTGAAACGGAGGTAGTAGTAGTCAGGCTGGAAGCGGTACTGTTCTCTTTTGTGATGTCTAGCGGTTTGCTGTGATGTGGTGAGCTGGGGAACTTGCAGGGTTGTCCTTTTGGAAAAACTATAACCGTGTTTCCGTTGTCCCAGAGATAATGGAAATCGGGGTTCACCCCTTGTTGAAAAAGAGCGGATCAGATCAATTCCTGTGATCCAAGTCCAAATCCTCCGAGACCACCGGCAAGAGCGAAGAGCAGCGACGATCGTTTCCTCCTTGGCGGTGAGGAGGTCATCTCCATGACCATTGAGGGCCTGCTCCTGGCGGGTGAGTCCTGTGTCAAGGCTGTCATCAGCGACGGTGTGCTCGTGGGTTCATGTGTCTGCCGTGCGTCGCTGGCGCAGGATCCTCACAGGCTACGCGGAGAAGGAGACGCGAGACGCTAGGATCGAGGAGGAGGAGGAGAGGCAGTGGCACAAGTAGGAGGCAAGAAATGACGGAGGAGGAGGAGGCAGGGGCGCCGTGTTGAAGCTAGTAAGAGCATCTCTAACTGGCCCTCTATCCTTTCACTCTATAACATTATTACTTCACACTCTATCTATTTCTCTAAAATTTCTTCACACTTTACACAATACTCTAAAAGATTCCTTCCCTCCAGCAGCTACTCTATCCAGATAAATAGTGTTTTACAGTGCCCGCTATGGATGCTCAATGACACGAAGAAAAGGGGACTTAGGGGGCGTTTGGTTGCCGTATGAGCTCAGTCAGGCTGTATGAGCTCAACCAGGCTGGTGGGAGCCAGGCTGAGGTGATGCAAGAGATGTTGTTTGGTTGGTTGTATGAGATTAGACGGTGAAAGAGAGATGTTGTTTGGTTAATTGCACTAGGAAGGGAGAGGGATGTACAAATTCAAAAGATGAAAATCAAAAACAAAGAAAATAAATTTAAAAGGGAAAATAAAAAATTTTAAAAATACTGGAGCAAAAAAAAATTCAAAAACACAAAAAAAAATTCCAAAATCAAATACTAGAAAATCAATAAATTTGAAAACAAAAATAAAATTTCAAAAAATTCTGAAATTTTTTCAATACATTGTACTTGAATCTACGGTTCCATTTTTTTTGTTTCATTGAATTTGGATGTCGTTTGAATTTTAAAAAAAATTTCAAAGGAGGAAAAAACCTAGCTAGTACCGCACTCGTTGCTGGCACACTGCTTACTGTGCTGGCCTGGCTGGTAGAAACGGCCAAGCCATCCGTTTTTTGGGAGCCAGGCCAGCACAGTGTTTTTGCATGAGGTTGGCCTGGCTCCGGTCTTCACGCAGCCAACCAAACACGCGGTGGCTGCACGAGATAAGCCTGGCTCGGCCGGATACGGGCAACCAAACACCCCCTTAATGAATGAGCGTCGCTTGTCGTCGTTGGAGAGCCGAATTTCCTCTTCTGGGCAAGCAAGGATTTTTTTTTTTTTGCCCACTTAGACTAGCTGGCCCCGGAAAAACAAGATTTTTTGGTAGATTCGTATTTGAGCTGAAGCCATGGGCATTTATATGCTTACATTTTATTTTTTAGCAAAAATCCCGGAAGAATCAAACGCACCCGAAAAGTAGTAGAAGGTTTAGCGCGTCAAAAAGCTACCTCGGATTCGCATCGAGTCGCGTAGCGCTCTCCTTCCCCGAGGGCGCTTCACCGCCGTCCGATCCCCCAAGGACGGCCGGATCCCGACCCCACCCCACCCCCCCGGCGCTCGTCTCCTTCCCGATGGCTCCCGACCCCAGCGCCCACTATTCCTCCACCACCTCCCGAGCTCCAGCGGGAGCGAAACCGCCACCTCCCAAACCCCCACACAATCAACCAATCAATCCTCCCATACAAGTAGCTCGAATTTCCAATGCAGCTCCTCCTCCTCCCACTCCTCGCCGCCGCCGTCGGCCTCGCGCGCGCCGCCGCCGACCCCTTCCTCTCCGGCGGTAAGCTCAGCCTACCTGCTGCTGGAACTGTTTACTCGAATTGAGCTCCGAACGCTGACGCTGCAGCTTCGTCTGGTTCCCCCAGCTCCGGCGAACCACAGCTACAACATCGACTGCGGCGGCGCGGCGGACTTCACCTCCGCCTTCGGCCGCCGCTGGCTCGCCGACCGCTTCTTCTCCGCCGGGGGCGCCGCGGGCATGGTCGCCGAGCCGCACCGCTTCCCGCAGCCGCAGGAGCGCACGCTCCGCTTCTTCCCGCCCTCCTCCGCCGGCAAGTCCTCCTGCTACTCCCTCCCCCTGCCCCCCGGCCGCTACTACCTCCGCCTCTTCTCCGTCTATGACAACTACGACTCCAAGCTCCGCTCCCCGTCCTTCGACGTCTCCACCGCCGCCACGCTCGTCCTCTCCTTCCGCTCCCCCTGGCCCGAGACCGCCGCCCGATACGGCGCCTACTCCGACGTCATCTTCCCCTCCGCCACCTCCCCGGCCTCCGACATCTGCTTCTACTCCCTCTCCACCGACGCCCCCGTCGTCGCCTCCATCGAGGTCGCCCCCGTCCACCCGCTCGCCTACGACGGCGCCACCACCGGCGCCGACCTGATCCTCGTCAACTACGGCCGCCTCACCTGCGGGAACAACCTCTTCGGCCCGGGCTTCACCAACGACTCCGACGCCTTCTCACGGGTTTGGCAGTCGGACGTCGATTTCAGGAACAATGGCCTCAATTACGACGCGATTACTGCCGGTGGGAGGAAGATTTTCGGTAGCAACCAGCCGCCCAACTACTTCCCCACCAAGCTGTACGAGTCGGCGGTGACCACGGGCGGGGATGCTGCGAATGAGATCGAGTACCTGATGCCGGTGGACACCAGGCTGTCCTACATGGTCTGGCTGCATTTCGCGGAGATTGACGCCGGGATCGGATCAGCTGGGCAGAGAGTGTTCGATGTTATGCTCGCCGGGAGGAACGTGACCAGGATCGACATCTTTAAGCAGGTTGGAGGGTTCACAGCGTTCAAGTGGACCTACATTTTGGAGAATTTGACGAGCCCCACTATGAGCGTCAAGCTCGTGCCAGTAGTGGGACGGCCCATTCTGTGTGGGCTTGAGAATTACGCAATGGTGCCGCTTGAGATGAGGACAGTGCCAAACCAAGGTGATTAGTGGTTTGAACATGGTGGTCTGGGTTGAGCTAATTGGAGACCAGTAAATTCCCCTCCAATGTGTTCTCTAAGCTTGCTGCATTGGTTTGAACAGTGGCTGCAATGAAGGCGATAAAGGACTCCCTAAAAATTCCAGCTAGGATGGGGTGGAATGGGGACCCATGTGCGCCGAGGACGTGGGATGCATGGGAGGGAGTCACTTGCCATCGCGGGGACAAAGGGCTTGTGATCACCCAACTGTGAGTATCATCCGTCCCATCACCATTTTAATCTACTCCCAGTTTCATCGGGGGTTATTTCTATTTTGCTGTCAAGCAGTTAGTAGCCTTTTATCTGATCGGTGATCACCAAGCGTACTCCTGTTTTTCTCCCGAAGATGATATAATTATCTACAAATACTATGATACATAGTGTTTGTTGATCACTGAAAAGGAAAGATATTGTAACAGATACATAGAGCTAGCAGCACCAAACATTCTATGTTAGTTTCTCAGCTGAATTTTTTTTTGTACTACTCGACCAATCTTAACTGCAAAATTATAGTTATGTTCAAAAGTTTACTTAGTATCACTTAGTATCATAGGGTTTGTATCACTGAACTGTGAGTACCTTTCAATGGTCCATTTCTATTTTTGATCCACTCTCTGTTTGATTTAGGCATTTCTTGACCTTTAGTTGATCACCATTCGTCAAGTGTATGCCTATTTTCTCCCCAAAGCCGATGATTTCTTTTTTCTGAAAAACAAAATGATAGTGTTTGTAGATGACTGACAAGAAAGATGCCTTAGCAGTTAGCAGACATGCAGAACTAGCAATAGACCCACCCAACATAGTTCTTTTGCAACTCAATATAGCTGTACTATTCAACCAACCTGACCTGTGAATCTTAACTACACAATTTGAATCATGTGTATTTTTTTATTGTGCTTTGGTTGCTTTGAGTTGCACATCTTTTCAGCTGTTTAATTCTAGTGTTAGCAGCTGGAAGTGTCTTGTTCTAATACTTTGTAAATGGTGCACACCAGCAGAATCATGTGAACTAAATGGAGTTTTTGAATAACAGTATCAAATGACTATCTTTCTTTTAAAAGCGTTTTTGAGTGTGTGTTTATTTTATCTTCGTGAAAGGCTCAAACTTTTGCTGTTATGAATTGCATGTTGTTCTTTTGGCTTCTATAGGGATCTTGCAAGCCAAGGGCTAAAAGGTTACATCTCTGATGAAATAAGTCATCTGACAGACTTGGTAAGCTTGTAAGTATCATTGCACACACTTAAGTTGATTTCAATTTGATCATGGTCATCTTTGGTATTTAGTTTCTGCGTATCAATATGTCTTGACTTTCCTGTTTAAATTAAATTCTCTGTAGCTCTATATACTGGTTGACTTCTATTATGCGAGAAATAGATAAAATGCATATCTTTCTACAAGGACTACCTTTTCCCTCTGGCCAAAACTCAGAATAAATTGCATATTATCTTAGTGAACTATTATCTTTTTTTACCAGTTACAAGTAAAGGGAAATGCTTGTAATCAAGTACAGACCAAGAAATAGCAGTACAGAGTGTCACCTGGAAATAAATTAAATCTGAAATATATGGATAGAAAAGGAACATTGGAGGGTTCTTAAAGCCAAAATAGGACCACTGCACATGGGTACATAATGAAAGGATACCAAGAAGTGGTAGAGCACTATGAATAGCAATTCTTGACATGGACAGGCATGATAAGCCATAAGTAATAACAAGCTTCTGGAATGAACAGAATGGCTATCCCAACACCACCTGCCACCCACACCTACAATGAGAAGGGCTTTTTCAAGGAAAAGGGCAAGCTATTTCATGGGGAATAGAAATGTCAGGCAGGATGCTTTGGCATAAAATGGATGTTTTAGAAGCTCCCATTCTCCCAATTCTGATTACTCTTGTCCTCTGTTGGAATTGGTTCATCATGTCTCTTCATCTCTAAAAGCTTTCATTGGACAAGGATATGTGGTCCTTGCACTTCATTCAATCACATCCCATCTGGAACTTTTTTTCAGAGAGGGACGAGGGCAGTACTATTTTTAGGCTATATCTATAAGCTGGTAATCCTAGTGTGCTGCTTTACTTTCTGCAAAACCTTCAATTTTCTAATTAAAATATGGGCTATTTGCCTGTGGTCTGAAATAATCTTATTTATGAACTACAAAATTCCAGCCCATCTGTAACTCATCCATGTCACAGTAAAATTGCCCTACAAATTTTTGTGAACTCTTATACAGCGAAAAGGAAGTTGAAGAAACACATTTCAACTGAGGGTTGAGAATGCCTTGAGCTTATTTTTGTGGTTGACAGTTTGTGATGCCTCCTTGTGGTTAATGATATGTTCTGCTTGGCCAGGAACTTGAGCTATAATTCATTGACTGGAACCTTACCACCAGGTTTAGGCCAAGCTTCACTTGCGACACTGTGAGTACAACTATTCTTCTTTTTCACAACATGCAAAAATTTTAATGTTGCATGCTAGAAAATATGGGTGTGTTCTATACTCAGTCAAATTATTTTAGCAACATGCTCATGATAGATACATAATATTTATAAAACCTCATGGTAATTCTTCAACATTAATCTACTAATTGGTAAAACTGATCTGGGCCACACAAGTAGCACATTTGCGATTAAACCAACTAGGATGTAAGGATGATACCAAGAAAGCAGTCCTAGCCTCCTAGGGCTTTCGTGTTAATAACACCTTAGCTGATGCTGTGTACAGAAATAGTAGGTTGTACATCTTCAATGAATGCCAGTAACTGAATGGTACTGCATACTGGATAGAACATTCAACTGCAATCCTAGTCTGTACTTGTGCTTCTGAAAGGCCTGCTTCTTATAGAAACTAAGAGTAATTGTTCTGTTGGTTTCTTAGGGATTTGTCATCGAATCAGTTTACTGGGAGCATTCCTGGCACCCTAGGCTCATCCAAATTACAGATTGTGTAAGTACATTGTTTCACAATTGACATTATTATTTCAATTTGTTCATGAAGTACTTTTGGAGCCTATTAGCAATTCGTGTATAAGTATGCACAAATATAAATTTACTAGTTACTACTTCCTGTGCAGTTTGCTGAACAACAATCAACTCGATGGGCAGGTTCCAGAAAGGCTTTACTCAATTGGTGTACATGGTGGTGTGATAGAGTAAGACTTCTTTACTATTTCCACAGAAACAAATTATTCACTTCTGTGCTGTAAAAATTTGCATACTGTACACAGTGGTTATCTTCGGAAGAGTTACTGTGCTCAGGCTGAGAAAAATGTTTTGTAGGCTCTATTTTGTACCAGGCTCCTGACTGAGATCCAAAACATAGGGTTTAGGCCTCATTATGTTGTTTGAGTGGTGTATAGACAATTCTATGTGCTCAGCAATATTGGCCTGTGCAGATGGACCTGTAGCCTAGTGTTGGGAGTGAGGTTGTTCATTCTAACCCATCCAGATTTGATCCCTAGGGTCTACGTGGCATGCTGTATATTTAAGGCTGTGTACATCTCATGATGTAGAGGCCGGAACAAAGTTCTATTTCTAAAAAAAGAAGACATTATTGGCCTGTGATATCTTTCTTTCTGATCCTGGTGGTTAAGACAGTTGTTATCTAGGAGAAGATGTACTATGCATTGCTGCATTGATTTGCTAAATTAGAGATCTTTTGGACGAGGAGATATATTATGAACCATTTAAGTGGATACTAGATAGATTTTTTTGAGCGCAGATACTAGATAGATTGTGAGATGCTTTTCTGTGGTATGTAACTTCCGTTTCATTTTCTGCCGTTCACAGACATGAATTTTTTTGGGCAGTCTTTCAGGTAATAAAGGCCTGTGCGGAGTGCCTACTCTTCCTGCCTGTGCATTATTCTGGGAGAAAGGAGGCTTGAACAAGACTGGCAAAATTGCACTTGGAGCGTCGCTTGGGTTTCTTCTGCTTGTTGTGCTTATAGTGGTCTACATACTGTGCATCAGAAGGGGACCATATGACTACGATTTTGAGTTCCCTCAAGATTTGACCTGTAAGTATATCTCGTTTGGACGCTTTCACCTTCATATTCCTTCAACTTGATATACGATTTGAGTTGCTGAAATCATCATGGTTTTGATGTTTTAAGCAAGTTTTGTTTTCAGCAAACTGTACATCAGGCCATTCATATCAGTTAAGGAAAATCCATAAACATCCATTTTCCAAATTCTTATTGCGATAGGGGCTCCTGTTAACTTAAGTAGCATTGAAGCAGACATATCTACTTATATCCTATTTGATAGTTGATACTAGGCGTCACAAGTCAACTCCAGTTGTCTATCTTTGCTAAATGTATGAAGGCACTATCTTTTAACCTTGTTGAATTTTCCGCTGCAGCGATATCAGCTATGTCAGCAAAAAGGAACAGGTATCAGAGGGCCAAGTCCGTGATGCTCGCTGAGATGGAGGCGCACAGCCCAGATGGTTTCTACACAAACGGTGGCACTCACTGACAGCCGCGAGCTTGATATGGACTTTCTCGCCGATTGTTGTATTTTCCGAGGAAGCACAGGCCTGAAGCAGGGACAGCTGTGAAACATCTCTGCTGCCATCATCAACATGACGTCCCGGTAGCTTGAGTCAGCTTCCATGGCATTCTTTTACAGGTACACTCACATTTTGAGCTATGCGATCGAAATGTAACATGTGTGTGTGTGTGTGTGTGTGTACTATAATATAGGTGGTGGCAGTAGTAATAGCAGGGCGTGCCTTATTCTTTTTGTGTGTTAGATTAGCCATGTCCTCACAATGAACCATGTACCATCAACCAGATTCAGCGCTGTATGCTGCGGCTCAAGGCTGTGTACGTAATAGGTTATTCATTCTTTGTATAAAGCCTGATATGATGTTGCTGACCATCGTGAGGACAATGGAAACATTAGCTTCTCTTAAGAGTCCAGACTAGTCCAGTTTGCATTTTGCAGTCTGCGTTAGTCGTCACTCGTGAGCGTGTGAAAACGAAAGCCTTTTTGAAGCTGAAATTGGTAGGCATCGAGAGGGAACTGGCCCAGCATGGAGCTTACGCGTGACTGAGGCCGGCCTATGTTGTTTTCCTCCTTCTAAACCCAGCCCATGCGTGTCTGGGCCCGTTCTATTCTTACTTTGCATGGAAGACTTGAACTCGAACGCGTGCTCAATAGCAAGGTAGCACCGCGAACGGATGGGCCTGAAGGGCTGTAGCCATGGGCTGGGCCCACCTAATCCTGGTTTGATCCACATGGTCACCGCGTTGGTTTGACCCATTGTATGCGGGGGTGACGGAACTGGAACGAAAATGAACAGGATTCACCACTTTGTTGTTAAAAAAATATATAATCCATGACCGAGCCTAGAATTCTAGGGAGACGGTTAATAAGCATAAATAATAAATATTTTTAAACAACAGAGTGCCTAATTTTTAGGCTAAAGGACACGCACATTGTACAAATGAACTAATCCTTACTAGGTAAATTTTTGGGCCTGGGTTCTTGTGCACCTCTAGTCCTACCAAGTTCTGCGTCCCTGCATTTATGTGCTTTAAATGAGAAAGCATGTACCCATGCTCCCGTGAAAATTTGTGCATCGTTCTCCACCAGACAGAACCTTTATTTCAAAATTCAAAAAAAAAAAATCTTCTGCATGTTTATGGAATTTTGCAAAACCCAAACACCTCAGAGATAGATAATACAAAAAAAATCATTTGATCAAGTAGAAGCAACTTGACGATTGGGTCCTTTGCCGGATATCATGGTCTATAAGGATATCTCCACAAAGCTACCCGTTATGCACAAGTGTTTAAGAAGAAAGCATGATGCCACATGCCCACATCACTAAGCAGACACATAGAAAAACTCTATTCCAAAGCAAAGATGCTTATACATATGTTTAGATGTACACCTCCTCTACGCATCTTCCTAAATATGGACGTTTAGTTAAACATTCCCCTCATCCAAGCACCCATGTAAGCATCGGTACTATTCTGGGAGGAAAAAGAAAACAATTTTTTTTCTTAAGCACCTCTCTAAGCCCATGCATTGCACAATCTAATGGGCGCTCATGAGATTATGCGCGCTTGTTTTCTTTTCAAGAGGGAGTATGTGCGCGTGTTGGGTGTGCATGGGTGCGCGTACGCGTGGGGGGGGGGGGGGGAAGCTACGCCAATTGGTCAATATCGTGTCATAGTCTAGGTATGCAGTGCAGCTATGCCTCGCTTTCCGTGGATGGGCTCGTGGCTTGAGACCATGTGCAACGCTAACCCCATCCTGGCTAAGAATGGGGTTGATCCTATTTTATTCCCAGCACAATGTTGGTTCTATACTGACTCTATTTTATCTCTCTATTATATTTTAATCATAGCTTCATTTTTTAGTATTCATAGCTCTAAATCTACTGATGTGGTTAGGAATATGGCTAGCAATAAACATGCCCTCACGACCATATCCACAACACATAAGAAGGCTTGCAATGCATTCGGTCTCGTAAATTCTGATGGATACGTGCATTCTTCTCCCTAATTAATCCCTATACATCCATGTGGTTACCAGGCTACCACACACTGACCTTTCTTTCTGATGGGCATAAACCTGCGCTGCGCGCCACTGTTTGTGAAAAGCACGGCCAGGCGGACCAGCTCTCCCCGGTGGCCTCTCCCCCCATCAGCCACATTAATATCCCAACGCAACTCAAACAAAAGCTTGCTAGGTGACGTTCGATATGGACCATCCATCCATGTACGTACATGTGAGCCTGAGACAGTGCGCGCGCTTGCAGCCTAGCTAGCTGTGCAGGCCGGCACAAACGTACTCGATCAGCTAGTGTTCATTCCGCGGCGGCTGGAAGCTGGAAGCTGGAATCTGCCCGGCTAAACGCCGATCATGGCGGCTCCATCGGCGGCGGCAGTGCAAGCCGGCCGCGCGCGCATGCATGGGCATGCACGCGCGCGGCGTGCTCGGTCCATCTCTGTAGTCTCGTGCCATGCCGGCCAGATCACGCGCGCAGGGGAGCTAGACGCCGCCGGAAACGAGCCGGCACGCGCTCGCTCGCCGCGCCGGCGCTTCAGGTTCCCCTGTGTACTGCTGGTCATCAGCTCGATGTATCTACTGCAATTAAGCGCGCGTCCATCCGTCATCTCGTCACACCTGTGGCAGGGGCTGCCGGTGCCATTGCCACGCACATCTGATTGATTGATTGATATGGACATGATCCGTCTGCGTATTACCAGCACAACGCCGCCCTGCGTGCAGCAGCAGCATGTGCGCGCGTGATGATGGCTCGCTTTCCCGCCCTTGCCTTCATCCTGCCCCATCACACTGATCAGAGAGCAGGCAGGCAGGCAGCCATGCATAAATCTCTCTCTATCGATCCACGTACGTACGCACGCTACTGCTGCATCACTGCATGCATGTGCATACATACCAATACACTAGTCCACACTGTACTTCTGTGGCCCTCTCGAGTCTAGATCGCTGCATGTCATCGGCTGTGATAAGTCTAACGAACACCTGATCTCCACAGAAGCAAACTAACTTGTATCTTCACGCGCTACAGTACATTTCCTCCGTGATCTGTACTACCCAATGTCAGCTAGCGACCATGCATTACTTACACTGAAACCTTCACCTTTCCGTGTTGCCCAGCTAGCTCTAGCCTATACGCTCCTTAGCTGCATGCCGCGTCTATCCTAACCGATCAAGGACGTCACGCATGTATATATGTACGAGAGATAGAAAGACTGAGAGACAGATGGTAAAATTAAGCCTCCGATCGATCTTAATTTGGACCAAATTAAGCAAGCTAGCTGACATGTGATTGCATGATCGATGATGCAAGGAAAACCATGGGCTACACCAAGCAGAACTCGATGGGCCGAATCGTGCCGTGGCCGAGCGAATCGATCGATCAGTTTCAAAAGACTACACGGAGTCGATCAGTTTCAAAAGACTACACGGAATCGATCGAGGAGCAACTTGGTACGGGGTCTGATAAATATAGACTTATTGCGGCAATTTCCTGGCTAGTTGGGTCTGATAATTGTCTGCCATATGAACAAATGCATAACTGTCTAGCGGTACGACGCTGTCTGCGTTCATGCCTAAACGACAATTACGTTGCCCTAGCTAGCTACCCGTCTAGGGTCGCCACGAGTCGTACATCTAGCTAGGCAGCACGTAGTGGTGAAGCCAGTAACTAGACGTTAATTAAGAGGTCACCAAGAAAAATTATGAAAATAACTAATCGGCACACCGGTACATGCATGCGTACGTACGTATTATTGAATTGCATTTTTCCACCAATATACTTAAAAAAAAGCTAAAGTGGAAAATGAAATGAGCAATATTATACTTCAACATTCCTCAGGCAGACGCTGCTAGACCCGTAGATGTGGGCTAGAAATAGACCACAATTATTGTTTTAGTACTTGCTCAGTCACAAATATATAGTCAAAGTTTTCTAACTTTATACCAATATCTTTTGATAACTAAAAGATTGGGTACATGAAAATAGAAAGAAAGTTCGTCTCAAAAAATACTTTCATAATATTGTAATTTTAGTTGGTTCTATAAATAAATTGCAATAGTTATCGATGGTTAAAGTTACATTTCAGAACTGTGTTGCTGTCTAATTAAAACATCATATTTGTAATTGGAGGAAATATTGTGTTAGCCGGTCCTGAACCTAATACCTCTTGTCTTTGATACTAGATTAATTGAAGTTCATGCTCTGAGTTGACGAGGAAAGATAGAAAATATAATTCTACACATATATACCGAGATATCTCAATTTAACGTAGCTGTCATAAGAAAATGAAATTGATAGTATGAATATCTACGAAAGATCAATTTTTGCTTTTATTTTGGACAACAACAATTAAAATAAATCTCTTTTATGGTACACGCCGACTAATATAATATATAGGATGGTGGTATAATTCAGATGTAACCAATTATTTAGGGCGTGTCACTCATGAAAATATACTATTGTTATAGTATAAATACTATCATAGGATTATAATAAAATTGAAATCAATCTAAACCATTAGAACAAGATGAATTGATGGCTCATATTTATCTTAATATACCGTAAAATTTCTCTTAAAATTTTATATATATATATATATAGCTGCGCGGTAACAAGAGCTTAGGTTAGAGCTTATTTACGTGGGTTAATAGCATGGACGGACGCTAGGGTAGTGTTTCTTTCAGCGGTTGCGGTTGCGGTTGCGTTTAAGCTGGAAATTTGTAGCTCCTCGATAAGGATATCCGAGGGATCAAAAAATTATAGAAAAAATGGTTTTGAGAGCTTTGAGAAAAAATAGTAAGACCTACAAAAATTGGCTACCAAACGTCAAAGCGTTTGACTTGTATAAAAATAACAAATTTTCAGCTTATAAGCAAACGCAAACGCAAACGTAGAAAAAAAACAATGCATAGACCTGACTATGCGTGAATTTGTGATCAGACGATCGCGATGATCAAGTGGCCAGAGGCTGTCGCCGCCGTGCCCCCATGCTTCCGATCTACATCTCATCACCTATTCAGCTCTGAACCCATCCCTTATGGCGATTCAGACGTTGGTTTGTCCCAACTCCCCGCTCTGCAGTGCAGCACTGCAGCCCATAAATTAAAGTGCCCATGTACGACCCTCGAATTATCAGGCCCAGCGC
Source organism: Olyra latifolia (assembly GCA_036346145.1). Lineage (NCBI taxonomy): Eukaryota > Viridiplantae > Streptophyta > Magnoliopsida > Poales > Poaceae > Olyra > Olyra latifolia. Next base: position 51,948,776 of record CM070528.1, on the reverse strand, counting down.
TTCTTCACTTCCCTGTGCTGCTGTGCATGCTTGTGTGTAATTAGACCCATTCTTGAACACTCTTGTCCAGTTGTCCCGTTATCTGTCTCTAGCTACTCTCTATAGTCTATTCATTCGAGCAAGGTACCTCACCTGCCTGAGCTTGGCTACCTATATAGCTAGCTTCTGCTTCTCCCCATAGCTGATCAGTCACACACATATACAGATGATAGGGATGCTAAAATTCGCAGATAAATACTCCTACAATAAATAATAGAAAAAAAAATCTATTTTATACGCTGAACTATCGTACTTCGTCTACGTAACCTCATGAACTATAAAACTTGGTAATATTCTGATCCCTGAAACTTCAAAACCGGCACACTTAACACCCTGCAGTAGTTTGGGATGCGGTTTTGGCTACATAGCATATGATGTGGTAATACAGTAAAAAAAACAAATACATAAAAAATAACTTGTGGGACCGAGTTGTCATCCTTATTTTCCTCTTCTCCCCTCCCTTTCTCTGTTTCTCCCAATCCTTCTTTGTTCTTCCAATCCGATCCGTGTCCCCTCCAGCCACCCATCAGCCTCCGCCTCTCCGACCACCCCATCCCCACCATATGCCTTCTCCTCCTCTCCCCCTCCGGGATCTACATCGGATGAGGTCCACTGGACGAGCTGGACCAACCAGTGAGATGGGCAACATGGCTAGAGGGACAAAGATGGTGACACAATGAGGGTTGACGAAGGGTAACAGAGGGGAAGGGTTGTAGCCTTGCCGCATGTCGACCAGCCCACACATCGCTCAACACAATGCGTAGGTGGCACGGCTGGTGCACGACCGGGCAGCATGAGGGCCCATGGCCCAACAACACAACACCAAGGTCGAGTCGTCATCATCGACCTTGCCCGGGTTGCTGCCTCGACCATCTACTGCTTCCCCCAACATGCCGCCCTGCCCCTAGTCGGCCCAGCCCTAGTCGACACTACTAAAACTCCACCCCGCTCGGGTGCTCGTAGCTACTGCTACCCTTGCCAGCACAAATGGTAGCGCCTCCACCTAGCTCGCCTTAACGGGCGCCACAACTATCTCAGCCCTAGCTTGAGTGCCATCTCGGCCCTGTTCCGGATAGGGCTCCATGTTGTTGGTGCTAGGCGTTGCCTCTCTCCTTCCAGCCTCTCTTCTTCCCCCCTCTCTCTATTCCTTTCTCATGAGATGGTGACACAGCAGAACTGCAACATGACAGCCTCCTAGCCGTTGTGTTGCGGTTCGATGGGAATGGGGTGGCCACCTGGCCAAAGGGGAGGGAGGAGGAATAGGATGGGGTGGCCCATGGGAAGGATGCTGATTGCGATGTAGTTGCTGCTAGAGGCGAGGGATAGAGGAGGAAGAGGTCGATTGAGAGGGAAGATAGAGGGAAATGGGGAAGAGAAAGAGGAGGAAGGCGATGGTCTTGTGGGACCACACCATGTTATTGCCATGTTGGACGCCATGTTGTAGCTACGATGGCAAAACCATCTTAGGGGGCTACTTGCGCTGGTTTTGAAATTTTGGAGGCCAAAATAACTTATTTCGTAGTTTAGAGGGTTATGTGAATCAAAGCTGTTTATTGACCCAAAGCTGGTCTCAGACGTGGAATAGGAGTGGGTGATAATTTTTTATTTAATTGCGCTGACCAGAACTTGAACTTATGACCTCTAACTCTAATACCATATTGAGTTATATGCATCAACCAGTTCACCAAATTAAAAGTCTAAACTTATGGAGAAAGACAGGCAAGGACAATTCACTTATACTTTAACACAAACGTTTTGGCTTTTTAAAATCAAACAACCATTTTTCGAAGCTCTTGAATCTCAACAATCAAGAAGGCCGACATAGGATCAATGGCCTATCAATTGCACGGTGCCTAATAACTCCATTGTAATTTGAAGATATTATGATCTGGTTGTTGCAATTGCACATTTCAAACATTGCGATGCGCCGGCTTGGGTGGTAGTTTCCCTACAAATTAGAAAATAAAAAAGTACCAGCGCCACAGTTGGGCAAGCTTGCAACACATGCATGCCCTTTTGTGATATGAGACAGTGAGATGCTAGGTAGGGGTACACATGTTGCCAAATAAAGCACGCATGCACGGTACCGTTACCGGCAAATCCTGAAGCAATACGCATCAGCCTTGGATTCTGTACTACAGTTGGAGTTACATACATCACCGGCCGTCAGCTAATGCTTTTGGATTCTTTCGACGGTGCAAATTGGACTAGTTGGTTGGTTGAATGTCCACATAGTGGTGAATACATAGCGCGCACGTATGATGCATGCTAATTAAGATGTTCCAACACTGGAGGACTGGCCCACGTGCCATGCCACCTGTAAAAATTACAGGTTGATAAGCTATTTAGCTATTGTGACAGATCGACGCAGTACTTAAAATATGATTTTGACCCATAATTAATTACTAACGCAACTACACCTACGATTTTATATATCCAATATAAAATAATCATAGGGATTGTCCATTGCATAGTTGCCTGATTTTTTTTAAAAAAAACAATTTCAGTTGATTTCTGGACCTTTATATTTAGATCCAACCATCAAGATCTCCCCCACATTCCCAATGTATATAATCCACTTGTCCCAACCTAACCCTAATCTCCAAACCAGTCCTCACCGTGCCACCACTGCTCCTTTTGGGACACCATCATCACTGGCGCACCACCACTACGGGTCTCCACTCCTCCAAGCTTCCTCCCTTCATCTTCTTTTCTGGCGATGCAATCTTCCTCCTCTTCGACAAGGTCCCAAGCGCTACCCCGCCCCAGCGAATCCTCGTCTTCGTGGCACTCGATACTAGATATATGTCGGCCACCACCAGCTGCCCCTATTAACCCTTAAGCCCTCCTCACCAATCTGTCGACCGATTCTATCCACCGTCCTCTGTTGATCCTACAGCCAAGGTAGCGCCACCGCCACGACCTCCTCAGGGGGGGAGGGGGGGGAGGGGGTGTAGTGAACCCTAGGTGCTAATTTGCCCTCCAATGCCTCATCACTAGAGCAAGATTAGAAATTGATTGACCCCCCTCCCCCCCAAAAAAAAAAATCAAGCCACTATGCAATAGCAAATTTGATAATTATAAAGTTCTAAAATTTTGACCGTATGCATCTTAAAGAAGGATGTATATATGTGACGGGAGAAAGTATCTCGCAGTGCCATGAGAGCAATAATCGATATGATGAGGCCAACTTGCATTGAAAATATGAAATGCAGGTACCCCACAAAGTTCAAGGAGACATTTTTACCTCTATGACTCACTGCTGCCGCCCTCGTTTTCCAAAAGTAAAAGGGTCAATTTTTTTGGTATCCCATTACATTGTCAGATGGTCCCTTATGTGCCATTACTTAGTCACCTCTCCCTTATTTGCAATCGCAATTGCTCTAATATTGTCCTGTATGTCATTGTTGAAAACTTATCCTTAATACCAAAAAATACTAAAAAATCATAGTGTTATCAGATATGCAATACTTTCAATCTATATTATTTTAGTATTTTTACAAAAGTTTTTATGTTAAATTTACACATAGAAAAGTTTTAAACATAAAAGATTTATCTTAAAAATACTAAAAAAATTGCACATTCAAATTGCTGCATACTTAATAACTATTTTTTTTGTGGATTTTTGAAATGTTTACATAGTTTAAATTAAAAAATAATTTTTTTGCTAATGACATGTAGAATAATAATCGAGCAATTGTAATAGCATAGATGAATTGTAATGGCATAGAAGAGATAATACTCTAAGTGATGGCATGTAAGATATATATTAGTCGGCTCTATAATGATATGTAAAGTATTTGCCAAAGTAAAAAGATCATGTTATGTCAGGATGGAAAAGGCCACTTGGGACACAAGTTGGGGTGATTGTTTCACAAGATCGTACGTATGTCACATTGTTTAGATATCTGGCACATCAAAAAAATTATGGTACTCTCGCCGAGCCCTCAATTGTAAGAGCTATTATTTATTGATGTAAACTAGTTGTATATCCCAGTTGCACTTGTACGTGTGTCATGTAGTTCCTGTGCTAACTATAGTTCCTGTGCTAACTAACTTTTAAAAAAACAGCATGAAAAATATAGCTATAGTTGCTAGTAAAGCAAGGAGCACCATGCAAGTTATGCAACATGAGCAATAGATGGTGATGAAAGCTGGGACAGATGGGCCCAAAGTGTCATGAATTTGCAGGGGGATGAACCTTACCTCCTGTCCATTTCAGTCCGGTCACACTCCTCTCCCCACTGCATATATATGCTTCCACATGGCATCTTGCTTGACTAATGTTTAGGTGCCCACTCCATGCCTCCATGGAGGAATACGTACATCATCGTTATTGGTTAGACAGGCTTGAGATTTCAATGGCAGAAGTTAATAATCATAGGTTAACCATGTAGGGGCTGTGCTCTTCAGCTTAACTTATTTGTCTATCTTCTTATTTCCTTATAAGCTGAACTTCGAGACTTTCTCGAGACAGTTTAGAAAGTCTGGTCTACTTCGTTTGACTTGTTTCTAGGCTTAACTATGTAGGCTTTTTTTTCTGTCTTAAAACTACATCTCAGAGCTCTCAAAAACAAGTCAAACGAAGCGCACCAGACTTTCCAAGCCACCTCAGCAAGCTCTCGAATCTCAGCTTATAAGCAAATAAGAAGATAAGCATATAAAATAAGCTGAAGAGAACAACTCCTAAGTACATATGCACAAGAATTCTCATCTCCAATGCAAGGAAGTCCATACAAATGCTTAAATGGTCTAATTACCTCGTTAGCACTCTTACAAGTATATATACGCAATTTTGCATTGCAAAGTAGTTTATTCTCTCTAAATTTTGCGTACTGAGCAACGACCGAAGAGCCATGTTTTGTGCAGTGGTATGCAGTCAATTTTCTCTTAAAAATATGTGCCCAAGCATGGACTAGTAGGTATTGAACCAAACTTAATCACCTCTTCCTTCTTGCAAGCACCCAAGTCATCACATGTGGCAAAAAAAAAAGGTTTTTCTACATAATTAAGCACCTCGATCTCCAGGACCTTGCGTTGTATAAGGTCTATAAGCGCGCACAATGCAAACTTTTTTATTGGCAATTGTTTAAAAAGTCATAGCATTGCGCTATATCGTACGCGCGCTGAGCACCCATGCATGTATCTCCTCTCTAATGTAAGCAAGTCTAGATTAAATGCATAAATGGTTCAATTACCTTGTTAGCATTCGTCCATGCATCATATGATCTCCAATGCAAAATAGTTTTCTCTCGCTCTTGCTAATTGTTGCCTATCTAGAGATTAAGTACGTACCGAAGCAAATTCAAACCCCTCTTACTTTGTACAAGCACACCAGCCCCGCATGGCAAAAAAAGTTTTTTTTTTTTCGTCAGCACTTCTTAAGCGCATGCATGCATGTATTATAATTCGCCATCTTGTTGTTAATCTGAAAATTTGCTCCATATACGTATAGTTATTGTTGCACCTTTGTTAATTTTGTTCTCCGTGCATCTAAATTCGTATGGTTTTAACCCGTTTGGAGCTCGGTGTTAATCAGAACACTATACCAAAACATGTCATATATACATATATATCTGTACCGGCACAAATAAGGTTACAACTACCGGTTCTTCAGTGGACGCGTGGTAAAACGCTTTTATGTTCCAGTGCTAATTATCAATCGACATAGATTATAAATTATATGTGCCGATTCTAATTACCAATTGGCATAAATATATCTGTGCTGGTTCGTATAATGACTCAGAAAATATAACATGTATATATGTGCCAGTTGAAAATTAGAACTGGCACATATGAAGCTTTTGCCACGTGTCCACTAAAAAGCCACGTCGTTTCATAGTCATACGTGCCCACACAACATTTTATCTCTCAAGACGTTTTGCGGGCAACATTGTCGCGCCCCTTCTCGGCTTACCTAGCGAGAACGGTCGGACCTGCACTAGGCCCTGGATCAGTAGGCTAGTGCAAGAGTTACACAGCTGGAATCATTTCATACATCGGTGTCCAAATATTACATAACAGCGATCATCCGATCGCATTAGTAGCAAACGGCATTTAAGCCTTAGTTACAGACCAAAGTTCATCAGAGTAGCGGAAATCTCCAAAAAAGGCAACTTGCAAGTTCAAAAGAACAAGAAAATCACACCAAAGCGGTGTGTAACCACACACGATCGGTGGAACGACTAAACCCTATCTAAAACATCTACTCTGATCCCGATCGAGGATCTCCTTCCTCATGACAATCGTAGGCATCTTCCTCGACGGGCTCCTCCATGTCTAAAGATAGATATTTATGCGAGGTCAGTGTCATCCAAACACTGGCGAGCTAACACCCAACCCAATGCATTTAGTGATAGAGGTTTCAAAGGAAAGGCTGGGTTTATTTATTTGCATGAAAGCCGGTTTGGAAATGAAAGCCTATGACTTAGCAGTTTAACCAAATTCCCTGTCAAATTGATTATTTATCATGTTTCCTTTTCAATGCACAACCAAACCCATGGCAGTTTCCAAGCACTCTGCCAAACGTTCTCTTCCCACTCCCGCCATCATCTTCCGAGTGTGGCGCACTCGTTATGGATCACATTCCCCCAAAGTACCGGTCTCGCCCTAGCCGGGTTGCCGACCCACGCTAGACTCACGGCTCTCAGAAGAATGGACCTAGATCATCCTCGATGACGACATGAAACCGTCTTCACCTCAAGCATGGCGGCAGAGCAGAGTGCGCCCGCAGGTCGTAACTACCCCGAATCCCCAATACTTGCACTACCGCGCGATGGCGGTAGCGTTGTGGTGTTAGGAACTATCTCCGCAGCGGATAGTCGATGACGCCACACTGCATCCTCGATGCACCGTCTGGGAATCCTTGATTCAGCCAGCCATCCACTAAGGGCCTCACCCTTATGCACTTCCTTCTTGGCTAACTTCGCACCCTCCGTGTGATTCACACGATGTGGCGGAACCCTCCTTTGGGGCAGCGCCGCGGCATTACGCGGATCTCGCCAGCGCTCTCTTCCATGCACTACGATGTGGGCGATTAGCTTCTCAAATCACGAGCCCAGCTACTTCATCTCTTACCCAATGCCGACCCAAATCCGCATTGCAAAGACATCACAACCATATACACACACTGGCATGCCAGGCCCAAATTCCAATTAACCATATTCTTTGTGTGATCATGTCCGGTGAATGTCGGTTCACCGTTCCGAGGCAATTCTAAGCCTAAAATTAATAGTTGGACCTGAGCAATGTCTAAGCAAGATTTTAACCAAGACTTAGGAGTCTAAATCAGATTATTTAAATTAACCAGCTACCAAGGGTGATCATCAAAGCGATCAATAGCAAAGCCAAATGACGATGATTAATACAAGGCAAAGATCATCATGGTAAATTGATAGCAAGTAAGTAAGTGGCATGATATATCATGATTGAACAAGTAGGCATAAGTACTTAAAAAGGCATGCAGTTTAATACTGTAAAATAAATACTTTAGAAATCTGGGATTCAATATGTTATTATTGGATGTTAACTCGCACTAGGGAAAGCGCATACTCTCCCTAGTAAAATCAACACTATTAAGGTTAAGTATTAACTCGCACTAGGGAAAATCGAGATTCTCCTAGTAAAAGCAAACTCCTTTGAGGGTAGATATTAACTTCGCCTTGGGAATTGAAGTCCGGTCTTGTGCGGAGTCCTCGAATGTGTTTCGGATCCTCTACGTCTAAACGGAGAATCAACAATTCATCATAAACACGATGCGGCGAAGAAGAGAATGATGCATGAAATGCAATCGAGGTCGCTTCGATTCGCTCATTTACGATTCCTATGTTTAACTATCTACATGAATCCATATATATATATATATATATCGAGAAAGTTCCATGATCCTTCTAAATAATGAATCATAGCGGAATGGCCGAAGTGCTTGTGAGATGATGCACATGATACATGTATATATATGTGTAATGAAATTTCTACCCTAATTAACCCAATAGGACAAAATATGGTTTTATCGTCTTTTAAAGTACTTTAAATAGTTAGAATATGTTAACATGATACATGCACTAGTTATTCATGTTTCCTAATTATACCAATATTGAGTTAACATGTAATTAGGAAACATATTATAGGTTATACTATATTCACCTAGGTCCAAAAAGTCATTTATCGGCATCCATGATTTTCTTATGTTTAACTTAATTGTTAATCTATTTTTAATACACAACATTCCATTTTTTCTTATTTTTATATGAATTAATACCCTAAAATAAGCTTAATGGATTTAATCTAGGAACCGTGTTGATTCTTGTGTATGGTACTATTTTTATTAAATCCAACACAAGCTCTAGTATTTACCCTAATTTTTCCGAATTTTTAATGATATCTACCTATTTTAAATAAATCGTTTCTATTTACGTCTTTGTTTTATTTATAAAATCTGGGAAAAAGGGTGAACAATATTGGGCCGCCCGCTAACTCACGGCCGAGCCAACCACGCCGAAGACGATTGAAGAAGGCGTAACTCGCGAGTGAAGGCGCTGAGTCATAGGCGCCTCCACTTACCTCGACATGTGGGACCGAGAGCCCACATGTCGGCGACGTGAAGAAGCCGCGGGAGTTTTAATCCATGAAGGCCGACAATGGGGCCCACTGTCGGCGACCACACGGTGAAGCCGCACGGATCTTGGCGCGGATCGGACGGCTCGCCGTCATCGTCTTCCTCCGGCGGCGCCGACGGCCGAGGCTTAGCCGACGGCTAACCGGAGCTAGGTGCACCGCTTGGGGCGTTCTTGGGTTCGGTGGAATCGGTGAGCTAACGCGCATCTAGGGGTGCCCTTGTCGAGGCGAAACGGCCGGACACGGCGAGCCATGCCCGGCGGCGAACCGCTACCGGCGGACATGAGTAAATGACCTAGGGTCGAGCTTATGGAAAAATAGCGCGCGCAGCTATCGCGGGGTTAGTGGGTGCTACCGAGCAAAAGGTAGTCGGGGCACGGTTGGATCGGTGCGTCCCACGTGCGGGTCCGAGCAAGGAAGGCGGCGCTCAAGATGCCGGTGAAGACCGGGCGGCTCGGGCCAAAAGAGGGAGCACGGTGTGAGGGAAGACAGCGGCTCACCGAGCAAGGGCTTGCCGCGAAGCTCACCAGAGATGATGATCGGCGCGTCCCGAGCAGTCCGAGCAAGGAAGGCGGCGCTCAAGATGCCGGTGAAGATCGGCGAAGCCTGGGCCAAAAGAGGGAGCACGGTGTGAGGGAAGACAGCGGCTCACCGAGCAAGGGCTTGCCGCGAAGCTCACCAGAGATGATGATCGGCGCGTCCCGAGCGTGTCCGAAAGCAAGGAAGAACCGGGCGGTCGGCGGTGGCGAGAAGCGTTCCGACGAGCTCGGGATGACTTCGGACCAATTCCTTCGGCAGAGCTTCACGAGGTCATGGCGAAGCAAACGCGAGACAATGCGGAGACTAAGGAGGTCTGGTTTGGGTGGGCGACGTGAGAGTGAAAAGAGGGAGAAAACGGCCGATGTGGCGCGGTGGCATATAAGCTCGGTCCGAGCTCGGCTCTTGACCAGTGGTCGTGCGAAGATGTGAGACGGTCCGCGAGGAGCTCTAGTGCTCATTGGCTAGCTGGGCGGTGGCTTGTTGCTGGCGAATGTCGAGCGAGCGGCAGATGAGATTGCTCGGCGGCATTGCCAAACGGAGACGCGCGGTGCGGGGCATCGATGGCGCGACCAAGTCGGCCATTGGGCAAGGTGGGCGGTGCTCGGAACTCCACGCGAGCCGCCGACAAGACGGCAAGTCGTCCGCGGCGAAAGGTGCGGCAGCGGCGATGGCAGCGTCGCGTCATGGTCGGAGGTGGGGTCCACAGGTCCAGCGACACACACAAGCCGCCAATTGAAGATCTTCCCGAGATTCGGGCGGGGAGTGATGGTTGAGCCGGGTGGAAGGCGGCGGCGCCGCCAGCGTTGACCAAATGCCGCAAGAAGCGTAAAGGAATAGGAAGCGCCATGTGGGCCCTACCAGGTCAAATTGGTCAACATCTGAGTCAAACTCTTCTATTAGGGTTTAAACTAATCTACGGATTTTTCCTGGGATTTTTAGAGCAATTTAACATATTTAGGCTTATGTGATTATGTGTATACATATATATATATATACATATATATATATATATATGTGTGTGTGTATGGATGTTTTATGAATATGAAAATATATTCCCAATTTAAGGTCCATTAGAATCTTATATTTCAACAATTTCTTAAATAGTGCTATAAATTATAAATTCTTATGCAAGGGTTTATTAATTAGCTATTTAGTGCTTTATTCAAACAAAAATCATCAATTTCAAATGGCTTCTAAAGTCTAGAAATGTGTGTTTGTCACATAGAAATTTTACGGAAACGCGTCATAGCTTATGCAATGGCACGTAAGTGTTTTCAAAATATTATCATAACTTTGGGTCATTACAAATCCTCCCCTAAAAACAAATCTCGACCTCGAGATTGATATTTCTATGAAGCGAATAGGTAGGGAATTCTTGACGATTTTCTGCTCGGTTCCCATGAAAGCGTCCTCCGGATTGATTGCTCCATTGCACCTTGCAAAGTCGAATGGTCTTATTCTTGAGCTTCTTTTCCCGAGTCTCTAATATTCGAATAGGCTTGACTTGATATCCCAAGTTGGGTTGTAGGGTGTCGTGACGGTGAACTACTTCTCCTTCAGTTTTCTCAAACACTTTCGGAGTTGGGACACGTGAAACACGTTGTGAACTTCTCCCAACTCCTTGGGAAGGTCAAGTTCGTAGCGACCATACCCTTACGAGACAAGATCGGATAAGGTCCCACAAACCTTGGGGCCAATTTTCCCTTGACTTGAAATCTTCGTGTTCCTTTGAAGGGTGAGATCTTGAGATACACATAGTCTCCAACTTCAAAGATAGGTCCCTCCGACGATGGTCAAGATAACTCTTTTGTCGGGATTGGGCAGCAAGCAATTGCTTCCTAATCGTTTTGACCTTTGCTTGACTTCTTGCGTGGTGTTCCTTCCAAATACCGCCTTTCTCCGCACTTCGGACCAATAAAGAGGGTCCTACATTTTCTTCCGTATAGAGCTTCAAAGGTGACATTTGCGGTTCGCTTTGATAATCATTGTTATAAGCAAATTCATATAAGGTAACCATTTTTCCCATTCTGTTTGGGAATTCCAAAGCACAAGCTCAAGCATGTCTTCTAGAGTTCGAATAGTCCTTTCCGTTTGTCCGTCGGTTTGAGGGTGGTAGGTCAAGCTAAATGACAATTTGGTGCCCGAGGCACTATGGAGTTCTTCCCAAAACTTTGAGGTAAACTGTGATCCACGATCAGATATAATTCTCTTGGGAACTCCATGAAGGCTTACTATCCGGGCGATGAATAGTTCTGCTAGTTTGCTACCCTTGTGAGTGGTTTTGACGGGGATAAAATGAGCTACCTTGGTCAACCGGTCTACAATTACCCATATAGAGTCATGTCCACTTCGAGACCGGGGAAGTCCTATAATAAAGTCCATGGTCACTTCATCCCACTTCCATTCTGGGATTTTGATTGGTTGCAGTAACCCTGCTGGACGTTGGTGTTCTGCCTTCACTGAACAGCAGGTATTACATTTGGCCACATATTCTGCTACATCTCGTTTCATTCGGGGCCACCAGAAGATTGCCTTCAGATCTTGGTACATTTTTGTACATCCCGGTGCATGGAAAACGGTGACTCGTGTGCTTCTTTTAAGATTTCTTCCTTTAATTCCGGGTCGTGAGGCACAAAGATCCTCTTCTCCATCCAAAGAATTCCTTGTTCGTCCTTAACAATTTTTGTTCCGAAACCCCTATTCATCAGTCCTTCGAGCCTAAGGGTACTAGGATGATCTTGTTGCTTATCTTTGATACGGTCGATCAGATCTGGCTGAACCGTGATGTTGGCTAATTCTCCAGATTTTACGAGATTTAGGCATAACTTATTCAATTCTTCCAGTAGCTGTTCTGAGGAGGTATCTTCCTGAGTATTCATGTCTTCTCCTGGGATCACCATCAGGAAGTTGCATCGGTTCTTTACGCTAGAGCATCTCGCCACCACGTTGGCCTTGCGGGTGGTATAATATATTTAGGCCGTAATCTTTAATCAACTCTAACCACCTTCTTTGCCTCATATTGAGGTTGGCTTGGGTGAAAACGTATTTTAGGCTTTTGTGATCGTGTAGATGTCACATTGTTTTCCCATCGTAAAATGTCTCCATAGCTTGAGTGCATGAACTACGGCAGACAAGTTCTAGGTCATGGGTTGGGTAATTGTCCTCGTGCTTGCGCAACTGGCCGTGATGCGTCGCCACAACCTTGCCATCTTGCATCAATACACATCCTAATCCTTGTCGGGAAGCGTCACAGTATACTTCAAACTTCTTGGCGATATTAGGTGTGGCCAAAACAGGAGTGGTGGTCAGAAGGGTTTTGAGCTTCTGGAAACTGAGTTCACAATCTTCGGTCCATTCAAACTTCCTTTCCTTTTTCAATAGCTGAGTTAGTGGTCGGGAAATTTTTGAGAATCCTTCGATGAAACGCCGATAATATCCTGCCAGACCTAGAAAACTGCGAATTTCCTTTACAGTGGCAGGTGTTTTCCAATTCATGACCGTGTCTATCTTAGATGGGTCCACTTTAATTCCTTCAGCAGATATAATATGTCCCAAGAAACTGACATCACTAATCCAAAATTCACATTTGCTATATTTTGCATATAGCTTATGCTCTCTGAGTTTATCCAACACCGCTCTCAGGTGCTTCTCATGCTCTTCGTCCGATTTGGAGTACACAAGGATGTCGTCAATGAAGACGACAACAAACTTGTCAAGGTATTCCATTAGGATTAAATTCATGAGGTTCATGAAATAGGCCGGTGCATTGGTTAACCCAAAGGACATGACCAAATATTCAAACAGGCCATACCGAGTGGTGAAGGCTGTTTTGGGTATATCATCCTTCCGCACCTTTACTTGATGGTATCCAGATCGAAGGTCGATCTTGGAAAAACGTAGCTCCTTGGAGTTGGTCAAACAGTCATCGATCCCGGGCGAGGATACTTATTTTTAATAGTGACGGCGTTCAACGCCTATAGTCCACCACTAATCTTCGCCCACCATCCTTCTTATCCACAAACATGGCGGGGATCCCCAGCGCTGATGAGCTTGGCGGATCAAACCCTTGCTTAATAAGTCGTCCAGCTTGTTTCTTGAGTTCTTCTAATTCTTCCGAGTTCATCTTGAAATATGTTTTGTAGATTGGGGCTGTACTGTGTTAACTCTATAACAAACTCTACCTCTCGGTCAGGCGGTAGTCCAGGTAAGTCATCCGGGAATACGTCCAAATATTCTTGGACTACCTTTACCTTACTCGGGTTGTCTTCCTTGAGGTACCAGATGGCTCTACCCCATCTGTAGGGTTCATCTACCTTCCATACTCTTTCAAACACACCATCCTTTACAAGCCTGACTTCTCGCTTGCGCAATCTAATACTCCCTTATAGAGTCTTAGCCAATCCATGCCGATTATGACATCAACTCCTAATCCAGACATGACCATTAGGTCGAAATAGAATCCTACTCTTTCCTTCCTTATTTCTACCCATTTGCAGGACCTATAGGCCTTAAGTATCCCACCGGGAGATCTAATGGTGAAGGGCTTATTAAGAGGAAAGGTTTGTAGCTGGTGCTTATCTACGTATTCTTGTGAAATAAAGGAATGTGATGCACCAGAATCAAATAAAACTTGTACTGGGGAGTCGTGAAGTCCAAACGTACCCACAAGTACTCCTTCATCTTCTTGTGCTGCTTCTGCAGTGATATTGTTGAGTCTCCCACGTCCCATACCTTGAGCTTGATTCTGCGGTGGGCGACCTCTGCCACGACCCTGCACAACATTCCCTTGAGGTTTTGCGCGATTCTGACTAGGGCAGTTGGCAGCATAGTGTCCAGGCTGGTGGCATAGGTAGCAGTTGCCTGTCATCCTATTTTGGGTGTCTGGTGCATTGCGGGGAGCAGTTGGTGCTTGAGTACGAAAACCAGAGATTCCAGCACCGCGCCCACCCCTCATAGCATATCCTCGGTTGAACATGGAAGATTGCTGTCCAGCTCTCTGAGGAGGTTGAGGTTTGAATTGTCCCGTACGGCTTGACCCGGCGACCGTCGTTCACCATCTTCTTCTTACGCGAGAGATCCTCGCCCTTCAAGTCCCTTTCCAACACCAAGGCCTTGTTGACTAACCGGTGGAAGTTTTGATACTCCAAAATCCTAAGGCGGATTTGTACCAAAATCCATCCCTTCTAGGAACCAATCTATCTTTTCGCTTCATTGTGGATGTCTTGGGGGCATATCTTGCAAGCTCATTGAACTTAGTAAGATATTCAAAATTGTCATCGCCCCTTGAGAGAGTCTCATGAACTCATACTTCTTCATCCCGGTGATTCCTATGGGTATGTGAAAATTTCAAAGCAATGACAAATTCTTCCCATGGAATGAATCCTTGGACTGGGGAACATAAGGCGGCACTTCAAAGATTATCGGCTTGTTGAGCTTCGTCGGCATCTCCATCTTCAAGAGTTCATTTTCTTCCATTTCTTCTTCATCCACACTGGCCGGGTGGCGACATAATTATCCCACCACACACTGCGGGTCCTACTAGCGGTGGGAGGCCGCGTACTTTCTCCCTTTCTCGGACATCTCGATCAACTCCTGTGTTCTTGGTCACAGTCGTAACCGGTCTTACGCTTCCATGGGATCGGTAGCTTGAGCGAAGGTAGGGATTGGTCCGCATAAAGGCAGATGTTTGGATCCTCATTTCGATTCTGTCTCTTTCTTTGGTTAAACAATATTTGACCCAACATCGTGCTTGATAAGCTAAGACCGGGCCATGGTTGGGTCTCTGCCGGAGGAGGAGGTAGATTACCTCGGCCTCGACCATGCCACGACCTCTAGCTGCTTGCAAGGCACCACGGGCTTGGCCAGCTCCTTACACGAAGCGGCATCATGCCTAGATCGCCCCTTGGCCACGGGCGGCTCCACGACCACGCACCATCGCATGACGGTGATCCTTAACATTATAGCTAAATATGCATGCATGAGGCCAATATCAAAGAAATCGAATAAATGCAGCCACGAAACGCTTGTCATTTAAGATACCCAAAAGCGGCAATAGTCAAATCAGTTTTACATCATACCACAAAAGTACAATTATCCTGACACGGATACAAGTCGCCAATCATCTACTATGGCGAAACAAAAGACACATTTCCGATCTAAGTCAGTCTGTCAAGCTAACTAGCTACTCAAGGGCGGGGACGACGAGTGTAAACTATCACCGGTCTCCCAACTGGGTAGCGGGTGGAAGTAGCCAGGAAGTCCTCTAGCGATCGCTGAGAAGGCACAGCAGCAACAGCAGTAGGTGGCTCAACTGGGGGAGCAAGTAGGTCCACGGAGGTCTCCGAGTCAGAAGAGTACTCCTGCAGTGACAAAGAGGTCAGCGGGGAAGTGTCGTGACGAGGAATCCCCACCAAGGCACTAGGAGGAAGACCCCGTTTCCGCATGGTAGTGCGGCGGTTAGGGTACTCAGGTGGAGGAAACTGAGGACCCGGAGGGGAAAGGGAAGGGTCCCTCGCCTGCTGTCGCGCCAACTGGGCAAGTGCGGAGTCCCTTTGGCGTCTACTCATCGTCAGACTGCTGACGTAGTGGTGAAGACGCCGTCACGACCACCCATGACGGTTGTCTGCTGTACGAAGAGAGTAGCGGAGGAAGCCGATCTCCTCAAGAGCGCTGTCACGGTCTGTCTCCGCGCCCTGGAGAAGGCGCGCAACCCTCTCCAAGTGGTCCCTCAGTGAAGGTGGGGCACCGTAAAGCCCGGAGAAGTGCGGCGTCTTTGAAAGGAAGGTCGGGCGAAAGAAGTGCCCTCCAAGTCGTCGTGGTACCTCTCTCTCAGCCCCCAGACGCTAATCTTGCCGCATCATCGATAGCAGGTGCAAGTGGTCCCGGCCGTCTCCGCCTCAGTAGGCTGTGGGCCATCAGGTGTCCGTGGTGGTAGTAGACTCGAACCTCTACAATGTACCCTAAGCGGGCAGGTACGAACGAGCCTCCGTAGTAGCAAGGGCGGTCGTTAAAGCACGTGAAGTCCGACAACCGGCGGAGGACAAGAACCATCTGGTGGGCGTGCAAAGGGTCGTCAGAATCGTAGGTAGCACGCTCGAGAAAAAGTGTGGCAACCTGCTCATCCATCTACAAAAACGAAAGAAGAATTCCTTTAAGTAAGAAATAGTATAGTTGTGAAAGTTAAAAGACAAGATATACAAGAGCAGTTTTGGAAAAATATTTTATATAAACTATACGCAATCCTTGGCTAGCGGCGGGTTTAGGGTTCCTCTGATCGTATGCTCGATACCAGCTCTTGTCGCGCCCTTCTCGCTTACCTAGCGAGAACGGTCGGACTGCACTAGGCCTGGATCGAGAGGCTAGTGCAAGAGTTACACACCTGGAATCATTTCATACATCGGTGTCCAAATATTACATAACAGCGATCATCCGATCGCATTAGTAGCAAACGGCATTTAAGCCTTAGTTACGCACCAAAGTTCATCGAGTAGCGGAAATCTCCAAAAGGCAACTTGCAAGTTCAAAAGAACAAGAAAATCACACCAAGAAATTGTGTAACCACACACGATCGTGGAACGCACTAAACCCTATCTAAAACATCTACTCGATCCCGTCTCGAGGATCTCCTTCCTCATGACAATCGTAGGCATCTTCCTCGGCGGGCTCCTCCATGTCTAAAGATAGATATTTATGCGAGGTCAGTGTCATCCAAACACTGGCGAGCTAACACCCAACCCAATGCATTTAGTGATAGAGGTTTCAAAGGAAAGGCTGGGTTTATTTATTTGCATGAAAGCCAGTTTGGAAATGAAAGCCTATGACTTAGCAGTTTAACCAAATTCCCTGTCAAATTGATTATTTATCATGTTTCCTTTTCAATGCACAACCAAACCCATGGCAGTTTCCAAGCACTCTGCCAAACGTTCTCTTCCCACTCCCGCCATCATCTTCCGAGTGTGGCGCACTCGTTGTGGATCACATTCCCCGACAAAGTACCGGTCTCGCCCTAGCCGGGTTGCTTGACCCACGCTAGACTCACGGCTCTCTGTAGAATGGACCTAGATCATCCTCGATGATGCGACATGAAACTGTCTTCACCTCAAGCATGGCGGCAGCAGGTGCGCCCAGGTCGTAACTACCCTGAATCCCCAATACTTGCACTACCGCGATGGCGGCGGCGTTGTGGTGTTAGGAACTATCTCCCGCAGGCAGATAGTCAGTGACGTCACACTGTGCATCCCTGATGCACCCGTCTGGGGGAATCCTTGATTCAGCCCAGCCAGTCCACTAAGGGCCTCACCCTTATGCACTTCCTTCTTCGCTAACTTCGCACCCTCCGTGTGATTCACACGATGTGGCGGAACCCTCCTTTTGGGGCAGCGACGGCATTACGCGGATCTCGCCGCTCTCTTCCATGCACTACGTATGTGGGCGATTAGCTTCCTCAAATCACGTAGCCCGCCTACTTCATCTCTTACCCAATGCCGACCCGATCCGCATTGCAAAGACATCACAACCATATACACACACGGCATGCCAGCCCAAATTCAATTAACCATATTCTTTGTGTGATCATGTCCGGTGAATGTCGGTTCACCGCTCCGAGGCAATTCTAAGCCTAAAATTAATAGTTGGACTGAGCAATGTCTAAGCAAGATTTTAACCAAGACTTAGGAGTCTAAATCAGATTATTTAAATTAACCAGCTACCAAGGGTGATCATCAAAGCGATCAATAGCAAAGCCAAATGACGATGATTAATACAAGGCAACATCATCATGGTAAATTGATAGCAAGTAAGTAAGTGGCATGATATATCATGATTGAACAAGTAGGCATAAGTACTTAAAAAGGCATGCGGTTTATCTTGTAAAATAAATACTTTAGAAATCTGGGATTCAATATGTTATTATTGGATGTTAACTCGCACTAGGAAAGCGATACTCTCCTAGTAAAATCAACACTATTAAGGTTAAGTATTAACTTCGCACTAGGGAAAATCGAGATTCTCCTAGTAAAAGCAAACTCCTTTGAGGGTAGATATTAACTCGCCTTGGGAATTGAAGTCCGGTCTTGTGCGGAGTCCTCGAACTGTGTTTCGGATCCTCTACGCCTAAACGGAGAATCAACAATTCATCATAAACACGATGCGGCGAAGAAGAGAATGATGCATGAAATGCAATCGAGGTCGCTTCAGATTCGCTCATTTACGATTCCTATGTTTAACTATCTACATGAATCCATATATATATATATATATATCGAGAAAGTTCCATGATCCTTCTAAATAATGAATCATAGCGGAATGGCCGCGAAGTGCTTGTGAGATGATGCACATGATACATGTATATATATGTGTAATGAAATTTCTACCCTAATTAACCCAATAGGACAAAATATGGTTTTATCGTCTTTTAAAGTACTTTAAATAGTTAGAATATGTTAACATGATACATGTAGCTAGTTATTCATGTTTCCTAATTATACCAATATTGAGTTAACATGTAATTAGGAAACATATTATAGGTTATACTATATTCACCTAGGTCCAAAAAGTCATTTATCGGCATCCATGATTTTCTTATGTTTAACTTAATTGTTAATCTATTTTTAATACACAACATTCCATTTTTTCTTATTTTTATATGAATTAATACCTAAAATAAGCTTAATGGATTTAATCTAGGAACCGTGTTCGATTCTTGTGTATGGTACTATTTTTATTAAATCCAACACAAGCTCTAGTATTTACCCTAATTTTTCCGAATTTTTAATGATATCTACCTATTTTAAATAAATCGTTTCTATTTACAGTCTTTGTTTTATTTATAAAATCTGGGAAAAAGGGTGAACAATCTTGGGCCGCCCGCTAACTCACGGCCGAGCCAACCACGTCGAAGACGTGCCGAAGGCGTAACTTCGCGAGTGAAAGCGCTGGAGTCATAGGCGCCTCCTTACCCTCGACATGTGGGACCGAGAGCCCACATGTCGGCGACGTGAAGAAGCCGCTGGGAGTTTTAAATCCGAAGGCCGACAATGGGGCCCACTGTCGGCGACACACGGTGAAGCCGCACGGATCTTAGCGCGGACGGACGGCTCGCCGTCATCGTCTTCCTCCGGCGCTTCAGACGGCCGAGGCTTAGCCGACGGCTAACCGAGCTAGGTGCACCGTTTGGGGCGTTCTTGGGTTCGGTGGAATCGATGAGCTAACGCGCGATCTAGGGGTGCCCTTGTCGAGGCGAAAACGGCGGACGCGGCGAGCCATGCCCGGCGGCGGAACCGCTACCGGCGGACATGAGTAAATGACCTAGGGTCGAGCTTATGGAAAAATAGCGCGCATGAGCTATCGCGGGGTTAGTGGGTGCTACCGAGCAAAAAGGTAGTCGGGGCACGGTTGGATCGGTGCGCCCACGTCGGGTCCGAAAAAGGAAGGCGGCGCTCAAGATGCTTTGTGAAGATGGCGGCTCGGGCCAAAAGAGGAGCACGGTGTGAGGGAAGACAGCGGCTCACCGAGCAAGGGCTTGCCGCAAGCTCACCAGAGATGATGATCGGCGGCCCCGAGCGGTCCGAGCAAGGAAGGCGGCGCGCAAGATCTTTGGTGAAGATCGGCGAAGCCGGGGCCAAAGAGGGAGCACGGTGTGAGGGAAGACAGCGGCTCACCGAGCAAGGGCTTGCCGCGGCTCACCAGAGATGATGATCGGCGTCCCGAGCAGGTCCGAGCAAGGAAGAACCGGCGGTCGGCGGTGGCGATAAGCGTTCGACGAGCTCGGGATGACTCGGACCAATTCCTTCGGGCAGAGCTTCACGAGGTCATGGCGAAACAAACGCGAGACAATGCGAGACTAAGGAGGTCTGGTTTGGGTGGCGACGTGAGAGTGAAAAGAGGGAGAAAACGGCCGATGTGGCGCGGTGGCATATAAGCTCGGTCCGAGCTCGGCTCTTGACCAGCGGTCGTGCGAAGATGTGAGACGGTCACAGAGGAGCTCTAGTGCTCATTGGCTAGTCTGGGCGGTGGCTTGTTTCGCGCTGGCGAATGTCTGAGCCGGGCAATGAGATGGCTTGTTTTCGGCGGCATTGCCACCGAGACGCGGCGGTGTGCGGCATCGATGGCGCGACCAAGTCGGCCATTGGGCAAGGTGGGCGGTGCTCGAACTCCACGCCACGAGCCGCCGACAAGACGGCAAGTCGTCCGCGGCGAAAGCAGCCGCAGCGGCGCAAAGGCAGCGTCGCGTCATGGTCGGAGGTGGGGTCCACAGGTCCAGCGACACACACAAGCCGCCAATTGAAGATCTTCCCGAGATTCGGGCGGGGAGTGATGGTTGAGCCGGGTGGAAGGTCGGCGGCCGCCAAAGCGTTGACCAAATGCCCAAGGGCGAAAAGGAATAGGAAGCCGCCATGTGGGCCCTACCAGGTCAAATTGGTCAACATCTGAGTCAAACTCTTCTATTAGGGTTTAAACTAATCTACGGATTTTTCCCGGGATTTTTAGAGCAATTTAACATATTTAGGCTTATGTGATTATGTGTATACATATATATATATATATACATATATATATATATATATGTGTGTGTATGGATGTTTTATGAATATGAAAATATATTCCCAATTTAAGGTCCATTAGAATCTTATATTTCAACAATTTCTTAAATAGTGCTATAAATTATAAATTCTTATGCAAGGGTTTATTAATTAGCTATTTAGTGCTTTATTCAAACAAAAATCATCAATTTCAAATGGCTTCTAAAGTCTAGAAATGTGTGTTTGTCACATAGAAATTTTACGGGAAACGTCATAGCTTATGCAATGGTACAGAAGTGTTTTCAAAATATTATCATAACTTTGGGCTGTTACAAACATATAACCTATATATATATATGTGCCGGTTGAAAATTAGAACCGTTACATATAATGCTTTTGTAGTGTGTCCAATAAAGAGCCACATCGATTCATAGTTATATGTTTCAGTTGTTAATTATAACCGACACGCACAATGTTTCGTCTCTCGAGGTGTTTCGCGGGCAAATTTTTCCTTGTACACGATCTTTATTATCTATTCCAATCGATCGTTTCCACCATTCACATTTTTCTTCCTCTCCGACCTCTCGATCTCGGCCTCTTCCTACTCAATCCCCAACTACTATGGTCTAATTGCCTTCTTCTCCGCAGTCGCTGCTACCCTCTCTACCCACCTTGCCGCCATGGCCAGCCATGCCATGGTCATCATGGTCTGTCGGCGATAAGGAATCCTGCGAGGAGGAGCTCGCCGGTGAGGAGCCCCATGATGAGGACCCATCACAGAGGAGCCGGCAACCCATGAGGAGCTCGACGCAGAGGAGCCGGCTGACGCCCAAGCGGCGGCGGGCCATCACTGCCTAACCTGTCGTCGGATCCTTTGGTGTGTGGCTCCATCGGTAAGGTATCAGTGGAGGAGTCCTCAGAGGAGGAGGAGAAGGACGACGATGGGGAGGAGCCCACCCCCATGTCGGAGAAGAAGTCAAAGGAGGAGGTGGCGGATGGGCCCAAGGGTCTGATGACGAGGACACCTCCCTCGATAACTGGCCAAACAACCCTAACGACACACTACTAGAGAAGTGGGCTTTACTGCCGGTATATCTGTACTGGTTACCCACGAACCCGTAGTGACGGTGGCATCACTACCGGTTCAACGACTACAAGGGCCACAATGGCCAGAGCAGGCCCGAACCGATAGTAATGCCGAGTATCAGTACCAGTTGGAACCACAAACCGGTAGTGATTTCTGGGGCACTATCACTACCAACCGGTAGTAATTTCTTGTTTCACTATCGGTTTATGGTTCTAGCTAGTAGAGGTTCGCAATATTTAAACAGTCGTCTTCCTCCCTAAGCCCCGCCCATGAACAGATCAGAGGATCGAGCCCGCAGTCTTGGGGTGGTGATTTTACTCTAATCCAAGTGCTTCAAGGTTAGTAACATCATCCTCACTCCATTTGTAGTTAGATGTAGGTGCTTCTTTGCTTTAGATTTGGGAAAATGGTGGTAGTTTTTTTTCCACAATTTTAAACCTAGAGCTCTTATTGAAGGTGGGGATCTAACTCAAATTTAAGAATTCTTTGTTTTAGATGTAGCTAGATGAAGAATTTTGAACCTAGAGCTCTCATTCAAGGTGGAGATCTAGCTCAAATTTAAGAATTTTTTCCATGATGAAGAATTTTGAACTAGAGCTCTTAAAGGTGGGGATCTATCTCAAATTTAAGAATTCTTTGCTTTAGATGTAGTTAGATGAAGAATTTTGAACCTAGAGCTCTCATTGAAGGTAGGAATCTAGCTCAAAGTTAAGAATTTTTTCCATGATTATGAATTTTGAACCTAGAGATCTCATTGAAGATGGGGATCTAGTTCAAATTTAGAAATTTTTTCCATGATGCAACATTTTTAACCTAGAGCTCTCATTAAAAATTAGCTTGCTCTGACCTAATGTGGATAGACCGGTAATGGATGTACAACACGGATCGACGCTCTTAAGGAATTCATTAAGGGCATGCAAGCTTTTATCAGTGCGGCCATTGCATACTAGCCGTTAGGCTTTATACGCTGTCCATGACTAGATTGCAAGAATGAGAATGGGCATTCAAACTCAAGGCAATTTCACAACCATTTGTTCCAAAGAGGTTTTATGCCTAACTATATCTGTTAGGCCAAGCAAGGTGAAGAAAGGATTATACAGGAAGACGATGAAGATGAAGAGAGAGACAACAATAACCCGGATGCTGCCCAATACAGTTCCATTGCAGATACATTGGGGGAGTTTGGTGAAGATGATCTAGATCAGTTGCTGCATGATGGAGAGGAAGACTACACTGATGAAAGACAATTCCAAAAGTTTCAGTGCCTGTTAGAGGACCACAAAACATTGTTATACCCAAACTGTGGGCAGGGCCACATTTTATGTAGTTAAAAAGTTTTTCATGACAATGCAGATGGTGGCGCCACCAAAGTTGCCATCAAACTACCTGCGCACGATAAGAAAGGCTAAAACAAAGATTTTGCAGTCTTGTGCAGAGAATTTGCAGATGCAACCATTTATGGTAGAAACTGGGCTCACTGAATCTCAAATTCTTGGCGAAAGTGAGGTTGTAGTGGCACCTTGTAGATGGCCATTTAAGTTGGACGAACCATTGGTCTGGCCTGATGGGGTGTCCATGCTATCAACCAAAATGCGGCAATTCCATAAATGGTACATGAGGGAGTACGTCGAGGAATGGCAGAAAAATGTTCGCCGCCCAATTCAAGCATCATGATTTTTTTTCGCTGCGACGGCCTCATGTGGATTGATTTCGAGGAAATTTACCAACTATACCAGCGAGACGCCCTCGACATGGTTCTATTGAGTTGCTGGACTCTGTAAGTGTCTTATTTATAATATTCACCGTGTGCATCCTTGTACTATTAAATTGCAAGTCTAACTAATTTCTTTCTATGTAGAATAAAGATACAAAGATGTAGAAAAGAGTCTATTTACAATGTAGGTTTCATCGATCCATTAGTTGTAAACGAAGAAACCGCAAGAGACAAACCAAAAGAAACCGAGAACAACATATTCAACGTTCTCAAGGAACAAAACTACAAAACATATATACTTCTACCCTACAACTTTGGGTACGTGTTTTCGTACCGACTCGTTCTAATCTTTTTTCGTAACATGATGTTAGGACTAATTAGATATGCTGATATATGTATAGGTTTCGCTGGATCCTTGTTATCGAGCTAGATTATAGCAAGATCATTGTTTACGACTCACAAAGGAAACCAAAAAAAAAATTTCAACGCATCATAGACTTGCTACACAGGTAATATTGTTTCTTTCATTATTATTCTAGTAGTATTTCCTTCGATTGAATTGAACTCTAATAATTACTATTCATAATCTAGGGCAGTGCATTCGCACAGTTCCGTGCACAAAATCATGGTGAATTCAAGGAGGCATTTGATGTTAGAACCAACTTTCTAGTACGTATGGAATATTCATGTGCCATAACAATTTTTCATGCCAATAATGCTTTTTAACTTTCCATACCAATAAAGCTTTTTAACTTTTTCCACCGCAGTGTATGAGGCAGGAGCCGGGCAACAATTTATGCGGCTTCTATGTATATGAGTTCATGCACGTTTTCACAAACGAACACGTGGTGAAAAGTGATGCTGAGGTGCGTAAATACTTAATGATGCCTAATTCTCACTTCCTATACAAGTTGAAGGATTGATTAATTTTTTTCACTTTACCTAATGACAGCCCAACAACTTGGAGAAAGGCACACTCCCATCGCACCGAGTCAACACAATCCAAGAACAACTCATAGGCTTCATTGTTGATGAGGTCATATCTGAAGAAGACGATATTCACGAATGTGCATGGAGAGCATGCCCTTCAGTAAAGACTAGTGAACTGACGGGTTCAATTATGGCTACCAAGAGCGATGCACACCAAAGTTGAACTAACTCTTATTATTTATATTGTAAACTTGAGTTCGCTAATGTGTGAATGAAAATCGTAAAGTTGAATTGTAAATTTGAACTAACTCTTGTTATTTGAATTGTAAATTTGAGTTCTGTGGATTTGAAACATATTCTGTGAATGAATTAATTGAATGAGAAATGTGAATCTGATATGTGCTGCAATGTGAATGAGAAATGTGAATTCGATATTATTTAATATGGGTGCTGTTGCTAGACAGGCAACAGTTGCATCACTACTGGTTGGTAACTCCAACCGGAAGTAATACCGCCTCCCACAGGGTGCTCCATTTTTGACACCATCGGTAGTGATGTAGTATCACTACCAGTTGTATGAACCGATAGTGATATCCTTGGGTATCACTCCCGGTTGTCTACTACCGGTTCCAAAACTGGTAGTGAAGCCAGTTTGGAACCGGCAATGTAGGCCTCTTCCGTAGCAGTGACAGCAATGACGTCGATGACTACTTCGACCCTGAGATGGTGAGCGACACCGCCGCCGCCTTCATGAAGATAGCTAGCTAGAGTTGTACAATAAGTAGCTAGTAGTAATAACCTAGCTAGCATTGGTATGGTGTTAGTTAGGCTAGATAAAAAATATTTTAAAATATATGTGTCAGTTCATGCCATAAATCAGCACAAAGAATAGTTTATCTGTGCCGATCCTAAACCGACATAGATTACTGACTATATCTGTGTTTGTTGTTTTGTGACTATTCAAAACTCGACACTGATGACCGTTTAGAACTGGCACCGATGACCTGTTAGGTAGCAGCGGAAGGATATTTCCTACAAGTTTCATCCACCGCGTCGACATTTTGTTCGCACTTGCACGTGCAAAACAGTTGCAATCATGCATAACTTTTCACGCTTGTCATGTCTCACTGGAATATCTATATTCTCCAAAGCTCAACTTGATCGAACATGAGAACAGTATCATAAGACAAGCAGAAAAAATAAAAAAATGTCATCAGGGACAGATCGATAGGGCCGGCCGCATTACATGAGTATGTGACTACACAGTATACAAACACATTCTTGCTAATCAATTTTTCCTTAATCTATTTCTCCAAAAGGATCTCCTCTATTATGGCCATGATTGTACGGACAGTACTGTGAACATCATGCATGCAGCTAATTAAAAATACACCATGTTTTTACTGTTGGCATTCAGTCATCTCGGTCGACAAGTTTTCACTAACCGTGGGAATTAGCATATATACTTTCCATGCTTACGTACATATTAATATGATCGATGATAGATTAATTAGTTGCCGTCGATTCAATAGTGGAACGTTGATAGTAAAATATTAAGATGCAATTGCAAGATTGTCGTCCAATGAAATATCGCATGATTTAATTACACTATATGCGAAAAGGAGTAATTAAATACATCATTGTTGTAATGTGAAAGCATGTGGGCGTGGCTTGTAGAACAGAGAGTCTATGCATGATCAGAAAGTCACAGGTAGAATATTAAAAACTCACGGAAAGGAATAGGAAGGAATGGATGTGTACAAAAAAGATATATGTTCCGTCTCTGCAAAGAACAGCAAAATACCAGTAAAATCGTCTAGATTGATATATATGTATGCATGTTCACAGATCATTTCTTGTGTGGACAAAAATTTACCACATGCATGCATCAACATGCAATGTACGGCCACTACAACCAGCAACAGCCAAGGATTTTGTTTTGATTTGGTTTTAAACCTTTTGTTTTTGAGGGAACAGCCTCCAAGTTGATGAATAGGTTTTTTTATGTCACAACCATATAGTAGTTGAAGGCATGATAATGAACACTAATCTGAGAAAGAGTAAATTACACTGCAGGTCCTTAAAGTTGTCCCATGTTTTCTCTTAGGTCCTAAACTTTCAAAACCAAATATTTAGGTATACAAAGTTGCCTTACTGTTTTGATTAGTTCGAAAGTGGTATAGAGTGGGCAGTTTTGATGACATGGGTTGTCTAGTCAGCATAATATGTGGTCACAAATAGACACATGTCATCATAAATCCATAAAAAAAAAATCTAAGATTCATAAGCTACAAATAATTTTTTAGAATTGTTTTAGGAATTTTCAAAATTTTCTTTACGATTTTTGGGAATTTTTATAGATTTTAGGTTTTTTTTACAAATTTTAGAAAAATTTTAAGTTTTTAACTAATTTTTGGATTTTCAAAAAAGAATTTTAGGTTTTTTAGGAATTTAAGGTTTGTTTTAGAATTTTTATTTGAATTCATTTTTAGTTGATTTAGAATGTCACGTGGCCATTTGCGGCTACGTATTATGCTGACTAGGCAGTCATGTCACCAAGACCGCTCTTTCCATGCCACTTTGGACATAATTTAAGTGGTAACGTAACTTTGTGTGCACAAATATCTGTTTTTAAAAGTTTTAAACCTAAGCAAAAACGCAAGACAATTTTAAGGACCTACGGTGCAATTTACTCTTTGAGAAATTATATATCACTAGCGACTAGAAGCCAAACCAAACATATATATAGCATAAAATAACAACCCCAACAGTGTAAAGTTGTGATCATGGACACCAACATAAACACAAACACCTACCCAGATTCAATTGTTAAACGAAAGCACCGAGCTCGATAAATACACACGAAGTCGCCAACACGCGCCCAACAATAGCCACCAACGACATCACACCACAAGCAAGGAGCATAGTACCTCGCAATTGATGCGATGGGGTTAGGGAGCATGGCCTTCTCGTGGCACTCCGCCTCGACGTCGACCGCCAGGATGGAGTGCTCCGGCAACGAGATGCCGCCCAAGATCGAGTTCACTGCCATGGACTCGTCCTCGGAATTGGGGGCCGACGAGGCAGCGCAATTGCGACTGCCGCCGCGCCCAACATCACGGTTCAAGGGTGTCGTGCCGCAGCCTAACGGGCGCTGGGGTGCGCAGATCTACGAGCGGCACGCGCGAGTCTGGCTCGGCACATTTGCCGACGAGGAGACCGCTGCGCGTGCCTACGACGTGGCCGCAGTCCGCTTCCGTGGCCGCGAAGCCGTCACCAACCACCCGGCGGAGGGCGTGTCCATGGGCGAGGTTGCCTTCCTAGCCGCGCACTCCAAGTCTGAAATCGTCGACATGTTGCGCAAGCATACCTACGCCGACGAGCTTCGGCAGGGCCTGCGTCGGGGGGCGCGCGCGCAGCCCACGCCACCGTGGGCGCGGGAGCCGCTGTTCGAGAAGGTCGTGACGCCAAGCGATGTTGGCAAGCTCAACCGTCTTGTCGTGCCGAAGCAGCACGCGGAGAAGCACTTCCCGCTTAAACGCGCCACCGATGAGGCCACCGGTAAGGGCGTGCTCCTCAACTTCGAGGACGGTGAGGGAAAGGTGTGGCGCTTTCGGTACTCTTACTGGAACAGCAGCCAGAGCTATGTGCTCACCAAAGGATGGAGTCGATTCGT
The DNA here is from genome assembly GCA_036346145.1 of Olyra latifolia. Taxonomy (NCBI): domain Eukaryota; kingdom Viridiplantae; phylum Streptophyta; class Magnoliopsida; order Poales; family Poaceae; genus Olyra; species Olyra latifolia. The sequence goes on along the minus strand of CM070528.1, from coordinate 51,920,655 downwards.
TCGGGAGAAAGGCCTCCGACCGGGCGACACGGTGGCCTTCTCCCGATCGGTGTACGGGCCGGATAAGCAGCTTCTCATCGACTACAAGAAGATGACCGAAAAGAAGGACGATGTGGCCCCTTCGATCGCTGATGAGGCCCGTGTCGTCAAGCTGTTTGGCGTTGACATTGCTGGCTAAAGAGCATGGTGACTTTTTGAAGAGATAACACAGGTGCATCAGCTAGCCTTCTCTTGCCCTAGTGTGAGATTGTATATATAGTATCCTCTTCCCTTTTTCTTAATTACTCGTGTTATCCATCAAATATCGTCAACACTCGGGCGGCGCACGATGATTTGAGTGCGCGCATGCATGCCCGCGGCGTACTCCACCGGCTGGTACAGTCGGTACTCGATCCTCGTGCCATGCCGGCGGGATCACGAGCGCAGGGAAGACGGCGCCAGAAACAAGCCGACACGCGCCGGCGCTGCAGGTTCCCTGGTGTACTGATGGTCACATATATTCGGAGCATCAGCTCGATATATCTATCTTCTGCGCCGTCCATCCATCATCTCGATCGTCACACCTGTGGCAGGGGGGCTGCCGATGCCATTGCCAGCGCCATGCACATCTGATTGATTGATTGATATGAATATGATCCGTCTGCGTATTTACCAGCACAACGCCCTGCGTGCAGCATGCCTGTGCGTGATGATGGCTCGGTTTTCCCGCCCTTGCCTTCATCCTGGCCCATCATCACACTGATCAGAGAGCAGGCACGCAGCCATGTATCCATCGGTGAGCTTGAGCTAGCCATGGCATCCAGCTTGCTCGGTCCAAGAACAAAGACACATAAAAATTGATATTTTACTGATACATAGGGTGGGCTTCGCTATTTGCTATTTTCACACTCTACCCACTCCCTGTGCGTGAAATAGTTATTCTACGTCTCTAAAAATAACTATAAAATACACAAGTACTCCGTAATAACTATAATTTTTATAAAAACTAATTATCGATAGCTAATAATAACTATAATTTTTACGAGAACTAACTATCGATATTTTTTGGGGCATAGATTCTACGCCTAGGCATAGAATAGGAATTATATATAGAGAGAGAAAGAGAGACAGCTGCTGTATCCATGTGCATACATACCAAATTACCAAAATTACCAATACACTAGCACAAACACCTAAGGCACTGTGCGTACGCACTACTCGAATAATTAATTCTAGATCGCTGCATTCCATCAGCTGTGATCAAGGTTCCATTTATCGTTTTTTAGGGAAAAATCGGTCCGGGCCGGTTTGCGATTTGCCGCGGCAAATCGCGATAAATCGCTCAAATTTTGGGATTTGAATTTTGAATCATCAAAGGCTTGCCGAAATCGCAAAAATCGAACGATATGTCGGCAAACCGATCCAAAATCGCGGCAAATCGTTGGAGAAATGCGGCAAATCGCGGCAAACCGAAGAAAACGGCAAATCGACCGGATTTTGCGGCAAATCGAAAGGATTTGGCGGAAAACCGCTTGGCCGGTGGAAAAAAAATGATAAAAAGGTTTATGGTGCAAAAAAAATAGTAAAAATTGTTTTAAAAAATGAAAATGGTAGGACATGACTTTTTTGTAATTATGTAACATTTAAGCAACATTTGAAATTATTAGAAAAATTGCTTTGAAACTTTGTATGGTGCGGAAAAATGGTAAAATTTGATTTAAAATTATGTAAATGGTAGGCACGACTTTTGATGATTACCTTTAGGTAAAATTGAAAATTATGTAAAATGTTAGGCACGACTTGTCGAAATTCGGGCTCGATTTGCTGCCGTTTCCCCTCGATTTGTCGCGAGCTCGTGGTGAGATCTGAGCAAGGAGCAAGGACAGTGGAGGAGCTAGCCGAGGAGAGGACCCGAGGAGGGGAAAGGCAACGGCAATGAATCACGGGACAACAGAGCATGCAATAATGAATCATCTATATAATATAAGTACATGAACAGTACATTTTCCAATTTTTCACGATTTCAATTCAAATTTCCTCGTGATTTCGATGTTATTTTTGATTTTTTTTCACCATTACCTTCATATAGGCTTATAGATTTTTTGAGATTTTTTTGGAATTTTTTTCAACTTTTATATTCAAATCAAAATTTTGAATTTAAATGTCGGTTTGTCGTTGCCGAGTCGGCTCGGCACGTCGAGCGGCAAATCGACGATTTGCCGTGGCAAATGGAACTCTGGCTTTGATCAGTCTAATTAATCACCCCACCTTGATCTCCACAGAAGCAACTTGTATCTGCACGCGGGTATATGCAATTATGCGGTTATGCATCTATCGCTGCATAGCATTCATTCATTCTCGGCACCGCATGGCTAGCTGTTGCCTCATACTCACGGACGAGCAACTGGCTATAGCTAGCAGCTGCATCTGGACGTAATACGTACGCACGCAGCTGTGACAGTACATTTCCTAGCTCCATGATCTGTATTACCCAACGATAGCGACCATGCATGCATGCATTACTCATACTGAAACCTTCACCTTTCCGTGGTGCCCAGCTAGCTGCTAGCTCGTTAGCTGCATGCTGCGCCCATCCTAACTGAAGGACGACAAGCATGCATGTACGAGAGAGAGAGAGACTGAAAGGCAGATGGTAAAAGCCTCCGATCATAATTTGGACAAAAGCCAATAAGCCGTGTGATTGCATGATCGATGATGCAAGGAAAACCATGGGCTACACCAAGCAGAATTCGCTGGGCTGAAATTGTGTCGTGGCCTAGCGAATCGATTGATCAGTTTCAAAAGACCACACGGGGCAACTTGGTACGGGGTCTGATAATATACACGTGATTGCGGCAATTTCCTGGCTAGCTGGGTCTGATAATTGGTTGCCATATCAACAAATGCATAACTGTCTAGCGGTACGACGCTGTCTGCGTTCATGCCTAAACGACAATTACGTTGCCCTAGCTAGCTATATACCCGTCTAGGGTCGCCACGTACGAGTCGTACATCTAGCTAGGCAGCACGTAATGGTGGAGGCTAGGAACTAGACGTTAATTCAGATGCTACCAAGAATAATTATGAAAATACTAATCAGCGCCACCGGCACATGCATAGGTACCAATACCAAAAATCTTAAATTGACGGTGAAAGATGAGCAATAGGGAGATTAATTACTACTTCCTCCGTTTCATAATGGTTGTAATTCTAACATTTAAAATTTTTATCAAAATGGTTGTAGTTCTCACATTCCAATACAACTTTAGAGACAATATGATCTTTGTACCCTTCATCAATGCAGTCATCTATTTAAGCTAATCTGTTCAACTCCCCTTCATTAAATGAGGGTAGACAAGTCATTTTTCATGTCTCCTTATTTTATGTGCATTTAGCTAAAACTACAACCATTGTGAAACGGAGGTAGTACTTCAGTACTCTAGCCACAAATTAATAATTGTCATTTGAAATACGTGATAGCCAATGTTTTGTAACTTGAGCTATTAATATCTATTGTTAATTAAAAATATTGGGTACCTTAAAATCATATAGGTAGGTTTGTCTCCAAAAATACTTTCATAATATTATAATTTTACTTAATTTTATAAATGTATTGCGATAGTAATTAGTGGTTAAAGTTGCATATTAGAGACCGTGTCACCCTTCAATTAAAACATCAGTTATTTATGACGGGAGAAAGACAGATCTCAAACTTAGTTTTTAATTAGATAATGGAAATAACCCAACCACTACATCAATAGAAAAGATGTATATAGCCCCGGTCTCAAACTTAGTATCTCTTAGTTTTGATACTAGCTAGATTGAATTTCATGCTCCGAGTTAACGAAGAAAGGCGGATATATCCTTCTACACACAGATATAGTGAGATATCTCAATTTCACCGAACTGTCATAAGAAATTGAAACCGATAGTATGAATATCTACGCAAGATCAATTTTTTCTTTTCTTTTGGACAGCAGAAATTAATATATGCTTTCTGTGCAGTGGACGGGCGGTAACAAGCGCTTAGGTTAGAGCTTATTTATTAGGTCGGTTAACAGCATGGACGGGCGCTAGCCCTGACTATGCGTGATTTTGTCAGACGATCAAGTGGCCAGAGGCTGTCGCCGCCGTGCCCCCATGCTTCCGATTATGGTGATTCAGACGTTGGTTTGTCCCAACTCCCCGCTGTGCAGTGCAGCACTGCAGCCCATAAAAGTGCCCATGTACGACCCTCCCATCATCAGCCCCCATCGCTTCTTTCACTTCCCTGTGCATGCTTGCGTGTAATTGGACCCATTCCTGAACACTCTCGTCTTGTTATCTGTCTCTAGCTACTCTCTATAGTCTATTCATTCAAGCAAGCTCACCTCGTTAATCAATATGACACGCTTTAAATTCGGTATTTCAAGATTTGCTATCCTAGCGTACCGTTTTTGACTCAGATAGTCCTACGTATTCTAGACATATACTCTGATATGCATGCAAATTAAGTATCATGTTATGAATTTTTCGCTTGATGACCTGCTTGAGCGTGGCTACCTGTATATAGCTAGCTTCTCTCCCCGTAAGCTGGTACGGATGCTAAAATTCATAGAGAAATACTCCTACAATTAAGTAATCAACCCTTTCATTCATGCTTAATTAGATTAGCTCACGGTTAGATTACGGATTATGGTCATTTCTTCAAATCAAACATACCTTTTAACTTCTTAAAGTTGTTTATTAAATATCCTGAAGCCATTTTAAACCAAACGTTTCGGCTTTTTAATCAGAAAGTCATTTTTGAAGCTCTCGAATCCCATCATTCAACAGGCCCAACATAAGATCAATGGCTTGTCAATTCCACGGTGCCTAATAACTCTGATGTAATTTCAAGATATCATGGTCTGGTCTACGGCGTTGCAATTGCACATTTAAAACACTGAGATGTTGTCGGTACCTCAAATTAAGTAACTTGATGACCCTCGTACTACATTGGTCTACGATCAATTCGATCCAATATGCACAAGTGACATCATTCGTGTATATCATTACAATACTTCGTAAAAGTGACAGTAATTATTATAAATCCTTATAAATAAGAAGTAAAGCTACGCAAGGCTAAATAAATAAATACATCATAGTACTTATTGCAGTATAGCGAAAATAATAAAGATAAACTCAAATAAATATCTCATTATCAGCCATAGGCATCTAACTGGGAAGCACGTCCAGCTACCCACCATCTTGAATGAACTCCTCCTCAAATAGTGGTGACGATTCTTCAATTTTTTTTCCTACTGGATGGAATAGGCAGCTCACAAATAGAGTTTGTAAGAATGAGTATAGACGAGTATTCAGTAAATCACACAAAGTGAAATGATGCGTTTCGATCTACCATTTATATGCAAGCTTTGTACAACAAAAATGGCTAATGGTTATTTTGTATAAACAACATTTAACAAAGATGTAGTAGAATAATAGATTCCAAAGCATTATCCATAACGGCGGACACAACTATTCGAATTGTTTATTAACGCTCTGCAAATGTTGCACACCTTTACCCATAAGATACTAATATCTCAACATCTGGACATGAAGGAGACACTCGTAATCTAACAGTTATGGGACTAAACATTAGAATGTGGCCCTCTCGATACCTATTGTGCCACTCAGAGCCAAATATTTTGATCACTGGGACCACGTAGTAGCACAACATCATCGCTTGTACGATGGTCCTCATAAGTAACAAATCTCCCCCCAAATATCCCAACAAATGACCACATTTTCTAAATTATCTTGAGGTGCCACAAGCTAACACTTAGTAGCTTAACTGCCACATGGTTTTTACTATTTTAGCCTAGCAATGCTTTTGCACAATTAAGTCCTTAGAGGAACTAAGGTAAGACTTCTTTCTAAATTTGCCTCATAGCCAGGCCACTTAGACTCCACCTCCACAACAGATCTATTTGCCTTAGTTAAAAACACCATCCAGATTATTAACAAGTTGCAACACATAACAACTTCTACACAAGTGCAACACATGTATATCCATAGGGAGCAACACATGTCTCCCTCACGTAAAAGCAACATATGCCATTACTCTCAATTCCGTATCTCTTTAGTCAAGATTAATTATTCCTCTTAGGTGCATGCATGACTAAGCAGACTAATATCGACTACCAACCCACATATGTCATCATTATCCAATTAAAATGATAATAAACTAGATTACAAAGGAATATCCAGTAATACAATAATTCAAATGGGGTAATAACCAAATTAGAATAACTAAGTTTCCAATAAAATATAATAAACATAGCAATGCATAATTTAAAAACAAAGCAATTTTATTTGTAGATAGGAGCAACATGATCAAGAACTATATGTAACTTGCCCACCTTCCAAAGTAATCGTTTCTACACGTAATATATAGCACATAGCAAATAAAAATCCAAATAGCCAAAAACTATATTCTAAAAAATAAATAAAATTTATAAACAGGTAGATCTCATTTTTATGAATTTTTAGAGACTAGAATGGGTATTTTTGGGCATCTAGATTTAAAAGATATAAATTTTACAATTTTACCCTATTTTTAGAACAATTATAATAATTTTTGGAATTAATTTCCTATTTTTAGAAAATCCCCGCGTTGGACTGACTACTCGGCCCCGCCTATCAGCCTTGCGGCCCACGGCGGATGTAGCCCACGCGCGCGAGCTCACGGTACACCCCGCGTCCACTTGACATGTAGGACCCACGTGTTAGCGACATGGTCCACCACGTACTCGGCTCATCGGACCAATCTAGCCTAAACTGGACTGCTCCCTCTTCGATCTACACTGCTCGATCCAGATCCAACGGCCACAAACGCTTCATGCAACGACACCGCTCGGCGACCAAGCCACATGGCAGCATAACTCCGGTGAGCTCGATCTCACGCTACAATGCACCAAACTCCATGCTCTTGGGCTCTACGGGTTGCTCTCGGCATCGCCAACTCACTGGGACATGCAGCCATCATTGGCGACCCACGGCGACGAAAGGCGGCGGTGCTCCATGGTCTACACAAAACCGGATGCTACGACCCTCCCTAGCTTAAACTAAGCACGGATTCAGAATCTAGGGACTACCAAGAACCTTATCACGACAACGCGTGACTCCGACGACCTCCAACTGCGGTGGCGACGTGTGGTCTCAACGGCGACGACTCTAGGGCGCTTCTTGCGACAAAAGCATGTCACTACGGGGATCGCGACGATGAAACACAGCTTTGGACCAAGAATCGATGGCTAAGACTCACCGTAGACGACGGAATTGCTCGCCGGAGTTTTCGACCCTGAAACCTTCCCCAAGAACTCCACGGCGGCTTCATCTTCCTCGGGTCAAGGCGACAGCGTCTAAGAACGCTAGCGCAGCGGCTCGGGGGTTCAAATAGCCCTAGGAACCCTAAGTTGGCATGGACACCAAAGCCGGGCCCACGGCAGTGCAATGGCCGGCTCCTATTCAGCCATAGAGACGACAACTGCAGTGACGGCGAGATCGAACGGTTCCGGTGCGACCACGTCACTCAAATGGGCGCCCAAGATTCAAGGATACCGGTTTGCTCGAATAAGTGGCATCCGATGGTTGGCAATGTGCACGTGTGCACGGTAACGGTCCCGATTGCGCCACATCGCCCCTCTCGGGAAAAAGAAAAAACTCTTTTCCCCTTTTCTAAAAAATTGAATAATTTCATCTTAGGTTTAAAAAATACCAAAATACTTTGGAAAATTCTGAGAAAATTTCAAAAAAAATCGTATGAAGCATTTAGGACTTAAGAAAAATTTATCAACCACTATTCATTTATATTTTTTGCTAGTTTATTGTTTAAAAACTCTAGATTAATTTGAAAAGGCCTTTTTAATTACTTTTAATTGCAGAAAAATTATAAAATTAATTTATTTCAATCATTTAGTGAAAAATAAAGTATTTTAAACTTATCAAATTTGTAGGATGTTACAGATGTGCGGGCTCGAGTCATTGGGTGGTAGTGTCCCTTCAAGAGAAAAAAAAGCCGTTGATCTTAGTACCAGTACTACCACAGTAGGGCAAGCTTGCAACACATGCATGCCCTTTTGTGATATGAGATATTGAGATGCTAGGTAGGTGTACACATGTTGCCAAATAAAGCACGCATGCATAGTACCTTTACCGGCAATCCTGGAGCAATACGCATTAGCCTTGGATTCTGTACTACAGTTGGAGTTACGTACATCACCGGCCGTCAGCTAATGCTTTTGGATTCTTTCGACGGTGCAGATTGGACTGGTTGGTTGAATGTTCTGCGCCACGAACTGGTGAATGCAAAGCGCGCAGGTAAAAATCACACTGGAGGACGGGCCCACGTGTCATGCCACCTGTAAAAATCATAGGTTGATAAGCTATTTAGCTATTCTGACAGAGATCGACGCGGTGCTTAAAATATAATTTTGACCAACAATTACTAGTGCAACTTATTTATAAAACCCAATAAGGATATAATTTTATGGTAATACTTTTCGACACAAATCTACATGTATGTTTTTTCTATATCAAATATATTTAAATAATTATAGGATTGTCCATTGCATAGTGGCCTATTTTTGTAAAAACAATTTCAGTCGATTTGCTAGACCTTTATATTGAAACCCAACACTCAAGATCTCTCCCACCATCCCAATATAAATAAACCCAACTATCCCAACCTAACCCTAATCTCAAAACTACTCCTTATGCTACCGCCAGACTGCCACTGCCCATGTTGCAGCGCCACCGTCACCGGCACACCACCTCCTCTAGAACTCCTACTTTGTCACAGATCCTAACTCCACTCCAAGCTCCTTCCCTCCTTTTCTTGCGATGTAATCTTCCTCCTGTCCGGCGAGGCCCCCCTACCCCGCCCGCACCTTCCTTCCTCATCTTTGTGCCTCCTCACCAATTTATCGGCCGATTCCGCCCACCATCCTCTGCTAATCCCATGGCCAAGGTAGCGCCACTGCCACGACATCCTATAGGGAGTGGGGGAGAGGGTAGTAAACCTTAGGCTCTAACTTGCTGTTCACTGCCTCATCCATAGTGCAAATTAAAAATCGGCTGAAATAAAAAAAAATCAAAACTGTGCAATAACAAATCCGATAACTACGTGGATATTCATAGCTAAAGTTTTAAAATATTTGATTGTATGCATCTTAAAGGGGGATGTATATGTGATTGATGGAAGTATCTCGCAATGCCATGAAAGCAGTAATCGATATGGTGAGGCCAACTTGCATTGAAAATATGAAATGCAGGCACCCCACAAGTTCAAGCAGGCATTTTTACCTCTATATATGACTCACTGCTGCCGCCCTCGTCTTCCAAAAGTAAAAGGTCATGTTATTAGCTCAGGATGGAAAAGGCCACTTGGGACACAAGTTGTTGGGGCAATTGTTTCACAACGAATCAATTGTAAACGTCGATCGTACGTCAAATGTCACATTGTTTGGATATCTGGCACATCAACAAAATTATGATACTCTCGCCGAGCACTCAATTGTAGGAACTATTATTTATTGATGCAAACTGCTCGTATACCCCAGCTGCACTTGTGCGTCTGTCATGTAGTAGTTCCTGTGCTAACTAACTCTTAAAAAAATAAAGAAAAAGCAGCATGAAAATGTAGCTAGTAGTAAAGTGAGGAGCGCCATGCAACATGAACAATTAATAGACGGTGATGAGAGCTGGGAGAGATGGAGTCATGCTTTTGCAGGGGGATGAACCTTGCCTCCTGTCCATTTCCAGTCCGGTCAGACTCCTCTCCCCACTGCATATGCTTCCACTTGGCCATCTTGCTTGACTAATGTTTAGGTGCACACTCCATGCCTCCATGGAGGAATATACGTACAGCTTGGATAGACATGTTTGAGATTTCAATGGCAGAAGTTAATATCGACCATGTAGTGTGTGTGAATGGAATCTATAGTACCTAGTAAAGCTTTCCTAAAATAGAAGAGAAGAAAACTCACGATCGATCCGAGAGGTCCATAAGGTGCCTGTGATCAACATTTTTTTTAGAATATTAGTAACATTCCAACAAGTTTCTGGCCTCTTTCGGTGTTATTTACTATTTACAATGCAAAATGTTTATGTAGGTGCATAACGAGAGCACCGCCACATCATTAAGTACATATGCAAAAACTCTCATCACCAATGCAAGAAATTCCATACAAATGCTTAAATGGTCTAATTACCTTGTTAGCACTTATACAAGTATATATACATGCAATTTCCAGTGAAAGTAGTTTCTTCTCTCTAAATTTTGAGTCAATTCCTTATTTGCCATTGAGAGTTAGGCCTTTCCCTAATGTGCCATCACGATTTTTGAAATTCCTTATTTGCCATCACCTCTCGAACTTCTTCCCCTCAATGCCACTATCATTAGCTTCGTTAGATTCAGCCATTAGTATGCTCCATTAATGCCCAAAATATTCCTTTCATAATTTCTAGATTTAACACTTTCAAACATTGCATCGCCTACATTTTAAATCCAAAAATGAGTGATTCAATTTTTTGAATTTATGTATCATCATGTTCTACCTGTTGTTCAAATTTCATAATTTTCTTTATCTTATTTTTTCTCTCGGTTTCATGAGATATGGTAGGTACCATTAATTTTAAAATAAAATCTACATCCCAAAATTTTAAAATTGACTTTCAAATTTGAGTATACATAACTTTTTGAATTCATAGAAAAATTTCCTATAATTTGTAAATTTTCTACTCTTTTTAATGATTTTCTACTTTGTAACATATTAATGATTTTTCTACTTTGTAACATATTGAAAGACAAGGGCATAATCATCTTTATGCAGCTCCGTCATGGCTTGACTGGCTAACAATTATATTGAGGGAATGAAGTTTTAGAAGCGATACCAAATAAGAAAATTTATAAATTGTAACGATAAATCAGGGAAAGGTCTAACTCTCGATGGCAAATAAAGATCATTAACTCCTAAATTTTGCGTACCGAGCAAGTATATCGACTGAAGCAACAATTTAAAATATGTGCCCAAAAATCGAGCAGGTATTGAACCAAACTCAATCAACTCTTTCTTCTTGCAAGCACCCAAGTCATCACATGTGGCAGTAATGTGTTTTTTTCTACATAAGCACCTCGATCTCTAGGATCTGCAGTGTATATGGTCTACGAACGCGTACAATTAATGCAAACTTTTTTTGGGGCAAGTGTTTAAAAAAGGATTTTGTCGCCGTATCATATGCATTGAGCACCAATGTATCTCATCTCTAATGTAAGCAAGTCCAGATAAATGCTTAAATGGTTCAATTACCTTGTTAGCATGATCGCCAATGCAAAACAGTTTTCTCTCTCACCAATTGTTGCCTGTCTAGAAATCAAGTACCGACTAAAGCAGTGATTGAAAAAGAACGGTGAGGCACCGAAACAAATTCAAACACCTCTTATTTAATTACTTTGTACAAGCACACAATTAGCCCCACATGGCAAAAAAATGTTTTCTTGCATATCAGCACTTTTCAAGCGCATGCATGTGTTATAATTTGCCATCATGTGGTTAAAAATTTGCTTCATTCAGCGGGCCTCCCTTGCTACTACAAAATGAGTAATATAATATGCACATTTTAAGACGGTTTTTATGTACTTGTTCTAAAATTGTCTCTTGTTATGTGGTGACATAAGGAAAGAGACGGTTTCAAAAGAAGTATCTCATATGTTAGATGTTTTGAAGACGGTTTTAAAAGAAGTGTCTCATATGTTGGATGTTTTGAAGATGGTTTCCAAACAATAAATGTCTCTAATAAGACTAGGGAATAAGAATAATTTTCTTGCTAGGTAGTGAATTTTATGGGTACATATTATGAGACGCTTTTAGTTAAAGAACCGTCTGTTATATTGAACTACTAATTAGACATATGGATATCTAAAACCGACTCTTACGAAGCTATCATATGTGATGTTTGTTTCATATGAAATCATAAAAGACTGTTATTAAAACAAAACTATCATATTTTATTGTGCCATCAAAGACGTCCATTTATTAACTGACTCGTATATGTCATATTTAATTAGATGTGATGGTTCGTTTATTGCCTGAAACAATCTATTTGATCTACTAAATAATTTGTTAATATAAAGGAAGGTAAATAGAGGTATGGGGACAACATGAGAGATTGACACCAATGTCTCCATAAGCAAGCCATTAGTTTAGAAATTTTTTAATTTTTTTATGCAAAATTAAATGAAAATAACTTTAACATGTAAATTATAGCTCTCAACAAGATCTACAACTTTGTAGTTGAAAAATTTTCTATTTGAAGCCATTTAGATGCCTAAAAATTATCGAAAGATTTGAACAACAAGGATACAAAGGCTTGCACATCATATGTAAGACAATAAGTTAATTGAGGTATGTTGGTTAGGTGGGCTAGGTTAGAGTCAAGAGGTCATGGGTTCAAATCTCATATATAGAACATATAATTGTATTTCATTTGATAAATTATCCTGATTGTGTAGAATACATTAGGAGACTATAGTGTAAGTTCGAGGTCAAAGAATATATTTTTAAAATTGTTTGCACCAATTTTTATTTTTTGCACTAATTTTTAGTGTTTCCTGCGGTATGACATATAAGATGGTTCCATATAAAAAAACATCTTATATACTTGTTTATATAAGACGGTTGTAAACCGTCTCATATGAAAGAAGTCTTTTGCGACTGGTGTCAAATAAATCAATTCAAAACCGTCTCAAATAAAAAAATAACCGTCTCATAAATGCTTTCCTGTAGTAGTTTACCCTTCCTCTTTGGCAAACCTCCGTCTTTCTCAAGAACTCTAGCCGTCGCCCCCCGCTCGGCCCCATCACTCTAGCGATCTCGCCAGTGGCAAGAGGGAGGGGACAATGCTTCTCCACCTCCCTCTCTCAAATAAATCTAGCCTATATCTGCTAGCGAGGCTAGATCCGACATGGTCCCGCGTCGCCGACACTTGGTTGCGATCACGTGGATGAGCGTATGGCCCAGGTCAAGATGGTAGTGAATGGAGTTGGTACCAACCTAGCCAGTGGAGGTGTTGGGGTTTCAATCTGCGGACACAATAGCGATGATGAGCTCGTGGTGCCGCTTTGCAGCTGCCGACAATACGACAGCGGTCCGCTGCCATTCAATAGTGTATAACCAGGCCGTTAACCCACAAGATTTAATCTGCTGTATGTGCTTCGGGGCCGGTAATAACGGTCGTGGGATAGTAGTGTGTCATCTCTCCGGCGATCCCTATGATGCAGATGGTGCTCTCGGAGGCACTTCGAGTGTAGAATTAGGAGGTTTTGGGTGTGACCACCTAAATCTGACTAGTATTTATCGGTTAGATAGGTTTATTTGCTGTGTGGAGTATGTGGATGGCCATACTTTCTTGAGTGTGACCTATAGTGGTAGGTCCTGTAATGGCGATGAGAGGCTAGGGTAGTGTTTCTTTCAGCGTTTGCGTTTGCGTTTGTTTATAAGCTCGAAATTTGTTATTTTTATATAAGTCAAACGCTTTGACGTTTGGTAGTCAATTTTGTTGGTCTTACTATTTCTTCTCAAAGCTCTCAAAACCATTTTTTCTATAATTTTTTTATTTCTTTCAGTGACTTATCTGACTTTTTTTTATTACTTTTTGAATCCATCTTTTTATCTCGTAGGCGAGTCTAAAAGCTCCCTAAATCCTAAAAATCAAGGCCATCCAACTCTCGAGGCCACCTCGGGAAATTCTCGAAGTTCGAGATAAGTCAGATTAGATAAGCCCAAAAGAACAGGGCCTTAGTGTGATAATTTATTTATCGTATCATTTTTGGTTTTTGCCTTTTGGGTTGTAATAAGTGAACATTTAGTTTTTGGTTATGTACTTAATGACTATATGTATCCTGATTGGTGTAGAGGTCGGAAGTTATATTTTTGTTATCTAAAGAATATATGTACAGTAATCGTTGCGCCTTTGCTAATTTTGTTCTCCATCTAATACTTCAAATTCGTATTGTTTCAACCCATAAGCACGGTGTTAATCAGAAGGATATTCCCTTCAAGTTTCATTCGCTGCGTCGATATTTTGGACTTTATTTGGTCGCATATGCACGTGCAATTAAAACAGTTGAAATCATGCATAACTTTTCACGCTCGTCATGTCTCACTGGAATATCTACTCTCCAAAGTTCAACTTGAACATGAGAATACATGGAAGGACAACAATATCATAAGACAAGCTGAAAAAAAAGTCATTAGGGACCCAGGTAGGGCCGGCCACACTATATGAGTATGTGACTACACAGTACATACACACACATTCTTGCATGCTAATCAATTCTCTTAGTTTATTTCTCCAAAAGATCTCCTCGATTGTGGCCATAATTGTACGGACAGTGTGAGCATCATGTGCTAGATAAAAAAAATCTCATAAGCTCAACTTGAACATGAGAACACACGAAGGACAGACAAAAGTATAACATAAGACAAGCAGAAAAATAAAAAAATGTCATCAGGGACCCAGATAGAGCCGGCCAATATGAGAACTTATGTGACTACACAGTACACACACGCAATATTCTTGGTAATCAATTTTCCCTTTTATTTCTCCAAAAGGATCTCCTCGATTGTGGCCATGATTACGGACGGTACTGTGAGCATCATGCATGTAGCTAGGTGAAAAATTCCCATGTTTTTTACTGCTGGCATTCAGTCATCTCGGCCGACAGGTTTTCACTAACCGTGGAAGTATATGTACTATTATCACGCTTACCTACATAAGTACTCTCTCTGGTTCACAAAAACTTTAATATTATCATGCTTACCTACATAAGTACTCTCTCCAGTTTACAAAAACTTAAAGTTTTGAACATTGTCATGATCTCCGAAATGCAACCTTGGTCACTAATTACTGCTGCAATTTATTTATAAAGTCTACTAAAATTACAATATTATGGAAGAGATTTTGGGAAGAATCTATACACATGATTTTCATGTGTCCAGTTTAAATAGTTTAAAATATTTTCACAGGTAAAGTTTTAAAACTTTGACTCACATAACTCAAATGTCATGCTTTTTATAACCCTGGGAGAGTATAATATGATAGAGGATAGATTATTAGTTGTGTCTTCGATTGATTAGTGGCACGCTAATCGATAGTAAAAACACAATTGCAAGATTGTCCAATGAATCATCGTATGATTTAACTACACTATTTGCAGGAAAGGAGTAATTAAAATACATCATTGTTGTAATGTCAAAGCATGCATGTACGTGTGGGTGTGGCTTGGTAGAACACAGAGTCCATGCATCATCAGAAAGTCACAGGTAGAATAAAGACTCACGGAAAGGATAGGAGGGAATGGATGTGAAGATATATGTTCGATCCGTCTTTGCAAAGAACAACAAAATAGCAGTAAAATCGTCAAGATTGATATATATATGTATGCATGTTCACGGACCATTTCCTGTGTGGACCAAATGTACTACATGCATGCATCAACATGCAATGTACGGCTAGCACAACCAGCAACAGCCAAGGGTTTTGTTCTGATGGTTTAAAACATTTTTTTTGTGGGAGCAGCAGCCAAGTTGATGAACATATTCTTTGAGGTCACAATCATATACTAGCTGAAGGCATGATAATGAACACTAATTTGAGAAAATATATATTTACTAGTGTAACGTCCCTAAGTTTTGAGCATAAAATTTTTTTCGTGAATTGAAATCTTAGTTGCATACATGAAATATAGAAAAACACTCTAATACTCATGCGTTAAGGTAGTCCCTCTATTTTATAATGCTTCCATGAATATTTAAGTATTAAGACTAGCTTCTATGAGTTAAACGCTCACCTCCAATAAACAGCATTGACTATTTACCAAATTAATAAGAAAAGAAAGACATAATTAGGTAGACAGAGGATTTGTACAGGAGAATTCCTTCTTGTCGCAGATCCATGCTTAGTGTTTTTTTCACTACACATGCATGATATCTATTTCTCTTTTGCCAAGTCTTTATACTACCCTTGACCATTTCCACTACCCTAGTCAAGCTAGATGAACCTAAGTCCAGGGGTGCTATGACTCTTGGGTACCTTGAACCCTAGCCAGAGCTACCTCTGATGTCACATATCGTCGATAAAGCTCATTTCCTCTAATATTATCTGTGTGTGCTCACATGCTCAGACCCGCATTCACGAATGCTCCTCTTAAGTCGTGTCTTTCCCATTAGCATGCCACCATGATCATATTTGAATACTCTCGAGAGCTCATGTGCTCCCACTACTAGAGATATAGGCATTACAAGAGGCACATCACAAGGGGTTCATTGCAAACCCCTTGTGATGGTGCCATCATAAGCGGTTTAAAAGGCTGAGCTAGAATAAGACTTTTACAAGGGGTTCGTGTCTCGAACCAAGCGGTTCGGGACACGAACCCCTTGTAAAGGCTACAAGCTTTACAAGGGGTTCGGGACACGAACCTTCTACAAGCGGTTCGGGACACGAACCCCTTGTAAAGCCACTCTTTACAAGGGGTTCGTGTCCCGAACAGATTGTAAAAGTCCAGTTTTTGAAATGCTAAAAGGAAAGCTTGCCTTATCTCATCAGAGAGCACGCGTGGGATGAGTTGGCTAGCAGGGTGAGGCGTGGGTCACGAGAAAGGTGAGGTCCTGGGTTCGAATCCCACTCATCCCAAAAAATTATTTCTCTTTTTAACCGGTACCGCTAGGTACTACAAGCGGGTATAAAACCGCTTGTGATGCCCCGGAAAGCATCGCAGCATCACAAGCGATTGCTTACAAGCGGTTTCAAAACCGCTTGTAAAAGTGGTTTGGAACCGTTTGTAAAAGCCAATTCGCTAGTAGTGTCCATTATTAGACCAGCTTGTTGGGTTTTATGCCCAACAGTAATCATGGGCGACATACGATGTGGGCTCAATGTTGACAGGCCACGCATGACGTGGGCTTTATGGGCCACGTAGGACGTGGGTCGTAGAACTTGTTGGGCCTCCTAGTGTAGGGGCCCATTGAGGGCTATATAGAGGGAGGCGGTGGAGGCTCGAGTGTGAGACCAGTTTTTAAGTTTTTCTCCTCCACCGAATCTTAGCCGTCATCTCCTAGGTCACACGCGTCGGCGCTAGCATGCCGTGTGTGGACGGATTCCGCTCCTCGTATGTGTGGACTACGTAGAGGCGCTGCGATTGTGGCCATTGATCAGGGCAATTGCAAGGAGGTAGGACCGATTACTTCCGTACGACTACGCGCAGATCGTTGAACCGGCTTCATCGACTCTTTTTTCGCTGCACTATGCGTCAAACGGTAATGATCTATGATCGATTACTTGCATGTTGTCCTAGGTTTTCTGGTAGAAGTTGATTCATGTTAGCGTAGCAATACCCGCGTTCCCCTACACACCTTAGATAATTTTTTGTACTAATCAAATACAATAAATCAAATAAATAGAATATTCATATTTTTTTTTTCTGAACTCAAGGATATTTTACCATATTTTCTGATAATTAAATTATTTGTGGCCACTAAAAGCATAAGAAAATGATTAAAATTACATAAAATAAATAAATGTTAAATACCAAGACAAATCTGATCCTCATATTTTTTTGAACACATTGATATTTGTCTTTTATTTTTCTGAGCTACCAATGATTTCCTAGCAATTAATTTGATTTTCTGTACAATAGGAAAAGGTTTTTCTTTAATTAAATTGGAACTGCCGTTTTAGGAAGATTCAGTGTTGGGCGCTCTTTTTTTTGGGAAAGGCGCCATCAACGTCACCCTAAGAGCATCCACACCAGAAACCTTATCTCCACTACTCTAAAACACTATTCACCACAACTCTATCCATCCCCCTAAAATTCCTTCACACTTTACACTATACCCTAAAGATTCCTTCACTCCACCAGAAATCCTATCCTCGCCAAGTAAATGCTACAGTGTTTATAGGGTTTCTACTACAGATGCTCTAATTGGCTGCATTTCTCGGTCTGCCAGCCGCGCTTGCACGCGCATGTGCCCACATGGTCGACGAGGAGGCAGCAAGCCATGCAACACCTATACATCTTCCACCCCATCCTGGCATTCTGTTCTCGTCGGGGGATCACTGCTGTTGAACCATCGCCGAGCTTAGGGAAGAAAGCCGCTCAGGCTCAACCTTAAACTCGCATTCAGCCTTCACCCTACTTCTCCCTCTCGCCATCATTGCTGTCCACTGGACTTCCCGGAACCGTTGCTGTCGGCGTCGCCAAAACCTCGCCGGTAAGCCTCTGTTGGAACTCCAGCATCGATTGTAGCTTTCCAAGGTCACAACAACACTGCCGCGTGTGCACGAGCAGCACGCGTACGCGCCTCGTCTCTCTTTCGTCTCCTCGCGCACAATCTCACGATCAATTTACCAGCCACGAACGACAATAGAAGCATATGCATTGCTGTCTTGGCTCCCACACACGTACATGCATGCACCGTACATGCACACACACGCACACGGAGCACATGCACGGAGAAGCTCCTGCTCACGTTGGCATGCATGCAAAACAAAGCTCTGACTAGATAACTTCCGCGCTTACACTACCACTCAACTCAGGATAGATGTTAGAAATATATTTAAAAATATAATGCACACATATGGCTTCTGCGGGACTCGAACCCGAGATCTCGTGACTCCTTACTCACCCTTCTAACCAACTCACCCACCCACACGTTCTGATATAACTAGGATATGCATTCCTTTTAAAGATTCCTTAGATGAGGCTTTAGTCCCGGTTAAGTAACACCTAACCGACTAAACTTTACTTCGATCTGGTTGGTAATACCAACCGGATCGATGAGCTTCCATGCTAGCTGGGCTGTACTAGCTCGCAAGGAGGAGATCAATCCGGTTGGTATTACCAACCGACTAATGTGAGCAACGAACCGGGATTGAAGCCTTGGAACTACGAACCGGGACTGATGCTACTATTAATACCGGTTCGTATTTTACCGGGACTGATAAGCCGGTATGGAAGGTTGTTTCTCTAGTAGTGTTAACTCAAGAACTAATCTCGCCGGAGTTCTTGATCTAATTGCTGAATCCAACAAGATGATTCAGGTGGTGCTCAACTATCGCACCTTTTCTTTGAACCCTGGCCCTTTATTTATACTAGCAGATTATATGAACCCGACTACGACTCCTACACTTATAAAAATAAACTTTATCTCTAAAATAACTCCAATTTGTAGACGAACTTGATTATATCCTAATACGAAACGAATTCTCCTATCCTTATCAAGATTATATCTAACAATCTCCCCCTTAATCTTGATTCTCTAACTTGTTGAAGCAGTCGGACACAACTACGACATGCTCAACTCCACACGAGACATGAGACGGCAACACAACTATTTAACACCCCACTGCTCCTTGATTTCGACTTCAGGACAGCGACACAGCTACTCAACGCCCTGGTCACAACTCATCGAAACCAACTCACCTGGCTCAACTTCAAGATGGCGTCACACCTCCTCAACATCTTGGACACAACTCGTTGAAGCCAACTTTTCCTGACTTCAGGATGGCGTCACAACTTCTCAACATCCTGGACTCAGCTCGTCGAGTCCCTTACTTTTTCATAGAATTGCGGGCTCATCTTCGGCACAAGCGAATAATGCCTGCTCTCCTTCCCTGTCGGTGACACAACTTACCACACAGCACCGAAGACGCACGATCGATGTTGTTCTACCTTAGCAGCCCATCCACTCCACGCCAGTGGGCAGCACGGCGAGGTCGCCGCCTTGAGCGCATGTATCTGCGAACCTCTCGACGGTAAGCTCCATCTAGTCCATGTTGTTGGGGGAAGAGCTCAGCCACCTGGCCATGGCGTCCGGCGTCACCCTCAGCCTTGCAACGTCCCATGACAAACGTGCCTACCAGTCACATGTGTCTGACGTGTCTGTTGTCAGCATGTAAAACCCTCCTGGCCTCTTTTGCCACTCCGCGGTGACGAACGTGCCCACCTGGCATATGAGTCCAGTTCACCGCGGCGCAGTGACGACACTCGTCTTCACAACACCGCTCTGATACCAATTGTTGCAGCTCCAGGATCGATTGTAGCTTTCCAAGGTCACAGCAACGCTGCCGTGTGTGCACGAGCAGCACACGTACGTGCCTCGTCTCTCTTCCGTCTCCTCGCGCACAACCTCACGATCAATTCACCAACCACGAACAGCAATAGAAGCATGCATTGTTGCCTTGGCTCCCACACACGTACATGCACACACATGCACACGGAGCACACGCACGGAGAAGCTCCTACTCACGTTGGCATGCATGCAAACAAAGCTCTGACTAGATAACTTCCGCGCTTAACTCAAGAACTAATCTCGCCGCAGTTCTTGATCTAATTTCTGAATCCAACCAGATGATTCAAGTGGTGCTCAACTATCGCACCTTTTCTCTGGCCCTTGACTCTTTATTTATACTAGTAGATTATATGAAACCGGCTAGGACTCTTACACGTATAAAAGTAAACTTTATCTCTAAAATAACTCCAATTGGTAGACTAACTTGATTCTATCCTGATACAAAACGAACTCTCATATCCTTATCAAGATTATACCTGACAGCCTCCACCACCATGTCCCCATTTTTGGCTGTCACCGCGAGAATCCAAAATTCGTTGTAATTAATTGCTCTAGCTCCGAGTTCATGCTCCCCTAAGACTCCATAGAGCACGTAGAAACTTTCTACGGCCCTAACCCGAGCTAAATTCGCCGGCCGCCATGGTTGCCATGAGCTCCGCTGCTCGAAGCTTCGGCCTCCACGTCGACAGCTCAACCTGTCACTAATTAACCCAAATAGAGACCACCGCTCGCACCGACATGTCCCATAAATGCTCTCAGTATCATGCATTTGTGCCCTAGACCACCGTAGAGCCGTCACGGCCGCTGCTGCCATTGCTCAAGCTTTGCACACACGACCAGACTTTCACGGCCACACCCGAGCCTATGCATGTACCTGTACGTGCTCCTGTACACCCAAGCAATCCTCTGGCAGTACTAAATTGGCCGGAGAAGCCCTGTGGCGCCTACGCCCAAACTGCTCTACTAGAGAGCTACGACGAGCAATTGCCGGTGAGGCCGCCGTCCCCGAGCCATGCCATTGCCCCTGCTAGCTTCCCCTGGCCATAGCGATCGCAGCCATGCCATGCTATCTCCAAGAGAGCCACCGCATCACCAGATCCTTGTTGTGTCGCTGCCTCCCGAGTTATCAACGCGCCTGACGATGCACTCGAGGAACACGTCCTGCTTGGTGATCCCAGGAACCCAAAGAGCCCAAGAAAACCACCAGAGATGCACCACGTTGTGTGGAATCCGTCGCCGAAGGATCACGGGAGAAGGAAAATAGAGGAAGAAGACGGAGCTGCAGTGAACCGGTCCGCTTTTCCTATTTAGAGCCAGTTCACACTTTTTAGACCGGTTTTATGAACAGTGTCCAAATAGAAAATATTTATAATAATAATGTACACTTAAATATGAATTCTAATAAAATATTAAAAAGAAACGAAATAATTGAGATATAAAATCTTAATAACAAATTTAAGTATGCATGATAGGATATTTTAAGATATATAGAAAATTAATAAAATGCATTTTCCAAAAGGCCACAAAACCATATGTTTACCTATATTATATTTTTATTTAAAGATACCTATACATTAAAAGATTTAGTATTTTGCTATAAAATTTGACATATAGGAATTAATGAGGTATGTATATTCTTGAATTTCCTAAAATCCAAAATCTGCTAATTATTTATAAAATTGTATTTTAGCAAATAAAAAGGGAGTTTAATATAGGGGATTAATATTTTTATTGTATAAAAGGGACATGCTCGTATTTATTTGAATGTTTTGCATGATTTGAAATAGAAGTAAGAGAAGAGAAGAGATCATCAAGGAAAACAGTCAAGACAAAAGGAGCCAGAGTTTCAGGAAAAGACATTGAAGCGGAAGGAGAAGGATTAGAAGAGCTGCATGGAGGATCAAGAAATCAGGACGAGCCAGGAAGAACCGACACCAAAACAACATCTGAGGAATCATGACCAAAAAGGCAAGTCATGTTGTTCCCATTCACTAGCATGATAGGCATTGATCTGCATCTAATATGACTGGTTTATAAATGGTACAACCCCACATAAACCATGACGATCCTATAAGTTAATTAGAGCCATATTCACCTTGACAAGGTAAGTGATGATATTAAAATATCAACTAAGATTAATTCTAGGAAAATTAATTAAAGTTAATCAAGAATAAATAATTGGTTACAACTAGAAGAGCTTAGACTTATCCTTGCAAATGCATGTTAGAGGGTGGTATACTCTATTGAATATGGGGCTGTGATTATCTGTGTTTATGACCATTCGCAAATGCATGTGTCCAGCTATTATGAGATATGATGAGAGTTCCCATGTGAGAAACAATATTGTGAAATTGATGAAAAATGTCTATATATGATATGGGACTTTGTTGTGAAGTTCTTGCCCGAAGCGTATTTGATACCACTCTTTTGTCAATGTAACTTAACATAATTACGCCCACGCATTCGACCGAGAAATCGAAATTGGATGTGCCCTACACCATTATTACGAGGCTTCCATAGGAGGTGTGGAGTGCAGTCGCTGAGCGGTCCCATCGAGGCAGTTAGTGAGTTGGAATGAATAGTAAATTTCCTTTCGGGCACTGCGGCTAATAAGCTTGGCTGAATGAGAAAGCTCTGTAGTGATGGAGAGACCTCTTATCTATTGGGCAGAAACTAGTGTGATGGCGTGGTATCATGTTCTCGGTGTCTCAACCACATGCAAGTTGTAAGCATCGTATGGGTAAAGTTAGACAGGTTCTACAGAACTAAAACAAACAAATTATCATTGGACCATGTTTCGGGTATACGAAGCTGTGTTAATGGATGATCTCAGATATCGGGGCTTAAGTAAATTTTCCCTCTTACCTTGATTGTTTATCTTTCTATCAGCGTTATTTATAATCCTGTCGCGTGTTACTTTTCTGCCGTGATTTACATTTCTGTCACTTATAGGTTAAGGGTACACTTAATATGGAACTAAAATGCAGAATTAGGACATGAAGAAACTAGTAGTCAAATAGGTGGGTAACTTCTAAGTTAAACTGTGTCAAAAAAAAACTTCTAAGTTAAACAATTAGCATTTCCTTTGGTAAAATTCAGTGCATGTTAGTTGATTGTGAATTTCACATTTGGCTTGCGAGTATTTGCATACTCACACCTTTTTTAGTGGGCTTCCCATTCCAACGGCCAATCCTAGGTCAAGACCTCTCAGCAGAAGATCCTCAGGAGAAAAGGGATTATATGGAAGAAGGATGCGATACCTAGGTCATTCCTACGTTTAGGCTTTCTGTGGTAGTAGGTTGAACCTTTTGGTTGTAATATAATCATATAAATACGAAGTCTGTAAGACAGTATGTAAAATTCGGCCAGCATGCCCTAATTTTTCTATAAACGTGCCTTTGTTATGTAACTTAAAGTTGCAGGATGATACTATATCCGAGCACAACTGAATCCTTGATAGTTGTGCTAGGTGGAACGTCGACATTTTAAGTCACAGATGCATTCCCCACAACTAGCAGCTAGAAGACAAACCAAACATATATAACATAGAATAACAGCCTCAACAATGTAAAGTTGCGAGCATGGACACCAACATAAACACAAGCACACAACCATATACAATTGTTTAACAAAAGCACTTAGCTCGATAAATACACACCAAGTCGCCAACACGCGCCCATCAGCCCTAGTATCTACGGATTCCTCTCGGCATTGTCAACTCACTGGGACCATTTTCCACCATCGGCGATCACTAACGGTGAGCTGAGACGGCCCAAGGCAGCGGCACTCCACGATCTACGCACAATCGGACGCTACGGCCATCCCCAACCTATACTAAGCACAAATTTGGGATCTAGGGACTACCAGGAACCTTACCATGACAATGCATGACTCTGAGGACCTCCGGCTAGCTCTGGTGACCTCCAACTTCCCGGGCGACCCGTGGTCTCAACGGTGGCTAATCTTCGGCCCTCCAGGCAACAAAAGCATGTCACGATTAGGTTCACGACACTGAGGCATGCCTCTAGGCAAAGAATCACAGGCTAAGTCTCACCATAATCGATGGAATTGCTCGCTGGAGCTCTCGGCACCAATTCCTCACCTTCTCTCTCCTCAGCGACTCCATCCACCTCGGTTCAAGGCAACGGCGGTTACAGGATCAGGAAAACCTAGCACAATGCCTCATGGTATTTAAATAACCCCAAAACCCTAGGTTAGCACGGTTACCAAGGCCTAGCCCGTGGCAACGCAACGACCGGCCCCAAATCGGCCGTGGATACGACGACTGCGATGGCGGCAAGATCTAATGGCTCTGGTGCAGCTACGTCACGCGAACAAGCGCCAGAGATCCAAGGATACCGGTTCGCTCGAATAAGTGGCATCTGACGGCTGCCAATGCCCACGTGTGCACGGCAATGGTTCAGATTTAGCCATATTCCCCTCTCCGGAAAAAGAAAAAGAAAACCCTTTTCTCTTTTTTCAGACAAGTTGATTAATATTTTCTTAGGTTTAAAATATCAAAACATTTTAGAATAACTTGAGACAAATCTCAAAAATCCCCTGAAGCATTTGGAACACAATAAAATTTTACCAAGCACTTTTCATTTATATTTATTCTCATAAAATTGTTTTAGTGCTCTAGGTTTATTGAAAATTGCTCTTTTAATTATTTTTAATTGCTAAAAAAATATAAAACCAATTTTCCTTAAATTATCTAAGGTAAACAAAGTAATTTGAACTCACAAATTTTTAGGATGTTACAATGGCCTTCTCGTGGCACTCTGTTTGAACGTCGACCGCACTGATGGAGTGCTCCGACAACGAGACGCCGCCCAAGATCGAGTTCACTACCATGGACTTGTTCTCAGAATTACGGTTGATGAGGCAGTGGAGTTGTAGCTGCCACCGTGCCCAACATCATGGTGCAAGGGCGTCATGCCGAAGCGAAACAGGCACTGGGACGTGCAAATCTACGAGCAGCACGTGCGGCTGTGGCTCGGCACATTCTCCGACGATGAGACCGCCGCTCATGCCTACGACGTTGCCGCTGTCTGTTTCTGTGGCCCGTGAAGCCATCACCAACCACCAGACAGAGGTCGTGTCCAGGGACAACGTCGCATTCCTTGCCATACACTTTGTCTGAAATCGTTGACATGTTGCGCAAGCACACCTGCATCGACGAGATTCAGTAGGGTCTGCACCGAGGTGCACACGTGCAGCCCACACCGCCATGTGCATGGGGGCCACTGTTAGAAGGTTGTGATGCTGAGCGACGTTGGCAAGCTTGATCGCCTAGTTGTGCTGAAGCAGCATGCGAAGAAGCACTTCCTGGCTTCCCGCTGAAGCGTGCAGCCAATGCGGCCACCGACAAGGGCGTGCCCCTCAACTTCGAGGACGGTGAGGGAAAGGTGTGGCGTTTTTGGTACTCTTACTGGAACAACAGCCAGAGCTACATGCTCACTAAGGGATGGATCCGATTCGTCTAGAGAAAAGCCTCCGACCGGGAAACACGGTGGCCTTCTCCTAGTCGACGTATGGGCCGAACAAGCAGCTGCTCATCGACTACAAGAAGATGACCGAAAAGAATGACAAGCAGCCACTTCAATCACCGATGAGTCCCGTGTCGTCATGCTGTTCGGCATTGACATTGCTGGCTGTAGAGCATGGTGAGTTCCTGAAGAGATAGCACATGTGCATCAGCTAGCCTTCTTCTGCCCTAGTGTGAGATTGCATACATAGTATTTGCTTCGCTTCTTCTTAAATACTTGTGTTATCCATCTGTATGATCGTCAACACTCCGGTAATGCTCATATTGGTGTAGGCGGACCTCATTCGGAAATTGGTGTTCATTGTTCTATCATGTGTCAAGGCTCTCTAGTTCAACACTTCTTTTAGCTCTTCGACCAATGGGCTCATGAATAGATCCAGGTGTTCTCTTTGGTTTCTTGGATCGGACACGATAAGAGAAAGGAATATGAACTCCTCTTTCATAAGAACAGAAGGAGTAAGATTCAAATGGATACTGAATATCAGCCAACAAGAGAACGATTGCACGTTCATATTGAAAGAAGTGAATTCATCTGTTGTCGCAGATGCCAGACGTATGTTTCTTGGATCCGCGGCGAAGCCCGGATGTTTCTAATCGAAGTGCTTCCAAGCTTCCCCATCAGACGGGTGAACCATAACATCAGCCTTCACCCATTTTCCTTCTTTGTGCCACCTCATTTGTCGCGATGTTTCCTCTGTCAAGAAACACCGTTGCAGGCATTACGTCACCGGAAAGTACCGCAAATCTTTCCTCACCACAGTCGATTGCCTCTTGTTACCATTAGCATCGCCCGTCTCGACATATCTCGACTCTCCACAGTGATCGCACCATGCCTTCTTATGTTTATCCTCGTAATACATCATGCAATGATTCGGGCAGTACTCTATCTTCTCATATGGCATTCCTAGGTCGCTGATAAGTTTTCTCGATTGTTGATAAGTTTTCTCGATTCATACCAGTCCAGTAGCATCTTGTGGCCTTCAAGAAGAGTGGGGCACTACAATGCCAATAGCTCATTGAAACAATTGATGGAAAAGTTATACTTACACTTCAAAGCTATCATATGTGTTGGGTCATAATGGTTCTACAGCGCAACGGCTTCTGAGTGGACGACAAAAGGCTCATGAATTTAGACACGGTTGTGGGTGACTCCTAGATGTCAAAATGATGGCCAAAGTCTTCCATCATATCCTGCATACTGTCAACTTCATCGAAACCCTCGGTGGGTTCAAGAGGCGCAACCCTAGCACTCTCACAGTGATAGGCCCATCGATGATTTGTGGACTTGAACCCATTCTTGCACAGGTGTCGCTCCATCTCAGACCGTGATCTCTTTCCACAGTTGCAACACTCGACACAAGGGCATTGCACATCGGTCGTGTTAGGGTTCAGCGCCGCCTAGAAAGCACTGCGCACGAATTCACCAGCCTTCTGGTACCATTCATATGAGTGTTGTCCATTCTACCGCCAGCCATCGTACATTCACCTTCTATCTTCCGTCATTCCTCTTGGACGGCTTTTGCTATATGCCGATACACGTCAGGAGTTTCAAAGGTAGAAGGCTTGGGGAGGCTTCTAAACCCACCCACGAATGCCCGCTTGAGTACGACCGTTGTGATAACGGTGGGTCAGAGATAAAATTTCGGCAGCATAACTCTAAGGTTCCCCTAGTGCAACGGTGGCCAGGGTGCCGTTTCCAGCACCCCAGCATAAGTGTTATGCACCGAAGAACCATAGGGTGATGCATCGTCGATGAAAGTTCAATCAATACTGCTACTATTGAACTCATCAAGAAATTTAATCTAGAGATAATGACATATCCGTGACCATACCTATTGGAGTGATACAGTGGTATGCTTGAGATCACCAAGCAAGTCAAAATGCTATTTTCGTTGGGCCATTATTTTTTCGAGGTGACATGTGATGTTATTCCACTGCATATGATTTTTTGTCATCTATTGGTAGGAGGGCCATGGTTTAGGGAGCAAGGTGTGATTATACAGAATGAAAATTGGTGTTACTATAGCTATGCTTTTAAGGGGAAAGATACATGACTTGGTTTTGTTTCGATGCACATGCTACTTCTTGAATATTACCATCAGACCAAATTGCTATGAACAAAAGAACAAGAAGACCTGAAGCATGAGAAGTTACCCACAAGCACCACAACACTGCGACCAATGAAGGTATATTAGTGATGGCCATAAAGTAGGAAGGAAGTGACCAACCTGTGGCCAACGCCAGGTCAAGCTAGCTAAATCGGGGAAGTGACCAATACATGGTCATGCCAATGACCAATAGATGATTGATATAAAATAAGCTTATATCTATCCTTGCAAGCACTTGGATGGGGACCACAACTAGTCCGAAGCTCAAGATGGTTGTGTAGAATAATCCAAAACTGATCAAGGATGGTCTCGCTTGAAGAGCTGTAGCGGATGATACAACCACATAGACCATAAAAATATCTACATGTCAACAAGTTGTAGTATGATTTTTAAATCATTTTTATCCTTGTTATTAGGAGATAGGTTAGGGTTGGTTAGGATAAAATCATGGATTAACTTTTTAAGTTAAGTTTAGAGACAAACAATTTTCTTTGTTTGGGTGAATAGTACTATTCACCCACCCCTTCTTTGCTACATATAGGACTGGTTTTCATTGTTTTAGGAAGGCTTTTGATTGTAGATGCCACATTGGTGTGTTTGTGATTTGGGAGAAAGACTCTCCTATCTAGAGTTTAAGAGTTTTTTTGCAAATGGAGAATGTGTTCTTGAGTTGTGGATCGAACCTACATGGTTCTTCTTTGTCGATTCGTGATTTGTGATCATCATACTCATTCACAGTTCAAGAAGACTTTATCGACTCCTTTTGAGACATTGTATTAGATCTTATCATCTACTATGACAACAAGGGTGACATCTACATTGAGCAAAGTACCATGAAAGATCAGGCCATCCCTATGTGCCAGCTAACTCTCTAGTTGGTCTGCATCATAAGATGTTACCAAATTGTCGTGCATTCATACACAAAATTTGTTCAAATGTTTAGAAACACTAATGTTTTGTATAGTTTCATTTAAAATCTTTAATCATCCCTTGGACCATATATAGTATATGATAAACTGTAAATATAGCATTTGAGTTTCAAATAAGCGTTCTATACTCTCAACACAATATAATATTCTCCTCACAAGAGATTCTCACCAAAAACTCCTTTTTTCTTCTATAATTCCTTCACCAAGTTTCCAAATGTTGTTGTGTCGCCATTCTTATTTGCTTCAGTTGTGCACCACCGCTAACACCGCACACATACTAATTCCCTTTGTTCCTAGCTTCTTCTCCTCTCTATAGTATTGTTTCCAACCTGAGTTGAAGGTTCCTCTCACTATAGCCTCACCATCATGATGGTCAATGGGCTTCTTCCTCAGTTTGCCACCCATGAGAGCTACGCCTCCTCAATTATCTCCACCACTATTAAACTTACCATATCCCCCATAATCTAAATTCTTTAATGTCACCCCTAACACTCCTCCGCTGGTAGCCACAATGACAATGGAGCCATAATAGCCCTTCTTTCCTATGCTTGTATAACATCTAGGGAAAATAATTTTGCTGATTATTGATCTTATTAGCGGGGTCCAATAAAAAAGTTAAAACAATCTGGTACATTCAAATTTTAAATTGTGGATAAAATGTCGTTAATAGACTGAAATTTTGGTGTTATCAATTATTTTAGGAATTTTGAACAATACAAAATTTGTAAATTCAAAGTTTGATGCAAAATTTTTCATCCAACAAAATCGATAAATGCCATCAATTATATTGCTACCCTCCAATCGATAATTTTTTTGTATTATATTTTCTCCTTGGTCAGACAACTTTGTTAGAATTCTGTTAAAAGCAACAATGAATAACAAAAACTGCCTCAACTTTTGCTTGAACCTTATGTGAAGTGTAAGTATATGCATAACATGATGCAGAGTGAAACTACATACAGCTTACATACAAAGTGAAATATACTTGTCTTGTTCTTAAAAAATGGAGCAATTATGAAACCCCAAACGTACCAAGACCAAGAAGATTTTTTTTGGCAATAAATACTATATAAAGGAACAGTATTTATGACCTTTCCTAGGGTTTTCCCATATAAATATGCAATCTTCACGCATCAAATTATGCAAAGGATGCAAACATACACAATTCAATGAAAACGCTAAAATAATAAAACTACACTATGAAATAATACAATATCTATATTGATCCTCATAATATTAGTTAATAATAGATGCAAGCACAACACTCATTTAGATGAACCCACCACTACTACAGAACAGTTTATAGTGGACACCCTAAAACAAATAGTTTAATTTAAATTTTTTCCATTAATCCGCAAAGAATTCTAGGCATTTTTCATACTCGAGACGTCCACGATAGTAGTGGCAATGAGAATCGTCTATGATATATCGCTATCACAGATGTCTTGCGACGAAAACCATCTGGGATAAATAACATATACCACATTAGTCCAACCATTTGTGGTAGTGCAAATCACAGATAGCTTGTTAATTGATTGAATCTTCATGATAGATACACATAACAAATGGTGTGTGCATGAAACGTCTGTGATACTTCCCGATGAGATGACTTCACTATTAGTTTGATCGTTTGATGCATTTTTTAAGCATGGATTGATCACTCATGACACCTCGACACCCTCAACTTTGGCGACACTTGGAATACCTGAAGCGCCTATATATTGCATTGTTTTCTCTGATCTGACACTAGCGCACCACCATATTCTCGATCTTGCACCATTACTTCTCACCATGCTTCTTCTTCGCCATCCTCCATTAACACT
This sequence comes from Olyra latifolia, assembly GCA_036346145.1. Classification (NCBI taxonomy): domain Eukaryota; kingdom Viridiplantae; phylum Streptophyta; class Magnoliopsida; order Poales; family Poaceae; genus Olyra; species Olyra latifolia. Next base: position 51,890,115 of record CM070528.1, on the reverse strand, counting down.
CCCCGCCTTCACCTCATCAAGCTCCTCTGCCTCCACCACGCAGTTTACTATGAAAAGGGCCACATGACATAGACTTGTGCTACACTCATCTCTCCCAGTCCTCCGAGCTAAGGCGTAGCCCACCTCCTCACCCCAACATGCTAGTGGATGGCATCACCTAGCTCCCAGCTATCACCTGCTAGCTTCACCTCCACACCGTGACCACCTATGGGCACAACCACCCACCAACATCACACCGTGCCCTGCTTGCCACCGCCATCTAGTGTCACCTCACGGTCACCACTGCTATCCTGAGTGATTGTAATCTTTGACAAGGAGTCATTATCGCGTCGAATGATCCCGATCAGGCCACCGATGGGGAGACGGGGGAACTCCAACGACCTATGGGATGAGGGTGACAACTTGGGTGATGATGAAGACCAGTTAGCTATATAGTATATATTAAGCTACTTTTGTGTATGTATTTATATGTATTATGCTACTTTTGTGTGTGTGTATGTAGTATGATCCAACCATTAAGTAGGCAAGGTAGTTGGTGATGATGATTACTATCTATATTTAATATTTTGCTCGTAATCTAACTAGCTAGCTATCTAAATTTAGGCTGCTTATTAGGCAAGATAGTTCGAAAGGGAGTGACTGAACGGATATATCCCATAGTCTATAAGAGTAAAAGATGCGTTTAGAGGTATTGTATGTAGTCCCCAGCCCTTCAGCACATATATTTTTACGGAAGATTGTTGTGATTGGTTAACACATGAATCCGAGCTAGATGTTGTTACGCCGGATGCATGTGAAGAAGTTTGCTTTGATTAGTGACTAGAGACCACCATAGCTTCATTCTTAACATGGAAGCACTGAATACCTCATTTGGGTGTCAAAACCACAAAATATCCTGTTGGCCTAGTGTTGTTGTGTCCATGAAAGAGAGCGTATAATTAATTGGCAAGCAGATGTTTCTTTCCTATTAAATATAGAGTTCTAGTCCGCATGAAGTTACTAGTTTGGAAGCATAGGGTCAAGAGTAGAGTTATAACGCGCTGAGTTGTAACAATGTATCGAGTTGAGTTGCGACAACGTGTTGAGTTGCCTCCTAGATTTTCTGTGTTCTTGTCGTGTGTTTCTTTTGCTAAATGTTATTGGTGCACACACAGTCTTGAGAGTGGTCGAAATTAATTTGGAAGTGGTACAAACCACCTTTGATCGGTACCGGAGGCGGAACTTGTTCGGCCAGCTTCGAAATTTACGTCTATAATCTACAAGTGAGCGGTGAGATACTGCATCAAGCTTCGGAGCTGCATGCATTGGGCTTGAAGAAACTAGAAAAATATCTAACCAGATCGAACATCTCATGCGTGCACGTCATGTGTAATCTGTATAGAATTTTTGTTTTTGAGAAAAAAAAAACTTTTTTGTTCCTCAATTATAGCATCGACACGATTAATTTGGTCTCTTAACTGCAATCACTATGCCAAAACTAGTCATCTATGCTGGTTCACAACTGTGACTAGTGCTAAATTTTGAATCGGCACAAAATAACATGTATTGATATGTCCGGGTCATGTGAACTGACACTGATGAGGTTATTTGTGCTGGTTCTAACCACGAAACAACACAAATGAGTGCTTAACAAATATGAAAAAATTTTAATTTTTTTTAGACCTGAAACCTAAACCACAGGCACCTAAATACCTCTATTCACAAGTCATAAGGATCAAGCCCACAACATCATGACTCCAATCAACAACATCTAACTAACCTACCTTAAGCAACTTCCTGTCTTGAATAAGATATTCACATCTTTCGACCTCCATTGTTTGAATCTTTTCATAATTATTCATAAATTTATGAAAATTTTTTAACTACAAAGTTGTAGATCTCGTCTAGAGCTACAATTTTCATGTAAAGGTTGTCTCCATCCGACTTAGTATGAATGTTATAAATTTTCTAAAATTGTGGCCATTTTTTATGAATATAGATAACTTCAAATGGAAAAATTATCATCTACAAAGTTGTAGATCTCGTTGAGGGCTACAATTTTCATATAATGATTATTTCCATCCAAGATTGCATGAATAAGTTATGAAAATCCGAAGGGCTAGATATTATTGAAAATGTTATATTTGTTGGTTATTATTTAGAACCAGCATAGATAATAACCTTATCTGTGTCGGTTCATCTAAAAAACTGGCACACATGAGCAAGATTATTTGTGCTAGTTTTTCTTACGAACTAACACATTTATATTTGTGTGGCACATATGAGCTCCTCCTGCTCGTCCACTTAAGAACCGATACAAAATAATCTTAGTTGTGCCTGTTCTGCACCGATGTACTGGTATATATGACCTCTTTTGGTGCAGTGAATATCGGTTAAAAGTGGTGTGCCTAGACCGTTAAAATTGTTCACTGATCGTCCTTTGACCGATTGTTCTTTGACCGAGTTATCAGTGGTTTTGACTGGTCAAAGATCGTTCGAACAAAGTATTACATATATCTTTACAATATATAAAATAGTTCATATATTTGAGTTCCCAATAATTTTACGAGCTCATAAAATTTTCCTTGTATTTTAGTATTGTATTAGACCTTTAAATTTCTAGCATTTTGTAGTAGTCTTAAAAGTAGAAAAAATGCTAAACAATTGCGCTAAATTCAGAAAAATATGGAAATATTTTCTATGAGGTGAGATAATCATAAGGAAGTTATACATATTGTTTATTTTAGATTTCGTGAAATTTTTTTATACAAGATACATGTAACACTATGGTCAAACCGCTGTTGACTTAGTCAAGAGACTATTGATGAATGGTTTTCATATATAGCTAGGAGACAACTTTTACCCAGTTTTACAGTTTATGGACGAAAATATATCGACATCCATAGTTAGTTGAGGACCAAAATTAGATTATTTTTTTTTGGGAGAATCTAGATCGTGTTGCTACTTTGTGATCACGTGATTCTCACATTTCCTCCGATGGGTGTACAGACCACGTTCTCAAGTTCAAGGCTGTTCCAACCGCACGCTTGGACGACCGGCGATGTCGATGGCACTCTAGCTAGCGACTGCGCCAGCGAGGCACACGGAAGAATGGCCGAGTTTGGGCACCCACCGCGCTCTAGTGACAGTTCTGTGCGAGAGAGCCACCGGATAGACAAGCTCATCGACGACACAGACTAGCTCGCGACAGCGCATGCATGAGCAGAGCGGGCGGAATAGGAGCTAGAGTTGGGGGGCGGCGAGGCAGAACTCGACCGAGCGATGCGCGCGAGAGGCCGAGCAGAACGGGTATGGTTGAGTTTGTCGCTGTTGTGTGCGGAGGCTTGATGCTTTGAGTTGCCTATCGTGTCCCGCAGACCGTGGGTCTGCCACGGGGCTCCCATGGACGAAGTGCCTCGGTCGTGTGGTCTACCGTACGTGGCCCTGTGTCCCGCATATCGCCAGTCTACTGCGAGGCTCCCACGGACTAGGTGCCCTAGTTGTGGTCTGGTGCGGTGTAATGTTCCGCGGACCTTCGATCTGCCGCCGTGGTCCCGCGGAATGCATGGCTGGTTTGGCCATGTGGCCCGCCGTGAGTGTGTCTCGCAGACCACTCTATCGCGACGGTTTGTGAGTGTGTTGGTTTGTAGGTGGCAGACCGGCCGATCTATCACGTGAGGATGCTTTTGACCAACGATTAGTTTTTCACCATGGGTTATTTATATGAGCTTTTTTATGGCCTTTGAGGAGGTACCGAGAGATACCTCCTCAGTGTTAAGATACTAGAAGGTACCACAAATTAACACTAGAAATTATGGTACCTCCCAGTAGCTCCTCAAAGACCGTAAAAAATCTCTATTTATATATTGAGTTTACGTGTCTGTGAGCAAGAGAGAAACTCTGAATTTCATTATTGAGTCTACAAAAGTTGAGACAGCTCTTGTGCCTAGGGTTCCATTCTTGTAAGAGCTTTTGAAAGTTTCATGTCTTAGAGTGCTCCATTGCGAGAGCTTGATCCAAAGTAGTCAACTCTCCATCGGGCTTGTTACTTTGAGTTGTTTATTGATGAGCTTACTTGGAGTTGATTGTGGATGCCACTAAGAGGTGTACAAGGTTTTAGAGTCTACCTTATCGGAGTTGATAAAGGATCCGAGTAGATGGCTTAGGCTTGATCGTCAAGCAAGAGCCGAAACGATACTTCTCTTCGTAAATAGTATTCCAATAAGAAGTATGAGAATGGGAAGCCTTCACCAAACCTTGGGATAAATCAAAACTCTTTATCCTTTTACTTTTTGTATTTACGTTTTTACACTTGTTCTTAAATTTCCTAACTTGCATGACTATTTTTGACTCATTTGTGCTTATCTTATCTAGCTTTTCCTTGCTCTAGCTTGGGTTCATCTTTTAGTAGTAGAAAATTTTAATCTTACTTGTTAATTCTAGAAAAACTTTAAAAAATTAAAAATGGTAGTTAATCGGCCTATCTTTCCTTTCACAGTGCGAACAACCAAACAGCTAAACCACCGTAGAGCACGAGGGTCATCCAAACAACATCGCGATGTTTTGGGAGCCTTAAGAAACGCAAGTGAACACGTCGTCTGCTGAATGGATCTAATGTCCGAAAGACGACGGCCATTCCCTGTTCTTCCATAAATTCTGACAAATATGGTAGATTACAAGTCGTATGTTTGCCTATGCCAAGAGCGTTGAATGACACTCCTAATTTGCCTCCACACTGGTCCACTGATAGTCCGAGAATCCCATTACAAGGAGCGCGTTCTCCCAAACTTGCTTGGCAAATGGGCAGTGAAGAAAAATGTGGGCTAAAATTTCAGGTGGCAGAGGATGCAGTTAGAGCTGTGAGGCAAGCCTTTGGTTGCTAATCTATCTGTTGTCAATTCTCCCTTGCAGCAAGAGTCGGGTAAAGAACTTGCATTTATTTCGGAGTGCGCGCCAAATAAGTTTGTGATTGGTACCCATGATTGAGTCCAAGAACAGATGGTTGTAAGCCGATTTAGCGCTGTAAATTCTATCTAGGGTCCATCTCCAACTGATCATGACGTCCTCAACGAGGGGATTCAATTGGAAATGTTAATTTCAGTCCCTCGATATGTGCCAAGGATGAGATTCTCCTCAGAGGACGTAGCCAGTTGTGTTCTGATTCTGAAAGCTCCTCCTTGTCCGTCTCGTTTCTCAGACGAATTAGGCTGAGACAATTTAGAGCTATGATGGACATGCCTCTAAGCCAATTGGAAAACCAAAAGCTGGCTGTTTTTTCCATTACCAACTGTAATTGTTCTGCCCACGCTAATGAGATTTTGATATGTGTTGTGCACAGGGTAGATTGAAACCATGCCAAGGTCTGTGTAACCACATCCAACGTAACCGCAACGCTCTTCCGAGCTTACCTAGGTCTAAAATACCCCATACCTTTTGGGCCTGCAAACTTTCGGCCAATTCACTATGCTTTGCTCTCCATTGCATTGATCCTTCCTCTCCCATAAGAAACTCATTCTGAGTTTGTCTAATTTCTTGATTGCCCATTTTTCATGGTAAATTTTAGTATTCGACACTCAATTAATTGGTCTCTCTCTATTTAACATCCAATTTATCTGCCTTTCGAAATTTGACACCCACCCAATAAATTATTTCATTCTACCACACTCCTCTCATTTCTTCCCATTTGCCTTTTCTTTTCCACTTAAAGGGCTGTGGAGTACCCAAAATACTCCTGTGCTAATCAAAACAATTGCTGGCTGCTACTTAACAATTTGCCGCTGCTGTCATTGCTTAGCAATTTGCATTGTCGCTGCTGCAATGCCGCTGCCGCTTAATTTCTTTTTGCTGTTCCTGCTGCCGCAACATTTTGTCACGTCGATCGGTCTTGAGGCGGAATCAGGCAGCGCGGTGCCGAGGAGGGTGGGAGGAGCCGTCGTCGGCCGGAGGGAGCGGTCACCGGTGGCGCTCCCAAACCCTAACATTGCTTGGGTAGCCGGGCACTGATTTTTTTTCCCTAAGCTTTGCCTCAGTTCGGGTCAGGTCAGTACTCACACAGGGGTATTTTTGTCAAGTCAGGTGAAAAAGAAAATAGAAAATGAGATCAGGAAAGGAAAATGGGAAGAAGGTACAGATAGCAGTGTCATGGAATGAGAGTATTCGTGGAATGGGTGTCAAATTTTGAAAGGTAGACGAACAAGGTATCAAATAGAGAAAGGGCAATGAATTGAGTGCCAAATACTGAATTTTCTTTTTTTTTTTTCACAGGAAACAATGTGCCTTGTAGTGTAGGTGTACTCTATTTACCAGAACCAATCTTACTGCCTTGGAGAGTAATCTCCCTACACATATAACAATTTATTTGAATTTTATGAAATATTTTATATAAAAGTGCATATAACACTTTGGTAAAAACACCTTTGACCGGTTAAAGTCGCCATTGACCTAATCAAAGTACCGCTGAGCGGTTTAGGGATGCACTTTTACCTGATATTACGGCTTAGAGACTAAAGCTCATAATTGAGGGGGATAAAAAAGGGGATTTTTTTCCTTTTAATTTATGGCGTTGCTGCTCATGGGCAGCCTAATACTATCTCTTTTTTTAAAAAAAAAAATAGCTGCAAATCCTGCTACCTTAGTAGTCGAGTCGATGTCGTCAAGATCAGCTTCTTCTCCATGTCCTCGGCCGAGTCGGCTCCAACCAAGCTGATGTCGTGCGGGCACATGGAGTGTCAAATTTTGTTGTGACGTTGTGACCCATACTACAATTTGTATTGAAGGTAATTTGTTTGTTGGAAGCTATTGTTTTTCTGTTTTTGGATATCTATATGGGATAGTTATTTTGTTTCTATCGATTTATTAAGAAAGTTGAAAAAGGGAGACAAAGATTACTTATCATATGCTAGCATCAACGTACACTCGCAACCTTCATTATCAAATCCCAGTACTATTGACTCTTGAACAGGGATTTGCTAATCGATTCTAAAAAAATTATGGGAATAGCCGATAAGACGGATTCGATAGGTTTGTACTTACCATATGCTAGCATCAACGTACACTCGCAACCTTCATTATCAAATGCCAGTACTATTGACTCTTGAACAGGGATTTGCTAATCGATTCTAAAAAAATTATGGGAGTAGCCGATAAGACGGATTCGATAGGTTTGTATCCGTGATAATCGACCATTTTAAACAAAATTTTGAATTAAACAACTGTTGATGATAATCGGTGATAATAGCCGAATTTATTGAAAATTATCGGCCAATTTTTTCTAAAAAAAAGGAAAAATCACGTAAAATTTATTAAAATTAGGAATTTCAGAACCAATTTGTTCTTCAACTAGGGCCCAAGATAAGACTGATTATCGCTTGATAAAAAAAATCTCTAGTCTTGACCGCCTCAAATTATAGTATTACAAAGGTATGATAATTAATCATGTCAAATCTAACGATATCATTTTAATATAATCAGTCTACATATATAAAAATGATTATCGATCGAATATATATAGCCAGCTACTAGAAAACAGTGAATATTCTGCAGTGCAGGCAATCACTAATGGGATACTACTACTGTACTACACGACTGCCTTAGGTGGGGGCTGGGGCATGCATGCACACGCACAATTGCACAGCGGGTTGGAACTTAAAGGCCTAATTGTCCAATTGGGCTAGGCCTAGCCCAGCTTGAAGTTAGGGGCAGGATCGGCCTACATTTTCGGCTGCACCTACCACTGTAGCAGGGACCTGAGCAGATGGTTTGAGCATGTAAATGTTGAATCAATGCTAATTAATCATGGCCAGCAGACTGAGGTGCACACTGCACTCAATGGCCAGGTGCTTAAATTGCCATCAAGAAACCCTTTCCATTCCTCTTCAACCAGTGCAGGTAGGGTAGATGAACATTACAGGCCACTTGCCACCTGCAGCCTGCCATGAATCCATCCATCCATTTATGCCCTCATCCTATCCAAGAAACCTCTCATACAGAACTGGTGCTGCTGCTTCCTTTTGCGAGTGTGATTCTGCAGTGTTGGAGCCGAGCCACGGTTCATGTTATTACCCACGATAACTGCTGGGTCAGCGAGGTTTCCGAGTCAGGCCGGTAATATTCGGATTTTAAAACTGGATTAAATTAAAATTTTAAATTTGATTTTAAAACCAAAAAAACAGTAAAGTTCTAAAAAAATAACTATAACATGGAAGCAGAATTTCTTAAAAAAAAGTATGAATTAAACAAAGTTTTGAAAACTTTTATGGCATTATAATTGGGAGGAAAATACAAAAATGGAAAAAAAAAAGTCAAATCATATTGTCATGATGTGGTGTTCCAATTTTATGTATTATTTATTTAGACTATGTAATTCATTGACACATATGTCTCATGCATGTTTAGGTTTACATGGACTGGAGTGTCTTATCAACATGTATGCTTGCCATACCAATCATGTTATGATGCGGTTGTTTTAGTGACAATGTATATGTTGGAAGTATAAGTGAATTGCCCACCTTTTTCTATCAGCTTAGGTTTTTAGGTGAACTGGTCGGTGCATGCAACTTAATATGGTATTAGAGCCAGAGGTCTCGAGTTCGAGTCCTGGTAGACGCAATTTAAATAAAAAAATTGTCGTCCGCTCCTATTTCACGTCTGAGGCCTTGTCGTCCACTCCTAGCTATTCCACGTCTGAGGCCTGAGGGAGCCTCCATGTGAGGGGGAGTGTTGGAAGTATAAGTAAATTGTCCACCTTTTTCTATCAGCTTAGGCTTTAATTTGGGTGAACTGGTCGGTGCATGCAACTTAATAGTATAGAGTATGGGTATGGATTATAGACTATGTTAGAACTTGAAACTATGGTGGAACTTATACGTTGTTTGTGCTTGTGATATATATTTTTTCTTATTCTATTTTTCAATTTACATCGTTTTCGCCTAATACCACTCGGTAGCTTGTTACCGTTCGGTAATCGACTGCGTAACTCGAAATGAATTGTCAAGCTAGAATTTGATTTTAAATTTTGTTCGGTTTTTCTGGCGCGGGCAGGAACCGTGCCTCAAAACGGTAACGAAAAAACACTGGTTCAAGCTAGTTATCAAACGAGCTAGCTTGTCAATTCAGTATAGTTGATGGAGTGAGCTAGCGTGCTGGTAGTGGTAGCTATCGTGCGCGCTGCGGCCGACACGAGGAAGAAGGCAGGTGCGGCGACGCCGATGGCTGCAGCCGAATGGGAATTAACCCTGAAAGCTCAACCAGCTGCCTGACAAAACGACTAGCTCGGAGCTCATCTCTAGACTGCACTGTCATGAGCTAGTGACTTATCAGGGGACCTCTTCGTATTAAGTATTGACATATATCAAGGGGACCTTGTTGATTAGTTGCGTGCGGTTGAGCTGTTCGTACTGTTGCTCTCCCAGCTAGCTGCTGCACCAATGAGACTAATGAGTGACAACCCTGCCGTGCTATCTTGTGTGTGTGACTAACACAATTAAGGTGCTGGTCCGGCACGCATGCAGCTGTCTGCATCTCCTATCTTCCCCCGCTATTCATTCGTTGGATGCATGTCAAGTAGATCCATCGAGAGTTGATAAAAGTTTAACCAATGGATGGACCGGCTGGAGCGACTTTCATGCAAGAACATGTGTAATTAAATCTCTCCGTGGCTCCGTGCTTTGACAGCAAATGCCTTTGGTTTAGTCAGCGTCTACCCCAACTTTTCAGCGGCTGCATTATCCTGCATCCAAACAGCAAGTTTCATTCTCAGGCTTCTTCTTTCCCAATAACTAAACCTTGTTGAAGTACATTGCCTGTATTTCCCCGTTAGTTTAAACTTTTGGATGAATTAGTCGGTATATGAAATTTAATATGGTATCAGAGTCAAGATATAGATCGAGACCTGGCTAACACATTATTACAAATAGTAATTACAGTCCACTTTGAGCCCACTTTTGAGGCCCAGAGGAAGGAATCTACACACAAGGGGAGTGTTGAATATATTTCTCACCTTTCCTTATTAGGTTAAGCTTTTGGATTAATTGGTCGGTATGTATGCAAGTCAATATTCTCCCACAACAAACGTGAGACTATTCCTAACAAACTCATCCTCACAAACAATGTGGGACTTTTCCTAACGAACCCACGATATTGTCCACGAAGCAAAAAATACAAATCTGCATGTATACCGTCGTAGGCACATTCATAGATCTCGCTTGGAGATCCGTGTTTTGCCCTCTCCTTTCGTCATGTGTTTTTTCAAAAAAACCCATCCCTGAAACTTAAAATTCACCCGTGAGGTTCTTCTTCTTCTCTCTCTCTCTCTCTCTCTCTCTCTCTCTCTCTCTCTCTCTCTCTCTCTCTCTCTCTCTCTCTCTCTCTCTCTCTCTCTCTCTCTCTCTCTCTCTCTCTCTCTCGCCCCCTATGCTCCTCCCCGGCCCTAGCGCACGGTGACCGGACCTCCGACCAACCGACGACGCTTCCAATCAGCCCTCCACCCGGACTTTGACCCGTCTCCTCTGTGGGGCAGGGCAAGGTCGGCATGGAGGTCTGGCCGGCGCCGTTGAGGCGAGACAAGGTCAATGCACCTCCTCTACGGTGTGATGGCGCGTTAGTCGAAAGTCGGTGCGCTTAGGTTGAGGAGGAGCATGGGGAGGGTGGGGAGAAAGAAAAAAAAGAGGAAGAAGAAGAACCTTATGAAAGAATTTTAAAGTTTTAGAGGGACTTTTTTTTTCTGAAAAACTCATAAGAGATCATGGAGTGAAGACAGCACACGAATCTTGTGTCTAACGGCCTGCGACTATATACAAGTGCGGAAAATCCGCTCTCTCGGCAAAGAAAGCTACTGTACATATCCATTCTGCGGTGGCCATACATCCTGCTCGTTTGGTTCAGACTTATTTTTAGAACCGTTCCATCGATCCATCCATGAGATGGACAGAGGTGGACTAGCTGATATGACAGGGCCGAGCCTACAGTTTGCTGGGGAGAAAAAGAACAAACGAAGCAAAGGACAAGCTACAGATCGATAAGGCGTAGTGGCTAGCTGACGCTGCCTGCTGCTGGGAGCCTGCCAAATGAATTCAGCTGGTCCAAGAAAAGCTCGAGTATAACCCGGACCTCAACTCTCAACAGAACACATGCAACATGTACGTACCCGGCCCGCTATGATATATATATATATATTCTAGTAAGTACTTAATTGCTAGCATCTGCTTGCTTCATCCTGCTGCTCCGATACACGTACGAGATCGAGCAGTGAGCAGCTGCTACGTATGCATGCTTGCAGGTGACGGTTTTAATGGCGCCAATTAATCAGGGGGGCTCTCAGGTTCAGTCGTTCAGCCTCGGGCTGAGGCCGGGTTTAATCTGTGCCTGCTTGGGACACTGATGAGAGAGAGAGAGAGAGAGGTTAGCTCTAGCTACCTCGCGATGGAAGGTCGATGGAACGATCGATCAGTATCAGTGTATGCGTACAAGATCGTCAATTTTTATGCATGTGCCAGTGGCAGTGGCCGTTCATGGCACTAAGTAGCAAAGGACCACACATATCTGCACACCGTACGCGTGTCGGATTGGACCGGCCGGACATGTAGCTACCTGCCTGCCTCCAGGGCCCTTTATTTGTTGTCCTCGGGTTGGTGAAAGCTGAAGCCAGGATCGATCATGCATGATCAGTACCGTCTTAACCATGCATCTTAACTATCACCATTCTTCTCTTGTCTCCTCTTAGATTTGGAAACAACACGTACATCTTTCTAAATATGTACAGAAAGTACTTCACTGAGAAAACCCTAATGCCGCCGGTCAGCCCTAAGAGGCGAAGCTGTTATTATGCATTTACTTTTTGATCTTCTCTCCGGCTGAAAAACATATGCATCATGTATGCGTCCAGGCTCCAGATGAAGGGCATCCATGGACGACGCACAAGATTATTAAGTTGCATGCATGCATTGCTATTTGCTGCTGCTGCAGTGGAAGAAACAAAATTAACAATGAGTTTATATGGCTTCATCAATTCGATCGGCGCTGCCTAGGGGATCGAATGCACTGCATACACATCTGCCAAATGAGAGAGACACAGAGGAGCCCCGATCTCACCGCGACAAAATTAAGTTGTCGTAGCAGCAGCAGGTTGCCCAATGGCGACGTAAGCATGGGAGGCTTCCTGCAGGGAGCGGAAAACCACGCACATCATCATGCATGCATATGTCTGGCCGACGATCGATCGATCAGCGACAGCTTGCTGAATTTGCTATACGTAGTACACACCGTATCTGCCTCGATCGTGCAAGCCATGCGTGCATTCAGGCTTTACAGGACGGACTAACTTAGTACTGATCATACCACTGCGTACATCATCAGATATCCAGATCACTAATTCACTATCAGTCGAGCCTGACATGTCTCGGTTTAATCAGTTGCATGAGCCCTGCATCCACAACTGACACTGTAATCATTTCAACAAACTAAATGAAGCAAAAGAGAGAGGCAGTGAGAGCTAGTGAGTGAGTGACAGAGTGAGATGATGGGATCGACAAGCAGGTACAGTAATTAACTACGTAGCTACAGTACTGGACCTCGATTATCATTAGCTACAGTACTGGACCTCGATTATCATTCTAGCTCATTGGGTGGGTGACGCTCGCATCGGTAGGCCCATCCCATCTACGATGGCTTCAAAGCTAGCGCTTCCAATGCCAGAGCCAGACATGCATGCCACTCCACTCGCTCCAAGCTAGAGCTAGTCGACGGAGTGGTCAGAGAAATTTTACTGCCTTGCACGACGGGTGCCTGCTGGCCGTCGATCCATCCAACCCTTCATCAGCTCGTGTCTGTCGTCGTTTACTCTGGACTGGGCAGTGTACGTAGCTGCCTTTCTCTGACCACTCCTGTCTGCTACTGCACCTGTAACTGCACCTCCCAAGCTTGCCCCCCACAAGCAGAACGCCGAGCGTTTCAGAATATGGCTAGCTAAGCTTTCTAGGATGCGCCCATCAGGATCTTTCCAGACATCATACATCAAGGTTAATTAGTGACATCAAATCAGCTTAGTTGGGATTAGCAGACCCAGGCATGCATGCATCTCCCCCGATCTTAGCCATGGTCAGTTCCTTCAGGAAATGGTGAAGTTTGGCAGACTTATCTTTGGCTTAAGTAATTAGCTGAGTATATGAGTTAATCCCTTGAGGACGTGCATGGCATGATATTACTCCACTATTTACCCATAAATGAATTGCATGGCGCATGCATCCACCCTAAAATCGAAAGACACACAGTTCATAACATGCTAGAAACGTTATGAATCACATTAGCCGCCTTACGTCAATTGGCTGCATGCATGAATGCTTGAAAGTACTGGAAATACCAAAATATATATGAAAGGTTGGCAAGACTTTGACTTGAACGAGCTAGGACGACGGCATGATAATTTTGACACGAGCAAAAGCTGCTATTATCATACTACTTTACATCCCATGCATGCTGTTATTCCAATCGAGAGAAGAAAGGGAAGGCATATATGCATGCATCTAGACTGCAAAATGGTTAATTAAAGTTACCCAGCTATCCAGCAGATTGTTCTTCTGATGGAAGGAACTCTAAGATAGTTTTATTTTATTACGATTCGAAAGAGATCTTAAATTAAAATAAACAGTTTGTAACTGTATGATATTTTCTGCACATGTGGAATTAGTGGATATCGATCTAGAAGCCTATGCATGCGAATCTGAATGGTAAAGAACCGAATGCAATTCGGTGTCCGGACGAGACCACTTCTTTTGTTCATGTTTGGACTCCTCCACTCGAAAAAATTATGTACGGAATGCAACAGATTTTCTCAGCATTAAACACGAGGTTATATGACCTGTAAGCTTAGCTAGCTATTTCATATATTAGTATTGGTTACAGAGGTTTGGGTATGCTGACCGAAAATTCAAGGACCATATTAACGTAAATATGTATATATTGCTATTAATATAGTAGGATATACCTTGTTTGCGGAGGGCTAGATATTCCTGTAATAATTCATGAAAAATAAAAATAATAGAAATTCTCTGTGTATCGAGTTAAAAAAAGGATTTAATACCTTGCTTTTCTGTACCCATGTTATGACAATGCAGATTAATCAGGTATAAATATTTTAAAAATTTGTGTAAAGAATATCAATTTGCTACGGTTTTATAATGAACCAATACTCACATATAATTTTAACAATATGAATTTGAATTATATAGCAAAACTCTTATTTTATTTTCAAATATGCCCATGCAACAATTTAATTGGCTTTTTATTAATTGTGGCACCGCACCCCCACTACCACTAGCCTTTTTTTTTTTTACTCAAACCCCTCTAGCCAATATGTGAATAAATCCTCATGTACGTGTGGGCTTTCGTCTTAATTTGCTCCGCCTAACATGACTAGCCAAAAGTGGTACGGTTTGCACCAACATTTGTAATTAATGTGCTGTAACTCAAGAGGTAAACTTACAATAAAGGGATTGGATGTACAGTTGTATTGAATATAAATGGCCAATTAAAATGAACCACCCAATGAAAGACCTAGAAGCCTAGAAAACCAATTAAGGGCATGGAATCTGTTTTTTCAGAAATTCGATCCAGATGACCAACTAGTGAATTCATATTCTACTTCGCATCCACCTTTTTTTCTTGAGAGAAAACAATATAAAAGCATAAATAAGATATATCAAACAGCTAAAATATTGTAGATAACAATTATATAGTATGTGCAAGGTTATTTTATTCGTATAGGCCATCTTTATGGGGAGCTTCCTGGCTATGCCAGTGGGCTTTACTTCAGTATAAGGATAATAGGTCGTAATTTCTACATCACATCGCTTCTCAGATAATGCGATGTCTTTCTTTGCCAACTAAGGGTGGAAAGCTCATCATAAAATTAATGTCGGTTGAGTGTTCATATCTATTTGTGATGTAATGTTGGGATGCACTTTTAGCTTATGAGTGACTTTGTATTTTGTTTTGGGCGATATATATATTCGGACGTAGAGGCCGAAATATTTTCATTGTCCATAATATGGTACATGCAGAACCAAAGGAGCATCGCCTACTTAGAGCATCCACACTAGGAGCTCTATTCCTATTTTCTCTCTCTTTCACCATAAAATTCCTTCACACTTTACACTATACCCTAAAAGATTCCTTCCCTCCGCCGGATACTCTATCTCTAAAACTCTATTTCTACACTGCTAAAGGGTTTCTACTACGGATGCTCTTACCGTGGCAAATCTACATATAATATACTCCTAATTGGGTTCGCACTGCCAGAGTTCAGCCGATGGCACCCTACGCATGTGTGTAGCTGAAACCCGCCTGCGCTGCCGACTTGCAGGCAACAGCAATACAGAGAGAGAGAGAAAGCAAGCAGAGAATGGGTGGCCGATTTGCTTGCCGTTGTGTTGTTTGCAATAGGACAAGTTGCGAGCGGCGTCGACGTCCAGGCAGGGAAAGAAAAGGAAAATAAAAAAGCAATCGATTCCCGCTTTAAGAGACTCACTTGTGCCTCCACAGGTAGCGACAAACAACAATGGGGGACCCTGCCCTCGGCCCCACCCCCCTAGCTCTTGTATGCTATGAATTCATTGTCCCAACGATTTTTTCTCGGCGCTGGACCAGCAGCGCCGTGTATGAGTATGCACGATCCATCGGCGCCGTAGCGAGGCGCAGCGGCCGCGGTTTCTGCCACTTGCCCTCCTCCTTGGCACTTTCAATCAACTAAAAAGTCTTATGTATGAATCCTCATGTACCTCATGGCTGTCTTCATTCTCCAGACTCGATCGATCGCTACCTACATTGACAATGTTCAATGTACCTCCTGGCTCACGCACAGACACCATGCAAGTTGGCACCCATCCACACGCACCTTCTGTTTTTAGGACTTGAGCATGTAGCGGGAAATGGCACCGGTCTCGACCGAAGATTTGTCCGCCGAGAGAGAAATCTTCTCCTTCGGTGTGTATATGGATATATGTTTCTTAGTTCCGTTGTAAACGTGGAAGCTGCATGTACACTCTGGAAAATTAAAACGATGGATATAAACCTAGGAGCAAACGAACGAGCGCGAGCGAGCGAGCGAGGAGAGGCCGGGAGGGCGCGCTAGTGTTCGGGCTAAGTGGGAGGACAGCGGGTTGAGAACGAAAAATCGACGGGGCTAATCGGAAAGACGACGTAGTGACCGCCGTTTGATCGGCTAATTGGACGATCGCCAAGATCCGAGGACGTGGTTGTAAAACGACAAGGTTAGAGGAGGTTTTTGCATTGGCAAACCGATTTGTGCGGTGGATAGCGAGCGGACAGACGGATCAAACCGTACGGGGAGATCGGACGGTCAAAATTTTTTCACCGAGGTGGTTGGCCACGATTCCTTCCACTTTATAGTATGGATAATGCAAGGCTAACTTCCAGCGTGCATATGTCTGATGTACTCCAAGAAAACGTGCATGGAATGGAGCGTGCGCCAGCAGCGAGGCAAGGCGATAAGCATCAGAAAATAGCAGGGGAAGGCGAGTTCCGGAAGGAAATGAGCACGAGACGACAAAGCGAGAGGGAGGCAGGGGGAGATGGGGCCGGGGCCGGGGCCGGAGCCGGACGCCTTTACAGGGGAGCTGCACTTGGCCCTCGCCCTGGCCTGTCACCTCATGACTCATGTGAGCCACACCCACCTCTCCCACTTGCTCTCCCTCTTGCGCCGCGCCTCCTCTCAAATGTTAGGTGCACGCGCACCACGTACACCCATGCATCCGTCCACAATGTAACCACCAGCCAGCATCATTCGACCGTACCAAGCCTCTGGTCTAGCTCTGGTCCACTGTTGTTTTCCTTTTCACCGCTGGTATCTTTTCGCGATGGTTTACAAATTTCACTTTCCAGGCAACTCCGTGGTATAGTTCCACCCATGTTCTCTGCCGCGGAGTACTTATACTACTGCAACATGCTGACACAGATGTGAGTTTTACGGATATGGTTTGTAACTAGTTATATACATGAAAATAATATGTAACGATCTATTGATGCCATGTTCGCCAAAACATCCACTCTCATTGAAAAAGTATATATCAAACGATTAAATGACTATTCTCGGTTGAATGGCCAAAGTGACATTAATTGTAGCAATTAACGGTGACATCTGTTGTTTAATTTTAAAAATTCTTTTGGAGCCAAACAACTTGTTCAAAACCTTTGTACAATATACTTGAGTTAGTGGGATGCTACAAGAGGCATATGTCAAAAATAATATCATTTTGACAAAACCAAAATTGCCCACATTAAAGCCGTCACACCAACTAATATTTGTTGTTTTTATCTTAGGAACACCCCTTGAAACGAATCCCCAAATAGGTAATATTTATATCTCAAAAAAAGGTAATCTTTAGAGGAGCCTACTGGTTGCGCCAATAGGCCTTGCTGCAAAAGGAGGATGAGAGAAAAGTTCTTGGAAGTGGTGATCATGTCTTATTTTGCATACCATGGATGAAGATGTCATCATAGACTTAGTGCTACTTCAGATACTTTTGTCTTCGTCCAGTTTATTTGTAATGACCCTTATTTATAAAGGAGACTTTGTTGGACTGCTTGAATTGTGGGCCGTATACATCATATGATGTAGAGGCTAGAATATTATTTCCATTATCTAAAAACAAGAGGCATATGCATCCAATTTGATGGACTTTAGCCTACCAGAGATACTTTGCTATTTTGATTTAAATTATTATTTTGTTCTATACTTATTACAATACTATCATTGCCATTGATGTTTTCTTGTGATTTTGGTTTGGACAACGATGAAGATCGATTGAGCTGACCTCATGATATGATGTGGGATGTGGAAAACATCTATCAAGAGCTCTTGTATGTATGTGTGTTGTAGTGCAACCAAATTTATTCATTTGAAAGACCCTTGGCCATTTTTGCAATATTTCTCTGGTTGTGCGCGTAAAATTAATTTCAGAAGCTAATAGCAGTTCATATCCGTTTCATGTAGAAGCAATCGTCCTCCTTTCCAAATACACTACTAGACATGGAGCATTCATATCCGTTTAAGATCCAAGGTTTCAGATTACGTAATTATAATTACAACCCATGGAGCTGGATTATATTACTTGCCATATCTATATATATTTTACTAGAGAATTTACAAGGCCTTGATGTTCTCTTGCTTCCAAAGAAGCTTCCTATCGAAAGTCCATTCGCATAAATGCTTGGTGCACCAATGGTCTCTCTTTCTAAGAATCTTCTTCCCTCCCACCCACACCTAATTATTGGTCAATTGACCTATGCATTCACTTTATTCATATTCGTCGAATGCAGGATACCCTATAATTAACCACGACAAATAGTAATCTTTTTCCATTGTTTTTGAATCATAATGACAGCATATACATACTAAAATTACCTTGAAATTTTTCATACGGCTAGATTGGCCACTGCCAATGAGCTCATCCTGTTTGCTTGTTGCCCCAGCAGAAGATATTGCTTCTTGGTTTCATTAATGATTTTTTTTGTCAACTGCCAATCGCATGGAAGTAAAAACGGATGACGTCACATCGTTAGTCAGTGACGACACCACTGACTTCTCTGGATATAGCGCGTAAGCGCTTTTTATAAAGGCGATAGCTTGCGCTAGGCACATCCGTGCAAAACATCGGCTGTCTGATCATCTCGGCCAATCAAATCAGGTCGTTCATCCTAAATTCTATTATAAAAATTCCTCTTGCACAGCTCTGATACAAGGCATCCCACTGACCCTCCTTTTCCAGTATATTGTTTTCACTGCCTTTTTCCTTTTTTCTTTTCCTATTTTCTTTTTCTATGCCGTTTAAAAATTCTAAAAAATAGAAAGTTTACAAAAATGGAACCATGTCTGTACAAAGAAGGTTCATAAAAAGTTTGGATGTTTTTCAAAAATTTTTGAAATTAGAAAATTTTTCAGTTTAGAACATATTTTTCGCTCTCTTTTTTCCTTTTCTATTTCCTTTTTTTGTAGGCCGTTTAAAAATTCCAGAAAAAATTTTGCAAAAATGGAATCATGGCTCCACAAAGAAGGCCCTAAAAAACTTGGATTTTTTCAAAAAATTTCAAAATTAGAACAATGTTGAAATTTCAAGGCCCATAAAAAACTTGGATTTTTTCAAAAAATTTCGAAATTAGAACAATTTTGAAATTTCGTTCTTCTTGTGATTCAAGGTATTTTTCAAGCTTTTCTAAAATTTTCCTTTAAACCATATTCCTTAGGCCATGTTATCTAACCTGTGTTGTGATGGCTATATATATATCTATTACTTGCAATATAACTTTTTATAATATTTTATGATTGATTCACTTCACTTAATTAATCTAAAATTTAAAAATTACTAAGCCGTTTAAAAGTTAAAAAACCGCCCTCCCTTTTTTCATGTAAGCCATTTAAAATTTAGGTAAAAAACACAGGATTATAAAATATATTTAGTGCTTTATATATATATTTTATTTACTTGATTAATGTAAAATTAAAAATTAGTAAGTGATGCACACAAAAAAGGGCTGTTAGAACCTAAATGGTTAAGGTGCAACTACAACCATTACAGCACACGGAGCTGACACGCCACCGCGCGTGAGCCCCTCTAGTATTAATATAATCCTCTATGTTTGTTAGGCTATGTGCAACACGCTCTATCCTGTTCCTATGCTAATCTGGCCCTATATATTTTATCTCCAATATAACACTGGTCTTATTCTGACCCTATTGTATGTTTCTCTCTTATATTTTACTCCCAACTATATTTCCATTATTCGCGGCCCTATTTCTAGAGTGATGGAGCTAGAAAATGGGACGACATTAAACATGCACTTAGCACTACAATTAACTGTTAATTAGGATCCTGGTTAACTTTACGCGGTATTCAAATGATGAAGATACACCGTGTGTGTTGGGAAAATGACATAATTATTATAAAAGAAAAGTACAGTCAGTAATCCTGTTAATTTGTTTGAATGGCAATTATAGGTGGGATTAATTGGATCATATATGGAAGCTATTATGTTGTCCTCACACAAAAAATATTTACAATGATGAAGCTATTGTACCACGTTAATTAATTAAATATGAAATCGAATATGCAATTTCACATGAATTAATTAAATTAGCACCGAGAACCCCTGAGAATTGGTTCGGGGAAAGTTCAACACTCTTTTCTGTCTCTTCCATCTTGTACCAGTCAGTGTGAAAGCATGCCGCTTGTAGATCAGATAGATGAAAAAGTACTACAAAGAAAGAAAGAATAACAAGACCGAAAGAAACTGAAAGGAGAGCAAATTAACAAAGGTTGAGTATGGCACAGTAACACGGAAAAAATAATTTAACCAAAAGGAATAAAATAAATATCAAGAAGATAGTCTTCATCCATATCCTCCACTTATTTCATTACTCATTCCTACGGATTATGGCAGGTAAATACCGGAAACGTTCCCGGGTCTCTTCCCGCCACACACACACACACACACACAGAGAGACTACATTGCATCGGAACCCATACCCATCAACATCGCAATTCGCAAGTGGACAAAATAAAATCTAGCTCCCAGGAAAAAGGCACATGCAATATGGGGATTTGGGAGGGTGCAGACATGAAAAAATCCACTGAAAACACACAAGGGTGACTTAACAAAATAAAAAGAGATTAAATTAGTGTCAAGATATCCATATCCACACAAATACTCTACATATGTGCATGTGCACATGCATCCAAAAATAGAAACACAACATACACTATATATACACAAGCCAACACACGCACCCCACAGAAGAACCCAACCACCTCATCATGGTTAGCCCTAGAACATAGTAAGCCTTGCCTATAAACACATCCATAATTCCATCTTGTACCAGGCTCTTCTTGGCTTAGTTACCCACACAGGCGCGCGCGCATACAAGCTAGCACAAGCACACACGCCAAGCTCACCATGGGGGTGGAAAGCCAGAGCTCCACGCCGGAGTGCTCCTCCGGCGCGTCCACGGCCACTACAGAGGCCGGCGAGGCGCACCTGCAGCTGACAGCGCCGAGCCTCCCGGTCGCGGGCGTCGTCTCGCCGGACTCGACGGCTGAGGAGGTCGTGACCTCGCGGCCGGCGTCGGGGGCGCAGCAGCAGCAGCAGCAGCAGCCGTCGTCAAGGTACAAGGGCGTCGTGCCGCAGCCCAACGGGCGCTGGGGCGCGCAGATCTACGAGCGCCACGCGCGCGTGTGGCTTGGCACGTTCCCCGACGAGGAGGCCGCCGCGCGGGCATACGACGTGGCCGCGCTCCGCTACCGAGGCCGCGACGCGGCGACCAATTTCCCGGGCGCCGCGGCGTCCGCCGCGGAGCTCACCTTCCTGGGCGCGCACTCCAAGGGCGAGATCGTCGACATGCTCCGGAAGCACACCTACGCCGACGAGCTCTGCCAGGGCCTTCGCCGCGGCCGCGGCATGGGGGCGCGCGCGCAGCCCACGCCGCCGTGGGCACGGGCGCCGCTGTTCGAGAAGGCCGTGACGCCGAGTGATGTGGGCAAGCTCAACCGCCTCGTCGTGCCGAAGCAGCACGCGGAGAAGCACTTCCCGCTGAAGCGCACCCCGGAGACGGCCACCGGCACCGGCAAAGGCGTGCTCCTCAACTTCGAGGACGGCGAGGGGAAGGTGTGGCGCTTCCGGTACTCTTATTGGAACAGCAGCCAGAGCTACGTGCTCACCAAGGGCTGGAGTCGCTTCGTCCGGGAGAAAGGTCTCCGAGCCGGCGACACCATCGTGTTCTCTTGCTCGGCGTATGGCCCGGAGAAGCAGCTCTTCATCGACTGCAAGATGAACAGGACGACCTGCAGTACTGGTGGCGACGCCACGCCGCCTGAGAAACAGAAGGAATCCCGCGTCGTCAGGCTGTTCGGCGTTGACATCGCCGGAGACGGATGCCAGAAGAAGGGGCGAGCGGTGGAGATTGCGCTCGAGCAAGGGCGCGAGTGCTTCAAGAGGCCATGTGTCGGGGCGCATCAGCACTCACCTCTTGCCCTAGGTGCCTTCGTGTTATAGCATCACGCCATCGCATACCTATTACTATTGTTATTTTTTGAATGAAATCACATACATAACTAATGTTGTTCCTTCTGTTCACCTGTTTGCTCGTGTGGATTGGATTAGAGTTTTGTTCGTCGTTTTTGCATAGTCAGATTGCAAAATGAGCTGTATGTATGTTCTATGTAGGCACTTGGGAATTCTAGAGATCAGAATAATCGTAAGATCAAGCACGTACCTAGTACAGAGATAAGTTCTTCGATTTCTGCTTGATTAAAAGTTGTGTTTCTTGTTCTTATGTTGGATAGTTGATTGTTCACGCGACATAATATCGGCAAGATCGGTTTTGCTACACACCAAGTAATAAATATTAGCTAATGTTGCGCTGAGTTCAGTATTGACATGTGTGTGTGTATATATATATAACCCATCAGATCAAGCAACAAGATTAGTATTTGATAAACTAAATTTGCAAACATGGAACGATTTGCGGGTTGAGTTCTAGCTTGCATAGCAAATATTTAAATTTCTTGCTGGTCTTTGCTGCGGTTTCCCTTAGCAGAATTGTATCACGATTGATTTGATCGATTTACTCATGCCGCACTCCGGCTGCAGGATAATTACTGGTCACTACGTACTATTCTTGGTTGAGTGGATGGTAAATTTTGGCATTCATGTTGTTCATCACACTCTCCATTTCTTCCAAACTTCATTTTCCTCACCGCAATGCATATAGTACCCAAAAGGAGTTCATTGAACTGAATCCTATTAACGCCTATATATAATCTTAGGCTTAAAATGTTTATAATCGTGATGAATATTTTTTTTATTCTTTATATATTAATTGCTTTCTTGTATCATATATATGTTAGTATTTTTTTCCCTGTGTGATTCATAATTTACTAGCTTTTACTGTCAAACAACTTCTTTATGGAATCATATGTTATTTGAGATATACAGTGATTTGTTTTTTTTTAAAAAAATGAGAAGCTACAGTTTTGTCAAATCGGTGTAAAAAAGTTGATATTGGTTTCTCATATATTTTTACGCTTTACTTCTTACACATGAGCTATCTGTTCGACATTTAGACATGAGATTCTTCTTACTTGTAAAGAGCGTGCCAGTAGAAAAGTATATCTGGGGACCACTGTAGAATGCTTGGAGGGAAAGGGCTCATAGAGAAAAAAACTATTGGGGTCTTATGCATGGATATATGTTACGTCAATAGCATTTCCTTATGCCTATCGATGATTGGAAATGCTTCCTGCGGAGCTTGTTTGTTTCATTGATTGAGCAATGATCTAATGCCTTTTGCTTGAGGATGCTATCGAGATGGATAATAATAAATCATAGCTAGGGGGGACAGAGATTTACCGGCCAGGTTCAAGCCTCTGTTGTCGTATAATAGAACTACGTCTAGCATTTCAATCATATAATTAAATGAACAGAGCATATGTGTGAAAACACGAAGAAAAAGATTGCAAATGGTGGCTAATTACCACTAAACCTATTGCTAAGTTAAAGACTTTGCCTCCTCACTACTGCAAATTTGAACTCTACAACCGGTTCGTAAAGTCTCTAGAAGCGGTTATATAACCGGTTCGTAAAGCCTCTATAACCGCTTCTAAGAGCATCTCCAGCAATAGCCCCTAAAACAGGGTCCCTACTTTTGATTTAGGGGCTGCCCCTATTTTTGGGGACTCTGATTTTGTCTTCAACTCCAGCAGTTAGCCCCTAAATCTCAAATTTCCTATTTGCTTATAACATGTGGGACCGGCTCGTCAATGACTCTTTGTTTTTCTTTTCAATATCCTTTTATTTTCTTTCTTCTTTTCCCTTTTCTCCTCCCTCATCTCTTCACAAGCGAGACAAAGGGAGCGGCGACGGCGACAGGCGACGATTTGGCATGGCGACGGCAAGGTCGGATCTCAAGTGGCGAGGCGAGGCAACGAGCGGCGAGGCGAGGTGACGAGCAACGGCGGTGGGCAACAACAAGGTCGGATCTAGGAGTGGCGACGAGCGGCGAGGCGGCAGCGGCATGGCGGCTGGAGAAGACGGCGGCGGAGGAGGAGAGACGGCGGCGACGGTGACGGCGACGGCAATGACGGCGACGACCCAGATCTGGCGAGTGAGGAAAGTGCGACGAGGAGGCGCGCGGCGACGGGGCGGTGGCGGCGGCGGCAATGACGGGCGGAGGCAGGAGTCACAGAGAGGAAAACACCCCAACAGAAAAGTATGGGGCCCCTAAAGATCCCTGGGAATTGGGGCTGGAGGGGGAGATTTAGGGGCCTCCTTATTTTAGGGGCTTGAGTAGGGGCCTTGCTGGAGTGCATTTTTTGACCATAACCCTTATTTTTTGGTTTATGGGCTTGAATGGGGCTCTGCTGGAGATGCTCTAAGCAATCGCGACTGATGCTCGTGGGAGCATCAGAAGCGGTTCTATGAACCGGTTCTAGTGGTGTCTAAAAAGGTAAAGAATATTGGGGTACGTGGGATTCGAACCTAGGACCTCACCCCTCCTCGTGAGTCGTGACCCACGCCTCACCCAGCTAGCCAACCCATCCACGCGTGCTCTCTGATGTGATAAGGCAAGCTTTCCTTTTAACAATTCGAAAAATGGGCCTCTAGCAACGGTTCGTATATTGAATCCTTCTAAAGCCCTCTAGAAGCGGTTCGTATCTGAACCCCTTCGTTGCTTGGGCTTTAGAAGGGTTCAGACATTTAACCGCTTCTAGGGGTTTCTGCTTGATCTATTGAACCGCTTGTGTTGCAACTATTAGAAGCGGTGTACATCGAACCGCTTGTGATGTACCGCTTGTGATGCCTTGTTTTCTAGTAGTGCCTGCTTCCTCTCCAGCCATATGGTGGGGGCGGTATAGATAGTCTTCTAGAGATTATCATTCGCCGAAGGTTAAGATACCTGTTGTAGTTAGTGTCGTGATTTCATGTAATCTAAGTTTTCTTCCATGAAGATAAAATTATGTATAAAATTAAGATACCATGTTTGAGTTCCACTATTTTATAACAATCGTCAGCCTAAAACGTAGCTCTTTCAGATTAACCATTTTTACCAAAACAATGACAAAGCTCAACAGAGGCTAAACTATGGGGTGCCCCTAGGGTGGGTTGGATCTAAGAAGATTTTGGACCAGGTTGTTACATAAACTATAATAGAATATATAATCTTATAGTTCTGCCTATATTTTTTAGTTTTTACAAAAGACTAGCACTTAAGTTTGAGGACAAAATTGTGACATCCTAAAAATTTCACCCATAAGATTTCAAATTCAAAAGCAATGGGGTGTTCGACTCCTAAAACTCTAGGCCATGGCTTGACCCAGCCCAAGCCGACCCCTCCTCTGTCATGTTTAGCCTGATCTGAGCCCATCTCCAACTCACCACTATATAAACCAGCAAATATCCCCAATTGCCCCTAAGTCGATTTGTTAAGCCCAAGGTGTTGTCGTCACTGCCGAAGGATTCGTCGCCACCATCGTCGTCACCTTGCTGTTGCCATTGTCATAGGAGCCGCAATGCCAAGATAGCTACGGGCCACCCTTGTTGCAACCACTTCTCGCCATCTCCCCACGCCGACCAGGTCGTAGCTAGACCGCACCGCCACCGTTCCCGCCATGCTGCCGGCCGGTCACCCTTGTCACCTCTCTACGACGCCTTCTCCATTGGTCGCCGTCTCTGCATGCCGGTCGGGCCGCGACGACCATAGCCCCACCAGTGCGCATCCTAGCACTGCCGCAGCGCTAGATGTCGTCGCCTCGAGATGGACCCTAACACCGCCGCTGCCCCGGTGCCTAGCACCATTGCCAACGGAGCCCGAGCTCCGCCCGCACCGCACCACTTGTGCTTTGTCGCCGGGCCACGCCGCCCTTCGTCTTGTTGCCCCAGTCGATGCGCCGCAGCACTGACCTTGCTACTGTTCACCGCCCCAGCCAATCCTAGTGCCAGCACCACCTCTACCGCTGTCGCTACTCGTCGGCCAGTCCTAGCCAAACTGCCCGCTCCTTCTTACCTCACTCACTCTCCTACGCAGCCTCCCTCTCCCTCTCTTATCCATTGTACAACCATCCCATGAGCTACAGTAGCAGCCCAATGCTACAGTACCTTATTCTGATTTTCAGGATTTTCAGTAAATAGTGTTCCTTCACTATTTCACCGTGAATTTATTCTATCTCTAAATCCAGTGATTCCAGTTTCTAAATATCTATTTACTGTAAGTATTATGTAATTTTTCAATTTATTTGTTGTTTCTGTTGTTTATTGTTTTCTCATTTTACGTGTGTTAGATCGCATGGACGACAAAGGAGAGTACCTCGACGCCACCGACGTCCAGCAGGTTCCAGAAGATCAGGAAGGCAAGTCTTTCCGCCTAGAATCCTAATTTCTAGTTTTTTTTCAAAACTGCTATTTATTTAAATTGGGCGTATTTGCTTTAGAAGTCCATTCTGCATGTTGTTTATTTGTATAATATGCACCCATTATCATGAAACGTCTTAGGATAATATTATTAGATAATTTGCTACTGTTTTTCATGATTGGATGGCTTAGCATTGCTTAGATAGTTTCTAGGAGTGATCCCCTCCTATGATCATCATTAAAGAACCCAATTATGAGATAAATGAGTCTGAGGATGGAGAATTTGGTGTTTATGGTGGGCTTGTTCACTCTTTAATTAAAATTTGATCAACTAATATTTGACTTGGAGCGAGTGAACCGAGTCAACGCTTCTGTCCCTAAGGACCGATGATCATGATAGATTTAACTGAGAATTTATCGTGCGATCGCAATGGTATGGGATGTGGCTTAATCTAGAGGGAGAATAATATTGGGATTTTCACCGTACTTGCAACGTAGGTGGGGTCCCGAGGGATGCATCATCGCTAGTGTATTGCCCAGAAGGAGTTCTGGGGTATTTGTGTGAATATCATGTATGACCGTGGCGAGTTAGGGGTTAGTCTTCTAATAGGTTTTGTTGTGGTCCTCTCCGACGAGAGAATCCCATATCTTGCGGGAAAAACATACAATCTCTGCAGAGTGTAAACCCATTCGAATGGTCATGCTTCCAGTTATGAGCATCTTGGTGGTTTTTCATATCATAACTACACCCCTTAATTAATTTAAGTTGGGTAAGGTCACTGATATTGTGAATTATGCCATATTAATGTTAATGTTAAGATTAATCAAGAGAACTATATATTATTTACTTATGTATTCTTAAATGCTTTTATACTGTTGGTAAAATGATTTTATGCAAATAAACCTTTACCTTTTCAAGGATGAGTACCTGGCCCTTGCTAGAAAAACTTGCTAACATTCGCGTGGTAACCCTGACTTTCATTCGGGGCTGTTTGTTACACAAGCAGGACAAGAGTATGATTACGAGCAGGAGTACGTTGTTGATTTTTTGGAGGGTACCCCAGACAACTAGTTGCTTTCGTTCAGTGTGTGCCTGTGGCCAAGATGGGACATTATCTTTATTTGCTTTCTATTCGAATTAGTCATGTAACAGTCTATTTTTGGGCAAATTTTGAAAATTTCAAAATTTAACTCAAAATTGCAATTTGGTAATTAATATTCATCGTCCAAAATTTTTTAAAAAAATTATATTTTCAAATCAAACTTATTTTTAAATTTTTTTAAATATTTAAATCTTCTTTAGTTGGGCTTGGCCCATTTCTCTCAGCCCTAGGCCCATTGGCCCAGCCCATCTAGCCCACCCCATTCTCGCTCTCTCTCCCTTCCTTTGGCCGCAGGCCACACGAGCGCCACGCCGCACCGCACATGTCACGTCGTCATCTCCACCCCATGCGTGTGGTACCCTCGCTCTCCCTCTGCCTCTGCCCACACCGCGCTAGAAGGCGCTGGTGCACCGCGTAGGCCAGAGTCGCGTTGGCTAGGTACCTGCTGCAGCCTCAGTGGCGCACGGTCGCTGCCTCGTGCGCCACACCCCCTGCTGTGGCCGCAGCGCCCCACCATGCCCATTATCATTGTCGCGCCACGCGCTCCACGCCACGCCGCCTCGTCGCCGCTCCAATATTGAGCCCCTCAACGTAGGACGCGTCTCTCCCTCCCTGCGGATCCTCCTTCGGCTATTTAAGCCCCCGGCTTGTCCCCGCTCTCCTCCCTTCGCTATTGCTGTCACCGAGCCCCGATTTGCCCCCTTTTGCGTAGTTGCTGACTCCGTACATTGCCAACCAATTTCTTGCATCCCTAGCTTCTTTAGGAGTCGCCCCTCACTTCCCTGTCTTCAATTTTTGCCAGAAATTACCGGAGCTCCCAGGCGACATGACCCCTGTTTTGGTCGTCGCCTCCTCCATGGTGACAGCTCACCTCCGCCCTTCTCTGAGCTTAGCACCGTCTCAAGTAGCTCCCTAGTAATCCTTAGATTCTACTTGCTCCGGTGAACTGGCCACCGCCCTCACCCTTCGCCATAGAATCAGGTTCCCGTAGCATTTTGCTACTTGCGTCCATGGTGCCGCCGTTCTGGCTCGCTATCAGTGATGCTCCGGTTAGCACGTCCTAGATCTCCCCTAGCTGAACCCATTCTAAGCATGAAATAGTAGGATGGTGGACCATAGCGCCGCTAGTCTCTCGCCGAAGGTTCGCCGGAACTCAGCTGAAGAACCGGACGAACCCGTCACCTAGCTAACTTCACCCCAACGTCGGTCGCAAGATGGAGTCGCTGACATGTAGGCCGTGGCCCTAGTCATCCGTATTAGTGGAGGCGTTCCCCTAATTTACGCCTTCTGTCTGTAGGCCTCGGTCGGGCAGTTTGAGCTTGCGGACCGAACTACCCTAGGCCGCACAGTGTTAGATTCAGCCCATTCCTGTTTAGGAATTTCCAGCCTTTTTCTTATTTTAATAATTCTAGAAAGTATAAATGGTTTTCTAAAAATAAGTAAACACTTCCTAAAATATTGGAAAATTTATGATAAATACAAGGTAGCAAGTAAATTTAATAAAATTATAATCTTGCTCAGTAATCTATTTTTTCGCCCCTACAAAATAACAGTAACCCTACTTTATCCTTTTTAGAAAAATTAATATAATACTTTCTATTTATTTAAAATAATTTATGGCTTCCAAAAATCTTGATAAAATTCTAGAAAATACTAGATGCA
Source organism: Olyra latifolia (assembly GCA_036346145.1). NCBI lineage: Eukaryota > Viridiplantae > Streptophyta > Magnoliopsida > Poales > Poaceae > Olyra > Olyra latifolia. Next base: position 51,860,962 of record CM070528.1, on the reverse strand, counting down.
GTATTGGACCTAGAAAAATTATTTTAGCTGATTTAAATAAACTCTTTTTCTATTGAATAGAAGCTATTTAAACCTTTTCCTTTTATATTATTATTGCTAGAAATCTGTTAGGTTTATTTAAAATACTTCCTGAACTCTGAAAATTTCCAAATTTTCACATAAACTTTTTCAACACAAGAGCAACTTAAGAAAAATATTTAACCAAATTAACATCTCGTAAAGTTTAGCAAAATAAAGGAAAACCCATAAAGGCTTTATAGAATTAATTTTTTACTACTTTAATAATTTCTAAAAATTATTTTCCAGCAAGGGTATAAGTACTTAAGGGTATTTAAGGCATTCTCAATAATATCATACGATGACACGTAAGATCTTTGTTACCTTAATAAGTAGTGGTATGCTAGATATCGATATTAGTATTATTATCGTGCATCCATGCATCATTCATTTTTGCATATGTTTATGCATTGCCTTTATTTTTCCTGATTAGGCGTCGAGGATCCAGAAGAAAGATTTGAAGACACAGAAGAAGAGTACCACGCCTCAGGACAAGGCGAGTTAACATCCTTAGTTTATATCTTACCCAATTTTACTTAAATTATTTTAATTTAACTTAGAAAATTGCATGCTCTATGATTTGTAAAAATACCTAGCTCGTTAATCATATTATACACATGCCATGACCCTTGGTAATTTTATTTAGCATGTTATGATTGCCTTGAATATCATGCTATGACTGTCTTAATAGTCTTATCCTTTGTTTGCTACCAATAAATAAGCTAAACTTTTGGACTCATAGTCCCTGGATAAAAACTTGCTTAGACATGCTTAGATCTATTCAATGATTTGTTACGGGGTGTAACTGCCCCATAGTGGTGAACAATAGCTCACCACTATAACTACTCATACTATATTATGATTTGGTATATAAGCTGGCATGGGATTAAAGATTTGTTTTTGGCAGGTCTTGAGATGTAAGCAGGTTGGGCTAAGGTGCAGACACTGGTTAAGACCCGGTGAATGTGTTGGTTGTCTAGAGTGGATCTAGACTTGAGAGGTCGAGGACCTATTGAGATTGAGGTAGGGAGCAGAGTGTGGGATCTTCGGCTCTCGGGCCATGAGAAGCGGGACCAGAAGAGGTCCCTTGATTATGATCTAATGTTGGATACGTCCGACACAACATGTGGCCATCACGCGGTAGTGCGGGTATGGAGTGCAGTGGCGTGCTCCGAGGAGACCTTGGAAGAAACTTCAGCCCAAGACGAAGGCGAAAGGGCGCCATCACCCGAGGTTGATCGAGGTCATGCACTCGCTAGACCGGCAATCCAGGAGTGATGATCTACAACGGGATGCCAAATCTCAGAATATGATGACGGGTGAAAGGAGGAAGAACAGGAATCGTGGTTCTAGCTAAGTGGTGTTTGGTCTGGTTGTACTAGGGGATGATACAAGGGTAGACAAGATTGTATAAATGGGTTTTCTGGGAAACACAACTCAGTCATTAACTACACATCTTCTTAACAATGGTTTAAATTGGCTAAGTCACATGTTTATATTATGATTATTTTCAACTGACTTTATGCAAATAAACAAACCATAACCTTTCCTTGGAGCCCTTATCATACTTGTATTAGGAGGATGTTAACTCGCAAGTGCGGTTTGATTGTGCACTTACCCTCGCACTCACTCACTTTTTAGATGGAGAGCATCCTGAAGACCCCCAGACATGCCTTGAAGGAGAAGACCTAGACTACGACGGCCAGGATGGATTTTAGGGCATCCCTCTAGTCACTTGCAATATTGCATAGCCGTTGGGTGATTTTTTGCTATTTCTATGACTTCCGCATTATACTCTGAACTATCTTTTGTACTGTATCAATATTTGGCCTGGTCAGCCCCTGTTGTAAAACAATTTGCCAAAAGGCGTTATTTTCCTTAATTATCCAAGTCACTCTATACGATTGTTTGTATTATGATCCGACTATATAATGATGTGCACTAGCCTACCAATTCAGGGACTAGTGTAGAAATCCTTTGTGCACCTCAAAGTTGAGGGCCCACAAGTTAGGACTTGATGTTATGAACTATTATAATAAGTGGCTTCGCCACACTCTAATTTATTTTATTAGTTAATGCAGCATTGGTATTGATACTTTATCTTTGTTATAATGTGCGTATAAGTACTGATTCTTAGGACTCATACTGTTAACACATAGGGGTTCGATTTAGTAAAACCGGATCCCGACAAAAATCTGCGTATCAAAGACCTATGTCACTGGTAGATGTACAAGCTTTTTCATTGGTAAAGCCAAAACAGTTATTTGCATGTTCAACCATGAGTACTAACCGAGGTATAATACATATACGATCTTTGATTACCTATACTTTTCTAGATAAATCCTACTTTTAATATATGTGAACTTATCTTGCTGGGAGAGCATTGGAAATTCGCCACTTAACGTCATGCATGTATAGAATGCATGTGACAGTTTGATTGGTATGTAGCCGAATATTTGCAGCCAAGCAGAACTGATCTCAACGTACGACGAGATTTGGTTGATATGAACATCAAGAGCTAGCGAGTTGGCACCCATCGAGAGAGATAAAGATAGGTCATTTCTCCTCCCACCTTCCTGTACTCTATCAAAGGCCAAGAGAACCGAGCTATGCCAATATTTTCATGGTGTTAAAGTTTCTTCCAATTACTCTATAAACATGAAGAAGCTTGTTTCAATGGACAATCTAAAGCTGACGGTATGAAGTTTCATGATTGCCATGTCTTGGTTACTCAAGGGTCGGAGCTATACTACACTTTGTGAGGTGTGTTCTAGCGGAGAGTAGAGGAAAGCGTAAAGTTTCCTTGAACCTTGAGACAAAATCCTTGAGAATTTATCTCCCTCCTTTACTCTTCGATTTACGTTTCCGCACTTGAGTTTGTTGCTCTATATGCTTGTTTATGGTTATTCATGCTTGCTCTTGCTTCATCTAGTCTAGTTTAGTAGTTTTGGAGTAAAGAGTTTTAATCTCTCTACTTAATAAAAAAGCTAAAAAGTTAGAACTTGTGAAATAGCCAATTTACCCCCTCCCTCTTGGCTCTATCGATTCCTTTCAATGGCGGTGATGCAGTTTTTAGTTTGGAGAGGGCGAGGAAGAGGGAGAGAGTAGAGGGAGCAAATGAGTTAAAAGAGGAAGAAGGGGAGGGGATGGGGGAGCTTAAGTGGCTGCTCCCTCGCTCTCTTACAAGTGGGGTTGGCTAGTTCTACATAACATGGAGTGCAAATAAATGGATAAAGAGGTCAATGTGCTGGAAAAGGTGGTGGTGGAATGTTATGTGCATGGCTATGCAGAACCATTTTGAAAATTTTCACACCAGAGGTGCAAATGTATCGCCACTGCTGATTATACCTTATATGTAAAAATAGGTATCACCTCTCCCCGATTATGTGTCACTTTCACACCTGTGTATAATACTATAATTTTTCCTCACGACGCTCTGCAACATCGGTTTTGAAAACACTACTATAGATCACCCCTTCACTGCCGGCTCGGAACGGGCTTCACTGCCGGTTCTGGCTCCGGCAATGAATAAGCGGTAGTGATGAGGCACCTTATCACTACCAGCTCATGGTACGTGTGAGCCGGCATTGCTAGGGCCATATCACTACCGGTTCAAGCCACGAGCCGGCAGCGTTATGGCTCTATCACTACTGGCTCAGACCATGATTTGGTAGCGATATGTCTTTATCACTACCGGCTTAATCCATCAGCCGACAGCGATAAGTCTTTATCACTACTGGCTTAGGCCATGAGCAGGCAACGATATTGATGTATCCCTACCGGCTCATGCCATCAGCCGGTAGTGATAGGGACATATCACTGTTGGCTGTAGCTGTGGGCCGGCAGTGTTATTTCTATCACTGCCGGTTCAGAAATAGGGCCGGCAATGATACCCTCCACCCAACAAAAATTTTTGCATAAATCAATTACCGGTATGTATTTCAAAAGATTCACCAAACAAATGTCGATGTCATCACCGGTACAAATTCACCATACAAATCAATGTCCCCATATAAATATCAATGTCATGACAGGTACAAATTCACCATACAACACAATATGTATAATGCACAAGTTTGAAACCAACCCGCTTTTTCTGCAACTCCTTGATAAAATTCACCATACCTGATTTCATTCTTTTGTGTGCATACCTATATCCTCAGCAGCTAATGGAAAGTCAGTGAATAAAAGGGACTGCAAAATAACGTAAAACCAAAAAAAATAAGAATGAGCTAAGGGTGTTGCCTACACATAAAAAAATGAATTGTATTGACATAGCACACCACAGAATTTTAGTGAAAGGATTACTCTCAGGCGACAGTTGCAAACGCACAAGGCGTTGTCTTCTCGGCACAACATCTAGACTTACACAAAAAAAAGGGTAATTTAAGAATCAAGCTAGGCACTGATTTACCATTCAACACCAAACTACAGTTTAAGAAATTAAAACTGCACTAGTAGAAATATATATATGCAAAGTGGTGTTGGCAGACTCTAGTGTTCAATTATGTAATTGATCACAAATTATGTACATGGATAGATACTATATGAACAGATAATTACTCTAAAAGAATGGTTAAATCAGTGTATAGCTTGATTAATAAATTATCACAATTAACAAGTGCAGACCAATTTCATCATTGAGCAAAACTGAAGCCCCTCACAACATGTATGCATGCATAGGTTTCAAACCAACCAACAGACATCAATGACAGAAATACCATATTAATGTTCAGAAATATAAACCAAAACTACTGAATAAATACCATGGCCTAGAATAAAGAAACCTGACACATGTCTATATACCAAAGAACAAATATACCAAAGAACAAAGAACTGTTCTCAGATGCATAATGCACACCACAGAATTTAGTTGATAGAAGATTGCTCTCAGGCAATGGTTGCAAACGCACAAGGCGCTGTCTTCTCGGCACAAGGTCTAGACTTACACAAAAAAAGAATAATTAAATAATCAAGCTAGGCACTGATTTAAAACATTCAATTGATTTCAAATTACGTGGACTCTATAGAAGTGCTTGCTCAGTAAGGTTTGACAGGAAAGCAACTTGAATTATTAATCATAATATTAACTGACATGAATAGTTCTTATGGTCTCTTTCAATGGAATCTAAGGCTGATGATTATTTATTTCTTTTCAATTTAAGATTCAAGTTTCTGGCATTCATAGCATATGTATGAAGAATAAAGCAACTTTGTAAAACCAAGCTTGTTGTAATAAGTAATTAAGTGTTGTGCACCTAAATTTGTTCAAAAAGGTGGGAAACAGTATATTGAAAATTTGGCCTTGAAAATCAATGTGAAGGTAGGAAACACCTGACTATTGGAAAGTCATATCACATTATCACTCTTTAACTCCATTTACATTCACATTGATTTTCAGGGCCAAATTTCAAAGATATTGTTTCCCACCTTTTTTAATATTTCTATGCGCACAACACGTACTTATTACACCAAGCTCGGTTTCAGAAAGATCCCAGTATTCTTTCTACATATGCTATTAATGTCAGAAACTTAAATCTTAAATTGAAAAGAAAAATAATAATAATCTGCATTAGATTCCATTGAAAGAGCTTACCATAAGAACCACTCATGTCAGTTAATATTATGATTAATAATTCAAGTTACTTTCCTGTCAGATCTTGCTGAGTAAGCACAAGTCAGCCAGATACTATATGAATGGATAAAACCTCTAAAAGAATGGTTAAATTGGTGTCTATCTTGATTAATAAATTATCACGATTATCAAAGTGTAGACCAATTTTATCATTGAGCAAAACCGAAGCCCCCACAATATGTATGCATGTACAGGTTCTGGCGAAGTAAAAAAACATATATATATAACTATAGTTTTGCAAGTTTTGCACAAACGAATTAATTACAGACACATCAAGTTTTTGAATGGACATGCTCCATTTTTCTTGGTCTTCATACTATCTGCTTTGCCCTTTTGGTCCGCTGGCTGGCTCTCGACTCACCATGCCTGTGTAAAACTCGCCACGTGGATTGGCGACCTCCGTGAGGATGAACCTAGCTAGCTGTTCTACGACGGCCACGATTTCATGGGCCAATAGCTTACTTGTGGGTAGATTTAAGCGCTGCCATGAAAAGAAAGGCAGAAATTAATCGTTGATTAATACGGGATTTACAAAACTATGTGCCTTAAGCCGAAACATACCTCGACATTACTAGTTGTTGTTTCATCGGACGTGAATACGAGCATAAACTTACAAACATAGTACCTGCAAAGATTAGTGCCCTATTGCTGCCTATAGCACTGATGAAGGGAATGTCAGCCTTGTTGTATTGACCATTAAGTAGGAAATACGAACTATGACTGTTCCGTACGTACCTTGAAGTTTGTTCTCACACGAAAGACCTTCTTGAAAGGAAGGTAGCATGTGCTCTTATCACAGTAGCATGCGAAAGCCCTGTGCTTCATTACAGATGGTAAATGGTCTTAGATTCAATCGAATGGAAGAAAACTATAGCAAACATGAAATTCAGATTAACCTGTTTAGCAAGTCTATGATGGATTGGTAATTATCTTGAGGTTTACGCAATGAGTCCAAGACGACGATCTTGCTAAGGGAGGGCTGGATGACAAGCAGGATCCAGTGAAAACTGCACATACGTCACTAGTACAATTAGTGTTGATATCATGTTGCTGATAAAAGAGTAGAACGAGCAGTGTTATGTGTACGTACCTAAAATTAGAGGGTAAAAGTATGAATGTCTTGTGTTCCTGAAGGAGCATAGCTTTGCATACATAGTCTTCGACGTCCTTAGGATATTGCTGAACAAGCGACTCCTGAATGAGTCTGGGGTCGAGATACCCTACTTTCGTGATGAGTCCTTTTTTTTTGCATTTTTGAGCCTTCATTCTACAAAAGAAGGTAGTTAGACGTGCCATTCAATGGTACAAGAATACATACCAATGCAAAACTACAGAGTCCAGCACCGAATCAAGGAAATGTCGATGGCGTCTTATTGGTACATTTGGTAGAAGTCATTGAATGTCATATATAATGTGTCGTCACCATCTTGGTAAAATTCATCCTTTATCTCGGCGGCGAGCGTATCGTGGCCCACACTGGACTGCTTCATGTACCATTCATGTAGTTGCCGCAGTCGAGTGGTTAGACTATGAAGATCCTCAGGCCGGACCAATGGTTCACCTAGCTTGAACGACCATATCAAAGGTGCGAAAGGAAGCGAAGCATCTCCATGTTCAACCTACTCTAGTTGGGATGCCGACAGTCCTGCTTCTGCAAGGAACACATCTCTGGCAAATTGTTGCATGTTAGGCTTCTTGACGATGTGTTCATAGTCGGACTTCTCCTTTCCTGAACTGGATCCCATCTGTTTAATTGTAGCCATGCGAATAAAGAAGTCTTGTGCCGGCTTAGAGACTACGCTTTTTGGGCAGATGTCTCACGTCCTTTCTTCCGCAATGATATGATGCTTCTACTTGCTTTTTAGATGAAGGAGGTGGTTGCGACTCCTGAGACACTTCCCGTCCTCGCTCCTGAGACAAATTTGACCTCTGAGATGGTCCCGACGCTTGCTTTTTTTGCGGTGGCTGTGTAGGAGTAGGGCTTTTTGTAGCTGTTGCTGGTGGAGGAGTAATGCACGGTGGAGGGGTATTGCACCTTGGTACGAACCGTGGGCTTTGGCTTCTTCTGCTCGGTGACGAGGGGTCTCTCCGTGGTGCTTCGTCCTCATCATCATCTGTTGAGTCCGAGATGAAGTATGTATCGCTTTCGCCATGCGACAAACTATGCAAGTTGTCCCCTAATGTGTCTTTTCCCTCCTCTCCGGGGATCTCTAGCTCAACTCTTTTGTACTTATTCAAAACTACATTGTTAATGCAAACCCTCGCGAAGCCTGCCGGTATCGGGCGATTGTGCAACGGATCCCGTTCGACACAAGGGAAAGCCTACCCTATGGCCACCTTGGTGGTAAAGTTAAGCGTCTACACATACAGCTTGCACGACATCGGTTCCGTGATGTCATCCACAGAAAAATGGGCATTGACTTCTTCTAGAAGCCTGCCAGACGTGCAGCTGCTCGGCCTACTGGTGTTTCCGACCTTCACATTGATTTTTAGGGCCAAATTATCAAGATATTGTTTCTCATCTTTTTCAACATTTCTAGGTGCACAACACTTAATTACTTATTACAACAAGCTCGGTTTCACAAAGTTGCTTTATTCTTCATACATATACTATGAATGTCAGAAACTTGAATCTTAAATTGAAAAGAAATAAATAATCATCAGCATTAGATTCCATTGAAAGAGCTTATCATAAGAACCACTCATGTCAGTTAATATTACGATTAATAATTCAAGTTGCTTTCCTATCAGACCTTGCTGAGCAAGCACTTTTACAGAGTCCACCTAATTTGTGATTGATTGATTCAAGTAGTGTCAGTTCCTTGATACGTAATTTGTGATTGATTGAATGGTTAAATCAGTACCTAGCTTGATTCTTAAATTATCATTTTTTGTGTAAGTTTAGACCTTGTGCGGAAAAGGTAGTGCCTTGTGCGTTTGCAATCGTCGCCTGAGAACAATCTTCTATCACTAAAATTCTGTGGTGTGCATTATGCATCTAAGAGCGGTTCTTTATTCTTTGGTACACAGACATGTGTCAGATTTCTTTATTCTACACCATGGTATTTATTCAGCAGCTTTGGTTTATGTTTCTGAACATTAATATGGTATTTCTGTCATTGATGTCTGTAGGTTGGTTTGAAGCCTATGTATGCATACATATTGTGCGGGCTTTGGTATTGCTCGATGATGAAATTGGTCTACACTTGTTAATTGTGATAATTTATTAATCAAGCTAAACATTGATTTAATCATTCTATTATAGGTATATATATATAGGAAGCCAGTTTGGGGCTCCATGGAGTCTAGGCTCCATGATTCAAAAACCTATGATGTGCATTGAGATTCGTGATGTTTGACGTGTATATCTTCACATATCCACTAAAAAAGTATTTCAGATATGAAATTCCAAAAAAACTAAATTTGAACTCAGTTTAAACTAGTTTGAAGTATAGTTAAATATAATTCAAACTGAAGTTCAACTCATTTTTTTTTGGAGTTTGATGTCTCAAATATTTTCTTTAGTAGGTATATGAAAGTATAATAATCAAACAACACGAATCTCAAAGCACATCTAGTAGTAACGAATCATGGAACCTAGTCTCCATGGAACCTTATGTATTATTCCTATATATATATATATATATATATATATATATATATATATATATATATATATTCTACTAGTGCAGTTTTAATTTCTTAAACTGCAGTATGGTGTTAAAAGGTAAATTAGTGCCTAGCTTATTCTTAAATTATCCTTTTTTGTGTAAGTCTAGATCTTGCGCCGAGAAGACAATGCTTTGTGCGTTTGCAACTATCGCTTGAGAGTAATCCTCTATCACTAAAATTCTATTGTGTGCTATGTCAATACAATACATTTTTTTTTGTGTGTGGGCAACATCCTTATCCCATTCTTAATTTTTTGGGGTTTTATGTTATTTGGCAGTGCCTTTTATTCAACCCAAGAGAATGAAATCTCTGTATCTATAGCACTAGTTTAATTTTACCAAGGAGTTGTAGAAAAAGCAGGTTTGCATATATATTGTGCATCTAGTTAGTTTAAAACCAATATGAGTTGTGCATCTGGTTGGTTTCAAACTTGTGCATGCATGCACATATTGTGTTGTATGGTGAATTTGTACCGGTAATGACATTGATATTTGTATAGGGACATTAGTTTGTATGGTGAATTTGTACCGGTAATAACATTGATATTTGTATGGTGACATTGATTTGTATGGTGAATTTGTGCGCATTCATACTAGTAATTGATTTATGTAATTTTTTTGTTGGGGGAGGGGGTATCACTGCAGGCTCTAGTTCCGAGCCGACAGTGATAGGCAATATCACTCCCGGCTCACGGTTATAGCTGGCAGTAATACAACATTATCACTACCGGCTAATGGCACGAACCGGCAGTGATAGAGCCTTACCATTGTCGACTCATGTTCCAAGCCGGCGGTGATAGAGCCATATCGCTGCCGGCTCATGGCCTGAGCCGGCAGTGATAGAGACATATCGCTGTTGGCTCATGGCCTGAACCGGTAGTGATAGAGACATATCGCTGTCGGCTCATGGCCTGAACCAGCAGTGATGTGGCTCTAGCAGTGCCGGCTCACGCCATAAGCTAGCAATGATATGACTGTATCACTGCCGGTTTTCTAGCCGGAAGTGATAAGGTGTCTCATCATTGCCGTTTATTTACTGCCGAAGTCAGAACTGGTAGTGAAGCCCGTTCCGAGCCGACAGTGAAGGGGGTGTCCTGTAGCGGTGGTAGAAAATATTGTTTTTGCTGATGCACAGGATTTTGATTTCGAAAAAGAATCGAGTTTTAATGCAGCACCTATTTCATCTATCATCTATATCTATATCTACATAACCTATATCTATAAAACGATAGGGATTGAGGCCTGCTCGCCGTGGCCACGTCGGCCGAATGACGCCGGCCGTCCGATCGTCAGGCGAAATGGGATCCGGCCGTCCGTTCAAAAGTTTTATATAAAAGCAATTCTTTTCTTTTTCCCTGACGAGGCGGACGAAATGATCGGCTGGTCACCCGCGGTAGATCTCAGTCCGCCGAGCCAAGTTCGATTCCCAGTCACATACATTTTTCCCAGTACTGCTTCCTTCCTTCTTCTCATCTTTTTTTCCCCTTTTCTATTTTCTTTTTTCTACGCCGTTTAAAAATTCCGAAAAATAGAAAGTTTACAAAAATGAAACCATGCTTGCTCAAAGAAGCTTCATAAAAAGTTTGGATATTTTTGAAAACTTTTTAAAATTAGAAATTTTTTTTGCTTCCTCTACCTTCTTCTTTTACTTTTTGTTTTCTTTTCTATTTTTTTGACACTGTTTAAAAATTCAAAAAAATAGTAAGTTCACACAAATGAAACCATGCCTGTACAAAGAAAGTCCATAAAAAGTTTGGATATTTTTCAAAATTTTTAAAATTACAAAAAAAATTTGTTTCCTCTGCCTTCTTCTTTTACTTTCTTTTTTCTACACCGTTTAAAAATTTCAAGAATTCGAAAGTTTGCAGAAATAGAACCATGCCTGCACAAAGAAAGTTCATAGAAAGTTTAGATTTTTGTAACAATTTTTTAAGCTAGAAAAAATTTCAGTTTGAAAAGATATTAACCCGGTAAGGATTGTCAAATGTGTATCCAAGTGTCCCTTTACTAAGGTAGTACGAATTTGAGCCTGGATGAGCTATTTACGTGGCGTTTATCTATCCGTTCGACAATTAATCCGGATGGCCAATCCATAGTTGCCTTTTTCGGGTGTAGCACCCTCGCACAGCGGTTGCGATGCCCCTCCCGTGCTATATGCATGCATGGGCATGCAGTGACATTAGCAATGATGTCAACAATTAATAGAGATATCTTAATTTTTTCCTTCCATAACTTTTGACTCGAGACTCCAATTCATGAACAGTTTCACCAGTGTGTTCCTGACATTTTTACGAATAAAACAAGATCACACTTAGCATATAAATCCAAAATATTTTATGACTGACTACTTTGGCATACATGACTTTGTTACGGCGTGTCACATGGTACCTAACCATTGTGGCAAGCCCCCTCTATTAATTTTGTTGTCCGTCTGATCATTTGTGTGATGCAGATCGAACCGTCCAATCTACTAATATAAAAAAAACATATTAAACCACGTAAAATGAGCTCTCCGTTAAAGCTACTTAAAGTTTTCTCCCTTGGTCCTTACAACACATGTCACCCATATCTTCTCACCATGTGAGGCTCTCTCATTATGCCATGTCGTCTTTAAAGACCCTAATATCACCCTTACCTTGTGCCAGTTGCCCGATAAAACATCTCCATCTGATCACCCACATTGCACATATCGAACAATCTAATAGCAACACAGATTTACCCGTCTTACCTACTAACGTTGTGAAAAAAGCACTTCCATTTCGCAAAATCTATCCACACTTCACGTGTAACCTATAAACTTTCCAAAAAAACCTTCCGGCTTGACGGAACAAAAAGAATTATTTCCATCAATCGTCTATATGCATACAAGTTGTATTTGCTATTAAAATTATTTTTTTTCAGATAGCGGCGCGCCATTGGCGCGCAAATATTTCTAGTATAAATTAAAGCGGTTAAGAATACATGTGTCCAACACATAAACATGCCACCTCGGCACCTTGGCAAAAAGCCTACAAATTAACTTTTTCAAATTTGCACATAGGTTCGTCTTTACAGATCAAAGCGATAGTTCTTTTTTAATTTGTGCGTAGCCGTCTTTGCATAAAAAACCTTGCTCTTTTTAATATTTGTTGATCGTTTCTTCTTCAAGAAGAAACTCTTGATCTCTTTGATATCTGCACGCAAGCATTTTGCATAGATGGCCTCACTTTTCTGGGTGATTGTTCGCATGTCTCGCTTTGTGGAAAAAAAAAACTCTCTTTTTCTTATTTCCTCGTAGGTCTAACTTTGCGAAAAGCTTTTGGTCTTTTTTCTAAATGAGCAAGGTGTGTCACGTATTTGTGCGATTATATTTTGTGTTGAAGTTTAAGAGATCTATGCATATATAAGGATTTGCAGTCGTATTGGTTAGAATAAGTTATAATATATTCCATAAATCGAGCACAACTAAATTTCCTTTGGATACATAGCCATATTATCAATGCTAAGATCTTGACAGATCGATCGACCGTTGTACACATATCTAGTTCTTGCACATATCTTTTTGTGAACTGCTAGACACCTAGTTGTATATGTATATGTTGACTCCTCAATCTTGGTTGTTGCTCACCGAAGTGTGGAGAAGATAATTTCATTTCTATATGTTGATGTCTTGATTCTCTATGGTTTTTGAGCCATTCATAGCATTGATCTAGCTGTATTTGTCTTTAGATCAAGCCTAGTGAGAGCGCTAGATGGATACGTCGATTTCACGGTTCTTTTCATATACTGCTTAGAGAGGAGACGTAGAGATAGAATCCAATTCGATAGGAGCCTACCGATGTAAACAATCTGAGAAAATCCTAGTAGGCAAGATTAGTTTCCAAATCAAATAGATATCCTCTAATGGTATGCAAATGTACATACATAATCCAATTCGACAGAAGACGTAGAGATAAAATGCTGATAAAATCGTACAAGTATATTAGTATCCAAAGCAAATATCTCTATTTTCATGCTAAGCAAATGTAGAGATAGAATTCAATCCGATAAAATTATGCAAGTAAGATTAGTTTTCAAAGCAAATAAGTATCTTTTTATGCTAGATATCCTATAGAATCCCACATGTAAGATTAGTTTACAAAGCAAATAATTGATGGTGTTAATATCTTTCCATGCTAAGCAAACTTTACCTTTTTATTATCAAAAACTTCTATATCATTATAATTCAGTTCTGCTATAATTGATAGTGTAGATTTTTTTTTTTATGAACGTGGTGGCTTTGTTGACTTAATGTTGATAATATAATAACAGATAGATGCGAGGCGGCTTTTCTCCTATCTACTGTAAGAGAGGCAAACTCGAGGAGGAGCGCTCGCCGGTGCGGAACCGCTCGATCTCTTCACCGCCGAGAGCCTTCGGGCCACTGGTCGGGGTGGAGGCCGCAGACTTGCGCTGGCGGCTGTACAGGAGTTGAGTAAGGTTTCGAGTAAGTCTGGCCCAACACCGGTTAAATCCAAATCTATGGTCGGAGCTCGTGGTGGTCGACGGTGGCTCAAGAGTTGGTGACAACTCTGGAGGCGCCTACGGCAAGGGTCTTCCCTGTTGGAATTTGTCCGACGATCAAAACTAGCAACGTCCGACAAGCTGCTGTTCTGTGTGCTTCTGGCAACAGTAACACATACAGTAACAGCAGCACGTCGTCGACTTACTGTCTTCCGTCCAGCAATGACGATACGGCAATAGCAAGAAATGCACGTACTCGAGATCTCTCGGGGATATGCACACCAGAGAATAGAAAACAGAATTTTGGTGCCGTGGCTTCGATAGCTATCGACGGAAGACTACTATGGTATTTATACAGTTACATGCAGAGTTTGAACCGAACTACTGCTTCTAGTCCTAATCACACTAATAATCCTAGTCCTAACCGGTTGCTACAAACCGATTTGATACTACTACGCACACATGCAAATAGAAAACCTATTCTAATCAAGATTAATCTAATAATGATTACTAATCGGACCGCGTCAGAACCCCAAACCGTTGGGCTGTAGTACCTTAGCAAACCCAACGCAAAGCAGCGGATCGAAGGTCTCTAGGGCCATCTTCTCCAAAAAACTAGCTCAATAAGAGAGTGTTCTCTCACCGTTATAAACCATGCTCAAACCCTCTCCACAACCAATGTGGGACTATTCCTAACAATCTCCCCAACTCTCCCCCATCACACATTGGGCCGAGACTTATCTGGGAACCACTTGAGCAACCTAGGCTCTGATACCAATTATCAGTCGGACCACATCTGAACCCTAGACCGTTGAGTTACAGTACCTTCGTAGGCCCAATGCAAAGCAGCAGGTCGAAGGTCTTTTGGACCATATCCCCCTAAAAAGCTAACTCAATGAGAGAGTGCTCTCTCACCCTTGTAAACTATGCTCAAGCCTTCTCCACAACCAACGTGGGACTATTCCCAACATTTCTCCGGCTCTCTTCGAGGGTTGGGTGGATTTTTTTGGTCTTCAGCAAAGAACCCCATGATGGTGTCTTCTACGTCGGCATGCGTGTTTGCTGCTTGAGAGTTCGCCGTCGGGCTCGGATCTGTCAGCGATTCATCTTCCCTGTTGTGGATCGCGTCGTTGTCCTCGTCAAAGGATGCGATGTGGGTATACCTCGGCTTTCACGTCGACCCTAAACTAAAGTCCGAGATTAGACTCTCCGGCGAGGTTTTTAAAGAAGGGGAGGAGACGTCGGTCATGCCACTGCTCGGGTTCTTCGCGCGCGCACCTCAGCTAGTCATAGTGCTAGCGGTGTTGCCGCTTTGTCCCAACGTCAGCGCCATCTTCGCTTGTGCATGGCTGTCGTGGAGCTGCATGCGTAGGTTCCGGGCGTGGGCACCCATTACTAGAAAACAGGGCATCACAAGCGATACATCATAAGCGGTTCGATGTGCACCGCTTCAAATAGTTGCAACACAAACGGTTCAATAGATCAAATCAGGAAACCCCTCTAGAAACAGTTCGTAAGACGAACCCCTTCTAAAGCCCAAGCAACAGAAAGGGTTCGTGTCACGAACCCTTTATAAAGCCCCCTGCACCTCTAGCAGTGGTTGGGGACACGAACCCCTTCTAAAGCCCAAGAAATGTAAGGGGTTCAGATATTTAATCGCTTAGAGGAGGCTTTAGAAGGGTTCAGATATTTAACCATTGCTAAAGGCCCATTTTTTGAATTGTTAAAAGAAAAGCTTGCCTTATCACATCAGAGAGCACGCGTAGATGGATTGGCTAGCTGGGTGAGGCGTGGGTCACAACTCACGAGAAGGGGTGAGGTCCTAGGTTCGAATCCCACGTACCCTAATATTTTTTACCTTTTTACACACCACTAGAACCGGTTCGTAGAACCGCTTCTGATACTCCCACGAGCATCCGTCGCGGTTGCTTAGAAGCGGTTATTCTAGAGGCTTTACGAACCGATTGTAGAGTTCAAATCTGCAGCAGTGACCGCATCGGCATGACGACGACGCTGAGGAGTTCTACTGCTCGGGCAAGTCGGAGGTGACTACTCCGGACCGAGTGATTGGCAGTGAGAAGCAGAGCAGGGTTCTGTTCGGAATACCTGCTAATTTTTGGGATTTTGCTTAGATCCATAAAGTGGAAGTGTGGCAAACCGGATGCACATATCCCTGTTTTATTCTTGTGATTCGGTTGCAGGCTCCACTACTATGGAAATGGTCATATCGGTGCCGGTTCTAAACTGACATTAGTGTAAGTTTTTAAACCGGCACTAATTTTTGGGCACAGATAACAAAAAATATCAGTGCCGGTTTTAAAAAATTGGCACTGATGATATAAATAATTAACAAAATCAGGCTTTGAGCCCGTCCTGCACGCTGCCAGCTTGACATTGGGCCTCGAGTCGCGCCCGTGTCACCCGCATCGTGCTGGTTGCTTGCCCATGCCTGCACATGCTCGCACTCGCGCCGCACTGGGCATCGCCGGCTGTGCTTGCGCATGATCGTGCCACCCGTGCCCGCGCCGGTCACGCCGTCCGCGCCTTGGCTGTAGAGTAGAAGGGAGATAAGGGGAGAGAGAATGTGTGGCTGGTGGGAGAAAAAGAAGTGGAAAGAGAAAAGGTGGAAAGATAGAGGGGAAGGAAGAGATAAAGGTGGAGAGAGAGGGGGGAAGGAAGAGATAAGGAAGAATAACTAATGGGAGAGAGAGATGGGAGGAGATATAGGGCCTGTTCTCCCTAGCTTATCTAATCTGCTAACTTATCTGATTCAGAATTTCGAGGTGGCTCGAGTCGGATACCCTTGGTTTTTAGGATTTAGGGAGCTTTTAGACACGTCTACGAGATGGAAAAAAAAGGATCCAAAAAGTAATAAAAAAGTCAATATAAGTCAGATAAGACACGAAATAAGTTAGATAAGACGTGGCTTATATTGACTTATTTGAATTTTTATAACTTTTTGAATCCGTTTTTTTTATCTCGTAGGCGTGTCTAAAATCTCCCTAAATCCTAAAAACCAAGGGCATCCGACTCTCGAGACCACCTCAGAAAATTCTCGAAGTTACGAGATAAGTTAGATTAGCAGATTAGATAAGTTGAAGAGAACAGGCCCATAATATTTTTTGCCTCTGCAGAATTTTTCAACTTGGAGCGAGTTGCTGCCATTTTTTTGTTCTTTTACATCGGTTTTATATCAGAACTAGCACAAATGTATCCGTACTGGTTTGTCAATAAAACCGGCACAAATGATCCATATATCTGTAGCGGTTATTATTAAAAACCGGTATAGATGAGCTTATCTCACCCCTCCACTTAAGAACTGACACATATAAGAATATATGTGCTTGTTTTATATGAACTGGCACTAATTTACTGGTATATATAAACTCTTTTGGTGTAGTGCTGGTGGAGAATCGATCTTGAAGTGATATTGCTTATTGGATGGCTCAGGATAGGCTTACTTTCGATTTGGTCTATTATCATCCCAGCGGTGTTCCTGTGACACCGGAGGCACGACTCATGTGCTGCGTAGGCTATAAAAGCTTGTTCAAGGCAAAAAGATACTACTAGAGAAATGACCTTCCATAGCGGTACATCAGTCTCGATTGGTCACAAACGGGGACTAATGTAGCAATAGTCCCGATTCGTGACTACAGGGCTAAAAGCATGATTACTACCGGTTCGTGGCTCATATTAGTCCCGGTTCGTAACACGAACAGGTACTAAAGGTGGCTTTGGCAAGCAGATACATGCTAGCTGAGAAAGGCACAAATTAGTCCTGGTTCGTGTTACGAACCGGTACTAAAGGTAGGCCTTTAGTCCTGGTTCGTGTTACGAACCGATATTAAAGGCTCATTCCAGCATACTTCAAAAGGAATGCATATCCTAGTCTATTAAATACGCGTGGGTGGGTGGGTTGGTTAGAAGAGTGAGTAGAGAGTCACGTGGTGGCATGAGGTCTTGGATTCGTCTTATTTTTTAAATATTTTTTACGCTTTAGTACCGGTTAAGAGAACCGAGACTAAATGTATGGAACCTTTAGTCTCGGATGGCCTGTCCCGGTTCGAGAACCGGCTTTAGTCCCGAATGGCCTGTCCCGATTCGGGAACCGGGACTAAAGCCCGTTCTCAACCGGGATTAAAGACTGTTTTTCTAGCAGTGAGATCTCAAATCCTTTCTCTTCAGATCTTTTCTTGCCAGAGTAAGCGCGGCTCTCCCGTGGATACTCGGTGTGATCTCGTCGTCTCCTCTCTGTGTAACTTTTATTATTGAGCTAAAAGGTTGCATGGTTTGTTAAAAAAAACAGGTAGATGCGTGTAGGTCCTCGTCCATGGCCGCCGTTCGATCGCATTCGCACGCCTGCCGCCGATCCGGCCGTCCATGCAATCCGTCATATATAGTTGGATAGTACAGCAACAGGCGTCGACGTCGAGGGAGAAGAGAAGCAAATAAGGATGATCTGACTTCACTTGTGCTTCGGAGGTAGCGACAAAGCAGACGGGGCTCTCTAGGCCCCAGCAGCAGCTTCAGCTTGTCTCCGCTCGTCGATTTTTCTCGCAGTTGGAACGTACAGCGGCGCCGTGCGTGCGAGGCGCAGCGGCCGTGGTTTCTGCAACTTGCTTGCATCCAACTTGCTGTGCAGTCACAGTGTCACACACACTTGCAGCTAGCTCAGCTCATGGCTATCTGCTGGTGCGTACGTACGAACCTGAAATATTGGCACATACGTAGTACTAGCTTGCGTCCAGACCTCCTCAGCTCACATACGATTAATGAAAATTAACACCAAGTTGGCTGGGCTCACACCTTCCGTTTTCAAGACTTGGAGTACGTACAACAACATGCCCACGATTTGTTTTTGTGATCGATAATCGTACTGGCTAGCTTGTTGGAACTAGCTCTGTGCAAGAAATGGACTGTTTAGGTCGAACGTTACAAATTAAGATTGACGGTAGGACCAAAAGGTGTCGTATTTTCGCCCCAAGTAGGACTTAATTTACAGCATCTTCTGCGTAATATTGCATGAACACTAACGTAGCTTCCAAAAAACCGTGGAGCTTGCGTGTGCCGGCCAGGGTGGCAGTCATGGAAATGGGACGGTATATATGTGCATTCAGAGCCATGTGAGGACCGAGCCTTTAGCTGGGTGGCAAGCTGTGCTACTATGCACGCATCACACTGTCCACCCGTGCTCAAGCCTAAGCATTCGGTGTCTTATGCTTTCCTGAGATTTATTTTTTATGGAATGGGTATACATGTGTCCACGTAACATACGCTAAAGGCTTGTAGCCTCCGATACATGCAGTTTTCGGCTTGTGTTTTTCCAAGTTTGTCGTACCCTTTAAGCAGAAGCACGCAGGAGCAATGGCTACGCGATAAGAGCATGTTTAGAATTAAGGTCCTAAATAGTGAAAATATAAGAGAGATATGAAGAAATAGGGCTACCATTATGTTGAAAATAAAATAGAATAAGGATAAAATAGGATCATAATAGATAGTAGCCGAATAAAGCAACCGAAGATAGCAGAAGGGATGTATGCAAGAAAAGGCGAAGGCAAGTTCGTGAGCGAGACGGTAGAGCGACGATACATGTGGCCGGGGCCGGACGCCTTGACAGGGGAGCCGCACTAGCCGTCGCCTGCCACCACCTCTTCCCACTTGCACTTCCTCATCAGCCACTCCATCGTAGCCACAAGCACGCCGGAATCTTACCTTATCATAAATTGGCAATCGGTTTGTTTTCTAAAAACTAGGGTCCTGTTCTCGTCAGTTTATCTTATCTAACTTATTTGTCTTATTTGATTTATTTGACTTTTCTTCTAATTTTGAGAGCTTTCCGGGTTAGCTTCGAGAGTCGGATCCGCTTCGTTCCACTTGTGTTTTAAAGGTTTTAGACAAGTCTTTAAGATAGAAAACACGGATTCGGAAAAACAAATCATTTTTATTTTAAACGAAAATAAGCCCTAACCCCAAATAAAATAATTAAGACCTTATAAGCTGACAAGACCAAGGCCTAAGCCTTCGCATCAGACGTGTTCCTTAATTACGCCCGCCTCTTTTCAGTTTAATTTAGTCTAATATTATAAACTAAAAAGATTGTGGGCGAGGACGTGAAGAGTTCAAAAATTATAAAAAAAAAATTTTCAAATCTTCGAAGAGAACCACTAAAAGAAAAAACGGCTACAAAATGCTATAAGGTTTGATTTGTAAAAAAAATAACAAATTTTAAGTTATACTTTTTAATTTTAATTTAAGCTGAAAAGAACAAGACCTGCTCAATCATTCAATCTAGAGTGGATCATTGAGATCTCCTGCTACAGTAACCACAAACACCTTAAACAAATCTAAAATTGTTTCGAAAGATCAAACATTTTGGCTTGTTAATAAACCCATTTCTCCCAAATTTCTAAGCAGCGTCTTAAATCTTAAAAAAAATAGTTAAAGGAAGTATGCCGACCTCTTGAAAAGTTGCTTCTTAAAGTGCATTCAGAAATTTAGTTCAAAGCTAATTTAAGTTCAACAAATTAGCTTGATAGCTAGGGCAATTCATCCTAACTTGGACCCGTACGCTGTAGCGTTGGGCCCATCTATAACCTGAGCCCTGAGCAACCTCGGTACGTACATATAAAAGCAGCCGTCCTGCAAGCTGCAACTACGCAAGACATGGAGCATTCATATCCATTTATCGTTTCAAGAGCTAACTTAGGTTAATTGCCAACAAGAAAGCAATAAGCACTCCAATTAACTTATAGAGCTTGCTTGCCATGTGTATAATTAAGCTGCAATTTTTTTAGGGCGTTGATATTCTCATACTCTCTAAGCAGTTTCCTGTTGGATATTTATCGATGAGAACAAGTAGGATATGCAAAAAGAGTATTGTAGCCTAATATTGGCATCCCCTCTGTTGCTCTAAGAATACCTATCATGATTCCTATCTATCTATCTATTATATATATAAAACAAGAGTCAACGGAGCCACAACATTAATTGGAGAAATTCCCATCTAAATCAGATAAAAAAAGATATGCTATGCACCATCGATTAGAGCTGGCCATATTATAACAATTAGATTAAAAGAAAAGGAGTTCATATCAACTATGATAAACAACAACAATGTCGGGACCCCCCCTGGCGGAGGTGAGGTCCCACCTATGCTTTATCTGTGCTAGTCCCTGGATCAGTAGCTAGCACACACAGACAACAGAATTTGGATCACAACCATGTCGATTAATTTACAAAAATTTACATCAGAGTGCGCCTAACGGCGTGGTTACATAAGTTTGGTTCGAAGGCCTTACAAAAGCGGAAGTCTTTATAATACAACTGAAACTCCAAAAGTGGAAAAACAAAACAGTCCCCACAGGCAGAGCTGGAGGAGTGCAATCCTAGGCGTCGAAGTGGTCTTCGTCTTGGATTCCGGCGGCGAAACCTTCATCGTGATACATCTCCTCCTCGGGGTTCCACTGTTGTTCGCATCCTGCTCGTTGGAATGAGCAGCCCACATAAAAGGCGAGGGTGAGTATACTTTATACTCAACAAGCAAGGTTGACTAGTATGCATCTAAGGCTTAACCAAGGAAAGGTAAGGGTCTTTTTGCATAAAGCCAGCTTTGTAGATTTTCACCTACGGTTTTTATAAAATGATTTTTGGAACATGTTGAGGAAAAACAAATGTTCGAATCAGTTTTCTTTGAAGTTCCGGTACCCACCGGTTTTTGCCCAACCTGGCTACTCACGGCACCTACCGCGCAGGCACCCGCATCGCTCACAGCACTCACTGTGAGGAGAAAAGCCAAAACACATGATCGCAATCGTGGTTTTCCTTTGAAACACCATTTTGAAAACAAATAGATAAGAAGTACCATTGAGGCAGCTCCCCGTCGTCCCTCCTTGACCGTGGACACGGCTATCATGATAGTTTTACACTCTGCAGAGGTCGCACGCTTTACCCATGCGAGGTGGTTTTTCCCGAGGGTACACCCGAGGGAAAAATGATCACCACAAGGCCTTTTTCCGACCTTCTAGCTAAGGCATTTCCGCTAAAGTTTCTACACCGATGCCCCTCTTGCGCCAATAGAACAGTACCTACTGTCTACTCCACCGACTGGAATGCCAAAGCTAGGGGGCTGAAGGATACTCAACCAGGGCCCGCCCATACAGGCACACATGGTCGCACTATTGTACTTAGCTTGTCTACCTCAAGGAATCGGTCCTTAGGGACCGGGGTGGTTCCCACACTGGGCCCAAGTCTCGTGCTCGCTGCACCCACCTTGCAACCATCCACCCCGATCAGGTTTTGCAAAACATTTTTACCCGATAGCACCCACTATCCCAACTACACCCATTTGTAAACATGACAGCACCCACTGTCCTTTTTAAATCAAGCATTTAGACAAGCATTTAATAAGTGCAATTATCAAGGATGGACAACAATTTAGTACTAAGCATTTCTAAGCATTATGCAAAACCTAATTCAAGGGTGACGTTTAGTATTAGCAATTTTAATAACCTAGGATAGCAAGAAATATTTTAACAGTGTAATTATTGATTGGGTGTTATCTAAGCAACTAAGTGATTAGCATTTTTAGTTTTTAATATAACATGCATTTTGTAAACTTCTAGAAATTGAGTTTCAAAATCATAGGACACAAGGTTCAGCACTTGCCTTGCTCAGCAAAATCTTGGTGATCCTCCGAGAGATCGGTCGCGAAACTATCGTCGTTAGAACCTTGTAATAACAAAATAACCAAAATAAACACACAATGCCAAAATTAAATATGGAATGGTATGCATGTAAATGGATATGCATAAATATAATGGAGGTGTTTTAATCTGAAAATTGTATAAATTTTATTTGACTTCTTTTTATAAATTTTGGAAATTCTATTTCACATGGAATTAAACTAATATACATATGTAGAAAAATATTTCTTTTTAATTGGGAAATGTAGAAAGTGAGCTAATTTCCTTCAGTAACTGTTTATTTTATTTTGTTTCAACAATTTCAGAAATTATTAAGTTATTTTCATTTCTCATAATTAACTAAGGTTAATGAATACATGTCTTGCACTTTCAAAACTAAATCTAAATCATGCATTAAATTATTTTAATAATATTTTTAAATTAAATTTCACATTTTTGTGAGCTTTTATAAATTTATTTCATAATTTTTGGATTTATACTTTTAAAGATAAGGGTTTTACAACTTGCTGCTATTTTAAAAATAAATTAATAAAATTAAAAAAAGGAAGGGCAGACAGACGGTCAAGGCTTCAAGACGCACAGATGAAATCATGCAGGCGGCGGCTTTGGAGAGTCTTGTGCGGCTGGCGCGGTGGCGGCCCGGCCGAGATGCGCGCGGCAGCACCACGCGATGATCCAATGCGAATGGCGGCGGCCGAGCGCGTGGGGGGACGGCCCACGCGGGCGTGGCGCGAGTGCACGCCCAAGACACGGCAGATGGCTGCGGCTCGCGTGGTCGGCCGGTCGACGACGGCGGCCTAGCTCGGTCCGACAGTGGGCCCCACTGTCGATGACCCGAGCGGGATCGGACGGCGGCGGCTCGGGTTGGCGGCAACGGCGGTGCTCGGCGAAGCGGTGGCGGTGGGGAGTTGGTGGGCGAGAGAGGAGGTCGCGGCGGTCTTGTTTGGTGGGTCGCCTTATCGACGGCGGCGTCGGCGGCGACGGCAGAAGAATACCCAAGGCGGCGTTCCTGCAGCGGCGTCAATGGCCTGCCCAACGCGCGATGGAAATGTACGGCGGCGAGGTGGCGAGAGTAGGCGGAGGTAAGGGAAAGCTCATGGAGGCGTCGGCGAGGGGTAGAGCGGCCGAGGAGGCGGCAAGAAGATGGCGGGCCGGGTGGCGCGAGGCTCACTACGGCGGGCGTTCAGCGACGCCGCCGCGGCCGACGGAGAAGAATCTCTAGGGGCCTAGGGAGGGAGAGGGGGCCGAGGGGAGAGTGGAATACCTCTTGGTGGAGGCGAATCGAAACGGATTCCGTGTAGCGCCGGCGATAGGGAAGCTCGGCTTCGGCGACGTGCTCTGGCGAACTCCGGCGTCGGCGACGGCAGCGGCGGCGAAAATGGGACCACGGGGGTGAGATGGAGGAGGTGGCAGAGGCGATCGGGCAGAGAGGTACCCTGCTGGTGGAGTGAGTGAGAAACGGTGAGGGAGGAGAGACCGAGAGGGTGGTTAGGTAGAATTGGGGAGGGGGCTGCGTGGGGAGAAAGCTAAAAACAGGGGGGCTGTTTTGGTAAAACCCCAAAGGGGAAAAGGGTAGATAGGGAAAGTTTCCCTTTTAGGAACAATTGACAAAAAGGGGCCCACATGTCATAGGGAGGGGAAGAAGAGAAAACTAATGAGCTAAAATAGAAAATTAATATTTTATCTAATTACTACTTAATTCATAATGAAATTTTTAATTTGGATTAAGTTTTTAACTTGTTGTTTCAAAAAACCTAATTTGTACCAATTTTACAAATTAGTATAACAGGGGTTAAGTAATTAAATATTTTGAGCTTGATATTGTAAAAGCCACACTCTTAGTTAGCTTTTTAGAAAATTAAATTTAGTAGCATGCACATTTTCAAAAATTAAATAATTTTGTTTTTGTTTTGATGATTTTCTTTTTGTGATGCCTCTCGCAACATGCCATGATTATGTAGTTTTAAGATTTTTGAAAATGGGGATGTTACAAACAATCATAATAATAGAATATTGGACAAAAATATAAAAAAGAGCTCATTTCAACAACAAAACTAGAAAAAAAATCCATATCAACTACAACAATAAATAATAAATAATAAATTTGAAATAAAATAATAGAAAAAAGAGTTTAGCTCAACTACAAAACTTATAGTATTGTATAAAACGAGTCCATATCAACAACAACAAAAATAACAAAAATTGTACTAAATAGTATAGAAAAGGAGTCCACATCAACTAAAATAAAAAATATGAAATTTAAATAAAAATGTTAGAAAAAAGGAGTCCACATAAAATATAATAAATAATAGATTTTTAAAAATAAAAAATAGTAATATATTATTAAAACATAAGCAAACGGAGCCACCATATATGCAAACTAAAGGAGAAGAACTAAAAGCTAGAGTTGCAGTTGGCACGGTGAGTCGACACCATCACTAACAAAGATGATGTGGATAGCAACGAGAAGGTAGAGATCGAGATAACTAAGTGATAGTGTCGGATATAATGGTTCACATCTAATGAGATTGGAATTATTAATATATCCTCTAGATTATAATATATATATATATATATACACACACAGAGAGAAAATTGCATCCATGCCATTGCTAAGTTGTGATATCTTAGAAATACCATTCAAAGTTGAAAATTTCTCAAATACCATTATAAAGTTGAATTCCTTGCAAATAGGCCATTGTCTACTTTCACAAAAAAAATTTAAGAGCAAATTGCCCCTTATCTGTCTTTTTCCTCCCACTCCTCTCATATCTCCTCTTCCTCCCATCTCCTGATGCATAAGAGGTTGGACCTGCCTGAGGCTTAGCAACGGGGTCACCAGTGTAGGTGACAGCGACACGATGCAAGGAAGCAACAATGGGGCGAGGCAAGGTGTCGGCGAAGAGGGGTTGGCACAAGGAGCTCGAGCTTGGAGTGCTCAGGCCTGACGACATCAGGGCAGCACTGCAGCATTAGAAGGAGAGGGAGAGGGCGAGACGGTGATCCACACGAGAAGGAGATGAGGGGACGGGGCGACGGCAGGACGAGGCTCCAGTGACAACGGGGCGAAGCAGTGTGACGGCAGGGCGAGCCACCAACGACATCGAGGTGGCACGAGAAGCTCAGGGTTGGAGTGCTCAGGTCCAGCCGCAGCTCGGTGACAAACTGCCAGCACCGGCAAGGTTGGGGCAGCACCGCAGCACGAGGGGAAGATGGCACGACGGGGCGGGGCGAGGCGCCAGCGATGGTGAGGCTGCACGAGGAGCTCAGGCCCCATGACAGCTTGGTCATCAGAGTTTGGTACGGTTACCAGAGGGAGAAAGAGAGGAGGAGTGTGGATGGTATTTTCACCGAAAATCTGAAAGGGAAGGGGCAGCAAAAAAGTCTGCAATGTCATATTTGTAAATAATCTAGTTTTATAATGGCATCTTAGCAATTTTTTATTTTGTAGTGGCATGTCTGAAATGTTGCAATTTTGTAGTGGCATGGATGCAATTTTCTCTAAATATTACCATGATCTACATGACTACATATCAGAAAAGAATTATCATTGTGACGATTGGATATGAACCATATTAGAGCTTATATCTACAAAATGACATTTAGTTTTTGATACACATCTAGCCGTGTTAGACATACTGCTTGTTTTAGGTATTCCTCCTCGGGATACCTATATTTAGGTATTATCTCTACTCTACTTATATCGTTTTGAAGTTTAGAGATTCTAATGGAGAAGATATGCAAATGAGGATATATGTATGATTTTAGGTATTGTTACTTGAGGAGAAGGTATAGTTATTGCTTGTTTTAGGTATTCCTCCTCAGGATACCTATATTTAGGTATTATCTCTCGTCTACTTATATCGTTTTGAAGTTTAGAGATTCTAATGGAGAAGATATGCAAATGAGGATATATGTACATTTTAGGTAGGGGAAATATGTGGTGCAAACCACCTTTTTCGTGAAAACTCCGTAAAAACCACCCGTAAAACTTTTGAAAAATTCTCAAAAAATTACCATATGTAGGGGAGGTGAGCTTCTACAATCCTGCAAAATTTGAAGATGAAACTCAATCGCATTTGAAAGATATGAAAAAGACAAATTCAGCCTAAATAGTAATTTTTCACTGTTTAGCACTATTCATTTTGCTGTTCGTCTTTTTCATATCTTTCAAATGCGATTGAGTTTCATCTTCAGATTTTGCAGGATTGTATAAGCTCACCTCCCCTACATTTGGTAATTTTTTGAGAATGTTTCAAAACTTTTACGGGTGGTTTCACGAAGTTTTCACGAAAAGGGTGGTTTGCACCACATATTTCCCCTTTTAGGTATTGTTACTTGAGGAGAAGGTATAGTTATAATTAACCACGACAAATTAAGCTCTTCTGCAATATATACATACCTAAAATTTAATATATACATATCTAAAATTTCTCTATTGGATATTTGCTTATTGCCTGCCCAGCAGAAGTTATTGGCTCTGTTTCTTTTTGCAAACCGCCGGCGGTCGGCGGCCGGAGGTTTGCTACAGTAAAAAATTTTATATTATTTTTTTTGAATTATTTAAAAAAATTTCAAAAACTTATAAATTTATTACAATAAAACCGCCAACCGACAGAAACCGCCAAAATAAACGTAGCCATTGCCTCTTACTCTCCATTTCTTTTATCAACGATCAGCTGCAAATCGAATGCAAGTTAAAAAAAGGATGACGTTGCACATACCTATTCCTCAATGACGACACCGACCTCGACTTTTCTTCGTACAGGTGCACATCAAACGGGATGATAGATAAACATAGTATTCAGTGCTTGTTACTGCTACCTTCGGTGACAGATGTCTATCATTTGAAGTACATATAAGTCAAAATTTTAAAACTTTAGCTAAGAATATCATTTAAAATATTTAGATTAAGTATATAAAAACTATATATATAGATTTGTCACAAAGAGTACTTTCATAATATTCTAATTTTAATGGGTTTCACATATTAATTGTACTCGTAATTAGCGATCAAAGGTATATTTTGGAAACCGTGTCGATGTTCAAAATGACAGTAATTTATAACCGGAGTGAGTATTATAATTATCAATTAAGCTCCTGATTAACGATACGTCATACGTGCAGTAATCAAGTAATGCAGATGCATTTTACGTGACGGGGAAAATGACATAATTATTCTAAAAGAAATGGAGTAGTCAGTAAGTGTAACGCCTCGCTCTTTAGTACCACGTTACTAGTTGACATTGTGCTCTACTAGCTTATAACCCCTGGCAAACCAAATCATTTTAAATAAAGGAATAGTTCCGACCTATACATCTGAGATATATACGGCCAATACCAGTTCATAGGAACATATAAAATGCATAAACCACAAAATAGTTGTCCTGACAACAGGAATATAAAAAGCATTAAGCAGTAATCCTATTATTCACTCTCTAACCATGTTTGAAAAAGAACATCCTGACAACAACCTCAAGAGAGTGACATGCCTGGATGATGTCCTCTTGCTCATTGTCCCATTGCAGCAATGCCCAGTTGCGCAACCTGTGAGCTCCCCTAAAGATAACCTATAAAAAGGAGATATCTTATCATTTATCAAAGACCATATTATTCCGACACAACCAAATGGCCATAAAGTAGCCGCTGTACCAACAAGAATCTTATTTTTAATTCTTAACACCAACCCAGAGATCTAGTTCCCAACCAAACGAGACATATTTCTAGGTGGTTTCAAACATAGGGCTATTTGAATTGAACGCCAAATAGACTTAGCCAAGTGATAGTCAAAGAATAAATGTTGTATTATCTCTTTTTTTTAATACAAAAGCTACACTTCAAACTACCCAGCCAGTTACGCTTTGCTAGATTATCCTTTGTTAAAATAACACCTCTCCCTAGAAAACAGAGGAAAATTTTTCATTTTTAACAAGTTTCCAAACAATCTTGTCCTGCTTTTGACTGAGATGTAAATTACTTGTCCTACACACTAGATGTACTAGTCCAATAACAAAATCATATCATCCCAGATTAATATTTTGGACGAGCATGGCCAAAGCCCAAGTGACATGCCATGTATGTGTAGACCAGTGCCTAAGTTCAACCAGCTCTAAGCGAATTTTGAGTAGGATTAAGCCTGTTGATTAGTTTGAATGGGAAACGGGACTATCGCTGCATGGAGTTTTTACTTGTGTTGGGCCCTATTTTCTTGCCCTATAGTATATAACAGCATGCTGTTGGCCTAGTTAAAAGAAAGAAAAAGTTAACGTAGTGTATTTTTGAGATCAAATGTTCCCCAGCAGATACGCGAAGTGGAGATTAGGGAATAGCGGAGGGGTCCCGCAGCGCCATATTTGGCGAACGGCAACCGCCTCGCTATCCGGCTCCATCTCTGCCTCTGGTGCAACCGCCCCGCGCTTGCGCCACGGATTGGAGACCTGGCGGCAACGACGTCGAAGTCATCCGAGAGAGGCGGTTATGCGAGGAGCGGCTAGGGAGTTGACGGCGGTGGAGGTGACTTCCGCCTAGCCATACCTAGCGTCGCAGCCAAAGAAGGCGCATTCGTCTTTGCCAGTCCCATCGGCGCAGTCATCCTTCGTCCCAAGCCCGGCCCGCTGCCGTAGGAAGAGGTACATGCCGAATGCCCTCTCTCCTGACCAGATCTGGAAGTATCCATGGGAGATTTGGACCGCTAGTGTTTGTGGATTTTGGGGGTTTCAATCCGTAGAACTTGGAGAGTGATTTTGGTTGGGGATTTGGTTCAAATGCGCATGAACTCTGCGTTGCAATGAGGAACACACAAAAGTAGGGACTAGAATAGGATGTCAATGTCAGCTAGAATGTTGTTGCGGGAGATTTGCACCCCAACCCATAGATCTTGAACCTAATCCGTTTTGTAATCCGTCACACCGAGGAACTTGAGGTGTGGTGTACTCATTTAGGTATTTTTAAGTTAACTTTGGTGTTTGCTAATATCATTTTGCGGTCTATAGATGACGAACAGGGATGAGAACATGGCTAGGCTGATGCGGTTGACTCTAGGTCATGTTGAGGAAGTGCCACAAACCTCCGAAAAAATGGCACAAGACAACTTTGACCCCAACACGTCTGTGGGGACTGCTATCGTCAATTGGTTAGTGCTGGACATTGAAGCTATAGTCGAGCGTCTGTAGTTGCCGGCATTGCAGTCTTCAGAGGAGATGAAGAAACCTGGTGAGATGCCTGGCCCTGTGGCGATAGTCATTAACAACGACGACCAGCGCAGTCCTTGGTCCGATGTTGACCTGGAGGACATCATTGGATCTAACTATGACCTAGACGACGATATCTACTTTTGCTATTTTTAGACCTGATGTGAGGAGAATAGCATTGACTACGACAGTGAGAAATCTAGGGGGTATAGTGTTACGTGCACAAGTAGATTGGGTCTCTGCTAATGGCAGCGAGGTTGTGTGGGCTATAGTAGCAATGCCTGTAGTTTTACTACTGTCGCAGGGATTGTCATTTGGTTACTGTAGTGTATGTTTTGTTTGTTCCATACAAATGGAGACCTCTTATTATGGTAATATGTATATTCCTCATCGATTTGTGCATTGCAATATAAGTATGTTTGCCCTCGAAGCAACTTTCGTATGGACAATGGTGTTATTTTCATATTGAAGTGTGGCAATCCATGTTTGCTCCTGTTAATTGTGGCATTGTTGATTGTACCTTGTAGCCTATAATGACCATTCTCTGATGTTATCTAGGTGCAAAATGGACCCAGAATCCTGGCACTTGATGGAGGACGCTGGATATGGTCATGGCCAGCAGTTAGGTCCGTAACAGGGAGGGCCTCCTTTCATGGGACAATGTGGCGACCCTCCAGAGTTCTAGCACCCCTAGGAGGATAAGGTGTGGGAGGGGCCAGTCCTGCCTTTCAGCAAGGATACCACGGCGGCCCGATCACCCCTTTGTATCATGGAGGGTACGCGGGAGGGCCGACAACGGGATTTGCCGGTGGTTATTACGAAGGTACCAGCCCCTACACCCAATTCTCTTAGGGCCAGCAGGCATCGACGGACAACAATGAAGATGGGTTGTATTGTGAGAAGGAGGTATCAGAGACCTAGTCGGAGGAGACATCAGCACGACGCAAGGGGAAGGGGAAGGAAAAGAAGAAAGAGGGCAAGGGGCCTAGCTACAACACACGTGAGGACGAGGACGAGGTCCTCGTATCGATGTGGTTGAATGCCTCGTACGACCCAATCATTAGGAACTACCAATCGGCAAAAAAGTTTTGGGAGACGATCATCAAAAAGTTCAACCAGCAGTCCATGAGAGCCATCGAGCGCAACAACAAGTCAGTCAAGAGTCATTGACGACACAATAACAAGGAGGTCGCGAGGTTCATTGGATTTCACCATTCCATCGAAGCACTTAATCAGAGTGACAAGACTTTTAAGAGCCAGGTAAATCATATTGTGATGCCTTTATGCCATATCCCGCTCTATGCAATTAGGTTTCATAAGTTTGTTTTGTAGGTTGATGATGCGAAGAAGATGTACCATCAAGACATGTCGAAGAAGTTCAACCATGCTGCTGGCACATGCTGCGTGACCAGAAGAAGTGGACGGTCCAGGCACATGCTGTGTGACTAGGAGAAATGGATGATCCAGGCACCCATTCAACGGGGAAACAAGAAACAAAAGTCTGCTTTAGGTGCATCTCCAGGAGGATTATTCAGTCTAGCATTGGATTTGCAATCTGATGACCAAGATAGTAGGCCGATTGGGAGGAAACAAGCAAAATCAAGGTCTACCTTTGTTGCTAGCCCGGTGTGTCAGTACTTGGAGAAATGAACTAGCATTGAGGAGGACCTTTGGGGCAGTACGAAAAAGTACATGGAAAAAATGACCGACGTTCGAGAGAGAGATATGGTTACGAGCAAACGAACATGAGAGGCAGGTCATGTGCATGGACCTAGAGGCAATGTTTGGACCAATGAAAGTGTACTACTGTCGGGACCTGGCTTAGCAAAAACCGACCCCTATGTGCCTTACAGTACTAGTCCCATTAGATCGCAGCTAGTGCGCACAGTTAGAGCATAATGGAATCACACCTTGCTGTTTAATGATTATCCAAATAGAGTATCTTGGCAACAAACGCCAATTATTGCAATATTGTCCTAATGTTATAAGTAGCAAGCGAAAGATAGAAAAATAAAAGACAGCATGGTAATCCCATCCATACGCCACAGGTATCTGACTAGGAATACCCTACTAGCCGGAAGCTCCATCGTCATACCCTGCCTCGTAATCGATGAACTCGATAGTGTTGTCACCTACACACAGATCTGAAAAACAACTAATGAGTATGGATAACCATACCCAGCAAGCGTGTATGTCTTTAGGTATGAATGCAAGTTATCATCATGAAGGATATGGTTTATTTGTATAAAGATCACTTTTAAACAATGCTATTAGTTGTAAAGCAATAGTTTAAAACAATATTCATTTCTTTACTCTTTGTTTTCTCAACACTATATTATTGCCTTCTCAGCATGAAACCGAGATAACATTCGCTGTCAAGTCTACAAGAAACCCTGGCAATACATTCCTTGTAATGCACTGCTTGGCATTCGCTGCATGGCAATCCCTGCCCCTATCTGCTACAGCAAGTTAATTAAGAAAAGGTGAGACTAACAAGTAGAGCTGTCTAAGCCCGCTCTTGACCATGAGCACGACTCTCATGAGAGTTTTAACTCTGCAGAGTGTGTACACTTTACCCATGGGACTCATCCGAGAGTGAGACGAAGCCATTAGCCCCAGTACGTCTAAATTTATGATTGCCTCACTAAGGTTTCGCCCCAAGCAGCTTCACACCAAGCCAGAGGTTCCCCCCGTGTGCCAGATGGGTATACAGTGGTCATGAGCCACACCTACACCACCATGACAACCCAAAACCTAGATTTTCCAAGGTAATAACTAAGGTATTACCATAATTAATACCCATGGCTGTACTGTTTTGCCCGTCAGTTCATCTACGATGTTCAGTCCTTATATCGACCGAGGTGGCATACCACGGAACCATACAACCACCCTTCAGCCACCATCTCGAGTCTACTCATGCCACATTGATTTTAGTTTAATTAAGTTAACCAAAATCACAAGATAAAGAGTAGATTCTCTCTACCAAGATTTTAAATGACTTCCCATCATAATGATCATCTATAATTCTCATCGAAGCAACTAAGCATCTAGCGTGAGTAAATTCAAGGATGGCAATAATACGAGATTAATTCATACTAGGCGGCAATGGAAGGTTAAACATGTCAATAGATGATTAACACGTCATCGACATTAACTACAGTAAACATATAAGTTAAAATTAAAACTAGCATGCAGTTTTAAAATCTAGGAACAGTAATAATTGTAATGAACAAAACTGGGATCAACATTTATCTAGGTTGCACCTTGATCCAAGTAGCACGCCTCTAGACAATAGGCAGCTAGCTCCCCTCCAGACTCCTCTGCGATGTCTACACGCAAACTGAGGCACAGACTAATTAACAGCAGCAAATAAAATTTGAAAAATTATGAAATAAATACAAGAGGTTAAAAGAAGACCAATAAAATTGGTTTGACGCGAAACGGAGTTACAGATTAGGAGCTACAAAAATGCGAAGGAGTATTGTTCATAGTGAATAGTGTTAGGTTGGGTTGACTCAATCTGATCGAGGGGATTGAAGGGCTGGCTACCTTGCCTGGTTTTCCCATTGACACAGCACACGAGAGAGAGAGAGAGAGAGAGAGAGAGAGAGCGAGAGAGAAAGTTGGGATGGCAAGCTTGGTTGCAACCGATGTGGTATATTTTTGATGCACTGTTATGGCAAGGTTGTTTGGGGTTTTGGCAATGAAACATCGGATGCAAATCCGACGTGATTTAATTTGCTATGAATTTGATTCATTCTTGGTTTGGAAAGAGAGATACGGTTTGGTATTTTTTGCAAGAATGGCTTGTTCGGCAAGATGAAAAGATCGATTGTTGGTCGGCGAACACGGATGAAACAGCGATGGTTCTCCGTTTTAGGTTTTGAGCAATCGAAATCTCAAGGGCAAAGATGTAATTAGGGAAGGATTAGGGCAAAGTACAGAAATCTAAAGAATATTTATTAAATAAATCGACTTAAAAATTATCTTAAATAGAAATAATACTCGCCCGGGTTTCAAAATTATCAACATGTCACAACTACCAGATGGAGTAGGAAGCTATTCTTCAGAGGTTGAGAGGCGACAACTAAGGCGACCCATGACATTTCGGGCCTATCGCACGTGCTTTTTGGATATCTAACTCTCTGTACTGTTGTATGTCGATTGTCGCATTTCTTTGCACTATTCAGGACATTTGTTGTAATAAGGCAGGACCATGTTATTTCGATTTGATGTGATCGTCAAACCTATTTGAGAAGCCATGCTATACCAGCTATAATTTGTATTGGGACTAGTGATTGATGACTATGTTTTCATTTCTATACGCTTTGGTGACCTATTTGCATAGACAATTAGTTCATTAGAGATAATAACACTGAATTATTCCAATAAAACATAGGCTGACTCATACGTGGAGTTCGACGTACCTTAACTACTGGTAATAAAACAGAGGCAGACTCCACGACAATGCAACAGTTCAAAATCAGACCAAATGCACACGATGGATCTAGTGACCGCCATGTGTAGCCCACTGATGCTCGACGAGGTCCTCCTTCAGCTGCCTATGCATCGCATGGTCCCGAATTGTAGTATGCATCACTATGAAATCCTGAAGAACCTCCTCCTGAGCTCGAGAGGTTTGGACGAGCTCACCCATTGACTCGTAGTTAGGTGGGCCTCGCGACATTCCACCTACGTCCTCAGTAATCATGTTGTGCATGATGGTATACGTCGACATCATACGACAGATGGATTTCAGCTTCCAATGCCGAGTGGGGCCTCGGATCATGTGGAATCGTGCTTAGAGCTAATTGAAAGCATGCTCCACATCCTTTTGGCATGCGGCGTGTGTCCTAGAGAAGAGCTCGACGTTCCTTGTCTGCAGGTAAGGGATGTTCTTGACAAGAGTTGCCTATTCAGGATAAATACTGTCTGCGAGGTAGTATCCCATTGAGTACTGGTGTCTATTGATAGTGTAGTTTGCCGGCGGTGCCTCCCCCTGCAGGAGCCTATTGAAGAGAGGGGAGCACTGCAACACCCATCCACCATACGGAGCCACCCCCTCAAGGATGATCGTAGGTCCATCGGCATGACCCATGAATGTATTGTGCCATCCCGCAGGGCAGTTCTTCCACCTCCAGTGCATGCAATCGACACTCCCCAGCATCCCAGAAAGCCTCATTGCTCTGTCTTAGCCAATAGGTGTTGGGTGTCTTCGGCACTTGGAGCTCGCAGGTACTCATCGCCGAAGACGTCGATGATGGTCTTCACAAATCTACATGTGCTCTTAAGGGTTGAACTTTTGGAGATGTGAAGGTACTCATCGATGGAGTCCGCGGCTGGCCCATAAGCTATCATCCGGAGGATGGCCATGATTTTAATGAGTGGGTGCAGTTCCGCTTTTGCGAAAAGTAGTCATCCTGCCTCATGACCCCATCAGCGATGCACAGGAATAGACGACGGCTCATGCGAAACCTATGAAAGTATGGAAATTAAAGACCGTATGACATAATGCATCACAATAAACAAGGTGACATGAACATGTATTGGTACTAACCTCCGCTGGAACAGCGTTTCATTTTAAGTGGGGGGAGAAGTTAGCAAAATAGTCCCTGAAGAGCTATTGATAGCCCTGCTGTAGGCGACGGTCGATGGTCCAACGCCCAAGGATGGAGCCTCTATGTTGATAGCACCTTGATTTCTCCTCGAGCTCTGCAACCAATGCAAGGAAGATAGCACCATCCTTGTCGGACGAATCGGAGTCCGATGCTAGCCTATCGTATGAATCCATGTCGGTGTCGAACGCCATTACACTTTTCACATCGAAGGAGTAGATAAATTTTTTTGGCTAGAATTGTGTAATGAAAGAAGGATCAATGCTAGCCATATATAGGCTACGTTCCTTCATCAAGAAGCCAAAGGGAGCGACTGTTTATTCGACAAGGAGGCCGACCAACCCCCCTCTTTGACCAGACTCAAGTAGTTTCGTAAGGAAGGTTGCCAATTCCTTCTCCGAGAAGCTTGCAAATAGAACGCATGGTGCAATTTTTTAATTTCTGCACAATGACCATAATATAATATTGTCACTCCAAAATTATATATGTTTTAAAGTTTTTATATATTATATAGAGTATATGACATGCACTCCAATTTCCCTAGCCAATCAAAATACGTCCAGAAACTCCATGTATACGAAAATACAGTGGTTGGTATAATGGTTGGAGTGTTGATAAAAATATAGGAGAGAGAAGGTAGTGCTGAGAATATAGAGTGTCTACTGGTGGGAGATGCTCTAATTAAAGGAGAGAGAATATAGAGGAGAGATATTTAGGGAAATGGTGAGAAAATATGAAGGGATACCTAGAGATGCTCTTAGAGAAGATACTTTTGTTTCCGATACAGTGCCTTTGCGCTTTGTTTCACTATATATGCAAGTCCTTTCACCTTTTTTTTTTTCTATAGAACAACAAGGACTTAGGCCCTGTTCTCCCAGCTTATCTAATCTGCTAATCTGACTTATCTCATAACTTCGAGAATTTCCCGAGGTGGCCTCGAGAGTCGGATGCCCTTGATTTTTAGGATTTAAGGAGCTTTTAGACACGTCTATGAGATAAAAAAAGATTCAAAAAGTAATAAAAAAGTTAATATAAGTCAGATAAGACAGGAAATAAGTCAGATAAGACGTGGCTTATATTGACTTATTTAACTTTTTTATTCCTTTTGAATCCATTTTTTTATCTCGTAGGCGTGTCTAAAGCTCCCTAAATCATAAAAAACAAGGGCATCCGACTCTCGAGGCCACCTCGAAAAATTCTCGAAGTTACGAGATAAGTCGGATTAGCAGATTAGATAAGCTGGAGAGAATAGGCCCTTAGCCTAGCTAATTAATAATATGAAATCATATTACATTATAAAGTTTAAGAATATGAAAATGCATATCTATTAATACTTTTTTTCGAATACAGTGCCCCCTGCGCTTTGTTTGACAGTGCAAGTCCTTTCACTTTTGCCCTTTAGAACAATGAGGACTTAGCCTAGCTGATTAATAGTATGAAATCATATTGCATTATAAAGTTTAAGAAGGTGAAAATGTATATCTATTATTTCAAATTACAAATTTTAGGCCGATGAAAATGTATATTATTTTCAGGAAAATTGACACTCGCTAGGGGCATCGTAAAATTGTTAGCTGTGTTGTCCGCTGCAACTAAAAAATGAAGCATCGCCATACAGCTCTATAATTCACTATACTACGTCGACAGCACTCTTGAATAATATATTATTTCCCTACTTCCAATGGTTAGAGGAGAGAGTGTGGAGGTAAAAGATCATTTTTCCTCCAATTGAAAAAATAAAATTTAAAATTTAGAAGAAATATAAATTTGTAAAATCATTAAACAAATATAAGGCGCATGTAGTAGAGTTTAGTTCTGAATTTAAATAATAAATTCCATAAATCACCATTTGAAATGCTGGATTCAAAAGAATTTTATAAATAAAAATAAAACAACTGTGGTGCCTAGTGCATGTTGTAAAGTAAAAATGTTTATGATTATTAGAATTTTTTTAATTTGCATGTTGTAATTTGTAAATTATGGAATTCAGGATTTAAGATGTTGAATTAAAGTGTTTTCGACAGTTCATTTTTATAAATATTTTTGAATCTTTTAAATTATGGAAGAATAAGGGCAAAATGATATATTGTTACATGTGCACGCTCTTGCTGTTCTAGATGTTATAAAGTATTTTTATATAAGTTATTATGACACGTTGAATTTACAGTGCAATACAATAAGGATGTGTTTGGTTGCCTGGCCAGCGCTA
The DNA here is from genome assembly GCA_036346145.1 of Olyra latifolia. Classification (NCBI taxonomy): domain Eukaryota; kingdom Viridiplantae; phylum Streptophyta; class Magnoliopsida; order Poales; family Poaceae; genus Olyra; species Olyra latifolia. The sequence continues at coordinate 51,823,401 of CM070528.1, read as the reverse complement.
GCCAGGCCCGCGAGATGCAGCGTCACACACGTTTGGTTGCCTGGCTGGGCGGCTCGGCCAGGCCCACCGCCTGCAACCAAGGCTGCGGAGCCAGGCCCATAGGAAACAAGAAATCCGGTTATTTCGCGCGAGCCTGGCTCACGCGAGCCACATGCCCACATGCAGCGCTAGGAACCTGGCAGGACTAACAAAGAAACTTGCACTTCTTTTAAATTTTTAAAAATATTTTAAAATTCAAACGACATCCAAGTTTAATGAAACAAAAAAAATAGAATCGTTGGTTCAAGTAAATTTCAGATTTTTTGTTTTTGAATTTATTGATTTTCTAGTATTTATTTTTTTGAATTTTTATTTTTATTTTTAAATTTATTTTTGTTCCAGTATTTGTTTGTTTGAATTTTTATTTTTATTTTTGAATTTATTTTCTTTTCAATATTTGTTTTTGATTTTCTCGTGCAGCCAACCAAACAATATCTCTACACAGCCTGTCCAATCTCATACAACCATCCAAACAACCCCTTGCATCACTTCAGCCTGGCTCCCGCCAGCTTGGCGGAGCTCATACGGCAACCAAACACACCCTAAAGCTTTAATTTTTATCTACTGGTATCCAAAATATCTATACTTTTACAAGGCTCTAGCGTCAAATTCCACATTAGTTTGCATTATCTAGTGAGATGTATATATATTACTCCCTCTGATTGGAAATGTAAGGGGTTTTAGGTCTCTATACTATTTGTAAAATATAAGGGGTTCTAATATCCCAAGGTTAAATTTAGTCCATTTCTTCCAGTTTTACCCTGGTTCCATTTATTGCCCTTGTACAGTTTTCCATGTCTCTTTTTTGATGGATGGAGTGCAGATTGTACTTTATGAACAATAACTAAGGGTATTTAATGAACAATAACTAAGGGTATTTTAGTCTATTCACTAAGCTTCTTAGTATGTGTGCATAAGGCTAAAACCCCTTACATTTCCAATTGGAGGGAGTATTGTTATTGTTGTTGTTGGATGTTGATAACAAGAAGATTGACTATTTACAAGAATACTAACCATATATAAAGTTAATATATATGCTACCATTACCATATCAATACTTAATCAAATATGCAATTTCACATTAACTACATTGCCCCCGAGAACTTCTATGAAAATTAGTTGGGAGAAACGTCAACACTGTTTGTTTCCTCCATCTTGTACTGGTATGAAAGCATGCCGCTTCTAGAATATTTGAAAGATTAAAAAAATTGTCGTTGAGAGAAAGAAAGAACAACAAGACTCAAGAGAGAAAGATGAGAACGAATGAAAATTGTTATTATAATCAGAAATATATAATATATAATTTATCAAAGTAAAATATTACCATGAAGATATTCATCGTGCATATCCTCTGGCTGTTTTTTAGAGCATCCGTAGTAGGTACTTTATAATACTATAGCTTGGGATAGAGTAGCTGGTATAGAAAAAGAATCTTTTAAAGTGTAGTGTAAAATGTGAAGGAATTTTAGAGTGTTGGATAGAGAGTAGTGAATAGTATTATAGAGTGAGAGGATAAAGTAGTTAATGTGGATGGTCTTACTCGTTTCTGTGGATTATGGGATAGCTAACATTCATGAGGTACAATGCATCCCCTAGGAGCCTATACACGTCAACCTCGCAAGTTGATAAATAAAAAAAAAAAATCTAGCTCCCAGGAAACTACAGGTACATATGGCAGACATGTAAAATCCAAGAAAAACATTGTTAGTGCATATGTGCTCATCTGTTTTATTGTTCGTCTTATTTACGGATAAACTAATTAAACTTTAATAACTTTATTTACCGATAAACTGAACTTTAATATCATCTGTTTTATTGTTCGTCTTATTTACTGATAAACTAATTAAACTTTGATAACTTTATTTACCGATAAACCGAACTTTAATAACTCTTCATTTGCATCCAAAATAAAAACACAACCGTTGTATATATACACACCAACACGCCCCTCACAGAAGGACCCAACCACCTCATCTTCTTGGTTAGCCCTAGAACAGTAAAACCACTTGGCTATTAGCTAGAACCACAACCAACACAGAGGAGCACCCACACACAGGCTAGGACAAGCACATACGCCAAGAAACCAAAGCAAGCCAAAGTAGCTCGCCATGGGGGTGGAAAGCCTCAGCTCCACGGCGGAGGGTTCCTCTCACTCCTCCGGCGCGTCCACGGCTACCACGGAGCCCGGCGCGGCGCACCTGCAGCTGACAGCGCCGAGCCTCACGGTCGCGGGCGTCGTCTCGCCGGACTCGACGGCTGACGAGGTCGTGACCTCCCGGCCGTCGTCGGGGGCGCAGCAGCCGTCGTCGCGGTACAAGGGCGTCGTGCCGCAGCCCAACGGGCGCTGGGGCTCGCAGATCTACGAGCGCCACGCGCGCGTGTGGCTCGGCACTTTCCCCGACGAGCAGGCCGCCGCGCGGGCATACGACGTGGCCGCGCTCCGCTACCGAGGCCGCGACGCGGCGACCAACTTCCCGGGCGCCGCGGCGTCCGCCGGGGAGCTCACCTTCCTGGGCGCGCACTCCAAGGGCGAGATCGTCGACATGCTCCGGAAGCACACCTACGCCGACGAGCTCCGCCAGGGCCTTCGCCGCGGCAGCGGCATGGGCGCGCGCGCGCAGCCCACGCCGCCGTGGGCACGGGCGCCGCTGTTCGAGAAGGCCGTGACGCCAAGTGATGTCGGCAAGCTCAACCGCCTCGTCGTGCCGAAGCAGCACGCGGAGAAGCACTTCCCGCTGAAGCGCACACCGGAGACAGCCACCGGCAAGGGCGTGCTCCTCAACTTCGTGGACGGCGAGGGGAAGGTGTGGCGCTTCCGGTACTCTTACTGGAACAGTAGCCAGAGCTACGTGCTCACAAAGGGCTGGAGCCGCTTCGTCCGGGAGAAAGGCCTCCGAGCCGGCGACACCATCGTGTTCTCGTGCTCGGCGTATGGCCCGGAGAAGCAGCTCTTCATCGACTGCAAGATGAAGAAGATGACCTGCAGTACTGGTGGCGACGCCACGGCGGTGGATACACCGAAGAAATCCCGCGTCGTCAGGCTGTTCGGCGTTGACATCGCCGGAGACGGGTGCCAGAAGAGGGGGCGAGCGGTGGAGATTGCGCTCGAGCAAGGGCGCCGCGACTTCTTGAAGAGGCAATGCGTGGCGGCGCATCAGCGCTCTCCTGCCCTAGGTGCCTTCGTGTTATAGCATCACGCCATCGCATACATAGTAGAATTGTTATTTTTTGAATGAAATCACATACATAATTAATTTCCCCCTTTGTTCTTCATCTGTTTGTTCCTGTGGAATAGAGTTTGCTCCTCATTTTCGCATAGAACTAAGATTGCAAAATGAACAGTTGTATGTACATTCTTAGGAATTCTAGCGAGCATAATAGTCCTAAGATGAAGCGTGTATGTTCGACTTCCATAGTTTCATCGTGTATAGCAATAAGTTTGATTATGCTAGATTATGTTGTGTTTCTTGTTTTGATGTTAGATTGTTCACGACTTAATAGTGGCAAGATTGGTTTTGCTACACCAAGTAATCATTATTAGCTGATTTTGCACTTGGTGCAGTATTGACATGTACATAACCCATCATCAAGCAAATAAAGATTGGTATTTAATTGCTAAACTAAATTTGCATATGTGTAACTATTTGGGGATTGATCTCTTGCTTACATAGTAACTATTCAGATTGCTTTCTGATCTTTGCTGCTGTTTCCCTTTGTAGAATTGTGTTATGATTGGTTTGATCGGTTCTCGCTCATGTCGCTTGCAGTCTAACTGGTCATTGCTATTTCTTGGTTGAGCGGACGATAAATTTGGGCATACTTTTTGTTTCAATCTCCATTGGCTATGATTTGAGCTAACTGTATATCACCCTCTCCACTCCAGTTGTTCCAGCTTCATTTCTCATCTGAATAGTTCATATATACAAAAGGAGTGCATTGATATATCGATCCCTATCAAAGCTTACGATTCTATTCTTTAAAAGAAGTTTATAATCCTGATCATAAATACATATCTTGTCATTTTATTTCTTTATACATGCATTGCTTTCTTCTATCATATGTTAGTGAGATCTCTCCCATATGTTTCAGATTTTGTTAGCCAGTATCAAACAACTTCTTTGTGGAAAATCAAATCTTACTTCAGATCGATACGCATTGTTTTATTTTAATACAATGAGGAGCTACAGTATGCTTCAAGCGAGTACTAAAAAGGGTTGGTTTGGTTTCCACTTTATTATTGAACTAACTTTACTTGTTAGACCTAGTTATCTGATAATGATCAGCTGATGGATCATTTCGACATTTCGATATGCCATTTGTTTTACTTGCAAAGTGCATGCGTATCGCTGCAGAAGAGAAGAGTATATTGGGGAATTAATGGAGACCACTCACTAATAGAGAACTAGACATTACTACCGACCCATTACTACCGGTTGGATATCAACCCGTTGTGATGGTGCACCAATACCGGTTCGTTAGGACAGAAGTCAGGAGAGAGCTTCTACAACCGGTTTGGGATACGAACCGGTTGTAGAGCCCAATTTCTACAACCGGTTCATGTCCCTAACCAGTTGTGGACTTCTACAACCGGTTGGAGACACGAACCGGTTGTAGAAATTGGATTCTACAACCGGTTCATGCCCCCAACCAGTTGTAGAAGCCCTATTTTCGAAATGCTAAAAGGAATGATTGGCCTACTCTCATCAGAGAGCACGTGTGGGTGGATTGGCTAGAAGGGTGAGGCGTGGGTCACGAGGAGAGGTGTGAGGTCCTGGATTCAAATCCCACTTCTCCCAATATATTTCTAACTTTTGTTAACACTACTACCGGTTGTGATACCCGGGAGTATTACTCCCTGTGGCTTACAACCGGTTCCAAAACCGGTTGTGAAAGAGGTTTGGAACCGGTTGTAATATCATGTTCGCAAGTAGTGACTCCACATTGAAAAATGCTTATGAGTTTAGAGGGAAAAAGCCTTTTTTGGTTATTTATTTTTAGTAAAGTAATTTGGATCTAGTATGCAAGAGGTCCCTACACATATATATATGTTCCATTTTTGCACGACACGTGTGTATTTCAAGTGACGGGTTTTACTAGGACCATGTAAGTCCTTGATTCTATATATAGCTAACAGATACTACAAATATATCCAGAAGACAGCAGCCTTTTACTTTAATCTATATAATTTTAGTTTTTAGAAAAGGCATAGGACCCGTTTGATTTGAAGCCAATTTTGCCACATTAAAAACCTTAAGATGTGATAAAATAGGACATTTGTTGTTAAGCTTACTAATCAACCAAACGGGCCCATAGTACTCAGAAGATAGCCTAGCTTTTACCTTTTTCTATATAATTTTAGTTTTTAGGAAAGACTAGTACTTAAATTTATGGGCAAAGCATTAATTTCTAGTGGATATCAAAGCCTTTCTCACTGGTCAAGTTACTGCCTCCACTCACCCAAACCCCCCCCCCCCTGGATGAACCCAGCAAAGCTATTTGCATGTTCCCAATCATGCATGAGTACTAACCGAGCTAGTATAATAGATATAGGCTCTTTAATTTGTTATACTTTTGAAGATAGATAGTGATTTTGAACTCTGAAAATTCTTTTAAAAAATTCTGAAAGAATACTTTGGTACATTGGATCTCCAAAAAAATATATATTTTTTTTGTAATTTTCATGGTTTAAATATCGAAAACTAAATTTTTTAGTTAATTCAACATAAATTTTGTTTAAAATAGTTTCAAATTTTAAAACTTTGTAAATATCTAAAAATATTTTTCTCGTAAATCTTATGCACGAAAGTATTTTTGAGATTTTTCGAGTCCAACAATCACCAACCATGACACATGCGTATGTTGATGACGTGGACAAAACCTAATGCCAAGCCACCAAAACCACCGTATTAAACCACTGAGGATGATAAATGACCTGGTATTAAAAGATGGGGATGTTAAATATCTAGTTTTGTACTTTAAGGTGTACAATGGACTCTTTCAACAGTTGAGATGTGTAACATAAACTTATTCCTTCAAGACAGATCCTACTTTATGGAGTATGTAACTAGCAAACTGGTAGTGCATTTATGAAAATACCCATAATTATGTACCCCCTGCACTCTTAGATCTAGGCTTTCTTATTCAGTTAAGCTGCATACCTCTCACACGTAGAGATCACAATTTATTCCTTTATCTAAAAAATGATTTTCTTAATCAGTTCTGACAGTCCAGAAAGAAATGTCATCATGACAGTCCAGAAAGAAATGTCATCATCTCTGGAATCCAAGTGGATCATAAAGTTCAAACCATAGTCAATTCATTCCATCCTAGCTATGATTGTAACTTTACTGGATCGGTTTTATTTCCCCTTGACGCGCGTGACTACGAGAGTGCGTAATTAAGTCGCAGGAGTAAATAAAGCTGAGATTATATACTTTTTTAGTTCTAAATGGAAACAATGCATTTAGTAGTATACATTAATTTGCTTCATTTCTATGTACTTGTAGTTCGATAGATAGATGTACCATCTATGTTACATATATATAGTTTCAACATATCACCGGCCGGTTGCACTAACAGATTCGTTGATAATTTGATATAGTGGAATGGACAGAATTAGCTATGTGTCCAATTAATACCTGTTATTTGAGGATATATATATGTTAGCATCAAGAGGGTGTCCTAAATTCCCAACAGATACCAAGCAAAAAAAAATCCCAACAGATAATACGAATTACAATGGAGACAATATGATAAGATCATAAGCGTTGCAAAATGGACATATACAGCTCATGATTGTTATTCCTGAACCCACACAAGCAACACAACCAATATGAATCTTGTGTGTGTTGAATAAGAAAAACATTTTTTTCCCTGAAAGGAAGATAAGAAGTCTTTTTTCAAAGTGCCGGCCACAAACAGCTTGTAAATTTATCAAGCTAGTGTATATCTAGAATGATATCAGTCATGTTCCTGTACACTTCTTTTTGAAACTATTTACAAATATTAATTCAAATTAGTTAATATTAGGTTGGCGGAACTTCTATAAAAAGAAGCGTAAGTGAAGTAAATACTTCAAGATATATAGTAGGTGAATTGCAACACATATATAATATTTAACAACACATATATAGATGTACTGTCTTATGGTGCTCCCAAAGCTAGAGCCATAATAATACTCCATTGATCGAGCTACCAGACAGGGGGCGGATCACTAAGTTGATAGCAAGCAATCCAATAATGGTTGATGCAGTGGTGATCCATCCCATGTGAAAAGCATATCCCTTGACTTAAGTCGGAGGTGAGTAACTCTGATGGCTATCGATCTTAGAATGGATGGTTGGATCAAAAACTAGTTGAGATAAAGATGCCCGTTAATATGGAAATAGAGGGCTGGATCGAAGTTACTGGTCCTCTGACTGAAGTCAGAGGATCTGCTTCCACTCCCATGTGATGAGGTACAATGACTACTACCAGACATCCTCTTTGGTTGGCCCCCTTCCCCTCCCTCCCCCTCTCGGTGCAAGGTAGAAGATGACTATTATACCTTCTTTGTTGCGCATACATCTTTGCGTTGAGTTGGCTCTATGTGCATGGCCTCATGGGAACAATGAATGATGACCTGGCATGTAGTCTGATAGAGCCCAATGTCATTAGGAGACAAAATTAACTAGGCATCCCCACAGTCGAAAACCGTCAGGAAAATTAAACCTAACAGTTAACATTTAGCCAAATCATCTCAGCGCTTGTGCATTATTTTGAGTATGGTCAGATTACTTTGCTATTGGTTATACTAATTGGTCGACGCTGACGACGTCGTACCTATATTATTTTTCGTGGATCCGCACTGAGTTGATAAGTAATTTAAGTTGCGCCAGTCAAGCCGACAATGCTCGATCGTACGTACGTTACCGATTGCTTGGCTAAGTACCTTCAATCCCCATTCATTGCCTGAGTTCGTCATTCACTCCGAAATTCATTTTGTACCATATGCATGTTCATCTGTCACTGATGCCGTGACATGTAACGATCGAGTTTATTAATAGCATGGTTTGGAGTTAATAATTCTCACTCGCTGAGGCTTATGGTGTAGATTTCTTCACAGGCTTGGAGCAGTGGGTTATCGAGCCACTAATTATTCTGTCGACACTCAATCCTTCCAACTTACTCTGGCAAGTGTCTATATATCCTCTTGGTTATAATCAATTAAGTGCAACGTCGAAGCGTTGGTATTTTCCAATTCCCCCTGGCTGCTAGCTAGGTTCACGTTATTAGTAAGATAAAACAGTTTCACCAATCGATTTAGGATCTAGGGCGCATCTTTGGTTTGCATGATTCTAAAAACACAGAAATAGAAACAAAAATGCCGGATTTTAATGTTACGACATATTTTGAATCCCACAAAGCGATATATATATATATATATATATATATATATATATATATATATATATATATATATATATATATATATATATATATATATATATATATATATATATATATATATATATATATATATATATATGATCACCTTAACATGGAAAAAATGAGAAATTTTTAAACTAAGTATTAATTCTTTAGATAGAAAAAGAGAGGTTCATTGGAATTCTCATAGGAGTTCCTAACCTGAGCTAGTTATATACATGAGGTTACAGCTCATGTTAGGAATTTTCTTATAATTGAAGAAAAAAATTCCATGCTATGAGCTCGGCAGTGTTTCTTTCGGCGTTTACGTTTATGTTTGATTATAAGCTGAAAATTTATTATTTTTGTACAAGTCAAACGTTTTGACGTTTGGTAGCCAATTTTTGTAGGTCTTACTATTTCTTCTCAAAACTCTCAAAACCATTTTTTCTATAATTTTTTGATCCCTCGGATGTCCTTAGCGAGGAGTTACAAATTTTCAGTTTAAATGCAACCGCAACCGCCAAAAGAAACACTACCGAGATCCCTTCAAATTAAGCAACCTTATCCAAACACCTCATAAAAAAATTTTCTTTGCATTGAATTCATTCAAAAGAAACTTTGAAATTAGTTTGAATCAAAGAAACCTTAACAGCGTGATCTCCACTCTCTACAATTACTCTCAAATAAAAAACCCTCAAATCTACAGTTAATGTCCATCACATGTTGTAATCAGTACTCATCAATAGTATTATTTTTCGTCCGCTAGCTTGGACCTTTCCATTGCTAGCTTGCTAGCCGATATGTACGTGCCACATCAACCAACTTTTGCATCAGCAGGGATGGCTAGCTAGGTTCATTGTACTGAACATAATGAATATTGCAATTCAGCTAAGCAGCTTTAATTTCCTAGTGATCGATCCTGCTGATGGATCAGAACGGCAGAACATCAATACTTTCTTGTGATTTCACAACAAAAAAGAGCATTTTTTGCTTGTGGGATTATCCAGCCAGCTTTTTGCCTGGTCCTCGATCGATCGTTCTCGAGCTAGTTGATTTGCAAGCACTTGTTAATTACATAGCTCTCTTTCCACTTGGTGGGAGATCACAAATTATGGCTGCTTCTTGCATTAGTTTACTGTGCACATGTTGTACATGAGGCGTCTTAATCTGAATCTGCACGCAACGACGTTATTACGTACGTTAGTCCTGGCTCCCAAGACTTTGAAAAGTCTCTCGTCGCTGGGATAGAAGAATCTTGCAGACCATTTCAGAACGCTCCCTCGGGTCTTGGTTGGTTGTTAGTACGCACCGTATGAACCACTGTCTACCTAGCGTTCTTAACCAGAAATTATATATTCACGTGTCTGAGGATATCATGGCGAGAAAACATCAGTGCTAACTGCCGTACTCTTTTAGTTAAACAATTAAGTTTAGCTTTGTTCTCTTCGGCTTTACTTAAAATTAAAATCCACATCCATAAATTTTTTTTACAAGCTAAAAAACTTTGGTATTTTGTAATCTTTGTTTAAGATTTTAGATTTTCTTCTCATAGATCTTGAAGCCACTTAACAGAAGTCCACAACTTTTCATATTAAATCCTACAACAACTAATTTGTCTTTTTGTATGAATCAAATGCTTTTTATGCTTTGTATTTGAGTTTTTATAAAAAAAATTTTAGCATTTTTTCTGAAAACTCTCAAAACCATTTTTGCACAATTTTTTCGGTCTCTTTAAGCCCTTATCACCCTCAACTATCAAGTTTCGTCTACTTTAAACCCCGAATTAGAAAAACGGGTTTTCTCCACCCAGAGTATTGAACCGATGCGTTTAACCTCCTTGATGATTTTAGTGAGTGGTTTTGTCACATAAGCAGCACACATGATTTTTAAAAACAAACTTTTTTCCAATATGGGCTCTACCTATTAGCGTTCCTCTCTCTTCTCCCCACTGTCGCCCTCTAAAATGTAATAGCCATAAGGTTATATTGGAGATCGTTAGATTGAGATGACAAGCAAGATCTTAATTATTTGGAACACAAACTTTTTAGAAAAAGAAAAAGAAACAGAAGGAATGAAACCTCTCCAGGAAAAATTTCTACCTATCCTTTAGAGGTTTCTACGGAATTCCTATGGAACGACGCAAACCACGGGAGTTTTGGAGAAATTCTATGGAAAATTTGCTGCGGTTTGGGAGTGCCCTAGCTACCCCTAGCTAGCTAGAAGCAGCACAACACAAAAGCTATACTAGTAGCTAGCTAGCTTCGTGGTTGGGTGGGGGCCGCCTGCAGCTGGTTGCATGCACACAAGTGTGTGCGGTCACTGCACATATATATGAAGGTGACGCGTACGTTCCCCTCCTTCTGGCCTTCTGTGTGCGCGTACGGTCACTGCTTTTCGTACTCATACCTATTTATTTCCCAGCGTACGATCACGTGCTCTCTCTCTCTCTCTTAAAGCGACCTCTTCTTTCTATACAATGCGGTATCTATGTCTCTGTTTCTTTCGGCGGTTTTTGGACGAATGGTGGTTTGTTACAGTAAATTTTAAATCTTAAAAAAATTTTAATTATTTTTTATACTTATTACATCTTTTTTCGAAAACTTATAAATTTGCTATATTAAAACCGCCAACCGCTGAAAAAAAATGACCTATATCTAACTTATCAAGTAACGTATAGACAATTCTATAGGTAATTCATATAATGGATATGGTTAACCATCTTCTCTATGCATAGCTTCTTTATAATCACAACTTATCTTGGTTTTTATGATACAGTCGACTGCAGAATTACAAACGGTCCAATCCTCTTTGTGCTTCTCTCTAATCCATGTCATCTTTTATTTTATGTGGCAGAACTTATAGCCAACTTATACACAACCGAGATGGAGCGTTGTATATGCATGCTCTAAGCTACGGAGCTAAATGATAAGCTGGTTTAGACAAAAGATAGATTAGATTTCGAAAACATCTTCAAACGGCTTAGGGAAATCGATGTGCTTTGTTCAGCTTGTTTTTAAAGCTTCGACAAACGAATTTAAGAAAAAAAAAACGACCTAAAAAGTTTGTATTTTTTGAAACGCGTACGGCAATGGTCCTAAACCTTGCCTCATTCGTTTTGATACTAGCTAGCAAGTAGCTTAATACTGAGTACGCACGTGAGAGAGAGAAAAAGAGAAAGTTTTCTTGTTCGTCTTGTCGCCTTGTTCTTTCTTCTTCCCTTGGTCTCTTTTTGAAGAGAGAGCCTCGCACGCCAGCTCCAAAGACACTTCCAGTTTCAGTCAATCGCTTTCTTGGTGGTCAATGGTCCATGTGTGTGTGTGCATGCCATATGCCACAACAAGAATTCTAGATAATGTATGTGCACATATGTACCAACAGTCAACAGATCACCGATCCATGGAGGAAAAAAAGCTCAACACTCCGTACGTATTTCCACTGTTTCATGTATATCCAAAAACATGAGGGTATGCTCTGAACATTTGCTACAGGTTTTCAACAGTGAAATATTATATGTGTATGTTCTAACTTGCCAGCATTCAGAGAGAAAATATGCATGAGATGCATCGTGCATCAAGAGAGGAACAATGCACACACAGATTTGTCAAAAAGAGGGACAGGAGGCCATACACATAATTAATGTAACCTGTTTGATGTGTAAAGATGGCTATAATATAAAAAATAAATTCCGTCATGGACCAGGAATAGAGAAGTACCCAGTCAAACATTGAACTCAATCGAGCACAAGGAGCTTGACCGATTGAGCATATGGATGGTATGGTTTGAAAGTATTCGGCTATTATGATAGGATAAAATATATTAGAATCGATTGATTTCATCTTTATTTCTAAGATTGTTTATAATACAAGCCACCATTTATCTATATAAACGTCTACAAATTAACGATCAATACAATTATCCACCACATTATCCATTGTTCACATATTTATCCTCTTACATTGACTACATGATTATCTAGCTAGCTTTGTTGATAAATGGACATAGAATGCGCCTTTTTGGTTCACATAGTCTAAAATTATGTAAAGCATACTATTGAGATGTATGTATAGTCATGTGGAATAATCCCACGGGATTTGATTGTACTGTAGGAAAATATAGAAATTTTTGAGATCAAATACTAATCGAGTAGATAAAGAATGAAGAGATCACAAATTGCATTGGAATTCTCATACAGTTTTTGAAAAAGAGGTTAGGTAGCTCTTGCTTGAATCCTCCAAAATTTGGAGGAAAAAATCTGTGTCCTATGAAATTCCTTTGTGATTTCTCTCTCTCTCTCTCCCCTCTCTCTATATATATATATATATAATATGTACTGCATTTTAGTTTCCATTGCTACATCATCAATCTTACTCAACTTTGGTCAGAATTTAGTCCTAGCTGGCCTTGAAGCTCAGGAATCGCGGTGTTGAAGTACACGACACTCCCTAGTCCCTACGTCGACAGATCAGACACGCAGTCACGCACAATAGTAGCACACCAACTAGGAACGGGCTCCGGATTCGTTCTCTCGTCCCCGACATAACGCGGTACATCCGACTGACTAACCGTAGCAACGTACGTAGCATCCTAGGATGATGAGCACAATGTGACTCGGCACGAGCACGTACGTACGACCTCAGAAACGCATCAGAAATCTGCGTCATCAGATTAGGTAGGCTCAGCCCAAGCAGCAGCAGACCATGCGTTCATGCATGCACATGGCATTAGTGGCATAGAGCCACTTGTGCCTGCCTTTCCATGGTTTGGCCTGCCGCTAGCTGGTTGGAGACGCAGCACACAGTTTCAGACCGAGAGCGAGCAAGTTGCCAAGTGACACATGCACCCAGCTGCCGGCTCAAGTTTCCATTAGTGCTCTCGAGCCTCCTGCAACTTGCCGTTGTCCCTAGCTAGCTGCTCGCATCGCATATGGCTTTAAGACGGTTCAAAGAATGGAGCTGATCGATCGCCACTTGCAGGTAGGTGTGTGTGCCTCTGGTGATCGCATGTTAAACGACGAGATTCAAAGGATCTGCCTCCATGGATGTGGCCACTCTACGTCGTCATCGATCGAGTCTAATAAAGGCTTGTCTTCTGTCCATGGCGTCATGGGTGTAATGTTGTAGTTTACAGATAGATATAGATAAACGTCGCTGCGTTTTACATTGTTTTTTCTTCGATCGATGCCATGCCAGGTTTACATCTGCATCTGCATGCATTCACATTGCCTAGCTTGCTGCCTGCCTGCCTCTGTCAGAGAGCAGATCCGTAGCTGCTACTTGCACTGTGCCTGTGACTGTGTGTGTGAAGCAGCTGCTCATGCATTGGTGGTTCAAAGGTCCATGCATGCCATTGCCGCTGCAGACCAGACAACGCAGTGTTGGTCAAGTGCACGGAATCCACTCGGAGAGAGGAGGAGATTGATTGTTAATTTGCGTTTTGTTTTCTTCAGTCTCGCGGCCGGGCATGTGGTTCACGCGTTCATGGGCTGCTTTCTAATTATTTTATTAACAGCACTGGTATTGGTAATTCTCAATGATGGAAAGCGCACGAATTATGAGGTTGATTGCTGCTTCGATTCCTTGTCCATGTTGGTGATCGAGCTCTTAATTAATTGGAGTATTAGTATACGCCAATTTGTGCCGTGTCATTGGCGGCTGAAACTTTTTGGCACGTTATCAAATTGGACAAAAAGATAAGGAGCTGGTCGTGAGATCTTCCACGATACAGGACTCTCCACTTGTCAGGTTTTAAAACCTGCCTCCTGCTTGGCAAAGATGCAGGTTTGGAAAGGTGCTCCAAGTTCAACTGACCAGCTGAATTAAAACCAGCAAGTGGGTATAAACAACTCTAATTGGAGGATTAATTAGAAGCAGCTCTACACATGCGTGGATGCACTTTCCCCCTTTTCTTTTCTTGGGTTAGCTCAAGAATGCATTTATCTATGATTGGGCATGTTTACTACTATAGAAATGCTTATCCATGTTCCCTCATCACTGCCGCTTTTGGCTAGAACCGCCAGTGAAGTGTCCCACGCCTGCCCCGCCCCACGCTAGGGACCTGACGAACCGCCAGTGATGGCCCATGCACGGAAAACTGCAGTGATGATACCCTATTACTAGCGGTTCAGCCACTCAACTGCTAGTGAAACTATCACTAGCGGTTCACCTGACCATCCGCCGGTGATATGGTACCATGGCTCCCGCCAAATTTTGGAAGGGACATATCTCTGGCGGTTCACCTAAAGAGGTGAACCGCCAGAGATATGGTCCTCTATTATTACTCTTAGTGGCCAGAAAGCTCTATTACTGCTGCTCACTGTGGTCCTCCTGAACTGTAGCGGTGGCAGCGGTGGGGAAACAGTAAGAAGGTTTTAAAAATTTGTAAATTTCTTAAAGATCTCAGAAGATTTAGTTGTTTAAAGGTTAGTGGTACCTCAATCATTTGCTAATTGCTCTCTTGTTGCTTGTTTGAGGTAGATCAGAGATATGCATGTGTAGATCTAGATCTAGATTGGGTGTTAAATAATTAATATCCATGTGATTCATTGATGCTTGCTAGTTTGAGGTGGATGAGAATAATTAATATCCATCTTGTTTATAGATATGCATGTGCTTAATTATAACTAGCTAGTTAATTTGAGGTGGTTGAAAATAATTAATATCTATGTTTGTTTATGATAGCTAGTTTATGGTGGATGAAAATAATTAATTAATATCCATGGTTTTTTTATGATAGCTAGTTTGTGGTAGATGCAAATAATTAATTAATATCCATGGTTTGCTTATGATAGCTAGTTTGTGGTGGATGAAAATAATTAATTATTATCCATATAATAATATGCATTTTTTTCATGGTAGCTTGTATGAGGTGGGTGAGATTAATTAATACCCATTTCTATCTTTGTATTTTTGACTAAAATTATGTATGAAGAATTTATATAATTAAATCGTTATATTAAATTTGTGCAAATAATGTATAGAACGTGGATGTACGCGAGCAATCGTGCGATAGAAGAGTATGTCAAAGGCGTACAAGGGATTATAAAAGCTACTGTGGAGGATATGTTGTCCATGTATTGACTGCGCTAACATGAAGTTGTTCAGAAACTCAAATCAGATCGAGTTTCATCTCATGAAGCGGGGATTCAAAGAAGGTTATTCATGTTGGATGAGTCACGGTGAGCAAGAGAATACACAAGAGCGTGATAATTGCACCAGCGAAGATGGTAACGATGATGCGGGTGTCGAGTGTGATGTTGACGAATTATGGTCTAGCGATGAGTATAATTTCGATAAGATGATACGCGACGTAGAAATGGATCACGGGACTACGGAAGCAGGGTTCACAAAACCGGTGAAACCGGTAAAAACCGGCAGTTTCGCGCCAAACCGCTGGGGGGCGGTTTGAGAAACCGCTGGTTTTTACCCGGCCGGTTTTGAAATTTTAAATTTGAATTTATTATTTTGAAAAAATTCAAAAAAATCTTATAAAAAACTAGAAGGTTTTTAGAATATTCTGTACAAAGCAAAATTTTAAATTGAGATTATTATCATGGTATTTTATGTGAAGAAAGTTGTGCAAAAGTGAAAACCCGTTTTTTAAAAAATTGGAATGTTTCTAGAAGGCCTGGTCTGTACATTTGCTAATTGATTGCTCTGCTCATTTTTTCTTTTTGTCACCACCACCACACCGAACTCACTGATTGATGCATGTTTTGCTATCGTGAATCACGGGTTTCGGGTCACCAAACAGTTTTCAAAACCTTGATATGTCTATTATATGAGACTTAGTGTTGATATGTCTATCATCATATGTAATGCAATATATGTATGTATGCAATTCACTTAGTATTGATATGTTCCAACCCTCAAATATTTAGCAAAGGTCATGCCAAATTTTTTTTCCTTGTTCAAATATATGTTTTTGTTGAAAACTACCATGCATATCACAAACTACGGCAAAAAATATGTCAAAACAAGTGTCATGGCTCTATAAGATTAAAGGAACGTATAGCATCAATGAAGGAGCAAAACATGTACAAATTTCATCTCATTGAATTGATGTACTCAATGTCAGATTATTTACTTGATATTAATATGTTCCAGATGTCATATATTTATCAAAAGTTCTTCCAAATTTTTTCCATGATTAAACAAATTACCAACACATATATCCTACCCATTTATGATTTTTCCCAATTTTTTAAAAAAATTTCAGACCTCTTTTCATTTTCCACGTTTCCCTGATTTTTCCACCAGTTTCTCGCTAAAATCGGCGGTTTCTCGCCAAAAACCGCCCCGCCCGCAGCTGCTTCCCGACAGTTTGAATTTGAGCGGCTTTTAACCGGTTTTTGGCGAAAAACCGGCCCGTCCAAATGGCTGTTTCGGGTCCCAAAACGGGTTTGTGAACCCTGCACGGAAGAGCTTGCTAAGTTCAAGAAATGCTCTGAACAGTCGAAGAAACCAATCTTTGTTGATTGCAAGCCAAAATACACTATGTTGGCGACTGTCCTCGAACTACTACAACTGAAGGCAAGGAACCACAGGTCCGATAAGAGTTTTACGAAGCTCTTAGGATTTCTAAAAAAATCTTCTTCCAGATGGTAATAAGTTGCCAAAAACAACATACCACGCAAAAGGGTTATTTGTCCACTAGGAATGGACGTGCAGAGAATCCACGCATGTCGGAATAATTGTATACTGTACCGTAAAGAGTACGCAGACTTGCACTCATGCCCGGTCTATGGTGCATCCCGCTACATAAGAAATGCTAAAGGTCAAGATGACGGTGATCGGGACGTCAAGAAAAATTGAGGACCTCCAGCTAAGGTTATGTGGTTCTTGTCGTTGACTCCATGATTGATACGTTGGTTTGGAAATCAGAAGGAGTCTAGACTGCTCAGGTGGCACTCAGAGGATCGTAAGAAAGATGGCAAGCTCAAACACCCTGCAGACGGTTTCCAATGGAGAAACATTGACCATAAGTTCCCGGAATTCGGTGCAGGCCCTAGAAATGTGAGGTTTGGGTTGAGCACGAACGGTATGAACCCATTTGGTAACTGCAGCAGCAAGCATAACACTTGGGCTGTGAATCTATGCATATATAATTTTCCTCCTTGGCTATGCATGAAGAGAAAATACATTATGATGTGTATACTAATCCAAGGTCTAAAGCAACCTGGAAATGATATTGATGTGTACCTAGCACCGTTGGTGGATGAACTTTAGACACTGTGGAACAAGGGGATGAAGGTATGGGACGCAGACCGGCGGGAGAGCTTCACGCTACGCGCCATGTTGTTCTGCAACATCAATGATTTCCCTGCACTTGGAAACCTATCGGGCATGGCAACGAAAGGCAGCAAAGCTTGTCCTCACTGCTTGGAGGATACCGCAAGTGTGTGGCTGAGGAACTCTCGGAAGACCACGTATATGCGCTATCAAAGGTTTCTTTGCACTCATCATCCGTATCGAAAGATGACCAGGTAGTTCAATGGAACTAAGGAGCAATGCTCAGCTCCACAACCAGTTAGTGGAAAAGAACTTCATGATATATTTACGGATATCCATGTCGAGTTTGAAAAATGGGGAAAAAGACCGTAAGAAGAGTAAGAACAAGAAAACTACTCAGAATGGCATATGAAAGAAAAAGTCAATTTTTTGGAACCTAACTTATTAGCAAGACTTGGAGGTTTGACACTGCATTGATGTCATGCATGTTGAGCCCAATGTCTGTAACAGTTTGGTCGGGTTATTACTGAATATGAAGGACAAAATGAAGGGCGGGCTCAACACACGGCTCGACTTGGTTGATATGAAGATAAGAAGTGAGTTAGCATCGGTCTGTACCAGTACAGGCAAAAAATTCCTTCCTCCATCATGCTATACTCTTTCGAAGGCTGAGAAAACCAATTTTTGTGAGTGTTTGCATGGTGTTAAATACCCGTCAGGTTACTCTGTCAACATGAAGAGGATTGTTTTGATGGACGATTTGAAATTGTTCGGGATGAAGTCGCATGACTGCCATGTTCTGATGACTCAGATGATTCCCATTGCAATAAGGAATATATTGCCTCGTAATGTTCAACATACATTCACTGGGCTCTACTATTTCTTCAATGCAATCTCTCAAAAAGTAATCGATCCTGATGTTCTTGATCCCCTGCAGGCCGAAGCAGTAACAATTTTGTGTGAACTTGAGATGTACTTTCCCCATCATTTTTTGATATTATGGTACATCTCATTGTTCACCTTATTAGAGAGATAAAGATATGTGGCCAGGTGTTTCTATGTTACATGTATCCGTTCGAGAGGTACATGGGTATTCTGAAGTCTTTCGTACGCAACAGATATCGACCCGAGGGCAGCATTATCGAAGCTTATGCAATAGAAGAAGTGATCGAATTTTGCATCGATTAAATGTCACAAGTTGATTCCATTGGTGTTCCTGTATCTCGCCATGAGGACAGGCTGCAAGGCACCGGGACACTTGTTAGGAAAACAATCACTCCTGACATTGACATGTATTACAAAGCACACTTCATTGTCCTGAACCACATGACTTAGGTGAGCCCTTACGTTAATGAGCACAAGGAAACTCTACGCCGGCAGTATCCAAAGCAAACTGGGGATTGGATCAAAAAAGAGCATAATCGTCGTTTCAATGATTGAGTTCAAGCTACGATTTAGATGAACACCGTGTGCCGATCTACTCCTCTGGTTAGCAAAGGGGCCAGTATTCACCATCGCGACATAGCAAGGATACGATGTAAACGGATACACATTCTATACAGTACATCAGGACACGAAGAGCACTATACAGAATAGCAGTGTTTGTATAGACGCATGGGAGGAGGAGCACAACAAAGGTCAGATAACGCAGCATATGAGCTCGTACTATGGATTCATTGACGAGATTTGAGAGCTGGACTATGTAATTTTCAAAATTCCCTTATTTCGATGTAGATGGGTTACTCCAGGGGGTGTGCAATGCGATGACTTTAGTGCGACCACTGTCGACCTCCAGCATGTGGGATATAGAGATGACCCTTTTGTGCTAGCAAACCAAGTTTTATAGGTCTTCTATGTAATCGACCCCTCTGATAAGAAGAAGCACGAAGTTCTTAGTGGAAAATGACAAATTGTTGCAGTCGAGAATGTGGAGGATAAGGAGAAGTACAACCAATTCGATGAGATTCCTCCGTTCGGAGATGGCATCCGCCCCGGGTTAAATAAAAGGCTCATACACTAGGCTATGTGCACATCGATCATAAAGAAGGGCTAATCGTATGACTAATCAATGTAATGTTGTATAATATTGACATGACAATGTAATGTTCTATTGTATAAATATTTGCACCATCGAGTATATCTATAGCAGTCAATTTCTATTATGCAAGCTTACTTTAAGTTTGTATATCTATTATATAAATATTTGCACCATCGAGTATAATGGGTCCATATTTGATATAATAAATAATAGGATAGAAAAGAAATGTCCATATTTGATAAAATAAATAATAGGAAAGAATCCTAAAAATAAAAAGAGTAAATAAATAAAAATAATATTAAAATAGTTAAAACTCAGAACTAAAATTATAAAAAGATTCCATGAAGTCCCAAGGGCACACAACTCAGAACTAAAATTAAAAAAAAGATTCCATAAAAAATCTGTGTTAAAACTATAAAAATGTATTCCCGTATTTAAGATGAGAAAAGAAAAAAAAACCACATTTGAACGACAAAATTCCAAGGGCACACTGGTTAATAGGGTCGAGCTAGGTGCGCTATTCCTCGTGCGGGTCGTGGGTTCGAGCGCCGCCAGCTCCCCTTATTCGAAAATACTATATCACTTGCAGTTCATGTCAAGAGCCGCTAGTGATACATGGTATCAGCAGCGGCTCTTTCTATGAACCGCTAGTGATAGGTGGCCTCTGGTGCTAGAGCTGGCCTGTGGTGGGCATATCACTAGCGGTTCATAGAGAGAGCCGCTAGTGATATGGTAGTATCAGCAGCGGTTCTTCTCTGGAGCCGCTAGTGATACGATGGTGGTGCTGGCCTGTGGCGGGCTCGGTTTCATATCACTAGCGGCTCATAGAGAGAGCCGCTAGTGATATGGTAGTATTAGCAGCAGTTCAACTCTGGAGCCGCTAGTGATATGGTCTCTTTATATTCCCCGTGCGACTTGGCACCCAAAGTTTTTCTAAGTTTCGCACCCCCACCAACACGAGAGCTAGGTTTCGCCGTCTCTGCCTAGAGCGCCATCGCCATCGCCGCCATCTTTGCCCCGAGCGCCGACCCCATAATCGTCTCCGCCCTGAGCGCCCGCCCTCGTCACCGTCGTCGGAGCCCCAAAAACCCACCCTCGTCGCCGGCCCGCCTCCTGTGATCTAAAACTACTGATACTTGTAACAGACAGAAAAAAGATAAAATAGCATTTAGCTTGGGAAAGGCTCTTTTTTTAGGTCTCTTTTCGTACTAGTTCTATCCAGCTATGAGCGAAAGTAGTCACTACCCCAAGCGCCCGCCCTCGTTGCCGTCGCTAGAGCCCTGAGCGCCTGCCCTTGTCACCGTCTCCGTCCTGAGCGCCTGCCCTCATCGCCGTCTCCGGCACAAGCGCCCGACTCTGTCGCTGTCGTCCAGGTTCGATCACATTACTGCCCATACAGTACACATTTTTTTAGTCAAGTTTCTAGTTGATAATGCAGTACACAATTATTTCCATGTGAGCTCAGTGCCTTTTTTCCCTTAAATATATTACTTTTTTACAAGTTATATTTGCCAGCAATATAAGCATTTCTAGTATAATCTTTGAATCCTTATTGTTTCGGACATCAAAATATATTCCTTATTTTTGAGTGGCTGAAGGGAGTACTAGGTTGTAGATATTATTGCTAGCTTGGGTGATATCTGAGATTCTTTTTTGTTGATTTTATTTACCCCATATTATTAGCATACTTGGTTCCAATGACCCATTATTTGTCAAGTTCAAAATTTCAAATATACATTGGTGGCTGTCATACCTTGTTGTTTAGAACTTGAGCATGTACAAGTTTGCCTGTGATATAGCTGATTTGTCACTATAATTGAAGTTGGAACACAGGTTATGATGTGTATTAAACTATTAACTTGAGAAATTATGTCCTTACTGCAGAACATTATATTTGATGATCCTAATTAGGTGGCATTTCATCAAATTTGTTGGTGTTCTTATTAGACGTACTGTTCTCATGACCCAATTATTACTGCATAATCATTAATTGGTGAGACAGTAAGAATAAAATTGATTGTTCTTGTTGGCAATGGGTGGGTCTGCTACCATGATTCTATGATACATACATACATACATACATATATATATATATATATATATATATATATATATATATAGCTAAAGGACACCCACATTTATAATGTGCCACGTGTCCCCCACTCTCCCCCACCTCTCCCATGCGTGCAACCTCGAGCAGGGCTGATACAGTAAATCTGTATATCCGTTGTAGTAAAGTTGCATACAAAAAATAGTAAAATATTAATGAACAAAAGTTGGGCAAAACTAATTCATGCGCATGCACAGGTGCATTAATGATGCAATTATTTTTCTTTTTTTTTTTAACTTTTGCCGCTGACTGAGAGCTCTGATTAACAAACCGTTTTCACATACATGTTTTTAACATTTTTTTCAACAAAACTAGACCGATCATGCATATATAATTTTTTAGTAAAGTGGTTTACTATACCTTACGAGGAGTTTTGCTATAATCTGAAAACACATCTAATGTTACATTTTAATCATGTCCGGATCCTAGTAAAATTTTCTATAAAGTATAGTAAACTGCTTTACTACAAAAAAAAATATGGCAAGACTGGTCTATTTTGTTGAAAAAATGTAACGAACACAAATATGAAAAAATGTAATGGCATAGGTGCATTAATGATGTGATTGTTTTTCTTTTTTTTTCCAATTTGCCGCTGATTAGGAGCTCCGATTGATGTATCGTTTTCACATATGTATTCTTCATATTTTTTTCAATAAAACTCGACCGATCATGCATGTATATTCTAATAGTAAAGTGGTTTACTATTTTCTCAGGACAAATTTACTATAGCGTATACTATATCTTAATAAGAAGCTTACTAGAATTTGGAACGCAACTAATATTGCAATTTTACAACGTTCGGACTCTAGTAAATGTTGTTATAAAGTATAGTAAATCACTTTACTATAAAAAATATATATGGCAAGACCAGTCTAGTTATGTTCGAAAAAATGTAACGAACACAAATATGAAAACGATTTGTAAATCGGATTTTTCAGTCAAAAGTTATTGCGGAAATACCAAACGAAATTTGGTAAAAATGCTCACGTCATCCTCCACCACGTGGCAAGTGGATAGACTTGGGGAGAAGCTGATTCAGATTTATTACATGTTTACTATAATTTTTTTTACAAAGTTTACTATATCTAATACGCATCTTTACTATAATCGCGTTTGCCGGAACCTGTGCACGGAAAAGTAGTGGAGGGAGGCTAGGGTGGACACGTGGCAGCCTATAAACGTGGGTGTTCTTTAGTTAAAGAATACCTAGGTGTTCTATAGTATTTATATATATATAGAAATAATATATAAGGCTCCATGGTTCGTTACCACTAGATGTGCTAGATGTGCCTTGAGATTCGTGTTGTTTAGTTATTATACTTTCATATACCCACTAAAGAAAATATTTGAGACATCAAGCTCTGAAAAAAGTTGAGTTGAAATTCAGTTTGAACTATATTTAACTATACTTTAAATTAGTTCAAACTATACTTCAAACTAGTTTAAACTGAGTTCGAATTTAATTTTTTTTGGAATTTCATACGTAAAATACTTTTTTAGTGGATATGTGAAAATATACACGTCAAACATCACGAATCTCAATGCACATCATAGGTTTTTGAATCATGGAGCCTAGGCTCACTGGCTTCCTATATATATATATATATATATATATATATGTATGTATGTATGTATATCCTTTCTTAATTTCTTATTTAGGTTTGGAGTAGTCTTTAATTTTCTTGGTGCATCGATGTATTTCTTATATGGGCGCGACGGAGCTGAGTTATGCATGTGTGTAGTGTGAAAAGAGCACGTCGGGTGGTTAGCTAGGGTGATGGAGCGATTGCATGATGGGGTCTCACATGAGAGCTTTATGTTGTCATATATAGATTTTTTAGTAGAACATTGCCATAACTTGTCGTACTCTTCTCATTCGACAATAACCTCAGCATACATAGAGTCCATATCCCCTCAACCGGAGGCGGTGCTGCAGCCGCCCCTCAACCGAAGGCGGTGCCTGCAGCTGCCGCTTAACCAGAGCCAAAGCCTTCAGCCGTCCCTGAACTGGAACCAGCGCCTGAGGATGCCCCTCAACCTACAACTAGGGTTAGGCAAGGCCCGTCCAAGCTGAAGACCAATGTGGTCCACACTATCACGGAGGTTGACCGGGCTAGTACACCGGTGCTTCCTGCGAAAGCAGAGTCGTGTATCAGACTATGTGCGGGGTGGTTGCTAGGTCTCAATTTCCTTGCACCACCGAGACCTGGAAGGCGCTCAATGATCAACAGAAGGGCCAGCTATGGGACGAGTTACGACGGTGTTTCAGATTGCCCGATGATTCCCTTGACGCCGTGCGGAGAAGTTCATTGAAACACATGGGGAACATCTGGAAGAACTGGAAGGTCACTCTAAACAACTTCTTCCTGAGAAGTTCATTGAAACACATGGGGAACATCTGGAAGAACTGGAAGGTCACTCTAAACAACTTCTTTCTGAAGGTGGAAAATGAACCCTTCGCGAGGTACACTTTTATAACCGAGGAGGAGTGGGAGGAATACAAAAGGATGAAGATAACTTCCAAGTTCCAGTAGAGGAGTGCCGCGCACATGGCCATTTAGGCCAAGAATACCCACCCTCACAGATTTGGCACTAGCGGGTACGCGGGCAAGATATGGGAGTGGAAGCAGGCGACCACATCAAGCGAGCTGTCAGATGCTGTGACAAGGCTCACCAACCCGCGTGCCGAACACTGGTACGGGGCCGGCCTAAAGCCACACCCACGGGTGAAGTGTCTTTCTCAAGGGCCGAAACCGTGGAGGTCACCAGAAAGCAGGTAACTTATAGCCAACCATTTGAGTTTTTTACGCTTTTCAATTTTGTAATGTCGTAAGACCCCTAATTGTATTGTGTCTACCTATCTAGTTTGAATATGACTCCCAGGCTTCACAAGGCTCATTTCGGGAGAAGAAAGAACGGGACATTCTGACCGAAACCCTCGGCAACAAGGAGCACCCGGGCCACACGCAGGGCGTCGGGGTGTATGTACCATGGAAGGACGCTTTCCCTGATGACCTAGACTACAAGAGGAGAAAAACTCACACCGATTTAGAGGCAGATCTTAGGGAGAAGATGCGTGCGGAATGGGAACCTCGGGTACAGAAGCTGGAGGCGATCATAAGTACTCGATCTGAAGCCAACCCTCCTCTCGACAACGACCTTTCGCACGAAGCCATCGATGCCACCCCCTCCATTTAAAAGTAGCTACGCTTCCGCACCTACCCCAGAAGGTGTAGCCGACACCCAGTACCAGGTGGACCAACTCAAGGTATGTGTATTTATATGTCTATTCATATGAAGGCAAGTTAGTCCCTATTCTAATAGGAACAAACCTCGATGTAGGTGACTATCTCTTGCAAGCTATTCATGACGTTTAGCACCACTCTCTCCATCGAGGTTGTGTGGGGGTGATGTACCCATGCCTTCCGGGGATGAAGGTTCATGGTACGGACCTAGCGGCAGGCTACGCAAAGGTAGAAGTGGACTCCGTACTTGACAACGGCAAGAGCATCCCCTGGTGAATCCCTCAAATGATGAAATGACCACAGTAGGGGATGCTGTCTATTCGTTCGTATAGTGGCGCAAGAAGGACATTGTACTGGAGACCTTGCCTGAGGGTGCTGAAGCCACCGAAACCCTAGAGCCACCACCATAAGAAGATAAGGGGATACCTCCTAGGAAAGCCATATCAAAGGTGGCCACTAAACCTTCCAAGTCACAAACAAGCCCAGGAGCGTGCCGTGATCTCCCCGTCCAAGTATTCCACACCTACGAAGAGCAAAGCCAAGGGCAAGGTGGCTTCTACGTGTAACAGCCCAAAGTTGTACTTTTGTTATCTTTAAACACGTTTGCAATAATGCGTACTATTATGACAATTCCCGTTAAATTTCTATGTGACAAACACAAATTTCTAGATTTCAAAAGCCATTAGAAATTGATGATTTTAATTGAATAAATCACCAAATAGCTAATTAATAAACCTTGCATAGGAATTTATAAATTATAGCACTATTTGGGAAATTGTTGATATATAGAAAATTCTAATAAAACTTGAATTGGGAATATATTTACATATTCATAAAACATCCATACACATATACTCAAGGTTTGTAACTAAGGCTTAAATGCCATTTGCTACTAATGCGATCTGATGATCGCTGTTATGTAATATTTGGACACCGATGTATGAAATGATTCCAGCCGTGTAACTCTTGCACTAGCCTACTGATCCAGGGCCTAGTGCAGGTCCGACCAATTCTCGCAAGGTAAGCCGAGAAGGGGCGCGACAAGAGCTGGTATCAGAGCATACGACTGTAGGAACCCTAAACCCTGCCGCTAGCTAAGGATTGCGTGTAGTTCATATAAAATAATTTTTCAAAACTGCTCTTGTATATCTTGTCTTTTAACTTTCACAACTATACTATTTCTTACTTAAAAGAATTCTTCTTTTGTTTTTGTAGATGGATGAGCAAGTTTCCCACAGCTTTTCTCTGGAGCGTGCTACCTACGGTTACGACGACCCTTTACACGCCAGCCAGATGGTTCTTGTCCTCCGCCAGTTGTCGGACTTTCTGTGCTTTGACGACCGCCCCTGCTACTTCTGGAGGCTCGTTCGTACCCTGCCCCGCTTAGGGTACATTGTAGAGGTTCGAGTCTACTACCACCACCTGGACACAGTGGCCCACAGCTACAGGACGGAGACAGCCCGGGACCACCTGCACCCTGCTATCGATGATGCGGCAGCATTGGCGATACAGGGGCTACAGGAGGAGTACCACGACGACTTGGAGGGCACTTCTTTCGCCCGACCTTCCTTTCAAAGACTTTGCACCTTTGCTCCAGCTTTACCAAAGTGCCCGCCTTCACCGAGGACCACTTGAGAGGGTTGCGCGCTTTCTCCAGTATGCGAGAGACAGCACTGTGATGCTCTCGAGGAGATCGGCTTCTCCGCTACTCTCTTCGTCACAGAGATAACCGCTGCGGTGGTTGGACGGCGCCTTCACCACTACGTCAGCGATCGGCGATGTGCAGACGCCAGAGGACTCAAGACTTACCGGTTAGCGCGGCAATGAGCGAGGACCCTTTCCTTTCCCCTCCGGGTCCTCAGTTTCCTCCACCTGAGTACCCTAACCGCCGCACTACCATGCGGAAACGGGGTCTCCCTCCTAGTGCTTTGGTGGGGATTCCTCGTCACGACACTTCCCATCGACCTCTTTGTCACTGCGCAGAGTACTCTTGACTCGGAGACCTCCGTGGACCTACTGCTCCCCAGCTTGAGCCACCGCTGCTTTATTCTTCTTGTGCCTTCTCGTGATCGCTAGAGGACTTCTGGCTACTTCCACCCGCTACCCAGCTGGGAGACCGGTGATAGTTTACACTCGTCGTCCCCGCCCTTGAGTAGCTAGTTAGCTTGGCAGACTGACCTAGATCGGATATATGTCTTTTGATTCGCCATAGTAGATGATTGGTGACTTGTATCCTTGTCAGGATAATTGTACTTTTGTGGTATGATGTAAAACTGATTGACTGTTGCCGCTTTTGGGTATCTTTAATGACAAGCGTTTCGTTGCTGCATTTATTGGATTTATTTGATATTGGCCTCATGCATGCATATTTAGCTATAATGTTAAGGATCATCGTTGTGCAGATGGTACGTGGTCGTGGAGCTGCCCGTGGCCAAGGGGCAGATCTAGGCCGCGGTGCCTCTCGAGGCCAAGGAGCTGGCCAAGCCCGTGGTGCCGGCCAGCCTAGAGGTCGTGGGCATGATCGAGGCCGAGGTGATCTACCTCCTCCTCCGGCAGGAGACCCAACAATGGCCCAAGTCTTAGCTTATCAAGCACAGATGTTGGGTCAAGTGCTGTTCAACCAGCAGGCAGACAGAAATAGAAATGAGGGATCCAAACATGCTGCCTTTATGCGGACCAATCCCCTACCTTCGCTCAAGCTACCGATCCGTGGAAGCAGAAGACCGGTTACGACTTGTGACCAAGAACCCGAGTTGATCGGATGTCCGAAATGGAGAAAGTGCTATTCCTCCCACCTGCTAGTAGGACCCGCAGGTGTGTGGTGGGATAATTATGTCGCCACCCGGCCAGGTGTGGATGATGAAGAAATAGAGGAAAATGAACCTGCTGAAGATGGAGATGCCGATGAAGCTCAACAAGCTGATAATGCTGAAGTGCCGCCTTATGTTCCCCCAGTCCAAGGGTTTATTCCATGGGGAGAATTTGTCACTGCTTTCAGAAATTTTCACATACCCATAGGAATCACAAGGATGAAGAAGTATGAGTTTCGCAGACTCTCTCAGGGGACGATGACAATTTCTGAATACCTCACTAAGTTCAATGAGCTTGCAAGGTATGCCCCTCAAGACATCCAGAATGAAGCTGAAAAGATAGATTGGTTCCTGGAAGGGATGGATTTCCGGTATAAATCCCGCCTTAGGATTTTGGAGTACCAAAACTTCCACCAACTCGTCAACAAGGCCTTGGTGTTATAAAGGGACTTGAAGGGCGAGGATCTCTCGCAGAAGCGCAAGATGGCTGAACGTCTGGCCACGGATCAAGCCGTGACGGGACAATTCAAACCTCAACCTCCTCGAGAGCCGACAGCAATCTTCCATGATCAACCGTGGATATGCTATGAGGGTGGGCGCGGTCTTGGAACCCCGGTTTCGTACTCACCAATCTAGCCCGCAATGCACCAGCACCCAAAATAGGATGTCGCAATCGCTACCTATGCCACCACTGGACACTATCTTTAACCGCCTAGCCGAATCGCGCAAGACCTCAAGGGAATGTTGTGCAGGGTCGTGGCAGAGGTCGCCCACCGCAGAATCAAGCTCAAGGTATGTGATGTGGAAGACTCAACAATATCACTACAGAAGCAGCACAAGAGGATGAAGGAGTACTTGTGGGTACGTTTGGACTTCACGACTCCCCAGTACAAGTTTTATTTGATTCTGGTGCATCACATTCATTTATTTCACAAGAATACGTAGATAAGCACCAGCTACAAACCTTTCCTCTTAATAAGCCCTTCACCATTAGATCTCCCAGTGGGATACTTAAGGCCTATAGGTCCTGCAAATGGGTAGAAATAAGAAAGGAAAGAGTAGGATTCTATTTCGACCTAATGGTCATATCTGGATTAGGAGTTGATGTCATAATCGGCATGGATTGGCTAAGACTCTATGAGGGAGTATTAGATTGTGCCAAGCGAGAAGTCAGGCTTGTAAAGGATGGTGTGTTTGAAAGAGTATGGAAGGTAGATGAACCCTACAGATGGGGCAGAGCCATATGGTACCTCAAGGAAGACAACCCGAGTGAGGTGAAGGTAGTCCAAGAATATTTGGACGTATTCCCGGATGACTTACCTGGACTACCGCCTGACCGAGAGGTAGAGTTTGTTATAGAGTTAACACCTGGTACAGCCCCAATCTACAAAACATATTTCAAGATGAACTCGGAAGAATTAGAAGAACTCAAGAAACAACTGGACGACTTATTGAGCAAGGGTTTGATCCGGCCAAGCTCATCCGCTTGGGGATCCCCCGCCATGTTCGTGGATAAGAAGGATGGTGGACGAAGACTAGTGGTGGACTATAGGGCGTTAAACGCCGTCACTATTAAAAATAAGTATCCTCTGCCCAGGATCGATGACCTGTTTGACCAACTCCAAGGAGCTACACGTTTTTCCAAGATCGACCTTCGTTCCGGATACCATCAAGTAAAGGTGCGGAAGGAAGATATACCCAAAACAAACCTTCACCACTCGGTATGGCCTGTTTGAATATTTAGTCATGTCTTTTGGGTTAACCAATGCACCGGCCTATTTCATGAACCTCATGAATTTAATCCTAATGGAATACCTTGACAAGTTTGTTGTCGTCTTCATTGACGATATCCTTGTGTACTCCAAATCGGACGAAGAGCATGAAAAGCACACGAGGCGGTGTTGGATAAACTCGAGAGCATAAGCTATATGCAAAATATAGCAAATGCGAATTTTGGATTATTGATGTCGGTTTCTTGGGACATATTATATCTCCAAGGAATTAAAGTGGACCCATCTAAGATTGACACGGTCATGAATTGGAAGACACCCGCCATCGTAAAGGAAATTAGCGATTTTCGGGGCTGGCAGATATTATCGGCGTTTCATCGAAGGATTCTCAAAAATATCCCGACCATCGACCCAATTATTGAAAAAGGAAAGGAAGTTTGAATGGACCGAAGAATGTGAACTCGGTTTCGAAGCTCAAAACCCTTGACCACCACTCTGTTTTGGCCACACCTAATATAGCCAAGAAGTTTGAAGTATCTTGTGGCGCTTCCCAACAAGGATTAGGATGTGTATTGATGCAAGATGGTAAGGTTGTGGCGTCGATCACGGCGATTCTTGCAAGCATGAGGACAATTACCCAACCCATGACCTAGAACTTGTCAGCCGTAGTTCATGCACTCAAGTCTGTGGAGACATTTTCTGATGGAAAAACAATGTGACATCTACACAGATCACAAAAGCCTAAAATATGTTTTCACACAAGCCAACCTCAACATGAGGCAAAGAAGGTGGTTACAGTTGATTAAAGATTACAACCTAAATATATTATACCACCCTGGCAAGGCCAACGTGGTTGTAGATGCTCTAAGCAGGAAGAACCAGTGCAACTTCCTGATGGTGATCCCAGGAGAAGACAGAAATACCCAGGAAGATACCATCTCAGAACAGCTACTGGAAGAATTGAATAAGCTATGCCTAAATCTCGTAAAATCAGGAGAATTAGCCAACATCACGGTTCAGCTAGATCTGATCAATCGTATCAAGGATAAGCAATAGGACCATCCAAGTACCCTTAGGCTCGAAGGACTGATGAATAGGGGTTTTGGAACAAAAATTGTTAAGGATGAACAAGGAATTCTCTGGATGGAGAAGAGGATCTTTGTGCCTTACGACCCGAAATTAAAGAAAGAGATCTTAAAAGAAGCACATGAGTCACCTTTTTCCATGTACCCAGGATGTACAAAAATGTACCAAGATCTGAAGGCAATCTTCTGGTGGCCCCCGAATGAAAAGAGATGTAGCAGAATATGTGGCCAAATGTAATACCTACTGTTTAGTTAAGGCAGAACACCAACGTCCAGCAGGGTTACTGCAACCAATCAAAATCCCAGAATGGAAGTGGGATGAAGTGACCATGGACTTTATTATAGGACTTCCCCGGTCTCGAAGTGGCCATGACTCTATATGGGTAATAGTAGACCGGTTGACCAAGGTAGCTCATTTCATCCCAGTCAAAACCACTTACAAGGGTAGCAAGCTAGCAGAACTATTCATCTCCCGGATAGTGAGCCTTCATGGAGTTCCCAAGAGAATTATATCTGATCGTGGATCATAGTTTACCTCCAAGTTTTGGGAAGAACTCCATAGCGCCTCGGGCACCAATTTATCATTTAGCACAGCATACCACCCTCAAATGGACGGACAAACGGAAAGGACTATCCAAACTCTAGAAGACATGCTTCGAGCTTGTGCTTTGGAATTCCCTGCGGAATGGGAAAAATGGTGCCTTATGCGAATTTGCTTATAACAACAGCTTATCAAGGCGATCGCAAATGTCTCCTTCGAAGCTCTATACGGAAGGAAATGTAGGACCCTCTCTATTGGTCCGAAGTCCGAGAAGGGCGGTATTTGGAAGGAACAACTGCGCAGAAGCGAAGCAAAGGTCAAAATAATTAGGAAGCAATTCTTTGGTCGCTCAATCCCGACAAAAGAGTTATCTTGACCATCGTCGGAGGGACCTATCTTTCGAGGTTGGAGACTATGTGTATCTTAAGGTCTAACCGTTCAAGGGAACTCGCAGATTTCAAGTCAAGGGAAAATTGGCCCCAAGGTTTGTGGGACCTTATCCAGTCTTGTCTCGTAAGGGTATGGTCGCTTACGAACTTGACCTTCCCAAGGAACTGGGAGAAGTGCACAACGTGTTTCACGTGTCCTAACTCAAAAAGTGTTTGAGAAAACCTGAAGGAGAAGTAGTTCAGCTGCCTGCCGACACCCTGCAACCCAACATGGGGTATCAAGGCGAGCCTATTCAAATACTAGAGACTCAAGAAAAGAAGCTCAAGAACAAGACCATTCGGCTTTGCAAGGTGCAATGGAGCAATCAATCCGGAGGACAGCTTTCATGGGAACCAGAAAAGAAGATGCGTCAAGAATTCCCCTACCTATTCGCTTCATAGAATTAACAAATCTCGAGGGCGAGATTTATTTTTAGGGGGGAGGGATTTGTAACAGCCCAAAGTTGTACTTTTGTTATCTTTAAACACGTTTGTAATAATGCGTACTATTATGACAATTCCCGTTAAATTTCTATGTGACAAACACAAATTTCTAGATTTCAAAAGCCATTAGAAATTGATGATTTTAATTGAATAAATCACCAAATAGCTAATTAATAAACCTTGCATAGGAATTTATAAATTATAGCACTATTTGGGAAATTGTTGATATATAGAAAATTCTAATAAAACTTGAATTGGGAATATATTTACATATTCATAAAACATCCATACACATATACTTATATATATATATATACATACATATATATATATATATATATATATATATGTGTGTGTGTGTGTGTGTGTGTGTGTACACACATATTCACATAAGCTTAAATATGATAAATTGCTCTAAAAATCCCAAGAAAATTCTATATATTAGTGTAGGCCTTATTGAGAGTTTGACCCGGTTGTTGACCAATTGGAACCCTGGTGGGACCCACTTGGCAGTCTCACTATTTTTCTGCCCTTGTGGGCAATTCACCGAATGTAATGCCGACGCGAAGCCGTCCTCCTCGCCTCACTCAATCCCAACACCGCCTGTAATCCTCGCAATTGATACTTCCTTGGCAGTTTGCGTGTGTCGTTATGGTATGGTGGACCCCGCTCCGGCTCCGATGTGACGCCCCGCCACTCCTCGCCGCCGCAGTCTGCCCGCCGCTGCTGATCAAGCCACATTGTCGGCCCGCGCGTTCGCGCCGTCCCTAGGCACCGCCCGACTTGCCCAATGGGTGCCCTAGACACGCCATTGATGGTCCTGGCTTTAGCTGCAGCCCGGGCTGACTTGGTCGCCGGTGCATGCTAAGTTCACCGTCGCGCGCTCACGCTCGCCGCGGGTGACATCGTCACCGCCCAAGCCCGCCAATCGGCGCTGAGACATCCTTATGACCGACCGGACCTCCCCACGGACCCCGGGACCATGTGTGTGCTCCGGCCGAGCTTAAATATGGCCGCGCCGCGCCGGCCCCTTTCTTCCTTTCGCCCCCTCCTCGTCGCTAGCCCATTCCCGCACTCCCTACACCTGGCTCGTGTGCGTATTCGCTTCGTCTCACCTCCACCTTGCTGTCTGCCAAAGGAATCGACCCTAGAGCCCCTGCGTCATCGGTTGAGCTTTTCTCACCGCCACTGACTCGGAAGCACCCCCTTCCCAAATTCTCCCGTCTCGGTGAGTCTCTCGTCGATTGCTTGTGCACATAGCATCACCTCATCCACTCCCCTCTTTCACCCAGGTTAATCGGACCTTTGGTTCACCGGAGGTCCTTGGCGATGGGGCTCTGTTCGCTGCGTTCGCTTCTCGTCCGCCAAAGATAATCCACGCCTTCTCTACCTCGACTCATAGCTCGGTGAGCTTTCTCGAGCCCTCTCTCACTCACGCCAGTACATTAATTTAGCTTAGGGCGCCAGAAGTCGTAGCCAAACTTCCCCGTGGAAGTTCTCCGCCACCGCGCGGCTAGCCACCATTGCTAGCCTACGCCGGCAAATACCACGTCAGAGCGTCCTTGGGCTACTCACGTAGAATCTAACTCGCCCAACAACACCCCCTATGATGCACTGTAGCGTCGCCAATGAACCGCCGAATGTTCGCCGGTTTCATGACGTCACCCCGTCGCTCCGGCCGGGGGAAGAAGACGACGTCTCGGCCATCGGATGCTCGCCAAGATGCGCGCACATCACTGTGTAGATTTTAAATCGCGCGAGTTAAGCCAGCCAGCGACATGTGGGCCTCCGACCCACATGTCGAGATAAATGGAGGCGCCCGACTCGGCGCTTTTGCTTTCATGATTAGCGTATACGAAAGACGCTGACGTGGTCTGGCCATGAAGTTTGCGGGCCGCCCAACAACATTCAATGATTTTTCACCCAATTAATGAATAAAATAAAGACGAGAATTAGAAACGATTTATTTAAAATAGGTAGAGAGCTCTAAAATTTCGAAAAATTATGTAAATACTAGGACTTGTGATGGAATTATTAAAAATAGTAACTCACACAAGAATCCTAACATAGTTCCTAGATTAAATTCATTAAGCTTGTTTTAGGTATTAATTTATATAGAAATAAGCAAAAATAGAATGTTGTGTATTAACAATGGATTAACACCTAAGTTAAACCTAAGAAAATCATGGTTGTCGATAAATGACTTTCTGAACCTAGGAAAATATAATATAACCTATGGTATGTTTCCTAATTACATGTTAACTCAATATTGGTATAATTAGAAAACATGAATAACTAGCTTAACCTACCTAGTCTATGAACCTATTCAATTAAGCTATTACACAGCATGTTAAAATAGTAAATCTGTTGTTTCAATTCAATCTCACAACATGCAATACCATGATATTATATATATATATATATATATATATATATATATATATATATATATATATATATAATCACATACATATATGTATAGCATATATGACCATAATCACCCACACACCACTTAAATTTCTACTCTACTAAGATAATAAGGATTAAATAAGCTGATGAAGGAAATACGTCAAAAAAAATATGAATTTACATATTCTAGTTATTTAATGTACTTTAAACACGATAAAACCATATTTTCTCCTATTGGGTTAATTAGGTAGAAATTCCACTATTACTCATATATATATATATATATATATATATATATATATATATATATATATATATATATATATTTATACATATATCATATGCATCATCTCGCAAGCACTTCGCGCCAATACGTTAAAATTCATTACTCGGAGGATCATGGAACTTTCTTGTTATATATATAGATTCATATAGTTAGTTAAACACAGAATCGTAAATGAGCGAATCTGACGATCTCGATTGCATTTCATGCATCATTCTTTTCTCGCCGCATTGTGTTTATGATGAATTATTGATTCTCGATTAGGCGTAGAGGATCCGGAAGCACCGCTCGAGGACTCAAGACAGACCGGACTTCAATTCCCAAGGCGAGTTAACACTTCTCCTATAGGAAGTTGCTTTTACTAGGAGAGGATCGCTTTCCTAGTGCGAGTTAACATCCAATAATATCATATTGAATCCCAGATTTCTAAAGTATTTATTTTACAGTATTAAACTGCATGCCTTTTTAAGTACTTATGCCTATTTGTTCAATCATGATATATCATGCCATTTATTTACTTGCTATCAATTTACCATGATGATGTTACCTTGAAGTTATCATCTGTCATTTGGCTTTGCTATTGATCGCTTTGATGATCGCCCTTGGTAGCCTGGTTAATTTAAATAAACTGATTTAGACTCCTAAGTCTTGGTTAAAATCTTGCTTAGACATTACTCAGGTCCAACTATTAATTTTAGGCTTAGAATTGCCTCGGAACGGTGAACCGACATTCACCAGACATAATCACACAATGAATATGGTTAATTGAAATTGGGCTGGCATGCCGGTGTGTATGGTTGTGATGTCTTTGCAATGCAAACGGGTCCGGCATTGGGTAAGAGATGAAGTAGTCGGGCTCGTGATTTGAGGAGCTAATCGCCCACATACATAGTGCATGGAAGAGGGCGCGGCGAGATCCGCGTAATGCCGTCGCTGCCCCAAAAGGAGGGTTTCGCCACATCGTGTGATTCACACGGAGGGTGCGAGTTAGTCAAGAAGGAAGTGCATAAGGGTGAGGCCCTTAGTGGATCGGTGGGCTGAATCAAGGATTCCCTAGACAGTGCATCGTGGATGCACAGTGTGGCGTCCATCGACTATCCGCTGCGGAGATAGTTCCTAACACCACAACGCCGCCATCGCGGTAGTGCAAGTATTGGGGATTCAGGGTAGTTACGACTGCGGGCGTGCCTGTCTGCCGCCATGCTTGAGGTGAAGACAGCTTTCATGTCGTCATCGAGGATGATCTAGGTCCATTCTACAGAGAGTCCGTGAGTCTAGCGTGGGTGGAAAACCCGGCTAGGGCGAGACCGGTACTTTGCTAGGGAATGCGATCCTTAACGAGTCGCCACACTCGGAAGATGATGGCGAGAGGGATGAGAACGTTTGGCGAGTGCCCGAAACGCCATGGGATTGGTTGTGCATTGAAAGAAAATATGATAAATAATCAATTTGACAGGAATTTGGTTAAACGCTAAGCCATAGGCTTCCATTTCCAAAAGCGGCTTTCATGCAAATAATCAACCCGACCTTTCCTTTGAAACCTCTATCACTAAATGCATTGGGTTGGGTGTTAGCTCGCCAGTGTTTGGATGACACTGACCTCGCATAAATATCTATCTTTAGACATGGAGGAGCCCGTCGAGGGAGATGCCTATGATTGTCATGAGGAAGGAGATCCTCAGTACCAGGACCAGGAGTAGTTGCTTAAGATAGGGTTTCGTGCATTACACCAGTCGTGTGTGGTTACACAGCTGCTGGTGTGATTTTGTTGTACTTTTGAACTTGCAAGTTGCCTTTTGGAAGATTTCCGCTACTCTGATGAACTTTGGTCTGTAACTAAGGCTTAAATGCCGTTTGCTACTAATGCGATCTGATGATCGCTGTTATGTAATATTTGGACACCAATGTATGAAATGATTCCAGCTGTGTAACTCTTGCACTAGCCTACTGATCCAAGGTCTAGTGCAGGTCCGACCAATTCTCGCAAGGTAAGCCGAGAAGGGGCGCGACACTACGCCTAAAAAAATAGTGCACTGGCCATCGAGCAACAAATGCTTTAAGCTTGGAGCGCCGTTGGCTATGGATAAAGCATTGGCCGACATGGATCCTGCCCGCCGCAACCTACATGAATGCTACCTGCAAAAGTCCCGATTGCCCGAGAAAGATCGAGAGTCCGGTATCCAGGCTAAGCTGAAGGCAAGCATTTCGTGGACGAAGAAAGTTATTTTGTGGTAAACTTCTCGGACCTATGGCACATGTACCATCTTGAGAAGCTAGATGTCTCGCTCCTCCGATGCTTTTCAATGTAAGTGACAGCAATCCTCTTTCATATTTCTACCTCCTAGCTAGTTTCATCGACATATAACAATCACTTCTATCTTTGCAGCCTCTTGAAGCTAAATGCCAAACAAACCAACAACCCGGTCGGTTTTCTCGATCCAGGAGGTGTGACCTAGGATAATATAAAAAAACTATCAATCGAGTCGGGAACTACATCAAGAATGCAATGCTCATACAACAAGACAAAGAATATTTCTTCTTGCCATTTAATAAAAATTTTCATTGGATCTTGGTGCGGCTTGCCGGTGGAAGTGCGGTGGAAGGGAGAGCAAGGGAAACTGAGAGCGGAAAATGAAAGGTTTTCGGCGCAAGTGAGTGAAAGTGAAGAATCTTTGCCTCCCTATGCCTATTTATAGGTGCGGGGCAGTATTGGGCGCGGTTTGAGACATCAAACGACTGAAAAACCACCGCATGTCGCGCGACAGTTCAGCTTCCGAGAATCGTCGCGACGGTTCAGCTTCCAAAAACTGCCCCTGTTATTGTAGTCAGTGTCCAATGGCTCATAAATTCTGCTTTATGACTGTTAGTAGAAACCACTGCTGGCATTTGTTGCCTGGTACACAGCGAGGACCTTGCCCGATCGGGTCATTGCCCGATCCGGATATGATTCTTGCCCAGCCCAGGCGTGGCGTGCCCGATGGCGTGACAATTGCCTGGTTCTCGCCTACGAGGTGTCAAATGCGGCCGCAGAACTATGCCGCCAAAACCAATTCCCCTCCTTTTGGTTTAAAAGCCTCAAGAGAAAGGCCCTGTCAAGTAGTTTTCCACTTGAGCCTCGGGGGCTAGCTGTCGGAGATTGGTTAACGACTCATGGGCCGAGACTAGTCCTAGCAGCTCTGTTCGAGCAGAGCTCTTGCCCCGGGTGAGACTAGGCGATGCTCGGCTGGGGGTTGCCCGGCATGCCCAGACGTCAGTATCACGACGTGCTTGGGTCAGGCAATGTCGCGATGCCCAAAGTGATCTAGCTTGCCCGGGCACCGACGTAGCCGAATGGCACGTTGAAGCGTGCCACGTGGCCACGATTCCCACGATGCGGGATCCGTTGCCCACGATCCGTGCGGCCCGCGCAACGACCGCACGTGCAACGCCCCCATCGGTTTCCTTGCCTACAATGCGCGCAACCGTCTCCTAGAGGTTCGGAGCCGATAGTTGGGGATAGGCCCTATAAATACCGGCTTTTCCATCATTTGAAGCACAGTTTTTTGATCGAGCTCATCAGCACGCATTCCAATGCATGATTCTTTGACATGCTCGCACGAGCATCCGTTGTAATCCCACACTTTGCAATACACATACACGCTAGAGTAGAGCTATTATCCTTCTCAGGAGGCCTGAACCAAAATAAACTTTTGTGTCTTGTCCATTCACAATTTTCTCACACTAAGAAGTCTTCGACATCTCGGAACGCCACACTTCGGTAGAAAGGGGCTTTCTGATCCCTCAATTGAGAAATAAGCTCGACGGAGAATCTGGTTCCCAATCGTCGACATTTATCTACTGCTAACATATGAGGTTTAGCATTTTTCTTTGGGTAAATATCCTCTATAGTATTTACAGAAAAATAATCAAGATTTTTAGAGGTCAAATACTTTTTTCAATAAATGGAAAACCATACTTGAATTTTTTATATAATCAAAACACTAATATATGGTTATTCTGTTTTTTAGGGGTAAAATAGTAATAGAACATGTCCAAATATATTTTTTTTCTAAGTCTAGTACAGCAACTACTATTTTTCAGAATTTTACCATAATTTTCAGAGGAAATAAACTATTTTAAATAAACAGATAAACATTTACTGATTATTCTATATACAATAAAGAGCTAGAAAAGGGCTAATAATATTTTTATAGAGATATTGATCAGTGTAATATGCAAAATTATATTTTTATTAATTCCAGATGATCATCTAGTATTTTACATAATTTTTTCACAATTTTTAGAAGTCTCGGACTATTTATAATAAATAATTTACATTTATTAGACTTATTAAAATAGATAAAGTTCTTGTTGACGATTGGGAGACTGTTTCTTAGATGAGGGACCAGAAAGCTCCCTTCCTGCCAAGGTGCTACTTTCGGGACGGTGCGAACTCAGGTGAAAGTGGTGTGTGTGGAGAACCGGACAAGGCACAACGGTTTATACTGGTTCAAGCCTCTCCAGGGTGATAATAGCTTAATGTCTATTGTGTATCTCGTTATTGACGGAGCTTTGGAGCTGAGTAGAAGTGCGCTGGCCAGATCGACAAACCTGCCAGCCAAGAAATCAGAAGATCAAACTATCTCCCCTGATCATTGCGAATAGGGGGTATTTGTACAAACCTACTGGAGTAACCGACGCCGACTAATCCGGATGAGTGGACCGCTTCTTTTGCCAGGCATAGCGCATCCTACATCCGTGGTGCCACCTTCTCCACGTTCGGAACGTGGGCAACGGCTCCAAGAAGTAGGAGATGTGGCCACGTGGCAGGCGCTCACAGTGGCCACCTTCACGTCCGAGCAACGAGTGCCCAGGTACATTAGGGTGTGCCTGGCTAAGGCAGCCAGGCCGCTTTACTCTGAGTAACAGCACGAATCTCTCCGCCGGACGAGGATCTTGCCCGGGTATATATGCTGCCTAGGTACTAAGCCATGGACAACCCATCCGAGGCTAATCCGGAGCAGCCAGGGTTTGCCCGCCCTGAATGGCCTAAACCAATCCTCGATAGCCAGCCCCCAAGGCTCAAGTGGAAAACAACCTGGCCGGGCCTTCCTCTTGAGATTTCAATCCTCAAAAGGGGAATTGGTTCTAGCAGTGTAGTTCTACCGCCTCATCCGACATTCCCTAGGGTTGGGAACAATCCTCCTAGGATAACTAACACTCCTCCTAGGATAACTAGGTAACACAGGTCGCTCCCGGGCAGAAACACTTCGTCCCGAGCAATATCGGGAGTCTTCGGGCAATGACGCTTCAGGCCTGGCAAAGGTCACCATCCAACCTGAGCAATTACTCTTTCGGACAACGAAACCGTCTCCCTCGGGTAACCTTGGTTCGGAGCAGTTTTTTCCTTAACCGTTACTGTGCACAGTAACTAGCTGTTAAACGATGCATTGATGCACCAGTTTTCAGAATATTGAGCGACACGCGGCGCAGAACCATTTTCTGCCCGTTAGAACGAGCTTAGGGGTCAATTTTAGGTCGGTTGAAATCCTTAGGCACCTGTTATTGCCCGAAACGTGTCGGTTGGCATCCCGCATCATCTATAAAAAGCAGAAGGGACGTGAGGTGTTGCCCCTTACTTCCTTTGTGCCGCTAAGCCTTTGCGTTCTTCCCTCGCTCCCCTGCCTTCATTCCTCCTTCACCCGAGCCTAACTCAAAACTTCCTAAGTCCTTCAACACCTCACCGAATCTCATTGCCAAGTTCGAGAGGACTAAGGTCACCGAGGCCCACCCCAAGGACATGGAGGCAGACCAAAACCTCGACGCCGACACTTGGTGCTTATCCGGGGAAGAGAACTACCCAGCGCCCGAAGAGGGCGAGTTCGTGTCATGCAAACACTACGTCCTCCACGGGCTGAGGGCGTCGAGAGTGAATTTGTGGCCGCCATCTTGGCACAGTGCGGGGTTGAGATCATCAATCTCAACACCAAATCTGTGCAAATTCTGGCAGTCTTTGCCCACTTGTGCGAGGGGTACCTTGGTATCGAGCCGAGAGTATCTCTCTTCCTGCAGTACTTCGGACTGCAGAAGACGCAAGGGCAGAGCATGGTGGGGTGCGCCTATTTCAGGCTGCGCCCCCACACTGGGATGTCGTACCCACGGTACGTCCTGAAGGACTCCATCACGGGCTGGGTGGCGAATTAGTTCTACTCCCGCCGTGGAGAAGAGAGCGTGCTGGAGTTCTGCGGCCAATTCCCGAACGTTGTGGCCGTCGACCAGCCAGAGCCGACCGAAGCAGACCTGGTTGCGATCATGACGATAGGGTGCTTGATGGAGATGGGGCTTACGGGCAAGGCGATTGCCCAGGACTTCCTCCGGGAGTGCGTGAGCCCGCTGCGGAGGAGGGAGAAACCCTTCTTCGAGATCCGGGAGTGGATAGATATCAGCCGCGACTCCAACATAGGTATGTGTCGCGCCGGCCAACATTAGACTTTCAAGCTTCTCCACTTGACTTGTTTTGACGCTCATGCTTTCCTGCAGTGCCGAGCATGGCCTGGGTCGAGAGACGTGTGAACGCCTTGTTCGGGATGACAAGGAAGTCTGAGGATGAGATCCCCGAGCCAGCGCCAGACAATGTGCCCGCGAACATACTGTGGAGGGATCGCCACGTAAGTCCGGACTTCTATGCCCCTCGTCTTTAGACCCAGAGCTTCTTCCTGAACACATCGTTGTCTGAGCAGTTCGTCAAGATGCTACAACGTATGGTGGAGGATGCGGTGGAGGCCGGTGAGTACGCGCCAAGCATGGAAGAGGCCGCCGGCAAGGATGACAAGGGCAAGAAAGAAAAGGGCAAGAAGTGCCTCTCCTGCCACCAAGGGCCCCGGCGCCGCAAACCCGGACTTCATCGCGCAAGTCGAGCAATACGGCCGCCGCCCCAACCGCTGCCCTGGAGGGGTCGCTTCCCTAGGCCAAGCGGACAAGGACGGTCACGTGCCTCTTGGAGTAGGCAGACAAACAGCAGCTCCGGGAGGAGCACGCGTGTCTCCAAGAGGAGATGCACCTGGCGAAGGAGGTAGCGGAGATGCGCACCATGCTAGGACGTACGCCGTCTACCCCGGCCAAGCCAGTGGCCGAGGGAAGGAAAAGAGTGAAGAAGGCTGAAAAGAAGCCCAAGACCGTGTTGTACCTCGTCCCAACGGACTTGGACGAGGCCGACTCGGCCATGGCACAGGCGATCTGGCCCAAAGACGGGTCACCCGGGACATC
Source organism: Olyra latifolia (assembly GCA_036346145.1). NCBI lineage: Eukaryota > Viridiplantae > Streptophyta > Magnoliopsida > Poales > Poaceae > Olyra > Olyra latifolia. The sequence goes on along the minus strand of CM070528.1, from coordinate 51,781,358 downwards.
ACCGCTGGGCTCGCGGGCATCGCAGTGCCAGTTACGCCCAGTGGCGACGGGCACTAAGCCGTCGGCGGACAATAAGGTCAAGGGACTTACGCCTGGGCATACCAAGGAGGTGCCCGGGTAGTCGGTTGCGACGGAGTCGAGTTCGCCCGAGGCGGGGCAAAGCGCTAGAGAAGGCGGTGAGCCCGCAGCTAAGGAACCGGGCCTGCCCAGGAAGGAGCCAGGCGCCGAAGAACGTAGCCGGCCAGCAGCGGACTTTGGCTCGCTATTCGAGGCGGTCGGGCTCCCGACCGAGCCCTTTGCTACGAAAGGCAAGCAGGACTGAATTTTGTCGTAGACTATGTTTCCCTTCGTTTTTGACTCTCCTCTCTTCTCAGCTCTGGAGCACCGGCTCCAGGACGAAGCTAACGTGGTAATTGATGCCAGTAGAGTTGCTCAAGGAGGCGGCCAACGTGGTGGTTGCCGAGGACGATGCCAGCAAGGAAGAGGCCAAGGGATCCCCGGGCAACCAAGAAGTTCCCCCGGGTGAAGGCTCTTCCTCGGGGAATGGGGAACACCCGTAGCCTCCTCGGCGGAAACCGCCATCGGAAAGGAAGGAGATGCTGGCTCAGACGTTGCCAAACTCTCCAGGGCCGATGACAGGGTGACGTACTTTAAGCAATGCTTGCTCGACCGGCTCGAGAGGGTAAGGAGCTTTTCCCATCCGCAGCGGCGGTGCGATCTAGACACTTAACGCTAACCCTCCACTCACCGCAGGTGGTCGCGCGCCACGATGGAGGACTTCTGCACGCAGCTACTCTGTGAGGGAAAGCTCCTCATAAGGTCAGCCACCCAGGACGCGGAGCTAGAAAGGCTAGAAGTCAACTACCACGGGCTTCAGGTCGAGCAGGACATGACCCTGGAGAAGTTTCGGAGTACTGTGGAGCAACTCCAAGAGCTTCGCAACGTCTGCGGCGAGCTGGACGAGGAGCGCGTCACCACCAGCACCTTGCGGCACGAGGTGGAGATCCCCAAGGCAGAGTGCGCGGAGGTAGAGCCTCTTTGCACACGCATTGCTGAGCTAGAGAAGGAGCTTGCAGCCGCGCGCGAGGCCGGGTTGAAAGGAGTTGAGGAAGCTCTCAAGGCTCGCTCCAGGGAGCTAGAGGAGGCGAAGCATGAAGCCTAGGAGCTCCGGGCACGCGTCGCCAACTTGTCTGAGTGGCTCAAGAAGGCGCAGTGCGATGCCCAGCACCACCTTGAAGAGGCAGACAAGGGTCGGGAAGCGCAGATCCGGGTCCTGTAGCTCCAAGGAGAGATCGACTGGCTGAGGCTAAGGCTGGATGAGCTTGAGAACCCTTAGGTTAGGGCCCCTAGGTACCCTGGATTTTGCAAAAGTACCTCATTTTGCAATGAAAGGGTATTCCTTTTAAGTATTATCTTTGTCCCTGTAAAAAAAGACAAGGAAAAGCGCAAACAAACGAAACGAAAAACTTGAATCGCGCGAACTCGCATTCTTAGAAAACACAGTAGACATCACCTATCTCCAGCCCCTGTGTGTTCTTGTCTAGGCACCTGAGTTGTGAGCCCGGGCAAGGACACAGTGGAGAAACGTGCGACTTAGACTTGGCGAGGTACCCGTGCTATTCTGTCGTGCAAGTTAGATCGGACCATTGAACCGGGCCAAAGAGACTACCGGTGTGATGAGAATCGGCTTACCCGGGCAAGGTCCCTGAGGGGCGGGCGTCCTGTTACATGACTTGAGCTTAGGCAAGCCCCTGCCGCGCGTGGGCTTAGGCGTTCACACAGAAAGAGAGCCTTTTCCCGTGCAACATGTAATTGACCGGAAAGATAGACTTAAGAGGAGCGGGCAGTGGGGCCCAAGTCATTCAGTAGTCAACACTGGAATTACAATGTAGCCCAGGCCGGCTTTTTGAAAAACATGAAAAAACGCTAAGGAAGAAGCGAAAAGATATAAGAGACCTACGCGTAGAACTTGCGAAGCTTGTCGATATTCCACGTGCTGGTCAAGACTCGCCTGTCCTCCATGGCTAGGCGCATAGCCCTCGGGCGTGATGCTGAGACCATCGTGAACAGACCCTCCCAGCGGGGACTTAGCTTGTTTGCCTTGGACAAGTCCTAAATATGTCTTAGGATGAGGTCGCCAACATGCAAAGTCCTAGGCTGCACTGACCTGGTCGCATGCCTGCGCAGAGATTGCAGGTAAGAGGCTAAGTGCACGAGAGCTAACTCGCGCGTGCCCTGGAGATCGAGTAGGCACTCAGGCCCTTGGTCGACTTGATCAACTATATCGACGCGCGGGGAGCCGAGGACAACCTTGGTAGGCAAGACGGCCTCTGCACCACAAACTAGCTGGAAAGGGGTTTTCCCTGTTGCCCGGCTTGCCGTAGTGCGAATTGACCATAGGACGGAAGGTAGCTCGTCCACCCACGCTTTATGGAGGCTAGAGAGGTGCTCGAATACCCTCTTTTTGATGCCTCTTGGACTATTTGTCCGTTAGCACGTTCGGCGGCCCCGTTGCTCTATGGATGTGCCACAGAGGCGAAGCACACCTTAGTGCCAATTTCCTCGCAATATTCTTGGAAGAGCTCACTGGTAAACTGCGTTCCGTTGTCTGTGATCAGTCGGTTAGGCACCCTGAACCTTGTGACCATGTTATTGCGGAAAAACCGTTGAGTGGCTTGGGAAGTGATGGTCGACACCGGTTCGGCCTCGATCCATTTAGTGAAAGTGTCGATGGCGACGATTAGGTGCGTGCAACCCTTTCTTCCTCGGGGAAAAGGACCGAGGACGCGGCTACCAGCGCCTGGGTTGGTTGAGGATCTTCCGGGCATAGAATTGGCACGCTTCGCATGCGGCTACCACCAACCGGGCATCATCTAAGGCGGTAGGCCAATAATAGCCCATGCGGAATGCCTTCCCGACCAATGTCCTATAGGATGAGTGGGCACCACAAATTCCTTCATGTATGTCTCTAAGGAGATACACACCCTCGGCTTAGGAGATGCACTTGGAGAGGACCCAACGCACCTCTGCGGTAAAGGACTCCTTCCACCAGTTTGTAAGGTGGAGAACGCCCTATAAGCCGGGATCGCTCAGCTTCATCCTCGGGCAGTGTCCCGTGCACGAGATACTGGACAAATGGCGTTGTCCAGTCCTCGTCCTGCTCGAGAAAGGTGACGCTACCGCACGTCTTGGGTTCCTTGTCCGGGGACGTGATTGAGGGCTTATACAAGTGCTTGACGAGCACTCCTGCAAGAGCATATTCTTGTTAGGATCCAAGGTTGGATTGTTGGTTGGCCAGGGTATTGTCCTTCCTGGGCACGTAGAGTACCTCGAAATTCTTGAAGTGCGTCTCTAACTTCCTCACCTCAACCAGGTAAAGCGCCATTGAGTCATCGGAACACTAAAATCCATATTCACATGGTTGATGACTAACTGTGAATCCCATTTCACAGTCAGCCGTTGGACACTGAGCGAACGGCATGACCGGAGCACGGCCAAGAGGCCTTCATACTCCGCAGCATTGTTGGTTGCCGCGAAGTGTAGTTGCACAACATATTGGAGCTGCTCCCCGCTGGGAAAAACGAGAACAACTCCAGCTCCCGAGTGTTCAAAAGAGCACGAGCTGTCAAAGTACATGGTCCACCAGTCCCCGTCCCGTTGTCCGGGCTCCGTGACTGGTGGATTCGGGTTGTTCCACTCGGCCACAAAGTCGGCCAGGACATGGGACTTGATCACCGTGCGAGCTAAAAACTAGAGGTCAAACTCCGCTAGCTTCATGGCCCATTTTGCAATACGGCCACTGGCGTCTAGGTTCTTGAGGATCTCCCCTAGCGGAAAGTTAGTTGAAACCAAGATTTGATGTGCTTGGAAGTAGTGGCGCAGTTTTCTGCAGGACATGAGCAAGGCGCAGAGCAGCTTTTGGACCTTAGGGTATCTCTCCTTTGGCACACCTTGCTCACGTAGTAGATTGGTCGCCGGACCCCGGCCCGCTCCACGGTCAAGACAGCACTCATAGCTTGAGGGGTAGCTGCTAGGTACAACAACAAAACTTTCCCTGCTCAGGGCATGGTCAGGACGAGTGGGCTAGACAAGTAACGTTTTAGCTCCTCGAATGAGTTGTTAGCCTCCTCTACCAATCGAAGCCATCTTGATTTCGCAACACCTTAAAGAACGGTAGTTGGCGCTCGCCTAACCAGGAAACGAAGCGCCTGAGAGTAGCCACGGGCCCGGTCAACTTTTGGACTTGTTTTGCATTCACGGGTGGCTGCATTTTTTAGATGGCCTCGATTTTCTTGGGGTTTGCCACAACTCCCTAGGCACATCCTATAGCCAAGCAACGTTCTAGCACCGACACTGAACACGCATTTGTCCGGATTTAGTTTTATTCGATGCTTCTTGATGTTATGAAACGTTTCCTCAAGGTCTTTCACTTGGTGGTATGCATGCTTGCTCTTAACTACGATATCATCTACGTAGACCTCCAGGTTTCTCCTGATTTGATCGGGGAACGTCTTCTGCATGAGACGCTGGAAAGTGGCCCTGGCATTCCTCAGACTGAATGACATGGTCGTGTAGCGGAAGGTGCCGAACGGGGTGACAAAGGCAGTTTTCTCTTCGTCTTCGAGGGAGATGCTTATTTGGTGATAACCGGACTAAGCATCTAAGAAACTCAGGAGTTCAGACTCCGCAGTCGCATCGACCAACTAGTCCATGCGAGGCAACGGGAAGTTGTCCTTGGGGCAAGCCATGTTTAGGCCGGTGTGGTCCACACACATCCGCCACTTCCCTCCTTTCTTCTAGACAATCACAGGGTTGGCGAGCCACTCGGTATGCTCCACTTCACTAATGAATCCGGTTTTGAGGAGCTTCTCGAGTTGCTCTTTAATTATCTCTTGTTTCCAGGCAGGGACTCGGCGAAGTTTATGCTAGACGGGCTTCTTTTCAGGACGGGCCACTAGCCTATCCTCGATCACCTCTCTTAGGACCCCGGGCATGTCAGACAGTTCCCAAGCGAACACATCCGAGTTTGCCCGGAGAAAGGTAACGAGCTCAAGTTCCTATTTGGGGCCAAGGGAGGCCCCGGTGTGAACGACCTTGGACGGCTCCTCCTCAGAGATGGGAACCTCCTTGGTTTCTCCTCTGGGATGGAGGGCAACTTTGAGCCGAAATACTTCTTCATCTCTTGCTCAGGACCGGGCGGGGGGAGCTGCCCAACCATGGCCAAGGCTTGCTCATCGCAGTTCAGGACGGCCTACTGGCTGCCCTTCACCGTGATCACCCTGTTAGGGCCCGGGATCTTCACGCACTGGTAGACGTGGTGCATGGCGGCCATCAACTTCGCCAACGATGGCTGGCCAAGGATGGCGTTGTAGGCGGTGTCCACCTCAAACATGATTAGCTTCGTTCGGAAATTGCTTGGTGACCCGAAGGTCACGGGCAGCACAACCTGACCGATCGGCTAGAGGAAGGAGACCAAGATGATCCCATAGAATAGCATGGAAATGTTTTTGACTTTGGAGCGAAGGATCTGCATCTCGTCCAGTACGCTAGCCGCCAGGATGTCGAGGGAGCTCCCCCCGTCCACCAAGACGCGCGCGACCCTCGTGTTGCTTATGGTCGGCATTACGACCAAGGGGAGCCGCTATGGCTTGGACATCCTAGAAGGACAGTTCTCCTTGGAGAAAGTCAGAGGCGGCTTGGACCACTTGAGCTGTGAGGGCAATGGCATGCCATGCTCCATGTGGTACACTTCCTGGTCAACGCTCTTGAGCTCACGCCAGGTCGGGTACGCGGAGGAGCCTCCATAGATGAAGGCTATATGGTTGGCAGGCTCGGGGTACTCCCCCTCGCCCTGGTCTTCAGCGAGACGCTTGCCCTTATCGCCCACGTTGGGCAGCGTGGGCATGTCAGCCTTGCCACTGTAGAAATCCTCCATCCGGGCAGCCTAAGTTTGATAGTTCCGGTGATCATGCCCGTAGGTCTGATGGAGAGGGCAATACTTGCTGCTCTTAGGCTTGTCATCCGGCTCGTCGCTCCAGCGTGGTGGGGATCGCCCCCTGCCACGGCCACTGAAGTTGCCCTTCTTTTGGCCAGGCTTGGAGGGCTACTCTTGCTCTATGGCGGCCACGATGTTGGCCTGCGAGGCCTTCTTCTTCTTCTAAATTTTCTTCTCCATGGGAGCAGGTTTCTTCTTGCTCAAGGACTCCATCCCCGGTTGCGGGGAAACCTTACCCACATCGAGCATCTTCTTCTAGTTTACCACCTCGGCCGCGTTGGCGTAGTGGTCGGCTGTCCGGAGGAGCTCGTTGGCCGTTAGGTTGGCGTTTATCTCAAGGTCTGCGTTAGACGCATGTCCCTCACCCTTGCTTGAATGCGCACACCACAGCGTCGTCCGAAGCTTTAGAGATCGTATTACGTACCCGGATGAATAACTGCACGAACTCGCACAGCGACTCATTCTCCATCTGGATCAGACGGTGGAAGTCTTCTTCCCTACCTAGGCGGGTGTAGAAACTCTGGAAATTACTTCAGAGAGCATCACAGAGCTGCTCCCAGTCATGGATTGAGCCTTCCTGCTGGTTGAACAGCCAGGTATGGGCAGGGCCTTCTAGGACGGTTGGCAGGTAGTTCGCCATGACTGCTTCGTCACCACCGGCAGCCAGGATGGTGGTAGCATACACGGAGAGAAACTTGTCCGGGTTCTGAGACCCATTGAACCTCTTGATGTGCCCAGGCTTGAATTGGCCGGGCCAAACGATGTTGCGCAGGGCCGGGGAAAAGGCCCAACAACCATACGTCGGCGCCTAGGAACACCCGGCGCTGGTCCCAGGTGCCGTCATCCCGGTGTGGCCCCAAGCGTGAGAAGACCTCGTGCCGGTGGTAGCCAGGAGATTGGACCGAGGTGGTAGCCTCTCGGTACTCCTGTCGAGAGAGACCACCCCGATCCTCCCTAGAAGTGCTCATCCAGGATAGGGCCCGCGACGAGCCCCGAGCTACATAGTGGCAGTCCCCGGTATCCCGAGCTGTGCTACGGCCCTCATGCATTGAAAGGGCCCTATGTTCCGACCGGCCATGATCCTGGGGAGGTCCAAATCACGGCCACGGGTCGGTAGTTCAGGGATTTCGAGGCCCTCGGCTAGGCGCTCCAGGTTGTCAGCTACAGCCGCGCCCATGGCGGCCATGTCGACGTTGCCGGGATTATTGCGTAAGTCCTGGACAACAGACGCTAGCGCCTGCAAGCGCTCCCTGCTCCACTGGAGCAGGCTGGGTGTTTCGTCTAGGCGCCCCCCGACTCTAGACCGGCATCCAGGGTGAGAGGGAACGCCTCGGCGAGCGCCGATGGTCCCTCCTTTCTCAGCCACGTATCTCTGCCAGGGTGCGACCCACAGATTCCTCGAGCTGATCCCTCGCGGCCTCCTCTTGCCTGTGGGCCTCGGCCGTGGCATCGCTCGCCTCCTGGATCTCTATGTCCGCCGCATTGACTTAGAGGGCAGAGTCCGAGGCGAAGGGCGTCGTCACTGTGTCACCATAGGAGGTGCTCTCTCCTACTAAGTCCATGTCGTAGTTTGGATCTCCAGACCGCGATACAGCTCCTCGTCATCCCCACCCAGTATGAGGGCATCATCATTCGAGACGTCCCGAAGCTGGTCCAAGAGCAGCTCAGGAACGTATTTCGAGCACGTTTCTCATGCGGGGAGACCACTTCCTGTGTGGTATGACCTTCGGGATCGATGACACGCACCACCTCCCCGTTGGTGCAGTAGTTACTGAGATCGTCCACGTCGTTGAAGATGCAGAGGTCGCGGGTGTCACCTGAGTTTGACATCACGAAGGATTTCCTTGATAGAGGAAGATTTTCGTAATCCCATGGACGGCGTCAGCTGTCAACGATTGGGAGACTGGTTCCTCGTCAAGCTTATTTCTTGGATAAGGGACTAGAAAGCTCCCTTCCTACCAAGGTGCTACTTTTGGGACCGTGTGAACTTAGGTGAAAGTGGTGTGTGTGGAGAACCGGGCAAGGCATAGCGGTTTATACTGGTTCAAGCCTCTCTAGGGAGATAATAGCCCTACGTCCAGTGTGTGTCTTGTTATTGATGGAGCTTTAGAGCTGAGTACAAGTGCGTTGGCCAGATCGATAGACAAGCCAGCTAAGAAATCAGAAGTTCAAACTATCCCCCCTGATCGTTGCGAATGGGAGGTATTTATACTAGTCTACTGGAGTAACCGACACCGACTAATTCGGGCAAGTGGACCGCTTCTTTCGCCAGGCACAGCGCCTCCTACATCCGCGGCGCCACCTTCTCCTAGTTTAGAATGTGGGCAATGGCTCCAAGAAGTGGGAGACGTGGCCACGTGGCAGGCGCTCACGGTGGCCACCTTCATGTCCGAGCAACGAGTACCCGGGTACGTTAGGGTGTGCCCGACTAAGGCAGCCAGGCCGCTTTACTCCGGGTAACAGCACGAATCTCTCCTCCGAGCAAGGATCTTGCTTGAGTATATATGCTACCCGGGTACTAAGCCACAGGCAACCCATCCGAGGCTAGTCCGAAGTTGCCAGGGGTTTGCCTGGCCTGAATGGCCTAAACCAATCCCCGACAGTTCTGGAAAATAATTTAAACAGTAATGGGCCGGATGTAGCATTGTGCACCAAAGCTGAGAGAGGGAGGAAGCTAAGAGAGAGAAGGAGAGGGCCAGGGAGGGAGCTAGGCTAAGCTGGGCCACTGTTGTTGTTGGGCCAACTTGGGCTAGGCTAGCTATGGACTGGGTCTAAACAGGGCAGAAGAGGGAGAGAGGGCCAAGGGCGAAAATGTAATTCTACCTTGACATTCAAATTTGGATTCAAATTTGAATTGGAAAATTTGGTCACTATTCAAGGTCTGAAAACAGTATTAAAAAACTAAAAATAAGACAATACATATATATGTATACACACATGTGCATACATTAGTTTTATTTTTAGATAATGCTTAATGTTGGAAAATACTATTCATAATATGGAAATAGTATTCATGCTATGAAAACACATGAATATGTGTGTTGTGCACGCGCTATTCTGAATTCTCTCATTTCTTAAATTTGTTTAGTATTTAGTATCCCGATACAAAAAAATTTAAAAAAAGGCCATTTCTTCGAAAAAAATCTAATTATGAGACGGATTAAAATGCAATTTGCGTTCCAAATTGTTACCTCTTCTCTTTATGAAATTCCATTCCCATTAAAATATCGATTGACAGATAGTTAAAAAAAGAAAACTCTAATATAATAGAAAATGAAACGGTGTAAAGCGGTAAGGCATTACGCTGTGGTCAATCTTCAGATATAGAGTAGGTACCAAATCGGAGTCAGAGTGAACTGCGAAATAGAATCCCTGAAAACTGGGGCTGGAATATTAGACTTGTTATGTATACATGTATCCAATTCAAGGTTAAAAAAAATATAAATACATGTATTGATATATAAATATACATGTATTGCAAAGAGACTTTGAATAAATAAATCTATCTTTTCATTGTAGCTAATTATATGATTTCATATTTTGGAAATAAGGACTTTGTACTAGATATATACAAAATGTAGGTTTAGAAAATTTTGAAAAGTAGCAAAATATAGCAATAGCTTTATGACATGAACATGCCATGTAGCGCAACCTACAAAATGCCCAAAATAAGGTTTTGAATCTTAAACCATTTTCAAGAAACCAATGTATTTTTTTAATTGTAGGGTTTTAGAGCTAAACCACTTAATTGTGTTAAACATTCCAATCAAACCATCTAATTGTATCGTTTTTAAGATAAACAAAATTTAACAAAACGCAAAATTGGAGTGTTATACCGCAACAGTGAAACCTTAGCTGTTCCAAATAGATCTTTCAAACCGTTTGGGATCTAATTTTGTAACAGCCCTTCTCGAAGGCACTTGTCTTAAAGCCCAGCCGAAGCAAACATCTTGATTTCTTGAAACCACTTGTCGAAGTACTTCATGCCTCACTAACCGCTCAGCCGCAACCATAAAACCACGAATTTTTAAAATTTTAAATTATTTTTTATTTTTTTAAAATGTACATTGGACCAGCAATTTTTTAAAAATAGGTACCCGTTGCCCATAGATCAGGCGATCACCCGCTGCCCGGGCTAGGAACTAACTAGGAACAAAGCTAATGGGATGAAAGTTACAAGCTTTACAAAATTTTTTAAAAATTATGCAATATTGAAACGCAACAAAACTTAAAAAATAGAACCGTAGGTTCAAAATAAGGGTCCACAAAAAATTTATTATTTTTAAAAATTTTGAATTTTTTGAATTTTTGAAATTTAAAAATTGTGTAAACAAAATTTTCAATAAAAATCAATTTGTGTGACCCTTTTCATGAACCTATTGTTCATTTTTCAAGTTTCTCTTCATTTTTGATGTTTATAAAAAAATCATAATTTTTGAATTCACGATTTTTAAATTCAAAATTTTTTTAAAAGTCAAAGTTTCTAAAAAAATTTTAAGACTTTTTGTGATCACTTTCCGTGAACTATAAAACTTTTTGTAGCCATAGTTCACGGAAAGGGTTCACAGAAAGTTTTAAATTTTTTTGAAAACTTTGACTTTTAAAAAAATTTTGAATTTAAAAAAATCATGAATTCAAAAAATATATTTTTTATAAACATCAAAAATGAAGAGAAAATTAAAAAATGGACAATAGGTTCATGAAAAGGGTCACACAAATATGATTTTTTTGGAATTTTTGTCTTCACGATTTTTAAATTTTAAAATTTCAAAAAATTCAAAATTTTTAAAAATAACAAAATTTTTTGTGAACCCTTTCTGTGAACCTGCGGTTCCATTTTTTCAAGTTTTGTTATGTTTCGATATTGTATAATTTTTAAAAAATTTTGTAAAGCTTATAACTTTTATGCAGTAGCTAGCTTTGTTCCTACTTATTTCCTAGTTAGTAGGTAGCTACTGGTAGCAGTGCGTTTTGTGGACTAGTCACCCCATACAGCGTTTTGTGGACTAGTCACCCCAGCAGTGCGTTTTGTGGACTAGGCACCCCATACAGAGGCGATCGCGCCTCGACTAACGGCAGCCTAACGGGCGGTGCACCGATCGCTCGAACCACAGGCGACGAGCGTCTATTTTTAAAAAATTGCTAGTCCAACATATATTTTTTTAAAAAAATGAATAAAAATAATTTAAAAATAAAAATTTATAAAACCGCGGCCTTCCATACAAGACCTACGTTACTCCGACAGCCTTTCAAGCCGTCAGGGATCTGATTTCGTGACGGCAGGCGTGTGGACGAGGAATGGGCTGTACCGAGATGCCGCTGGCTGAGACGTACGGGGACGCAGCTAACAGCTACCAGCTGAAAGCATCGGTTACAGAAACTGACCTAGAAAACTAGGGCAGGATCGCGATCCAAATTGACTGCACGGATGTACGTAATGTAACTTTAGAACATCTTTAATGGTGTCTCTAAATTCGAATTCTCTATATCCTCTTATTTAAACCACTATTCGTTCTCTATATTTTCATCATTTCTAGCAGAATCACTATCTTTGAAAAAATATAGAGACAAGAGAGAGAATTTCTAAATTAATATAGAGACTCGAAGAAAGAATCTCTAAATTTAGAGATTCACATAGAGACTCTGCTGCTGGAGTGATATAAAAACCAAGAGTCTCTATATAGAAGATTCTTTTTTTTTTTTTTAGAGATGCTAGACATGGTCTGACGTCCCCGCATCTGGATCGTTCGAAGCCATGCTTGCTTTGGTCCGTGAATCGCATGATCTGACAGAGTGAGACCATTGTGGCTGCATGCATGTGTGATGTGTACGTGCGTCTGCACCTAGGACGAGCTAGCTCGAGCCGTCAGCGGCTAACGTACGCACTAGCTGTACCATATTATATATATATATACACACACTGACAATAGCACAAATATATATTTGTTGCTCGTACGTCATATGTACCATAGACAATAAATAGTTTTAGATGATCTGCAATATATATATATATAGTAGGCGTCTGATTCTGAAATATCCCAATAGGCCACCATGCCTTATCATTCTGACTGGAGCTGGAGATTAGCAGCACTGACTGCTGTTTCAAGTGCTTCTAATTGCTGACATGGTGTGTGCGGACACCACATGCTTATCTCTGCATCTCTACTGCGGAATCACGGGTTTCCACGGACACTATGCCGCTTGCAAAACCAGCCAGATTTTGCTTAGATCATCTTTAACCTATCCTTTCCTCTTTCGCAAAATCTCATTTTCTTCCGCGTTTCAATAGATTCTCTTCACCATTTTTTTTTAGAAGGGATTCTCTTTTCTATTTTTTTTATAAAAAGATTGTTTCTCATTTCTCTATATCGTTTTATTCGAAGAGATGCTCTTGAAAGTAGTTAAAAAAAGAAGGAAAACTAGTTGAAAATGGTCTTATGATCTGCAGGGGCTCCTGATGCACTGCCACGGCATACTGAAACCACGACAGCTCGAAGGCACTCCAGGTACATAAATGTAACAGCCCAATTTGAAGAAATTTTAAAACTTTAAAATCTTGAAGTGCAAGAAAAATATTTTCTTGTCAAAAATGCAAAATTCAAAATTTCGTCTGCATTTTTGCTATTTTTAGAAATATTCGAGCCTGTTTAACTGGCTTGTAAGTTCATCTAATTTGGATTTTAAAATAGTAACAAAACAAATAACCAACTATGCCTACAAGACCAAATAGCCTAGGTAAAATTATGGTTCTACCCATTTGCTTAAACCTAGAAAGTTTTAGCTCAATTAGAAATTATGCTTATAATAAATTCCTTTAACCTAAAAACCTCGTAGATCAAATTATAAATTAGGGTTTAAGAATTCACCAAAATCCGCCACCCCAAATCAATGCATATAAAAGCTTATGAACTTGCTTATACCTATATATATATATATATATATATATATATATATATATATATATATATATATATATATATATATATATATATATATATATATATATATATAGGTGTGAGTATGGTCACATGGTGACGAGTCTTCACTCGGTAGTGGCATTCCTAAATTCGTGATCGATTTGATCGAACAAACCATCTCAGCCGTCTCATTGAAATCTCACTCTTGACAAAATTTCACATTTTTTTTACTATTTTTTTTCGTATTTTTGAAAATCCATGATCTAATTAGTTGTGGACCGTCCAATAATCCCGGATTTCAAAAATACGAAAAAAATAGTAAAAAAATCAAAAAAATGTGAAATTTTATCGGTAGTGAGATTTCATCGAGACGAAGGAGATGGTTGGTTCGGATCGTCAAATTCGATCACGAATTTTGCAAACAAGCCACGGCTGACCATAGCCTAGCGATATATATATATATATATATATATATATATATATGTGGATATACTTGAACACCCATACACAACCTATTTTAACTCTGATACCTAGGCTCTGAAACAACAATTTAGGAACTTAATCCAAATAGACATTTAAATTGTAAACTAAAATAGTTAGTTAGATAAATTATTAGTTCTCCTATTTTAACTCATGATTATTTTTCCCTCCTTTCCCCCCCTATGACAGGTGGCCCCCATGGATCCACTTTCCTCTCACCCTCTCGTCTCCCTCTCTCTTCCCTGCTCACACTCTCTCTCTCCCGACACACGCTACCTCTCCCCTCACCGGCGGAGCTGCCAAACGCCGCTACCCTCTGCCTCGTCCTCACGCGTGCGTGTCGCCTGCTTGCGGCCCCTCTGCGACGCGTGGGCAGAAGCATGGCGACACCTCCCGAGCATTGTAGGCCAAGCTTCGTCAGCTCGCCGTCCTGGGGACAGCCACCCCATAGCGTGCGGACGGCGCGACCTCCTTCTAAATCAACCACACCCTTACTCGCCGTACACTCTCGCTCGCCCCACTCTTTCGCTCACTCGCCTTCCCGGCCTCACCCCGAAAGGGGCATCATCCACGCCGCCCCAACCCTATTCCACCTCCACCTCTCGAAAACAGCCACTCCGGCACTCCAATTCACCGCCAGCGATGCAAATCACGGCCTAATTTTGGCACCAAGCTTCCCTAACCCCTCCCCTACAATGTCCTTGAAGGAATTGAGCCGAAGCCGCCCGGATTCGTCGGCATTGGAGCTCTCCTCACCACCGGCCAAGAACTCCCCAAAAAGCCCCTTTTCGATTTCTCCAACACCGGTAAGTCCCCCTCCGATTCCCTATACCTAGAGCATCTCCGAGCCCTCACTAACCGTAACCTACCATCAATTCGGCAAGGAACCTGCCGGAGCACCCCCACCACGGCGAACCACCCTGCTGCCCTTCTCCGCCGCCACCACCTCCGAGCGCGTCCTGGCCTCCCCGCCTGCCCAGTCGTCCCCATAGCCCCTAGAAGCTCTCACGCCCATGCTATAGGCCGTAGCTGCCCGGCTTCCCCCACCGCCTCTTTTGCCATCGCCGGCCGCCGCAAAACCTTGCCGCGCCGCCGCCTCGGGCCGCCGTCGGACCCGCCAAAACCACCCACGGATGCACGTGGTCGCGGGGGCCCCGTTTTGAAGGCCAGACTCCCGCCGCCTTGCCCCCTAGTCGGCGGCGACCCAACCCCGGCCGCCCCTGTCCGCCACACCCAGCCCCAACCCGAGGAAGACAATGTCTCCTCTGAGTGACACCGCCGTGAGGCTGCCATGTGGGCCCTGGCCCCGCATGTCATGTTACGAAAGCGTAAATCGCTGTTTTACGCCATCAGTTTAGATCACGCGCAATCCAGGAAGCCGTCTTCAGCCTAGCTCCCGCGTGGGCTGAGAACCGGGCCGGCCCAACACTGTTCAATAGATTTTCCAGCCCTTTTTCCATTTAGTTAATAACAGAAAATGTAGTTGAATTATTAAAAATACCTAGACGACCCTAAAAATTATAGAAAAATTATGTTAAATACTAGGTGCCATGTTGACTTTAACAAAAATATTTAGATAAACAGAACCATAAATTAATGCCTCTTCTTTATCAAAATTTCCTATTACAAGGACTTTCATTTAGGAAAAATAACCCTGAAATGATTTATAATTATTCAAAATAATGGATGGCCTAATAAAAATTCCATAAAATATAGGAAACCTCTCTAAACCCCTTTTTAAACATATTGGTTAGCACTGATCAAAATTTATTTTCAAATAAATGGCTAATTAGCCCCATATATATCACCATGTCCTTAATAATTAATTAACATAAAGATTAGCATAATTTAAATTCCCCAAATTAGGTACTAACTAGAGGCACAAGTAAATTATAACTAGAGACTCTTGTATTAGACTAAACACTCACTCGCTCGCACCCTAATCATATAACTAATTCGTACTTTAAATAAATAAAGGAAATACTTCAAACAAAATTATGTTCCGTATACATCTATTTGCCAACATATGGGTAAACTACTATGGGCATTATTATCACTGCATCACCATCATCATCATATTTTATTATCGTTCGCCTCCGTTATCCTATTGGAACTTCATGAACCATATTGGGCTCATGGAACTTCCTCGATATCTAGGTTAAGACTTAACGTCAGTCCTCGATCGCCTAGCCACTTCCTCGATATCTAGGTTGAGACTTAACGTTAGTCCTCGATCGCTTAGCCAAATGAGTTGCATTCCATGCATCATGTTTTCTTATTGCACATTGCTGCTTTATTTATTGTTCTTCGAATACGTTTCGTTAATAGACGCTGAGGAGCCAGAAGGGCATTTCATAGAGCAGCAAGAAGACCCTCACCAGTGTTAGGACCCAGGCGAGTTAATCTCCCTAGTTCATGCTTCAATTCCTAGTTTTCCAAAAATTATGTTGTTTAAATTATTAACATGCATGCTCTATGATTTCTAAGTACCCATGTTGCTATTCATGAAATATCATGCCCTGTTTAGCTCTCAATATGATTGCCTTGCTAATCATAATCATTGCTAGTTCACTAAACAACTTGAATTTTAGACTTTGTAATCTTGGGTAAAATTTGCTTAGACATGCTTAGGTCATAAAACAGAATTTAGTCGGGCATGCCAATGCCCGCCCCGAGGAGCCAAAACTCATCGGCTGACACATTCCTCTTTAATAAATAAACTGAGTGGTTTAGTATGAGTTGGTGCTGGGCGACGACCCAGGAGGAGCGCGGAGTAACACGCGTAGCGGCAGGGCGCTGCCACCCACATGGTGGTTCCGACAGAACGCACGACCAAAGGTGGTCGCACGGTACTCGGTATGGTAATAAGGTGCTGGATGACGGTCCAGGAGGAGCGCGGAGTAACACGCGTAGCAGCGGGGCGCTGCCACCTACGGGGT
The DNA here is from genome assembly GCA_036346145.1 of Olyra latifolia. NCBI lineage: Eukaryota > Viridiplantae > Streptophyta > Magnoliopsida > Poales > Poaceae > Olyra > Olyra latifolia. The sequence goes on along the minus strand of CM070528.1, from coordinate 51,765,027 downwards.
GGTTCCAACACAACGCGTGGCCATCGCGCGGAACGCGGGTATAGGGGACTCCGGTAGTTGTACAGAGCAGCCACCGCCCGAGGAACATGAGGCCTGGCGCAGTCACCGAGGGTGATCTAGACCGACACTGGCGCAGGCCGACAACCTAGCAGTGAAGGTCCGCAACGGGAACCGTCAAATTCCTGGACAAGATGGCGGTGTGGTTGGTGGGTTTGGTTGGGGGAGAGTTGAGCGGGGAACTGTGTTGTGTGGCAGTGTGTCTGGTAAATGAGTGTGAAAGACAAAGCCGGATAGCTCCGGGAAAAATGAAACTCAATATTATTATCACTTATTCCCGCATCTTTTTGGGGATGCAGTTTTCCAAAATAAGCTAGGTATAGGTTCTTCTATACTTCTCTATTTCAAAATTGGCTTTGAGCAAATAAAAGAACCTTAAGCCTCCACCATAAAGCCCATATCACTACATTGCATCTAAGGACAGGAGTTAACTCGCCAGTGTTTGGATGACACTGACCTCACACACACTCACTCTTTTAGGTGTTGACGTATGAGCAAGACTACGATGCCTGCCTTGAAGACAGAGCTTAGGTGTTCTCTGACGATCAAGACAAGGCTTAGGGCGTCTCTCCAGTCGATTGCTTAGGCATAGCCGGCAAGAGACTCTTTTGGATTATATATCGCACTCTGATCTTTTGTTGATCTTGGACTATTTTGGGCCAATACGCCGATGTAATATTTATTAGCCCTCGGGCTTAATTCAGGTACTGATTGTAATATAAGTCTTCTGTTTGTATAAAATGATCCGGCTATGTAATGTGATGCACTAGCGTACTGGTCCAGGGACTAGTGTTGTGTTCACAGGTGGGCTTCACCGGTAAACGGAATTTGAGGCCCCACAATAAAGCAAGCTGTGTCGTCACTGAACAAGCATAGTCTAGTTATTTATGTGAATTAACGCAGAGAGAGCTGATCTGGACAAAACTTTGTACCGCTCCTGGTATTGTCGGCGACAGAGCTGGCAAAAGCCCATAGGTGCATTTACTAATCGACAGCCCACACAACATAGTGGAGCGATCAGATTCAGTACTAAAAGCAAGCTGAAACAAACAGTAACGTATGTGTTGTCTCAAGAGCCAAGTGATGATACATACAGCCTGCAAGGATGACAAGATGCTTGGATCATTCAAAACTACAGTTCAGTATTTTGAACAAAGGGAGGCTGCCACATTTAAGTTTATTGCTGGTAGCCCGGTACCAAATTAACTCCTCGACACCTAGAGATCTACTCAGTTCACCTACAAGACTTCCAAGAGTTCAAAAAAAAAAAAAACAGACGCTAAATTTTCTGGTTTAAGGACCAGAACAAAACTTGTAAAAAGGGCAATCAGATAATAGACGGAAAACTATACAAGCTGCAGCAACACACGAACTCCACGTTAAGAATTATTATTCCTTAATACACCTGTGGAAAATTCCAATTATAAGTGATTGTGAAAATGAAATAAGGTTGAAAACAGATGCACAGAGATAACCCCATCATAGTAAAGCCGCTGTAATTAATCATAGTTGGGCTACCGAGTGCACAAATCTGTGAATCCAACTTCCAAGCAGAACAATCGAAGTCGTAATCAATATACATTTCTGTGGAGCAGCTGTGCCGTGAGTGTTCGCGGTGTATCAACCCTCCTCGCCGAACTCTTTTGTGAACCTCTCATGCACCTCTAAATCCTTCTTGCTAACTGTTGGTCTCTGCCTTGCGAGAACTTTCTCAAAATCGGTTCTTGAAATTGGTGGTGGGAGAATCTACAGCCAAGCAATAGACCTTAGTAATTCAGCAGAAGCCTCCTCTTTAACACGTACTGTGGAGGAAATGGCATCATGCGTACCTTTGCAGCAAGGCCTTTGGATGCAAGGTCCTGCATGGTGGTCTGTACGGCCCCTGGTTGCTTTGGTCCACAAGGCATCCACATGTCACCGTCCGCCTTAAAGAAGAACATGGCATCCTGTGTTTTGCGGACAGGTTCAAATAACACATCCTTCACCTGTTGAACACAGAGCAAGAATCAGATTCCATTACAGGGTACGGACACATGTGAGGGTTGTGGCAATAACTTACACAAACAGCAATATCTGAACCAGAAAACCCATCTGTTCGACGAGCCAAGCTCTCAAAATCACTTTCATTTAAGTTGTTCGGTGTATCACCAAGATGGACCTGAACAATTAGAAGCTCCCAGCTTTAAGCAAAGAATAAGGTAACAGAACATAACAATAAAATTGAAGTTGTATTGCCACAATTATTTCTTTCTTAAGCACCTTAAACATATGCTGCCTTGCTTTCATGTCAGGTAGCGGAATGTAGATACGTTTGTCAAAACGTCGCCGGACAGCCTGAGGTAATGAATCTATGTTAATGTACCAAATTGTTCAAGAGATGGTGAGAGAATCTTTAGAAACTGTAGGTGGCGCAATAGAGTATCTGAAACCTGGTCCAGTGCATATGGCGTATTCGTAGCAGCAAGAATAAGAACTTTATCATCATTATGGCCAACACCCTGGACATTTACAAAAAAAGTTGATGTAAAGGTAAGTGAGCTTGACACACAAAGGCATTTTAACAACTTACTACATCATATATAATATAGTTCTGATAATAAGACTTAACATGTTCTTTAAAACAGAGATGGTTTGGGAAATTTCCGTGTCTAAATTCTTTTCTCAATATAAAATGCAATCTGGCCAAAATTTAAACCCTACCAAAAGTACTGGTCAGATGTTAGGCCAAATCATGTATTATTAATAATAAATCCTGTCAACTTCATTGGGTAAGTAATTATTACATATGGTGGTAATAAGATATATAATTACTGGTATTCAGTCCAATATTAAATTCATGTATCCAGCAAGTAACTAATCCATGTTTGAATATGATAAATGTAGAGATTCAGCATGGATACATTTTTAAAATGTGATTTCAGAACTGGGCTTAAACAACCAACCCATTTCCACCCCCATGCACAAAATAAGTGTTAAGTTCTGTCCAATATTCTTAAAACAAGTAAAACATATGATACTACTTGGTGTCTGAACCAGATGTGCTAGTTTCACACGTGTTACCCTGTTGGCCAACTAAGAATGTCCATTCATCATATCTAGCTATGGAGAGGATGCAAAGATTCAGAAACATTTCACAATATCACACACCTGCATTTGCACAAGAAGTTCAGTCTTGATTCTCCTAGAAGCTTCGCTTTCATTTCCTTCTCCACGTTGACCACATAAAGAATCAATTTCATCAATGAAGATAATGGAAGGAGCATTTTCTCGAGCCATTTGGAAAAGATTTGCAACCAATTTTTCACTTTCTCCCATCCATTTTGAAACAAGGTCTGATGAAGATATGCTGCAAGTAAAGTAAACACATTGATGTTAAATTGATATAATGGATAACTGCATTAGCAATTAATACAAAATGTACAATAGGAAGTGAACATCAGCAACATCCGTGTAGCGATTAACAAGCAAAAGAGCAATCCAAGCTTGTTCAGACATATCTACATACTATTATAGACATGCATTACACTGCATCACGTGCAACCACATAAATGTTCTCTCACTGTGCACTTGGAACCACACATTTGGACACCGGAACTCAAACTTTGGGAGGAATAGGCTGGTGGACAGTGAATTCAAATTGTTTGTGGTCTGGGTAAACATACCTCCAATGGTAGTACAACTCAATAGTTTGCAATAGGATTAAAGAAATGAATGGTAGTAGAAGTCAAATTGTTGAGCCACTCATTAGGAAGTTAGAACACAAAGATTTGCTACATGATTTGGGCATTGAGGAGTGAACTTATTTCACTACTTTGGTATTGCTGGCAAAATTGAATGTTCATGCATACAACACTAACCAGTTGATTTTTTTGAACTTCCTTTTAAAGGTTGTAATTTGTAAGTGGGCCAAGTGGCTAAGTGAAATAATAGATTCCTTGGTCTGGTAATATGATAATAACATGGCTACTATATCATGATCCAAACACTCCATGTAGATACCAGAATCAAGGTTTAGAAAAGTAGTGGGAACCAGAGAGTTCCCGCAGATTTCCAAATTCTGATCAAACCATCCTGGACTGGAAATCGAAATCTCACACAGCTTTAAAGCCTCTGTCCTTAGTAATACCAATTATAGATCGGCTATGAATGACTGGCCAATTTTGACTAATATTCTGGTTTTCTGGCTAAACTCCAGGAAATTAGTCAGTTTCCGGTAAATTGGTGGGAGCTGGGAATTAGGTCTATTCCAGTTCTATGAAACATGATTTGAATTAAAAAAAAAATGCAAACATTTATCAGAGCAATTTATGCCTCATTGTTGATATCATAAATTAAGAAAATACATTTGGTATACAAGACTACTGTTCTGCTCATATTAGAAAGTGGACGAGCACCTGCTTCTGCTCACTGATGTTTAGATCATTCGCAATCAGAAGGCCATTATATTCGAGTGATACACAAGTTACCTTCAACATTCAAACAGCATAACATGTTGGTCATCCATCATAAATTGCTAACAGGAGCTAACAAAAATATTTTGGCTACAGTGCTCCAGATTGGGCTGCAATCACCATCAGGGGATGGCTATCACGTCTAGGGTGTGGTTCTTTTCATCTTATCTTATCCACTTATTTGACTTATCTCGTAACTTCGAGAATTTCCCGAGGTGGCCACGAGAGCCGGGTACCCTTTATGTGACTTGTTTTATAGAGCTTTTAGACACGCCTTCGAGCTAGAAAAAAAACCGATTCAAAAATTAAGAAAAAAAATCAAATAAGTCAGATTTATGTAACTTATTTGACTTATTTAACTTTTTGTTATTAATTTTTGAATCCTTTTTTTTTATCTTGAAGGCTTGTCTAAAAGCTCTTTGAAATAAGTCACCTAAAGGGTACCCGGCTCTCGAGGCCACCTCGGAAAATTCTCAAAGTTACGAGATAAGTCAAATAAGTAGATAAGATAAGCTGAAAAGAACCACACCTAGGTCAACTGATGCTAGCAGCAAATAATAAATGGACAGAAATTGTTCAGATAAGGCGTACTAAAGAATGTGCAGCATATTTTGAAATACCAAAATGGTGGCAGGATATCCAAGCATATCAGTTATACCAAAAGCATAAGCTGATAAGCATTGCAATATGCCAGGGAAAAGAAAAGCAATATTATAGTATCATAATTGAATTCAAGATATATGTTTTGAATTAGCCATTTATTATTGCACCTGTGGAAGTGTCAAATATGTAAACTCGCAATAGATATGTCTGAAATGAGTAAGGTGCCTTGAACATTGGAATGCAAACGGATTATATTTATGATACCCTACACAACAAAGGCAACGCTCGAAACCAAATTAAACTATGTATGTAAGAACTGCTCGATTCTTGAACGAGTCAACTTTGGGTACAAAGCAGAGTAGAGTCCGAAGTGGTGCGCAGTAGAAAAAACGCAGATCAGGGGGAGGGCCGCTTCATGGCAAGAGCAGAACACGGGGGAGGGGCCCTCAATCACAGCAGATTCTGGAGCTCTACCAAACAATCTTGAAATAGACAACTCCCTAGTTTTGCAAAAGAGTTTTTTATTTACCAAAAGGCTCTCTTGCCTGAATCAACACACATTTTCAGGAAAAAGGTATTTGCCCTAAAACAATCTTTTTGGCTAGGAGTCTAGAATGTTACTATAATAATGGGACAGTAAAACAAGAGCTAACGCATATACATAGTTGAGGTAATGGTGTGTCAAGTTATTCAATTATGTACATTATCCAGACATTGCACTCTTAACGTACATGTGATTTTGTCAAGATTATCAATAGCAGTTAAATGAATGGAACTAAGAGCAAACACAGAAAAAAGTCTACACAAGATATTGTCAGTGGTAACAAGATCCTAAACCCTAGTTTCATATGCAAGGTAAATTACTACAAAGAGATTTTGGCAGCCTTAGTAATACCCCCAAAAAAACCTGGCATAGCTGCATGCCCTTGTTGGCGTATAAGACATTTCATAATTCATATCGTGGTATTTTTACGCATATTGGAACAAAATCAATTATTAAGTCATGGAGAGTGAGAGAGATAATACATAATACTCAATAATGAGAAAAAAGTAAGAAACAAGCACGTATTATCACCAATTCATCATAAAAGAGACACCCCCCTCCCCTAAGAAAAACCAAAACTCCATTCCACTGCATACTATGTGCTTCTGATGGAACTACAAAAGCCACAGTATGAACTTCTGTTGACTCAATATAATCTTTTAGAGTGAAATAGTTAATAAAATAGGGTATTCTTTACAGCTTATATACTTATCATCTTATTTGTTTATTTCCATTTTGAAAACACAAACACTTTGGTTTTTGAGTCCGTTTTCAATCTCTATGGAGCGTCTCAAAGCTCTAAAAAACAAGTCAAACGAACTGGACCTAACTCTCGCGGCCACGTCAGGAAGCTCTAGAAGTTTAGGAGATAAGACATTAGTAAAATAAGCTGTAAAGAACACCTAAGCCTATACTAATAATTAATCAAACCCTTATATTCACATAAAAGGTACATATAATTCATAAAAAGCAAAAGTATCTACTATTTCCAAACGAATAAGATTGGTTATCTGTCACCACTACTCATCTATGCTACAAATTACATGTAGCATAGGAATGAGTGAAGGATGCCAGAATATTATTAATTTGGCACGACAGATAACCAATAATGCAATTTGTAAAAGGAATGGGCCAGCCAAAGTTTACAATTGACATAAGTAACAGTAAAGGTATTTGATTGCCACTCTGGTGAAATATATAGTAGCTACCTGAAGAATGTCGAATCGGCCTCAGTTGCGACAGCTTTAGCCAAGTAAGACTTTCCTGTTCCTGGTGGACCATACAAAAGAAACGCCCTCCATGGCCTCCGCTTACCTAAAAGAACAGCATTCTTCATTAGTATATGCTAGCTAACAACACAAATCTCTAAGATTTCAGATGGGTTTATTCACATGACTGTTTTAGATTATTGTGTATCACATAAACAAGGAATATACAACAGCTATGAAAAGTGGTTGACAAAGCTAATTAAATTGAAGCAACTAATCAGAAAATGTGCTTAATTTTCAAATCACATAAATGAAGGCTAGATGCACAAGGCAAATATACCATTAGTAATTTCTCAATAACTTCTCCCAGATTGAACAACTGAATATCAACACCAATCAAGTTCAAGATTTGATCTGTCACAAAGTCCCCAACATAATTGGCAGCGAGATAATACATTAAGCAACCAATCGCATCTATCATTAGCGTAGCATCTTTCATCGCCCTCAATACCCATATTTAATAGGCGTTGCTACCATTAAAAAGGTTATGGCTTTACTCCATATTGTTAACTGGTACATGAGTAAAGTAATTTCATGTTTACAAGCCTCTTGAAAAAAAATTGAACAGTAAATTCCCTGGATGCAACCTACTGGACTCCTACACCCACCTAGCTTGTACAATAGGTACTACACAAACAGTGGCACCCGCATGCCCCTCTAGAAGTGAGTTATGAATCTGAACTAAAGTTCATCAACCTATTATCATCCACAAACTCATAACCATTAAGCGTAGTAGCATTTTTTTCAATTATTAATTATCCTAAATCTCCAGTCGACAACAACCATCAGTGCCAAATAAATACCTCGACCAACTAATTCCCACCCTATCTGATTCAATCAAGATCAAGATTCATATGGCTATAAGATCGATAACAATTGCAAGTTTCATTTCTGAAACAAACAAAAAAAAGTTACTGCCTTTTCGTGAACTTGCTCACCCGTAAAAAACTGCGGGAACTTGACAGGCAATATGACGGCCTCTTGCAGCGCCTGCTTGGCGCTCTCCAGGCCAGCGACGTCGTTCCACTTGACGTTGGGCTTCTCGGTGATGATTGCCGAGTTGAGCCCGGCCCTCAGCTTGGACTGCTCGGAGTCGTCCCCGCCGTTGTCCCCGTCCTTCCCCTTGCTCTTGGGCCGCGTGGCGACGGCCGCGTCGCCGCCGTTGGCGGCGGGGCCGCTGCCGCCCTCATCGAGGACGGCGCGGATCTCCTCGGCGCGGCGGAGGTACTCGGTGAACTTGGCGGTGATGGCCTCCTTGATCTTGGGGTTCTTCTCGTACTTGAGGTGGGTCTTGAAGTACTCGAGGGCGTTCATGTAGAGCGGGAACGCCTTCACGTAGTTGCCGGCATTGTCCTCCTGGACCGCCTGCTTCACGAACTCGATCGCCTGCTCCTTGAAGTTGCTGTACATCGGGGAAGAGCCAAAGGCGCCGCCTTTGCGGCGGATTCCGGCAGATCGGTGGCGGGATCGATCGGGGACGCCGCCGATTGGGGCCGGGGACGGCGGATTCGGGGAGGCGGCGGTTGCTTCGGCCCTGGGGTTTGACGAGGTGGGGAGACGAGGAGATGGGAGGAAAGGGGAACGAAGTCGGGGGAAAAGGAACAGAGGAGAAGGGAGAAGCGTGTTTTGATTTCGTGCTTTCTAATTTTTTCCCCCTATGTTTATTGGTTCTTTAATTACGAAAATATATATTTTTAGATTGAAAAAAAAAATTTTACTCATTGAACATCTCTAGCAAAAACTTCAAATTTCTTCTCTATAATAATATTACTTACCAACTCTATCTATCCTATAAAATTCCTTCACATTTTACATTGCACTCTAATAAATTCATTTTCTCCGGTAAAAATTTTATTCTAAAAAATTAAATAAACAATGCTTTGTACTTAGAGACGTTCTTAGAATCTTTACTTAGGGTTTTCTCCTGTCAGAGTCGAAGTTGTTAACATCTAAATCATATGACACAGCAAACCGAATAGCCTACCACGATTTACAAATTGTTTATCACTTGATTTATAATTGATCGAATTTCAGTTGAATTTTCTTAGCCGCTGGGTGCGAAGGAATGTCCCATATTTTTTTCTTCGTCCTGCACATATAACCTATTCCTAAATGTTCCAAAAAAATATATGACGTACTGTACATAGCTAAGATGAAGATCGTATCTTTCATATTTGTCAACGGACATTTATGGATGATTTAAAACAATTGACTCAAAGACATATAGGATTCGATCCCAAGTGTATACAGGGAGGAGTTTATAAAATTAGAACTATGTTTATGAAAAAGAAAAAAGCATAAATGTATACCAACCTATCACCCTGGCTTTTTTTCAGATGAAAAAACTACCGTAGATTATAATTTAAAAAGTTATATACTCTCAATAAAGGACTTGAAAAGACTAAATATTTGTTAAAAATTGGTTTTAAGAGCTTGAGAAAAAACACAAAAATCTTCAAAAATGGTTATAAAACATCAGAGTGTTTGGTTTGTATAAAAGAACAAGGGTCCATAGATCAGGGCCAACCTCCTCACCCTCCTCAAACGCACAAGGCATAGGGAGGTGTGAAAATGCAAATTAAGAGTGTGATGCAAGTGGATGGCGCCGTAGCAAACGATAATGTTCTTTTGAGCTAAAAACGTATTTCTGATTGTAATCTAAAATGTTGAAGACCTTTGATAAGGAGCTTCAAGGCATCAAAAAAATTATTAAAAATTAGTTTTGAGAGTTTTAATAAGAAATACTAAGATCTTTAGCAATTAGGTATAAAATGATAAAATGTTTGGCTTATAAAAATGTAATAAATACCCCGCTTGCTAAAAAAAACACTGCATCAACCATGCAAGTGAACGGCGACCGTGGGATCGCGACACGAACACGGGCAAGCATGCAATGCAACTAGGTCCTCGTTGTTGCAGGCGTTGGGGCGACCGGCCTAATAGGCTACGTGCAGCCCGGTGATGGTAGCTAGCGCGGAGTCTTAGAGGCCCTCTACCCTGGTCCAGGAAGACTTGGCTTGATACTGAATTTTTTGAATTTTTATATTTATTTTTATTTAAAATTAAAAAACAATACACTGGTTAAGAAAATTAAAAAATATCCTCCGAGAAAAGAAAAAATTCGCCCGATGGTCGGGCAGATTTGGCGTGAATCTCACCGATCAATCAGGCGTGATCGAGCGGGTTTTGGAGCATATAAGGCACGCTCACTCCCTCACGACCACGCCGAAGAGAGGAAAGGAGACCTGAGAGAAAGAGAGGAAGGGAGGAAGGGAGAAGGAGAGAGAACGAGAGGAAGAGAGGGGGAGGAAGGGAGAGAGAAAAAAGAAGAAAAAAGGTAAATTGTTTTCATAATTTTGTAATGTAGAATAATTTAAAACCTAGTAGGTTAGCCATACAGATAATATTATTAATTTATAGGTTAATTAGTTTAGAATATTGGTTGCGATATTTTTAATGGGAATTAGAAATGCAAAATAATTAGGACATAAGGTAGGGTCAGTTGTTAGGGCATTAGGGTTTAGGGCATGATTTAGGTTATTATTTATGATATATTGCTAAGGCATTATTTAGGATAGAATTTTAGCGCAATATTTAGGGCATTATATCTGCCATATTTTAGGGTAATTTGTTGGCGACATTATATACGCCATGTTGTAGACAAGAGTTTAGGATAATTTGTAGGATATTAATTAGGGTAATATGCTGATGACATTATATGTTTTAGGGTTAGTTCGGTTACTTGCACCTAAGTGGGATAAATATGTTTAGGGTAAAAGTGGTAGGACATTATTTAGGATAATATGTTAATAAAATTATATATTACAGTATGTGTGTCAAATTGTTTATGTAGCAATAATTTCTACCGGATGTATTTTGTCCAGGAAGAATGTCGAAGAAATTATATTTCTAGATTTATTATGGAGAGGGAGAGGTTATGCATGGGCCAAGTGGGATATATCTGAGAATGTTCCAGTCAGTTACTTTAGGGATATCGAGGCCGAGGGAAAAGACATTTGGCGGGTTGTATAACTGGCTAGTAAGGACGTTAGAATTGAACCCGGATAAACATGTGATCAACATCAGTGCAGTGGTAAGTCGTGTTAGGGAAGGGTTTTTGTGGGAGCTGCATGATTCGATCAACCGAGAACTGGAGACGCTATGTGGATATTGCGACCGCATGCGGTTTCCCCCTAGTGTTGTTTGCCTAAGCGGAGATGAAAGTAGTAGTTAGGTCAAACGAGACCGGTGAGAAAGGGGCAGAGGTGGCAAAGCAGACAGAGGGGGTAGAGGAGGCAGCGGGTGTGGAGATCACACCACAAGATGTAGGGCAGTGTTGGCATACAGTGAATGGAGAGGGTATGCTAGGAAGATCACACGAGGCGACTGGTGTGGTGGATGAAGGGGAAGAAATTGAGGCAATAGTACAACAGATGGAGGTAGAGGATGCAGAGCATGAGCAGGTCCCCGATGAGGACATGTCAGACGATGAGGCAGGGGCTGGACAAATTGTTGTGCCGGGTGAGTGAAATTCCTACAACTTTGAAGATTTACATGTTGATGAAGGTACAGGCAAGGCATGGAAGTGCCACAAGAACAAGGTGTCGCAAGGATCCATATACCCCATCAAGGAAGCTGTTATAGATATTGTGAAGTACTGGGCACTGTCGCTTAGAAGGGAATTTAGGGTACAGAAGTCCAACAAGAGCGTGTACGATGTAAACTACGTAGTGTCCGGCTACCCTTGGCGCGTTCATGCCTTCGAAGGCAAGTGGGTGGATTACTGGATGTGCACCATAGTGACAGAGCACAACTATTAGTTGGAACAAGTGCAGCAACGGTACAAGAACCTTAATTCAACCTTCGTAGCGGTGGTCATGTATTCGCAAATAGTGGATAACATCAATTATGAGTCTTGTTCCATAATCCAAGCCATGGAGGAATAATTTCAGTACAAGATCAAATATCCGACAGTATGGAGGGCAAAGAAAAAGGCTTTGTAGATGCGGTTTGACACGTACGAAGCATCATACGTGAACCTCCTAGCCATGTTGAAGACCATAAGTAGAAGGAATGTAGGGACGTACTACGATATTAAGGAGTACCCCGCATCCGGCCCGGACATGGGCAAGTGGGTTTTGTAGTGGGCTTTCTTTGCATTGGGACTCTGTATAAATGCCTTTAGGTATTGTCGGCCTGTTCTATGTGTTGATGGTACATTCCTCACTGGCAAGTACAATGGGTAGATATTGACGACAATTGTTGTAGATGGCAACAACCAGATTTTACCGGTGGCCTTTGCCTTTGTGGAGGGTGAAAATACTGACGGCTAGTACTGGTTTCTAAAGCATTTGAAGCAGGGAGGCCGAATGTATGTGTCATACACGATAGGCATGCTAGCTTGCTGCGTGCAATTGAAGATATTAAGCACGGCTTGGATAACCAGGGTCACGCGTAGTGGGGGAACATATAGAGTAGGTGGTGCATGAGACACATGAGGGCAAATTTCTTCAGGCACTTCAAGAACAAGTAGCTCATGAATCTTTTCAAGAAGCTGTGCAAGTAGAATCAACAAAGAAAGTTTAACAAACTATAGAAGACCCTGGATGAGCTGACCACGAAGAAGACCGCTGAGGCATCGCACACTCCACAACCGAGGGGTAGAGGCACTCCGTCAATAAGGTGTTTTTCAATTGTGAAGGGGATTCTTCATGGGACATGTAGGTACTTCATGGATCGGGACCGTGCGACGTGCAATACTATGGCTGACAATCGTTTGATCTACTCTACCATGATTACCAAGTACATGGAGAAAAAGATGAAGAAGGCACAAAAGCACGTACCATCAGCTATGGGAGCTGCTGAGCTGAGATATAAGATAATCTGCATGGATAGGGGATGCCGAGGTGGGAGACGGGAGAGAGTAAGGCAGGAGTGCATTCTCCGTGACAACACCTGCATCTGCTCGTGCCGCAAGCCTAGGCTTTTGCACAAGCCATGCTCCCAGGTACTTGCTACTGCTTCCATGACAAATCATTCCAGCATACCGTACATGTCGGAGTACTTCATAAAAGAGGCGGTCATGAACACATGGCACGGCGAGATATATGGTTACACAATTTTCGGCACATTTACGGAACCACCAGGTGCGGAATGTCTCCATGTCTCGGACAAGCAATTGATGAAGTGCTATCTAGGCCGGCGACAGCACCGTCGGATTTGAAATGACATGGAGAGGCTAGGGGGGAAGCGAAGAGATATAGTAGGTGCAATGAGTCAGGACACATGTACAAAAACTACGATAAGCCGACTGGAGCAGGGTATTTTGATATACATGCGGGTCCTTCTGGTTCTAGGACGGACGAGCGATGTCCGGATGACTGTTAATCTTTCGTGTTATATTTCAAAATATATGGGAAAATTATGAGTCCTTCTCATTGTATAAGTAACGTTGTAACACATTTTATGGGCTGTAACAAGATGATGTGTGCATTTAGTTTTCCATTGCAGAGTGCATTTATTTTTCCATGGAGATATTGTACTTATTTACCTATGTTGTTTTGTTTATTTATGCATGTATTTGTTCCTTTCAGCATGTAATTAATTATGTGATGCACTGTTTATTTATGCATTTATTTATTGATGCATTAATATTTCGTCGGTTCATGTTACTGACAGTTTTTTCTTAAATGTTTATCACCATATGTGTAAGAAATGGTACTAACAATATTGAATTACAGGTTCCAACAATTATGGCAAACGGGGACGACGAGCAGTAGAAGCCGCGGCAGCGGGAGCATCTAGATCCCTCCCTCGACGCACGGCACCGATAGTACCTAAGTGCCGTGTCTAATGTCAAGCTAGGGGTGTTTCGCACGAGTACCCCGAACAAGTTACTCACCCTAGACCCCCATTGGGTGGAGAGGTAAACAGTAAAGTCACATTTTGTTCGATGTGATTATGTGGTTCAAACTAACATGAATTATATTGTAGGTTGCGGCACTCCAGCTTGCTTCCACTTTGCCGGATGATCGAGGCCACTGCACAGGGGTTGGTAGGGGAGCCTGCTAGGCGTGACGCAGAGCGGTGCTTTGGGTACGAACGTTCCCTGCTTGCTGTCCTCGTTGACCGGTAGAGGCCCGAGACCCATACCTTCCACCTTCCGTGCAGTGAGATGGTCCAGACACTGTAGGACGTGGCGTTCCTTCTTGGCCTGCCGTGTGCTGGTGCACCGGTGGTAGTTGTCGACGTCTCGCCAGCTTGGTGTGAGCAGTTACTTGGCCGCTTTGGCGGCATCGTCCGGTGCTCAGGTTTCGGCGTATACATGCCCTTTTTGCAGTCCGAGACAGGTGGCCCGCCCAAGAGGTGGATACTGCAGTTCACGGTATGAAATGTTGACCTTTGTACAGACTTTCCAGCAATTATGCTAACGTGTCTCCATTCTTTCTTTGAATAGGCCGAGCACATCCACCCTGAGGCGGATGGTGCCACCGTCTCGAGACACCTCGAGGCTTACCTGCTGTGGCTCTTCGGGTGGGTGATGTTCACGAGCACGGAGAGCCATACCATGGACAAGATGCTTGTCCAGTATGCCAGGGAGGTCGCGGACGCCCACCCGTTCGAAGTTCCACTGTACAGTTGGGCATCGACAGTCTTGGCGGCGACGTACAGAGGGTTGTGCGACACCTGCACCAAGAAGGAGGCGGAGCCCGTGCTTGGTGGGTGCCGTCTTCTTCTCCAGCTTTGGTCCCACGAGAGGATCGTCCTTGGGTAGCCTCTCATGGATCACAGACCATATGAGGTCGTCTTCTACCACGACAGTCCAGAGGACATGCCGACGATGGGTTTTCTTTGTTTTTGTTGCTGGGTATGTATTGTTCGGTTCAATTAGATGAAGCAATGTCATGACCTGGTTTTTGCAGTCTATGTGGGTCCACGTGTAGTCGCACAAGGACTACCCCGACTACGTGCGACAGTTCGATGTCCTCCACAAGGAGGATGTCGTGTGGACCCCATACAGCGCGGACCGCGTGCATGCTCGCGCACCACATGGGCTGTCCTCGCTGTGCGACCGCGTCGCTGCTTACTAATTTATAAGGAAGCTGGTACTCTTTGACATCTTCGTCGAGGAATACTCACCCCATCGGGTGATGCGCCAGTTCGAGTTGCTTCAGCAGTTTCCTCTTCCCATCGCACACACTGTGCCGCCACAAGTGCATCGGTAAGATCTGTTCTCTTTCGTCGATATGCTTATATTTTCCATCTATGCGTGACTTGAATTGATAATGTTGCAGGCCAACTCGACGAGGCTACACCGCGACCTATGTTTAGGGACCAGTAATGGCGCCTTGGGTTGAGGAGTGGGCGCCCTGCAGGACCAGGTCGAGGAGGATCGACTATACACCGACGCTTTGTGCTCGGCGTACTTGCGGTGGTACAGCTGGGTGACCCGGACCCGCGTAGGCCATACACCGACGTCGGTGGTGCAACATGAGGCGAGCGTTACGGACATGTACCCGATGCACCGTGTGCAGGCGCACTACCAGGTGGTATGTATCTTACACAAGTGGTCTGTTGTCATTTTATTATTGCACTTTGTGTTTCAACGGGCTGACGCATGTGCTATGTACAGCAAGAGTTCATGCGGTAGTCCAATCTAGAGGCGCGGACAGCCCTGCACCGCCTGCAGAACAACCTTCAGTTGACCAGTGCGGAGCTTATGTCCACCTTCTGCCGCATTTACGAGAAGACCGCGCAAGTGATGCGGCCTACCTCTTGTTGTGCACCTCCGGACCCTGTACAGCGGACCCCACGACTCAGTACCGACCGTCAAGTAACTTATTGATCACACCTTCACACAATGCCTTGTTCTAAGATCACATATGAACCATTGTCGCAAGTGCAGGCTCACGGGGCTACGGCTCATCTTCGGTACCTCCACTCCAGCCCTCATGGAGGCTTCTCGACGATGAGCCTAGGACCTCTATGCAGGGAGTAGCTCAAGCGTCCTAGAGGGCTCACGAGGCTGGGCCATTCTCCTAGGCAAGGATGTCCTCCCAGGCTCCTACTCGCCTCTCTACCAGGCCTAGGCAGGACGAGCCTAGGCCGTCCTGGCAGCCCAGGGGGTGCCGCCCACAAGATAGGGGACCTCCACGTAGAGCCCATTTCTAGGAGCATGGCAGCTTAGCGTGACACAGTCGTCCCCGACTCCTCGTGCAAATGTTGGAGATTAGTGCTTGTATTCCATACGTAATGCAGTACCTTTGAATTTCCTTAACTCACTCTAACAAGTATGTATTGCAGGTAGCCAACTTGGTGACTGGGACAGTCCAGGCTACACTGGCCCTTTGGACCCGTACCTCCCGGAGATCGATGTGGACTCCTTCTTTGCGAGTCCAGACGAGCTGGGTTCGTCGCAGCTCCCAGACACACCCCCTCCACTGATGCGGCAGTACCAGCCCAACGTCGCGACACCTCCGGAGGAACGACCTCACCGAGATGTGCACCCGCCTGATCACTACACCTTCCCTTCTAGACAGGTCAGACGGGAACGCCGAAAGAGTCAGGTCGAGGGATCTATTAGAGGGGTTGCACCCCGGAGGAGTTGACAGGACATGTAGACTTCAATGCTTCTTTTGTACATTTGTAGGTCGAACATGAGATACGTACATGCATGTACTTTTGGTAGAACATGTTGTATTTTAGTAGAACATGAGATACTTACATGCCTGTACTTTTGGTAGACTTCTTCAAATTTGATGCTCTTTTCTTCTTTATCTTGTAGGATAATGAGTAGTCTACTGTCTTTCAAGTAATCATCGTAGTGGTGTGTCCAAACATCGTTGCATTCTTGGGATACTTCTCTCTCGGTGAAATGTGGAAGCAACGACATGTTTGGTCAAAACCCCTAAGCGGCCATAGTGTCATTACTGTCATGGCCGACTAGGCATTTTGTGAAATTCATGCAAACTTGATGGAATGTCACACGGATGTCACGAGTTGAAGGGTCGACCACCGTGTACCATACACTACAAGAATTGCAGCAAAAGCTGACCACGTCAATCTTTCTTGACGGTCACAGGACAACCGTCGATAACGTTAATCTCTATCGACGGCTATGAGCCAACCATCGAGCTACTGAACCTTTATCGATGGCTTCAATAGTAGCCGTCGATACAGACACGACCAGCCACACGGCACCGCAACGATGCAATGACGGCGTTAGTCTCTATCGACGGCGAATATGAAGCGGTCGATACAATGAGAGCGGGAAACCAAAAAACGAATGGGCGCATTAGCGGGTAGACCATAGCCAAAGCCTGCACTGAGAGACAACCTGGGATTTAGGCTTTCTCGATGGCCGAGAATATGCCCGTCGATATAAATGGCCCACCGGGCCCACTCAAGAGCCATGGTGGTCGGCAGCACCTAATAAAAACCATGCGCGCCCTGACGTGTCGAGAAACACTTAAGGGCGCACTGGTTAAGGGAGTTTAGATCGCGGCTGATCACCCACGTTGCAGGTTCTAGCGGTGCGAGCTCTTTCTTTCTTTCAAAAAAAAACTATCTGTCTCGACGGTTTTGGCCAGGGCCGTCAATACAACTCCTTGGTGGCCCAGGCCGATCGGCTGGGCCGCCTGTGTCTGTCAAGTGGGCCAGGCCAACTTGTATCGATGGCCTTGTACTTTGCCATTGAGAGAGCTTGTCTTTTGACAAATTTTCCTAAATTCATTCATGTGGTGGCCTATAACGCTTGTAATCATGAACCTAGCCATTGCAATGTTTTGGAAAATAGTTGTTATAGATTTAAATTATTTAAAATTTAAAATGAATTTGATTCAGTAAAGTATAAGATGCGTACATGTGTCCTAAACATGAAAATAATTTTGATTTAACTTTAAACGTTTGAATTGTTCAAAAATTAAAGGAAAATTCAAGTTTTGAACATGGCACCATGTAGAGTTTGAATTGTTCGAATAGTTTGACATGATTCGTGTGGCGGTGGGATGAAACCGACAAATTTAGAGGGATTGCTTCGGAACGTCTATAGACACTATATCCCGCCGGTGGCTCGATCAAGGCGAATAGAAAGGGTTCGATTGTTCGAAAACTCCAAAATTTTAGAACTTTTTTTATACATGCTAATTCACATATGGAGCAATATAATTAAAGGTACGGTCAATATCATCGATATATTATTTTTGAAAATTTAAAATAGTCGAGGTTGACCACCGGTGGACCAATAAGGAGGGTCGTCGAGCCAAACATCTATCTCAACAGCTCTAGATAGAACAGTCGAGACAGATGGCCCTCTATCGACGGTTGTCAGCTGATGTTGTCGAGAGAGGGTTATCTTGACGGCTAGGCCCAAAGTAGCCCTCGACAGATATGTATCGACGGCCTTGAGTAGAACCGTCGAGAGAAATGGCCCAACTGACCTATTCAACAGCCACGCGTGGTCGACAGGAGCTAATAAAAAAATACGGGCCCTTCCAAATCGAGAAACACCTACGGGCGCACTTGCTAAGGGAGTCAAGCTCGCGGCTGATCACTCACGTGGTCGTGGGTTCGATCACCGCGAGCTCCTCCTTTTTTTCAAAAAACTATCTGTCTCGACGGTTTTTCCATGGGCCGTCGAGACAGACCCACCCACCGGTAGTAGCCTAATGCACATGTCTCGACGGTTCCTTCTAGGCTATCGATACAGCCCCATGGATGCTAGGGTTTAAGCTTGCCTAATCTGTCTCGACGTCTGCTGGCAATGCAGCCGTCGAAAGAGTTCCCATCTCTCGACGGCTTAAGTTAGGCCGGCGAGAGAGGGCACAAGATATGACCGCCACGGGCTCGGGACTTGGCCGTTACGCCCAAGTCCCGAGCCCACAGAGAGCCACCGCCGCCGCTTACTACCCGCCGCCGCTGCATTGCCTCGATCGCCGCCGCCGCCGCCTTCCACCGTGTCCCGCCACCATGCCTCGCCGCCGCCCCCACGCACTCGCCGCCGTCCCACGCCGCTTAACCCCCGCCGCTACCTCCTTGAGCCGCTGCTGCCTCCTGTCGCCATGCCACTCGCTGTCGCCGGAGGAGAAGAGGAAAAGAAGAGAAGGAGGAAGAGAAGGAGGAGCCGAGGCCGCCGGGAGAAGAGCGGAGGAGGAGGTGAGGCTGCCAAAAAGGAGGAGTCGGGAGAAGAAGGAGGAGGAGTGGATGAGGGACCTGCTGCTGGCACCCACCGTCGTCGTTGTCGCTACTACCGCCGAGGTAAATTTCACGCCCTTTTTTTTAAAAAAAATTTTCGAAGATTAGTCTCGACGGCCACCCATGCGGTCGAGAGTAATCTGCGTAATTCAGTGCATGCCTAAGTAGCAATTAGTTGAAAATTGCGTAAATTTTGTAAATTTGATAGAAATTGCGACAAATAGTTATAATTCGACAGAAAATGTTAGAAATTGCGAAAAATTGGTACAAATTGTTACAAATTGATATAAAATGGTACAGATTGGTACAAATCGATAGAATTTGCAAGAATTTACAAAAAATGATAGAATTTTTAAGAATTTCATAGATTTGCTAGAATTTGCTATAATTTGATAGAATTTCATAGAATTTGCTAGAGTTTGATAGAAATTACTAGAATTTGCAATAATTTGACAGAATATGTAAAATTTGCTAGAATTTGATGGAATTTGCTATAAATTGGTAGGATTGGCTAGAAAGTTACATTATTTGCTAGAAATTTTTGTATATTGGTCGAATTTGCTACGAATAGATGCAGATTGCAGGGGATTGCTACAAAATTGTATAAATTGACATGATTTTTTTAATTTGGTATAAAATGTCACCGAGCCGTGCGTCACCCGTTCGGGAACGTCACAGACCGTAACGATGTTGGATGGTGATTCGTCCGGCTCCATTACAAAGTGGAAAGCGTTCCCGAACTATTCAGTGGACTGCCGCGACTAACGTCCTAGTGGACAACCTGCGAATACCGGTTTGGTTACGACGTGTTGTGGTACCCGTGGTTTTCGAGACAAGATTTCGACGTCATGACCCTATAAGGTTCTCCGGTGCATAGCATAAGTGTTGGGGAGCCGGAAACGGCACCCTGACCATCATTGCACTAGGGGAACCTTAGGGTTATGCTACCAAAATTTCGTCTCAGATCCATGGGTCCCACAACGGTCGTAATCAAACCGGCATTCATGGGTGGGTTTAGAAACCTTCCCAAGATTTGTGTAACCTGATATGTATATAGATTGAAGAGGAATGGAAGAAGACATGAGTTGGATCTACGATGGTTGGCTGCAGAATGGACAACACATCGATGAATGGTATGAGAAGACTCGTGAATCCGTGTGTCGTACTTTCGAGACGACCCTCGACCCTAATGTCGCGCATGTGACTTGTCCATGCGCTCAATGCCTTAACTGTCGAAAGAGATCGTGGGACCAGATGGAGTTGCATTTATGCAAGGTTGTGTTCAAGGCAGCGTATCATTGATGGGAATACCACGGTGAGGGGGTTCAGGATACGCCAGCAGATCCAGTTGAAGGTTTTGATGAAATCGACCGGATGCAGGACATGATGGAGAACTACGACCACCATTTTCAGGAAGAAGAGTCCTCCGCATCCGTGTCTGAATTTCTGAACCTTCTGTCGTCCGTGCAAGAGCCGTTGCACGAGAAAACCACGGTAACCCAGTTGTCAATGGTATCACGTATGATGACGTTGAAGTCTAAGTTCAATTTCTCTATCAACTATTTCGATGAGATTTTGGCTCTGTGGTGCTCCGTCCTCCCTGAAGGTCACAAGATGTCATCGAACTGGTATGAGTCAAAGAAACTCATCAGTGGACTTGGAATGCCATACGACAAGATAGACTACTGCCCCAATCACTGCATGCTGTATTACAAGGAAGACAAAAAAAAAGGCAAGGTGTGATCGTTGTGGAGAGTCAAGATTCGTAGAAACGATCAATGCAAATGGCAATATCAAGCGGTCGGGTGTGCCGAGGAAAGTGTTGCGCTACTTCACATTGACAAAGCGCCTTCAACGGTGTTTCATGACAAAGGAGACATCGCAGCAGATGAGATGGCATAAGAAGGGAAAAGGGCTGAGGGGTGATGTTATGGTCCATCAGTCGGATGGAGAAGCTTGGAAGCACTTCGATCATAAGCATTCGGGTTTCACGACCGATCCAAGAAACGTGCGTCTGGCACTTGCGACTGATAGGTCCACTCTGTTCAATTTAAACGCCCAATCGTACTCCTGTTGGCTGGTCTTCGCGATCGCTATGAACCTGCCTCCGTCTCTCCTTATGAAGGAGGAATTCATGTTCCTGTCTCTAATCGTACCCGGCCCGAGGAATCCTGGGAAACACTTGGATCTTTTTATGAGTCCCTTGGTGAAGGTGCTACAGGAGCTATGGGAAGAGGGACAATGACCTACGACTGATCAACGAATAACAATTTTCTCACTAGAGCAGAGGACAGAGGTTCTCCTTTGGTTCCAAGAGAAGGTTAAATTCCCCAACGGGTATGCATCAAGTTTTGGTCGAGGCATGAGCATTCCTCACGAAAGGATACATGGCATGAAGAGCCACGACTACCACATTTTCATGAGGAACCTAGTACCCATCGTGTTTCGTGGGTACGTCTTCGATGACGTCTGGAGAACCCTTGCAAAGCTAAGTTACTTCTACAGAAAATTGTGTGCTAAAGAGATCAAGAGGAGGGAGATGGTACAGCTCGAGGAGGATACAGTTGTGCTCATCTGCAAGCTAGAAAAGATATATGTCACCGGTTTCTTCAATCCAATGCAGCATCTGCTTGTCCATCTACCTACAGAAGCAAAGCTTGGAGGACCCGTGCAGTATCGATGGATGTACCCCATAGAACGACATCTGAAGAGCTTCCGAGCAAGTGTGAAAAACAAGGCCCGGGTGGAAGGTTCCATAGCAGAGTCTTGCTACATCGAAGAGATCTCCAACTTCACAAATAAATACCTGGCGAGGGAAAACAACATTCCGAGGTATAACATCGTTGGTCGTACGGTCGATTCTGACCTAAAGTTGTTCCAAGTCCTAGGTGCACCGATCAGATGGAAGAAGAGACGTGAGCTCACATGGCAATAGGGGTGTAAACGGAGCGGATAATTTTCGACCGACCGAATCAGTTTGGATAGTGATTTGGATAATTATACAGATATCTGGTTTTTTTTTCAGATATGGATACTAGGTGCTAGATACGGATATGGATACGGATAATGCGGACATTATCCGACGGATAATATCCGAAGAAAAATATGGATAATTGAAAGATCGAGATGTCGCCAAGAAGGGGGTTGAATAGGCGATTATAAATTTTAACTCAAATTATAAGATAGCACAGCGGAAAAACAATATTAGACTGTCCGATGTAGATATCAGATATCGGACTATCTGATATCAATATCGGACACTCCGATATGAAATTAGGGCAAAAGTAAATCTAAGCAAATCTGAGCCAGGGCACCAAGTAGAGCCCTCAACAAATTTGTTACTTTTACGCCTCTGCTACACAAGTAGATCTGAGAAAAACGAAACAAGAGCGAGTAGAACAATGAACACAAGAACACAAGGATATTTTTCCCGAAGTTCGGATCCTTGAGGGGATCCTAGTCTCCGTAGAGGAAGGCTAGGTCACACTTTAGCCCGGGTCCCTCTTGACCCTCTCCTCACCGAGTTGCATGATGCACTCTCGGGCTTACTCCTTGATTCCTTCCCTTGCGGAGGCGGAATCCAACCTGCACAAACTTTCCTCGGCCAACCACACGAAGCTTTGGTGGCTTGGGGACAACTCCTAGCCGTCTAGGAGCCCTCAATCTCGAAGGGTAACAAATCCGGTGAAAAAACGACTTGAAGATGAGAAGAGTGCTCGAGGAAGATGAAGTTCTTCAGATCTTGCAACAAGATTCAATCTTTCCAACTCACTAAATGATGGGATGGATTAGATCTCAACGGAGTGGGAGAGAGGAGTTTTGGAAGCTCAAGAACTCAAGATGCTCGTGGGAGAGTAGGAATGAACCGTTGTATGCTGAGCTAGGAGAGGAGGGGTTAAATACCAGCCCTCACAGAGTCGTTGTGACTGGAAGATATCGGAGTATCCGATGTCACATCGGATACTCCGATGTCAAAAGACAGAGCGGGTCATATCGGAGCATACATCGGATTCACATCGGATACTCCGATGTTTTCTTGAGTTCCAGACAGAGGGGTCAACATCGGATACACATCGGAATCATATCGGATAGCCCGATGTTTAAAAGGATTTCAGACAGAGGGGGTAACATCGGAGTGACATCGGAACCACATCGGATACTCCGATGTTAAAAATGAAATAGAGACAGAGGGGGTCATATCGGATACACATCGGAGTGACATCGGATACTCCGATGTGAAAAGTGCCCGAATGACCTGGAAATTGTTTGGGATGAAATCTAAGTGCAAGATTCTTCCAATAAGCACACAAATCATCTAAAAATCCATTTTTCATCGCATCCCCTTAATAGTACGGCTTGTCCTTAGACTCAAAATTAAAACAATTAGCACTAAGTTCTAAGGACTAAGCTTGAGACAACTTTCTCACCAAAAACTCCATGGACAATGTGCATGTTCAACCAAAAATCAACTAGAAGTTTGTACCTGTCCATATTCTCAATAAAACTCATTAGTCCATAAATTGTTTGTCATTAATCACCAAAATCAACAAAGGGGCCTAGATGCACTATCAATAATATCCGATGGATATGATCCGAATCCATTCTAGGGGCTATGGCGCCTGCCAGCCTACCGGACGGCCCACAAGAGTCTAGCAAACCACGATACTCTCGAGACCCAGGCCACCGCACCAATCACCATCCCACCAACACCAAGAACATGTAGAAAACTCAAGAAGCAAGAATGATATGTGTGTCCCTTGTTCTACCATGTTAATATGATATTACTCCATGCTTTCAAAATTATTTTCTTTAACTTAATTAGCAATACGCAGTGGCAACGCTATACTGCTATATCTCTTCATTGGTGAAATTGTTCACTCCAAGACATATATTGATTCTTTTTTCTAGCACGTGTTTTCGAATAAGCGTATTATCCGAGGAAATATCCGTTCTGACCAATATCCGATCTGATATTATCCGTATTCATATCTGACACTATCCGTATTCGTATCCGACATTATCCGTGTCCGTATCCATATTCGACACTATTCGTATCTGATACGTATTTGGAAAAAAAAATGGATACAAATACAATATTGATGATATCCGACCGTATCCGATCCGTTTACATCCCTACATGGCAAGAAAGGGTTACTGTGTCATTGTATATCTTCGACAACATGGACGAAATTTAAGACATGCAACGACAAGTTGTACAAGCCAAATGGAGAGGTAGGGGTGAACCCAATGCAACTCAGTTCCGCAAGTTGATGGAAGAAGGTGTCGGACCTGGTCGTGATGACTTCTTAGCTTGGTTCTGGAAACACGTAAGTGGCTTTGATCTTTTCTCTTGTGTTCGATGACTTCTTATCTTGGTTTTTTTTAACTCTTTTCCCTGTCTATCACGCAGTGCACTCACCATGCTAGCATTCATAATGATCTCTGGATTATGTCATGTGGATGCAAGCATTTCGTGACCGTGTATGCCTGCTACGATATCAATGGGTTCCGCTTTCAGTCTGCACCTTCCGAGTGTCTCAAGCCTAATTTGTGATCGGTAAACAGCTATGTCATGTGTCGTGGGGTTGATGGGGTCGAATACTACGACACCATCCAGGAGATAATCTAGCTAGTCTTCGATGGAAGCAAAGAGCTCTTGGTGGTTTTGTTCCGTTGCGATTGGTTTGACCTACCAATGGTGTACGACATCAGGATGAGCTTGGCTTAGTTGAGGTCAAACATAGCTCTAGACTTAAAGGGTTCGATCCATTCATTCTCGCTAACCAAGCTAAACAAGTCTACTACCTACCATAACCATGTACTGCAAAGAAAGAGTTAGAGGTATGGTGGGTTGTGTACAAGGTTCGACAGCCAGGAAGATTGCCTATACCGACGACCGACGACTACGATAGTGCATTCAATGAATCCGATGATGGGTCAATGCAAGAAAAGTGCTTGAAGGGAGAAATTATGATTGACATTGGCCTGGGCCTAGACGGACTAGATGCCATAGTGGAGGATGATGTCAAAGAGGAACGCGATGCTTAGGTTGAAACCGATAACGTCGAACCGTCAACAGACGATCCGGACGATGTTGATTCACATTACTTCTAGTGGATGGTACATATGCACTTAAGTTATTTGTATATCTGGTTGATTTATTTGCTAGAATTTGATAGAAGTTGCTATAATTTGCAAGTATTTGCCAGAATTTGATAGAATTTCTAAGAATTTCATAGATTTTACAAGAATTTGATAGAATTTCTAAGAATTTCATAGGATTTACTAGAATTTGGTAGAATTTGTTAGAATTTGTAAGAATTTCATAGAATTTGATAAAACTTCATAGCATATGCACTTAAATTATTTGTATATCTGCTTGATTTATTTAAATGTTACTAGCTTTCCATTTATATATGTGCTTGATTTTTTTAACTGTGTTACTAACTTTCCATTTATGTGCAGGATGCCTCGATCTCGAGAACAATTTGTCGGGACCCCCATGACAGATGAGGAGTTGGATGACCTGATGGAGGAGTACGAGGAGTCACAGGGCTCTGGACAGGGCGGCACCCAAGCGCAGGAGTCTGGCCAGGGGACTGGGCAGGAGTTGGTGCCCACTAAGGGGTCTGGGGCCAACAAGGCGAGTGAGTTGCAGGCAGCTAGGAAGAAGAGGGGCCAGAACAAGGTCCCCAGTGCCCCGACGGACCCTACCTTAAGGATATCCATTGTGATCGACGGGATAGGTACGTTTAAACACCTTCCTTCAGTATCATATTTTCATATGTAAAATTGTTAACACTCTTACAATCTTTGTAGCAATATGTCGACGGTGGATGCTTCGCTGAAGAAGCGGCTGGGCTACACGCTGAGGGGTTTGGTCCGCAAGTTTTACCCTGGTATGGTGACTGTGGGCGACGTCACCAGGTTAGCGTATAGTTGGGAGGACTACAAGCTTGCTCCCCATGCGACCTCGACTGCCGCCGCCTATTGCCTGAGGGATTTCTGGGTAGGTCTATCTAATCGACTTTACCTTTTGATTTGTTATCATGATGTTAATCTACTTCATTTGTGAAATTTTAGCTCAGGTACTGTCCCTACACGGGGTTGACTGAGGCGGACTTCGAGCCCGTCCTGGACAAGAACATGAAGCAAAAGGTCCAAGACCTGATGTACAGCGCTCGTATTACGGTGGTGGAGGAGTTCTACAGGTAAGAAACTATCACTATAAATCTTGCAAATTGGTATGTACTTTTTGTATAGCTGTGAATTGCCTGTACATTTCTGGAGTGAGCGCCAGGAGAGGATCAGCACCTTTGATGCCCGTAGGATGTACTTGTAGGCCGACGAGTACGCCCGGGTGCTGCCTAAGTGGGCCACCCACCAACAGGCTGCATGGAGGGCTCTAGGCGAGAGGTGGGTGAGTAGGGAGTTTCTGGACAAGTCTGCTAAGGCCAAGCAGAACTAAGCCTCCAAGTGTTACTACAAGGCCACAGGGAAGTGGTCCTTTCCACAGCTCAAAAAAAATGGTAAGCTCTGTTTTCTCCTTTACTTTTTTTTTGGCTCACTTGTTTTTTCCCTATTGTATGCGCTAAGTACCAGGGTGGTGCCCGCCGTGTTGGACATTTGGAAGAAGGCCCACACACCGAAGCCTAAGCAGCCCGGTACCTAGCCCGTGATGGACCCCCACGCGCAAGAAAAGATGGTAAGTGTCAATGAAAACTTTCATTACGAGTAGATTTGTAGTTTTTCTTAGTTTAACTCAAAACAACACAGGATCGCTATCGAGAAGCATACACTCAGGAGCACGGCGCGGACAGCTTCCGGGAGGACGCGCCTCTTGACCCTGTGGTGATTCACAAGCACCTGGGGGGCAAGGCGCACGGGAGGTTGGCGATAGGAGGGAGCCACCTCAGGTGAGCTAATTACTATCTAACGTGTCATATGTTTGAAACCATTGATTTCGGAAACTGACCATGGTCCTTATTCTTAATTGTAGGTCGTAGGATTACATGCCCAAGATTCGAGCCTCTCAGGGCACCACCGAGAGCCACCGCGAGTTTGAAACCCGAGTCCGCAGGGAGAACGATGAGAGGTTGAGGGAGCAACAGCAGATGATAGAGGCGCTGCAGGCGAGCCTAAGGACGGAGCAGGAGGAGCGGCAGCAGTGCGAGGAGGAACAGAGGCAGGCGCAGGAAGAGATGATCTCGAGGATCCTCATGTTGGAGGCGGCGTCGAGACTTGCTGGGGTAAGTGACTACGACCACCTCATTTTTTTTCAACTATACAAGTCTTTACCTAATGTCTCGCGAATGTGTAGGCCTCGTCGAGCCATCTACCGCCTGGTGCTGCTTCGGGATCGGCCGCTCTAGTTCCAGCTCGGCGTGACGACTCTGACGAGGGAGACGACGGGACTAGGAGCACACCGATGGACTACACGCGCTTTTTACGGGACGACCCGCCACCCTCTTGACTTGTGGATAGACTTGTTTTGTTCTTTTGGGTTGTGCATGCATACATGTGATGGATGGACATGGTTTGATTATATTTTGTGTTATATTGCTTATTTTTTGCTTGAAAATATGATTATGGATGAATATACGGGCAATGTGGGGGGATTATGAAATTCTCGGGCTGTTTTGGGTTTGCAGGTGCAGTTGCTGCTGCTGAGGTGGTAGCAGCTGCTGAATTCTGATTTTGTTTAACCATTTCAGCAACTCTTTTTTTTTTGCTGGAATTCTATTATTCTCGACGGCCAGGACTAGGCCGTCGAGACAGAGGGGGTCTAGGAAATCCTCCTGGACCCAAAGTATCTTGATGGCCATAGGCCCGCCGTCGAGAGAGGTTGACCCAGCGATATCCCGGGGTCCCCTCTTTCGACCGCCGCTGGCTGTCGAGAGATCTGACCCCAGTTCCCGTGGGAATTGCCTATGTTGACTACCTCTAGGCCGTCGAGAGATAGAGAGACGGAGCCCATTCACGGCAAACCGCCGTCTCTCCACTTCGCTCGATGGCCACATGGTTAGCCGTCGAGAATGTCTCTATCGACAGCTATACCGTCAATACAGACATTCTGTCTCGACTACTCTTTGTCAAAGGCCGTTTGTCAATGGCCGACCGTCGAGAGTAGTATATCTCGACGGTTTTGGCTGTCGAGAAATCATGTCATTCCTGTAGTGATATGACATCCTAGATATTTACTGTAGTAGTTCGGAGCCACCACATGGGGCCCACGACAAGACCAAAACCTCTAAGCAGCCATAGTGTCATTACTTGCAATAGCCATTGCTTACAGTACCTACGCATTGATTGCAGTTCCTCTTCTTCCAACTTACATTGACTATTTATTTCCTACTGTAGAGCGTTCTTCTTCGGCCTCCCTACAATGCACCTATGGCTTCACGACACTCTACGAACGGTTAGATCAGGCAAGCTTAGTGGGCGTCAAATGATCCTAGATCCCAAGCGTGTCACCAAGCGACGACTTGCCTATTCGGACGAGTGGTAGTTACAACACGTAGCAACCATGATTAGAGACCCAAACTTTTACAGGGGATGGCCACGGTACGCACATGGAGTGGACACAGTTGTACAGACCTTTGACCATATAGTCGAAGGCTGGACTAGCCGATGTTTCTATCGTTACGCGTACTATGCAGTGAGTCACCCACACCACCACGGCCACGGTTACAATAGTTTTCCTTCTCACATTTTTTACCTTCCCACATACAGACTGATGATTGCGGCTCCAACAAATAGATGGACGACCCTTTCCCAGTGGCCGTCAACAGCTACATCGAACATCTTCATGTAAAACTCTCTCGCCTTGAGGAGGGAATAGACCATGCTACTCACGTGAACAATATGTATGCCCTATCAAATCGCTCCACTGATGCTGCTAAACTTGTCGTCTTTAGTACAACGATCCATATCATTCCTATATGTCGCACCAATCCTCGCCCTACTCGGATTTCTGTCTTCTAATGTGTAACATGTTCTGAATGTCGCGGCAGCGCCACATTCAGTTCGTTTATCTCATGCATTGTCACTAGAGCTTTCAATTTATATACTACTATTGTTTGATACTTTGAATGGAGGGTGCTGACATGGTTTTTGACATACCAAGAGAGAGAGAACGACAAGGAGAGGCCTACGCATGACAACACAGAAACCCTACGTAGGGAATACAAAAAAGAAACTTCTGTGGGTGCACGGATTATAAACCATTCGATACAATATATAGTTACCAAATTTCATGGTAACGAAACTATGAAAGTATCAGATTGGTATATGTGAAACATCTTACTTTCCTCGTAGTTCGACTCTTCATATTTTATACCTACTGTGGTTAACAAATATCTAATGCACATGTTTCCTTCTATGTAGTACTGCTGTTCTGTACTTCGACACCTGTATATATTTTCATGGCCAACTAGGGAGCCTCCCCACGGCCATTCATGCCTGATGCATGGTGGGAGTCTTTTGGCCCTGGAGACCAAGCTCGTCCTCCTGCCAACGACGTGCGGGTCATACAATATAAGGACTGGAGAGATAGGCCCCTTTTCTACGAGACTGTCACTTTCCGTCGGTTTTCGACTGGCCGACATGCGACTGTGGGAACCCCGCAGTTGTGCATTGGTTTGACCACGTGCACGAGAGGTTCACTGGTCGCAGGTTCTACCAATGCCCTGATTACAACGTTAGTTCGCTCCAATTTATGTTACGCTACCGTGCTTACTATTTACTTATCATTTATTCTACTTGCAATTACAAGACGTTACGTGCGGTTGGACTCGGTGGATGGGTGAGCCATACCCGACAGCAGTCTACACCTACATAACATACTTGCAAGCAAGAATCAACCACTTGTAGGCTAGACTGGATGCCACAGGAGGGTTGGCGCAACCAACAGGTCAGCAAAGGTCCTCGCAGCCTCCCAGGCCTCGTAGGCAAACCATGCTGGCACGTGAAACGCACAACCAACAGTCCTGGACTAGTACTATCAGCCGAACCGATCCTGTCAAAACCCGGCATGTCTTTGCGGATGCCACTACCCTGGTGCACCGAGCGCCAAGGTTCTCCGTCGAAGAGCCTTCATGCAAGAGGCTTACCCCGTGCACTACGACACAGAATGGGAAGCGACTACTCGGTGTTCGGCCACTTGGTGTTCATGCTAGTGCCACAACCCTTTCACTCGTCCATGGTGACTACCCATGCATGCCATTGCACCCCTATGTCATGCGTGTTTTCTGATTAAAACGTGGTACTTATCTATTTGTCAAATCCCCTAAAGACGCTATGACCATTGTCATGTGCCGCTTGCATGTACGCGTATGTCCGAAATGGTTGCTTGCTTTTCAGTATGCCAAGACCTACATGTGTATTTCATGCCTTCGTACTTGCAGTCAGCGAAAAATCGCATGCGTCCTAGCACATAATTGACTACTGTCCAAACATTGTCTATAGAACCCTAGCCCGTCCAATGTCACATTGGGGTGACAAAGTCTTGTTTCACCTATGCGTGGTACGGTCGTGCATGTGGGTTGGTCTGGAATCGAAAAAATTCGCCTGACCATCAGGCAGGTTTTGAGTACAGGAAAATCTCGCCAGTTGAACAGGTGGGTTTTGTGGCCATATAAGGTGCACAACTGCTGCCTCGCACCCGCACACCGATAGAGCGATAGGGGAACGGAGAAGGAGAGGAAGGGAGAAAGGAATGGATAAAGAGAGCAAGTGGGAAAGAGAGAAAGATAGGGACGAAGAGAGAGAGAGAGAGAGAGAGAGAGGAAGCGAGTGGGAGGGAGATCGGGTGCCCTCTCGGACGCCACCGGTGATTCTTTACTGACGCCCGTGGGTGGCACCGGTGATTCTTCACTAACGCACACCGTTGTTGCCAACTCCATCGCCCCGGCCAATTGCTGCTCCCTCCAACAAGTCACTCTTCCCTCCGAAAGCCAGATGCGACAGGGCAGAGGGCACCGGTGGATGTAGAAGCACCGCAGCTCGCTATCTGGGTGCCTTAAGCGCCGCCCGCCGTCTCGGTGGTGGGGAGGCGAGCACCGAGCAAGGGGGCTGCTCGTTATCCTTCTTTCGGATTGCAACATCGTCGTCAGAGCCGGAGTCGTACGACAGTCGGCGGCTTCTACCACCGAGGCGGCGAGCAGCACATCCGCATCCACTAGCGGCTTCTGTCCCACCGCGGGCGACCAACAGGCTGGTTTTAAAACCCGTCCGACCAACGGGTGGGTTGGGCTGGTTTTATAACTAGCCTGACCAATAGGTTGGATTTATTTGTAGCCCAACGGTCAAGCGGGAGGAGGATAGTTTTTTAATTTTTTAACCGATGTATTAATTTTTTAATTTTGAATAAAATTAAATATAAAAATTCAAAAATTTGCTCGATACCTATTTCGGTCGTCTCTAGGCTCCACTAGCATGTTGACCCTGACGCTAGGCTGATCACAAGGGCTCACAAAGCCACAAGTCAAAATTCATAATTAGCTTAATTTTTTTTTCATATAAGCGTACATCCTAATCATGCTAGTTGCCTAGCCTTAAAAAGCTACCCTCTATCTCCCACTCAAGAGAAATTTTACGATACACTAGAATGAATACGAGCTGAATATTCCCCTAAATCTAACTGCTCAAACTAATCTCAATTTTTTTATACTACTATAATAATATTTATACTACAATGATAGTATATTTTATGAGGGAACTCTCTAAACAAACGGTCAGATCTGAATTATAGTACCACCTTAATATGTTTGTCATTGTCTACCCACTTAAACACTTGCATTCACTGATCCACTCCTGCTAAATTTAAGGATCTCTTCTCTTCAACTTACCTTCTTATCCTATCTACTTATATCCGAATCGAAAAGTCAAACACTTTGGCTTTGGTAGATCTTTTTTTTAATCTTGAAACCATGAGTTCTCAAAAACAAGTAAAACAAAACTCAACGGACTTTTCATCCTACTTTGAAAAACTTTCGAAGTTCAACTTGTAAGCAAATAAGAAGATAAACAAGATAAGCTAAGTTCATCTCA
This sequence comes from Olyra latifolia, assembly GCA_036346145.1. Taxonomy (NCBI): domain Eukaryota; kingdom Viridiplantae; phylum Streptophyta; class Magnoliopsida; order Poales; family Poaceae; genus Olyra; species Olyra latifolia. Next base: position 51,732,862 of record CM070528.1, on the reverse strand, counting down.
TGTTTATTTTTTCTATGTTGCTCGAGATGCAGCTAGCCCATAGAGGCATAGACATGAAACCGGTAGATTCTGCAAATGTAGCCAGATATATCCTTACATACATGATGAGGTTAGGAGGTATCGGGAACATGAGCGTGACAAGCCAATCATGAATCCAGGTAATAACTGATCCTCAAATCGATGTGATAATGGCATCTAGATCTTCTTAGAGCATCTCCAATGGTACAGTCAACCACTAGCTATAAGAAATGGACATGTCATCTATAGATAGCATATATTCAGCCTCTCCAATAAACTAGCTATAACATGGTCTATAAAATTATTATGATCCCACATGTAATAGAGGGCATGCATCTTGAAATCAGTTATAGACTGACTATAAGTTAACTCTCCTCCACATAAGTAAAAATGCTAGGTTAGCATCCTTATAGTTAGCTGACTAAGCAACATTAGAGATGCTCTTAAGAGCATCTCCAATGGTGTTGGATATAATAAAGTGTCATGTCATCTATAGATAGCAAATAGCCAACCTCTCCAATGGTGCTAGCTATAACATTGTCTCTAACATTAATTTGGACCCACATGTAATAGTGTGCATCCACCTTGTAATCCGCTATAGCCTGGCTCTTAGCTAAGAGGCAGCCTCTATCTCTCTCATCTCCTTCTCTTCTCCACATAAGGAAAAAGCTGAGGTGGATTTCTTATAGCCAGCTGAGATGTCCCCATTGGAGATGCTCTAACAAACTGAAGAAGACAACGGTGCTAAAGCTAGGACAGGGGCAGCCTCCACAAGTCCCTGGAGAAGATGCTGGTGCACTCCACAACTCCGCCTGTGCTCCTCATGCTACGATTCTGCAGCTGCCATTCGCCCTCTCGCTAATGTCTGCTGCACCCGCCCGCTCCGTCCGTCGTAGTCGCCGATGCCGCTTCTTCTGGTATGTATGCCGCTTCTTTCTTCCTCTCTTCTCCGCAGTTTTGTTGCTTCGTTTCCTTAGCTATTTCCTTCATGCTTCCGCAACCTTGCCACCGTCTCTGACAGTACCCAACTGAGCGGCAATCTGCTCGAAATCGTCCAAAACGATGGGCCGCAATCATCGCCTCTTCTGGTGCCAACAAACGCAGTATGTCGTACGGAGGCCCCCCTTGCCATGCTCCACGGTTATAATTTTGTCTGCATTTCCTTTTCCTACTCCAAATTGTCGCGTTAATGGAGAAGGTGTTTTACGGTGTCACTTCTACATGTAATCGTGCAAGCTCTTATTGTCGGTGATATGGTTCCTCTAAGCTTGCTGCCCTTATTGTCGATGATATGGTTCCTAAAAATGCTCTGTTCCATGTAATCGTGCAAGCTCACAGTGGCCAGTTTCAAACTGTCCTGTTAGTGCATCCTTGTTTGATGGTGTTGCAGTACCCATTATTGTTTCCATATGGTAATGTCAAATTTCACCTTGGTATGAAGCTGAGAGAGGTCGACAACCACCCGCCGGGCAGCCGCGATAATATATCCATGATGGATTATTACAAGTACGAAGTGCATTATCGATGTGGTGAACCTAATCCGTCTACCTGTTGTGAAAGGCTGTCAGAGCAGATGGTTGTCAATGCCTATTCATGTATCAAGGCAAATTGGTTGTCCTTCTTTTATCATAATCAAGATACGCTTCGCCTCAAAACATATCAAGGTATATCGGATGCCGCTGGAAGAGGCAGCACGTCTAGAAGAGATGTTGGTGTCAGGGTTATTTTGCCAGCTAGCTTCACTGGTGGTAGGTGATATATGACCTAGAATTGCCAGGACGCTTTGGCAATCTGCCGTCTGTACGGGCCTCCTCGGCTATTTATTACTTTCACTCACAACCCCAAATGGCCTGAAATAGCTAAGGCCATTGCTTATGAGCCAGGCCAACGACCCGTTGACAGGCCTAATATGGTTATGCGAGTGCTCAACATGAAACTAAAAGAGTTTCTTAGTGATATCAAGAGCGGGGTGGCATTCAGACCTATTCGAGCAGGCTTGTCACCTTCTCCATCTGATATTCTATACCTCCTATGGTTATCCTAACGTCCTTTATTTTGTCTTCAACATGTAGTTCTGTATACTATCGAATTTCAGAAAAGAGGGCTTTCTCATTCACATAAGGTTGTTTGGTTGGTCATTAAAGGAGAAGTTTCTCCTGCCCTCATTGATTCTTTTATTTCAGTTGAGATACCAGACATTGACACTGATCCTCTTGGCTACGCTCTTGTTGATGAATTTATGATTCATGGTCCCTGTGGTGAATATAATCCTCAATCCCCTTGCATGAAAAATGGCCACTGCTAAAAAAAAATCCCAAAAAGTTCAGAGATGGGACAATTCTAGATCCACAAGGATTTCCTTTATTTAGATGTCGTCAAGACGGAAGATTTGTTACCAGAAATGGGATTAAGTTTGATAACAAATCGGTCGTACCACACAATCCGTACTCTTTAAAAAAATTTCAGGCACATATTAACGTGGAGTGGTGATGCGCTACTCATCTCATCAAATACCTCTTTAAGTATATTACTAAAGGTCATGATTCTGCAGTTGTTGGTATGCGGCCTGTTTCTCACACTTCTTCGCCTACTGCCCTTTTCCATGGCACAACGCACAATACTCAGCTTTCCCATCTTTCTATGCATGGTGTTGTTCCTTCTCGTAGATTTGATCAATTTACTGGTCTCAGTCAGTTCTGCCTACTGCAATGCCTAATGGTTAGCTTCCTTCTTCATCCTCTATCACAACTATGCCACACGCCCATCATAGTGATGTTGATCAAGGCATTGACGAAATTGCTGAATATGTAAACAGTAGATATTTGTCTGCATGTGAGCATATTGGAGAATCTGGGAATTCAATATACATGGAAGAAAACCGGTTATTGAAAGGCTTGTTGTACACATGCCTCGCATGAACAACCTTATGTACTTTGAAGGGTCCAATCTGTCCGGTATCCTTCGAAATCCCGATTCTTTAAACATATGTATATGACAATAGATGTGTATGTGGTTATATCTACGCATTTGACACTTTAATTTTCAATTAAATTACTATTCTTTCTAATGCAAGACTTTAATTTGACTCGCGCATATTTTCTAAGAAGGATTTCGGCATGCACAAGCAACATGATTTAGAGGAGATTTTATCCTTGCACCACCTTGATTGTACCAACCGGCCAATCAAGCGCACGAGCAACATGATTTATATGATATTTTAGTCTTGCACCCCCTCGATTGTACCATTCGGCTAATCACGCACACGAGAAACATGATTTATATGAGAACTTAACCTCGTATCCCCTTGATTGTACCAACTGGCCAATCAAGCACACGAGAAACATGATTTACACGAGATTTTTGGCTCTTGTACCCCCCCTCAATTGTACCGACCGGCCAATCGAGCACACGGGAGATGCATGGAAGAGTGAGCGAAGGATCATGGAGGAAAGAGCAGGATCATACTTCCTACCTTTTCACGCCGAATGCTTGTTGCTAATGGTGCTTTGCTCTGAGTGTTTGTGGACAGATTATTGGCTAAGCCTCGCACTGCTCTTCTCTCTAGAACAACCTCACAGCGTACCTTTTTTCTTCTTGCAGCGTCTAACCTAGGGTCTGAAGGGAAAGTGCCCTAGAGGCAATCATGCGATGATTGTATAACATCTCTGTTCATGTACTTATGATAACATTGCTTATCGGTTCCATGAATTAATGTCACGACTTTTTTCATCAAATACGATTTGGTTGTGAGACACATTGTCATTGTGATTAAACGATCCCTGGTCCATATCATTACAAGGAGTGGTAATGATTTGATTAGCACATTGACGGGGATCTGGAGGGACGTTCGGAATATCACACTCTTTTAGCACGCGAATGCTGGCCTCCCCCAAGCAAAGAAGTCCTTGCTCGGGCCCGGGCATAACTGATCTTGCCCGGGCCGAAGTCTGGGTCGCTCCATCCCCGGCCGGGTACAGGCCTTCCCATCTGATGCATTAAATGCTCTGCCGCCGTCGAAGACCGCTACGTCCCGTCAAGGCGCAGGAGACTGCGGCCACCAACTCACGTCTTGTTGCACTGTTCCCATACCGTCCCCCCCGGTAATCATGAACGATGACGGCGGCTGTCTTCAGCACGACGCAAACCAAAGACAACCTTCGGACCGCTGGACAACGGGGCGCCATGCCCATTAGAATATTGATTACGCCCATGTATAAATAGACCGTGTTGCTGCGCATGTAAAGTTTAGCTGCTAGAAAACACACACACGCCATAGGGAGCTCCAGCTTGAGCAGCGGCGAGCCGAAGCTCACCTCCCACCTGGGAACTCTCCGTAATTTTCCCCAATCCTCCTATATACAGATCACTGGACGTAGGGTTATTACCTCCCTCCGAGGGGCCCGAACCAGCCTAAAACCACCTGTGCTTTCTCGTTTATGGTCGCTTGATTGAGGTCGCCTTCCCAAAAGCCCCCGAGGCTGCAGAGAAGAGGCCGGTTGATCCTCACACTCAACAAGTAAGCTCGGCATCTGGGAGTCCCGTGCTCTCAACCGCCGACACACATGTATTGATTGATGGTACTGTTTCACATACCATAGATATGGAGATATCAAATCAATAATGTGGACACATGTTAGAAAACATGGGTGGTTGGATAGCCTACTCCGAGACGCTGCTGAGATTGTTATATACAAAGTGCCATCAGCGTGTAGTCTCGAGTGATACATCTATATGGTCCTTAGACCTGAGATCATCATGGAGACCCAACTTGTGGAGTCGTATGCTTTGGTGTTATCAAACATTGTTATCAAACATTACACTGTAACAGGATAGTCATAAAGATAACTACTGGGTATACCGTGAAGCATGACGTAGGGATATGATTGATCAAGATAGAATTTGTCCCTCCTCGATAACGGGAAAAATATCTCTGGGCCCCTCGGGGTGGATGGATAAGGAAAGCGCATGGCCGTGCTGATATGATTAAAGAGTTAATCATGATATTTATATCCATCACATTGACGAGTGAATGATCGAGCTATCACAAGGGTGGCACATATCTTGCCTTGCCTTGAGCTTGACTGATATTGTGTGGCAAAAGGATCGGTATGTTGAGTGTATCAGGGTTCAGCCGATGAGATCATTCTGTGCATTCAGGGGTCAATATGTACTGCTAGACACCGCTATTGATCTGTGGATTGGAAAGGAACTTTCCGGATTCACGACCGACTTGCACATGAACCTAACGGGTCACACACTTAACGGGTTGGAACATATCTAGTGGATTTGATCTATTAGATGAAGGGTTTTGCACGCGGATACGATCCATGTAGAAATTGGAGTTCTAGTGGGCCTCGACTTGAGCCCGCTAGCACGTCCATAAAAGAGGAGGCCTGGAGCGGCGCGCGGAGTGACAGACAAGCTCTCACCAAGCCCTAGCTGCCACGCCCCTCCCACTCGCCTGAAACCCTAGCCGTGTGGTGAGGTGCTAGCACACCCCGCACGGCGTTCCTGCTCGGTACGTGTGGATACCAATAGAGGTGCTGCCGTATATGGACGCGCTGTTCGGTTGGATCTACGCCGAGCATTCGGCGACTAGTCCGACCACTCGACGACCAGTCCGACCACTTGGCGATCAGCTCAACCACTTGGCGACCAGTCGGTGGCGATCCGAGCACTGGCGATCGATCCGAGCACTGGCGACCAATCGGCGAAAGCACGACGCGTCTTTGCTTCGGATCTGATCGAACGATGTCGACTACTTCCACGACGCGTCGATCGCTTCACGCATCGGCGCGTCAAGGGTAACGATTTGTGATCCTCTACTTCCATGTGATCTTGGGTGTTCGTGGTAGAAAATTTTTGTTTTATGCTAGCGTAGCCTACCCATCCTCATGTGCTCTATTTATAGAGCTAAGCGAGCGGTTCCCCTCCTGGGCGTCGTTGGCTTGCAGTAGAATGTGCTGGACGTGAAGACGTTGCTATACGTGGAAGCAGAACTGCAAAGACGCTGGCGTTCTTTGGGCGTGGCGTGGCTTTGTGGTAGTTCTTTGGTTGTGATGCGGCTTGGCCTGGACGGAAAAAAATTTGGTGGCACCCGGTGCCACCCAACTTCTGTGGCACCCCTGTTGGGATAGAGACACCTGGCTCAACAATCTCAAAGCGACATCTGCTGCGGCGCGACGCCTTGGCCACCCACAAGCCCGGTCGTGGAACTCTCTTGGGGTCTGCTGTTTGGATCCAAGATAATTTTATTGCCATTTCATAACCCGATAAAATTTCCTCTTGCGTAACTAATTCCTAGGCCTGTTTGGATAGGACAGAGAAAAAAATCCGTCCATCCAAAAAATAACAAAAAATAGGAAAATCAAAATCCAAAACAAATAAGGAAATCAAAAATAAAAAAGGTAAATCCAAAAAGCAAATCAGAAACAATTTTAAAAATTCAAGGAAAACTCCTTGTCATAATAAGCTAGCAAGAACAAAAAATTTATTGGAACACAAGAACATCAAACAATAGTAAGCTACTAAGAATAAAAATTCATGGAACACTTATATGGAATTATTAGGCCACTACAATCTTGAAATATGAACCATGTATTTATTCTCGACTACAACTACAATACATCGGGGCCATAATAAGATGTTCGCTGTTTCTAAAAAAGATGTTCATCTAATGTTGATTCAGATATTCTTCCACTAAGGATACATCTAATGTTCCACCAATGGTACCTCTGAATGCTTAAATCCTTAAATCTCGTGCAAAAGGATGTTTAGATCATGCAAAGCTATAGGAGTCCATGTCCGATCCATAATTGACAAAAATTTCATAGTAGTTTAACTTTGCTATAGGCGCCGATTTTTTCCTTCTACGCGCTTTGATTTTTTTTCCTTGAGGCGGCGATTCTTTGCTTATGATCCGTTAGCCAGATGTCTTCATCCCAACAGGGGTGCCAGGAAAGTTGGGTGGCACCGGGTGCCACCAAATTTTTTTCCGGCCTGGACATGATGCAGCTTGGCCTAGACATGGCAGTTGCCGGTGCAACACACAAGCCCTATAGTGGCTGGAAGTGGGCATCACAGATTTTCTTTTTGTTTATTTTATTCGCAGCTAATCACCATGTTAGTTGGCCACTTAATCCATGCAACTACGTATATGTATATACGGGCTGTACGTGGTTTTCACCTCTTTTTTTCCATACTCAGTTAGCTCATTGATCACTAGTCATGCTGCACGCACATGGCTATTTACCATACGGACCCATCAATACTATTTCCAACAGACCAAATTGGATATCCATGTGCTGCTTATTTACATCATGCTTATTTGTTTCCATATGAAAATTATTTCATAATATTTGATATATATATATACATATATATTTTTTGTGACAAATTTTATTAATCTATTAATAATAGCATTTTTTATCTCTGGACAAAATTGGTGTCAACAGTGGTACTTTATTGAAGTGTGAATACTATTATAAAAAAGGAAGTACATTCTTTAGTGGATAACCTATCACTCTCTCCCTAACACCATTATACACACTTCACCACCTTGGCATCATCCCTCTAGAGCACACATACAAAGGGGAGGTCACCTCAATATAGTAGTACATGACCATTGGATTAGTGCCAAGTGGCAGCCATCCAAACCCTTCCCTTATAAATATCTCCTCTCTAGAATTTCTCCTCTAAATATGTAAATTCTACACACTTCTAAATTTATCATGAAGGATTATTTTTTAGACCCTTCATATAAAATATCTACTCCCTAGATCTTTCTACTATCATGAACCTCTCTAATATTCTAAAATATTATTACTTTATCATGAATAATCCTTGCTACTTGTTCCAAGAACTTCATGAAAAATTTCACCCTTCTTGTATTTTCTCCATGCTTCTAAAATTTTCCAAGTATGCATTGGGAATTCTCAAAAAATTTCTTCATAAAAACGAAAGCAACCAACGGGAGAGTGGTTACTTGATAGCTTAAACATAGCAATGGTGGTATGTATGGAGGTTTCAAAAGGCTAGCTCTCTATATAGTACATTGGTAGCAGCTAGCTCCATATATCGTCTTGATTTGCAGGTGGTTGCTAGCTAATTAATATATATGGTCTCACACTTCATGGTTTCAAGACGAGCAAGTCACGGTTCAGACATCAACTACCTATATTGTCTCTTTAGTCTTTACTGGTGCACCTCATTAAGCTTTTCTGATAAAAAGTGGGGCTCAATGCCAGAAATTTGTCCATTTGTTCAATAGCGTTCGCCGCTACTCTAGCTTCGAGGGTCCAAGGCTAAGAGTGTGTTCTTTGGGTCTGAGAAGATCGGATTGTCGCCAAGTAATGGCATGCAGAGAAGGACTCCTTTTGAGGGAGGTGAATTCATAGCTTGTATCAGTATATCTGTATATGTTGGGTAGGGAATCAAGTGTAATGTCTAATTTTAACACCGCTTCTTCCATCTAAATAAGTAGTAAGCAGGTCGATCATCCTAGATAAGCTGCATATTGTTCTTGGCATTGGCACGTGGCCCATGCCAAAGGAAACAAAGAAATGAAATCAACCACTATGAGTGCAATTTTCCCCTAGTACAGGGAGATCATACCATATTTCCAGCCCTAGGTGTAGGTAATGTATGGGTTCAAAAGTCAGTATAGATGAAATGCAATCAACAAATGGAAAAGCATATCAAATGGGTGCGCCGCACGTGTATGCATATGACACTGAAGCAAATCGTAATGGCTATCCCTATATATGAGAAAATAAAGTACTCTGGAGTGGCCTCTTCTCGTTAACCTCACTCGTTACATATTAGATACAGTCACTTGCTTCCCCACTTTCATGATCTGACATAAAGGTTCAGGGCCTTTTTACGTGCATCTAATAAGGGTGGCCTAATGTTGGTTAGTAGCTCTTTCCTTTTGCCTTTCTCTATAGGCCCAAGCCAAGCCAGACCTAAATCAGTCGCATTTGCAATCCGGAAGGGCACTCGCTGCGCAGGACCTATAACAATCCACTTATAGTATAGCCTTCATTTTCCTCTCCAATCGTGCACCGAAATCAGTTGGTAGAGCATTGGGTTTTTAACCTAATGGTTGTAGGTTCAAGTCCTACTATTGTATCAACATCTGGATTATTTATTATTTAAGAAATTATGAATGATTATGAAATATTAAATTAGGAGAAAATTCTGAATTATTGTGAATCCATTCCAATTGAAGGTGAAAAAGAATCGAATATTGAGTAATCAAATCATTCATTCTTTAGATGTTTTGAAAAACAGATTAATCAGACATGAATAAAGAGAGAGTCTCATTCTACATGTCAATACCGACAACAATGATATTTATAATAAGAGGAAAATTCGCCGACTTTATAAATCGTGAGGGTTCAAGTCAAGTCCCTCTATCCCCAATAAAAAGCCTATTTTACTTCTTAACTATTATGCCAACCTCTATTTTTCATTAATGGTTTAAACAAGCCGCTACTAACTAGTTATAAGCCGCCCCATACGTGATATAGCTTGAGATTTTCTTTGGGTTTAGGCATATTCCAATGCCTATCTCTTGCAAACAGAGTCTTGTCCACTCATATTTAGTAATGTTACCATGCACAGCAACCTGCAGAGATAGAAACCACAAACAAAGGAATGCCCAAAGAAGGAAACAACCACCCAACTCAAAGGACTACCAACTCCTAACTCCTGAACTCGGGAACCTAGGAACTAAGAAGAACTTTTACCCAATTTGGGAAGCTGCATCTATTGATGAGTGGTTATACAATGGCGGTCCTTATGAGCTAATTGTTCTACACTTCTTACTTGGTGTAGTTTGTTATACGGGTTGTAAGTGGGAACTTAGTTTCCATCTGGGTATGTGTCCTTGGTAGACCTGTTCATGGGCAGCCCAGCCCGGTGACCCGGCCCTTTTTTTCGGGCCAGGCCGGGCTCGGGCTAGAAACTAAGCCCGGTGGACCAGGCCCGGGCCGGCAGAAAAGCAAAAATCCCGTGCAAAGTCAGGCTTTGGGTCGGGCTCGGGCCCGGCCCAGTAAAAAAATTTTCGAGGCGAGCCGAGCTCGGGCTCGGGTCAAAGTGACCGGGCTTTTCCAAGCCCGGCCTGGCCCAGAGCTTGATCAGGTCTAGTCCTTGGATTGTTGTTGCATATTCAGCTCCTGTTGCAGCTGCTACTGATGTTTTCTTGATTTACCCTATTGGTTAAGGAAGTTTCTCTGGTGATATGCCTTTAGGAATATCTAGTACTTTCAACTTTATGATTGTGGCCCAGCCCATAAAGGCCATGTGGACTTGACGTCATCCCTACCTTCCTCCAGTATCTCACTAGCAGTCCCTCGTGAGTGCGGCACGTATCTTTTCTTTGTTTTGGAACGGGACAAGTACTATTACTTCTACATACCATACCACGTTCATGCCGAGTCTTCCTCCGTCACCAACTCGACGTTGTCATAGATAGATCAAACTATTGGAAGCAAATAGAAAAGGAACACCAAGTTGAATCAAAGAAACTAGTGGACTAATCGCTAAATAGAAACAAATAGGTGCAAATTCCAACATCACCAACGCCCACTTCGTTCTCTCACTCTCCTTGCGGCGCTCCTTGCTCGCGGAGCGGCATACCAAAAAAAAAGACACTCAAATGTGTATTCGTGTGCATATTTAAAATTTGAACTCATATTTAGAATTTCGGGAATTTGAACTCTGATTTGAAATGTAAACTCATATTTTGAATTTCAGAAATTTAAACTCCGATTTGAAATTTGAACTCATATTTTGAATTTTTAAAGTTTGAACTGAGATTTGAAATTTGAAATTTAAACTCATATTTTGAAATTGAGCTCATCTCATGTGGGAAAGAATAAGAAAAGGGAGAAAAGAAAAGGAAAATGAGTGGAAAACAGTGGAGTGTAATGAAACAAAACAATTTGAGGTCACCGTATCATGAATCGAAAGAAGTGTGAATTGAGTGTCATCTTAAGCAAGGTATACATAGTAACATAAGTGTCATACTGTCATGCACCCAAATTTCCTAAATTCGGTGCGGTTTATTGTTTTTTCGGATCTAACAGCTAGGATTTTGAGCCATCACTCGGAGTATCTTATTGCAGCATGGCACGTACGTGCGCATGGTTGTTGGTTAAGGAGGCACGCAGAGTCTGGCACGCTCGATTTCAATCGACAGGTGCAAGTTTGGATTATTTTCGTATTGCATATTGCGAGTGTTCTTTTATGCGAGGGAACTGTGTAGCCTCTGCCCTGTGGGCTGTGTGTGTGTTTTCTCAAGATGCCTGCCTTGTGTTGCAACTTGCGATGTAACCAGTGGACTGCGAGCCCTGCCTGCCTATCCTTCCAGGCTTCCACTGGCCAGTCCATAGCTCGCCTTGCCGCGTCCGTACACCGGATTATGCTCTCCGCAGCCGCCGTCGGCGGGCGCTTGCATGGCGGAGCTCCCTCATGGCGACGGCTCCGGCCACGCTTGTCCCTGGCGTTGCCGCCGGCCTCCAGCGGCAGTGGCGGCGACGGCAGCGAGTCCGAGTTCGTCCCTCGATTTCACCGTGCCCTTACTTGAATTCTTGCCGCATTTTTTTGAAGGAAACGCGTGTGCTTTAGCAGAAAGGCGAGACCTTTGCTTGTGGAGAGGTACCAAGGCGTCGCCAAGAGGTTTCTTTGCTTCTGAAATCCGATAACCGTTTTTTTTTCTGATACAAGAACCTGCAAAGAATGGCCGAGTCTGCATTTTGGATCGTGGATGATGAATTGCACATTGGGCAAGTTTCTCATCATCTGGTTGATATGGTGAATAGGTATACATTGGATGGCAACTCTAAGCTGCATGTTCGTTGGGATAAACATGAATCTCCGGTGAATACAGTGGGGGATGAAAATGCAAATTCTTTGATTCCCCAGGCTATTATGGATTTTGTACTTCCGGCGGGGTTTCCAGGTGAATGCTGGCTTCCTTCTGTGGTCGGCCATGTACTTCATATATCATAATCATAATTACTTTAGCAATTTGTTGTATTGTATGAAGGGTTCAGCTTTACAATCTATGAAATGCACTGAATTGATATGTTTTCTGATCATTATACAGCGAACAAATTCTTTGTCTTTAAAGAATTTATTAATGTAGTGTGTGCTGGGACTATAGACGTTGCAGCTCTTGTGACTGCTGTCAAATATAGAGCTTGATTTTAAATAAGTTTTCCCCTTTCATTTAGCTATCCTGTACAAGAGGTTACAATCATTGCAGAGTGATACTGAAAGTCTGAATCTTATATAACACCTGACAAACCCATAACTCTGTTTTGTTTGTTGTTTATATATTTCAGGATCTGTTTCAGATGATTACCTGGAGTACATGCTATTTCAATTCCCAACAAACGTGACAGGATGGATCTGCCACACGTTGGTTACATCAAGTCTTCTGAAGGTATATGAGTATATCATATTCTTTTAGTCAAGTTGTTAATGGATGTAAGTAATATTGTCACTGAAACAATATGAGTTGATGAAATGAAGAAAAATATAATTTAACAGGTAGTCTTATGTGACATACGTGCTATGGATTGCATTATTGGATAGCTCCAATGTAACTTAGACACATGCACCCAAAAGAACTTACATGATAGTAGCTTTCAAATGCACTGTCAGTCAGCTCTTGATGGTGAATCTGATCATACGCGCTTTGAGGAACGAAATTTAAAAAAAACACACATAACCTAGATTCATATTATTGTCCGCAATATATTATGTGTTTCAACCATTATGTTATACTTATGCACTTCAATCATAATCTTATGTCACCATTGATGATTAGCTGATTATAGATTGGCACAGGCTGTAGGTGTTGGGTCCTTTACAGGAACTTCAGCAGCTGCTTCTGCTGCTGCTATCAGGTCATTATCATCTTTGCTACGTTATATGGGTGATTACAAATTAGAAGTCTTTGTATTTCTTTCGAAGGGAATGAATCTTGATGCTAGTTTTTAACTGCTTCTGTTCCATCCTGGTTTGCTTACCTCCATTATACTGGTCTGCACATCGGAATAGTTCTTTCTCATATGTATTGACCAAATATTGCAAACATGCAATGTGGATACCAGTCGATCAGTTTATCTTGTGCTTGGAATTAACTCGACCCCTTTTAGTTTGTTGCTGATTTAGACCCTCTTTCGTAGATGGGTATCAAAAGATGGCATCGGAGCTTTTGGGCGTCTTCTCATTGGTATGATTATGTTTGGCTATCTTTTCAGAATATATCGTCCATGAAGATTAATGAATGGCTTCCTTAGGTGGACGTTTTGGTACTCTTTTTGACGATGACCCAAAGAAGTGGCGAATGTATGCAGATTTCATTGGGAGTGCTGGAAGGTTCCTTCATTAAACTCTCTTAAAAAATGAAAGCAGGTCTATATAATCATGTGTACATAGTTGCATGAAGAAGGAAAATTTACATATAATATTATGTACAATATTTCAGCATCTTTGAGCTCATCACTCTGCTCTATCCTGGTTACTTCCTCCCACTTGCATCATTGGGTAATCTTGCAAAGGTATATTGAAAAGAACACAGATTAATCCCTTCTATTTAGTTTCACATAAGACTTAAGACTAAATTGAATTTTGTGAAGAGCACTATGATAGAAAATCATTGACTCCAGACTTCTTAAGCAGGCTGTAGCAAGAGGATTTAAAGATCCGTCCTATCGTGTTATCCAAAATCACTTTGCGAAATCTGGAAATCTAGGGGAGGTTGCTGCAAAGGTACTGAGTACATTCCAGTATTCTCTCTAACAGTCAGTTCAGTGTCCTAGTGTGCTCTACAGCTCTTGCACCACGCATCATAGTAACTGTCACAACTTCTATTGTTCTGATTCAATCAATTTGTGAAACCGCTGAATAATAGTACTTTTTATATGGAAAAACAGGATAATATTATAATCATCCAAAAGTTCCTTTGGAGTCTTAGAATCAAACTGACTTAAAACTTCTTTGGTTATGCACTTATTATGTATTTTCAGGAGGAAGTATGGGAAGTAGGAGCTCAGCTGTTAGGCCTTTCTATTGGTATACTTATTATGGTATGTTATTCAATTCATTAAGTTCTCTGTATTTTTATATTGAGCCTCCTTTTAGTATGCCAACCTCACTATTGCTTTCTGCTTAGTGTTGAGGATACAAATGCCATCATTGTTTGATGATCCATTTTTAGTTTGTGTTTTATTCCAGGATACGCCAGGTATACAGTTGTCATACACAGCTCTTACTTTGACATGGCTGAGTGTTCGTCTATTGCATCTTTGGTTTCGCTATCAGTCTCTGTCCGTTCTCAAGTTCTGCACAGTAAGGTGCTTGACTTCAATTATGTTTTGTTCAGTTTAATAAAATGATTTAGTTAACTGCTGAATATTTCCATGTTAGGCCATGCCTTTCCACTGTTGCTAGTATTTGGTTGATCACCTTTGTTGTCTTCTTCATGTTTATCTTGGTAGGTAAACCTAAAACGTGCTCGGATTCTTGTGAGATCACACATTGCACATCATACGGTTCCTGGTGACATGTCATTCACTTGATGACTTGGACATTTTCTTGGTTTCTTTATGAAGCATTTGTTAATACTTGTTTTTGTTCTTCTGCTCTAGGCTACATAGATTGCAATGAGGAAGAGAATATTTTAACATGGGAAAGATTCTTGCTACCACAAATTTCTTTTGGTGTGCCCATGGAGAGGATGCTTGGTGGAGAGGGATCCAGTGACATGGTATTAATGTTTAGCATATGCCCTGATGCAAAGCTTGGGACTCTATTTCTTTCACTTTGGCATACTTTTCGGTTTTTATGATTTCTTCTTTTTTTTTTTGGTAAGTGGAACTATTTGTTGGTGATTGAAGGTTCATTGGCAGTTAAAATTGAAGGGACAAAAGGAAATTTGCTTAGTTAAAGGTTCATTGGCAGTTAAAATTGAAGGGACAAAAGGAAATTTGCTTAGTTAAAATTGAAGGGACAAAAGGAAATTTGCTTAGTTAAATATCTGTTTAGTCATACTACTGTTTACAGCTCATTCCAGACCTAATTTTCCAATGACCCATTGACATCGGTTTTCAGCCAGGTTTTAACTTGTTTTTTATGTTTCCAGCTGGGAAGGTTTTTTTATATAAAAAAAATCATAACCTAAGTGGAACTCATCCACGTGTTGATCAAAACTAGCCAGACTTCTATAAAATTTGTCTTGTATGATTTACAAACTCTCTCCCAGTCTTTTGATCATTTCAGATAATGTGATTATGTCAAAGCAGTGGGTGTGAGTGAAAATCAGTTTTTGCTTAGTCAAAACTCTATTGAAATCAGCAGTGCTTCAGTGGCTACTGACCAGTTGCCAGTAGTATTTGCAACCATTTTCACAAACTCCATCAATGGATTTTGGTCTCACTCACTCATGGTCGTTAATCTATATACTCGCAAAACCGCAAGCATATTCTGCATTGCATTAATTTCTCAGTTCAAATCTTGGAAACTCATAAACAGGTGAATAGACTACTGAAGTTATACAAGAATGAGAAGTACATCCTTTTTGTTGAGCAGTTTGGGTCAAAAGAGCCAGCATTTCTTGTTACATTCAAGGTGATCTGCTCATCTACTGCCAAGAAGTGCTGCAGGAAAATAGTTGAGCCATCATATTAACAAATGCATATCATGTGTCTGCTTCACTTGTTTTCAGGAGGCCGCGACAAGCATGTCGGTCTTAAGGAGCCTATGGCAAGCACACTGGCTCCACAAAAATCAGCTATTGCAGGGTACGGTTTTCTCTTGGCTAGAAGAGAGCCTTGTCGCTTTGGAGGATGGATTTACTGACTTCCTCAAACAAATGGAGAGAGCTGGCTGGGATCAGAATCAAATCATTTTGAAGGTTCCAAAAGAACCTGTCTTGGTGTTGGAGTACCTTGACCAAGAGTTGTAAGATAGCAAAAGAAACAGCCTTGCGGTGGCAGCCAATTAGTTCCTTCCAGCAATTTTGGATTTCGACTAACCTAGTAGGATAATGTTGGATACATGATCCTGTTCTGCTGAGTACTGAATCAATTCCAACTGAACAACGAATAGAAGCCCAAAGCCTCTGAAGGCAGATATTTAGTGAGTTGCCATTCTACATTGCAAGAAACATTGTTTGGCATGTGACCAAATGTTCACCGCCAAAAATAGAAATGGGCTAAAAATGCCAACGCTGGATTTGTTGCTGCTTCCTTTGAGCTATCCAACTCTTGTCAAGTAAGATATTGCACTGTTACACTGCTCTCTTGTCAAATATTACTCAGCAATCAGCATAGACAATGACACATTGGCGATTTGATTTCTTTCCTGATAACCTGATATTACACATTTGCAATCCAGCCATTCACCGATTCATAGCGATATGTCATTGACCATGATAAGAGTCCCTTACTTTGCTTAGTGATTCCATTTATGCATACTAGAGTTCTTTCCTCAGGATGGTTCTAAAAGGCATACAACAAACACATAGCGTAGATCACCAAAAACCAACTTATATACATAACTGCATTCAGCCGACTGTGTAGGGTATTATATAAAAGCACTGATGATACTAAACATTTGCCCCTCAAGATGGCTGCAGTATACTACTATGGACCTTCAGCATTTTAGCTAGGAGGCATGATGGTACAAAAATAGGTGCAGCAGCGGCTAGAAATAGGTGGTTTCTGCCAAAATTGCTGGTGCACTTACATCTAGTACTATCAACTATCAAGCTTTGGATTTGCCCTTTCCCTTTACGGTATGAGTGAAGCGAGTCTTCTTTGATTTCTTATTCTTCCCTTCAGAACCACCATCCGAGTCATCATCACTACTATTGCCATGCTTGCCATTTGATTTCTTCCGGGAGCCTGACCCATATACATATTCCTTGACCTTCTGCTTGGTCCTCTCTTCTGTAGGATCATCTTCCGTCTTTGGTTTCCAAATGAAAATAGACCTGCAAGGGCAGCCTTGTAAGTGTGAAGAAAGATCTAGCATTGCATAGAAATGTTGGGTACATAAGGATTGATTGGTCTACCTTGAGCTTCCTGAAGCCAGGACATCATCTTGCGGGTGTAGCTTGTTCACCGGACTGATAGTTGTTATGTCAGGGTCCATCACCTCAGCCAGAAGCTTCCCAGTACTGGTGTCTATGAAATCAATGGGATGTAGAGCAACCCCATTGTAATTCTCACTTATGTAACGGCCAATAACTGCAACTGTTTCTGAGTAATCCTGCAGAGCATTAACATTCCATTTAAAAATTTGGGCACAGTAATTATTGTAAAATAAAAAGATATCTGAAGGTAAAAAAAAATTATAGTTAGAACTTAGAACTGAACCTTTGGATCCCACTCAGCTTTGAAGGGAGTCAGGTGGCGATTGAAATCATGGCTGTGCACGATTTCTCTACTTGGAGATTCCAGATTACCAAAGATATAATCCCACACACGAATTCGGTTGTCCTGACATGTCGTCAAGATCTTATTCCCACTTTGTGGAGAAAAATATCCTGAATTAACAACACGTCCATGAGCAAGGCTGGCAAGAGGAGAGTTGGGCTCAAGCTTCCTTGTATCCCAGATACGGGCCTAATGATCACACAGAGTTGTGGCAATGTTAAATACAAAATTAAAAAAGGGATATGTAGGTAAGTAGAACACACTCACGTAGTGATCATTTCCGCTGCTCAGAAGAACTTCAGGTTGAGCAGGATTGCAATGAAGACCAGTTACCTTGCTACCTTTTTTATGTATTAGAATTGGATGCCCGATTTTTGTCTTCAACCGTCTATCCAACCTGCACGAATTAATACAAAAGAGTGAAAGACAGATGTAATAATGCATCACAGAGTGCAAGATACTCTGATATAACGGAGCATGTCAAATATGACAGTATACGACATCTCTGGATCACACATCATAGTATATAAGCTCAAATATAAGCTCATTCTTGATAACAAACTATTTCAAACTATTTGGAACTGAGCTGCCAAACAAACTATTATTGATAGTATAATAAAACAATATCTCTGAATCACATATGACAGCATACAAGAATATGTTGAACTCAAATATAAGCTCATTCTTGATAACAAACTATTTGGAACCGAGCTGCCAAACAAATTCATTGATCAAATCACATGGACATAATGACATCCTAGCTGTTTCAAAGGAAGCTGCATATACAGATATACTGCATGCTAACCTATTAATCTCAGTAAAGGAACCAAACTGCCTGCAAGGGATACTCACAAATAAAGAAACCCAAAGTTATCCGCCACCAAGAGGAGACCTTTGTCAGCGTTGAAGTCCATCCCATATAGCATGCGCCAAGTGCTTGGACCCTGCTAGATCAGCAAACCGGGTTAATTGACATCAAACCCAAAGAGGTTGCACATTTGCTCAAAACAGCGCAATCCATTGACTGTCTAACTATGCATAAGATGTATAAAT
Organism: Olyra latifolia; assembly: GCA_036346145.1. Classification (NCBI taxonomy): domain Eukaryota; kingdom Viridiplantae; phylum Streptophyta; class Magnoliopsida; order Poales; family Poaceae; genus Olyra; species Olyra latifolia. Next base: position 51,714,338 of record CM070528.1, on the reverse strand, counting down.
GTAGATTGAAAAATACAACTATGTAAGCTCTTTTGATCACAGAAATCCATATAAGCTTCACTAGATGGTAGTGGGGGCAAACTTACACTCCAACCATTTGGGTTAAAATTTAACAAGGGGGAGCCAATTCCAGTGTCCAAGTCTGTGCTACTAATAGTCCCATCAGAGGAAGCTGTGTATAATACTCCATCATTGTTGGTGTCAAACCTGTATTAAATCAAATCAAGTTGCAATATTTTCTTCCTTGGGCAAAAAATTTGATCATAGGCTCATAGGTAGAGCTCTTACTTCATACTGTTCAAAATGCAGGAGTGCACAGAATCATAAGTAATCTTCTCATGCAACTTAACATAATCCCAAATACCTAGTAGCCCTTTCTGTGTCAAAAGAACCAAGGGGGGATAATTAGTAGTTGCCTATGCATTCCTGCAATAAAGCCATACTTGCAAAGAATATAAGTGTTCAACAAAGTCCAATGGTAGTACTGCAATACCTTGTCACCCGATAAAAGCACATTATGCTTAGTTGGATGAAATTCCAAGCAGGTCACACGCCTCTGGTGAAATTTTACGTTCCCACACTCTAATCGGTTGGGTACCAGAAATTGAGGCTTAGCCTAAAATTTTAGAGAGGAAAATTTTGACAGAAGTGGTAGTGGTACTAGCAAAACTAGTGAGACGAAATTTTGCAATGCATGACATGAAAAAAAACATTTTTCAAATTACATACCATGGAAATCTTGCCTTTCACTTGACTCTGAAAAACATAATCTAATGAAGTGTTTGTGTTCCTCCTAGGGGCTGGAATAACACCATGCTCCATTGCCACCCTATGTGGGCAAGACAAGGTCGTATGACCTGAATATGATGAAAACATCATTGTGTCAATAACTCAGATAGAAAGCCAGCCACTATTTTGATCAAAAAAACAAAAGCCAGCCACCATTCATGTCACTTTCGTCTAAAAGACTTAACACTGTCGCAGAAGAGGTTGTGAATGAAAATATATAAATTCTTACGATACATTCAAAGAAACAGAGAGTTTCCTGTCTGTAGAAACATGATAAAATAATATGTGCTGGTTCATTACCAAACAATTGCTATCCTCTAATCACCCAGAAGTGCTATGTTCTTTCAGAAACTATCTGGAACAAGTAGCCAGTATAAACTCTTGTGAGCATGAACAGACGGGAGTAGTAATTCATAAACCTGAGTTCTTGAGCTAACCTCATTCCCACAGGGAAATACAGGTTTCTCACTCACCATCTCATATTAGTATACTACTGAGATCTTCTACTTCCCAAAGCACAAACAAACATACAGTTATCGATAAAGAACCTGGCATCTTGCATAGGAAGCAAGGCTTCATGGGGCAATCGATATACACTGCCCCCTTAAACCCAGCCTCATGCCCCGTCCTTTTGCACACCTGCGACCAGACATTTGAAAGCACACATGACAGTAATGAAGGCATGACGGAAATCTTTCTGAAAGAGAAGCTCAAAATGTTACTGAAGTGAATAGAAAAGAAGGCTGAAGCAACATTTCTCACATTGCATCCCAAGTAAGCCAAAAGATTATCAAAAGCAGTTGATTTTCCTCCCTTAAACCACGAATTAAGCGCAACGAAAGAAGGACCAACTTTACATCCCCAAATCACAATAGCTATCAAAATAAAATCAACAAAGGAATAAACCAAAGGAAGTGAACTTTCCATACTCAAAGCCACAAAAGAAAGAGAATTTATCAAGGGGAAAGCAACTGCTACTTCTCCAAACACCAAAACAGGCACAGGCGCTTAGGAGAGAAGCAACTGTCGCACAACAACACCCAAACGAAGCTCAAAGCATCGGAAAAAAGAAAAAAGCAATCTTTTATCTTTCTGAACATATATGGAAATCACACGGCGCGAAAGCAAAGCACGAAGAAAAGGCATCTCCGGCACCGAATGCTACCTTGCACACTTTCTTGAGGCTGATGGTGATCGAGCCCTTCCTCCCACTCCTCCCAGCCGCCGCCACGGGGGATTCCTTGGCCGGAGGTTCAGCGGTGACAGCCTCCTCCTCCTCCTCGTCGCCGTCGGAGGAGGAGGATGAGGACGACGCGTCCTGCTGCTCCTCGTCGAAGGCATCCTCGGCGGCGTAAGGCCCGCGGCGGCGGCGGTTGTGGACGAAGCGGGCGCGGGTTGTGGGGCCCATGTGTCGGCGAGGGGCGGAGCCGCGGAGGCCTCGGCGGGCGGGAAAGGGGAAGGTATGGTGCGAGACGGGGAGACGAAGCGGTTTGGTAGCCTCACCACTCACCAGTCGACCCCGCGTGGTTTGGCCGTATGGTTGGGTTTTCTGCTTGCTTCGACGTTCGTGCTTCTACTGTGGTGCTTTCCATAAAAATTGGAAGGATAATCCGTTTCCCTGCATGCTCGAATCACTGTTCAACTACCGGCTTCCTCGCCTAGGACCTATGGGATGAGTTATGACTTCTTCCCTCTCAAAATCCATTCATAGAGCTAAGTTGGAACAAATATTATGGGCTGCTTTTTTCTTTGCTTAAATAGCGGTTGGTGGTTGGCGGTTTCTTTATCAGAAGAAATTTATAAGTCTTTGAAAAAAGTGTAATAAACCTAAAAGATAATTAAAATTTTACAAATTTATCAGAAGAAACCGCCGATCACCAAAAAACCAAAAGAAACGGTGCCTATATCCTTCTAGTACTGTCAAGGTTTAGTTTTTTAAGTGGTTCAACCATTTTAGCCACATGTGAGCCAAACAAGGCCACTTTGAGGGGAAAAAACCATTGAAAGCCTACTTAATGGGCTGACAATAAGATGATGTGAGGGGTAGGGCTGGACACGAGCTGAGCCCGAAGCGAAGCTCAGTCCGGCTCAGATGGGCACCGAGCTGGCAGCAGCTTGGGCTCGTCTCGCATCGAGCTTCAGTTCAACTTTATCGGCGTGCTCACGGCGGGACGGGGTCATGGGCGAGGCAATAGATAGGCGCGGGCGAGCTGGGGCAGGGTCGTGGAGGCGGCATGGCCAAGGCGCCACGAGCTCGAGCGACGACAAGCGGAGGTGGCTGGCCATGGACGCGGACAGAGGCGGAGGAGGAGGCCGCAGGGGGTGTTGATGAGGAGGAGGCCGTGGGGTGGGGCGGTGGGGGTGGAGTCGTGGTCTCGTGGAGAATGGAGAAGGCCTGCGGCGGGGGATTGAGGATTGCTCGGTGAGGGCTAGACGAGCTCCGAGCGAGCTCGTCCTAGCTCGGCTCGGGCTCGGTTAAGGTACCGAGCTGAGACAGAGACTCGGCTCGGGCTCGTTTACGGCTCGAGCCCGAGCTAGCTCGCGAGCCCGAGCTAGAGTTCCACCCTAGTGAGGGGGCTATTTTAACAAGGAGGAAACAACCAAAAATAACAAGAAAGAAGACCTCAAAACATAAATAGAATCCATAAAAACATAAATAGAACAATAAATTTCAAATATATGTCAAGGCGTCTAATGTTGTGTTTGATTTCGTGGGGATAGAGGTGAAAATGGTCCGGATCCGGATCGGATAGTATCGGATACGGATACGTGTTCAGATAGTATTAGATACAAATATGGGCCAGATACGGATCGGAACAGATACGGTTACGGAAATTGATTGGAACATTGAAACCCCTTATATTGTACATTTGAAATCAATTAAAGTGCATATATGATTGATTTGATTATTAAATTTATAAAATTTGTACAAAATGATTAGGTTTACAAGAACTAAAGAAAGTTATTAAGGAATCATATGAGAATAGCGGTTAGAATATAATTTGTGAGCGCCTCTTTCTATCTAATCCAAAGGCTAGTGTCTAGTGGGCCAGGCTAGGCTAATTCACAGTGGGTTGGGATAGGCTACAACTCAAGGAATTCGAATCCATATCTGGATCCAGATAACCAAATATCTAGATCCAGATCCCAGGATACCACATGATCTGGATCCGAAATCGAATTCGGTGGAAAATATCCTGGTCTGATCGGGGCGATTTGGCTGCTGCTACTTGTTGCCACGAGGAGTTCCTACGCGCCACATGATTCCGTATTAGCACCAGCTCTGATTTGATTTTTTTTAAGCATTTATTAATTGCTGCGTTGCAACTGATCAGGTCAGGTGTGTGCGTGAGTGTGTGACCGTGTGGTGGGTCTGAGCTAGGGCTGGACACGAGCCGAGCCCGAGCGAGCTCGGTCCGGCTCGTTTGGGCTCGGTACCGGCACCGAGCCAGGGGAGCAACTCGGCTCGGGCTCGTCTGAAGCTCGGTCCAGCCATGGCGCCGTGAGCTCGTGGGGCGACTGGAGGCGGGTCGTGGGCGGGCGGCGGCGCGGGCGCTACGAGTTCGAGCACGGCGGAGGCGGCGGCAGAGGGCGCGACTGGGCGGCCAAGCGGTAGAGGAGGAGGAGCGGGCGGAGCCAAATCCGCCATCACTGCTGCCAGATCCAGCGTCGCCGTCGGTCGCCGCCAGAGCCCAAAGGAGGAGAGGAGGCCACCGCCGCCGCCAAGGAGGAGAGGCGGAGGAGCCATGACGGAGGCGGGGAAGGAGCCGTGGAGGAGGCGAGGAGGCGGCGGCGGAGGGGTGGGCCAAAGCAGTAGAGGAGGCGGAGACGCAGAGGGCGAGCAGAGACGGCAGGCAGGTAGGCGGCGCCGCGATGGGTGGCGGCGGGAGCGGGACCTAGGGTTGGGGGCTTGGGGAAATGGGGAGGGGACCGGGGTCAAGACTGGCCGACTGGGTTAGGAGTAAAGAGCGGGGGCACGGGCCACGGGACGGGACCGCAGGATCAAGTTGCGGGGGCACGGGCCACGGGTCGGGAGTCGGCCTTAGGACTTAGGAACGAGGTCCGAACGAGCTCACTCCGGCTCGGCTCGGGCTCGGTTAGATGACCGAGCTGAGGAGGAGGCTCGGCTCGGGCTCGTTTACGGCTCGAGCTCAAGCCAGCTCGCGAGCCCGAGCCAGAGTTCTAGCCCTAGTTTGAGCCTAGAGGACCGGGTGGACTGCGGAATGCAATCTGGGCCTAAGGGTCCAACACTCTTCAGGCTTATGGTGGATTTCATGGTGCACGCACAGCCAATTGACGAATTTATTTTTATTTTAGATTTTTTTTTAATTTTTTTAAGAAATACTTGGCCGTTTTTAAAATTTATAAAAATGGACGCCCGTCGCCCAAAGTTGGGTCGATCGCCCGTGTATAGCGCAATAGGTCTCTGGCCGTTAGAAACCGTTCAAACGGTTGCCCGACCGACCGGTAACGGATAGGGACCTATCGCCTCATTATCGGGCAATATGTGGGTCCCGCCGTACCATCTAGAAACCTATCGCCCCATTATCGGGTGATATGTGGGCCCACTGCACCTATCGCCTATATACACGGTGATCGCCTGGGGTGGGGCGGCAGGCGCCCATTTTGTAAATTCTAAAAACGGCCAAGTATTTCTGTAAAAAAGATTAAAAGAAAATATAAAATAAAAATAAATTCGCTAATTGACAGCTTGGGGTCCATGGATCGCTATTTGTTTTTCATGGATCCGTATTGGACCATTATTAAAGCCTTTTAGCAGCCTCGCCTAACCGTTGGATCCCTGTCTCACTGTCTCCCCCCATCGATCTCACATTCTCACGTACTCACAGTCCAAAAGCCGGGTGGAAAGAATGTAGTATGCGGGATTATGATGGAGATGAGTCAAGCTTGAGCGTGGTTGGCTCGGCTCGCTTAGATGGACAAGCTAGGAAATGGAAATGGGCTTAGCTTGGGCTAGCTCACGAGGGCTTGTGAGCCGTTGCATCGTTGCGATTATATGTCATACGGATCTAGATGGAGGAGAGGACGGTGTCACTAAAATTCGAGGCCGTCATTGCCTAGCCTTGCAGGACGCCATTACCGCTGCCACCGGTCCTGGCATCCCACACTCCTTGTCGCTGCGTGGAGCACAAAGTGGGAGGAAAGAAAGAGGGAGGAAGGGAGGGAGGCAAAAGGAGTTAGCTGGCACCGGTGACATAGTGTGGGGGCCTCGCTTGGAGGTCCATCGAATGTTTCCTGCACTAGTCCTTAGATCGATAGACTAGTGCTCACCATTACATAGCCAGATCATACAGCATACAACGATCAGAGTAGAATGGATAACTTAATGAAATTAACGTCTTTCGGTGAATAGTTTTACATCAGAGTCGTCCAAGCCAAATAACAGTACAGTACACACGAGAGTTCAGAGTATAAAAGCGAAAGTCTTCAATGCAACAAAAGGAGTATCCAACGGCTATGTATCCATGCAAATGGCTGAAGGAAATGTCCTAAGCATCGTCTTGGACTTCATATCCAGCGTCTTCATCCTCGAAGCAAGCATAGGGGTCTTCCAAGTTCTCTGTATCTAAAGAGTGAGTGAGTACGAGGGTAAGTGCGCAATCAAACCGCACTTGCTAGTTAATACCCTCCTAATGCATTAATGATAATGGCTCCAAGGAAAGGCTAGGGTTGATTTATTTGTATAAATCCAGTTGGAAATAATCATAGTATAAACCTATAACTTAGTCAATTTTAAATAGAGGAAAGAGAGTTAATGATGTTCTTTAGAATAACCAATCATGTCTATCCTGGTACCATCTTATGGTACGATTAGACCAAACTCAAAACTCAGCTAGAACCATGCTTTCAGTTCTTCCTTCTTACACCCGCCATCATATTCCAGGATTTGGTAATCCCGCTGTGAATCATCGCTCCTAGATTGCCGGTCCAACGAACACATGATCTAGGTCACCCTTAGGTGACGGTGCCCTTCCGCCTGTCCCTTGGTTTGGAGTATCATCCAGGGTAGAGCACCATGCTGGAACTCCACACCCGCACTATAGTGCGATGGCCACGTGTTGTGCCCTAGTTGGTTGCAAGCAAAACAGTGGAATGCGGACATGTTCTTCTGGGGCTGGTTGCTGCTCTAAGGGCGAGGAGTTTGGGGCACAAGACGAGCTGCTGCTCCCTAAACCGATGCCTTGCTGGGAAGGATTGGCTGACTACCCTGGAAACGCTGGGTTTTGGGCTTAGAACTCCCTGCAGCATGTTGATTGTGTTGCGTCAATTTCCTCTTCCTAGAGGCTGTCCGTTGGCGCTAGATATCCTCTTGCACTAGCGCCTTGTTGTACAACTGCTAGAAGGTAGTGTACTCTCCAGAGGCGATGAAAGCCTTGATTTCGAGGTCCATGCCCTCTATGAAGTACTAAATTTTGTCTTCCTCAGTTGCCACATCTCTAGGTGCGTAACGCGCCAACTGAGTGAACTTGGTTAGGTATTCACTCACCGACATGTTACCCTACCGGAGGCGCTGGAATTCACGCCTCTTAATTTCCTTAACGCCCCTGAGAACATGAGCATCAGTGAAGGCTTTAGTGAACTCTTCCCACTCAATGGCATCGAGGTCTTCGTGGATGGCACGGTAATTTTCCTACCATAGGGCTGCTGAACCGGAGAGCTGGTAAGATGTGAACCGGACGCTCTCCTGCTCCTCGCACTGCGCCAGGATGAGGCGACACTCCACGTCCTTAAGCCAGTCTTCAGTATCAACGGGTCAGTGGACCTAGCAAACATAGGTTGCTTGGTCCTCAAAAACTCTGCAAACCTGGACTGCTGAGGGTGGAACGCTGGAGCTGGAGCTTGATGCTGATGCTGGTTCAAATTTTGAGCCAAAGTCTGCAACACTTGCAACTGCGTGTTCATAATCTGGCGCAAATCTGGCTCGCCTGGAGGGGGTGGCTGAGGCTGCTTATGATTCTGCTCTGGCTACCCAGCTAACAAGACTGGAACTTGCTGAGCTGCCGGGGGCTACCCAACTGGTGTAGGATTTGCTTCTGGCTGCGCTTGCAACTGTATTGCCGCTTAAGCACGACCTCGTCCACGACCACGACCAGCAGTTGGATCTTCAACATCTCTGGTGCTCCTTGTGATCACCATCTGAGAGGCAATCAAAGGATTGAGGACGAGGTAGCTAAATAAAGGAAGGAAGCTTGCCAAAAATTTATTTTAAAACAACATAGTTTTGCACACGCCAGGGAAACACATAGTTTAATTAGCAAACAGGGGTACAAGTAACAAACGCGCTGTATCACAACCACCGATACAGTTGGTTCACAACCGGGGTACTAGCTACGATACAAGGGAGAAACTCCCTATTATGTCTACTCATATCGTACTCGAAGACAACCTCCTCGGGGTCTTGTTATTCTTCTTCTTCTCCTTCCACGCCTAGAGGAAATAAGGGAACCTAGTTGGGCGAAGGAGGAAAAACAGCAACAGGAGCAATGTGGTTGAGGTCGAGGCTAGGAGGAGGGGCTAGAACTCCGGACAGCACCTGTTCAACTCAGGGGTCGGTAGGAAAAAGCGGTAGCTCTCGAGGCGGACTAGCTGGACCAATAGCAACAGGAGGCTCGAGTAGCGGTACTGCGCTTGGGCGGGAACTCCCTTGAGAAACGTCCATGGTGGGGGCACCGGCAGACTCGGCTGTCCTGGAGGCGGCGAAGTTGGCAGCTCGTAGGCGGCTGTTGTCCCAGACAAGCTGGCGGATCCTCTTGCGAAGGCGGGTCCTCTCCATCTCCTGGAGTGACTCCCTCCTCTTGAGCTCGCGGTTCTCCTTCTTCACGGTGGTTAGCTGGCGGGAAGCTTCCTGCGTGCTGACCAGCTCCAGCTGGCTGATCACGTAGGCGTTGTCCAAGGACTGGACCAAGGCGACAAGGTGGTACACCGTGGGGTCCTGCTCGCCCTCGGCGGGACGGCAGTGGCTGAAGACCTCGTACGGCACATGAGCGGGAAAGTAGCGAAAAGCAGTGTGACGCAGCTCCTGCTGAAAGATGCTGCCAAATCGTATGAGAGCAGTCCGAGCGGCATCCTGGATAGCTTCAGAGCACTGGTCCCGCACATGAGTGTAGCGGAAAGGTCCCCGACATGGAGGAAGACCTCTGACGAAGATAGTGGCAAAAACCACCCAACAGTGCCTGCCACTACGAGTGGTGGTGGAACCATGGAACATCGAAGAGTTGAAGCTAAGGTCGTCCATCATCAGCAAAAGTTAATGAACGAAATGAAACTCCGGTAGCCCAACCCAAGGGTGGAGGCAAAGGTCGGCATCCTACAAGGTGCAAGTGAAACGTTAGAGGAATACAAAATGAGGCAGGAGGATAAGCATTCTTTGGAAAATAGCAACATAAGGGTCTCTAACTATTTGGGGGTCACATCCTAGTGCGTGTGGCTCTGATACCACTTCTGTCGGGACCCGGTCAAAGGAGACCGAATCCCTCTATGCATTCCATACTAGTCCCAATGATCAACAGCTAATACGCACAGTTCAAACAGAGTGATATATTACCAACTGAAATAAATTATTACATAACAGGGGCACAACCCTAGTCCAGTACAAACATGGCGACACGCAGGTCGCGAATCAGAGTTTAGCGGAATACAACACAAGGTCCACATACACTAGTAATCTCGGGCTACTAGACAGGTACTACTATTCTTCCACAGGCAGCTAGGCAGTAGAAAGCGGCCCTAGTCTTCTAGGAATTCCTCGTAGTCATCCGCCTCGTAGTCAGCATCGGCATCATTGTATTGCGGGTCTTCTGCGAACTGTCCCTCAACTGAAGTTTAGACAGAGAGGGGGGGAAATAGCAAGAGTGAGTACAATTGTACTCCGCAAGTCAAGGAAATAAGTGCAGAATGTGGTTCTGTACAAGGGTAGGTTTGGGATAATTGCAGAAGGCCAGTTTTCCAAATTTTTGTTCTAAGAGTGAGAAAAGCAGTTTTTGAAACCATTACGGTAAACTAAATCGTTTGAAAGAGTTTGCCTTTGCCAATCCCGTTTTTGCAATTCCATCTGTAAAATCTTTATTCTCAAAAACCAGTTTTGAAAAGAATGATCTACCATATGATTAGTCCCTTCGCATGCTCTTAACCGTGAGCACGACTATCATGATAGTTTTAACTCTACAGAGTGGGTACACTTTACCATCAAGAGGTATCACACCAGCGGTGCGAACCGCAAAGCCGTTTGGGCTGAAAGCCCTAATAGCACTTGCTCTGTGAGTCATTCCCAGGCACCCTGTAGGGGATCGGCCCACGGCCCTGGTCTTCATGTTGTATAAGAAGGCCGAGGAAACAAGGTCTAAGACGCCGACGAACGGGGATACATCCTCCCCGCCCGTACGACCTAGATGTACATGGAGGACATTGCCACCAGCAAGTAGCTATAAGAGATCAAAGCTAATAGGCCAGGTCCGTCCCATAACGGAACTTGAGGCTGTACTGTAAGGCTCAGTTCATAGGATCATAGAAAGAGCAGTCTTTAGACTAGGGAGGAGTATAGACACCAACCCAGAACCATGCATACTTGCACCATACCGTCAACCGGTTCCTCCCTAGTCAGAGCACTTTAAGGGGAGAGTCAGAAAAGTAACCCAATCCCGACATTTTTCCCAATGCCTCATTTTACTAAAAAAATTGCTTTTATAAACATCGCAATAATCATATCAATAGTAGCATTTAATTCACATGAAGAATTTTTATCCTACTCTAAAGATAAGCAAGGTATCGAGGCATTTTTTATTTGACCCTATGATGGAAAATTAATAAAGGTGTAAAAGTCGTTTTCTTTTTTTCGGGTGTAGCTAACTCTAGTAACTACTTATTTTAAAGATAGCATGCAAGTTTAAAACTCTATAAATTCCTTTAAATCAGACAATGGTTCTTTCAACACACATCAAGGGAACTTGCCTTGGTCGAACTCCTGGCGCGGGTAAGCGACTTCGGCGGGGGTCTCCACGAACTCCTCGGGATCTATCCTCACACAAGCATCACACCAAAAACCAAATTTTTGGAAAACTTTTCTAAAAATGAATTTTTGTAAACTCCGAAGATAAGATAAAATAATATAAAGTTTTCTATTTTTGTAATTTATTAGATACACTTAAAGGAGGTTATTGGATTTTTACCCACCAAAATTTCTACTGAAGTGTTGGTTTAATATTTTTGATTAAATCCAGAAACTTATCTAGTATTTTACAAAATTTTTCTAGAATTTTTGAAAGCCTTTTGCTATTTTTAATAAATCCTTTTTCATTCTCTGGTTTTCTAAATTACAATGGTTGGAAAAACCATTAGCATAGTACTAGGCTCGGCCTAGCACTACGTTGAGTAGGCTGGTGCTTCGCGTGGCCTAGCGGCAGCGCAGCAGAACAAGGACGGCAGTGAACGGAGAACGCGTACTCCTAGGAGTACGTCTCCACTTAAACTGATGGGTGTGTACTTCGGCCCTACCTATCAGCGACGGCCGAAGCGTTGTGCAAGTTAACCCCGTAGTTAAACTCCGTGGGCCCCGCGTGTCGGTGACATCCTACAGGCTAACTGCTGGCTTAACGGCTAATGATGCAGGCCTACCGATCAGCGACATAGCCGAAGAAACATGACGCCAACAGGCATCATCATCTTCTAGCTTCGGTTGCGCGTGACCACGAGGAGGAAAACGGTGTACCGGCGACTTGGGCCTTGGCGGCTCACGGGCACCGGGACCAAGGTTCTGGGCTTCCTAGCGAATCTAGGGAAGGTCGTGATATCATAGGTCATGGTGGTGCGACGCTGGGAGGCGGCGGCAGTCATGGTTCACCGTGGCGCCGGCCATCCTAAGGTCTTAGCTAGGCGCTAAAGAGGCGAAATGTTTCTAGGAACCTACAGGAGGGTACCTACAGCGATGGCAAGGATGGAGGCGGTCCGGATCATCCTGGTGTCGAGGAGGTCGGCGGCGATCCAAACAGAGACCTCGTCGGTAGCAAGCTCCGACAAGTCCTAGGCCACAATAGGACACGAGGTGTGAGAGCGAAGTCACTAGGGTACTCCCAGAGCAAGGAATCAGGATAGAGCATACCGACGGTGGCGAAATTGAAATAGGGATGATTCCCGACCGGTGGCGCTTTACAGGCTCTCCAGTGAGCTACAGGACAAGAGAGACCAATTAGGGGGAGGACTAGGGAGAGGAGGAGAGGGGCTCGCTGTGGAGCTCGGGATTGAGCTAAGAGGCTCACCACAGTGTGCAAGAAATGGAGCTGGGGTGCGGCGGCAGAGTGGCAGAGGGGGAAGGAGAGGGGAAATAGATGATTTGCCTTATACGGCCTGGGGAATGGGCAGAGAGCATGGTGATGACCCGGAAGACTGGCCTGCGGGCCAGGGAGGCTAGTGGGTGGTTGGCGCAGCAGCAGCGGTGGCTCGCCTCGCGGCATTGATGCCGCATCACCGGGTCGGTGAGCTACCTGGCGAGGAAAACTAGGGCGGAGAGTTAAGGTGACACGATGTAATACCAATTTGAAAAAAAAAGAGATGACGGCCAGCCGGCCCAGCCACCCACCGCCCCAAAAATGGGATGAGCCAGGAGGGCTCTAGAACCCTCGCTCTCCATCTTTTTCTCACTCCATCCCTGGTTTATCTCTCAATCTCTCGATCTCTCCTCCCCAAACCAGCCGACGAGCTCATCCTCTCCACCACCGGTGCCCTCAACCACCACCTCCGGCCGTCGCCCTTGGTAGCAGCAAGACTCGACCTCCTGCCTCCTCCAACCACCGCCTCCTGCTGCCCTGTAGCAGCCCTGCTGGTGGAGTCGCCGTCGTCCTACCATCAACAAGCCGCAGTCGCCGCCGCCAATCCACTGCAGCCGTCGTCGCCTCCTGTAGCGCAGCCGCCGCCACTGTCCTCTTGCCAAGGCCGTCGCCTCCTGCTGCTACAGCACCGCCCGAGCCAAGCAAGGAGGAGGCCGCCCAAGTAGGGGAAAGAAGAGGAGGGGAAGAGAAGTAGTGGAGGCTGGCCTGAGAGAAGAAGAAGAAGAAGAAGAAGAAGAAGAAGAAGAGGAAGAAGAAGGGGTTTAGGGTTTGGGCCAAAATCTTCATAAAGGTAACCAATTGATGATCTCCTCTGCAAATTGATGTTCCAATTGAGATTTAGGATGGGATTTGATGGGGAATTAGGAACCCTAGCCCGAAATTCTTTGATTTGGAAACCGAATCGCATATGCAGGGGCTTGCGACCGAATTTCGGGGTACTTAGGTCGAGATTCTCAAGAAAGTGATATAGTAAGAATCGTAGCTTATGTTCTCAGTTTTCCGTAGAGTCATAGAACGCGAGGATCGGCCAAGCGGTTTAGGAGATACGGCCGTTACAAGCCAGCTGTCCGGATTTGGTCAGGTTGCAGTTTTGGACTGTCGCGGTAGCAGATTGCAGGTCCGAATTGGGGCTGTTAGGTCGAATTCCAGAGGGAGTTCGTGTTAGAAGAAATGTAGATTATGTTCTCAGCTTTCCATAAAATCCAAGAACGTGCTAATCGGACGAGCGGTTTGGAAGTTATCGTTAAAACAGTGCTTCTGACCGATTTCGAAAACGATGCAGCAGTTTGTCTTCTGAAATCTGGGAGTAATAGAAATAGAATTGGAGTTTTTACTCAACATGAAAGTTGTAGATAATTTTCTGTAGATGCTCCAGATGTGTTTATTTGTCATGTTTGGTTCAACGGTTTAAAAGTTATGGCTAGAACAGTGGGCGAGCAGGGTTTTAGGTAGTTTTCGAAAAGTTTGGGTTTCGGGTCTCTGAGTTTATATCGACGAATTAGTGGCAATATTCACATGAAGAATGAATTTTGAGTATTGTTTTATTCTCTAGGATTGGAGGTTTCTAATACCGCAAACGGGACGTCAGATTATCGCCGAGGTTAAAGGCAAGTGCATATTTACTCAAAGTGACTATTTCGGTTCTGTCTTTTCACTGTGAAGCTTCTTTATGACCCATTGAAATGTCTATGCATATAACTCGAGTGGATGAATGAAACTTGCTAAAGCTCGATGATATTGTGATATGTGATCGTTTGTGGGCTTGCATCATTTTGCATTCATGTGCATGGGCCAAGTCGGTGGATAGTCATATGACTAGTCCGGAGTGCCTTGGCCAGGTCGGTGAGAAAGCCATATGACCATGACTTGGGGCCTTAAGTCCTATGGGAGTAGGCACTCCACGGGAGTGAAGGTTATGTTTGGACCCCGTATGAAACAGGACGGAGCAATAAGGGTGTCATCGACGGGTGAACCCTTGCTATACCGGTATATGCTACAGAGAAGAGACGCATCCCGCATTGCATTGCATTGCATTCATGGATCTATGTTTGTATATGGATGTTAAGTTTGGTTCGGATATGGATATGTTTGCGTGGCACTTATGGATCCATGTTTGCATATGGATGACCTGTATTAATGATTGCGCATCAAAGCTATTGATATGATGTTTTTATTTCCATATGCTCATTTGACTAGTTATGTATTTATGCTCCTTTGATTAAAAATGTGCTTGCTAAGTCTTTGGACTCACTCTTGCTCTCTTATGTTTTTAGGTGATCCATGATGTTGTACCGAGCGTGGGCGGGAGTAGAGACACCACTAAGCACCTCACTAAATTACTACCTAACTACCTAGGCATTAATTTTAGCAATAGTAAAAGAATTGTGAACCTTGGGTTAAATGTTGACTAGATGAAAACTTGTCTTGAGCAATATGTAATAATGTTAACTTTTACTTCGGTGGTCTCCTGGTAAGATCTAAAGGCTAAGGTAAGCCGTTAAGGCTTGTGTTTGTCCTGGTTTGGAGTCTAAGAGGTGTGGTCATGTTGATCCGTGGATGAATATTTGATAGGCTGTTGTATCATATTTTGATATTATAATTATGTTATTATGAACTGCTTCTTTTGTCTGCTAAGTGGATGTCCATATTTTAGAGGAGGTGCTGCCGAAATTTCGTAGAATATAGGGACTTAGTAGCATCTTGGGCTCAGTAGGAGTCGGGGTGTTACACATGATGGCTTTTTGAGCCAAGTCGCGTTGGTTCGCTTCATCGTGGGGAGCCAAGCGCGAGGACGGCGCGGCAGGCGCGATGTAGCGTGCATCCGAGCGATGCGCCAAGCGCAGTCAGCGAGGCAAGGCGGGATTGAGTGATGCCGCACGGGTACGGTCGGGCTTGCAAGAACCTGGCAATCTAACGCGAGTGCCCTACGGTGTGTGCGCGGCGTGACCAACGCGCGCACGCACAGCGTTGCGAGGTGCATCACGAGCGAGGAACAAAGAAGGAGAGGAGAGATTGGGAAGTGGGGTTGGCATCGCGTGGCTACTCGCATGAGCGGGACCGAGAAGGGGAGTAGGGTGGCAAAGCGGCTGGCTAGGCCGAACGGGCCGAGCGCACGCACGCAGGCGCGAGAGAGGGAGGGGAGGAGCAGGCCGAGGGAGAGGGTGGGCCGGGGAGGTTTTCTTTTTTCTTTTTATTTTCTATTTTCTCTCTTGTCTTTTCTTTTCTTTTTATTTATCCTATTTAGAAATAGGTTCTAGGGGTAGAAACTATTTTATAAATTCTAGGATAATGCCCAAATATAGAGTCCATATTTTGACCAATGTTTTTCTTGCCATTTTACATTTTGAAAAAATTAGATTCCCTATGCTTAGGTTTTACTTGCATTTTTAATAAACCATTTCTTTTATTTTCAAAATTTAAACAATCCAAGTTTTATTTTCTTAATAAAAATTGGAATGTTACATTTAAATAGAAAGGTTATTTAAAGTATTTCCCAAAAAGGTTAAATTAGGGCTACTGTTATTTTACAGAGGCCAAAATTGGGTTACTGTTCAAAGTTATATTTTTATTAAATCCAGCCTGTTGTCTAGTATTTACCATAAATTTTTTAATATTTTAGGTGATGATTTACTATTTTTAGAAAATTATAAATACTTTCTGGATTAATTAAAATAGGAAAAGGGCTGAAATTACTAAACAAGACTGGGCCAAATCCAACAATGTGCGGCCTAGGGCAGTCCGGTCCGCGATACAGAAAGGGCCCGAACGATGCCCACGAACCAAAGGTGTAAACCAGGAGTACGCCTCCACTAATATTGATAGGTGGGGTCGCAGGCCCACATGTCAATGGCTGACAGCGTTTAAGCGCGGGAGATTTTAACTCTAATCACTGTTAGCATTGGTCCCACATGTCAACGACTCGTCTTGCAGCCGACGTTGGGATGACGTCAGCCGGGCAACGGCCCACTTGGTTCTTCGGCCGATCTCTGGCGAACCTTCGGTGGAGGATTGGTGGCGTTACAGTTTACTATCCTGGTGGTTCATGATTAGGATTTGCTCGGCTAGGTGAGATCTAGGACGTCTTGACCGGACATCACCGGCGGTGAGCCAGAACGGCGATGCCATGGGCGCGAGCGGAAAGATGCTACGGGATCATGCTTTTGCCGTGAAGGGAGGGGTGGTGGCCAGTTCGTCGGTGTGGGGAGCAACTAGGGACTACCAGGGAGCTACCTGAGGTGACGACATGCTTGGGGAAAGATGAAATCGAGCTAGCACTGTGGAGGGTGGCGGCCGAAAATAGGGGCGTCGTCGCAGGGGAACGCTGGTGGTTCCTAGCCAAATTGACAATGGGAACGTGAGAGGCGACAGCTAGAGGAACTAGGGACACAAGGAATTGGATGGCGACATACCGAGTTGACGACGAGGTGAAAGGGGGAGAATCCGAGCTCTACGGTGGCAACGGCGTAGGGAGGGGAGCGAGGCTGAGCTGGGGGCTTAAATAGGGGAAAAAGGGTCAAGGGGCGAGAGGGAGGTGTCCCAGAGTGAGGGGCTCAAGGTGGAGAGTCGGCGCGGCACGGGAATGGCATGGACATGATGAAGGGGTGTGATGGGAAACAATGGCCGTGGCAGAGGAAGTATAGGGCGCGAGGCCGGCGCACGTGGCAGGCAGCAAGGCTGCGTGTCATAGTAGCACGTTGGGAATGGCAGACCAGGACGGTGTGGCAGGGCGGCAATGGCACATGGGGCACGAGGTGCGTGACGCGGCAAAGGAGCGGCGCGACGCGGCGCGACGCAACAAGGAGGCAGGTCTGGTGCGGACAGGACGCACGCGACATGTCTAGTGGGTGCGCATAGAGAGAGAGGGGGAAAGAGGAAGAGAGAGAGAGCTAGCAAGCTAGCTAGCTCAGCCTAGGCCGAGCGGGCCAAGGCCTGGCTGGGCCTAGGCTAGAGCAATGTTAAGCCCAAAAGAGGTTTTTAGATTTTAGGAAAAATTTTGGATTTAGAAATTTGAATTTGAAAATAGCATTTTTAATTTGTACTTAGACTTTGAATTTGGAACAGAATTGAAAATTTGAAATTTGATTTTGTTGAATTTTTAGTAGTTAAGATTATTTTGAATTTAAGATAGGATTTTCGAATTTAGAATTTGAGTTTGCTACTCAAGTTGAATTTTGAATTGAAAAACTAAAATTTTTATATAGAGAATAGTAATTATAGGAAATGCAATTCAATTTTTGATTTTTTTGAAAATTTTCAAAAGGGTCCCAAAATGGGCTGTTACGCTTAGCTAGGATCGAGGGGAAGGAAGCGAGGAACAAGGAAGAGAGGGACTGAGAGAGAGGAGATTCCTATGGCATCGACGACTGTTGGGATCCAGGGGATGAGGTTAGGAATGTGGGTTCGAGACCTAAATACATTGTTGCTTTGCTTTTGGTTTGGGTGGGTATTAAGATAGACCAAATGAGCAGTGTTTTTGTACAAGGTGGAATGCACAAGTTTGGTTTGGAAATAGAATTAGCACCTACATTTTTTTGCAAACTAGCCCTTAGGAGTCCAAATGAGAGAGGTGGGCTTGGCATAGCTCGGGCTCATTTTGAAACACAAGCTAGGGATGAAGCTTAATTCGTGCTCGTTTGCAAACAAGCTAAGCCCAAGAACAACCAAATACCAGGCCAAGCCTAAGTCAAGCCCAGCTCACAAGCCACAAACTAAAGTTCTAGCTAGGGGTGAAACGGGTCAGATAATATCTGACCGGATCTGGATTTTTGTGATTTGGAACCCATTTTCCTATTCGGGCGGATACAGATAATTATCCAGATTTTTTGACGGATACGGATACGGATACGGGTTGGGGGGTATCCGGCGGATAGTGCTATCTAGATACGGATACGGATAATTATTCGGATATCAGAATTCGGATATCTGGATTTTGGAATTTGGATATTACATGTATGTGAGTATGTTCACTTATGTGTTGCACTTATTATTAGATTTTATGAATTTATGTTTAGTACTTATTATCGGGTTGTTTGAATTATTCCACTTTATTTTCTAGTAGCATAGATTATTATATTCATAGCTTGTATGTCCTTCAAATTGCATTTAATTTTATACTACGTGTTGTGCTTTTGTGGATAACCAACAATGAGTGTAGGTTATGTCAATTTTTTTTGTTAAGGTATTATGGTAAAACCCAGTTTCGTATGCGTATCCGACCCATATCCGATCCAAAACCGTATCCGACTAAATTCGTATTCGAATCCGTATCCGACACTATCCATCTCCGAATCCGTATCAGGTATAAAATACGGATACGGATATGGGTTGACCCCTATCTGACCGTATCCGACCCATTTTCATCCCTAGTTCTAGCCCTATGCAGGATCTAGCCACTGCACCATTCTACCCAAGGGAGAGATAAGGAGGGGCAGGGGGAGGAAGGATGAGGGAGATAGAGCAAACAAATATGGAGGGTTGGCGCTGGGACGAAGACGGGGTCACGAACCCGAGGGTTGGATGACTTGTAAGTCCAGAGCCAACCAACTTGTTTTGAGAGAAACACCACTTTCAAAATAAAAGAAACAATGTGATAAAAACCGATGAATTTCGTTGCCAAATTATACAATTTGGAATATTTTGATGATGTTTGAGTGTTTCTCCGTGAAAGCCCATACAAATTCTTTCCAATTTCCACGGTTGGAAATTAGAAACCTTTCTCCTGGCACAACTCACTTTATAAATAAGAAAGAATGTATCTTCCACTAAAAGAAGAGAAGTTCTTGTGCTTTGCTAGTTTTTCATTAACTAGCCGAGTGCTCGTGCTTTGCTATGAATTAAAAGAATATCAAATGATATCCTACTATGTTGTGATCAATGTTTTTACCTTATGCCAACTATGCTTACAGGACTATGTCGCGCCTATATACCCTCGGCTTGGACTATTTGTTTCACAAGTGCCATTGAAACCTTCTTACAATACAAATATGTTAAAATAAGAAAGGAAATCTAAATGGCATAAAACATTCTTGCTAATCGAATGTGGGGACCACACCTGTGACATAAAAATGTCGGGGTTCTACCTAGCAAATTGTCCAGGATTTAGCTATGCTCAGATACAATATTATCCTACAACGTTAATTTACATAACAAAAGCATGTTTATAGCGAAATTAGGGCCTATTGGCCAAATTTTATAGACTGTCTTACAAACATCTTATTTATTCATATTACAACTAAAAAGTTCAACCTACCACCACAGGCAAGCCTGAGCGTAGAAATGGCCTAGCTGTCACATCTTGCTTTCATATCATTCCTTTTCACATTTGTCGTTTCAAAGAATCTTCAGCCGAGAGGTCTTGACCTAGGGCTGCCCGTTGGAATGGGCAGCCCGCATGAAAGGAGGGTGAGTACGCGAATATTCGCAAGCCATATGTGGAAATCGCTATTAACCTACATGCATTGGATTTCACTAAAGGAAAGGATAATTGTTCAACCTAAAAGTTACCCACCTAATTGGTTAATAGTTTTTATCATGTCCTAATTCCACATTTTAGTTTCATATCAAGTGCACCCTTAATCATACATGACAGAAATATAAATCATGATAGAAATATAAATAATCAAGGTAAGAGGGAAAAATCTACTTATGCCCCGATATCTGGGACCACCCATTAACACAGCTACGTATCCTGGAAGCACGATCCATCGATGTTTTGTTTGTTTTAGTTCTGCAGAACTTGCTTAGCTTTACTCAGATGATGCCCCAACATGATCAATGTCGAAACACGAGTGACATGACACTGTGCCAACACACTCTAGTTTTCACCCAGTAGATGCGAGGTTCCCCTATCACCACGAAGCTTGCTCATTCGGCCAAACGTACCGGTTGCAGTGCCCTAAAGGAATCCACTGTTCGTTCCAACTGATTAACAGCCTGACAGGGGCTAACCAGCAACTGCACTCAACCACTCCTGTGGAAACCTCGTAATAATGGTGTAGGGCACATTCAAGTCCGATTTCTCGATCGTATGGATGAACGTAATTGTGTTATGTTATAGTGGCAAAAGAGTAGTGCCCTTATACGCTTCGAGCAGGAACTTCACAACAAAAGTCTCATCTCTTATATGGACACTTTTCATCAATGTCACAATATCCTTCCTCACATGGGACCTTTCATCATATCTCATAATAGCTGGTTACATGCCACAATCTTCCCCCTCCTATATCCTTAGCAAGAGATAACACTTCATAACCCGGTCACATGCTGGTATCACACATTATCCACAAACGATCATAGATAATCATGGCAGCATATTCATCAGTGTAAACAATGATCTAACCTATATATGTAAAGATAGCCTAAGCCCTTCTAGTTGTAGTCAATTATTGATTCTTGATTAATTTTAATTAGTTCTCCTAGAACTAACCTTAGTTAATATTTTAATATTATTACTTACCTTGTCGAGGTGAATATGGCTCTAACTTTTAGGATAGTCGTGGTTCATGTGGGGTTGTAGTGTTGTACTATATCTATAGACCATTTATATTAGATGCAGATCAATGCCTATCATTCTAGTAAATGGGATCAATATGATTAGAGGACATATGATTGTCTTTTTGGCCAGGTCTTCCGCAAGTGTTATCTTGGGGTTGGTTCTTTTTGGGTCATCCCGATTCCTTGATTCTCCAGACAGTTCTTCTAATTCCTCTTTCTGCTTTGACATCTTTTCTTGAAACTCTGGCTCCTCCATCTATTTTGGTTGTTCCACTTGATGGTCCTTCTCTTTCGTCTTCTAAAGTCATGCAAAAGATTCAAATACATATTACCATGTTTATGAAATAAAATATTAATCCCATATATGTATATGTATACATCCCTTTTTATTTGATATGATATGATTTTATAAATAATTAAATGGGTTTGAATTTTAGGAAATATAAGGATATGCATGTATCATTAATTTCTATATGTCAAACTTTACAACAAAATCATAAATCTTTTCAATGGATAGGCATACTTAAATAAAAATACATGTTATAAGTAAATATATGGTTTTATGGGCTTTGGATAATGCATTTTATAAATTTTGCATGTATCTTAAAATATCCTATCATGCATACCTTAAATTTGTTATTAAGATTTCATATCCTAAATATTTCATGTTTATTTAATTCTATATTAGTTTTAATGCCCTAAATGTTTTAATTCATGGTTTATATATTATGTTGTTATTTCATGCAACTAAAATTCATATTAAAATTTATTTTATTATTCTAAACATTTCTATTTGGACACCTCTCACAAAACCAACCTAGAACAGGTTGAATAGGGCTTAAATAGGAAAAACCAGCAAAACCTGACTGCTTCACTGCAGCTCGTCTTCTTCCTTTGTTTTCTTCTATACGTTGAGCCTTTAACGACGAATTTTGGCCACTAGGGGCATCTCCAGTGACGTTCTTGGGCTCTATGGGTTTCTGAGATAAATACAAAGGACGTGTCTCTCGAGTTCATGGTCAAACGTGGTTGGTTTGACCAGCCTCGAGCTCGAAAGCTCGAGAGACGGTGGTGCGACATGGATTTGATGTTGGGGTAGGTTTCTCGGCGAGGGAGTGCTAGGGCGGTGGTATCTAAGGTGCCTAGGTGCTATTGGTGTACGCGGTACGGCTCAGGGTGGTCCACGGCGACGCCGATTGCTCGACGGAGCCATAAAATAGGGCAAAAAGGGGCAGCGGTGTTGCCACACTTCTCCGGACAAATTGGCGGGTCTAGGAGCATCTAGGGAACTTGAGGAGAACGTGGGTGCCACTGGTTTGCAAAGGGAGTGCTCGTAGCGACCTAGCCATGCGGCGAAGTCTCGGGCGAAGCTTGGCCATGGCGCGGAGACACTCCGATGGCCTTGGGCATGGACACGTGGGTGTGTGAGATTCGTGACATGATACATCTAGCAGTGATGTTGATTTGGGTTGTAGAGGTCTGCAACATGCTGGCCACATGGGCATAGGAACTCATGGCAGTAGTCTAAGCACAAATTGGATCGCACGTGTGCCCGGGGAAGGTTACAGGAAGCCCTAGGGTGCATTAGAATACACTAATTTGAAGCTATCGTGATCGGGTGCGATGAATTTTGGAAATTAGTGTTGGCAACTAGAAATTAGGGAAAAGAGAGGGAAGGGCTCACCGGTGACGAGCTGGTGGCGGCGACGGGTCCGCGGGCACCGGTGGGTGACGACAACCACGCTGGGGACGAGAAGGAGAGGTAGTGCTAGAAGAAAACGCAAGTTCGAGGTTGAGCCCGAGCGGCTGCTTCTCTATCTCAGCGATGGCTGAACAGCAATGAGGATGGATGTCCAGGATAGAGTTGGATGATGCGCAGTGTTGCATGGCCTGTTGCTTCCTCATATGGCCGCATGGGCGTACGCGTGTGCGAGCATGGCTGGGCAGATCAGAATGTCGGCTCGACTGAGGTGAAGTTGAAGGCGTCCTTTCCCAAAAGTGAAAGGACCCTGGCCAGAAGGTTCTCGAAACGGAAGGTTTTCATTTTAATTAGAATTTCATTTTAACTTTGTGTAGAAATTAGACTTAAATGCTAGAAAATGATTGGCAACTCAGAAAAATAAAATAAAAATACACTGTGTTCCTAAAATTATGAGGCACTCAAATATGTCTTTTTTGGCATTTGACATTTATTTTGCTTACGTAATTTTTAATCATTTCTATAATACTTTTATTAGTCGCAAATAATTGTAGTTATCATAAAAATATAGTAAAAATATCCTTGAGTTGAGAAAAATATGAATATTTCATATATATGATTTTTTAGTATTTGAAAAATATTTATTTTATGTTATTTTAAATATCCTTTAATGCCCTTTATTGATTACAAATTTTAGAAATATCAAAAATATAATAAAAATATTCTTGGGCCTTCAAAACTGTAGGTATTCCATTTATAGATTTTAATTAATATTTTGACAAAATCTTATCTTATCAAATTTTTAATTATCCCTCTAATGCTCTAAACCTTAAAATATTTATTAAAGCTTGGGGGAAAATACGAGGAAATTCCTATGTTCCTATAAACATGCATGTATTATGGTTATGTGTTTAATATGATTTCTATCCTGTAGTTTATGAAGCTTCTCTTTAAAGTCCTTTTATATGTAATCCAAATATTAACTATTCACACATGACTTTTGTTTTATTTAGATTTTTCCTAGATGACTACCACCTATAGGAATCATGGCCACTAGATAATATAGTGTTTGGAATCTTAAGGAGGTTAGGGTGTATATGCATATATACAGTTTTGTCTAGTCTAAGGCAAAGACTATAAAATAGTATTGCTAGCTTCTCTTAGGAAGACCCTTAATTACGGTTATGTTCCACTAAATGTGAGGATTGATGGTATGGTCCTAGTGGCTTAATGGCTTAGCCAATAAGGATTACCTAAGGTTATCAACAACTCACATGGATTGGATATGCCCCTATTATCTCATGTGATATAGAACGACAGAATAAGGGGGCCCTGAAATGAAATGGCCTTCATCGACAAAGAGGTGACATTAAAAAGGTAACTCTGGCTAGGTTTCAGGGCACACAGGGTCCTAGCATTTCTGGACTTGGGTTCATCTAGATCAACTAGAGTGGAAGAAATGATCAAAGGTCACATAGAGGTTTAACAATGGAAAAGAGCACGAGACGGTAGGGATGGCAACTGGGTCCCAATCCCCGTGTCGAGAAAATTCCTCGCTCCCCATCCCTGTCCCTGGTCATGGGGACGGTTTCTCCTCGTCCCCGTCCCCGTTCGGGTACGCGGGGACGCGACAGGGAAATAACCCGACAATTCCCCAACAAGGATCAGTAATACTCCAGTCTTCCCTCTTTGGTCTTAACTTTTAAGCAGTAAATAGTCAGCATATTGTACATATAAAAATAGTTAGCATATTACATGGTATATATAGACATACAAATCACCTACACATAAAAATTAACCACCATTCAACAAGCAAACCATTCAGGGTATATAACTATACATGCACTGATTTGCACAAATGACAAGTGACAAAATGTCAAAACCCAGCAGTAACAACATACTTGAGTCTGAAATGAGTATTCAGCAGTAACATTAAATAATCACCAATTTAGCATTTAGGAACAGCAAGTAGACCACCATTCAGGAATCGGGATTTCAGTTCAACACACACATACCATATTGCCATTTAGTTCAGCACACACATGAGTCTCAACTCTCAAATGCCTCCAGTTCAGCACACACACACATTTTAAAAAAAGCTCACTCTAAGTCTTCAACTCCCAAGTTCACAAACATCTAACGTAATGACATAAAACATAAATATAAAGCACTAGTCTTCAAGCCCAAAGCTGCAGCTTCACACTTACAGCCTTACAGGTTATAAAGTCACAACTCACAACACAAATAATTCCATCATTGTACAGCAGCAGTCTCCAGCAAGCTCACAAGTCACAACTCACAAGTCTTTGATATCACATTGCAAGCTCCTGCAAATAGAAAAGTTCAATGTATTTTCATGAAATCAATAATAGCTATCAGTGACATTGTTTCTAGGAGATTACCTGCATCCCTTCAGAAATATCTTGAAGAACAGTCCAAAAGCCAGTAGAAAGGCCATTTTCATCATCTACAAGTTAGAAAACACAAAATTTGAGTGTATTTTCATGTAATAGGCTACATGATCAAATATATTACATACCTTTATATTGGTTTCAAAGCCAATCTTGTGAGCACATTAATGCCTCTAGCATCTTAGGAGTAAGACGACTATGATGCTCGCTAAGAACCCTCCCACTTGTCCTAAATGCTGACTCTGACACAACTGTGCTCACAGGAATAGCAAAAATGTCATGTGCTATCATCATTAAAGTAGGGTAACGTGTCCCTGCTACCTTCCACCAATCTAATACATCAAAATTATCCTTTGTAGCTGGAACATAATCATCCTCCAAGTAACGATCTAACTTAGATTTGAGACGTAGAGAGGCTGGTCTTCTCTTAGCAACACGTGCATTAAATATAGACATAACTGTTGGAGCTTCAATTGAAGGTAGTGCAATAGATGTTTCCAAATTAGCTCCATCATTTTCTACTTGATACTCATTCATCAAGTCACATACCATCTTGGTGACTTCTCTAACATAATCTTCACACTCGTCACCGGTAATACCCATGAGCATTTCAAAGCAAACAATTAACATTTTAGTTTTGAAACGAGGATTAAGAAGTGTTGCAATGCCCATTAGACTTTGAATATCAGACCAATACTTGTCAAACATTTCATTCATCCTAATCAACATTGCTTTTATAATTTCATTGCCACAACTTGACCACTGTCTCATATTCATTTTGATTTTACAGATTTTTGGAAAGTATATATTAGCAGTAACATATTGTATTCCAGAGAAAATCTCAGTAACTTCATAAAACATGCAACCTTTCTAGCACATCAATGGCAAATGACCACTCTTCATCACTAAGGCAACAATCATACTGCTTATCAATACGACCGCTCGCATAAAGACAGCCTTATATGGAAGAGCAACACTAAGCATGGTGAATGTTGAGTTCCCTCTAGTTTTACGATCAAGACACAACTTCTTAGTTATAGTGACTTTCACAAATTTAGCAATTTCCTCAAACTTCTCTATTCTTTTTGGTGTGGCTGTCCAAAAAGCTACACTATCACAAATCCTTTCAATAGCTATTTGTATAATATCCAAGCCATCCCTTACAATTAATTTAAGAATATGTGCACAACAACGCATGTGCAATGTGTTTCCATTCAACATTAGCTTATCCTTCTCTATCTTTCTCATAAGCAAGTCGATTACCTTATCATTTGTAGAACAATTGTCAACGTCAAGGTTGATAACTTCTCATCAAGATTCCATGCAACCAAGGATTCATTTAACTCTTCTGCAATAACTTCAGCAGTATGTTGACTTGGAACATAAATGAATCTACAAAGAATAATCAACAAGTATGTCACATTACTTACTTTACATATTAAAATATGAAACAACCATGAATTATCAATAAAATGAGCTGTATGTGGGCCATAAGTAAAATTAGAAAGTATGTGAGCAACAAGTAAAACTACCTCATCACAATGCTCCTAAGCTTCCATGATTGATCAATAAAATGGGCTATAATAGCCATCTAACCTTTCTTTTGGTTGTCGAAAGTCCACATATCGGTAGTGATAGCAACTCTAGACTTATTTCTTGCCATGTAACTAATGGCCTTTTTCTTTTCTTCCTCATATTGCTTCATGATGTCCTTCCCAATAGTGTTCCTTGTTACCATTTTAGGGGGCTACAATGCACTAACAAATCTTCTAAACCCAACATGATCCACCATACATAGAGGGTACTTATGTAACACCATGTAGAAGCAAGTTCCTTTCTAGCAACTTCTTGGTCAAAGATATAGTTCTCTACTGAAACTTTCCCTTTATCCTGAGAAGAAAACCTTAATGAACTTTGAGAGAGTGTCTTGCTCTGTCCTGCCATCTTGCTCTTCCGATATGGACAAATCCTGAGATGATCATGAAGATGCTTGGTTCCAATTCTTGTCTCTCCTCCAAGCTTCTTCACACACCAATTACACTTTGCTTTAATTTTATCCCTCACTTTAATCCTTTTGAACTCCTTCAAACTGCTGAAGTTAGCTTCCTCTTTGAGCCAACAGTGCCATTCTCCTCTTCATCATCGGATATCTCAATCTCTTCCTCTTCCTCACCTCCTCCTGTTGCATCTGAGTCATTGACAGATGGAAGTGAACCCTGCTGTGAGTGTGAGTCACTAACATGCCTAGGCTCACTGCCACCCTCACCATTTGGTCCTATTGTCAACATCTCAGAACTCAGAAATAACTAGCAAAAATTAAGCAAAAATTAGACATGTAATGCCTAAACACGAGATAACAAGAACTATAAATTGCTGCCTAAATACAAGAACTATGAAGTACTAACTAAATACAAGAAATGTATAGTACTGCCTAAATATGATTGCCATTAGGTTAGGTGTTACATAATGCTATTGTCATAAACATTAGGTTTAACAATATTTCTAAATTAAACTTTGAGGTTGTAGGAACCTTATGGCCAAGAGGGGGGTGAATTGGCCTACTTTTAATTTTTTTGTTCTTTTTTTAAATAACCAAATTAGGGACCCAAGTTTAGCAAAGCACTAGTTGTAATTCATGAACTAGAATGTAAAGAAAGAAAATGGCGAAAATTAAAAGTGAGAGTAAAAAGGGACAATACAATTTTTTCCGAGGTTCGGAGACGAACTCCTACTCCCTGTTGAGGCAAACCCTCGACGAACGAGAGCCAGCTCCCTCTCGAGCCTATGCCTCAATCCACTCGTGGTAGCCCTTGCACTGACAAACGGCGAGGTGAGCTCCGAACCTCTCACAAGGTGACAAGTACTCCCACACACGACAAGCATCCCACTCCACGGTACCGACACACGGCACCGACCGCCGACACACGGCGGATTTCACCCCTCCAACACATGGAGGATCAAGAACGAAGAAAGCTTGGAGAAGACCTTCACCTTGGCGAGGGGATCAAGAGGAGCACGACCGGAGAACCAATCCCTCACCAAATCCAACTCATGGAGGCCTACGAAGCCCTAGATCGCCATGGGAGAGCTCTCAACTTAGCTCTAGGATGAACTTGTGGCTAACCTAGCAAATGAGACCCTCAACCCGTTCCCCTTGGGGTAGGGTGGCTATATATAGTTTCCACACGAAGACAGGCAGAAAATCCTAGCGCGCGACCCTGAGTGAACGGTATACGGACAATCCGAACATCAGAACCGAACAGTCCGGGTTTTAGATCTGAGGACACCACTAGAGAAGGAAAGAACAAGACCGAGACTACTCTACTGCGGCCGGACTGTCTAGGTGCCGAACCGGACAATCTAGAGACTGGTCTCCCTACACGGCCCACGAGAGAAATGAACAACACCAGGCCCGAGAACCCCCTTAGCAATCCGGACGGTCCGGCCCACCAAGTTGGACAGTCCGGCCTCTGCTCCCACGCGCCTTTGGACCGACACCGAGGCCGAGAGGTGCCAACTTCATTCGGATCGTCGGTCCGTGCTCGGATCGTCCGGACTCCCTGTGGCAAGGATTTAAACCGATCATGGCCACTTTCTCCCGGACAGTCCGGCCCCTCAACCAGGACTGTTCGGATTCCTCTCCAGCGCAACGACGGGACCGACCGGGGCCACCTACACCCGGATTGTCCAGCTCCTCAGCCCAGACTGTCTGGCCCCGGTTCTCACCTCTCTGCCTTTCCTCTAACAGCTTCTCATACACTCCTTGGACCAGCACAGGCTCTGAAAAAATTATCTATGGTTCAAAACATACTCTACTACGCACTAAAGAAAAGTGTGCTCTCGAGATCCCCTGCAACCAAAAATTAAGATCAACACCAAACTAAAAAATATTAGTGAGCCTCACACACACACAAGACAGTAAGAAGAAATAACAAATAAAATTCCTAGTCTTGCTGAGACGTATTGAGCAGTCCAATTGGGGGGGGTCCGAGAAATCCGATAAAGCCCCATTTGAGAAATAAAGATTCATCAATCGCTAAAATTCAAATTAAGCCACAGGAGCTTGATGCTTACAGAGGTAGTACAATAGCTGTCCATCAACTACAAAGGGCAAAATAAGCTCAGGTTCCACATATATGAACACTATACAATCTATGGGAATATGCACAAATAACTATATAGGCAGCCACCGTGTGCATGCGTAGATTTACGGACGAGTAGGCGCGGTCGAGGAGAAGTAGCTGCTGACCTGCTATGTGTGTCGAGACCAGGGAGTAGACACCGTCGCGAGACGTGCGTGTCCAGACTCCAGAGCCATAGGAGCAGGCACCGTGGGCGTCCAGTAGCCCACGCCGCCCAAATTAACGCAGACGTAAAAGCACGGCAAAGACGCTGCAGCGCCGAGCCCGGCCATGCAGAGACTGCAGCACGGACTAACGCGCGCCAGAGATGAGGCAGAGCCGGAGACGCTCGTCGAAGACGAGACCCGCGCCGCCGCACGCCCAGCCGAACGCTCAAACCTAGAGGAACGTAGATCTAAAATTTTGGAGAGGCTGAGGCGGCTAGGGTTAATTTGCGGGCGGGTTTGGGAATCGGGTATTTGGGACTTTGCGGAGCAGGCTGTGGCATATTGGCATCAGACTAGGGGAGGCCCACTTGTCAGGGGATTATGGGGTCCCTGAACGGGGAACAAGGACGGGGAGGGGTGGAAAGAACCCGTCCCCGCAATCCCTGACAGGGACTGTTTTCCTCCCAATTGTATCCCCGCGGGGAGGGATTTCTCCCCATCCCCGTCCCCTAATAGGGGAATTCCCCAGCGGGGATCGGGGAATGGGGCCCCGTTGCCATCCCTACAAGACGGTGGTGGTTTGGGCTAAGAAGATGAGATGTAACAGAAAGACAAGGGACATACTGTGATGTATGCAGACCAGGGTATGGGTTATAGTGGAAATAATCCTTAACATGGTTTTTGGAATTGGTTCAAATGACGATGGATGACTCTGTGACATGCCTAGTCTGCAGGGTTGGACAATTGGATGAGATGGAGCAGAGGAATTTATAGGGTAGTTGAAGAGATAGACACATGGTGGAAAGAGGTGGTTGTCACATGAGTACTTGCGACGAGGTTACCCTTATATGCTAGGGTATCTATTGTTTACAGGCCGTGTATATGCATGTATGTACATGCAATAGCACACACCGGCTAAATATATTATATCGGTCAAAAGGTAGCATCATAGGTTGCTTCGATTGAGATTCTGGGTCTCAAAGTATTCAGAGCGTAACTGAGGTGGCATCTAGCTTAAGGTGAGCACATATGAATGTGTGTGTGAGGATGCAAGCACGCATACATATTAGATGGAATGAACTTTATCGACAAGGGAGTGACCTCAGAGGTACCTCCGATTAGGGTTCAACATAAGAGTCCCGGTACACTTGGACTTGAGTTTACATTGAGAACCATGTGGAAGCTATGAGATGGGACAAAAAGGATATCCTACGCAGTGGATAGACATAAGGAAGAGTCCTACCACTAGAAGAAATCTAGTAACTCAAGCCTTTGGCCTATGTAATTATATCTTTGATTTCTTATTAAGTTAGTGAATTGTTCATACAGTTTGTTGGAAGTGAACCTTTCTAGTTCATATAAATTAGTTTTAATACTTAAGGTTCTGTAGAAGTATTATAAAATAGGTTGTTCATATTGATGAGCTTTTAAAGAGTCTCTTTAACATTACATGCATATCTTAAGAGATTTAAGTCATGAAAAAAAAATTATGCTTAAAATTTAGAGATGTTACATCGAAAGCTTCTATAAATAGAACGCATTAAAATAAGAAAGTAGTGTAAATAAATATAAATATAAAATATTTTTATGATGTATAGACCATTGGATGAGGAAGAAATAGACGGTAGAGATCAAAAGTTAGTCCTACCACCACCACAAGGCTAGAGATAAAATCTTTTTTATAACTCTAGGCAAGATTGTCTAATATGTTTTACGACTGCTTACCAGAAACGATCTCTTCCAATCCGTACTGCAAGTATAGGCATAGCTCTGGTGCCAATGTGCCATGCATGTGAGCGTGGACCTGATGTACAGCTCGCAGAACGCAAGAGTTCCACACGCAAAACTGTTTAACCCTAGCAAGAAAATCAAAAAAAAAACTCTCGTTTAACCCCCAAAATAAAAGTCCGATTCGATGCACACGTAATTAGCCACCTAAACATAGCGTGGAAATTTTGAAATAGGGGCAAAACTGACAACTCGCCGCGAATACGAATCGCTATGATATCAGGGTACGCTTACGTGGCAAAAGGACAGCGACGCTCGCGCATCGCCCGACACCCACCAGGCCTCCGCATACCCTCCCCGCTGACTGTGGACCACTCTACGACTTCGCCCGCGCGACGCAACGGGTAGCGCAAGTTCCCGGTACAGAAAGTTCGTGCCCGGGACAAGGGCAGTGCGTCACGAGTGGGTCCTCCCGGCGCCGCCCGCACGTCTCGGTAGCTCACCTGACGCGAGGGGCGTTGACACGTGTCTGTCTCCGGCCGGTGGGACCATAGCATGTGGGGCCCGCGGTCAGTGGATGGCTACGGCTGTGGGAGTTACTATTTCTCAGCTTTTGCTGCTCGCGGTGAGAGGACTAGACGACTCGTCCAGGAAAGGGCGAAAAGAAGGCTGGAATTGCCTCGCCCACACGCTTAACTCAACACCTCAAGGCTCAAGTCGTGAAGGGACCTCATGGTTTTTTACTGCTCACGGGATGAATAGTGGATCTCATCAATCTTGTAAATTTAGGGTACCTTTTTATTCTTCATTGGTTAATTATTGTGTGGAAGTCTACAATGATAATTAAAAACTTGAAAAAATTATGTATTTTAATATAGTCTCTAGTTCTGAAGTGAACTTTAAGCATATTTGTTCCAAAGCTACTACATGCAGTATTTAGAAACGGTTTCTAAGGGTTCTGTTTTTTATTGGTGCCTACAAATTACAATGCGGATTTTCCTGTTCCACTGGATGACATGTTACTCCTAGTCCAATCAATTTGAAGCAAACAGTCTTAGCCTCAACCTCCGTCAAAGGTTATCTTATTAAGATCGCTTCAACGAAGACCAAATTCTTAATAAACAAAATACGAACGACTACATGCTAAGGTGCAAACCTTGTTTACCTTTGTCAACTATTTCCATATGTGTACCTCTTGAATTTGTGCCAACCCCCTCCCCCCACCCCAACATCCATTGGTGTTTTGACAAAGAATTATGTGGATAATCTTTATCTCAATACCACTTTGTTGCACCACCAATATAATATAATCCATCTAAAGTCGCATGTCCTTTGCCACCTGTCCTTGTCGCATTCATGCATAGGCAAAGTGCAAGAAAGAGAAAAACCGAAATGTTTGAAACCAACATGAACTTTAGTTCACATGAACTTTGCATGCCTAGTCGCTGAAAAGAACTTAGGGCCTGTTTAGTTTGCTGCCAAATCTGCCACAAGTAAGTTTAGGCGCGCCACAGTTTTTATGGTTGGTGTTTGGTTCGCGCGCACAATTGTGACTTGCCACACTTTCTTAGCAATCGGACCCACGCCATATAGATCGATTTTTTGCCACACTTTGCCTAAGGTGTGGCGATTTTTTCAAATTACAAAGTATGGCTTGCCACACTTGCCTAAGGTTAGGTTAGACAAAGCGTGGCACTAGGGCTGGAAACGAGCCGAGTCGAGCCGGGCTCGGTCAGGTAGCGAGCCGAGCCAGGCTCGACTCGGTGATTCAGCGAGCTCGAAGGGGCGGCTCGGCTCGGCTCGGTCCTAGCTCACGAGGCGACTCGTTGGCTCGCCAAGCCAAAGCCGCCCAAAGACTTCATCACAAGCACTAAGAAGACTCAAAGAGCCATCCAAACAGCCCAACATTGATCAACAGGTAACAACAACAGCAAAATAAAGCATAGAAACAACCATGACCATGACCAACCAAGACATTAAACCCATGATGAATATTTTAGTCTTTAGACAATCCGACAGCAACATGCTTTCTGTCGGCTCGTTGGCTCGCGAGCCGGCTCGTGGCTCGGCTCGGCTCGGCTCGGTTCGCCTAAATTGCGAGCCAGAAAACTGGGCTCGGCTCGGGCTCGCCCCGAGCCACGAGCCAGGCTCGCCCGAGCCCGAGACGAGCTGCGAGCCTCGAGCTTTCCGCCTAGCCCTACGTGGCACCAACCAAACAAGCTCTTAGTCTACACGAGATGCTTAAAGAACCAGAACACGTTAGTCATTGCATCCGACGGTCACCATATATCCAGGCGATCCATTGATTTCATATTGTTTTTCCTGGATGTTCTCTATATACGAATAGAAAATCGTAACGTTGTCATGCATATAAAAAATTAAAAAGTCAAGACCTTTTTTTTCTAGAATGCTAATTTTGTTCTTCTATCCCTGCAGTAGCCAACGAACAGGGTAGAATGCATTTTACCAACATGTTCCTCTGTTTTGTAGTATTTCACGTGCAGGATTACTAACCGTGTTCACTTCACTGTCCCCGCAAAGTGGAGCGTGCACATAGCATTTACTCGGCCTCCAGAGGAGATTAAACACACCGGTCCAGCAGTCAGTAGTCCACTAGTGACTACTAGTGAGCCCTTCCCAAATCGCCCCCAGCAATTTCAAATCTCTCACGGTTCAAACCTCCCAAATTTAAACTCCAGCGCAAGCTCACTCATCTTCCTCCGCAGCCCAAAGGCGAAAGCTTTCGTACAGCGCCACGAGACAACACACGCGCACCACCCCTATCCCCATCCATCCTCCTCGCTGCCGTTTGCTTCACTCCCACTGCTACTCTACTCTACTGCCCCACTAAGCCCAGCCCCCCGCGCGCGCGCCCTCGCCAGATCTCGCCGGAGTTCTACCCCCGCAATGCGGTGACGGAGCGGCGTCCCGGATCTCCCGATGCACCGGGTGGCGATGGCGGACGGCGAGGCGAGGGGGAGGACGCTCGGCGCGGTCATCAAGGAGAAGGACGAGGAGCTGGCGCTCTTCCTCGAGATGCGCCGCCGTGAGAAGGAGCGCGGGGCGGCCGCGGCCGCGGCCGCTGAGCAGCTTCTGCTCTCCGGCGACGGCGCCGACGCGGCGGGGGACGGGCTGCTGCTGCTCGATCCCCCGCCGCCGCCCGCCGGTGAGAGCTCGGAGCTGCCTCTTTCTTCTGGGCGTCCTGACTCCTCGTGCTGCTTTGGCTATTGTTCTGCTCGAATCCCTAGCTTAACTGGTTTGGGGTTTTTGGTTCCGTGTGGCAGAGCCCAAGGCGACGGCGTACAAGATGGCCGGAGGGTTCAGGAGGGCGCCCGGCGGCGCTGACGACTTCCTCAATTCGGACGGCGGTGACAAGAATGATTACGACTGGTGGGTGCTCCTGTGAGCTTTTACTGGTATTAACCGATAAATTTGTGGTCTTTTTGGGTGTGGACGACATAAACATTGTCACAATAATGTTTGCTTGGAGCTAATTTAGATCGTACCAGTGTGAATTTTAGTCCCGCGCTGTATTTATGTAGCTGAAATTGTGAACTTTGCGAGAGTTTTAGCTGCTTATTATTTGCTGTGGATGCCCTAAAGTTTGAGCTTTGTTCATCTTTTGGTAAATCCAGCTTTGTTAATTTTCTGTGGATGCCCTAAAGTTTGAGCTGTTCTACGTGACTTCTGGCACACCATGCTTCAATTTGCTAGGTGAATTAATGTAGTACCCTAGATTTCAAAATTATTGTGTAGTTTGATGTGCAGATATCTATAAGCTTTGGGGTTCTAGAATAAAAGGTGATTTCAGCTGCTGCCCCATGCTTTAGTCTGTCAAATTGTTATGCAAAGCCATACAGTTTGGCTTTTGAGTAAATTTAGTGTTGTTAGTTAGAATTTAGCTGTTGTTGCTGTAAATTGTTGCTGTAAAGGTCGGATCTTGGGTGGTTGTTGGGCATAGCAGTTGGGTCTCTTGTTGACTCTGGTTGCTGCTTCCTTTGTTTGCTTGTCTAATTAATGCTTGCTTATAAAGTCGTGCTTTAGGGGGTGCAATCTGGCAGTGGGTGTGAGATCTTCTAGACCTTTGCTTGCAGAGCTATCAATTTGTTGGGTATTAGCTGGTCTCAGTTTCTTCTATTTGTAATTTTGCTTGGTAAACTAGCTAGTGTGGCTGAAAAGTGTTTTTTTTTGTGAAATGGTTACTTTTTTTGGACTATGCCATAGCTGTATCTGGGACACACATTTAAACATTGGATACCTTAGTCCTAGCCCCCACAAGTTCGTTTCTTGGTCCTAGTTGATTTGAAGTGTATTTGGTTGCTGTGGTTTGGCTTGTTTGCTAAATGCCTGCCCTTGTTGCAAGTTCAGTCATCTATGCATCAGCATGTGTGACAAAGTTAGGTGCTTTGGGGGTAATGAAGACAGATATTGGTGGGTTCTAGTTGATTCCAGCTTTTTTTAGTTGATAGGGCATAGGTTTTCTTTGGAAGTACTTTGCTCTGTAGGCAACCATGTTAACACTTGAAGAGGATTTTTTATGTTTAGAGTTTGACAATTTTATTGCTTGGTGGTGCTTGGTTGGTAGGTGACAGGTGCACTATGGAATAAATTCATGCCTTCACAGGATATTTGTTGCTTCTTGTATGGTTTTTAGGAGCAGTTGGTTGGCTACTTGACTTTGTTATGATGAAATTGTTCTTAGTGGTTTGTAAAGTGTGTTAAAGTGGGTGGTGAAATGGATTTGGGCAGTCACTTATTAGTTTGTCTCATGCTCTTTCGTCTGAAGTATACTTAATTTCACAACATATTTGAAATAGTTTTGTTGCTGTAGTCTTCACAGAACACTTTATTGGTCAGCAAAAATGATATTGCTACTTCATATTGATATTGCTTTATACGCTAAGTTAGTCAAACACCATTTGAGGTCTCTGATGTCTTCGCAAACTCTGCTACCATGGTGCATATTTTAATCCTTTTATTGCTTGCAATAACGCATTCTCTACATTCAGATTTTAAGTACATTTCTATTTGGATGCCACTGCTTGCCTGCAGTTTCAAAGTAATTATGTATTTATGTAACCTTCCTCACAGCGAACTTGTTCACTTTCAGGCTTCTGACTCCACCAGGAACTCCACTTTTCCCATCTCTAGAAGCTGAGTCAAAAAGGTCTCCAGTGAGCCAAATTGGAACACCAAAGACTCGCCCAACTGCCTTAAAATCAAGGGTGAGCTGTTTGAACATAATCCGTAGTTTGGTTTCTACGTGATTATTGATTGTTATGAATACTTATCATCAATGCACATAATTCAGCAAAACTTCCTCTCAGTGAATATAAAATGATGTGATCTAACTAAACCTATACACTACTCTACAATATATGAATGTGCTACTTCACTATAACTTCTAAGTGATTTCAGATTTTCAAGGATGAGCAGTCCAGCTCTCCATTAAAAATCCATTGTCTGCTTGACTTACCAACAAAATTCTCTTAGATTAGTATTTTCTGATATGCTTGTTGTGGATTTGACTTAAAGCGTGCATTTAGGCTAGCCCTGGTGGACTGAAAAGCCCTTTACTTGTATATATCCTGGAAGATTCAGTTACTAATCTTGTATGGTGTTGGTAATTCATTGTTTCCTTTATTAGGAATCCATTTAATAATCAGCTTTTGGTTTACACTGCTTTCTACTATAAGCATGATAGGCAGTCATAACCATCATGGCGTCTACATCTTTATCTTCATTAACTTTCTGTCTACCTGCTCTTGCATGGAATTTCAGTTGGCCAGTCACCCAGATCCTCCATCAAGAACCACACTTCCGCTGAGAACAGCATCATCGAACAGCTTAAACTCAGCTGCGACAACTCGTCGACCATCATCATCTGGAGGGCTTACATCTAATTCATCAAGGCCTTCAACACCAACTTCACGCACTGCATTGACCGCTACGTCCAAAGGTTCAAGACCATCAACCCCCACATCTCGAGCAACTGTACCTGCCAAGACTGGTTCTACTGCCCCAAGATCATCAACACCCACTTCCAGGTCAACAATTCCTTCAGCAAGGTCAACAACCCCTTCTGCAAGAACATCTGGCCCTGCTACCAGGACATCAGTTCCTTCTGGTAGAGCATCAGCACCTGCTAGCAGGTCGTCAACACCAACTTCAAGATCATCAATACCTGCTACTAGGTCAACCACACCATTGTCCAGGCCCTCCATACCATCACAAAGCAAGCCTGCATCAAGATCATCAACTCCAACTAGGCGGCCTTCTGCCCCTTCCACCCAGCATGGTAGCTTGCCTGCACCAATTCGATCTACCTCAATTTCCAAACCAGGGCCTACAATGCCCAAAAGTTCTGCACCAGCAACAGCAGCACCAACACCTTCCAGGGGGAGCTCACCCACTGTCAAATCAAGACCATGGAAACCATCTGAAATGCCAGGCTTTTCTCTTGATGCACCTCCAAATCTGAGAACATCACTACCAGAAAGACCAACCTCTGCCACCAGGGGTAGACCTGGAGCACCTAGTTCAAGGTCTTCCTCTGTGGAGGCTGGGCCAGTTGCTCGACCAAGGCGGCAGTCTTGCTCCCCTTCGAGAGGGAGGACTTCAAATGGCAGTGTGCCTTCAGGGAGCTCCATGCCAGCAGTGCGCAGATCACATGTTAATGGAAGTGACAGTGTGAACCCAGTCCAGATGGGCAATAAGATGGTTGAGCGGGTAGTGAACATGAGAAGATTAGTTCCTCCAAAACATGATGATCAAAGGTCCAGCCTCAACAGTCTTTCTGGAAAATCATCAAATTCTCCAGATAGCTCTGGTTTTGGTAGGACATTGTCAAAAAAATCACTGGACATGGCACTTCGGCATATGGTACGCTTTACATTCCCTCTGTTTAGTGATGATCAAAACTCTCTCCGTTCAGTTAAATTCATCCTTTATATTTTTCACAGGACATACGACGCAGCATTCCAAACAATTTACGACCTCTTATGACGAGCATTCCAGCATCATCTTTGCATAGTGCCCGGTCGGGATCCACAAGGGGCAGGCCAATGAGTGTTTCAGATTCTCCTCTCGCAACAAGCAGCAACGCCAGCTCCGAGCCAAGCGTTAACAACAATCTAATGTGTTTGGACAGTATTGACATTGATGATGAATTGTGCAGTGATAGAGCAGGACCATATGGACGGTGATTTGATTCCTTGCTAGTACAAAGTTATGATTCTGATGAAATTTTACCACCACAGAATGTTCAGAGCGGCAGCGTAGAAGATCATCTCCAAGATGACCTGATGAGCTCTATCCTCATATGTGGGTTCTTTGAGTGTTCAATATTTATCCAGTTTATTGATGTTATGTGGGAGCTGCTCCATGCCCAACTTTACTCTAGACCTTATATGCCATTGATAAAAATCCGTCTTTTATGTGATTTTTTCCTGATCATTTCACTACTGAACTTTAGAATACACCGGCTGGCCGAGTCTCCTGAGACCATCTTCGTTTGCAATTTGTGCTACTCGCCAGTAGTGAAACGTATCATTCTGGCTGAACTGTGCTGCATTTTTGTTGTATGGCAATGTAAATTCGTCGGCTGTTTCATCGAAGTATATGATCTTGGAGTTGTCTGGTCATGCTAACTCATCTTACTGAAAATAGAATCTTACGTTGTTAGGTGTGCTCGACTGATGTTGCTGACAGTGGCACCATTCCGAAAGGGGCATTAGTATAATTCACGTCGGGGTCAGCTCATATCCAAAACGCTGCAAATCTTGCAGTTGGTAAGAATCTGTCGTAAAATGGTATTTTGGATGAATTGCTTGCTCATTACAATTATATCATATCATATATGTACATTCGGCAAGCAAATGGTTACCAATTACAGCCAGAACACAATCATACGCATCAGCACAATTGAACAGATAACAATTACAACCAGAGGATGTGCTGTTCTATACACTGATTAACCAACCTAAGAAAAGCTCCTGCTTTATTTTGCTACTGTGAGGAGCAATGGAACATCGTAGGCTCCAAACCTTATGATCAAGGGGAGGAAAAGATAACAAAATAGAAAGCCGGCAGGTTACATCTCACAGATACAATTGGAGGAAGATTAATCTGCGGGTTGTGACTGTTTTTACTTTCAGAAGTCAAAATTATTTGGTTGTACTTGGTTGTGATGAGTCAGAGAGGAATGGGTTGGGTAGGCAGACCAAAAGTCCGAAGAGTTGGTGCTAATGAACATCCAGAAAAAGCAGGATTCCTCGTCTAGCTATGAACTTCGGATCAAACACCTACCAAGGCCATCGACAAGAAATGATTCATGAAAGACGGTTGGATCTAGCTATCACAAGATCAAGGCCATCACCTGGAGGTGAGATGAAGCCCAATAGCAAAAGAAGAAATCCAAGGGAAAAACCCTGCCAGTGGTCCAGCAGCTGCTACTTATAAGTAGGTCCCCTCGATTGCGAACAATACTGACAACTCTGGTAATGGTTGATCAAATTACAAGCAACGCCAACGTGGCATCCAGCTGCCAATGATAAACATCGAAATGTCAAAGATTGTTATACAGCATCATCTATATAAAATCAGTAATAGCATCTACTCATTACCAAACAGTGCATACCAACATGTATGCTTATTTCTAAACCAAATAAGAAAACTATATTAAACTCACAAATATATATCATAAATAGGAGAAATGAATTATATTTCATATGAAAATAAATACATAATTACATATATTCAATTTATCAATGTGCTACCATAACCAGGCCATACTGGGCCACTACTAAGCAAACAATGCAGGGTCAGCCCGCTGGGCATTCCAATCTCGCTGGGCACTGCGCCAAGGGAGATCCGCCTTGGTCCTTTTTCCAACCCCCAAGGCCGGGCACATGTAGATTTGCTTCACCTTCGTCCTAGATTCTTTTGTCTCGCTTATATGCTTGCTATCTATGATGTCTGTGTGATGCTGTCCCATCTTCATCTTTGAAGGCACCAACGGCCTCAGGTTTGCTCTGTTGGGTTTAGTCCCTCCTCATGGAGGTGAGATGCAGTCTCTTAAGGTCTAACAAATATTGTCCATTGATGCACTTCCAAATATTTTCCAACCCCCAAGGTCGGGCACATGTAGATTTGCTTCACCTTCGTCCCAGATTCTTTTGTCTCGCTTATATGTTTGCTATCTATGATGTCTGTGTGATGTTGTCCCATCTTCATCTTTGAAGGCACCAACAGCCTCAGGTTTGCTCTGTTGGGTTTAGTCCCTCCTCATGGAGGTGAGATGCAGTCCCTCAAGGTCTAACAACTATTGTCCATTGATGCACTTCCAATGGATGGTTGAGATGGCTTCTTGAAAGAGGAAAGAGCAAAAAAACCTAGCCACCTTTGTCTCACCTGTGAGAGAGAGCTCTTGTTGTTGTTGCTGCTGCTAAGAGATGAGAGAAACATCATCCACAGCAAGAGAGAAGAAGAGAAAAGAGGAGAGGAAATCAATCTAGATCGGTTGCTTCTATGTGATCTTCATCAAGCTTATGATTGGAGAGGCAAACATGGTTGAATCGTTAGTACAATTGGTCAGTATGTTCCACACTTATTGATCTCTAATTTGTACAGTTGTATTGAGGATTGGATTAGTGGAGGACCAGATTTAAGAGGGGTTTATTAAGATCAGGTTGCAACAAGTTCAGATTTGCAGTCTTGTGAGTTAATTAGTTTGAGGGATGAAATGTTGTCAGGCTGGTCTGAAATTTGGACAACATGTTAAGAACTCATTGAACTACGTGCCTACCAAGTTTGAGGTGCTTTGGACTTGTGGTTTGTAAGATGGGGACATAAAGTGTGCTCTGTTGTTAGCATATTGTAGTTAACTCTTTCTAGCTTTTACTATGTGTGATTATTGGTGATGGTCATGACAAGTCTGTAACTTGATGATAGTGGTCTTTCTATTGTAATCTCTAAAGGTTTTAGAGAAGATCCTTTGTACCCATTGCTGCTAATAGTGAACCTTGGAGTGGACCGGTTGGTCCTGTGGTTTTTTGATCCTCACCTTGAGGAGTTTTCCATATAAATCATTGTGTCAACTGTGCATGTGAAATTGCTTATTCCACTGCTAATTCTGTTGTTTCGGGCTATCTTCAACGTTTGTCATAAGATGAGTAGGTTTTGATTATGGCTAGTGAGTCCATAACCTAACATGTTTTGTATTGCTCCTACCTAGATTGAAATGATGGAAAGGGAAGTCTTGCCTTCCAACAATTTTTTCCTTTCTAAATGTTTGACTTTTTTTATATTATGTTCGATTTTCTCTTTGAGAATAGGAACATCTAAGGAGACAATCACACCATCTCATCGATGATGAATCTGCAGCGGCAAAACTTCTCTAACGTGCTAACAACCACAAACGGAATTAACAGGCCAGAATCAGCAGACGCCGAGGAAGAGGAGAAGAAAAAGAAGCCGACGTCGGGGGTATTAAAGACTACTAGTGGCGCCATTCGGCTTCCTACCCCAAGCATCAGCTTGTCAACAACACCAACTCCATGTGATTGGAGGATGGATTGCCTTCTCTTGACACAAAGTAAAGGGTTGTTCTCTTTAGCTTGTCTTATTTGTTTATCTTCTTTTTTTTTATAAGCTAAACTTAGCTTTTTGAGATAGTTTGAAAAGTCTGGTCCATTTCGTTTGACTTATTTTCTGAGAGTTCTAAGACATGGTTTCCAGATAGAAAAAAAAAGACTTCAAAAACCAAACCGTTTGGCTTTTCAATTCGGAGATAAGTAGAAGCATC
Source organism: Olyra latifolia (assembly GCA_036346145.1). NCBI lineage: Eukaryota > Viridiplantae > Streptophyta > Magnoliopsida > Poales > Poaceae > Olyra > Olyra latifolia. The sequence continues at coordinate 51,672,784 of CM070528.1, read as the reverse complement.
TAGGCCTCCTAATTTAAGGATTATTAATTATGGTGTGGTTTTGGGGTTGAAGACGAAAGCGATCGAGAATAGGGCAAATTATGATTTTCTAGGAACCCCAAAGGATTCATTGGAATGGCATCAAGCGCAAAAGATGAGGACCCATAGTTATTTTGACTCGGGCGTCGAGTTGAGTCAAAGGTAGATATAGGGTTTTTGTTTTTATTCATCGTACTATTAAGAGGGGATCGAGGAATTTTTGATCACTTTGGATTTTTCTTCACCAAGTTGTATACTTCTAAAATCTTTTTAGTTGATCACCCATGTGAGTATTGTGGTGGCAATGTGCAGCTGGACCATGCTTATGTCGCCAGACCTAGGTGGTCCGGGTGGGCCGGACCTCGGTCTAGAAGGGGTTTCGCGGAGCCCCTATGTTGCCAGATCGACTCCTATGCTGCTGGACCGGCGTGATCCGGCCGCATAGCGGCGGTCCGTCCACATAAGGCAGCACATATGCTATCGGACAGAGTCGGTCTGGCTGTGGTGCCGCAATCCAGCCGCTTGGTCTGGCCATGAAAAAGTTGTGCTGCCGGACAGACGTGGTCCGGGTCAAGTTCGCAACTGCGCCTTTTTAAGGCCTTTCTGCAGTGTGGTTTAGGTGAGAGACTCTCATTTGCAAATTTTCTGAGTCCTCTAGAGTTTTAGTTGGCTAGTGAGCTGAGAGGTGTTGTTTTAGAATCTAAACCCTAAAATCTCAAATTGTTACAAGAGTGTGCATCAAGGTGGAAATTGATTCGGTGTGATAGGTTCTTCTTATTCTTATTACTCTTGGAGGTTGGTGATTCCTACAAGATTAGGAGGCGGTGCCGGTGGGATCTTCCAAGGAGGAGAGCTTGTGGAAGGCCACCAAGTTGTGCGAGGTTCGAGGTTCACCTCATCAGAGCGGTAAAGAAACACCATGAGTGAATAGCTTGAGCAAATTGATTTGCTTAAGTCGGAGCGCACTCTTGAGGAGAGAGTGCTCTAACGAGAACTAGTGGAAGACGCCAACATTTCGATACCTCAGGAAATACCTTATGAGCATTACTTTCTCTCACTCTTTACATTTCCGCATTTAATTCCCGTATGTTCTTGTATTGATTGTTTAGTGAGTACTTATAATTGCTATTGCTGTAACCTAGATTTAATCTTGCCTGATTAATTCAAGAAAAATATTAAAAATTAAAATTGGCTTATTCACCCACTCTAGGCCTTAGAATCCTTTCAATAAGTAAATAAGAGAACGACCCTTAAAACACTAAGATGGTCTGAGCATCCAAGTCATGGAGATTGGAGAAGATCTCCGACGGCTCTCCGTGCAGCTAGTTCAAGGCATTCGTCTAGAGAAGGCCCAGCGTTGATGCTGGCAAGGTCTGTCAATGCCATCCTCTCTCCTTAGAGCATGTCGAGCGTAGTTAGAAAACATTGTTCATCTTATTTTTTAGGATATAGCAGTTGCTAACACTGTTTATTTGACTTTATAGACTCTTTGCTGAAGGAAAAGAATCTTTTAGAGTGGTATTTGGGGTACTTGAATGGTTTTGGGGCTTTACTCTGAAATCATCTTTTTTGTATGATGATAAATTAGGGCTTTGATGGAGATATGTACAATGGCTGGACAGTGCATGGGCTCTGATGGAGTCTGCTGTTGTATCCGTCAGAGCCCCCATGTTTGCTTCAGTATTAAGGTCTGTGTTAGAAGCTTAATCCACCAAACTTTCATGGGTTATAGTAAAGTTAAGTTGTCGGATATTTAACTCTGGTAATTTTGTTTGCTCAAAAAACTGGTAATTTTGGGGCTTTAATTGTGAGAGACTACTCAGCGTCTTTGCCGTGGTTCAGTGACTGTCTCTTGGAATGGTTGGAATGGTATAGCGAGAGCCTGTTCTTTTCAGATTATCTTATTTACTTATCTATCATAAGTTGAACTTTAAGATTTTTTTGAGGTAGCTTGAAAAGTCCACGCGCTTCGTTTGACTTATTTCTAAAAGTTTTAAGACACATCTTTAAGACAAAAAAACTGACTTCAAAAGACAAAGCGATTGTCTTTTCGATTCGAAGATAAGTAGATAAGATAAGAAGATATGCCGAAAAGAATGACCTCTCTAGATAGGCTTGTGAACGACCTCTCTAGATAGGCTTGTGATTAGCCTTTTGAAAGAACCCACATGATTTTTCATGGTGGAAATTTTTGTGCTAAGCAGATGACTATATAGCTTCATGGCATGACTCTACCGGGACTGTATCGCACATGCGACTTGAATTCTTGATTATGTGGGTTTTTTTTAAAATAAAAGGATATTTCCCTGAAAAGTTTTCCGGTATAATTCAAAACCTAAAAAGCTTTATGGGGTGTTGGTAATTACTTGAAAGCTTTGAGATCTAGTTTAAAACCTTTAATGATACCTAGGTATTGGTCATGGAATTGGTGTTCAATTCCAGGGATGCAGCTGCCACCTAGAATTGAATTGATGATTCTAAAGCTAATTATAAGATACATGGTGTAGCTAGAATCATTTTATAACTTAAACTTGTCATTTATCTAGAATTCACAGTACACAATTTTGTAAAGGTTTAGGTTTTATTATCTCAACCTCACGTCCACAACATAATTTTTTTATGAAACCATGGAATTTTTAAAAAATGATGTATCGAGTAGAGAAGTGAATTAATCTGAACTACAAATGCAAGCGCGTCCATTGCACGCATCTTTTTCTGTGGGTTGATAGGTGACAAAAAAATGTTGAGGTTGTAAAGATAGGAGAGGGAGAGTATATGTGAATTGTTAGTTGACTATTGAACAGCCCAAAGGGCAGTATATAAAGTACAAGAGTGAACCCTAAAATAAAAAAAGACTATTCTACCCCTACAATACACAATTGACTATAATACTCTTTAACACCTCAAATACAAGGCATATGCAATAGCTTTGCATTTGGAGAAAAAACACTCTAATAAAGGGAAGATTCAAAGTTCGAGTCTTGTCGATGTCGTCGAAGCATGTGGCTCTGGGAAAATATGCCGAACTCCATGTGAAACTCATTCATCCGGTGTAACTGACGGTGACGAGGCATGGCCTGAAGGAGAAAATAGCGTAGATCGCAGCCTTGAAGGCATCATCACGAAGGAGAGTGTGATGCGTCACGACAGAGAGAGGGACGCGACGGCCAAGGAGGACCAAGAAGCGGCGACTAAGAAGTCAACGCCAAGTCTTTATGAAGATAAAGACTTCCACGAACTACAGGGAACTCCAATGGTGCTAGCCATGTCAGAAAAGGACAACCAGGAGGAAAAGTATGAGTAGAGTGATGATAGTGGCAAAAGAGAGATCGTCAAATCGAGCCGAAGAAGGAAGGAGGCTAGAAACATGGCAGTATTGGTCGCAACCTTGGAAGGCATCATCGCAGAGAGAAGAACGTGATGCATCATGAAGGGGAGAGATCGTGACGGCCGAGATCAAGGAGCGACAATAGCTGCCATGGTGGAAAAGAAAGGAGAGCAAAGCAATTGGCTGATTGACTAGGAATGAAGTACTAGCACGGACATCGACGAACTGAGTCAAACGAGCGGCGAACTTGGATGGACGCAACGGAATTTAGAAACGGAAAGACGCAGGGATGCAAGTAGCAAATAGCAAGGACAACCTATGGCAGCAAGCTTCAGTATGAATGCAGCCAAATCATAACCCCCAAAGATAAGACAATGCATGCTTCAAGAAGACAACTCCAATAATGCGAAAGAGCGGCGGCGAGAGCTAGGAGCTGGATTTAGGCCTGATACCAAATAAAGATAGGAGAGGGAGAGTGTGTGTGAATTGTTAGTTAACTATTGAACAGTCCAAAGGACAATATATAGAGTACAAGAGTGAACCCTAAAATAAAAAAGGCTATTCCACTCCTACAATACATAATTGACTACAATACTCAATAATAGAGGTACAATGCCCTTTTTTAGGGTTTCCACAGTCATATATTACTCAAGATATATATAAGGCCTAAGCCCAATCATAGGAAAGGAAAAAAAAGAAAAAGAAGAGGAGGAAACACAAGCAACAGAAATTTAATAAGGTTCCAATATACAAAGCCACTGCGTAATGGCTCCCCAAGGATTCACTCTCTTTCTCACAAAGGAGTTGCATCAACTAGCAAACTTTGGAGGCTGTGACAAACGAATGTTGCAAATTGAACAAAGCTTTTGCCCTTAGCTAAGGAGTTCCCTGCCTTACCTCGATTGTTGGTCACACGCCGAGATCCATACACAGCCCTACTCTTTCTCCCTTGGTCTTTTGTGAAACCTCCCTAAAGTTCTTTTTAAAAAAGTAATCGGATCCTCCTTCCTCCTTCTCTCTTCCTCTCCTCCTCTCTCCTCCATTCCGGCCAAGCCGGCCACCACCTGTTGGCACTGCAGCCAGCAACCACCCGATGGGTGACACACAACCACGCCGACACGTGCTCGAGCCATCGCATCGGTCGTCGCGCCGTGCCGTGCGGAGCCAAGCCGGCTGGCACACAGTGCCTATGCCAAGGCCGCGTCGCTGTGGTGGCACGTAGGCCAGACGGTGGTCACTAGCGGGTGGCGCCCAGCTTAGCTGAGATGGAGGGGAGGGACGAGAGGGAGTGGGGAGGAAAAAGGAGGATTCGATTGCTTTTTTTTTTCAAAATTCTAAGGTTGTTTTTGTAGAAGACAATGAGAGAGAGAGAGAGAGATGTGCACGGATCTCGGCGCGCAACCAATCGTCAAGATAAGATGGAAAACTCTTTTAGCTAAGCGTAGACGGATTTTCCTTGCAAATTTGGTAAAATGCCCTTGCTTTCTCCTGGCCGATATCTTCTTCCAGTAAGCAAAATAGAGTTGATGTATTGGACCACATAAATATCCTTGCAGTTTCTGCCACCATCCCACCATTCTCATCCAATCGAAGGCAAGCTCTTCTAGGAAATGGGGTCGAGGAAGTGCCTGATTTTCATCCAATTGAGAGCTTTGAGGCTACTTCCATATTTTTGAGAAATAGTAGCTGAATCATGGAACGTCTCAACATACAACGAAGCTTGTCCAAGGCTTACATGGGGCCAACTAGCTTATCCAAGGCTGATCGTACGACAACATATATATTTCTTTTGAAGCCTTAATTTTCAGTATGAATTTATTTGTCAACGTCGATCTCTACAAGGAGCGTATGCTCGGAAACCTTGCAGGATAATCGGCGAAACACATGCAATTTGGTCTCCTAATTACTTTTCATTGTTTTCAACTATCTTGCACTGCATCAAAACTTATAATGACAACATGGCCTATATGGTGCTGAATGCTGATCAGTTCTCAGATGGTGGTGCTGTAGTCAAGCTTGCTTGTTTTTTTAAGCGCATAGTTTTCTTTTAACGGCTTGGTAATCAATTGTCTGTTTGTTTCGAAGGATTCAAATAGAAAAGACATGGGACTAAAAATCTGGAATGTCATGATATGTTGCCTCACTTAGGAAACAATTAGAAGAAAGTAATTTTTTAGATTAAATATTAATTGAGCGGATAGAGAACGGAGAGATGAAGAGAGAAGTTGCATTGAAATTACCAAATTATCAAATGAATTACCTTATATGAGGTTAGAGCTCATGCCAAAAATCCTCCAAACCGTGAAGGAAAATTTTCTATCCTTTTAAATTCCTTTGAAGCAATCCTACGGATTAAACAAACACCTATGAAATTCATTTGAACGAAGCCCTGACGGGCCATACTAGTACAAATGATATGCTACTTTGGAAGGGTGCATTTGGAATTTTGGATGACATGAACGAAAAGTTGTAATACTGCAAATCTTGCAATCGACAAAAATCTATCATGAAATGATATAGTGGATGAAATAGTTTGCCTATATATATAGGACATATATTTAACTGTAAAACTACAATTACTCGTCGGCAAGCAAATGGACACCAATTACAGCTATACTATAATCATACTCATCAGCACAATTGAACAGGTGACAAGAACAGCCAGAACATAAAATTGTTCTACAGTGATCAACCGACCTACTAAAATACAACGAACAGGCTAGCAAACTGACACAAGAAAAGCTCCTGCTTTATTTTGCTATTGCAAGGAGCAATGGAGCGTCATAGGCTCCAAGCCTTATGGTCAAGGGGAGGAGAAGATGACAAAAACAAAATATGGAGCCGGCAGGTTACAACTTACATCTCACAGATACAATTGGAGGAAGATTAGTTTGCGAGCTGTGCCTGTTCTTTCTTTCAGAAGTCAAAATTACTTAGCTGCGACGAGTCAAAGAGGAATGGATAGGGCAGGCAGACCAGAAGTCCGAAGAGCAAAATGGCAACGCCAATGCTGATGTAGCTGTTCTCAGGGTCTGTAATTTCCTCGGAGAGAGGAGCGATCGGCCCCCTCTGCAAGAAGAAGATCAGCACCACCCAGTAAAATGAGACATCATTGAAGAGCGCTGCGATTCCAAGCAATCCGATGGTTAAGCTACTGATCCGAGTCGATATCTGTCAGAAATGCAAGTTGGGATTCACCACAAAGTGTCACAAATCAAGGATGAGCAAACAAACAAGTTCCTCCCAGCTATAATCACTTAATCATATCTACAGTCACAATAGGAACATCTCTACCTTTCTTCCCCACATGGCGAATGCTATGCGCCCACCATCAAGCTCTCCCGCAGGGATGCTATTGATGGCATTAATCAGGAGACCAGCCCAGGCCCATAAAACCAGTGGGTTGATGGATAATTGTGTTCCTTCTTTCAAAACATCTCCAAGAATAAGCTTTGCTGTACCGAGGAAAGATTGATCACACAAACAGAATTTTCATAGTTCAACAACATGCTGTTTGTGTGCACAATTCAATGCATTCTTGCAAAAATGACTCAAGTGCTGGTAACTGCTAATGAACATACAGAGAAAGGAGGATTCCTCGTCTAGCTATGAACTTAGGATTAAACACCTACCAAGGCCACCGACAAGAAATGATTCATGAAAGACGATTGGATCTATCACAAGACCAAGGCCATCACTTGGAGGCAAGATGAAGCCCAATAGCAAAAGAACAAATCCAAGGGAAAACCCTGCCAATGGTCCAGCAGCTGCTAGCTTAAGTAGGTCCTCTCGATTGCGAACAATATTGACAATTCTGGTAATGGCACCAAAAGATCCTATCTACAAAAAATAGAACAGTGAGGTTCATATGTTATGGTAAGACAAAATTGTGAGCTTGATAAACAGGAAAAGGTGCAAAAATAAATGTTATTGCCAAATCCCAGGTCAACTTCCCAATATCCCCCACATTTCAAGAGGCCTTTCATACTGGTTGCTTATTATACTAGAAGAACATTTAGATCAAAACATCTCCTTTGCGTTAATAGATCTGCAATATAGGCAAAATACATTTTTTTAACAAAGCTATTGTAGTTTTATCCTTTGCTAAAAAAAATGTAATTTTTTGGGAGAGGAAATAGCAATGAAATCATTGAGCATGCATGCAGTGGCCTGCGCACCGCAGAGCCCATCATTGAGCTATGGCTCAGTCTTCAGCAATGACGTATGTTGAAAAAAATTGTAATTTTATCTAGTAATCCAGAACATCAGTTTTCCATGAAAGAATAGCAATGAAATCACCTAAAATTACTTTCAGAAAATGTTTGGTTTTAAAGCTAGAAGGGATTTCAGACAAGTAGAACATATATTCCATAGGTGAAATTGTAGATCTGAAATCCAGCTTACCTGCCAGCTAGGAACAAAGTATGGAACTGCAAGCTTGATTCCAGTATCCCTAGCAGCAAGGATATGTCCAATTTCATGAACCCCCATTATGAGTGCAGTTACTAGGGCACCAGAAAGGCCATCTTTCAATAGCTCAAGGTTGTCAAATGTTGACCTGGAAGAAAAAGACTCGTAAGCAGAAGTTGCAGACTAATGACTGGCCAATGCTATGCCAAGGTACTTCAGGAAATTCATTTTTTCCCAAAAAAAAAAAAGAAGATGAAAGAATAGCCATCTGTAGCTAAAGACGCTATAGAACTAATAGCATTGGCAATACAAATGTCACATGTATTAACAAGATTTCATCACAACAGGAAATCACAAGGTTAAAGTTAAACACCATATCGCCAAGCCCATATCAGGTGTCTAGGTTTCTAACACAAGGAAGAAGCACATGTTACAATTCGGAGATGACATCGAGCTAGAGGAACACAAAATCAATCACCTTAATTTCTTTAGCATAAAGAAATGAATATTTAACACAAAATAATCTGAATTAAAGTGGTGTTAAATGGAAGAGAAACCTCGTACAGCAAGTTGTCCTGTAGGACAGGTACATTTCGAAGCAACAGAGTGAAGAGGGTAACTACTCCAAATGCAGCAGCAGCAAACCACTCTGGAACAGCTGATAATTTACCAAGGATCAAATCAGAAAGCTTAAGGCTAAACGTAAATGTACCAATACAAAATTTCAAGGTGGCTTACACTTTAGGGGAAAAAACTAGATCACTCTTTTTTTTTGAGCAAACAAAACTAGATCACTCTGAGTAGTGAGTACTATTGACTCCACTGAAGGCACAAATAAATTTTTATTACCTGTAGTTTCAGGCTGCAATGTCTGGCTAGGTACAACTACTGCAACTGGCTTCTCATCTTCTGGGTTGATGAGAAGAAAAAGCTTATATTCATCACCAAATTTGTTCTGTTGATGACCAGGAGTTGCACATAGATGAGTTATTCACACATTTGTACAAGCATAGACTTCTGAGAAGAAAAGGCTTACATCATCACCAAATCTTAATATATTTGGCTTTGCAAGTATCCTATTACCTGTAGCCGATTTGTGATCTTCTCATAACTCTTGGCTGGCTTACCACGCAAATTCCCTTTAAATAGTATTCCACCCTTATGTAAACAAGAAAGGTAGTAACTAATGTTTAGTTATTCTTAGTCATTTGATATCTATTGACAATAAGACATTTCAAATCTTAATATATATGTTCGCTCAAAAAATCTTAATATATATCATACACATGATCAGTTTAACAGCCTAGTCATATTATGTAAGAGCGCTTTACTGAGCTAACCAAACTGCATGCCTTCTTGTATCGTGATGTATGAGTTGTATGTGGATACAACTTTATATCCACAATTATTAAGCAACATTTGCAGGTCATATTGATATTTTAATGGAACTATTCATAAAAATATGATGCACACACAAAAAGGTAAACTATGGTATTTCAGATATTCACCTCATAAGGCTCCTGACTGGTCACAAAAAATGTGTCAAAACCAAAAACTTGATCCTTCAGAATGTCTATTGTAGCCTTGGGAATCCTAAGAGATTCATCAAGTTGTTGCTGCAAATCATTGGATTTTAAAAAGAAAACCATAAGGCTTGTTACCTCATCGAGTTTCAAAATTAAGAAATACTAGACAAACAAACAATTAAAAAACACATAATTTTCTATTTAATATCCACTCCAGCATAGAGATTATGAGGAATAATCAGGACCCCTGTTTGATTATGAACTCCCACTCAACTTATTAACATATACTGATATACAGTAAGAAAATTCATATGGAAACAATTACCTTCATTCCTGGCAAAGGTGAGCCACCAGAAACATCAATAACTTCCTCCTCCTCCTATGTTTAACAGAATATTATGTATGTCATGATTACATTCTCCCTGTCTAGTTAGTGATAAAGCTGTTGTGACATCAAATACAAGCATACCTGTGCATCACTGGCAGCAGTTGCATCTCCATCAATGTTCTGAAGTTCCACCTTCTCCTATGTTTAACCAAATTTTGGATATGTCATGATTGCATTCTCAATGTCTAGTAAGTGAAAAGGTTGGTGTGACATCAACTACAAGCATACCTGCATATCACTGGCAGCAGTAACATCTCCATCGATGTTCTGAACCATGTCATTGGAGTTTAGCAGCTCTGTGTTCGAGGTTTCATCTTTCGTCTGGCGAGGCATGGGAAAACTAAATATTATAGTTCAGTCACTGTTCATGTGGTAAGGAGCCTAGGACTAATAGATATAATTAAGGAAAGTGACTGCTAATCAAAGTGCCGGGCAAGTCTTGGCCAACACAAAAGGCAACCTACTTTTGCATAGTACAATTGTACAAACATAATTTGAACAATTGTAAAAGTAAGGAGGGTACATTATCTGCATTGGAGTCACTTTCTGCAAGCCCATTTGCTTGTACACCAGTATCAACCATGGGTGCTGAAGCATCATTTCCAAACTCTTCTTTCTCCTGGAAGAAAGGAACAAGAATGTTTACTCCCTTGTTTTTTTAAAAAAAAAAATCAACTTGGTCCTTGAATCCTTGGTCCTTGAATTGTTTGTGTAGCCACTTCTCTCTGTAATTTTCTTGGTTTTCCAACCTCTCCATCAACTTGTTTAATGTAATCACATGTGCATATATACATGAAAACATGATCTGTACAAATTTTGATGACAGATTTATGGAACAAAGGGGTAGTGAATACTAGATCACTTTGGAACAGAATGGTAAAAAAAATTATCAAATGCTTGACAACAACCTCGTTTCTGATGCACAAATGATGATTGATAGTAGATGCCACAATATGATATCATAATTTAACTTATCCTGTACATAGAAGAACACAGGGGCCAGGGCTAGGATAGATGTACCTTATATAACTGGTATCTAGACATGAATAAACATATATCACTACTTCCCAATTTTCTCTCCAATAAGCGCTTATTGTTCATGGTTGTCCAATGTACATAGCTGGCTAATTCTAGAACTTGTTAGCTGGAAGGGGAAGAAAAGCTTTTCACCTCGTCGCCATTGCCCTCGGGTTCAGTCTCAGTCATTGCTCGGCATGCCACCCTCCGGCTCCTCAGCCTAAAATTTGCACCAAACAATTGTACATAAATGACAGTGGAAGCAATCGAATTGGTTACAGATTACCCGATGATTCCTGCCTGAAACAAAACCAAGAAATACAGTTAACACCTGTGCCCAGCAAGCGGGAGGGAGCGGAGTGTGAGAGCGAGGCGGGCGCACCCCACCCCTCCGCTCCTCGCCGTCACAGTGGTCGAAGCGAGGAGGATACGGTGGCAGCATCCGTACGCGGCGACGGCGGCCTGCGACGGCGGGGAGCTCATGGCGGGCAATCGCGGCCAGTGGTGGTGGAGTGGAGGAGGACGCGCGGCCTTATCTCCTCTTCAGTTTAGAGGGGGAAATGGCGAATCTTTTCTGCGCCAGGATTTCATTCGAGCACGAATCTTAAAGCTGGAGCCATTTTTGGTAATTTGGCTTGGCCATGGTCTCCCGAACGCAAGACGGCAAGAGTAGGGTTCTGCGCCGCCGCCGCCGCTACCCGCCGGGCCAAGAAACCTCTCGAGCCCTCATCGCCGGCGAGCGGCATGAATAGCTTTCCGGTGTACGGAGGCCGCAGTGTCTCTCTTTCCCTCTTCTCCGATGTCTCTAACAGCCGGTACGTCTTCCCCTCCGCTTGTGCTTCACTTCTTGTTTCGTCACCGCCTGATCATACCACCACTGCTGTAGCCACTACGTTAGTTCTAAGATTGTACCGAGTTCTTGTTTCCAACTGTTACTATGAACTGTACTATGAGGCCATTGGCTAAAGTTTTTTTTTTTTTTTGAGAAAATTGGCTAAAGATTTCTAGTGATGAACACTCAGGGAGCTCCTCGACCTGATGCAGTCAGGGAAGCTTGAGCCGGAGGTTGCTTTCCTCAATGCATCACTGGTACATTCTGTGTTCTGTATCAGCGATTGGAATTGATGCTATCAGTTGTGCACGTCTTGTATCTTGAATTTTTGGCTGTATATCAGGTGCCGGATGTGTTCCCTGTTCTTGCGGCGGCGCACAAGGCGCTCCTCTCCAAGTCGAGGGAGTCGCTGACCACAAGAACACTGCACTCCGAACTCGTCTACAACTACTCCGGGTCGAAGCATGTGGTTACTCTAGCTGTTGTTGATTCTGTACACATGATGGTATTGTTCGAGAGTGCGGTGTGTTGACGGCTTGTGTGATCCCGGGTTTCAGATAACGGAGTCCCTGAAGCGATGCGGGATCTCTGATGACACGAAGTACATCCTTGCAGCTCGTTTTGATTCTTCTGATGAGGAGGTTGTATGATTTTTACAACGCCCGTCTTATTCAGTTATGCTTTTGAATCTGTTAGTTGCTTCTTAGTAACCCTGTATGAAATTGACATTGATTAGTGATTACATCTACGTGGGCTAGGAGGTGAAATGCTAGTGGGTCCAGAGACCAGACACCACTTCTAATCTTCAGATCTACGTTACATTTGCAACCTGTTAATTGCCTTATTGTGGTACCACAAATAAGAAGTTTTAATCTCTCTGGTCCTGCCGGTTAATTTAAAAAGTGCATCGTTCCAAAAAACCTTGCTGAAACTTTCTTTCTTTGAACACCTGGTGTTAGCACTCTGTTTTATGGGCCCTGGATCAAAAGTTCTTGTGTTAATTCGAGATTATTGTGACTAACTTGAATCATGCTATGTATGGTCCGATCTGGTTTTCATTACTAACTATTGAGATATCTGCTAAAAACAAATTTTACCAAACCAAAATTCTCATGATAGGCTGCTATCTGTGGCTCCATCGGAGTCCTTATAATTATATTCAGACAAAAATAAAGTAGAAAAAGGACAGTGTGAAATACGTATGTATCTTCCAAAAGATATTTGATCAATATGCCAAAATCACCTATCCTAGTAATCTGCATAGCAGTGTGACAGCACTGGCACGCTGCAGAAACAATACCTGCAAACACTGTGTTGAAGATCTGAAGGGGCAAATGTCCCTCTCCCTCTTAACGTGGGCCTATCTAAATCTGTCAAGAATACTATGTAAATGAATTGAACATGGTATATGTTTCTATACGTGTGTAACCTTGAAGTTTGCTCCATGTGTGATAGATTTCTGCATGCACCCTCAGTTCCATGCCATTACTATTTCTTATGCATTTGCCTGCGAGTTATTGTCCTTCTAAACTTAGGAATTGAAACAACCATGAATTGAAAATTGTAACATCACAGATGAAAGCAGTGGAAAAACTCATCAACGGCACCGAGGTTGATCTAACAGAATTGGAAACAAGAGCAAACCAGCCACAGATCCTGAAGGTTTTTTAGTTGAACTTGACACTACTAATATGCTGATATGGTTTTCATGATGATTATTTATTTCGATTCTGAGTGTCATATCGGTTTCCTTTTTCCTGTTGGCAGCATTTTAAAATAACTCCCCAAGAACTGTCGGTATCTACTCTGCCCGACGCAATCGTATGCAGGATTGCTGCTCGAGACGCCCTCTGAGGTCTTAAACAATCGCCGTAAGACCTTTTCAACCGGTGCAAATTCTGCTCTCTGGACGAACACTGCATCGGGTCACTCCTCTTCCATAGTTGAGCTTGTAATAGGTTGTTTCAAGCCTGAACTATGAATTGTATAATAATAGCATGTAGTCTTGGCAGTTGTAGCTCTTGTTAGCCATAGTTACATCAGCACTTCAACAGCTAAATATTTGTAAGGTCATCTTATTCAGTTTTGTGCAAGCAACCTGCAAAGATACTGTGTTGTTCTCTTCACTTATATTTTTACCTTCTTATTTGTTTATAAGGTAAACTTCGAGAACTTTTTAAGGTAGCTTCGAAACTCTGGTGCGGTTCATTTGACTTAGTTTCTGAGAGTTGTGGGATGCATCTTTGAGATAAAAAAGAAATGGACTATAAAAATCAAAACGTTTCGATTTGAACATAAGTAGATAAGATAAGAAGACGAGGGAAGGTAACAAACAGCTGAAACCTGTGCGACTAGGTTCGATGGTTTTATGGACATGACAATGTGGTACTGCTTGTACTATTGATGCCCTGGCTTCACGTGCTGCTGGGACAGCGCTGCCCTTGTTCTGTCCAAAGGAAGTATGGACAGGATGCAGGAGGTTAGCTGCCCAGCGTTGTACCTGTTCCTGCTGCACATGCCACTTTGCCAGCAATATGTTCCTTTGTGTGATCAACTGTATTGGTTCTTTTTCCAAGGCAAAAAAAAAACTACTTGGTTCTTTTTGTTTGATTTTTCGATGGAAGGAAAACACCGATACATCGCATTATGGACCAGGTAGTCTATATATACATGTACTTGTGGGACACAACCAGCAGCGCTGTTGTGTTTAGTCAGTTCAAGTTTCATTGGATCCAAATCAATATGAAGTTTCTGAACAGCATTGTTGTTAGCACAAAACACTTTCTATTTGGTCTGATAGTTTAGTGTATGATGGCATAACTAGCCTGCTGTCAGGAGCAGGCCAGTAACTGGGCTTCGTGTGTGTGGGCTGCGACCCATTTCATGCCCATCGGCCGTGTAAGAGGAAGTTTCCTATTTGTGCCGAACTCAGCACCCGATTTGGGGTTAACGAGAAACATGCTATAGCTATTACCTCCTCTCTGTCCTCATCTTTCTCTGCTGAGCTGTGATTCTTCTTCCTTCTTCCCCAAATTCGCCTCAAATCTCTCCATTTCCTTGTCCGATCCGAGATCGTGACATATTGGTATCAAAGCCACCCGATCTTGTGGTTTCTCTAGTTATTCCTTGATCTCGCCGGTAAATAATCCCGGCGAAAGGTTGGCTACTGCTTTTAGCGGTAGTAAAATCCTCTCGCCCGAGGTTCGGTGAGATTCGGTAGGAGAATCACAGATTGGTAGAAAAGGGATCCAATCGTGGTGGTCGTGAGTATGGAGACACGATTGGCTACTGTTGAGTGGGATATGAAGGCAATTTTGGCGGCTTATCGAGCATCGATGAGAGAATGAAGAATGCGAAGCATGGAGGATCACGGTGATCAAACGCTCAAAGGAGTTCAAACGTCCTTGGAAGAATTGGGAACAAGAATTACTAACATAGAAGGATCATCACCGATTACGTGGAACAAATTCCTGTCACACCAAAGTATGCAAGCTATGGTTCCTTGAAGTTACAAAGACGGGTAATCGAGAGGGGCCTGAACATTTTGAAAACACAAGGGCCCAAGGTGAGTTTCAGATGCCTAATTCATTACGTTTCAGTCATGGTGGAGTAGATCATAGAGGGTTGATTTTCAATGATCGCGAGTTCAGAATGCCCCGTACTGATTTTCCAAAGTTCGAGGGAGAACATCCAAAAGTGTGGAAGGCTAAGTGTGAGAAGTATTTTCATATGTTTCATGTACCTACGCATCTATGGGCTCAGTTTGCCACTATGCACTTCCATGGTAATGCTGCACTGTGGCTTCAGACTTATGAAGCTTATCACTCTGTGGATAATTGGATTGAGTTATGTGTAGCAGTAGAAAATAAGTTTGGCAAGGATCTGTACTTGAATTCGATGAAAAGTTTGTTAAGTCTCAAGCAGAGGAATGGAGTACAGGAGTATTATGAACTTTTTCAGAATGTGGCACATCAAACTTTGGCTCATAATCACAGTTTGGATGACATATTTTTTGTAAGCAAATTTGTCGATGGGTTAAAACCAGAACTTCGCTCTGCTATTATATTGCACAAACCAAGATCTGTTGATGCGGCCTTATCCTTAGCATTATTGCAAGAGGAGGAATTGGCAAATGTCTCTCACAAACACAAAGAAGGACAATTCTAAATTTGTCGCTAAACCACCGCTTCCGTATGGAAAGGGAGTGTTGGGAGCAGCTCCAGTGGAGCAAAAAGGAGAAGATAAGCATAAACTGTTGGATAAATTGGAAGGACTGAGAGCTCAACGCAAAGCTCAAGGATTATGTATGCGTTGTGGGGAGAAATGGAATCCAGGCCATAAATGCCCGAGAAATATTCCATTACATGTCATGGATGAAGTGTTATCGCTTTTGGAATTGGACCAAGCATTGTCGGATCTCGAATATCAAGAAGTTGTTTTGAGTATATCCCAATTTGCAGCTGAAGGCACCCAAGGGAAAGGTACTATCCGGTTGCAAGGTTTAATGCAACACAGAATGGTGCTCATTTTAGTGGACTCTGGCAGTTCTGGAAACTTTATCAATGCACAATTGGTTGAAGAACTACATTGCCCTACTGTCTCGGCCGATTCTTTACAGGTGGTCATTGCAAATGGAGGAAAAATGTGCAAGAATCGATAGTACCTCGCTTGTCTTATTTGATCCAGGGCATACTTTTACCAATGATTTTAGAATGTTACCCTTAGATCGCTATGACATTATATTGGGAATGGAGTGGCTTGAGCGCTTTAGCCCAATGTGGGTGCATTGGCAAAACAAAACTCTAGCGGTTCAAAGACGAAGGCATTGAGATTGTTCTCGAAAGGAGTGCAAAATGTTACTTCTCAATGTGCTCGATTTCAGCCTACCAACTTTGTCATTTGGCAAAACAAGGCAAAGATATCTCATGTGGTATACCTTTGCGGTGAGGAAGAATCACCATGAAATTCCACCACTTATTCAAACCTTGTTAGATAACAATAGTGCCTGCTCCAAACACCAACCGAAAGTTACCACCCATAGAGAGTTTGACCATTAGATTCCTATGTTACCAGCGGTCAAACCGGTTAATATCAGACCATATAAGTATGGGCCAACTCAAAAAGATGAGATTGAGAAGCAGTTACAAGAGATGCTAGCTCAAGGAATTATTCAAAAAAGTTCAAGCCCCTTTGCCTCACCAGTGTTATTGGTCAAAAAGAAGGATGGTACATGGCGGTTGTGTGTGGATTATCGCCAACTCAATGCTATGACAGTTAAAAACAAGTATCCATTACCAATCATCGATGAGTTGTTGGATGAGTTGCATGGGGCCAAATGGTTTTCTAAGTTTGGACTTGAGATCTGCTATCACCAAATCGTTTAGTAGAAGGTGAAGAGTACAAAACAAAGATTTAGGACTCATAATGGCCATTGGGAGTTTAAGGTAATGCCATTTGGACTTACAAATGCTCCAGCTACATTTTAGTCCTTAATGAACAGCATTTTCTCTCACATGCTACGGCAGAGTGTGTTGGTTTTTATGGATGATATACTAGTCTATAGTCCCTCCTTACAAGAACATCATCAGCATCTTCTATCAGTTTTCCAAATTCTCAAGGAAAATGGCTTGTACCTAAAGAGATCTAAATGTTCTTTTGCTCAACAACAATTGGAATACTTGGGGCACATTGTTAGTAGTTCAGGAGTAGCTACTGACCCAACAAAAGTGGTTGCAGTCCAATCATGGCCGGTGCCAACTTCTGCTAAGAAATTGAGGGGTTTTTTAGGACCTGTCAAAGCTATTACGTAAAGTTCATTCATAATTATGGAGTTCTTAGCAAACCACTCACTGAATTGTCAAGAAGAACAGCCCTATGTGTGGACGAATTGCAAAGAACAAGCTTTCCTTGCTATTAAAAATGCTTTAGTATCCGCACCGGTGTTAGCCTTGCGATTTTACAAAACCATTTGTTCTTGAGACCGACACTAGTGACAAAGGAATTGGGGCAGTGTTAATGCAAAGTGGACACCCTATTGCGTATTTGAGCAGAGCATTAGGGGTTAAATGCCAAGGTTTATCCACTTATGAAAAAGAATGTTTAGCAATCCTCATGGCTGTTGACAAGTGGCGATCATATTTACATCATCAACCCTTTACAATCTTGACTGACCATAGAAGTTTGATCCATTTGGGTGACCAACGGCTAACCACTGGTATTTAGCATAAGGCTTTTGTCAAGCTGTTAGGATTACACTATCAAGTGCGCTATCGAAAAGGGGGAGAAAACAAAGCTGCGGATGCATTATCTAGGCGTGATGGTCAAGTTCAAGAATTGACAGCCATCTCTTCGTGTCAGCCTACATGGTTGGAAGTTATTGTTGAGGGATATCAACAAGATGAATCTTGCAAACGGCTATTGGAAGAATTAGCAGTGGTGGGAAGTAATGCGCAAGGTTTTTCTCTTCAAGACGGTATTATCCGTTTCCAAGGTCGATTTGGTCAAGCAATCACCATGAAGCTAAACAAGCCATACTACAAGCACTGCATGCTAGTGCTTTGTGGGGGTCATAAGCGGGTACAAAGAACATACCACAAGGTGAAATCCTTATTTGCATGGCCTAAAATGAAGCAGATATTATGCGGTTTGTAGCGGCTTGTACAATCTGTCAACAGCCAAAACCGATCACACCAAACTTCCCGGACTATTACAACCCTTCCTATTCCCAATCAAGCTTGGCATACTATTAGCTTGGATTTTATCGAAGGACTACCAAATCTCAACATTTTGACACTATTTTGGTGGTAGTAGATAAATTCTCCAAGTATGGGCACTTTCTTCCATTGTCTCATCCCTTCATCGCGTTGTCGGTTGCACAACTCTTTGTGAACAACATTTACAAGTCGCATGGTTTACCAAGTGTGATTATCTCAGATCGAGATAGAGTTTTCACCAGCACATTGTGGAAAGAGCTATTCAAATTGGCGGATACTACTCTCAATATGAGTTCTGCGTACCACCCGCAAACGGATGGTCAAACCGAGCGTTTGAATCAATGTTTAGAAACTTTCTTGAGGTGTATGACTCATGAATGTCCAACCAAATGGGCGAGATGGCTTCCACAAGCTGAGTTTTGGTATAATTCATCGTTTCATTCAGCCCTGGGCAGATCTCCATTCGAGGTTTTATATGGTCATCCACCTCGTCATTTTGGTATTATCAATACCAATACCAGGGCTGTACCTGACTTGCAATCTTGGTTGGAAGACCGTGCGGTTATGGTGGATCTCATCAAGCATCATTTGGCATGGGCTCAACAACGTATGAAGCAACAAGCTGATAAGCATCGTTCCGAACGTTGTTTTGCAGTGGGTGATTGGGTTTATCTAAAACTTCAGCCGTATGCGCAACATTCAGTTATTCGCAGGACGTCTCAGAAATTATGCTTCAAGTATTTTGGACCCTATCTCATACTTCAGAAGGTGGGTGAGGTGGCATATCGTCTCCAACTTCCTCCAGATTGTGCCATCCATCCTGTAGTTCATGTATCCCAACTGAAAAAAGCATTGCCTCCAGAGGGGCAGGTCAGTCCTGATGCTACTCTTCATTTGCTTCTCAATCGATCAGCATGGTTGCCAGCAGGTGTCTCTAAGATGAAGCTGCGTCAAGTGGGTGTTAAAGCAGTTCAGTATGGATTGGTTCATTGGGAAGGCATACCGGAGGATTGGAGCTCTTGGGAAAATGTTCATTGTCTGAAATCCATCTTTCCAGCTCTTCGCTTGAGGACAAGCACGATTCTAAGGGAGGGGAATGTCGAGAGCGTGCCAAGAATCGGGCTTCGTGTGTGTGTGGGTCATGACCCATTTCAGCCCATCGGCCGTGTAAGAGGAAGTTTCCTATTTGTGCTTAACTCAAGACCCGATTTGGGGTTAACGAGAAACATGCTATAGCTATTACCTCCTCTCTGTCCTCATCTTTCTCTGCTGAGCTGTGATTCTTCTTCCTTCTTCCCCAAATTCTGTCTCAAATCTCTCCAATTTCCCTTGTCCGATCTGAGATCGTGACACCTGCTCATGTCAGAGAGACATCATGTACCAAGTTTGCTTTCCTTTAAACTTATTGCAATCAGGTGGTTGTTAAACCAGCATACCAGTTGGCTCTTGTTGTATAGTTTGTACGTTTGGCGTTTCCCTTCCAGAGATGCCATGCCCCCAGGATATTATTCGTCATATATTAGTCCTTTGTTTTCCTTGCAGTTATGTATTGCCCCATTATAGTGTCAACTAGTAGGCGCACATCTTCTGACATAAGCTCAATACAACCATTTGTTTCAAATCTAATGGGTGCAGCTCATGGCAGAGGAGTACGGGATGCAAAAGAATTCAGATGTTAGACCATCTCCAACCGTATCCCGTCCCGGGAGAAAATCCCTTCGCGTCCTCCATTTGCCCGGGACAGGACTCGCACGGTGCCTCCAACGGCATCCCATCCTTGACCGGAATGGAGTGGGATTGGAGAGAGAATCCCGGCCGAGCGGGATCGCTTCCTCAATCCCCTTCGCTGGCAACCACGCGCGGAGACGCAACTGAGTCGGGAAGGTGAGGCCACAGGCTGGGTAGCGGAGGCAGCGTCGCCACAAGGGAGCATCGGCGCGAGGTGAGCCTAGAAGGTGGGGAGCGGAGGCGGCGTCGGTGCAAGCTTCCTCGGCGCAAGGTCAGCCCGGAAGGTAGGGAGCGGAGGCGGCGTCGGTGGTACGCTTCCTCGACGCAAGGTCAGGCCGCAAGGTAGGGAGCAGAGGCGGCGTGGGCGGAACCCTCCGCCAGATCTATGGGCGGCGGTGACGGCGCGACGCATCGGCGGCGAGGAAGGAAGAACCGTGGGGAGCGGAGGCGACGTGGGCGCAACCTTCCGCCAGCTCTGTGGCGAGCCGTGACAGCGCGACACACCGGCGGCCGGTGAAGGTAAGTGTTCATGGCCTTTATTTGTGAGCTATTGTGAATGAAAAAAATGGTCCAATTGTGGTGTGCTACGGCAGTGGATGCAAAATTTGGCTGTGATGGGTGTGATGTTCACACGATTTGGGTGGGATTTGGGGGGATTTTGTAGGTCTTGCAGAGTTGGCCCGATTTGGCTCGGAATTGGGGGAAAAAATTTGTAGCCGAGGTGTCCAAGAGAAGAACACAAACTGAACTGATGACATTTTCTTCATGTTAAATTAGTTCAGAATATAATTTCATTGTACATTGGAGCCGAAGATTGAAATATTACATAAGTTCGTTCTAGATGATATGCAAATTTGTGGAAGTGAGTGAATACAGCCGTGCTTGTTTGGTTGTTTGCATTTCCTGAATTTGGTTCATGCATATGTGTCTGCTAATCTGAATTTGAGGTTGCATACATGCAAAACATTCACTACAGGAATCAGCCATAATCTCGAGGGCCAAAAGCCCTCGAGAAAAGGGGAAAAACCCTCGAGAAAAACGTTTCTCGAGGGCCGGCCCTCAAGAAATGGCCGTCGCGACTGCACGCTCGAGAAAAACAGGCTTTCTCGAGGGCCTGGCCCTCAAGAAAAGCTATTCTCGAGGGCGACCCTTAAGCCCTCGAGAAATATCGAAGAACACGGCGTTATCTGCTCAGAACAAGTTTTCTCGAGGGCCAGGATGTGGCCCTCGAGAAAGTCCTCCCCGTCGCGCACCGCCACCGCCAAGAGCAGAGAGACATCGACGGCGCGCACACAGAGAGAGAGACACGACGACGAGG
Source organism: Olyra latifolia (assembly GCA_036346145.1). NCBI lineage: Eukaryota > Viridiplantae > Streptophyta > Magnoliopsida > Poales > Poaceae > Olyra > Olyra latifolia. The sequence continues at coordinate 51,651,506 of CM070528.1, read as the reverse complement.
TAGAGAGGGCGGCGGCCCCGGCCGGATCTAGACGAGGCGGCGGCAGCCGCCGGATTCGACGAGGGCGGCGCTGGGCGGCGACGAGGCGTTGAGGCGGCGTTCCGGCCGGATCTAGACGAGGCGCCGAGGTGGCGTACCGTGACGAGACGGCGGCGGTGGCGGCGGCGACGAGGCGAGGCGGCCCCGACAGATCTGGACGATGCGGCGGCGGTCCCGAATCGATTCGACGAGGGCGGTAGTGGCGGCCGACGACGAAGGCGCCGAGGTGGCGGCCGTGACGCAGGCGGCGGCGGCGGCGGTAGAGCCGGCGATGAGGCCGAGGCGGCGACGGCCCCGGCAGGTCTGGATGAGGCGGCGGCGGTCCCGGTCGATCTCGACGAGGGCGGCGGCGGCGCACGACGGGCGCCGAGGCGGCGGCTCGTGACGAGGCGACAGGCGGTGGCGGGCGGCGGCGACGAGGCCGAGGCGGCGGCAGTGGCGGCCGGTGACGAGGCCAAGGCGACGCTGTGTGGGGGAGGGAGAGAGAGGTGTTGTGGGAGAGAAGTCTGGAGAGAGGTGGGGGAAGCCACGGGCGTTGTTGCCTTTTAAGCTCTCGCGGCGGGACTTGAAGTTTCTCGAGGGCCACGACCGGAGCCCTCGAGAATCACTAACGCCGTCTTTCCCGTGAGTCCTCCGCAACTGTTTCTCGAGGGTTTAACGTCGGCCCTCGAGAAACACACTATTTAGCGAGGGTTTTAAACTGGCCCTCAAGATTTCAGTCTATTTCTCGAGTGCTTGTTTTTGGCCCTCGAGATTCCAGCCGATTCCTGTAGTGATTTCGTCTAGCATCTTAAAGGTATTTTCATTTCGTGGGGTTGAGAGTTTGTAATTGTCATTGCTCTAAGTGTTCGGTGTAGATGGAGGGAGCTAGATTGCCTGCGGCTATTGTCGCGCTGCGCCACCATTTGGAGGTCGAGACCGCGGCGCTAAAGAAGGTTGTCAACGAAAACTTCACTGCCCGCGAGTCCTCCGCTGCCTAGGAGTTCAATCGGGCACTGCTGGAGGTCGAAGCCATAGCGACCCGCCTAGAGGAAATCTCCCTCTTAGCAAATGAAGTCGGCAAAGGGCATACACCGGTGGTCAAGCCGGATGAGGGTTCCACTCATTCCCCGCGCGTCTGGTGGTGAACGATGAGTCCATGGACCTGGACCCCGACAACATCATCCCCGGCGACTACTAGCCTCCGAACAACCCAACGTGGAGTGACTGCTCTGATGACGGCTTCGATGGCCTGTCCGTCGAATCGGACCGATCATGGCACTTGTACCGTTCGTGATCTTGTTCTGTTTATGTCTAGCACTTTGCTATGTGCATGACCTGAACTGTTTCCCATATAACTTATGTAAAACATATGGTGTTTTCATGTAGACTTAAGCAGAATTATGTCAATATGTGAACCTACTGTATGAAACTTTTTCCAAATCGCGTCATTCAGTTGTTACCATTGAATTTAGAAATGTTATACTCTGCCCATTACCCATTATTATGTGACCTTTGCAGGGATTGCATGGATCCATTTTTGGAGAACCTTCTTCTCGCCGGAGGGGAAAACATACCATGGAGTTCATCGCCCTTGGGGGATTGCTCGTAGGATGATGCCGTGGGCTAGGTCTCCCCAATCGATGGTGATACCCAGGGGTCAGCCTCCCCAGGCCGTGGTTCACCGCATCATATTTTCAGCCAGGGGTCCGATGCCTCTCAGCCTCTTGGTACCAGTTTTGCAACGGTGCACTGGCGCAAGAAGAAGACTACCCCCAAGACGTGTAGAACAACCTGGGCACCCGCGGAGCAGGAGCTCCTCCTCTCTGCATGGTTGAACGTCAGTCAGGATCCCATCGTCGGCACAGACCAGTCATCCAACACATATTGGGAGAGGATCCTGGAGTACTTCAATAGGCACAAGGAGCCCAGTTGGATGGACCGTAGCCTGAAGAGCGCCATCAACCATTGGCAAGCAATTAGTCTGCAGGGGAGTAAATTTGCTGGACACTTGAAGAGGGTCAAAGATCTTAATCCAAGCAGGACAACGATGGACGACAGGGTAAAATTTATACATTATATTCATATATGTGCATTGATTGCTTCCTACTTATGACATTGCCAAAATACGCATGTGCAGATTGCGATAGCAGTTAAGATGTACAAGGAGGTAGAAGACAAGCCATTTCCTTTCTTGCATTTGTGGCCAATGTTGTGTGATCACCCCAAGTGGGCCACTCACATTGTCTCCAAACTCCAAAAGACTCATGCCACTGCATCCCCGGGTACATCTCCGGCGGGTGGAGGTTCAGGTGAACACTCATCTGAACCGATGGAGCTTCCTAGACCCATAGGCCGCGATGCTGCAAAGAGAGCTTGGGCCCGGGGTGCGTCGTCTAGCGGGTCACACACTTCTAGTGGCAGTGGTGGGACATATGCTGCTAAATTTCACCAGATGAACGACCGCAAGGCGGCACTGGTAGATATCAAGCGCAGGCAGGTGTCCATTTTGGAAGCTGTAGAGGAGGAGAGAATCATAAACATCGACTTGAGTACAAAGCAGGGGACCGCGAGGGAGTACTACATGAGAAGGCAGCAGGAGATAATGCAAAAAAGGTTCGGTAACATGTCTTCGTGAGTGCTGCCTGATACAGTTGAGCAGATGGACATCTCGTTGTTTTTTCCTTTGTTATGTACTTGAGTAATCCCATTTTCCGGTCTGTAGTGGACATCTTGTGCTGTTTTTATTTCAATCCCTACTGTCGTGGACATCTTGTGATGTTTTTATTTCAATCCCTGTTGTCGTGGACATTGCTATGGTTGCCTTAATGTCGTTCTGTGTAGTTGTTATATTTTTAGCGTGGTTGTGTTGTAATGCAACTTTCGAAGAATGTTTGTGACGGCCTATGGATTAATTGCACATAAAGTAGTACATACTAGCAATTTATTCCAAACTAAGGTTGGCAACATTACAAGACCTTCGAAACTTCTAAATAACAATGGACACATGAAAATAGTACAGAAAACGTGACAACTAGTAAATATAATAACCCGGGATGAGAGTACTGTCCTCCGTGACATTTGAAACTGACACCCATGCCGTTATGAAAATACGTTTGAGCTACTGTCCTCCGTGACGAGCCCATAGGTGCTCCACGAGATCATGCTGCAGGCGACGATGATTCCCTCGATCTCGAATCTGCTGGCTCGCCTGAATGAAATGAAGGATGGATCTTTCGAGGCCACGATCGACGGAAGCATGTTCGCCCATGCCATCGTACATGAAATCTTGGGGTAGACCATCCCTCTCATCCTCTATTATCATATTATGTAGGATGACACAAGCGGTCATAATGTCATGCAGAGTACTCTGGTGCCAACTTCTCGCCAGCCCTCGGATTATAGCGAACCTCGCCTGAAGGACCCCGAAAGCTCTTTCGACGTCCTTCCTGGCTGCGGCCTGCGCAGCGGCAAAGTGGGTGTGCTTGTTTCCCCTCAGAGCAGAGATAGGCTTCACAAATGTTGCCCACTCGAGGTATATACTGTCCGCTAGGTAGTAACCCATCTCGTAGGTGTTCCCATTTACCGTGTAGCTGACAGGGGGACTGGTTCCGTCCATTAACCTACTTAAGACGTCAGAACGGTGCAGAACATTTATATCGTTCAGGCTACTCAGCATACCAAAGAAGGCATGTCATATCCACAAATCGTAAGAAGCAATGGCCTCCAATACAATGGAGGGCTTGCGTGTGTGTCCTGTGTATGCCCCTTGCCAGGCCTTGGGGCAATTCTTCTAACTCCAGTGCATGCAGTCAATGCTCCCCAGCATACCTGGGAAGCCACGCATGTCTCCTACGGCAAGCAAGCGGGCGGTATCCTACACTGTTGGAGTACGGAGGTATTCTGGATTGAAAATCTCTACGACTGCTCGCACATACTGTTTCAGTGCTTCTACGGCTGTGCTTGCACCGATATGCACGTACTCGTCGATGGCGTCGGCAGATACACCGTATGCGAGTTGACGGATGGCGGCGGTCATCTTCTGCAGTGGAGCTAATCCCAGCTTGCCAGTTGCATCCCTCTTCTACTTGAACCAACAGTCATGCTGTTCAACAGCAGCCGCAATCCAGAGGAATAGGCGGCGGCTCATCCTAAACCTGCTCAGAAATGTGCGCGGATGAATGCGCAATGTGACGATGAATATGATGCACTACAGGGAGTTACCTTCGTCTGAAGAAAGTATGTCCATATACAGGTGAGTCGGCAAAGTAGTTCTTGTACAATTGAGTGGCCCTCTCGGTGCGACGTCGATCAACCATTGCATGACCGGGAACAGAGCCTCCGCGAGACCGTGCCTGCAAAGCCATCTCCTCCTCCTCGATCAATGCAAACATGAGGAGCTCTTCGTCGTCGTCATCGTCATCACTGGAATCGGACCAGAAGAAGGTAGATGATGATCCGAATGGATGTCCACTCACGGCGAACGTATGTGTGCGAAGTTTTACATGAGAAGTGTGGCCATATGGACAAGCTATCGACCCATTTATAGAAGAATGAGAGATGAAGAGGCTTCTCGTGGAAGGATAATAGCACAGGAAACTTGTGAACTTTGGAACCCATTGGTTGGTGCTGTGTTGCTTGTGAACTTTGTAAGCCACATGCAGCCTGCTGTGTTGCTTGTGAACTTTGCAAGGCAGTGAGGGCTGCTGTGTTGCTTGTGAACGTTGCAAGCCAAGCCCTGATGCTGTGTTGCTTGTGAACGAAATCATTACAGTGTGCATAGTATCTTTCATGGGAAGGGCAGGCTGTGGGGGGATGCAATTCTGGTCGACGTATTTGTACAAATGGATTCTGCAACAGGCCATAAATAATTTGTATGTTGCGTCTCTTCTACTCGGGGGGGAATATGTCAGTTATTTGTACGTTCCAACTTGGTTTTAAACAATTTTAATTATGTACACCTCGTTCAAAAATAATTATGTAGCCCGAGAGATGTCCAAATGGCGGGATGTTCACCATAGGCTGAATAAAAAATTTCGAACTTTTTATTTACTAAGGTACAACCACAGAGTTGGGGGAAAAATTTAATTTATGGAAAACACCAAAAAATTACATGTACATACCTTCGAATACAATCTCAAACGTTGCCCGTATATGAAATGGCGGTTACATATATGAAATGGTGGTTACGTATAAATGCTTTTATTATTCATGTTGGGAAGGGAAGGGATTTTGGAAGGGAATGCTATTGGAGTGGAGGGATGGAAAGAGAACGAAATCTGGGAAGTGATTCCCGTTAGGGGATGGGATGGAAATGAGAGGATGGGAAACTGTTGGGGATAGTCTTATACCGGATCAAGAGAAGATGATGGATAATAATTTAGAATTGGCGATAGAATTACATACCGTTTTCTTTGGACATATTTTATTTGCAAGAATCCTATATGAAAAAAAAGAATCTATATCCAAGTGAACCATATTAATTCCAAAAGATGAACCTTAGAAAACTATATATATTTTTTCACTCAGTTTTTTCTCAATTATCTTCAGCACCTCTCATCCATTCTTTTTCCTGAGTCACTCTCTTATCTTTCGCATCCTTCGCCCTAGTCGATTCACCGCAAGCACAAGCGTTGCTTTATGACTTATCAATGCATTGAAACCTCATGTTTGCTCTTGCACAGGAGCAGCACCATAGCATTGACCTTTTCTTTCCCCCCTTCTGTAATAGCAATGCTCCCAAGAATATACATGTCTAAGAAAAGTCATTCTAAACATTGCCTATATATAGCATCATAGACAGTATTAAAGCCAGGAAGAAACTCATCTGCACTTACACATCTCTAGAGAATTTGGGTGTGAAAGATTTCAAGACCCCCAAGGCCACCTCCAATTATTGCAAAAGAAAATTGCAATTGGGGGCTGCCAAAAACCACTCGTCAGAAAAAGGCATATGCTTTGCCAAGTTCCCAACTGGTTCCCTTCCCTCCAATATTCTCCTTGCCCCCAATGGAATATCCCCGCAATTCCAACTCCAATGCCGATTCCTCCCTCTCCTCTCTTATATACGCAGCACGAACTCCTCCTCTCTTGCTCCAGCACAGCACCTACACACGCACAGCGATTGCAGAGACGCCTTAGTCCTTACACGTTTCGTACCAACGCGTAGCAAAGGGAAAGATTCTTCTTTTAGTCTTGGTTTCCTGCGGCTGTTGCGGTGGTGGCAATGGCGATTGGTGCGGAGATCAAGGAGGACCTGGAGGAGGCGCCACCGCTGCTCCTCGACGAGGCCGCGCGCCCGCGCCGAGTCGCGCTCTTCGTCGAGCCGTCGCCGTTTGCGTAAGAATTCGCGCGTCGTTCTCGCTGCGTTTTTTGGTTGGGCTGTGCGGTTCTTGGCTGGATCGATGAAATTGTCCCGGGAGAGGTTGGAAGATTCCACTGGGAGTAAGCTCTGTATCTCTGAGACGGCGTGGTTTCTTGGTTTGCGAGAAAGTTTGGATCTTTCTTGGGTCTTGGGAAACGTGAAGATATGGTAAAATTTTGATTAAGTCTCCGTTGAATTAAAGTGGGGCGGTAAAAAAATATCCCGGATTTTGTTGAGTTCGTAGGTGTTAAAAATGGGAAACGAAACATATGTGAATTGCATTAATCAGTTATAGTTGCCTATGCAGGGAAAAATTGAGATTTTGCATGCATGCTTTCACATTTTAAACCAAGTTTGCGTTTTTCATGTTTGCAGCTACATATCTGGATATAAGAATCGGTTTCAGAACTTCATCAAGCACTTGCGCGAGATGGGAGATGAGGTACATACATTTCTTGCTGTCCTTTGGTAGGGTACAACGGAGTTTAACTGTGTAGTTTCACTACAAAACTATTAGGCTTCAGGGTAGTAGATCGGTATTAGGTGTGACTTAAATTGGCATCCTGTTGTACTGTGCAGGTCATTGTTGTGACCAACCATGAGGGGGTTCCTCAAGAATTCCATGGTGCTAAGGTTATTGGTTCATGGAGGTCAGTTCTGAAGAATGAAGATACTTGTTCCTTTTTTTTCAATCTTAGGATATCCTACAACTAGCAATTTGGGCAATAGCTTCTGAAGGCTTCAGTTTATGTTAGTGTTCTTTCAAAAAGGAAATGAGACCACCTAATGAATAGCAGTATATCTCTAAGAACTATAGTGAATTACTCAAAAGCTATAGGGCACTCAAAGTGTTTCTCTTTTAGAGTAGGGCTAGGTTTTAGGGTTTAGGACATATTCTATTAATTATAACTGAAACATATCTGTGGATGCGAGTAATTCATTAAAAATAAGTATTACAGCTGTATGAACTTATTGAATGATAGAACATTCAAGCTGGAATAGATTGGAAGTGCTGTACTCCAGTTGATTGACTCACATGATTTGTAGGTGTTAGCTCAAAAAAAAAAAAACATGATTTGTAGGCCCTTTTAATGGCATATTCTTATGCTTAGCTGTTTTCTCATCCTTTCCAGCTTTCCCTGTCCAATGTATGGAAAAGTTCCTCTCTCACTTGCACTCAGTCCTAGAATTATTTCAGAGGTTGCAAAGTTCAAGCCTGACATTATTCATGCATCCTCACCCGGAATTATGGTAACTTTATTCTGACAATCAATTTGTAAATCATCAAATGTTCTCTGGTGGTTAGCCAAGTATGATAACACCCTGCTGCTCTTTCAGGTTTTTGGTGCTCTTGCTATTGCTAAACTCCTAAGGGTCCCCCTAGTGATGTCCTACCACACCCATGTCCCAGTGTAAGTTAATACTGAATTATACGACAAATTGTTGTTTTTTTTTGTTTAACTTGCCATATTCCATTTTTGGCTTCATTCTTTTAGAGTTCCTTAATCATGCTTGTATGGTGGTAATTGGATACTTCATTTTCCCGCTAGAGAGTCAGTAAAGCAAATCCATCAAACCACATTGCAAAACAATTTGGAATTTCTATAGCAAATGAGTTGAATAGCACATTTGAATAATTTAGAATGTCCACTGTAATTGAGTAGCAATTGACTGATTTAGAATGTCCATGATAAATGATTGATACAATTAACTTAGCTATTCTGTTAATAAAAATTAATTACCTTGATGGCGCTTATAGCAATATCAAGCTGAAAACTGAAATACATGACTAATTTACCATGGTTAATATTTGTGTATAAAAATATAGTACATCGTGGATTGCTATTTTTTCAATAAAGGATTTAAAGGTAGGCAAGCAACACTCAACAGAAAACACATCTTTTAATTGCCAATAAACGACCTTATTGTAACTATTTGAGCTGTTTGCTGTAGGTGCTGATTGCTGAATGTATTTTTTTTTCCAATGCAGATACATACCAAGATATACATTTAGCTGGCTTGTAGAGCCAATGTGGCAAGTCATAAGTAAGCCTTCTACTCCTGCCTCATTTGTGCTTTCCTAAACAGACAACTTTATGTGACAAAAACACTGATTTGGTTCTGTTGTTTCCAATAGGGTTCCTTCATAGAGCTGCTGATCTTACTTTGGTGCCATCTGCTGCTATCAGTAAGGATTTTGAAACTGCCCAGGTTATATCAGGTTGGTTGATGTCTGTACACTGTAAATTGCATGCTCAAATATCCTTATTGTTTCTTTGCTCAAAAAGATATTCTTATTGTTTCTCATGGTAATAATATTTATTTTTTACATCCTTATTCAGCTAACAGAATACGCCTTTGGAACAAAGGTGTTGATTCTGCCAGCTTCCATCCCAGATTTCACAGTCATGATATGCGAATTAGGCTAAGGTGACATCCTATTTTATTTTTTGACCTCAGTGTTCTGTATATAGTAGACTGAGATTAGTTATTGACATTCTGCTGTATGGTCTTTTATTTTCAGTGATGGTGAGCCTGAAAAACCATTAATAATTCATGTTGGACGTTTTGGGCGTGAGAAAAACTTGGATTTTCTGAAAACGTGAGAAATACTCTCTCTCTCCATTTTGTGATTAATGTTTTTTTTTAACCAAGGGCAAGAGTTCTGCCGATTTATTAAGGAGTAAATAAATACAAAAAAACTACTACCCCTCCAAACGGACGGGTCTCCACCAAAACCTAAGAAAACCTGTCATGTCGCACTAACAGCGCTGTGATTAGCTGGCAAAGCCACTAACCCTAAAACGGACTCACAACAAATAACTCGAGCGAGGTTTGAGGTTTCTAGCCGGCCCCTAAGCGCGGCCATACCAACCTACACAACAAGGACCGAGCACCAAGCGGGCGCCACCACCCGAAATCATCCGGACACCGCTGCAACTGACGAACACCTCACCCTGTCCTGTAGCCGAGCTCCTAACATGCCAACACTGAACGCCTAAGCCAACTGGCAAGAGCCATCTCTACCACAGATGCGATCTTTATATGTGATTAATGTGATCTTTGATTTTTCACTATCATCTACCCGGAACTAGAGAAATACCAAGATTTCTTTTCCTTTTATGCCTTATGCTATAAGCTATTTGGCACTAATTTTGCCTTATGATTGAGCAGGGTAATGGATAGGTTGCCTGGAGTAAGAATTGCATTTATTGGAGATGGACCGTACAGGTATATCCCATACCATTCCTTCCCTTTATTTCTCAAGCTCTTACATTTCATCCATTTAATTATCTCAACATTAGTTCAGAATTTATGTGAGTCATGCTATTGTTCTGAACCATAGCCCCTTAAGACAATAATGTAATGTTGGTTAAAGAAATTTTTCATTGAACTTGTTCTGTGAATCGATGCTGTTGAGATTTTACCATAAGTGTGCTTACATCCTCTCTGCAATTTCATCACAGGCCTGAGCTAGAGAAGATGTTTGAGGGGATGCCCGCAGTGTTCACTGGCATGATGCAAGGCGAGGAGCTCTCGCAGGCATATGCCAGTGGTGATGTTTTCGTGATGCCCTCGGAGTCTGAGACACTTGGCCAAGTAGTCCTAGAGTCCATGTCATCTGGAGTCCCCGTAGTTGCAGCTCGTGCTGGTGGAATCCCGGACATAATTCCAGAAGATCAAGAGGGCAAGACCAGTTTCCTGTTCACGCCGGGCAACCTCGACGACTGTGTTGGCAAGATCCAGCTATTGCTGACGAACAAGGAATTCAGAGATAGCATGGGGAGGACTGCTAGAGCAGAGATGGAGAAATGCGACTGGAGGGCAGCCTCCAAGAAGATCCGCAATGAGTTCTACAATGCGGCGATCTGGTACTGGCGAAAGAAGCGCGCAGAACTGATCAAGCCTCTGCAGTGGCTGGCACAGATGTTCCTACCGGCACCTGAGACCAACAGAATCACCCAATACTGATGCCTCTAGCTATGATCCGGACAAGTGATGGATGCCGACACGCACGCATTCCTTGTAAATTTCTGATCTATAGTGCAGTTTCAATAGGTGAGATAGTTCATTTTTTTTTTTGTATGGAATTGGAATTGGTGATTGGCATGGCAATGCCATCGGTTGCTTGTACTGTAGCAGTGGAAAACTGGAAATGTGTTCGTCTTGTTGGGGGACACGATGTACTCTCGGCTTTGTATTGATTATTATTATTATGATCATGCCATCAATACATCAAGACGCTGTTGTGCACGCAAATCAAGACTACATCGAATATCAACTCGTGAAATGTTGAAAGTTTGAGCTGATGTATCACTCTGAATGTCAAATATGTCTGCTGGCATTCAATGGGGGAAAGGAAGAACAGAAGGAAGCAGCAACTGTATGAATTTCATATTGTTCCACATCAACCAGAACAGAAGTTTACTGCGATTTTGATCTGTCAGTGCTACTTCTGGTGTTAGTTTGAAAACCTGAGCCTTTTCCAATTAAAAAAACGGTTGTGCCTTTGTAAACCTTTTATTTAATTATTTTTGTTTGTCTGCCCTTTCCCAGCAAAGTCGTTGTATTATAGTGGTGAGTATTCCCGCCTGTCACGCGGGTGACCCGGGTTCGATCCCCGGCAACGGCGCATTTTTTTTGCTTAATTAATTTTACTTATTGATTTTCTTGTTTACCTTTTGTGGTGAGTTTATTCGTTGCATTACCATTTATTTTTTTCTCAATTTATTCATTGCATTGTCATGTTTACCTTTTGTGCTCAACGAAGATATTTCCGAGCTTTTCTGCAAGACGGGAAAAAACCACTTCTTCTTTTGAACCTTCACCTGCTCCCACTCCTTTACTTGCTCTTGATGATTCTATCTGCTCATGACTCCATGCCCAGTTCCTCTTCGCTCAATTCTCATCCATGCATTGTTCAAATAATTTCTCGTCCAAGCAAAGTTTGGCCTGCTTTTTTTTTAAAAAAAATAATGAAGATATTCCGTCCTCTATACCCAAAAATATAAAGTTTGGCCTGCTTCATTTCATCTCGTATCAATGAACTCAGGGCAGCCCTCCTGCTTTTCTTACTGAACTTTATTCCTATATATAAAGCTTTACTTGCTTGCACATGACATGTCGCATATTTGAAAGCTGTGCTCAGCTGATACATTCTTCCAGTTCCATCAAGCAACAGTAATGTGAACCTGCCTTTCTTTGTTTTTTTTTTGGGGTGCGTTTTTCCTGATAAGGCTGCGAGAGGAACCAAATGGCCTTCGAAGTTGCCCTTTTCAGCATCAAAGCCTGGCATCTATGACGTCCTCGAGGGCACGGGAAAAGCAAATCTATCGTCCCGCTTTGATCAATCATGCATCGCCACTAGGCGTTATTAAAAATTATCTCTTGTTTCTCTGTACTTTGTAGTTGATGCTAGATGACACTCTGTCACCACCAAACACCGAGCTCAAACCCCATACCAAAGCACTGTTTCTCTATCATCAACCTAGGATCAGCTGTCAGTCATGCGTGTGACCGTCCCCGCCGCCGTTCCACCCGTTGTCGAGAAATGCGTGGTGAGAACTCCGGTGAGAACTCCGCCATAGAAACCTTGGGATCGAGGGAGAGATGCGGTGGTGGGTCAGAGGAAGCAGGTTCGAGGTCATATGGGTGGTCTAGGGTCCTTGCGGGGAGGGGGGGGGGAGGATCGCAGATTTTGGGGGGATCAATGGCTGCACCAAGTCTATGGCGTCCAAGGGGCTGGTCGAGGACAGGTGTGCACGGACCAGATAACTACAGGACGCCGCTACTTTCCCCATTCTAGGGTGCGTCGCCTTTTTGCCTACTTTTGGGTTCCTTGAGGTCATCTTTGTCCTAGGGTTAGGGTTGGGAAAGAGTGGAGTGGCACAATCGGAGGAGATCGAAGGCGATTTGCAGAAGTGGTTGCTTCTCCTCCCCCGATGAATCCGAATCAGGTCGTGGAGGGGGTGGTATGCGCAGGGGCTGACGGTTTCAAGGTGGTTGGAGGAATACAGGTGGCAGAGGTCACCTTTGTGGTAGCTATGGCTGATACGACGGTAGCAGCAGTCGGGGGGATGGTTGGAATGAGCATTGGTTTGGTGGGGGTTGTCCAGATGATGGCTGGCATGAGGGCTGGCGTCCGTCGGGTGGATAGGGCAGTTGTCATGGAAGATTTGGGGATTGGCAGAGTTCATCATGGGTGAATCCCGCTAGTGGGGGACAAGGGTGCTCTTCCCTAATCAGCCAAGGAGATCGTCCTCAACCATTCAAATCTGATACTTCGGCGGGGGATTGGAATGAGAAATATGGCAGATCCGCAGGAGTAGGAGATGGTGCTAGTATCCAGCAGAAGATCGCAAATGAAGCTTCGAATCAAGGATGGAGACGTAAGAATACTGCTCAGAACAACAAAGGTGTGTTCCCTGATACAATCTCTAATCCTGAACTTGTTCATGGTAAAAAAGAGGATAAAGAGGAGGGTAATTGTTTTCGGTGTGGGCGCAAGGGTCATAAGCTGGCTGAATGCAACTTTCCAGTGAAATGTCTGCGATGTGGACAAGAGGGCCATATGGCTAGACATTGTTCAGATAGGAAACATTGGGAATTTGTTGCTAGTTTGTGTGGATTTCAATGTGAAGCACTTGGTTTTTTCATGATTAAGGATGTTCAGGTGGATGATTTTGACAAGAAGAATGAATGTACAGTTGTTGTCTCTGTGAAGGGTGGCAATGTTTCTGTGAACGAGTTGACCATTGAGTTTCGGGACAATTTGGGGGCTAAATGGAATGGTGAAGTGTCTCTCATCAATGAAAACCAATATATCATGCAGTTCCCAAATGTCAAAGAGGTCGAGTAGATATCTCGATTCCCTAGCATGAAAATGAAATCATGCTCAGCTCTTTTGAAGTTCTCTCCCTTGAATGAGGAAGAAGAAGTTCTGGGCTATTTGCAAGAAGTTTGGGTTAAAGTGCGAAATATACCAAGGAGGAGAAGAACTTTTCAGATAGCATGCTATATTGGTTCTATGTTAGGTGTTACTGTAACACCCCAATTCTTAGAAACAAAAATAAATAATTAGTAAAAGAAAATATTAAAGACAATAAACAAGAAATAAATCTAAAGCATTATAAATGTATAAATAAATTATATTTATACTATAAATAATTGAGGATAGGGGTAAGAGTTTAGAATTTTCTAAAATAAACACATAAGAAAAATAATGATAAAACAAATTATTAGCAAAAAGAAGGTTTCCCCTAATAAGGATATTAATAGAACTTAGTAGCTCAAAATTTGGCAACATCTTAAAAATTTGAATTTTTGGAATAATTTATTTAATTTTTTGAATCTTTCCTATGAGCCTAGTTTCCCATCTATTCCTTTTCTTTTCTTTTTATTTTTCTTTTCCTCCCAGTCGAAATGGGCCACCACATTACCACTTCAGTCGGACCTACCACCAGCCCATCCCATCAATACCCTCTTTCTTCCTCCTCTCGTTCACCTTGCTTTCACCGACACGCCTGACCGTCCGTCTGAGTCCGGCTGCCCTACCGGCTGGTCCGACCCATGCCGATGAGTCAAGATGGGGAGCCGACCGCCACCTCACCGTTCAGCGCCATCATCACGGGAACCCGGTGGCGGGTTTTGTTGCCGCAGAATCTGGATCGCCTGGCGTAATCCCGGTCAAATCCACCCCGGGAGGGTGAATTCCCGGTATGAACCTCGTCGCCCGAATGTCTAGACTACCCCTAGCCACACCGACGACCCTATAAAAGGGAGGACGACATTCAATTTTGCCATTTTTCCCGTTTTGGTCCGTTTCACCCCCTTCACAAATTCCGGCGAGCCGTAGCTGTTCGAGCTCCTATCTTCGGGCTGAAGCAACTCCAGGCCATCGCCAAGCTCCTCCCAGGGAAGATTTGAGCTATAGGCCGCCTAGGAAGGCTGACGCCGACGACCCATTTGCTCCGCACACGGCCTCACCGCCGCTAGCCCAACCCGGACCGTTTCAACCCCAACCAAGCATCAAGTAAGCGATCCCATAGTCCCCCGAAGCTTTCCCATTCAAAATTTAAGCTTGAACATGTCCAGAATCACCTAGCATTACAAATTCGTAGCTAATGGCCGCTCCGGCCATGGCGCGGGATTTAAAATCCCGCGACTCCCTCTCACCCGAGACCGACAGGTGGGCCCAAGGACCCACCCGTCAGGTCAAGCGACCGTGCCTCCCCGTCAAGACCGCCTCCCAACATGGAAGACGACGGGCGGCGCGCTTTCACCCGATCAGCGTTCGGTCTCCGACCGTGGGACCTCCTGCCCACGCGATCTCGCCTGTCGCCGACCAGCTGAGCCCATCGGTCACGCAAGACGGGCGCGAAGCGCCATGGCCGCTCATGGCCAAGATGGGTCTGCTTCGGCCATGGGCCAATTCCTTGCGCGGGAATCAACTTGAACGAGAACGGGCCAAGCCCGTTACTATTTCAAAGAATTTAACCCATTTAGTAAATAGAAGAAAACTGTATATTGGTTTACAATTTCTAAAATTATTAAATGTCCTCCAAAAATTATGCAAAAATTCTGTAAAATACTAAAAAGTCCAAGGAACTTGATAAAAATAAAATTAAGGGATCTACAAGAGAACTTATATCTATAAAAATTAAAAACTAGGTAAACTAAGTAATAAACTAAATAAGAAATACCTAAAGGTAGTATATACATATACATATATATATATATATATATATATATATATATATATATATATATATACACTAAAAATAAATTGATTAAAAAGGGTAAAAATATATAGACTTATAAAGTTACTTAAAATTTAAATTCTAATTAAATTTATATGTACATTCCTCACCCCAAAACCTAGGTAATAAGAATAATAAATTGATAAATAATCAAGTAGGAAAAATCACAAAAGATTACAAATAACCCTTTCCCTAACAACCCTTATCTATCTATTGCCAAATATTTATTTTGAATTATTTAATAATTTAGAGAACGAGACGACCGACGACCTGTTGGACGAAGATCAAGTACAAGATCCGGACTACGAAAGAAACAGGCGAGCCAAAATCTCTTGATCATCCTTTTACCTAGTTTTTATTTGAATTATGTTGATTTCCTATGATAGTTTGCATGTTAAATGGATTTCCAAATATCTTATGATAATTTCAAAAGTGCTAATAGAGCCGGTCTAGCTATTCCTTTTTATAAGCTGTGCTACTAAGCACGAACCCCTCCTTGACTTTTTGAAAGTGCATTTAGGCACTTAAGTGATTTTGGTGATTAATGACAAACACATATAATGAAAACTATTTGTAAATGACAAATTTGTGTAAATGCTTGACTAAGCAATTGCCTAATGACAAACCTCTAATATGCTTATTGCCTTGAGACTAATGTGTTTATTGTGAAGATTTATTTAGTCTCACCCTATTTAGAGGAAAACCCTATATAGGTCAAGTGGACAAACTATCCATCCTAACAAGGTATGCGTTATACTAATCATGTTGTTGAGACTAACACACTTGCTTGTTGATCTTATTTAGTCTCATAAGTACAAATAGGTTGGATTGCTAATTGAGGTATGTCTTAGTTAGAGTTAAACTTCACATTACTATGAATTGGTTTGTGCATGTGTACCTTGTTTATATATCATCTCATGCACATCACTTAGTGAAGTTTAATCTAGATTGTTCCACAACTTCACTCTTGCTTAAATATGATTTGCACATGTGTAATTCTTGAATATTCTATCATGTGCATCATTAAGTGAAGATTGTGGTATTTGCCATGATTTAGTTGATTCATCTTTCTGGCAATCATCTCTTTAGTGCATATAGATTAATTGTATATTCATCGTGGTGCACTTAGTAGAGATCTTTTCTATGTCAAGTGTTTCCATTTAATATTGTGCCTATTTATATGAAACACTTGACACGCCTTAATTTCTCATAAACATCAACTTCTTCATATCTATTGAGCTTTTCGGACTAATACCTTTTATGAGTGGTTTGGAAAGATTTAGGTCCCGTGAGTATGTGTGATGGCCAAGGTATGTTAAAGGATGACGGTTAAGCCGAGGTCAACAAGACAACGGTGTTACAAGAGTTGAGGACTAAATCAAGATCGACTTGGTGTGGAGATCGTCGGGGAGGATGATCAAGTCAAGGTCGATGGGACGAGAGTCTCATGAGGTGAACCGAGTCAAGGTTGACAAGGCGAAGGCGTCATCAATCATTTGTTGAAGGTCATCACGCACAATGCATCCAAGGAGAAGACGGCATGTGGATTGAATGTAAGACTTAGTTTTCTCGTTTGAATTTGAGTATAAGGATTGCCGTACTATTAAGAGGGATGCGATAGAGAATGACTTCTAGATGTCTCAAGTGCTCAAGTGATCTATCTTTGTGAAAGATTGAGAGATACAAATCACATCTTGTACACCTAGGTGTAGGTGGTTTGGTGTGAGGGGAGAAGTGTTGGTGGTGTCGGAAAGTGAGGATTTTGGGCCTCTCTTAGTTTACTTGTGGTTTCTGCACTTATTATTTTGGATTTGGGCAGTGAGACCTTATTGGTTGTGTAGCCCTTGTTCTTAGCTTTCCGTAGAGCCCAAGATCACTCAAAACGGAGTTCGGAGTCAAAAGTTACGCCTGCGTTTTCGGTCAAGCCTGCTACTGTCGCTTTTTAGTATCGGACTATCCGATATGGTTGAACTAAAGTTTCGATCCAAACTCCGATTGACCCCTTGCTGTCATAAAATATCGGATGTTCCGATATGGACATCGGATATTCCGATATGTCGCAGAATGGACTTAACAGCTAGATTTTGGGGTTCTCTATTTAAAGCCTCTCCTTCCCCACTTCGTGTAAGCTTTTTTGGGAGGATATTCCTGGGTGGAATAAGAGCAAAACCCTTGTGTTCTTGAGCCCCAAACACCTCTCCACTCTTAGATCTTAGTGATCCCCTTTGAGAGAAGGGTTGGGAAGAGTTGGAGGGGGGAAGTGCTAGGGTTGTGAGAGATTTGATCTAGTGAGCACTTGAGTTCATCTCCAAGCCTATTCTTCGTGAGCATTTGTTACTCTTGGAGGTTGAGGACTCCTAGACGGCTAGGAGGTCGCCTACGAGCCACCGGTGCTTTGTGTGGTTGGCCGTGGGAAGGTTGTGAAGGCCCGGTCTCCGCCTCCGCAAGGAAAGGAGGCAAGCTAGTGAAACCAAGGGAGCTTGGTGCGGATCTTGGTGAGGAAAAGGGTTGAAAGAGACCCGGGCTCAAGTGTGACCGAGCCTACCTCAACGGAGATGTAGGATCCCCTCAAGAATCCGAACTTCGGGGAACAAATCGACGCGTCTCCTCTTCACTTTGGTTTTACCTTCTATACTCCCTTTACTTGATTCTCTTTGTGATTAAGCTATCATTTTGATTGAGTAGCTTTGCTAGCTCATACTGCATATTTACATACTTGAGAATATTGGTTGAGGGTGGTATACTTGATTGTGAGCAGATTTGAGCATTTCTACTCTGAACATATCAGAGTATCCGATATAGACATCGGATAGTCCGATCCACATCGGAGTATCCGATATACATATCAGATAGTCCGATATTTATATTTCGCTGCTTAATTATTTTAAATTTGTAGTCGCCTATTCACCCCCCTCTAGGCGACATCCCGGTCCTTTCACTTTTCATATCCTATCCCTTGACAACCTAAGGTTTAGCAAATTAAACTTGATGGCTAATAAGCCTTTGAACATGGCTTAGACCTGCTTAAGTCTAGAGGCCATGGATCAATTTCTTAGCTGTCAACGGTACGGTCTTAGGATGACGGGTCAATCCAAGTAACGGCATAGCCCGCTATCAACGGTGCAAGTGCAACGGTATAGCGCGCTATCAACGATACAATTTGATCCCGACAAACACCATACGCGGAGCAGGTACCTCTATGGTACGGTCCCATCATTTACATGACGTGTACCACGACATAGCTACATTCCTCTGATTAAGATTACAGCATTGAAGCATCTGAATGGCTTCATGTTGGACAGTCTAATCTTAGTGAATATCTTGAGTACATGGTTATGGGAATGTGTCGAGCCCCGTTCCGGAGTATTCCTTGCACTCGACAGACTATGGAAACAATCCATACACTTGGGTATCTGCAAAACCTGAGCGTGAACCAAGTCGCAATCATATGAGAATTTATTGATTGGATCTGAGGATCCAGGCCATAGTTGAGCTCAAGGGGATCACGCCTCTTGGCGAAGAGGGTGAGTCTACCGCCATTGCCTGAGAAACGTGCGCCAGTTGTTGTATGGCACGGGTTCGCCAGAAGACAGGAATCGTGCGCCAGTTGTAGTATAGGCACGGATTCGCCGTAGTGTCGGGGATAGCTTGCCATGGCGATGGAAGCTAGTACGCTGATGGTGGAGACCATGTCCATGGCAATGGAGTGTGTCTGCCATGTGTAACACGTGATCCTTGGTTAAGGATACGTGATCGCCGTTTTGGATATCGACTAAAGTGTTTGGCATACATATATGGCCCGATACGTCTTTGATTTTGAAAATACTATATGGTAGGACTTTTAACTCTAAAATTTTAAAGCATGATTTGGAGCAAACAAAAGATATACATAAAAACCCCCACCAAAGTTAGCTTTGCATCCCTGAAGTGCATCCAGCAAGATTTTGGTTCGCGAGCGCGGTTGAATGCGCTCACACTCGCACCCACTCACATTTTAGGTGAAGAGATTGACGGCGAGGATCCATACGATTGCTTTAGTGGAGAAGATGGATTAGAAGAAGAAGACCCAGACGACGACTAAAGGTCAACTCCAGTCACTTACCTGTTGCCGTCCCGCTACTTCCGCTTCAGTTTAGCTATCCAAAGGTAGTCTAAGATTTCCGTTTGTAATAACAGGTGGCATCCTGATCTTTAGATAATGTTTTTAGTTCTTATATGTAATATAACTGTAAAGAATGGCTAGTTTGATCCCAGCTCAATGTAATATTTATGTGCGGTGTTAGTCTGATCCTGGTTTAACGCTATGTGCACAAATATGGGTTCTGGATTTTTCTTTCTTCGGAGCCGGGGCCCACAGTTACCTTGGATGTGGACATGGAAAGTTTAAAGAATCTAGATTTTGTCATAATTAAAATAGCAGTTAGAGATATTTCCCTAATTCCCGAGGTGGTTGAGGGGTCATTGGAATAGTTGTTTATGAATTCTTCTTTGAGGTGGAAGAGAACAAATCAATTGATCGGAATCCAAGAGATGGGATGACTATTCCTGCTATGAATTCAGGCCCCGTTCTTTTGGGCTTATCTAATCTGACTTATCATCTTATCTCAACCGAGAATTTTCGAGGTGGCCTCGAGAGTCGGATGGCCATGAAATTTAGTGACTTATCCGACTAATATTGACTCATCTGACTTTTTTATTACTTTTGAATAAAAAAAATCTCATAGGCAGTCTAAAAGCTCACTAAATCCTAAATTTCAAGGTCATCCGACTCTCGAGGCCACCTCGGGAAATTCTCGAAGTTGGAGATAAGACGGATAAGTCAGAGCTCATAAGCTCAAAAGAACACCCCTTCAGAGTCTATTAATGTAACTAAGAAATGAAAGATGGTTAATGAGTCAAGTTCACCCAACCAAGGAGGGGGCTCACAATCCATGTCAATCAAGAAGGTCTCTTCTGGGGGCAGAGGAGGTGTGGGTTGTAATCACTTGTATTCTGATTGTATTGACATGGAGGAGGATGATCTCTTACAAACTGACGTTGAAGAATAGATAGCTGTCAAAAAAGGTCAGTGTGATTATACTTCCATGGCTCCCATGGATAAATGCATTAGTAGATCCTTTGGTCATAATAATTTGGAAAAGATATCATCTGCTTCGGTAAAGCTAAATGCTAATTTTGATTTATCTTGGGTAAAGAAATATAATCAATTCAATTTGACAAGAACTTTGGGTGTGGACTCTAAATACATGTCAGTGATGTTTCCTTATGGGAATAGTTATACTCCAATAGAAGGTATGGGTCAGTATACTCATAAATCCCAAGTGCAGATTGAGGAAATTCAGGACAAGTCCTTGGTGGGGGATGATAGAAATCAATGTATTAGTCAACACAATGTTCAGGCGACAGAAGTTAACTTGTGTGAGGCTATGAATGACAAGATGGAGAATATGGGAATGAACAAGTCTGGTCAATCTAGTCAATTGAAGAGGAAAAAACAGCACATAATAGATACTGATTCTGTTAACTGTTCTGCACCTATAAGGAGAAGAGAGAGGTTAAAGGGTAGAGGTACCCCTATTATTGAGAAAGCGGCCAGGATATCTATGAAAAAGAATTTAGAAGGTAACAATATTCTCACATCCAGCAATTCTTTTTCTTTGCTTAGTAATGATAAGCTGGTAGCTGTAGCTCATGCGGTAGGTGTGTGTGATATACAAGAGAATTCTGGAAAATTTGATTTCCTTAAAGATCTTGAAATTGCTAGACTAGAATTGCATTAAAAAGATCAATGTCACAAAGATAAAATTACTATAGATAGAGGGGAACTGAATAGTTGTTTGGAAGAGGGGAAAGGGATGTTAATAGAGTGGAACCAATCTTCTAGTGACTCTGAGGAGGAACTAGAGGATGGTTTCTCTAAGGTTATTTCTGGGAGCTATAAAAGATTAGGGAGGGAAAGAAGGATCAAAGGGAGGAGTGGATCTTCTTCCAAACAAAAGCAATGCAATGAAGAGCAGAGGGTTGCTTATCCACAAAAAGGCAAGAAGAAAAAAATATAATACCACTTTTTCATGAATTGTTTATTTTGGAACTGCAGAGGATTGAATAAAAAAGGGATTTGCAATTATATCAGAGAGCTAATATATGATCATCAACTTAATTTTTTAGGCTTGGCGGAGACCAAGAAAAAAAATTTGCAGATAACTTCTTTAGGAAACTTGATAAATTTCACAAGTTCAATTAGCATTGGTCTGAATCTGTAGGGAGATCTGGAGGGATCTTATGTGGTGTTAATTCAGATGTTTTTGATACGTTAAGTATTAGAAAAGGGGAATTTATATTGTGCATGAATTTGTGGGATACAAAGAATAAGAATAAGATTACTATCATGACTGTGTATGGGCCCCCCATGATGATAAGAAACAGAAGTTTCTAACTGAATTAGCATTTTTTTCGTGCCTAGGATATTGGTCCAGTAGTGATTGGAGGTTACTTTAATATTGTTAGATTCTGTCAGGATAAGAATAAAGGAAAGATTGATTACTATAATGCTAATTTGTTCAATGGTATCATTAATTCTTTTGACTTGAGGGAGCTCGAGTTAAATGGTGGGTGTTTTACCTGGTCTAATAATCAACAAATCCAATTTTGGTGAAATTAGACAGAGTTTTTTGTAAACAATAGCTGGGAAAAGTTACATCCGTTGTCTAATCTTGCTAAGCTCCCTAGATTTTTTTCTGATCATGATCCAATCTTGCTTAAGACCAGCAATGACAGATCGACTCAGCAATCTGGTTTTAAATTTAATATTGGGTGGATTCATAGCATTAATTTTCAAGAAGTTGTTAAAGGTGTGTGGGAGAAACCGGGTTCAACCTGTTCTAAACTTGATGTCATGTTTATTAAATTAAAGAGAGTCAAGAAGATGTTAAAGGGTTGGGGTGCCAACCAGTATGGCCAAGATAAAAAAAATAAGGAGGAGGTAATGCATAAGTTAAGTATATTGGAATCTAAAGAAGAGAAGTATAACCTTTCTCCTGAGGAGATTGCTGCGAAAATTCAATTATTGTCTAGGATACAGATAATTCATGAACAAGAGGAATTGTTTTGGTACAATAGGGCACATAAAAAATGGCTTTTAAAAGGGGATACCAACACTGAATATTTTCATAAAATAGTTAATGGCCGTAGGAGAAAAGATAATATCCTCTCTCTTCACTATAATGAAAACATAGCTTATAAAGAAGAGGATATTTTGTAGATGGCAACCTCCAATTATAAAGATTTGTTTACAGTATCTGAGATGAGAGCCTCTCTGTTATTTACTGACATTTGGGGTGATGAGAAAAAAGTTTCTGTTGAAGAAAACTTAGAGCTTATTAAACCTTTCTCAGAGAAGAAGGTGAAAATAGCTATCTTTGAATTGGGTCACAATAAGGCACCTGGCCCAGATGGATTGCCAATTAAATTTTATCAAGCTTGTTGGTCTATAGTTAAAGAGGATGTTTTGGCTATGTTCCAGGATTTTTTTAATGACAATTTGAGGATGGATAGAATAAACTATGGGCAAATTATTCTATTACCTAAAAACTAATGTTGTCATGGTGCAGCATTTTAGACCTATTTGTTTATTAAATTGTTTATACAAAGTTTTTACTAAAGTCCTCACCAATAGATTGGAAAGCGTCTTGAATAGGATAATATCATATACACAGAATGCTTTTCTCAAAAACAGATATGTAGTGGAAGGATTCATGTCATTGCATGAGGTTATACACTCTGTTAAAACCAGTGAGGAATGTGGGATATTTCTAAAACTAGATTTTGAAAAAGCTTATGATAAGGTAAGTTGGGAGTTTTTATTTCAAATGCTGCAAGTTAGGGGTTTTCATAATAAGATGATTAATTGGATCAAGCAAGTGGTTGCTTGTGGGACTTTTAAGTGTGAAAATTAATAATAAGGTGGGTAATTACTTTAAGAGTGGACAGGGTGTTAGACAAGGTGATCCTCTGTCTTCTTTGCTTTTCAATTTAGTAGCTGATTGCATTTTTAAGATGATTAGAGTGGCTCAGAATAACAATCTGATTGTGAGAGTGGTTCCTAAGTCAGTGGAGGGTGGTTTGGCTATTTTGCAATATGCTAATGACACTATTGTGTGCCTTAAGCATGATTTTCATGCTGCAAAAAACTTGAAATTCATCATGTTTCTTTATGAATCTTTATCAGGACTGAAAATTAATTTTCATAAGAGTGAAATTTTTGTACTTAATGGAGATCTGCAAATTGAAAATCAATACTCTGAATTATTCACTTGTTCGGTAGGTACATTACCTGTAATGTATCTAGGTATGCCTGTTTGTGGAAATAGATTAAAAGTCAAACATTGGGATAAAATAGGGGAAAAATTGGATGGGTGGAAAGGCAGTTCTTTATCTCAGGGGGGCAAGTTGGTGTTAACCAATGCATGTTTATCTAATATTTTGATTTATAGCATGTCAATGTTTTTAATGCCTAAAACAGTTATAAAGAAAATTGACCGGGTTAGAAGAGGTTTCTTTTGGAAAGGTAATAGTACGAAAAGGAAGTATCATCTTGTTAAATGGGAGCGGATCACTAGACCTAAGAGGAAAGGAGGGTTAGGGGTTAGAAATCTTCGGGACATGAACATTAGTCTGTTGTGCAAATGGTGGTGGAGATTAGATAGAGGATTTGGTATTTGGCAAAAAATGGTGAGGAGTAAATACTATAGGGGGAAACCTTTGCTACAAATAAAGCACAAAAGTAGTGATCCACCAGGGTGGGCTGATATGTTAAAATGTAAAGATCTTTATATCAAACATAGAGGGTATATGGTAGGGGATGGGCACATGGTTGACTTTTGGGGGATTGTTTGTTTGGGGATGTCCCTTTGAAAGATGTAGTGCCAAATATGTATGCAGTATGCCAAGAGAAAAATCTATCTGTCGCACAAATGTAAGATGAGACAGGGCTGTCTTTTAGAAGATGGCTAGACCCTTCTGACAATGTGGTTTGGAATGAATTAATTCAGAAATTTCATGAGGTTTGCTTGGACAGGGGTCCGGATATAGCTTACTGAAAACTTGAAAAAAAGAAACTGTTCACAGTAAAGTCACTTTATAAGAGCAATTGTGACAATGTGCCTAATAGAAACTTCAACACGATTTGGAAAGCTAAAATGCCCTTAAAGATCAAGATTTTCATGTGGTTGCTCATGCAGAATGTCATTCTTACTAAAGAAAATTTGAGGAAAAGAAATTGGGGTGGGGACCCGAGATGTTGCTTCTGTGACAATATTGAAACTATGGAACATTTATTTTTTCTTTGTCCTACTGCTAAAGCCATGTGGAGTACTATAGCTACATGCTATAAAGTTAGTGAAGACCTAGGAATGTGGAGCACTTCTACTTGTGGATGAATGGCATATGGCCAGAGGGTAAAGATTGGTACACAATATGTTTAGCATCTTTTTGCTGGTTCACATGGTTATACAGAAATAAGGTTTCGTTCGACGGCTACTTAATTAAATCACCTTTGACTATTTTGCATATGGTGTGTGCTATGTTAGATTACTGGGCAGGGGCCAGGGGGATGAAGCGAAGGACATCTTAAAAACCTGTTCCTGTTGTTTGGGTGGATCTATTGTAGGTCTGGGGAAGATGGCAAAAAAAGGGATGCTAAAGTTACAGGATGCGCAGAGGGCCTCAAGTCGCCTAGGACCTGCTACTGCTACTTGATTGAAAATCAAAATGAAGACCAAGCTACTAATGGTGCGGATAGGGGGCTCTCTAAGCCAACAGTAGATTTGGTAGATGGATGCTTCTTGTTGCTTGTTGTGCCTTACAGGGAGGTGGAAGGAAAAAAACACTGCATCATGTTTTGATTAGTAGTAGGCAAACCGGGAGCGGTATCTCCCTTTGTGATGTCTATTGGATTATAACTATGTGGTTATGTGGTTGATTTGTAGGCGATAGGGCTATATCCTAAACGCTTTATCTTTGTTTCCGTTGTTGTAATGGTAATGGAAATTGGGGTTACCCCTTCTTGAAAAAAAGTTGATGCTAGATGGCAAAGGAGAAGCAGAACAGTGAAAACTTAGTTCGTCTGCCAACTTCTGAGAGTTGTATACAACTGTGGGGGGTAGAAGCAATACAATAGCTATGATATGAGTGTCTCTATTCGTTACTAAGAAAAAGGCTTGAGATTGAAGAAAAGAATCATATGTCAATGGAGGAGAGATAGGAATCAAGAAATTCAAGGTTTAAGGGGGGGAAAAAGGAGGAATGAAAGACAAAAAGAAAAGTTACCTTGAAAGTTGGTTGAAAATAGCCAGAGAGTAACAGATGCACACTGTGACTGATAATGCATCATGTCGCTATATGCATTAGGGGTTATCACTATCAATTTTCTTCAATAACTTTATTCTTGTTAAACTCAGTCATGCATGATAACTTCTTTTTTTATTTCGCTTTACTTTATCTGAAACTGGATATCCTGGCCGGCGAACCCTGGAGAGAACATCCAGAACTTCATAATAACAAATCGGAGAGGCCAAGTTTTGATGGGATTGTTATCTACACCTGTTCGAACATTTGGAAGGAAAGAAATAGACGCATCTTTTAGCTAAGCTACAACTCTTATCTCAGAATTGTAGACCTCATTAAAACTGACATCTTGTTGCAAGCCCTAGCTTTTAGTGTTGGCGCTCTTGCCTAATTGTGTTAATTAGTTTCCTTTTCCTTTTTCTTTCTTCCGCTTCCTTTTTCTTATTGTCTCTTTTTTTCATGTTATGACTGTTGTTGTACCCTGTACTGCGTTTTTCCTTGCTTCCTTAATGTCAAGGCAGAGCTCCTGCCATAGTTCAAAAAAAAAAAAAACAAATCGCATGCATGCAGAGATAACGCATTGCAGGAGAAGTTTATCTGGCATGTTATCTACTTGTGTTTTGCATGGGGAATTTGCACAAATTTGGTGAGTAGGACTGTAGGTGGTTAGTCTAAGTTGAGCCTCTTGAGTACTGTCAGTAGTACCAGACCAAAGATGTAGTGTCAGGCCATTATCTTTGCTCCTCTTTCACTCTTAGTACAGCTTAGTTGTTTTTTTTTCTGTTCCCTTCCGTATCAATGAATTGAGGGCAGTTCTCCTGCCTTTTCTTCACTAGGACAGACCTGCAAGTCTTCTTCCTTCTGGTATCTCAGATTGCCTGGCAGTTGCAGTGCACCAGATCACCTTGTGTGTATCAGAAAATTCACCAACTTTTTTTTTATCTTAATACTGGATGAAGAAGGTTCATCAATATGACACTGTTGGAGTTGGTGTTGTCTA
Organism: Olyra latifolia; assembly: GCA_036346145.1. NCBI lineage: Eukaryota > Viridiplantae > Streptophyta > Magnoliopsida > Poales > Poaceae > Olyra > Olyra latifolia. The sequence goes on along the minus strand of CM070528.1, from coordinate 51,625,021 downwards.
GCAATGTTGTGATTGTGATCATTCTTGGAGAACTGATTTGGTTTCTTCAGTGCACCTCTTTTAGAGAAATTTGTAAATCTTAAAGTAAAGCAGTTAATATGAAGTGATGTCAAATCTATATCAGCCTATAAAAATAAATCAAATTGAAGATTAGAGTTGAATTACATACAGGGGAAGTCATAGATTTGATTTATATTTTTTTAAAAAAAAGGTATTTACGTTTTCCCCAGTTAGTATTAAATATTTTTTAAGATTGCTAAATTTTTTTTAAAAAGTGGTTTATACTTAAGGCGAGTATTGTGCCAAATTCTCTCAGTAGTCTTATCTTTGAATTCAGAAAGAGACGTTTTTTTTTCTTTTGTGAAGTAATGTTTTATTAAAAACAACTAACCTAGAATACTTTCTGATAAGCCGCCAAGAACATGACGGCAAAAAAGAATCTGAAACTTACCCATTAAGGGTCTGAAAAAAAAAAGAGCTGCGGTTAAGTCACTTCCAAATTCCAGTTGAATCAAGACGAAGGGATGTTTGGCACGGCATCTACCAATGGGTCCATGCCTCCTCCATCCTGAAGCTGTTACTAAATGACAAAGTAAATAATGGAAACTCATATTTTATGGAAAAAATCAGCATGAAAAGTTCTGTTACATCAACGAAAAACATGTCACTGTAATCGTCCATGCTTATAAAATGGATTATTCACGCAATCATGTGATTTTAGAACGACGCATCAGAAGCTGACATGGAAAGGCAACAACCCTGAAGAAATACTACCCCAAGGCTTGAACCAGCAGCATCAACATCACACACAGAAGCTCCTATGCAACAGTGCCGGCATCATCAGAGAGTGGCTTGTTTTTGTTTTGCGCTGCAACTTGCAAGGTGAGGAGGAGGCAGGCCATGGAAAGCACAAGCACCCACAGAAGTTTGCAACATTTGGGCCTAAAAGTGCTGCTCTCTATTCTATTCTTTACTGTTGCCACAAGGATCTGCCTCATATCTGTGGATGCTTTTCTGGAGGAGGGAAAGAACAGGGCCAAAAAAAAGGGGTGAAAAGAATTACAGAAGTTGATGGAAAGAGGAGAAAGAAAGCATGAGATGCCAAGATAGTGGAACTCTGACTCATTTCCAATCTCACATTTAGTGGAACTAGGATCATCAATAGAGCTATAGAAGAATACTGTATAGGACTGAATTGCACACCAAGAAGACATGGTCAATCCACAGAATAAAAAAAATGAAGCTGAAAACAAAAAAAGGATCACGAGATGAGCAAAGGCAAGTAATGCTGAATGACTCATAGCAAACTCATTTTCGTTTATGCAAAAAAATAAGAAAACTTATGCAAACATGAGATGGTGCGAGCACAAACAGGTAAATTGATTACTGTGGATAAGTATGTGCTAGATATAGCATGATCTGGAACCCTCAATACAAGGCAGCATCTTTGCATCAGATGGTCAGTAAGGTTTCCAATACATCAGCTGACCAGAAGAATCTAGAATGTGATTTTGTTCATCCAACGCAAGAAAAAGTAGGATTCATGATTGAATATAAGTCCACTTCATAGAATACATGATGAGTATTCAGCACTAGCACTCACTGTCTGAAATACCACAGCATCAAGTTCTTGAGTCTTGACGTTCTTTTCGTTACATTCTCAGTATCACCAACAATTATGGACCACCAAGCGCCACCAACATGATACAGAGATCCCTCCCCCTCTGTTATGTCACGAAAAATTCCCATAATTAATTACTTCAATACAGGTAATGAAGCTACAGCAAGACCATATTACACTAGACTTTTGATCCATGGCGCTGGATCAGTTGATTGCACCTAAAACAGCACACTTCGGTCGGCAGTCAATTGATCATGTAGAGGACCACACTGCAAAACTTGATCTTGCAAACCCATCGCAAAAGTCGGCATTCCAAGTGTCCGGCTTGGTGAATTGAACGGCACATTCGCCCCGTTGTGTTGCTTGGTGTCAGCTGACAGTGAGAACTGACCTGCAGCTGTGGTCGGGGTTGATGCGTTGGACTGGTTGCTGGGGAGAGAGGATTGGGACGGCGAGGGAGGCCTGTCATCCGTCAGGTTAACCATGGTGATGTCGTGAATGCTTGATCTTCGCTTGTCTTTGCCCCCTGAGTTGAGCCTGATGAAGTATTTCTGCGCATGGCTGGCCACCTGAGTAGGCGTCCTCGTCTGCACGAAGTTGCGTGATATGTTCCTCCAATCCCCTTTGCCATATTTCTGCAGGCCTAAGAGGAACAACCTGACCAAGGAACAAAGCATATGGTCTTGTTCAGTAGCTATTGAAAAAAAAAGGAATCTTGCTTCACCTTGGCTGGATTATACTAGGGCCTAAATCCATCACACATCATGCTACATGACTCTCCCAAATCCTACTGAACAAAGAAAATTCCCCTGTACTCCTGCAAATTGCAATTCTTCATGGTTGAATCGTTCCAATTTCCAAGTTTTGAAAACTACCATAGCCATCAAATGATGTAAAGCCTGAATGAAGCCATGACGGGTGAATTCAAGAAAGAAAATTTCCCTAGTCCTGCGCATGACACAAAGCAATCGCTCTCAGAAGTTGGAACACTTCTATAGGGAGTACTCACTTGTGCTCCTCCTCGGTCCATGGCACGCCCTTCTTCCTCTCCTGCTCCGTCGTGCGGCCGACGGGCCGCTTCCCGCAACCACCCCCAAACCTGTAGCCGTGCCGGAAGTCCCCTACTCCGTCGCTGCCATTGCCGTCCCACAGGGTGAACGATGCCGCCCCGCCGGCGCCGTACACCGGGAACGGCACCATGCCGGACTCGATTTGCTGGACGTCGACCTGGAGGTCCTTGAAGTGGCTCATGACCTCCCCGACCGTCTTGCCGGGGATGGCCTGCGCCACCTTCACCCAGTCCGGGCGGCGCAGGTCGAGCCCGGCGAGCGCCCGCTCGAACCGTTTGTTCTCCTCCGGCGTCCAGCTCTGCGCCAGTAACCAGTTGCCCCGGGAGGCGTAGTGGTCCATGGGCGGCGGCAACACCTCCATCCACAAGCCCCTCATCATCTCCAATCCACCTATTATCCTCGGCTCAGCTCAGCTCCCTGCAAGGAATCAGCACTGAAACAGCGCGGAATTTTCGCTAATATGAACTCACGCTGATGCAAATTAGATAAGATACACATGGAACTGGAGGAGAAATTTGGAGAAAAATTGGAATCTTTATGAGCAAATTGGAGCGAATTAGCAGTGTCCCAATTCAGTGACACTAATCAACTACAAAGAGGCGTTAAGACTACAGGGACCTGAAAAGCAAGAATCTTTGGAGAACAGATTAGATTGGACTCAAGAACGGTTCAGAATTATCCCCAAACACAAACAAAATCGTGAATCCCTTGACCAAACTTGGCGTCTCCCTGAACAGATTGGCCGCCGCGAACAACAAAAAAAAGGAATATGTGCCGTACAAAAAGGAGTAAAAGAGTGATTTTTTCTCTCTCTTTCCACCCCCCGATTGCATTACGACATACCAAAAAGAAGCCTCAAACTCGCCCAAAAGAACTGAAATTTCACCTCAATAGCATCACCAAGAACTAACTCATAGACCAGGGACACAAAAAGGCATCAGCATCGTCACACTAAACAGCTCCAAGAAAGCAAAATTATTCACCTCCTGATCTCTGCAAGCAGGACGCTACGCCTAGTCCTTAGCACAAGGACAAGAGGCGATCTCCCTCGGTTCTGGCTCAAATTCTTTGAGGAATTTTTTTTCACCTCTCTCTCTCTCTCTCTCTAGCTTAAGCTTTCCCTGAGCACTAGAAAAGAGAGCGATCCAAGGGCAGGTTCTTTAGAGTGGCAGCCGGTGATTGGGCCGTGGCCTGGAGCTTGTGGCCGACTTTTGCGCTATATATACCCGTATACTCGAATGGCTTAGCATATGTGTGCGTGCGTGCGCACACACACCATGCACACTTGGATTTGTTCTTGGCTTCTGCACCTAGCTTTTACCTCCACTACCGGCTACTTGGCTCAAAGTTTTCTGTAATTGGACATCCTTTCTATCACATAATATATTCTTTTACCTTGTGTTGTAAAATTAACTAGTAGTAATAAGCATAAGGGCACCTTTCACTACGCAAGATTCTGAAAACGTTTTGAAGAATAGAAAAAGAAAATATAATATAATCCACACAAACTGTTTACCATCTAATTGTACCAAAGGAAAAACCATAAAAATTCAATAGGCCAAATGTTCTTACGAGAGGTTTCACCTTATGCGTGTTTTACTTTGAGGATTACATATTTTTAAGGAAAAATTTTGTTTATGCCGCTATAAAGTTGTACAATATCAGATTTGACACTGTATAATCAGACATCTCATTTTTGCCACTACTTTTTTATGCCCCATTTCGTTTATGTTACTTCCGTCAGTCAAATCCTTTGGACCGTTATGTTAGGGCTAACGGTCCTGGTGAAATGACCATTATGTCCCTGGTTCGACTATTAGGTGATGTCACATAATATTTGGCGCCAAAATTTATATGCACTAATAGAACAACTTCACAAATTATTAAATTTGCATGTCTACTACAGGTTTAGAAATTTACATAAAACATTTTGGTGCAACACCGTATGTCCATTGCATGTCTAGAACTAGGGGCATAATAGTCATTTCACCAGGGCCGTTAACCCCAACATAATAGTTAAAGGTGTTTGGCTGACGAAAGTAGCATAAACAAAATGGGGTGCAAAAAAAGTAGTGACAAAAATGAGCTGTCTGATTATATAGTGGCAAATCTGATATTACATAACTTTGTAGTGGCATAAACAAAATTTCCCTATTTTTAAACAGTGGCAGAATAATTGAGGATTATATATCTTTAAACAATGGCAAAATAAGGATTATGCCCAAACAAGTCGGCCTCCCAAAAACACTTTTAAAATTTTTAGGAATCAAAGAGGGGTTAACAGGTGACCCATGTAATAGCAGTGGGCCAGGGCGAGGTGCTGTGAGTGGGTAGGGCACATGTGTCAGGGACCAGTCATACAACGACTTATTAATCCCCCTAGCTGGTTACAAATTGTAATCCCTTGTATTTTGCTTTAGGTTGCCTGTGGAGTTTTGATTAGTTGGAGCTCGGAAGTGGAGGAGTTGTGGCTTTGCCGCTTTGCTCGTCTGTACTTTGTGTGGGTGCAGGCAGCAGTGCAGGAGAGAGAGAGTGATGGCAAAATTTGTCGCCGTTGACAAGGTAGAGAGAGAGGGGGGTTTCATTCACTAGTTGCTATCATCATTTTAGTAAAGCATATGATTTGCTGGCCAAGCATTGGACGGTCATTGTTTTATTGCGAGCAAAATTGCTTTTCTGACACTCAGTGTTGTCCGTGCTGTTGGCAGCCTCTGCATGGCTTGTCTGAATTTGTCAGAACAGAGCCTTGACCAATATGATTGCTGCTTCACATTTTCTATCAAAAGTGTGACGTGCGGCAGAATAGGCGGCCGATAAACCATTGGTTACTATTGCGGTATATTTTGGCTCTGAAACAAGTGTATAATATATAATACCATCTCCGACTATTTTCGCTTCATTTCGTTTCCTTCACTATTCTCTTCCCTATTCCATTTTTCTCTATTTTTTATCATCTCTAACAGCATCCTTTCAAAGAAAATGATATACAGAAAGGAGAGAGAAAACGGTGAAAGGAATTTGTTGGAGCATTGAAGAAAATGAGATTTCCTTTGTGACGGAAATGTGCATCACGACAAGACTCTGTTAGAAATAGTCTAAGACGGTTAAAAATTGTGGCAAGCCCACATTACAATTGTAGTATCCAATCAAACACCAACCTCACTTCCATGTGAGGGTTGTGCTAAGCTGTGGCAATGTTTGGCATCTGATTAAACATGCAACACTTGAAAGTCGGCCCCCATCATAAATCATTTTACTGTTTGAAGATACATATGCACTTCGTTCGTTCAAAAGATACATGTGCACCTTCAAGGAATTGGACTGAAATACATAATCATCTAAGACCAACCTCTACTGAGGTAAATTAAGGGCTCTTTTAGGCATATTAAATTTAATAGAGCCCTCCATTCTTTTTTATCCGACGGATTAGATTGTTTATGTTTTTTTATACTACACCTATTCGCCATATGTAGTATAATATATGCAGGGGCAAATTAGTAATTAGGCACAAGTAGTATGATGTCTGCATAGACAAAATAGTAATTGATACACCTAGATTACATGCCATGCACATGTCTAATTTCCATTCATTTGGCTTTACAGGATTGATATTGTCGAGACCCCCCTAGCGGAGGTGGGTCCCGTCTGTGCTTTACCTGTACTACTCCCTGGATCAGTAGCTGGTACACACATATAACAGAATTTGGATCATAACCATGACGATTAATTTACATATTACATATTTCATCAGAGTGCGCCAAGTGGCGTGGTTACAGAAGTCTGGCTCGATGGCCTTACAAAAGCAGAAGTCTAAATTTTACAACTACAACTCCAAAAGTAGTAAAACCCAAATAATCCCCACAGGCAAAGCTGGAGGAACACAACCCTAGGCATCGGTATACTCCTCGTCTTGGGCTCCGTCAGCGAAGATGTAGGCTTCAGGGTCGCCATCTTCGGGGTCGCATGGGTACTGCGTACTTGCGCGTTGGAATGCGCAGCCCCACGATAAAGCACGAAGGTGAGTATTGGTGCAAATACTCGCAAGTCAATTGACATATGAACATGCATGGTTTAGACAAGGGAAAGGTAGGGCTTAGTTGCGGAGAGCAGGTTTTGAAATAGTTCACCTAAGGTTTTTAAAGCAATTTAAGAAAGAAGTGGAGTAATCAGATAAATTGATAAAACATTTAAATCATCCGGCCCCAGCCGGCTCATGCCCAAAGGCTGGCTCACGATGCAAATCGTGGTTTTTATCAAAAACATTTTCCTTACGGCTAATCCATCGAAGGACCATTCTCTCTCAACGGCTAACCGTCGTAGGGACAAATCCCAAACGTCGGCTAACCACCGAAGGTCATCTCCTCACGGCTAACCATCGTAGGCTCCCAAAACAAAACACGGCACCTGCCGGTTTTCTTCTTTAAAACACTGAGAAAGATAGGGAAGAAAACTACCATTGTGGCAGCGCCACCATCATCCGCCCTTGACCGTGGGCACAGCTTTCTAGAAAGTTGTACACTCTGCAGAGGTCGCACGCTTTACCCATGAGAGGTGGTTTTTCCTAGGAATCACCCAAAGGAAATTGATCACCACAAGGCTTTAACAATCTAGCTCCTAGCTTGTCATCCCCTCGAAGGTTTCCACCGTAGTGCTGGTCTCCCCAGTTGGCTGAAGCCCCCTCTTGAATCTGGTAGGTTGGCGAATGCTTCGCTCCTACTCCACCACACGAGATATCCAAGCTAAGAGTTCGAAAGCTACTCAGCCAGGGCCTACCCATACAAGCACTCATGGTCGCACTGTTGTACTTAGTCTTGACAACCACAAGGTCGCGGTCCTTAGGGACTTGGGTGGTTCCCACACTGGACCCAAGTCTCGTGCACACTACACCAGCCAATCAATCTGTCCACCCCAATCAAGTTTGCAAACACTTTCATAAACCCCTAGGTGACATACCCGCCACCTAGCACTAACAGTTTTCCCGCAGTAGCACCCTGCTACTGCTGATCAAACAAGCATTTGCAAACAGAGAGATACTTTGAATTAAAGTAGAATTTAAATCGGGGGTGGTTTATTCATCATGTGGTAATCAACTAATAATGTCTAGTAGCACGACTAAGCAAGATTAATTAAGCTAATCAAGGATTGACAGTCAATTATGGATTAATTAGCCTAAGGTTACCAAAAATTAGGATTAATGACATAATTAAAGTGTATTAGGTTCTTAACTAAACTTCTACCAGTATAACAGTGTTTAATTAACATAGCCATGTATTTTTAATAAACTTCTAATAAAGCATTTGAAAAACTAGGTATCAACATGGTCGAAGGTAATTAGGGAAAATGTCAACAATGACTAAACTTATGCATGCAAATGGATATATAAACATGATCGTGATATTTAAATTGAAATCTTGGAAAATTTTTATTTTACTTTATTTATAATTTTGAAAAATTTAGTCCTCATGGAATTTAGCTAATAAACATATGTGGCAAAACAATTCTTTTTAAATGGGGAATGCAGAAAATAAATTATTTTTCATAAAAAATATTTATTTTATTTTATTTAACAATTTCAGAAATTATTAATTCATTTTTATTTGTTGTAATTAATTAAGATTAATTAATGCATGTATTTATATATAACCATGTATTAATATGCATTAAATTATGTAAATTATATTTTTAAATTGATTAGTGCATTTTATGAATTTTAGAAATTTATTTCATTGAAGTTGGATTTATATTTTTAAAGATATAAATTTACAAATTTTTCTACCTATTATTAATTATAAAAAGGAAAAGAAGCTAGTCTGGGCTTACCGGCTCGCTCGCCCAACCAGTGGGCGACTCGGACGGTGGCGGCCAGTATGTTATGTTAGCCTTGACTCGTGGATCGCCGTGGCCCCACACGTGGTGCGGTCCACGGCGGTGCATCTGTCTTGACGCCTGATGCGCGCGGCTTCTTTGGTCTTGGCAAGGCGTCTGATCTTGTAATGAATAACGAGACGGAGACGGCCAGCGGGTCTTCATGTGCATGGCTCACCGGTCGGCCAGCTGAGGAGGTGACGACAGGTGGGCTCCACCCATCGATGACCCAAAGCAGGGCAGCGGCAATGACGGCTGGCGGCGGCGATTCCGCAAGCAGCAGCTTCTTGCCGGCCGAGGAAGAGGAAAGAGAGAGGAGAAAGGAGTCGGAGGTGGGGTTGACGGCGGCGGGCGGCTCTCGTGGCGAGAAAGAACGGTAGTCTTTCTGTCGGTAACGAGCGACAATGGTGAGTAGAAAGCGGCGGGGGTCGGCGAGCATTGTGGGGTGAGGAGGTGTGGATGGCGGGCTCGGGGTGGGACGCGCCGTGGCCGGCAGCGACGTGGCCAATGCCGGGCGGAGGAGGGCACACAACGGCTGTCAACTCGGCCAGGGAGAGGCGGCGCCAGCGAAGGGGGAGAGCTCCTAGGGGGCTAGAGGTGCTAGGGGAGGAAGAAGAGGATTACTGGCGGCGAAGCTGACGCCAGAGCGAAGCAAATGGCCAGACGACGACGCGACGTGTTCCGTGGATGCGACGGCGGGCAAAAAATGGAGCAAGGGGAGTAGGGGGAGGAAGGTGGCGGCGGGAATCGGCAAGGAGGGGCGTGTACCTGTGGGTGGAGGAGGAGGCAATGAGAGGTGAAGGGGGGGAATGTCCGAGAGAGAGTAACGGGGAAGAGAGAGGTAAGGGGGGCTAATTAGGGAAATAAGCAAAAAGGGAAAGATCATTTTGGGAAAGTCCCAAAAAGAGAAGGGTCAAAGGGAAATTCCCAATTAGGAAAAAGAGGATGACAAGTGGGACCCACTTATCATAGAGAAGGGAAAAGAGGGAATTTGGGCTAGGTCCTATATATGAATTAGATTTTTGCTAACCTAATTAATTTAATTGTTACCAAGTTTTATTTAATTTGATTTCAGATTTTGCTATTCTCTAACTTAAGATAAAATTATCAATTTTGAAATGAAGTATTTTAATAGTTAAATCCTTAATTGGGATTTTAGGAAATTAAAATATAGTAACAGACACATTTCCAAAAATGGTTTTTGATTTTGGTGATTTCCTTTTTATGATGTCCCACACTACATGCCATGATTTATGTATTTTAATACTTTTTGAAAAAGGGATGTTACAGATATACCGATCAAAACTAGGGCTCTCTCGTTCTTCTAGTTTTCTTCTATGAGACTGGAAAGAGGTAGAGTAGGTGCAGCATCGTGCAACGTGGAGAGGTCTCAGGCGATAAGGCAGCACTCACCTGGTAGGCCAAATAGATGAATTTAGAATGCGGTTTAACGCTATGAGTTTTTACTTTCAAAACCCCTAAAGACTAATAGATAGAAGATCAAAGTACCCTTTCAATTCAACGGTCAGACTAAAATACACTACCGCTAAATTCTAACTAAAGTTAATGTATATGCCAAAGGGCTCTAAATTAAGCGGTATTTATGAGCAGTGGAGTAATTGACGGTAGCAAGCTATATATAGGTCCTAAATGTTCTTCAGGAATTGTGCTTTTTACTAAAATAAGTTTATTGCCTTATTGGTATCACGCTTTTACTAAAATCGGTTTTTTTGTTTGTTTCACTTGCTAAGTTTAGATCACTCCTGTTGCTTTCGTGAACGTTCATCACTTGACGAATGAATTTTGAGCTCTGTTGTTGGATTTCCTTCCTTAGAGTTCACATTTAGCCTCCACTATTTCAACTTTGGTGGTTGGGACATGTGTTAGAAACTTAGAATTAAGTGGTTGGCAAATATGTACCAGGAAGTTTGTTGATGGTGTTCTCTTTCTTTCACAAAGTATTTTGTGTTGGAAGTATAAGTGAATTGTCAATCTTTTTTTATCAGATTAACTTTTGGATGAATTGGTCGGTGTATGCAATTTAATATGGTATCAAAACCAGAGGTCCCAAGTCGATGCAATTAAAATAAAAAATTATCGTCCGCTTCTATTCCACGTCTCAACCCTTAGGGAGCCACCACGTGATGGGGGTGATGAAAATATAAGTGAATTATCTTTTTTTTTTCATTAACTTAGGTTTTCAGGCGAACTGGTTGGTGCATGCAAGTCAATACTTTGCAAGTGACAAGATTCTAAAATTACAGCACCTTCAAGTTGAAGTATACTATACTACCGGTGTTTCGAACGTGTTAAAATTAATTAAAGTGATTGACAGATACGTGGCACGGAAGTTTGTTGATGCATGGTGTTCTTCTTTCGGAGTTTTTTTTTGCACATGAGAAGATTCTGAAAATTACAGCACCTTCAAGCTGTAGACTTAAATTGGCAGAATCACTACAACCGACGTCTTTCTTGAAAGCAAAAGGAGAAGAAAAGAAGTGAAAGAGACCGAGCTGTGCTCCACAGTAGTATTGACAAGCAACTTTCATTTGACTCTACAAGGGAGATAAAGATTTATTCTTTCTTGACTGGCTAGCAGTGATCCTCTCCAGAGTTCTTCCCTTGTAATTTACTCATATTTGCAGCTCAAATTGCATCAGAAGAAAGCTGAGTTGCCCTTACTTAGTACTAATCTTTCTTTTCTTTCTTTCTTTTATATTGTGGCACATGCATGCTTGACTGCAATCACTGCATAACCAGATGAGAACGCCACAAAAGCAGGAGTAGGAATCATAAAAGAGACTGCGAAAGTACACCCGAAACGGGCAGAGCTTTCTGAATCTGACGAACAAACCTTCAGACATGTCAAGATCTACCTCACGAAAAAAAAAAGAAAGAAGAAGAAGAAGAAGAAGAGAAACAACACATCTGAATTAAACAACCACCTCGCTTTGAATTCAAGCAACACAGCCAGTTACAGAGGCAGGTAAGGAAGCCATCAATCTTTTATACTCCCTTTGGGGCTCTGACCAATCATACATGTAACATGTACATGTGCATTCAGCATGTACAGGGGAAATGCTGTGGAAACAGCAAAGAAAGTGACACAGATTGAAAAATTCAGTATTTCCACGTGCTCTCTGTGGTTCCAATTTTATCGGAAGTATGAAAGGGACGAATTATTAAAAAAGAACATATTTTTTTGTTGAGATTATAAAAAATCATATCGTAGACTTATAATTAACCAGGCAGTGCTGAGAGAGTTGATCTCTGGATTAGATAATGCACAGAGATGATGTTCTGTGCATCCAGAAATGATTGCTTCATTCATGTAATGCTCTCAGAGATGGCTTCAGGTTGTTGCTCTTTTTTTCTCTATATAAAATTTCCAGGTATATACATAAGAAACTCAAACTTGTTGGTTGATAGGAATCGAATCATCAGGGGATTCATAAAACTAAAACTCACAATAAATCTAGACCTTGTTATATAAAGACAACAGCATTGACTTGCAAAACTCAAGTTAGCTCTGAGTCAACAACTATATATCATTGAGTCCATTTATAAAATCATAATTCTTCAGAAAATTTTTTATTCCACGTATATTTCTTGTGGCATGGCTCGAGGCTTGAATGCCCATGTGTTAGGGGTCAAATGAAGAAACGGGAGAGGCGTTTTCAGGGGGAGGAAACAAGAGAGGTATGGTCGTATATGGACTGGGTGGCTCTTCCATGCACCATGAGCCAGTGTGTATGCTTATATTGTTGGTTATTGTTGGAGTTAGCTCCTGCTTTGCTTGCACAACTGCACTACTCCTTTGCTCATTTGTTTATACGCTTTGGTCTCCCGTGAGCTCCAAGAAAGCGGCAAGGCGTGTGCTTGATCAGCATCGGCTTCTTCGGTTGCTTCAACCTGTTCTTTTTTTCAGTCTGAATATTTGTTGTGCTGTCGTCTGATCGACATGTTTGCAGCAATGGTTTCTTCTGAAAGAGAGACCGTGCTTTGTCATCTAAGCTACTTGAGTGAAGAAATGTTGGATGGATGCTTGGATGACTAAACCAAAATAACCTAATTGCTTGTTTGCTTCGGACGAAAACCCAGCTATGGATCACAATATAAAACTTTGAGAGCTTCGATCGGTTGGTGATTTCAAGAGGTGAAAAAAAAAATGGTTCTACTTAGTTTTGAGAAAAGCTTTGAGATTTTCAAAAAATGTCTTTTGAGAAATCAAAATATTTGGCTTATAAAGAAACAATTTTTTGTTGTATACTATAGTCTGAGTTTAAGGGGAGGATAATTTGAATTTTGATGTTGGCCACGAGTCACGAGAATAGAAATGACTAATATATTCTACTATTTGTTGGAAAAAGTGTCAATTTAGTACCTGAACTATTGTATTCGAGCCAAATTAATCCATGGGGTATCAAACCAGGTGAGATTGGTCCATGAACTTTTCAACCTGTGTCGACTTGGTTTTTTGATCGGTCAACATGGTGGTTTTGTGCTAGTCTAGGTGGTTTTTATTGATGTGGCATTCACATGGGCGAATAAATGGGACATAGCGGATATATGAGCTAAACACGTGGTTTTTTTTCATTTTTCTGGATTTTTTTCAAAATGGGTGAAAGAAGGGATTAGAGGGGAAGAGAATTATTAATATAAATGTTACGAAATGTGGATGCGATGGGATCCGGACTAAATAAAAACCGGATTTCAAATCGTACTTATGGACCGCCACGTCATTTTGCCACATGTGATGTCACGTTGCTAAAAATCATCACATGGACTGCTACATCAGAAAAAAAAAAAAAGCCATGTAAATTATTGTTTGGCCAGTCAAAATACCAAATCAATATAGTTTGAAAAGTTTAAAGTTCATAGACCAATCTCACTTGGTTTTATATCAAGGGACCAATTTAACTCAAACACAGCAGTTTAGAGGCTAAATTTGATTTGAAGCAACACTTACAAGAAATGGCTGCTCAAGAGGGTGAACAATAATTTGAAGGAAATATCTATAGTAATTGGGCCCATATGGTTCAGGTTTTGTTTCTGCCTTGTGGTAGAAAATTTTCCACGAGATTCCTGTGTTGCAATGCAGAGAATCAAACCATGGCAGCGAGCACTGTCCATCGATCAACGTGACACATACAATTTTTGTCCTTTTTGCTTGTACTCCTATACTACTGGCAATCGGCAGTGTACAGTACGATTTTTTTTTTATTTTATACTATTTTTTATTCAAAATTTAAAAACTATACCACTGATTCAAAAAATTACAAATCTGACCACCACCTGTTGGTTGGGCGGAAATTGCGGGCCCACGAAAAGCCGCCGGATGGATTGCAGGTTTCGCTGCAGCATAAAAATCTGCTGTTAAAAAAATGACCGGGATGAAATCCCGGGTTTTAGAAAACCGCTCCTTCAATCGGTGGGATTGACTGGCTACACGCGTAAGGAATACTTGCCTGTTCATCGGGCTGTTTTGTCAAATCCGTTTTAAAAACCGCCCGATGACAGGCGACGGGCGGTCAGATTTGTAATTTTTTGAATCGGTGGTATAGTTTTTAAATTTTGAATAAAAAATGTATTAAAAAAAATTCTGTACAGTACATCCCTCCTTTATTGGGACTATCTGCTCCAATGAGAAAGATAATAATGGTCCTACGTGCTCCGCTTAAGGCCCAATAAGAATCATGCAATAGTGGGCCTACGTGCACTGCCTAAGGCCTAATAAGAGATATAATAGTGGACCGTAATGGTGTTTGTCAGTAGCAGGCCGTGATTCATGCTGTAAATTAATTTCCGTATCTTTAAAACAGAAAAAAATAATGGAAGCGCAGCCAGGCAGGCCGATACAGCCATTGGGCCTAGAGCGTGCAGCCCACTCTGGCGGTTGCTGCTTCTGCTTTCCTGCCTGGCTGCCCCCAACTGGCTCCGAGGACAGCTTAAAAAAAAAGGAACTTTTATGACTACGAGTGGTTAAATATCCCCGTATTGGTATTTTCTTTATTCACCCTCGGTATTGGTTAGGATTTTTTTCTCTCCTTTGAGGTAGAAGGACACACATTAAACTCACAACACACCCTCATGTTTCCACTACACGGCCTTAGGTCTTATTTGCTATCACTTCAATCTAGCCGTAGATTTTAACATGAAAAGTGGTGGCTTTCCGCTTCCAAAGGCCGAAGAATGTTAAAATATAATTTTGAGAAGTTGAAGAAGAAACACTAGGATAACGGCTAAAAAGTGTTAAAGTGCTTGACCGGTAAAACAGAATAAGTTTGTCTCCACAGATTTTAATTTAAATTTAAATTATACATCTAGAAAAAATAAATACAAAATACGAGGCATGTGTATACGTTATTCTAAATATCTAGAAAAACCCTATGAGATATAGAAAAACCAGCATGCATAGAGCGTACTCAAACGCTGGCCGACCGGACATACAACCTAGCTATGACGGAACCAATTGATATCCGATTGCTGACCATTGTTGGCTACTTTATACTCCCCTATTTCAAAATATAGGACGTATTTTGATCTGAAAAAAGTCTTCGAAGACAAACTTTGACCATTAATTTATCTTATTATATATTGGCGATTTCTATAATATCACATTGTATTTAAAGAAATTTGAAAAGCCAACATATTGATATAACTTTATCCGCTAAAGATGCATATAATTTGATTAAATGTTGATCAAAATTTATAAAGTTTGACTTTTCTCAAGTCAAAATATGTCTTATAAAATAGAATGGAGGGAGTACTATACTAGCATGGTGTTCGTCAAAGGCTAGTACGGTAGTACCTCTCCTCTCCTCGCAAAAACTAAAAAGAAAAAATGAATGAAAATAAGAAGTGATGGATCATGGCTGCGTCGGGCACTTGGGCATGAGAAGGCGTGCCACGTCGTAAATAGTCCCGTGCCACGAGACAACGCCCCTCGCTCGCTAGCGCCTCCGCCTAGCCGCAACCACGGCTAGATGCGTGCACAACGCCATCGGATGTGGACGGGTTGCACTTGCACGCTCACAAAAATTCTTTCCTACTTTCCACCTCGAGTTTCGATGGTCCAGTCGAAATCCAGACGCGCCGAGAGTAGACTGGATTTATTTGCCTACCAGGCTATTATTCCTTCCTCCAACCCTTTTCCAGCCCACGTTCCAAAAATTAAGATAAAATACTTCTACAACTTTTTAAAAAGAAAAAATAGACTCATCTCCTCCGACAAAGCATCTATCATAATAAAGCATCTAAGCTGTCCTCAACTATTGTGCTCAAACTAAATGCGGTCTCTAAACAAATAATATATCAATTGCTGTCTATGACTAGTGGGCTCACAGGCTTAAACTTAGAGTCAATATTGTCTCTAACTATTATGAGAATAGCCTCTAAACCTTGGAGACTATTCGTAGGACCCATCACATTAGACACAAATTTACTCTAACTATGATGGATGCTCTAACTTGCTTATCTAGAATAGAGGTTCGACCGGGCTAACTATCTGTAGTTATTATACTACAGCTCGGAAATCATCGTAATTTTTTTCCTATTTTCGTTTGATGGTCGAGATTCGAGGAATTACCATGAGATGAGATACGATCTCGATATATATCAACTATACCATTAAAACGATAGGCATTGAGGCCTGCTCGCCGTGGCCACGTCGGCCGAATGACGCCGGCCATCCGATCGTTGGGCGAGATGGGATCCGGCCGTCCGTTCTTACGTTCTATATAAAATCATTTTTTCCTTTTTTTGGACGAAGCGGACGAAACGCTCGGCTGGTTGCCAGCGCTACAACTCACGTCGCAGGCGCGAGTTCGATCCTCAGCCACGCACGCACGTTTTCCCCGGTAGCCATTCGTTGCCTTCTTTTTTTCTTTTTTTCCCCTTTTCTATTTCCTTTTTTCTACGCCGTTTACAAAATCCGAAAAACATAAAGTTCGCAAAAAAAAGAACCATGCCTACACAAAGAAAGTGCATAAAAAGTTTAGATGTTTTTGAACGTTTTTTAAAATTAGGAATTTTTTTGGCTGCCTCTGCCTTCTTCTTTTACTTCCTTTTTTCTTTTCTATTTTATTTTTTCTACGCTGTGTAAAAATTCCCAAAAAATTAGTAAGTTCCCACAAATGAAACATATCTGTACAAAGAAAGTCCATAAAAAGTTTTGATATTTCCCAAAATTTTTTGAAATTACAAATAATTTTTGCTTCCTCTACCTTCTTCTTTTACTTTCTTTTTTATTTTCATTCCCTTTTTCCTACACCGTTTAAAAATTCTAAAAAAATTCGAAAGTATGTAGAAATGGAACCATGCCTGCACAAAGAAAGTTTATAGAAAGTTTAGATATTTTTAAAATTTTTGGAAGCTAGAAAAATTTTCAATTTGAAAAAAATTCTCGCTCTTATTTTTTCTCTTTTATTTTCTTTTCTGTAGGCCATTTAAAAAATCTAGGAAAAGCAAAAAAATTCTAAAGTTAGTACAATTTCGAAATTTAATAGACGTTTTCGCTCTTTTTTCTCTTCTATTTTCTTTCTCCTATACAAAATGTGTGCCCGTCCTATTCAGGTGACTATGAGACAAAACAGGGACGACGACGCCGTGGGCGCGGGTTTTTTCCTATATATTAACCTGGTAGGGATTGCCAAATGCCTAAGGTATCTATGTGTCCTTTTGTTAAGGTAGCAAAAATTTGAGCCTAGGTCAGCTATTCACGTGGCGTTTATCCATCCGTTCGATAATTAATCCGGATGGTCAATCCACAGTTGCCTTTTTTGGCTGTTGCACTCTCACACAGTGGCTGTGATGTCCCTCCCGTGCTGTGTGCATGCATGGGCATGCAGTGACATCAGCAACGATGTTAGCAATTACTAGAGATATCTTTTTTTTCCCCTTCCATAACTTTTGACTGGAGACTCCAATTCATGAACGCCACGTGTCACTCATATCTTCTCACCATGTGGGACTCTCTTATTGTGCCATGTCGTCTTTAAAGACTCTAATATCACCCCTCACGTTGTGCCACGTTGCCCGATAAACCGTCTCCATCCTATCACCCACATTGCACATATCGGGCCATCCAATAGCAACACAGATTTAACCGTCTTATGTACTAACGTTGTGAAAAAACACTTCTATTTCGCAAAATCTAACCGCGCTTCACGTCTAACCCACAAACTTTCCAAACAAAACCTTCCGGCTTGACACAACAAAAAAAAATTATTTTCAGTAATCGTCTATATGCATACACGTTGTGTTTGCTATTAAAATTATTTTTCTCATATAACGGCGCGTCATTGGCGCGTAAATATTCCTGGTATATATAAAAAAGGGAATACAAGCACATGTAGAGCTGTAACGGGGGAGTAGCTAGGCGTACGTGACGACGCCCATGGATCCAATCACCCACGGTGCATACGCGCTACGTCTTCACACCGCGTACGTGTGAATGTAAGTACTGCCACGGCGCGTTTGCCTTTGCCGTTCCGTGCGCGCGCGTGCTGGTGGGCCTACAAATACCGGGTCAAAGCGGGGGGATCTTTCCACGGCTTCGCTCGCCTCCGCCGCCGCCTCCGAGAGACAGAGTAAGTGCGTGCCCAGAGAGAAGCGCGGACGGGTGGTGCCTCCCCGGCGAGGAGGTCGTTCTTCCCCAACCCCGGCAGGCTCCCGCTCCCCCCGCCGCCGCCGCCGGCGGCCTTACCTCGAGGTACGTACGTACGTTCGTCGACTCCGGCGAGATCGATCGATCTGTGTTTCCTAGCGTCGCCTCGATGCATTCTTCCTCTCCATGCAGTTCCAGTTCTTCGATCGATGTTGTTTGCGGTTCCCCTTGCGTGCTCCTGCTTCGTTGTCGCCGACGTGCAGATCGTTAAACCCTATGCGGCTTTCTTGTCTTCTCTCGATCGATCGATAACACTCATGCAGCCGTACGTAGGTGGTTCCTAACACGGACTGTTAGGTGGTGTCAGGTGTTCAAGAGACACTTTAATATCTAAATATATGGCCTGATCTAGGTTTTAATCTAGTATTCAACTGGTGATGAATGCGCAACAGATTGAATCAAGAATTAATTAATCCTTCTTATTGGATCGGCTAGTCCTTCCAGGAGGTATCTGGCAAGTGCACGCAGACAGGTTCGATGGACCTCTCGAACCTGCCCGCCATAAGCAACTATGAGAGGAGTTCTATTAGCTACTCCTGGAAAATTTGTATCGCCAAAATTCTTCCGTTATTGCCGATTATAGGTGGGATCCGGTAAAAAAAATATATCATTCAAAAAATTTCGGCGCATTTGAATTTAGAATTCCAATATTAATTTTGGTTATCCAGGAATTTTGAGGATTTCGGCAGGCACAAATTTGCAATATCAAATTTTCATTTAAATTTTTGTCTGAAAATCCGATTATCTACAGTTTTCGCTTGTATCGCTGCCTTCGGGTAATATTTTCAAAACGTTTTTTTAACTCGTACTGCATGTCAGCACCTCGTTAAGACGTCTCTGGCTTGCTTATGCCCAACTGTCACACTCCTTTCGAATTATTTTTCCTCTAGGGTCTTTAAGGGCATCTAGAACAAAAGACACCTCAGCTACCTATAATGATATTGGCTCAGCTTTTTCTTTGGTGGAGGAGGGAGCAGGAGGATAAAGTTAAAGACTAGCTACTAACTAGGAGTCAGTTTATAACGGATTTCAAGATATATGCATATTATTACATATGATTCTATATTAATTTTAGAGTCTATGCTATAGCTAGTCCATTGGAGAGATTGTTTATTTGCTATTTATAAATGACATATCTATTTCTTGCATTTAGCTAGTGATTGACTCCACTATTGGAGATGCCTAAGTATTCCATCTGTCCAAGTTTATAAGACCTTTTTTTTTTTGCACGTAGACCAAGAGGACATTGAAATGACTATACTATCCTTAGTTATTATCTCTAAACACTCTATTTAATACATACATATAAGGAATGAAAGCAAGATATTTATTACGAGTATTGAGGAAAGAATATTTATTTTATATTGGAATATGAAATAAGCCCTATATTAATGGACAACTCTAGTAAAAAAAAAGTGTATTATATTCTTGGACGGAGGAATTAGTTCATATTGACACATCCAGCGATTCAAAAACCGTTCGACTAACCACGGTTTTCGAACGGTTACCATTTAATCTAAACACAGTGGTTTTTAGGGCTCAAACGGTCCGATGAACCGTGGAGACATCCATCCATCCATCAGCCATGTAACATTGTGTCGTGACCTCCTAAGTCCTAAGATCCAAATGGTTGTACAAAGCTGCATGCATGCCCCCAAAATGCATTGCTCTTGCTTCTGATCTGATTATACTATACGCTATCTTCTTCCATCTTGTTATAGTAAGCCAAATATGAACCCATCATCAGTTAGTAATCGTCTCTTTCTGGGTTTGTTATCCTTCGGGCTCCTTCATACTAGTATATTGACATGCTCTTTCTTGGTAAAGCTCACTGTTCTGCTGATGCATACCTGTAGTATCAAATTCTCATAATCTAGATACTAATTCAAATGACAGTCTGGGTAGTGAAGACCTCTACTCAACTGCTCAAAGTCTCAAAGATAAGACTAAGTAGAAGAGTATCGTATGGGAATGCATTATTGAAGCTTAGACTCCATAGACCAAAAGATTCCCCTTGCCATCAACAGAGATAGTATTATTGGCTTGTTTTCTAGGAAGGTCCATGTCAGGCTCCTAGATTATTTCATCTCACCAGTGAAACAGCTGCATGAATTATGTTTTAAGTATTCGTAATCACCCGTCACGTGAGACGCCATCCGATGTTGATCCGGATCCGGAATCATGTCAAATTAAATTGGTTTTTTCCCTTAGAAGTTAGAAATGAGCATTTTGGATTGGGGCTTTGGGTCAAGGAGAAAATTCCATCAGGTCAGTGCATCGTTTTCCTCTAGATGCAGAATCTGTCGCCCTCGCAGTGGGAACGAATAATTTATTCAAAGCACGTCACTGTTGCGTGAGCGTTCTATTGCAGTAGTAGTTGACTAGTTTGCTGATTCAGTATTCTGTTAATCATAAAAATTTGCAGAGTTTCACTTTCACATGTACCATGGCCTGACGTGACCTCCTTCATAGTCTGAACAAGGTTAAATTACTATTTTTAACAGTCTGAACAACACGAGGCCATTAGTACAATTTTACAAACTACACCCAGATAAATAAATTAAGCTCTTTTGAGGAATTCAACAATAGAAAAAAAAACCCATCTTTCACATGCTAGTGTTTGGTGAAAGCTAGGGGAAAAAAAACCCAGAGATGAAGATGCTGCTGGTTCATTCTCATCATAGGTAGCATCGTCTCATCCTCAAATGGATTGTCATCACGAAACAAATCGGTAAAAATGGTGGAAAGAAAAGATGGCCATTAGTTCCACAACCACCTCCTCCATTTTGTTTTGGGGATTCCGAGGTCCCGCACTCTGAACCCAGGAGAGTGCCACCTACTCACCTTTGTACACTCCCGGTTCTTCTACGCCTCCAAAGAGTCAGTGCTGGGTCTGGACAGGCCACCAGTTTGTGCACTGCAAGCGGCGCTCCGATCTCTATCATGAGGCCAGGCCACATGAGTTGCCATAGTTCCTCAACGGAGAAGAAGATCCCTCCCTTGAGCTGAAGACCTAAGCCAAAGCAGGGAAGTTGGAGGCAGTCATCAAGAAAAAAAAATCTTTTTTTGGCCGAGCTTAGCTGGAGAGATACGAGTTCTTGTGGTCTGCATATCTCAGTCTCCAGATGGCTCTGCACGAGTGAGCTCATCTCTGTCCGGCCCGTGTGCTTGGCTGGCGTAGTTCTTTGAGCTTGAGCTCCTCGCAGGTACTCGTATGAGCTAAAGGCCCTCTCATGGCCTCGTCTTTCCTGATTCCTTTCTTGATTTTGCAACAGTAGTTGACTGCAGGTGCAGGACTGTGGTGTGACTCCTGAAGTGCCTTGAATCTGATGTGATTCTGGGAGTTTTTTTTTTTGGTTTTTTATCCCTGAATCCTCTGTGATGCTTTGGATGTTCAGTACTCAGTAGATATGCCCAGTTGTTGGTGGTCTATCCTCTTCATCTTTTCCTGGCTGTAGTATGTCCATTTGCACCAATAATGTCTGAAATGCTCACTTTCCTGGTGAGTTAGATTTGAGTAAGATTTCAGCTAGATATATCGTGGTAACTAATTCTGCTTGGTGATGGAGAAATATGCTGCAGCTTGAGAGGAACTTAGTGTCTCTTAAGCAAGAGGAGATTCTAGATGCAGATGATTAAGGGCTGCTCTCTAGTGTTCATAACTTGGTGTGACAAGGTCCTCTTTGTTACTCTGAAATTTTTGCTCTGCTAGATAGTGAATTTGAACATAGGTTAATCTTCTCCACCAAAATAAGTCAACAATTTTTGAACTAAAGCCATAACAATTTTCACTTGGAGAAATTTTGATGCCTGTACTGAAATATCCATTTTCTAGTACTTGTTATTGGTGAGTTGAGTTAGTTGGTTGAACCAGCCCAATTTAGTTTGTATGTGATGTATTCAATTTTATCGTACAGAACTAACATAATTATTTCTGAATTGCACAAACCTTGCCGGTTGCCCCTCTTTGTAAATTATCCAAAGCTTCTTGGTTACCTTTAATCTTCAATGCAAATTATCATAGTATGCACAATTTTCCTCTCAAAGCCATCTGCAACTATCTATCTCATTGCATCTTTGTAAATTTGCAGGAGGCCACTCTGAGCTGCTCATAATCCGAGCAACGCCATGGGAGAGGATGCAGATATGTACACCCAAGATGGAACCGTCGACATGAAAGGGAACCCCGTCCTCAAGAAGAAAACCGGGAACTGGCGTGCCTGTCCCTACATTCTCGGTATAGTCTTCAACTCGTCACTTGATCATATCCTGCCCAACTGCTCTGCCTGTCAATTGCTCATGGCTTCTTTGGATACATGGTTCAGCGAATGAATGCTGCGAGAGGCTCGCGTACTATGGCATGAGCACCAATCTGGTGAACTACATGAAAACCCGTCTCGGCCAGGAGAACGCCGTCGCTGCGAACAATGTCACCAACTGGGGAGGAACGTGCTACATTACACCCCTCATAGGGGCATTCCTGGCTGATGCATACATGGGGAGGTACTGGACCATTGCCAGCTTCATGATCATCTACATCTTCGTAAGTCGATCTCCGACAGCCATCGGTTGCTTGCTGTTCTTCTCCCTCGTGTTGGAAGATCATCCTGCGAAGCGTAACCATCGGTAAATTTGATATCTTTTTCAGGGCCTGGCTCTTCTGACAATGGCGTCGTCGGTGAAAGGCCTTGTGCCGTCGTGTGACAATGGGGCGTGCCACCCGACGGGGGCGCAGACAGGGGTGGTGTTCTTGGCTCTGTACCTCATCGCGCTGGGCACCGGCGGAATCAAGCCGTGCGTGTCGTCGTTCGGCGCGGACCAGTTCGACGAGAACGACGAGCGCGAGAAGCGGAGCAAGAGCTCCTTCTTCAACTGGTTCTACTTCTCCATCAACATCGGCGCGCTGGTGGCGTCGTCAGTGCTGGTGTACGTGCAGACGCACGTCGGCTGGGGCTGGGGCTTCGGCATCCCCGCCGTCGTGATGGCGATCGCCGTGGTGAGCTTCTTCATCGGCACGCCGCTGTACAGGCACCAGAAGGCCGGGGGGAGTCCCCTCACCCGCATCGCGCAGGTGCTCGTCGTGTCGGCGCGCAAGTGGAACGTGGCCGTGCCCGCCGACAAGTCGCTGCTGCACGAGACGCTGGACAAGGAGTCCGGCATCGAAGGGAGCCGCAAGCTGGAGCACACGGAGCAGTTCAGGTTTCTTGACAAGGCGGCGGTGGAGACGGCGGGGGACAAGGCGGCGGGGCTGGCGGTGAGCGCGTGGCGGCTGTGCACGGTGACGCAGGTGGAGGAGCTGAAGAGCGTGGTGCGGCTGCTGCCGGTGTGGGCGAGCGGCATCATCTTCTCGACGGTGTACAGCCAGATGAGCACCATGTTCGTGCTGCAGGGCAACACGCTGGACGCGCACATGGGGCCCAACTTCACCATCCCCTCGGCGTCGCTCTCCATCTTCGACACCATCAGCGTCATCGTCTGGGTGCCCGTCTACGACGGCCTCATCGTGCCGGCAGTGCGCTCGGTCACCGGCCGCCCGCGCGGGTTCACGCAGCTGCAGCGCATGGGCATCGGCCTCGTCATCTCCATCTTCGCCATGCTCGCCGCCGGCCTGCTCGAGGTCGTCAGGCTGCGCGCCGTCGCCCGGCACGGCCTCTACGGGGACAAGGACATCGTGCCGATATCCATCTTCTGGCAGGTGCCGCAGTACTTCATCATCGGCGCCGCCGAGATCTTCACCTTCGTCGGCCAGCTCGAGTTCTTCTACGACCAGGCGCCGGACGCCATGCGGAGCATGTGCTCGGCGCTGTCGCTGACGACAAACGCCCTGGGAAACTACCTGAGCACGCTGCTGGTGACCATCGTCATGCGCATCTCGACGAGGCACGGCGCCATCGGGTGGATCCCGGACAACCTCAACCGCGGCCACCTCGACTACTTCTTCTGGCTGCTCGCCGTGCTCAGCCTCATCAACTTCGGCGTCTACCTGGTCATCGCGAGCTGGTACACCTACAAGAAGACGGCGGATTACCCGGACAGCAAGGAGGAGCAGAATGGAGCTCACTGATCACGAAACTGATCAGTGATCACAGAAGGTGAAGCGATTTCTCTATAGTTTCTTGTCTTTGGGTTATTGTGTGAATGTGTGTGCGTTAAAAGGAACTTCTTGAAAGAAAATGGAAGCAAGAAATGGTACTTCAGATAGGGGAAAGGAAAGGAAATGGTGCCATTTGTGAAGTTGAAGAATGTAATGCTGTTAACTATAGTGTCTGGGAAAAAATTGGGCGAAAGTTGTAGATGTCATGTTTTGTTTGGTGCACAATGCCTTAGCCAAAGCATCAGTGATTCAGTATTAAAGAAATTATAAGTGCCTGTGTTATCATGAGAGGTTCATTCAAGTCGTAGAAATGTCGCTTCTGAGCAGCCAGAAAGTTTTGTGTGGTCAAGAAATATGTGCTACAGTTACAAGCGGAACATGTAATCCCCAGTTGAGTAATCACAAAAGGCTGCAAATTAGCATAGTACTATATGGGATTTGATCAGTGATGTAGCCAATACCATCCAAAGCTGTTCAGGAAGAAACACCTTACAGTTTTCATATCAGGAACGGTCAGATAGTAGCGTAATGTCTTCAGGTTTCAGACTATTTCCTGCTGCAACTTGCAAGCGCCGATTGATGAATACTCACACAGGTAGTTTTCTTTCTGTCTTACAACTGACAGCGTTGTCATATGGAACATAAAATTCTTGCCAATAATCAGCCTCGTCCTGTCCCCAGAATCTCAGTTAGACCGGTTTTGCCCAATGCCTCGATATAATATCAATCAACTTACCGGCTAAGGCACACCAGTTTACATGACAAAAAAAATCTTAGAATTAAGGAGTAAATAACCTCACATAATTAACTACAAAACATTCTACTATTCGATGCAACAATCCATGCAGTATAGCAGCATGCTGGCGTATAGCCGTATACACGACAAAGATAAAAATTTTATACAGCACACACAATTAAGCATATGAATATATACGAGTACTGGTAACACTTTTGAAATGTTACACGATGCTTAGAAGTCACGAGGACCGTTTATTCATTGTAATCCAATGATCCAGAGTTAGAGGCGCTAACTTAATATAGAGTGGAAGGCTACATAGATAATTTGCCGCGACCATTAAAAAGAGGAGTTTAGCAAAGGTGATTACCATTCTACAATATACTACAAATTCTTCGCTTGGACATTCGCCCAGAATAGACTGCATATTATTGATGTCCTAGAGAGGAAAGAAATCAAAGGATGGCCTCACATCCTCCTCCGCTGCCTTTGCAACTAGATTTAAACAAGCACCCACCTTTTCCTTCACCGCCCCTTCACAATGGAGGTGTGGAGCGCATTGTTTGTAGAAGTCAATCTGTCCTGACTACCGTTGACCTCTCTCCTATAACAGTTTCCTGGAATGGTGGTATCATGCTACATCAATGATCCCTGTGGCCAGCAAGAACCTTCAGCGAGCTAGGCATTTACATCACCTAGAATATCTAGGGAGAGTGTAACATGCATATATTCCAAAGTGGGTCCTTGAGCTTGCCCCTAATGTCCACTAGAATTCAGGAGGACCTCTCCCTTTGTGAGAAAGCGCGCTACTAGTCTAACGCTCCTTTGCCAATGTGTGGGTCCTCAACTTTAGCTTACCTGTGAAGCCCACCTGTGAACACTGCACTAGTCCCTGGACCAGTACGCTAGTGCCTCACATTACATAGCCGGTTCATTTCATACATGCGCAACGGGATATGATATATTACAATAAGGCTTATGCCAACAGCGTTAAGGTTTACATCGGGGCCTCGCTTGGCCAAAAGTATACCGTACAAAAAGAGTCTAGCAGAAGTAAATATCTACAAGAACGATCCCCCGGCTATGCTTCTAAGCAAGCAACTGTAGGGTGTCCTAAACCTGCGCCTCGTCGTCGTCGACCTGTTCTTCGTCAAGCAAACATGCATAGGGGTCTTCTTCAAAGCCCTCAGTATCTAAAAGAGATGAGAGACGAGGGTCAGTGTCATCCAAACACTGGCGAGTTAACTCCTGTCCTTAGATGCAATGTAATGTTACAGGCTTTTTGGTGGAGGCTTAAGGTTCTTTTATTTGCTTAAAGCCAATTTTGAAATAGAGAAGTATAGAAGAACCTAGACTTAGCTGATTTTGGAAAGTTGCATCTCCAAAAAGATGCGGGGTAAAGTGATAATGACTTTGGTTTACATTTTCCTGGAACTATCCGGCTTACATCTCTGACACACAGCCACACAACACGGATCCCCGCTCAACACTCCCCCAACCATGCCCACCAACCACACCGCCATCTTGTCCAGGAATTTGACGGTTCCTGTTGCGGACCTTCACTCCTAGGTTGTCAGCCTGCGCCAGTGTCGGTCTAGATCACCCTCGGTGACTGCGCCCGGCCGCATGTTCCTCGGGCGGTGGCCGTTCCGTACACGTACCGGAGTCCCCTATACCCGCGCTCCGCGCGATGGCCACGCGTTGTGTTGGAACCACCCCGTAGGTGGCAGCGCCCCGCCGCTACGCGTGTTACTCCGCGCTCCTCCTGGATCGACATCCAGCACCATTTAACCATACCGAGTACCGTGCGACCACCTTAGGTCGCGCGTTATGTCGGAACCACCCCGTAGGTGGCAGCGCCCTGCCGCTACGCGTGTTACTCCGCGCTCCTCCTGGGCCGTCACCCAGCACTATCTCACACACAATCACACGGTTCATTTATTAAGAGGAATATGTCAGCCGATGAGTTTTGGCTCATCGGGGCAGGCATTGGCATGCCCGACTAAATTTTGTTTTATGACCTAAGCATGTCTAAGCAATTTTACCCAAGACTACAAAGTCTAAAATTCAAGTTGTTTAGTGGACTAACAAGGATTATGATTAACAAGGCAATCATATTGATAGATAAACAATCATCAACAGGGCATGATATTTCATGAATAACAACATAGGAATTTAGAAATCATAGAGCATGCATGTTAATAGTTTAAACAACATAATTTTTGGAAATCTAGGAATTGAAGCATGAGCTATGGAGATTAACTCGCCTTGTGCGTCTGGAGGCGAGATCTCGTGTAATGCCCCGGTATTCACCTCCTTGACCGTCTACTTCTATGCGTAGAAGAAAAGCAAATGCAAGTCAAATGATGCAGTAGAAAATTATGCATAGTGCTTTTAAGGCTGTAGGTTTTTATCTTGCAAGTTTTTAATTATCTTCTTTTATAATTTCCTTCATCAACTCCCTTTAAGTTCCCTAGGGTGTGTGGTTTCTATTACTTCTTTGAACTATTCAGTAATTTTGTCTAGGTTCAGAGGAGTTTTTATGTTTTCTATAATTTTCTAGGATTTTTATCAGGTCATCTACTATTTTTAAATGAGTTAATATCAGTTCAGGATTATTTTCTTAAAGAAAAGTACTTATATTAAGGGTTTTTGATATAAACCGAAATATACATGTGTGTTTCAGTTGGCTAATATTTTATTAAATCCAGCAAATCATCTAATATTTATCTAAATTTTTCTAGAATTTTTGAAGTGGTCTAAGTATTTTTAATAATTCAAAACCTATTTCTGTCATTTATCTAAATAGAAAAAGGATAGAAAAATCCTTGTGCAATCTTGGAGTGCACTTGGCCTTCGGCCATGGAGGCCGGCCGGAGGCGGCTTTTGCGGCGCGACGGTTAATCAAAACGTATTCCGTCGAATCGCTTTAATCGACGAGTGGGACGAGGCCCACTCGTCGACCTCACGGCGACGGTCTCGTTGGAAGACCTTCCTCCACGAGCCGGGCGGGAAGGCAGGCAGCGAGCTCGTCGCCGGCGGGGCTACTAGGCGGTGCGGGGACCATTCAAATGGGATCCTGGGAGATGGCGCGCACCGTGGGTAACCTTGGCGGCGCCGGCGGCCAATGCGGGCGGTGGCGTGGTCAATGGGGCGACGGAAGGCAAAAGCGGCGGGAAGCTCGGCAACTCCGGCCTAATGCATAGGCGGGTGAGCTTCTAGGGGCGTGGGGTGTACAGGGGCGGTGGGAGGCCGGGGTTGCGTCGGAGGTGGCGACGACGAGAGAAGGAGGCGTGGCGTGGATCACCGTGGGGGGTGCTCGGTGGACTCTCGCCAAAATGAGGGTAGACGAGGTTAGTGAGAGCTCGAGGTGCTCGGGTAGCAATGAATTGGAATATGGCTTACGGTTTGAGAGAAATCGGAAGAGGGCGGATCGGGAGTTCTTGGCGGCGGTGAGAAAACTCAAATGCCGGCGAAGCTCGGCGTTCTCGGACCGATTCCTCCGGGACGTCCGAGGCGAGGTGAGAGCTAGCTGGCTAGAAGGGCTCGGGCTAATTTGGGACGTGAAGGGTGAATTCGGCGCCGGCGGCGATGTTTATGAGGAGAAATGGCGGGAAGGAATCCGAGCCGAATGGCGACAGAGTGGGCGGGGATGCTTGGGCGTGGGCACGGCGGCATCTGCGAGGTGGGCGTGAGGTTTCACGCAGAGAGGCACGCGTCGGGGGTGGGTGGCGCGAGATCGGAGTGTGACGGCGAGCTGGCGAAGCGTGGTGTCAGCACAGATAGGGCGCCGCGAGCGGCGAGCTTGAGCCGGGGGTGACACGGTGAAAGCAGGCGTCGAGAGAGAGGCGCCACAGGCAGCTCGGCCGGTGCCGGGTTGCCACGGGAGAGAGAGAGAGGAGCTCGGGAGAGGGAGAGAGAGAGAGCACGGGAAGAGAGAGAGAGAGTGAGAGAGAGAGCCCGAGGTGGGCCGGTTTGGGCTTCGGGGTAGATGGGCCAAGGCCCAAAATGGGTCCCTAGGTTGGGCTTTGTCCTATTTTAGAGTTATTTATGATTTTTGGTTTTGAATTTTTGAAAGTTTTTGAAAGCCCTGTTTTTGGGCTGTTACACAATGATAAGTTGATCGGTTGCCGGCTTCATGTAATTAACTTCTCCTTATAAATATTGTTCTTCACCCCGTCTTAATTGATTTGGCATAACTCCTACCTTTTTGCTCAAAAAAATTACCATTTCATAATCCAAGGCTCCCAAGCAAGATCGGTGACCCAAGGTTGCAAACTTTCTGAAGACAGCGAAGGAGAGAACCAACAGTCAAGTGTATATCTATGAATTGGCATTGTTGATGGAAAGAGTCTTTTTTGTTTTATGAACTAGTTGATGATTGTTTTTAGTTCCTAAACTATAATTCTATGTAAAATTGCTACTCTATTAACGTGAGAACCATTCAATGATTGTCCTTTGATCGCTCAATAATGGTTTTGACTGGCCAACATAACCAATATCCTAGTTTTTTTAAAAAATATTTTGCCAAATCCAAACTAAAATGTATATTTCGTAATTATCAATACCCATAGAAATTTTATTCATATTTGTAAAATATTTTGCAATAATATAAAATTACCTCCTATTTCTCAAACTACTAGAGAAATGCTAAAAATGTGGAAAATGAAAAAATAATATAAACACCCTTTTATGAATTGATACAGATATCATGAACTCAAGTATAAAACCGATTTTGGATTTTATGAAATATTTTTCCAAAAAATCTAGGTTGTGGACCACTATAAGACCAAATCGTCGCTGAAGGGTCAAAACTACTATTGACCGATCAAAACGACCATAAATGAATTTCAAAAAATGAGGGACCATTTTTTACTTTGTATTAAATGTACTTTAGGGACAAAAAATAGTAAAACATCATAGTTGAGCAACCAAATAAGACTTTTCCCTTGTTGATTCGAAGATGGGCAAGCAATTCATGGTGGTGAGAAATAACTAGAACACGGTGTCCACTTATTGATATGTAAGAAGGTTAAAATTTACATAAGCTATATACCCAACCTTCCCTTTTACATAATCAACGGCTAAAGTTTTCTTGATTAATTGGAGGAGGTACTGGGAGTACCTTTCAAGCACCGAAGAAACTCATCTATCTACATATATATGTGTCGATCCGTGCCCTTCTTGTCCGTTAGCTACAAGCCTTCAAATTATAATAAGTCATACATCATACGTACCTTGATTTACCCTAGTAAATTATGATTCACTGCCAAGCGTTATCATGCATGAAATATCCAATTGACGAAAACTGCATAACATGAGCCCCATAGATTGATCAAATCAAAAATATAGTTATATCAGTACCAATTTTTGGTCACGATAATCAAATCAGATACATATAGGACTGAGCTTGTGTTCTTGGCATTCATAATCTTAGTCCACAATTTTTCTGTTGTGCTCCATGCATGCATATATGTGGAGAAGGATATATACCAAACTTTCAAGAATCAAGACCAAGCCTCTGATCAGTTGCTACAAATAAAAGGCAAATTAACCTAAACCCTCCTGGTAGTAAATACTATATAGACAATCAACATACTCCCTCTGATCACAAACATCTAATGTTTTGGACATCAACTTGGTCCAAGAAATATAAATTTGACCACTAATTACTATTACAATATATTCATAAAATCTAATAAAATTTTTATATTACATAATTAGTGCTTTTCAATATGAATCTACCCATCTGATTTTTATATACGCAATCTAAATATTTAAAAAGATATTAATGGTTCAAGCTTTAAAACTTTGACCTTGCACATAATATCAAATGACATATATATGTTCGTGACTGGAAGGAGTATTATCCAAAAAAGCATTACGAACTAAAAAAACTCAATTAATGAAGATTATACAATGAGATTAAAAACTCCAACATTAGGTTCTCAAAGTATAGAGGGGGAGCACTTGAGGTGCAACTTTACCATTATTTGTAGTTGAACTCGCAATAGCTTGCCTTCAGGTTCAAAGGCCTTCACTTGTGGGAGCAAGCTTCCTCCTTGTAGATCTTGCTAAGGCGGTTTTTTTGTTCTTTTTGTCGCACTTGATGTCTTGCCTTTTGTGTGCAGCGGCTGCACCTTTTTTTCCCCATAATGTGCTAATCTTGTGATTTCTCTCGCTTCAATGAAATGGCAAAGCACCTACCTATTTGCTAAAAAAATAAAGTACCATAGTTGATTGGATCGAGACGTTTCCCCTGCAGTTGCTAGTGTGACATTAGCTACTGCAGTTAATTAAGCAGTCACATTAGCTACTGCAGTTAATTAAGCTAGCAGTCACATTAGCTACTGTTGGATTGGAAACGAGCAGTCCAGATCTATTGAAATTACTAAAATACTATGATTGGGTTTTGTAGCTTAGGTACTATAGCTAGTTGTTCCCAGGCGCACTCCTAATATTGTCGAGGTTTTCATAATTAATCAAGAGTGCGTCTAATTTAGACGCTTATTCCTACTAGCCTGTACCTTAATACCATGTACATGTGTACAGCCATGCATGGAGTACGTGCCACTTAATTAACTGTATGAGACGAACAGACGCAGCCCATGCATGCACGCGTCTCCGATCAATCAGCAACCACATGGCGTCGATTGTTGATCGGCGACTTGCATCGACGGCGGCGGCAGCTAGCTAGCTAGCATGCATGCATGTCGTGCGGTGCCGTCGCCGTCGCCGTCGATGTCGATGTCGGCTGGCCGCGCCGCCGTCCTCGGCCGCGGCGACATCCACAGTTCGATCGATCGATGTGCAAGCTGCACATGCAGTCTGAGGGATCAAGACTGGATCGGACGAGTCAAAGGTCATGTGACTGTAGTACAATGGCTCCATACATATAGCTAGCTAGCAGCATCGATCCGGTATTCTTGTTAACTTAATTGTATATATATGCATGGTTTGTTATTCCCATAGGTCATGTGGTGTGCATGCATCGGCAGTCTTAATCAAGATCTATATCTTTGCTGCTGCTTTAATCTAATTATTTCCTTAATTAAGCTTAAAATAAGAAATTTTACTGTACATAAAAAGAATTATCAGCTAGTGATATATATGAACGTCCTTAATTTCAGTTATTAATTTATTTTGATACATCTGAATCAAACATTATTGCTTTACAGTGCAAGGAGTATTTGGAAAAGGGAATAGAACTACCAATTAAGGATGAACTAGCTAGCTAGGATCGATTTATCGCGCACGCAAAAGAGAAATTATCACGTTGTCATGGAAATTAACAGCCATTGATAGAGTTCTACTCAAACTTCTTTCGATCAATTAGAACACACAAACCAGGTACCAGCTGCACACAGCTTGCTTAATTCGTCGACATGTAATCACATATGGAGCCCTAAATTTTGCTTGCATATCAAATTAAGAATCAAGAATTTTCCAAATCAACAGCATACTAATTAAGCACAACTAAGAGCAAACAAATAAGTGCACCTACAACAGCAAGAACCATGAAAATCATTGGGGAGATGGAAGAGCGTGTATAGACTATATAGTTAGTTGCTGATAAACATATGGGACGAAGCCGATGAACTGATGAAGAACACATGGATATCAAGGTCGAGTAATGGCTTGAGGAAGCCTCCAAAAGGATCGCATGATCCGTCAAGCCGTGCTTGTTGATGATGACCTCCATGGAAGATTGGAAGGAATGAAGGATCAATGCGATCCCTTTGGATGCTTCCCCGAGACATTGTTGCTATGCTCTCTCTCTCTCTCTCTCTCTCTCTCTCTCTCTCTCTCTCTCTCTAGTTAAAAGAAGAAGGGAACATGCTGAGAGGTGTCGTGCAAGAAAGCTCCAGTGAGGTCCTTATATATAGGTACGCAACCTTCCTTTGCCCATAAGGTTTATTCATGGTTGCTTTTCTGCCAAAATGGATCAATAGTTTATTCTTTCTGTTGCAATTCAATCCGCCCATTCTTCCCTGGATTTTTGCGCAGATGTGATGCACATTGACATCTCCAATCAAGAAAGCATATTTTCTGAATACGGCCATCTCAATCAATGATTCTCCTTCTTTAATTGCAAACCTTTTTTTAGCACAATTTACTTGCAAACTTAATCATGATGTCCAGATATTGAGTCTATATCATACAACGGAAAGAAAAAAATCTACCAGTGTGGAGTATTATTAATTATATATAGATGGTGTTCAATTTAATTTGTGTACATTTAGAAAGCAGTTAGTAGTGGATGCGAGATAACATTGTTAATTAGCATATGCTTATGGTTTGTTTACGCTGTAATCAATTATGGCTGCATCATTAGATGAAGCGTAAACTCGGGCTTCTTCTCAGATGCCTTTCACTTTGCCCAAATTTTTATCTGTCTGCTAGCTAGTTTGCAAAATTGGCTTTACAAGCAATACATACCCATGATTGATATGCAAGCTAGGAAAGTTGGATGACTGTATCAGCACCTGCCAGATCTTTTAGTGATTATGGACACAATTTTTTTTACCTAGATTAGAGATGCATGTGGCCCTGGGAACAACTAATTGCAGCCATTCAATCATTATATTCAGCCATAACTGTGATTCCCCCTACCTTCTGCTTATGTGCCCCTAACTGCTTTCTAGCTGCTATTCTCTCAACAGTTGCGAGACTTGAGCATCTTTGCCTCTATCTTAATGACAAGTGCTTACTAGCCTTTTGCACAGTAGCTAGGCCTGGTTTAAATATTAAAAAGGTCCTAGATTGCAAGTAGCATGGCAAATGTACTGCAGATCTGAGTACCAATCAAGCCATATATGTTATTGTGTCTAGTACATTCCTCCTTTTGTCATGTTACAGATATTGTTACAGTGTTGTAACATGGTTGAATAATGCCCCCTTGTCCTTCTGTTGCTTTGCCAGTTTTGCTACAGTGCTGTAACATGCATCCAGATTGCACATAATCTAGCAGGAATAAAGGCTGTAGGTCAAAATTCAGGCAGGTGGTGATGAAATTGGCAAATTCTTTTTGGTGTTACATACATCATGATTCTCTAGTACACAGAGTTTTCCAAGCAGCTTGCTGTGCATGAGAGCTGAAAGCCTGAAACACAACTGATGTCTAGTGTAATTGGGGAATTGTTCAGTCCAAGAGAGACAGTGTTGAGATTGCCAGATTTGGACCAACAGATACAGTGGGGTACATCAATCTCACATCTTAGGTAGTGATAAAGGCATGGTAGTGGACTTGCTTCTTATCTACAAGATCAAGATGTAATTTAGTCCTCTTCACTAGGATGTATACAAGATCAAGATATATACTAGAAGAACCTAGCAACAAGGTTCTTCTAGGGGCTGTTTGGTTGCCTTCTTTCACGAGCCTGACCCGTTCGACTCAGCCAGGCTGATGGGATACGGGATGCATAAATGCAGAGATGGTGTTTGGTTGAGTGTTTAGTAGGCAGATATTTTGAAATTTATATAGCAAGTGTGATCTAGTTTTGTTTGAAAAAATGTCAGGAACCCATTTTTAAAATCGGTTCGGTAATCGGAGATGCTAATCAAAAGATATAATCAAAAAAGAAAACTTGCATAGAACACGTGGTACCATATTTATGGTTTGCTATTGTGGCTGACAATGGCCCTTTGCGCAGAACACGAGGCTGTCATACGCTGCATCCAGAGATACGCCCATTTTCTCCGTATCTCCAGAGCCAGGCTGCATGGAGAATCTTGCATCTAGAGAGCCAGGCTCAAAATTAGATGCAAGCAACCAAACATAAGAAAAAATCAAGATTCTGCATTTGTAGATACAAATCTCTATGCATGCAGGCAACCAAACAGCCCCCTAATGTATCTGCTGCTTTTACTGACGTGTCCCTCAGGCATATGGCATTCATATGCATGCACTAAAGATCTGTGTTTTCAAAGGAAATAAAAATCAGCACTATTTTGGTTGCAATTTTTTGTGATCTGAATTCTGAAGCAGCCTCGGAGGCCCACGTGGAGTATGGGACTGGGCCCCAGAGTGGTGGATCGCTGTGATCAACGGATTCGCACCCGCATTGGTTCGTCTACCTTATATGAAGTCCTCTGGTAAGTTGTGCAGGAGGATAAGTCACATTGTAAATCTTCCTACGTTTTTGTAGCTCTCTCAAAATAGTAAAGGTTTCACTAAGTTGGCGTCTATGGTTTTGTTCCCACAATGGAATACATGTAAAATTGGTGTCTCGTGTTTTTGATCTACTCCTGTTTTCGTGCATGTCGTTTTCTAACATAATTTTTTTCTTCTTAATTGTATCTTAGGTGAATGGTGAAATAGAAATAATAGAACTCATCTGAAGAAGATGAATTATGCCCATTCGGATTATCACATCATGATTGGACCTGTATTTGATACTTTGACAAGTTCTTTTTAGTTTGATTTTCAGTTAAACTGTGGTAAATTTTGCTTGAGACTGATGAATCTGAAATGCAGCTCTTACACATTTGTACCGAAGTAAGCGAGTGAAAGTGCTTACATGATGCTACTGCCATGTGTAGTTCTCTTGGCATCTAGAACTACCAATTTGAAATCCCCAATTAATTGTTCTCACATACTGAGAGCTGGCTTCAAGGTGTTGCGTTAAAACAAAAAAAAAAAATCAAATTTTGGTTGGCACAGCAGCTTTGTGTTAGGCTATTTGGCTTTGTCGAAACAATATTGTGTTCGACAAATGCAAAATATCTTCCTTTATACAGGTCATTTTTAGGAGAGTCTATTGGTTACGACACCGGTCCTTGTTGCAGAAGGATGATGATAAAGATACAATGTTGCACTTGTCATTCTTTGGAGGTAGTGGCTTCGTCTTTCTTCTCCAAGAATGGATGGTAATTTAATAATTGTATTAGTGATGTTTGAATCCACTTTTATTCATTTCACTTCCTTATGATGTAAGTCAGTTTTTGACTATGACTGTGACTATTTGGGTTATAAGGGACTGTATACTTCTGTGATGCAGAGGCTGGAATTCATTTTCTATTATCTAAAAAGAACTGCTGATTTGTTTGTCTAGCTATATATATGCCTCCTTTGTTGGTGCCGAAAGCAGATATGAATATGTGATCAGCCATGTGCTTTCATATGATTCCTCCTGACAAAGTCCAAACATTCTTTTTGTGTGTGATCACCAGATGCAATCTTATCCCAGCTAGCTAGCTCAGCAGCTCCTTCTAGGACATTGCTCACATGTGTGCAATCCAACCAAAGCCCTTCAGCTCCTCTGCTCTCCTCCCCAACAAAAACCAATAATCAATGTTGCTGCAATGCTGCCTCAACAGCATGTAAGCCATGCACTCACATGTAAAGATCCACAAAATGGGCGTATGTTCTACCACTCACATGCAAGGCATACATGCCCATGTTGCCATTTCTTCCTTCATGATGTGTGTGAACTGTGAGCACCTATGCATAGAAGAAGAGAAAATTACACACACCGACCGTCCTTCGACGCAGAAATAATGGGAGAAATTCAGGTAAAATATTGGGTGTGAATGCTCTGGTCCTGAAAGTCTGAAGAACTGTTCCTTCTGAACTAAAGGTCCTCTCGCTTTGTATGCATTCCATATTGACACTGATAGTCTTAGACTAAGCATTGACTAGTAATATTTCAGTCTAGAAATGCAACTATGATTGTATGTGTGGTAAGACCAAGTAACATAGCCTACTAATATTCAGAAGAGATGGACTGGAAAAACTCAGTGAATAGTGAATACTGCACATCTTTTTGAAGACATGAACACTCTACATCACCTGACAAAAACCATTTTAGCCACTGTTTCTGAAATGCTGATAAAAGTATTAGATCTCTGATGAAGCAAACCAACATCTGAACTGAAGGAAGATAACACTTGCCACTACAAAATTTCATGTATCTGCAGGAACAAAATTGTTTGGAGGATCTTGTTGGCGCTTTGAAAAACAAAGATTTGGCTCACCTAAAAGGGTGGGGGTATTCAGAGATGACTGCAAGAACGGCCGTCCTCACATGCATGAGCTGCGCCAGAAAAAATACACATGTTCCTGCCGTTTCTTGAGCACATGCGATTGGATTGGAGGCTTGGAGCATGCTGTAGGCAGCCACATTGCGAGCAATTCTTCCTTTCTTTCTTCAATGATTGAAGAGTGCACGCCACAACGAGGCCGGCCGTCCAAGTTTGGGTCAGACATTTCTCTCTGCTCCATCTCACCAAACTCTGAAGTCCTTAACCAAACGAAGATGCTCCAGTCTCAGTTAATTGGGACCATGATCTGATCTGACCTGACGGTTTAGATAGCGGCCCAATCATTTGCGCCGATGATGAGCTAGAACAAATCATTAGGTGTTGCTTAATCATATCATATACTCTCGTTTGTGTGATCGATTATATATAGTAGCATGCACGCTAGCTAGACGTTAACCGATCGATCGGCCGGCCGTCTAGCTTTGTGACCAAGTGGGCAACTGGCCATGAACGCTTGCTCATCTCATTTGAGCTGTTTTTGTTCTTCTTTTTTAGGTCTGAAATGAGGCAAATTAATTAATTTTCCAATTCATTTATGGACATATAGGAACATGAATGAATCGGTACAGGCACGGGTTGTACATGAAGAATGTAGTATTGTAGTTTTTGAGTGGACAATGAAACTTGTAAAACATATGTAAATGGGTCGATTTCTCTTGAATTGATCCAGAAATCCAACGTGAAAATTAAAGTCACTAAAAACACTTCTTTTTCTATATAAATTTACTGTTGGGCCTTGATTCTGGGCCTTGCTGTCGTCCTAAGTCTAGACATGGAAATATTGAGGCCCATTATTATCCTAGGAATTATTGAGGCCTACATCCAACAATTTGGACCTCACGCACTGAAATTTCTTGCACAAGAACCGAGGTTTTTTTTAGACCATCTTTCTTATTTTACCTAGAGACATTTTAACTTTCAAAGCACAAAAGAATGTCGTGTATAGATTTTGCTTTAAAAAATTAACATATTCCCCACTATGTTGTCTCCTTGTAGCCTCAACCAATAAATGGGGCGAGCAAACGGCTATGCAAATATATAGCACATCTGCAGGACGACATGCGTCTCCTAAAAGTTGACTGTAAAATGTTGCTTATTTTTATTATTTTTTCTGTTGGCTATAGCACATTGGTGCTTCTCTGAATATAACACATTTTTATTTTATTTTTCTGTTGGCTACTGCCTATTGTCGCTTTTCTGAATATAACACAGGATAATTCTCTCCACTGGTGACAATGTAATGCTTTTTGCACAACGCTGCCACGTTTGCTGCCACCATAAAAAATGAATTTGACAATACAAATATACATAATCATTGAGCTTCAGACTCCTCCTTGCAAGAGTCATTACATAATGCTCGGAGCAAAACAAAGATGGAGCAACCATTAGCTCCTAAACTATTTTACATGGTAAAGCTTTATCCTACCAACACCTACAAAACTGCCTAGCATGTAACCACTCTGAAACACTTGTTTTAACCACTCTGAAACACTTGTTGTCTCACGGTAACCTAAGGCCAAAAAAACTCACTGTGGTGTAACCGGATTATAAGATGGAAAACCTTAGCTCTCATCATCTGTGTCAATGCTGGAGAGCAAGCTCTTCAATGTCTCATAGGTCATGAAAGCAATTCCAACACTAGGAACAACCTTTAGGTACTCGGGGACAATGCCTCTATAGAAGCCACGGAGACCTTCCTTCTGAAAGATTTGGTGGACGGTTCCAGTTATGCTTGATTTGTGGACAGACGCTGTCCCAGCTGCACCATGCAGTTGCATCCGCCGCTTTACAAGATCAAGTGGAAATGTGGCTGCGATATTGAATGTAACATTTACCAATGGAGATATCAAAAATCAGCTTTTTAAACATGATTCCAAAATTAGATTTTGTAATGCAAATATATGAGTTACGATTCTTTATTACTATAGAGAATTTGCTTCCTAGAAGCACAATACATGAAGTGCCAGCTCCTCCAAAAAAGATTTTTCTCATTATATAAGTGATTACTAATATCAACAAAGAAGGCCATGTAAGTGTCAAAGAGCACTTACCTGTAGATGATGCCATACCAGATAAACTCCCAGAAAACAAGCTAACAACAGCAGTGGAATCATCGGGCCTGATGAATAGATATCCACAGTCATCGGTTGGAATTGGACAAAGTGGATATGGAACGGAGTGATAATTTTCAACATAAAGAAATAGCAATGGTCACCTTTCCATTTGCCAATGAGACCTCAGTGATTCATATACGGAAAAGCTGATTGCTATACTAGGTCCAACTCCCTGTAACTCCTAAATATTACTGGCAGCCCAACGTAAAACAAACATATCTCAGTAAAAGGCACGTGGCCTACCAGTAATGTAGCCCCAAGGCCTTTGTACAATCCTGCGACACCCTCATCTCTACAAATTGTTGACACTGCATGAAAGATGCCCTTGTAATACCTAGTTGTTTTCTGCAGAAAATTAGAGGGGAAAAAACAATTTTATGAGCGCCAAATAGGCAAATATCATGTTGTACAATAGTTTAAGGAAAACAAATTGCACTGTCTGTAAAGCTGGATCGTGCAACAATTAGGGCCTATTCTCCCCAGCTTATTTGACTTATTTCTTATTTGTTATTTGACTTATCTCGTAATTTCGAGAATTTCCCGAGGTGGCCTTGAGAGCCTCTTTGTGTTTAGGGAGCTTTTACACACGTCTACGAGATAAAAAAACGGATTCAAAAATTAATTAAAAAAAGTCAAATAAGCGTGTCTTATTTGACTTATCTCACTTTTTTTATTAATTTTTGAATCCTTTTTTTTATCTCGTAGGCGTGTGTAAAAGCTCCCTAAACCCTAAATACAAAGGGCACCCGGCTCTCGGGACCACCTCGGGAAATTCTCAAAGTTACGAGATAAGTTAAATAAGCAAATAAGAAATAAGTCAAATAAGCTAGGGAGGACAGGCCCTTAATTGGCATAATTCCAAGGAGGTTCTACTTGGATGCTAAATTGATCAGTTGATAAACTTATGTTCGGGAAAAGAAGAAATACACTACCTGTGTTGCCAAACGAGTGCGGACAACATCCAACGGGTAAGTTACGGATGCAGCTGTCACTCCCGCTAAACCACCACCAAGCAAACGTACAACACCGATATAATTTGAGTCTCTATCCAGGCCAGGAATCATTTGGAGAAACTGCAGTGATTATTTCAACTCATTTAACAGTACAATATTGAATTCGCAGAAGCTCACTAGGCAATCACATGTTTAGCCTAGCATATTAGTGAACTGCTGACCTTTTTGTACCGCTCGTATGAATAAAAGCTAATGGCAGAATAAGGTAAGCGGTGTACGATTGTCACTAGATTGCCTTTCCAAAATGCCCCAAACCCTTCTTCTTGAACAATACGTGAAGCCTCATGCCATATGCTATACTTCCTTAGAGCTGCAACATCTGAATGCATGCCTGCCACCTGTCACATCAGTATGTCGCAAGGTCATAGAACAAACCTTATTACAAAAAGGTGTTGAATGTTTCTTATGGATTTATCCAAGATCAGATGTGCAGATTGCAGAGTACTCTATACAAACAACAATAACACTTCATAATTGCTTGCCAAGCAGGGCTTGTAAATAAACCATGCTCTTCTTCTTAATAGAATCGGCAGTGCTCTTGCCACCTTGTTCAAGAAAAATTGCCAAGCAGGGATTGAGAGCTTGGGACCCTCAATTAAGCATTGCTATGCATAATTCTAGTAACAAAGAATGGTAGTAATTGCAAATGAAATCAATCAATTGCTTTTGATGTATGATTGGGTAAATTAGATACCACGTCCAGTTATCTATACAAATGAGGTGATAACCCAATCAACCCATATACCGATATACTAGAGTATATTTAGTACTAATCAGCAAGTATCCTATTGGCACCATCCTAATAAAACATGAAGTGTTTAGATATGCTAAAAAGCACAATATTCTAACAATCTTATTTTCATGGCATGTAATGGTACGTCCTGATCCTAATACAGGATGAGATAACTAAACTTGCTGGCTACCAACACAAGGCAACCTATTCTTCCTATTCAATGAACATCAATGATACTATGAGAGACTGAAATCACTTAAGAAACACAAGGAAAACTTGCCTTCTGTTCCTGTTACATTTCAGTCCCTGCTAACCGGTAACAAGAACTCCTACAGTGGCAGAAAAAAGATTGTTCCAAACTGCTGTTAGCCTTATACATGTGCATATGGAGGCATATATCATTATTATTATATCCCTATGAGCGTCCAAATTCCCAATAGCATCCCAAGTCCCAACTCTACTAGGAGATGGAAATTTCTTTTACACAATAATGTTTCATATAAATCTTCCCAATAAATACAAATTACGATTAAACAATTGAAATCACCAATAAAATCTATACACAAAAGCTTCAAACTGTTCTTCTTAGCTGCAGATTCCAAGTATCTTCAATTGCATCCAGTTCCTTAGGGCACTCCCAAATTCCAATACATCCTAGATTCCTAGTCAGCCATTTTTCAATTGCCACGCAGAATGGATTGTTGAGGTGGAGGGTAATTAATGAGGAGAGAGACATGATCGTTTTTTATTTCTTATGTAAGGAACGATCTCTAAGCTTGAAATAAGGCTAAGAAACGAGTAAAAATCCCACTGGGAGTACTAGGTCGTTTCTATCAAGAGAATATATAGAAAGAGAGGAAGTGGAAGAAATTAATTAATAGAAACAATGTGTTGGGATGGTTGCATTTATGGTTGTTTCTGTGTGACATGGCACCTTGAGAAATGACTCGCACACGGATGCACTGGAGTGCCACAAGGGCCTCCAATTGGAGCAACAAAAGGCACAACGGCACCCAGAAAAGAAGCGCTTCCTCCAGGTTCACATATGGCCTATTTGGTTGCTTGGCTCCCTCTAGCCTGACTCGTACGAGGTATCCAGGCTGCTGTGAGACAGGCTGAGTAGATACAAGGGATGGTGTTTAGTTGATTGCATGAGATGAGCCAAGATATTGACAGATGTTGTTCAGTTGCTTGCATGAAAGTGGATGGGACTCAATAAATACAGGCTGACAAGAGGGATCTACCGAAGCACATGGGCAACAACCAGATTTCTCGTTTCCACGTGGCCTGGCCGAGCGCGAGGAATTGCACACCATAGGCCTGGCTCAGCTAACCTAACAGGCAACCAATCAATGGATCAATGCATCTGGCGGGTCTGGCCACGCCATATCCAGCTATCCAAACACGCCAATAGTGACATTAATTACTGCTACATCCCCGTAGCTCCCGATTCCTTGTTAGGTCACAAAAAAAACCCAGACAGCACATGGTATTGCTTTCACCCACCGAAACAGAACTTTGAATCCGCTTAAGGAGGGATTCTTTTCTGGTCAAATCACTTCCTGAACATGTAGGAAAGCAACACAGAATCACCTAAAGAGTAATCAAATAAAGATGCATCTTTTTCTCGATTAGCTCCTTGTGCTTGCTCGTTACCTCCAATCCATACCTTGAAAAGGAAAAAAAACCCCTTCCTAAAATAGAAAAAAAAACACAGGTAGGAAAAAAATTGCTCTTTTCTTCTCCCTTGAGCTCGCAACCCCCTCGTCACCGCCGGTAGATTACAGCCCGTACAACCAAAAACAAGGAAAGGTGATTTTTAAATATAATGTTGAAGATTTTTACCTGGAAGAGGATGGTGAGCCGGGCGAGGGGCGCGGTGCAAGTCTTGCTGACGGCGCCGGCAAAACCGCCGGCGGCGAGGTGCGCGAGCGTGCCGATGTGGCGCTGCTGCTGGTGGCGGGCCATGGCGGCGCGACCGTCGACGACGACGCCGACCCGCGCCTCGGTCTGCATCGGCGGGAGCTAGGGAGGGATGGATGGGGCTGGTTAGGGTTGGTGGTGAATGCGCCTCGGGCTGCAGCCTCCCTGGAGGCGTCAAGACGAGGTGAGGAATTCAAAGCGCCGAGAGGAAGGAGGCAGCGAGGGCGGGCGCGTAGTGTCCTCCACCTCCTCACGTTTATTTAACTATTTTCTTATATATTTCTTTATTTCCCTTTTGGCTTTTGGTAATTGTGCATAAATAGCACTGCACGGTAAGAGCATCCGTAGCAGAAATCCTATAGTAGTATAGAAATAGAGTTTTAAAGATAGAGTTTTTGGTAGAGGGAAGAAATCTTTTAGAGGTATAGTGTAAAGTGGGAAGGAATTTTAGAGTAATGGAGAGTGAAAATAGAGTAGAAGTAAGAGAAAATAGGGATAGAGTTTCTGGTGTGGATGCTCTAATACACTAGCGGCCGTCTCAAAGAAAAAACAATGATGCAAACTTCATGCTTAGAGTATGTACAATGGTTGAGACAGCAACTGTCTCTAACTATTGCCATGTCATCTAAAGACAGTGTTAGAGACAACATATACAATGGTAGAGATGGTTGTACGTTTTTATAGACAGTTTTCTTACACACAAAGTTTATTAATTCTCGTATAGAGTCGACTCTTGTATTCAAGACAGCTCAAATATC
The DNA here is from genome assembly GCA_036346145.1 of Olyra latifolia. Lineage (NCBI taxonomy): Eukaryota > Viridiplantae > Streptophyta > Magnoliopsida > Poales > Poaceae > Olyra > Olyra latifolia. The sequence goes on along the minus strand of CM070528.1, from coordinate 51,581,385 downwards.
TATACATGCTCTCTCTTCTTCACATCATCACATGTCCTACATAATAACCCTTAGAGACCACTTATAGATAGCTGACGTAGACCATTGTACATGCTCAGGCTCTCCATACGGTGGTATCCTAAACATTAAATAATCTGCTACATAATTTTTTTTTACTGTGTAACAGAGGATTGAATTGTGTTGACCTTCTTTCTCTTTTGTCTTAAAAAATCATAAGGTATTGTGTAATGAAGGAGACTTTTCTATTAAGTATCTTAGTGCTGTTTTGGTAGCGTGGGGCCTAGGATATAGTAATGACATTAGGCACTAGGAGTAGTCTTGAATTTACCTTCGTGATGTTTTTCAAGCTAGACATTTTTCCTTCTTAAATCTGTTTCTCTGAAACCAAAAAGTCATTTATCAAAACTCTCAAAATTCAGTCTATTAATTTAATTCAATAATTTCACTTAACAGGAATAGAGCGGCATCAATCAATATTTTTAAAATATATTGGTACAGTTGTATTTTTTATAATAATATTTCGTAATACTATCATTTCACAACAGTTTATAAGTGCATTAATATAAAAATAGTGGTAAAAGAACTTAACTTCGAAGACGGTAATAAACCGTAACGCGCATAGAGCTAACAATTCAGCTCGTAGGCCAACAAGCCCGACCCCGAGCTTTTTTCCTAGCTCGGTTGCAAAGCATGCCGAGCCGAGCCAGGATCCAACTTGCTCGTAGCTCGCTCGTATGGGCTCAAACATGTGATCCACCGCCAGCCTTAAGCACAATAGGCAGCCTAACTCAATGATTAATGGAGAGGTCGCGTGAGTGTGTGTTCAGTCTTTAGCCCAGCCGTGGCCAAGGCACAAGCCAATCCATCGTTGCTTACTAGTACCAGTATATCTAACACCAGGAGCAAAACCGTAGCCATAATGTTTCTCAATTCACATGCAATGGAGAGCCATGGGCACCGGCCACAACACCATCACCACCTTACTGTCCTCACGCACACCTTGCCTCTTTCCTCCTCCTGGCTGGTTGCCGGACCGCCTCCTATTTCCAGTCGGCCTCTGTCCCTCTCTTGGCTTCCTCACGCCCACCCACCTCTGTCCTCCTCCTGGGCCCTGGTCGGTCGCGGCTCATCGTTCGTCCTCTTCCCAGCCGACCACTGTCCTCCTCCCGACTTCCTCACGCATGCCCTGTCCTCATCCTCCTGCCGACTGGCCGCCGCCCCGTCATCCACCAACGTTACCTCGTCATCTGCCGCCTTACCTCTCCTCCCTCTTTGGCTCGCGAGCCTTCACAAGCCAGCCCAAACCAGGAACGAGTCTAAGATGAGCTTTTTCTCTAGATTGTTTACTTAGCGAGCCGAGTCGGTCCGAGCTAGGCAGTGACCGAGTCAAGTCGAGCAAGACCCTGGCTCGCTCAAAATCGGCCCGTTGCCACCCCTAAACGCGAGCATTCAAAAAACGGTGTAGTAAAAACAACATCAAACAATAGGGAGAGTAAAGAATGGACAAAGTCATGGCTATATAAACCAAAATAGCTCTAAGCACTTATATTTTTTTTTAAAAAAAAAACTCTAAGCATGTAATATCTGCAATCGAAATCCGTACGTCACAAAAGTAATGTTTGCTATGGCAGTGATCAACGAGTAATAACAACCATAGGGATTGATCAATTTCTCCGAAGTTGATGCCTTGATACGATTTCAGATGGCAGTTGGCTAGTTATTATTCCAGTAGTACGAAACACGCATGAAACATTGAACAGCCTTGTTAAGCAACCACGCTACCGGGTGTAGTCCGAGATTGCTGATTCGCACGTAAGACGTAGACGGAGATCAAGATTGACAGATGCACAAGTAGATGAAACACAGATGTAGGGAGAGAACGGATTCTTTATTGCTTTCAGGTGTGTTTACAATGGACGGATCCCTCTCCTATTTATAGTGCTGCTTCATAGAGTTTGGCAGGTCCACGGATAGACCTATCCGGATACGGCTTGGAGAGCCCGTAACCGAATAGGTTTCCCAATACTCCCCCTTGGACCTTGCCGCGTAATGCATATGCCTCATCAAAACTCCATAAAAACCCGGTGGGAAAAATTCTTGGAGAAAGAGTGCATAGCATACGTTCGCTGTGCGCACGGATATGCCTCGTTAAAAACCTTATGTGAGAAACTTCTTTGAAAACTCGCTTAAGGGAAAAAGAGTACAAATCCACCCAACATTGCTTCATTACTTCAATGTAATAGTTGGGTACTTGAACTTCTGGTTCAAGATTTAATTCAAAATATGTGAAGTTTCTCCCCAGATTACGCGCGCTAAGTCTCATCATTCCTATGCCTTTAATGCATCTTTCAAAGGTAGATGCAGGTAAGGACTTAGTGAATAAATCTGCGAGATTCTTGCACGACTTAGTGTGCTGAATATTGATTTCATTCATCTTATGCATCTCATGTGCATAAAAATACTTGGGATTTATATGCTTAGTGAGGTTGCTCTTCACATACCCAGTCTGTACTTGTGCGATACATGCTGCATTATCTTCATAAATGATGGTGGGGATTTGTTCTATTTGCAATCCACATGACTGGAGAATGTGGAATGTCATTCTTCGAAGCCATGCACATTCACGTGCTGCCTCATACAATGCAATGATTTCTGAATGGTTAGTCGATGTTGACACAAGTGTCTGCTGGACGACTTCCATGATATCATGGTTCCTCCACACAGAAGACATATCACGTGCAGGACTTACTGGTGTCGCGGATCTGAAAGATAACCCGCATCTGCATATTCGACCAAAGTCATATCTTGGTTCCTTCTATAAAACAATCCAAGATCGACTGTTCCCCGTGGGTAGCGGAAGATGTACTTTATCCCTTTCCAATGCCTTTTCGTTGGCTCGCACTATACCTTGCTAATAGGTTTACTACGAACGCAATGTCGGTAGTGTCTTGTTTGCTAGGTACATGAGCGCTCCTATGGCACTTAAGTATGGGAATTCGATCCCGGACTTCCTCCCTCTTCTCTAGGTCGATATGGGTCTTGGTGCGCTTGTAATGACCTTCCGACCATCGGGGTTCTTGATCGCGCGCTTCTCAAAACTAAACCTCTCCAACACCTTTTGGGTGTAGGCGGCTTGATGTACGAGTATTTCATCTGGCATATGCTCAAGCTGAAGGCCTAAGCAAAATTTGGTTTTACCCAAATCTTTCATTTCAAATTCAAATTTCAAATATGAGCTTGCTTCTTCAATTTCATCATCAGTACCAATGATGTTCAAATCATCCACGTAAACAAAAATTATACAAAAACCATCTTGTGATCGTTGTATAAAAACGCATGGACAGTCTTCATTATTCGTATAGCCTTTTTTTGCTCAAGAACTCGCTCAAGCGATTATACCACATTCTTCCTGACTGCTTTAATCCATATAAGGATTTCTGCAATTTTACACAATATAATTCTTTCTTCTCTTTATCCGGGGTTGGCATGCCATCAGGTACTTTCATGTACAATTCAGAGTCCAGGTTACCGTAAAGATAAGCTGTGACCACACCCATCAGTTTCATTCTTAAGTTCATATTTACTACCATTGAGATGAGATATCTAAAAGTTATACTACCCATGACCGGGGAATAGGTTTCTTCATAATCAACGCCTGGGCGTTGAGTGAATCCTTGAGCTACCAGCCTTGCTTTATACCGTACCACTTCATTATTTTCATTTCTCTTCCAAACAAAAACCTATTTATAGCCCACAGGACGTATATGGGAGGGTGTAAGGCACACAGGTCCAAACACTTCTCTTTTGTTCAGCGAGATTAGTTCATGGTGATTGCTTTCTTCCATTCTCGCCTAATCTGGTGGGTGCTTACACTCGAAAAGAGATGCCAAGACCGGATCGGGATCTATTCGCAGCAATCATTTTAGCAAAGTATATGTCGACATTGGTCATTACTCTATTCATCATTTCCCGATTACGCAAAGTTTATGGCCATTTCGTCATGGGGTGCTTCAGTGCATTTCTACTTGCTCTTCACCGCTATTTCCCATCACGGAGCAAGTTCCTTTAGCTTATTATTGCCGATGTCGCACACGTATTTCTATCGGCTTCTTCTTCTATTACCGTATATTCAAATGGGAGCGCCTCGCTAGCGTGTCGCTTCTCACCAGAGTTGCTGTGTCTCAACCTGCTCCCCTTCTTTTTCTTTCGGGCACTTTCGTGACCGGTTGTGATAAGCTCTCTTATCCACTTTTCTCCAGGCGTCCCCGGATACTTGGGATTCAAGTAACCAGATTTCCTGTCCTTTTCTCTGAGGCCTCGGAACAGGATGAGGATACCTTCTACGGTATTTCAAACCCTCTCTGGTGCATTACTAGGAGTAATGCGATTTGATCACACCTTCAAATCACAAAAATGATTGGACAGTTCATTTGCTAATTTTCTATAAATCGAGGATCTTCTGAACCTCTTCGTTTGCTTCTCTAGTACGGGGATCATGTGCAGGAATGCCAGTGGCTTGCCAGATGATTTCATGGCATTCTTTTGTTAAGGGTTCTTTATCTCCCCCTAATGACGGGAAATTATCCTCGTCAAAGATGCAATCAGCGAAACAGGCGGTATGCAAATTATCGGTCGAGGGTTCTTAAATACTTGATTATGGACACTGTCGCATAACCAACGTATATCCCCGGCCTCCGAAGAGAGCCCATAGCTGTTCGCTGTGGTGGTGATATCGGTACATACACCATGCATCCAAATTTTCTTAAATGGGAAATTTTCGATGTGATCCCCTGAACTAGTTGCATTGGTGATTGGATGTTGTACGCTGACGGTCTATAGTTCAATAATAATGTTGCGTGTAGGGCGACGTGGCCCCAACACGTGTTCGGTAAATTACAACCCTGCAAGAGCGGCTTTGCTATGAATTTGATCCTTTTAATCAGTGCTTCTGCTAGTCCATTCTAAGTGTGGACGTGTGGCACTGAGTGCTCTACTTTGATTCCCGATGCCATACAGTAATCATCAAATGCCTTCGAAGTGAGTTCGCCGGCATTGTCCAAGCGAATGGACTTCACGTGATGATCCGGAAATGCATTCTTAATTCTTATGATCTGAGAGATCAGCTTTACGAATGCGTGGTTTTCTTGTCGAGAGTAAACTCACGTTTGACCACTTCGAGGAAGCATCAATGAGCACTATGAAGTACCTAAAAAAGACCTGATAGGGGTTGAATGGGGCCGCAAATATCCCCTTGGATGCTCCCAAGGAATGTGGGGATTTCATCTTGCACCTTCATGGTCGAGGGCCTAGTGATCATTTTCCCAGTGGCGCATGCCTGACATATGAAGTCTTCTTGATTAGGAAAATTCTTTATACTAATTCCATGGCCCTGAGAGTTGTTAATTACATTTCTCATCATCCATAAGTCTGGATGACCAAGTCTACTATGCTAAAGAGAGAAGAGTTCAGCACTTCTAAAAGAAGTTTTAAGGGAAGTGTATTTGTCAGGTGCTTTAATTCTTATGTGGTATAGCCCAGTTTCAAATGAAGGAAATTTTTCTAAAATTCTTTTTCCGCATCCGTCATGCTTCATAATGCACAGGAATTCTTTGCTATTTTCTTCAGTGGTCTCAACATGGAAACCGTTGGCACGGATGTCTTTAAAACTTAAGAGAGATCTAGTGGATTCAGGGTACAACAAAGCTTCATCAATTTTCAGTGAAGTACCTATAGGCAGAACGATCGTGGCTTGACCGGAGCCTACCACACACGAGCCACTTCTTCCAATTGTGGTTATACTGCCAGTGCTTGTCTTAACAAAATACTTTGTCTCTTTTAAGATGCTATTCTGCTATCAACAATGCAGATCTCCTTCATATGGGCGCTTCATAAATTCATATAATTTCAATTAGGTCATCATTCATATTGCAAGCATTCACACAAATATACTGGGAATAAAATGCATAACTGATCACGAGAATTAAAGGTTTGCTCCCCCTGGAGCTCACATTTCTTCATTTATGATGAGATCACAAATGTCTTCTAATGCAACCACACTAAAAGGCCGACTAGTGCTGCTATGTATGCACTAAATAAATTCTGTAAAATAGACTTCTACAGTGTCAGCAATTTCTTTTCTATGATGGCATCATCTTCTTTAGTAGCTTCTGCATATCTCAGGCTTGTCCAGTCCTACTGTGCTTATGGCAGGATAGTGTGTTTGAGCTTTCCGAACCACTTCTTAAGTGCGGCCTAAAGATCAGTAGCACTTTTCATTGCCATGTATTCATTCTTTAAAGTATTGGACAGGTGTGCCTAATGAAATGCGGTGCTTGATTATTCTGTGCTCGAGTATTGCCCCTCGCTACAATGCCAATGGCGGTGCGGGAAGCTTCATGTGCGTAGCCGGAATTCATCAAACTCACGACTCACGATGCCAAACATTGGGATAATTCAAATTCTTTGCATAAGATACTGTGGGTAATCATAGTGTGTGTTGCGTGACATGGATCTATTCATAAATTCTCGGAATTTCCAGTATAAACATGCCAAAATAATTATTACAAGAATTATTATAGCAATTTCATGGAGTAATTTTATGCCAGAATATATACATTCAGTAAATTCTTAATTTTCGGGGTTTTCTATGCAAAAATTCTTAATTTTGGTGAATTTTCAGATAATTCCCCAAGGTTTCAGGGCTTTTCTACGAAATTCAAGCCCAATTTCTATGATAGCAATGTTGATTCATGACTACTATATGTAATCTGCATATATTCTTATATTTCTTCAATAAAATTCATGGTTTTCTACTATTCAACATGCTATTTTCAATTCATAGATTAAATGTAATGAACGAACACCACAAATAATCAGAAATTGACATTCATAATTCATATGCATAAATTCTATTCATAAACAGGCATAAACTGATAATTACAACAGCTAATTCATCATATAATAGCATGAAAATAATTATCAGGGGTAAAATAAAATTCAAAATTTAAGATGTTTTTATGCCTGAATATGCCTTTCTATAATTTCTGCTGATTTCATGGACTTCTATGAAAATTTCAGTGTCTCCAGGGACTTTTGCAAAATTTTCAATGTCACCAGGGACTTCTACGAAAAATTTTAGTGTCCCAGGAATTCTTCTTGTGTAGTTACTTAATTTTCCAGGGTTTCTTGCAAAGTTCCACGCATATATTTTTTTTCATTTTCGTTTCTTTTCCTCCGGCCCGGCCTTTCTTTTCCCTTCCCTATGCGCTGCTCTTGATGGTGGCCCACCTGTGTGGATCTTTGGGCGCGCTTGATTCTCTCCGCGTGGGTTCGCTTGACTTCTTCTTGCCGCCGTTCGGCGTGCTTTCGTCTGCTTCTTGCCGCCGCCCTTCGGCGTGTTCGTCCCCGCCACGCCGTTTAGCGTGACTTGGCACAGTGGCGGCCGCTCGGCGGCTTCGCGATCAGTGCTCGGCCATGGGGCCGAGGCGTCGCTGGGTCGCCGAGGTTCGATGGCGCCATGATTGACGACGGCGAGGCAATGGCGGTCCGGCCGCTTCGAGGCGCGGCATAGAGGGCGGCGCGAGAGAAGACGAGGGCGGCGCGCAATAAGACGGCCACACGGCCGACCGAGGCGACACGCGGCCAGCGGAGACGGCGGCTATCGCGCGCATGGTGCGATGGTGGTGCGGGCACACAATGGGCGCGGCTCTGTTACGCAAGATAAGGCACGCGCGATCGTGGCCTATGGCGGCGGTCGATCTTTGGGTTGACCGAACAGAGTTGCAAATTCCAGATTCAAACGAGAATCCCTAATTTCCTTTCCAATCAGATCTGATTTACTATTCAAAATTTGATTCAATGCAATACCTTTCGATCTACATGATCAACCTTCTGTGATTCCGTAGACTGTCGCGTAGGACTGTTTTCGGCTATCCGAGTGGAAGCCGGCGTGATGACGATTCGATGCCAAAAACGCCGATGTAGACGAACAGTCGTAGTCGATCGATCTCCTCGTGCTTGCAGTTCCTCCTTCCGAGCGTGTCGTGCTAATAACGTGTTAAGCAACCACGCTACCGGGTGTAGTCCGAGGTTGCTGATTCGCACGCAAGACGTAGACGGAGATCAAGATCGACAGATGGACAAGTAGATGAAAAACAGATGTAGGGAGAGAACGAATTCTTTATTGCTTTTAGGTGTGTTTACAATGAACGGATCCCTCTCCTATTTATAGTGCTGCTTCATAGAGTTTGGCAGGTCCACAGATAGACCTATCCGGATATGGTTTGGAGAGCCCGTAACCGAATAGGTTTCCCAATAAGCCTAACCGGCCCGGCGGCCCCTAGTTTCTTCAGAAAAACCAGAGCAGCAGCCAGCTGGCAGCATCACTTGCTAGTGTCACTGTCAGTCTGTCCTTCGCTCTAGGCTCTAGCAACGTGGATGCTGCAATGCTGATTAATTAGCAGTATATAATTAAGCGACGACAAGAATAGTAAGCAGGTTTGTCCTGAGGTTGTTATCGTCGTTTTATCTTATTTATTTATCTTTTTATTTATTTATAAGCTAAATTCCAAGAGTTTTTTGAAATAGTTAGAAAAGTCAGTGCATTTTGTTTTACTTGTTTTTCAGAGCTTTGAGATGTGATTTTAAGATTGAAAAAAGGACTTTCAAAGATAAAACGTTTGACTTTTAGATTCAGTGATAAATAGATAAACTAAAGAGAACAAGGCAATACCTTTATAGATTGATTCGGGGGCGCACATAGGCATGCGACTTTTAGACATAAAGATGGGAATGATTATTGGTTGACATACAAATTGTATCGGGCGCTAAAAAAATATATTAAACTTACTTAAAAAAATGTTTTAACAATGTTGCATTTTATACAAATTATGTCTGTACCAATACCAAAACTCACAAAAGACACTGTAAACAAATTTTTTTTATATAATGTTATAGAAATATCTCGACGAGGTTGCATCTCATACAAGTAATACTAGTAATGTCACTAGTGTTACACGCAGTATCAGATAATTGTCACAAAAATTACTTTTAAATGTTGCCAGTATTACTTACAAATGCTGTACCTGTTATTTATTTATTTCGTTGCAGGCGCTGGTGTCGTATATAACGCTGGAGATAGGGCTAGACTAAAAGCTCGAGCTCGACTAGCTACTCGAGATCCAACCGAGCTGGATTCGACCTTGAATCGAGCTCAAAAGCTAAACGAGCCAAATTCAAGCCTAGACCTGAGCTTGAGTCTTATTCTAGCCGAGCTTGAACCCGAGCCTAACCGAGCCTAGACAAGCATCATGATACAAGCTATCCCTCTCTATAAACCAATAAGCCCAATCAATTCGAACCGAGCTCAAGCTCAAGATTGAGCCCAACTAAACCCATATAGCCATCTCTCCTTCCTACTCCTAGCATTGATCCCTTCATTCGAGCTCAACCGAGCCGAACTCAAGCCTAACCGAGCATCCATCAAGTCCGATCTTGAGCCTAATCGAGCTCGAGCCCAGACAACATAAGCTCGCTCAAAATCGGCTCAAATTCAGCCATAGTTGAAGACCGAGGTGTGTTGGGAATAAGTGCAGTTGCAAGATTAACAATGTGAATCAGGGTTTCAAAAATCGGTACAAACAGGTGGTTTCTCATGGGGAAACCACCAAACCGGTGGGTACCGGTTTTGAGAACCTGACGATTTTTGGAAGAAACAAATTCAAATTTTAAATATAAATTAAAAAGGAAAAAAATACTAAAAATCTCTAAAAATAACATAAATTAATTAAAATCGTTTGGCTTAAGCCAAATTTGATATTAATGTTTGTTTTGTTCTATTTTGGTAGGTTTCTCTCACATAAAATGGAAAAATAGCTTTGAATCCCTAAGTGGGCCCAAATGTCCGGCTCAATGTCCCCCACATTGCAGACTTGACCCAATTCATTTTTTTTTCTAATTATTTCTCTCGATTTTTCTAATCATTTTCGTACATTTCAATATTTTTCAGCCAGCTCGGCCGGTTAACAGCCAAACCTGCTCGAGAGACCGTCAAAACCGCCCGTAAACTGTTGATACTTCTCCGGACGCCTTTAATTTTTTTTAGTTTGAATTCATCCGGTTTTTAGCAGTTTTTCTAAATGGGTGGGGTGGTGATTTTTGGGGGCTAAAACGGTTTTAAAAACCCTGAATGTGATAGCACGGATTAGTATAAAATGGTTATATAAAGTATTCTTTATTAGTAATGTTAAATTCGCGCCTTGACTACTGTAAACGACATAGGTATGATTTTTTTTAAGGTATGCAATCTCTATCCATGATAGGTGTATGTTTCCGTTAGGATCTCTGCTGTCCCGCAGTCTTTAGTGATGATGGTGACCGGGACGATAATGGTACATCATTTATCTCCACCCCTAATCCTTCGATCCAATGATCTGATATCATAAAGATACTACTTATTAATTTTACTTGCTTTCCTATTTTAGTGTGTCATACGATATACCAAATCATCATATGTATTTGGCCTCCTAACTACTTTAGTGTATTGTATTTTAGAAATCTTAAACACAGGATATGGAAACACAACAAAGTCAATTTTTTGCGGAAGTACAGTGCAATCGGGTGCGAATTCAAAGCTGAGGATATGAACATGATGCAGTTGAGTGTGAAAATGGAGTTCATAGTGTGAACAAAAAATATAGAATATAACACAGTGAAAAGCAGTATGATCTCACGTACAGAATATGACTCATCGCAATACCGTATGCATACCGCACCGCCGGTGCAACCCAAGCCCAAAACCATTGCACCCGATCTTGGCCCAGCAACCGCCAAGCCTGCCGAAGTTTAGGCCCGCGGCTGCATGCCTTACTTGTTCCTCTTTGGACCAACCGCACAGCAACCTTCGTCCTTGGGCCTTGGCCCAATATGCACAATTGTTCCTCGAAATTTTATTTAATATTTATTTTAAATCTTTTTTCGGAAATACTCGTAGAAAAATTAAATTTACAAAAATAGACGCCGGTCGCCCCATTCCTAGGCGATCTGTCCAATGGCCGTAACCACGGTAACGGGCAAAGTAACAAGCCGTTAACCCCGTGAGGTGGGCGATAGGTGGGCCCCACCGCGATCGCGCTATACTCGAGCGATAGGTGGGCCTCACTGGAATAGCTCCCTCCCGGACCGTTACCCCCCTAACGGTCATACGACCTATCACCCGGGAATGGGGCAATCGCCCGAGAATAGAGCGACATGCGCCTATTTTTATAAATTTAATTTTCCTATGTGTATTTTCAAAAAAAAGATTTAAATAAATATTAAATTAAAAAAGTTCTTGTTCCTTGCTCAGTTGGCTGGGCCAAAGCCTCACAGCTGACCAGTCTCATTCGGTTTCGGGGTCCTCTCTTTTTCCCAAGACCGCCGCCTAAAGCATTCACAGGACTTCATGTAGAAATCCCAAGTAGTGTTGAGATTCTTACAAATGTGTTGAATTTGATATTCCATCGCCAGCTTGCTACAACCTTGCTTAACAACTCTAGTGGCTAAAATGGGGCTGCCCATTCGTATTCACGTGCCACCTCAGCAAATGGGGCTGCCCCATCCCTATTCACCTTCCCAACAACTGTCCCATCACTATTCATACACTCTACTTTTTCTATTCATGCCCCATCACTGTTGCTACAGTGATGGGGCTTGGGCTTGGGCATGGCACTGCTGGAGATGGCCTCAGGGACATGTCGGAGAAAAACCAAGCTCCAGCAGATGGCGACAAGCTCGATCAGAATCATCAAGCCCAGAAGCGCAAGCGACAGGATCACTCTCCAATCCCCAAAACTCCCAAATTCACCTGCTACAAGTGTGGTGAGAAGGGGCACTATGCAGTTAACTGTGGAAAAAAATTCAAGAAAGGACAAGGAGAAAGGTTTGCCTCGTTTCTTTGAGGCAAAGGACATTTTTAGAGCATATCCAGCATAGTTCCTAAAAGGGAATCTTCTCTATATTTAGAGACTCTGAGTCTCTATGTCACTTCAGCAGAGTCTCTATGTCAGTCTCTAAATTTAGAGATTCTCTCTACGAGTCTCTATATTTAGATATTCTCTCTCCTGTCTCTATATCTTTTTTTAGGATAGAGATTCGATTGGAGATGATGAAAATATAGGGAACAAATAGTAGCTTACAAAAGGGGACATAGAGATCCGAAATTTAGAAAAGCTGTTAGAGATGCTCTTAGGCTCTATTCTTGTCAGCTTATCTTATATGACTTATTTGTCTTATTTGACTTATTTGATTTTTCGTCTAACTTTGAGAGCTTCTCGAGATAGCCTCGTGAGTAGGATCCGTTTCGTTTGACTTGTGTTTTAAAGGTTTTAGTCAAGTCTTTGTGATAGAGAAAATGGATTAAAAAATTATTTTTTATTTTAAACGAAAATAAGCCCTAATCCCAAATAAGACAAATAAGGTCTTATAAACTGACAAGAACAGGGCCTTAAGGGTAGTTCTTTTTAATTTATCTTCTTATCTTATTTACTTATCTCCAAATTAAAAAGACAAGCGCTTTGACTTTTGCAGTCCATGCTTTTTGTCTCGGAGGTACGTCCTAAAGCTCTCAGAAACAAGTTAAACAAAGCGCATCGGACTTTTCAAGTTATCTTGAGAAACTTTTAAAGTTCAGCTTATAAATAAATAAGAAAATAAAATAAGCTGCAGAAAACACCCCCTTAACCATCTGCAAAGCAGTTCTTTTTTTCATTCCCATTTCCTTTACCAAGGGAATCTCGTTCAATGTTTTAACAGATTTTCTCACCATTCTCTTTTGAAAGGATTATCTTTTTGATTCCCTTCAGAAAAAAGGTTATCTCTCTTTTCTATAAATAATTTTCTTCAAAGAGATTCTGTTCGAGATAGCGAAAAATAAAGAAAAAGAATACGACGTAGAAAATAGGAAATGAAATAAAATAAAAGAAAAATGGTTAGAGATGGTCTTAGACCGCAAATGTAAACAACCGTGGAAAGAAGCTACGATGGTTGTCGCCAGGCGGCGAGATGTGGCGATCGACTCGCCGCAAGACCGAGGCTATCTTTGGTGCTCTCTTCAGGAAGACGGCCGCTGTTTGTTTTAGTACTGCCAATCGCCCCATCCAGGTCGGAACCAAGGAAATATGTTATATGCTGATAGAAATTTCTCCAGAAAAACCAAAGGAAAAATGTTTTTGCATCACTATGGTTATATTTTTCTGGTTTTGTCGAGAAAGAGGGAAAAAATATCAGGTTTAGGTGAAATTTACGTGAAGAGATCACGCGTAAGAGCATCCGTAGCAGAAACCCTATAACGTTGTAGCGTTGACTTTTTGAGAATAGAGTTTCTGGTGGAGTGAAGGAATCTTTAAGGTATAGTGTAAAGTGTGAATGAATTTTAGAATGATGGATAGAGTAGTAGTGAATAGTATTTTAGAGCAATGAGGATAGAGTTTCTGGTGGAGACGCTCTAATCTAGGGGTGTAATCGGATTTCGGATATTTTCGGATATCCGCTTACTGAATCTGAAAACAAGCAAATTTGGTACTGAATTTGGCATTCGATTAGTTATTCGGATTCAGATATTATCCGAAATTAGAATTTCGGATTCAAATTTCGTATTCAAATTCGGATATGATTTTGGATTTAGTCAGATATTTTCAGATTCGAATATCTGAAATATCCGAAAAATTACTGTGCACTACACTTGTTTTGAGGGGTTGATAGCTACTGAAATGTTGTTTTCATGTATAACTGGCACTGTATTTCTATCAAACATGTACTATACATTTAAGAATATGTTGTGTTTTAATTTGTTGCTTTTAAATTTGGTAAAACTATTGTAATATGAGGTAGAAAAGAGATAATTTGATTAGTATCCGTATCCGATCCGATTAATTAAATATCCGATCCGACTCTGAATCCGAAAAATATTCGATCCGACTCCGAATCTGAAAATTATCCAATCCGAATCCGAATACGAAAAAAGCTAAACGAATCCGGATATGATTTAGGTGATATCTGATTCGATTACATCCCTACTCTAACCCCTGCATTGCTCCGTACCTGTCAAACTCTCTTTTGAACTCAACTCCTCCTTGCTGCTCTTCTTAAATCCATAAGTGGAATATTTTTTAAAAAATCTATAGTGTTTCTAGACTTGTTAACGGGATAAGCATCCACCATTCAGCTGATGCGCGTAGAGCCAACGACAAGGGCGCAACGATGATGTCAATATGTAGCATAATGATCATGTTAGTAGCTATCACAATTACGGTTGGGCACACCTGATGAAACCATATAGAACCATACTTCGGCGGTGGGCCCACATGATGAAGCTATATGAAATCACGTAAAACTATACTTCGACGAAGGCATACACCTGATAAAACCACCTGATACCACATGAAACCATATGATACCATACTTGATCTTAGGGACATACCGATGAAATCACATAATACCGATATTCCATCCCAAAAAGCTTGGATGGGATATCCTCCAATAGCAGGGCCCTATCCATAAATGATCGCCGCAATGCACAGTAATTTATTTCTTTTGGAAAATAGAACTTTGTTCCGGTCTCTATGTCATGAAACATATACAACTTTATATTCAACCCATCACGTCAATCCTACAAATCGAACTTGGGTGAGCGGAAATCTCGCTTCCACCACCGATGTGCTACAAGCGCACACTAATTAATTAGCCAATAGTGTAATTAGCACCCACGGTCTCATGATCATATGTCGTAGGATTAAACTAACCATATGCATTTTTGTTCGTGGCTTTGAGCTATCGCCGCCGACCTCCACAACCTGAGGTACATGGCACCGCCGCCGTCCCTAGCTCGGCCCGACCCGGTGGTGGATGAGGCGCCATGCTAGCTTGGTCCGGCCGGTGGTGACCAGGCGCCACCACGCGCGCCTAGCTCCTCTCCCACACAGATCGATGGATCTAATCCTCCTCTAAACCTTACTCTATTAATTCCCCAATTTCTAATAATTGCTTAGTGTTTTGATGTGAAATTACTTTGATACTTATTCTGTTGTGCTTGGGTTGGATGTGGTGCTGAGATGAAAGGGGTTGTTGTGATGAAATGTCTGTGCTCCTATGGTGGTATGCATGTGCTAGTGAATCTAACTAAGGTGAAAATGAGAAGCCTACTGGTGTTATCCTATTATGGTGCATATGTGCAGTGTAGCTACTATTGATAAAATGTGAGCATGCAAGGGAAACCTGTGGTTTGGCTTGTTGGGTTTGGGTATGCAGGTGAGTTGCTTGCTGTTGGCTGCAGCTTGGAGCTCCTCCCTTGTCGATCAGGTGAACTTTGACCTCCCTCCTTTACGATGGTAGTCACCTTGCTTGAGATGGATTTGGGGTGGGGAATGGTGGTCTTGTTGGCTTGGTTCTCCCATGATCTCACTCCTTTCTTCTCGTGGGAAGGAGTGGTATTAGGGTTTACTATGGGTTTGTGATGGTGGTTTCTAATTTGTCTTTGGTCTTGTCTTGAATCGAAATGGAGGAAATGGTGTGGTGTGTGCATGCATGATCAACACTGTCCTGTGAGTGTTATGTGCTTTGCCTCCCTTGATACTCTATGGTGGTACTCTCTATGGCACAATATGTTGCTATGAATGCCTCACGCCTCTTGTGTTTACTCAATCAGTTTGTTTTAAAAAGGAAAGCCAAATGATGTGAACCTAGCAATGAGAGGTGCTTACGACCCGATCTGGCATCCCGATGAGCGAATCACTACCTACCACATATGGTTACGATGGCAAAATTTCTCCTATTTTCAAGTCCTCTTTATTTGCCTTTTTCTTTACCAAGGTTTCTATATTAAATAATTATCGATTCAGATTGATGTCGGTATTCTTTAATAAGATGGTTAGGGTTCTCATGTGGTATATACCTACTATAGAAATTTTCAAGATGATGGTGACTTGTATCAATTTCTTGACTTTGTGAACCTTATATGCTTGTGTGAAAGCTGCGATTAATGGGCAGAGTGGTCGCTCTTGTTGTTGGGCTTCCTTGGGCATTTATTTCAGGTTTGTGTTGTCTTCTTGAGTGAGGAACTCAGAAGGCGGCGAGGAGGCCGGTGGCCGGACGGCTGGCGTCCCAATGAGCTAAGTGCTACTAAGTCTGACAGCAAGTCCTTCTTCCAAATTCCAATGTCTAAGCTCTTGTACTTTGAATGATCTAATTGGATTTATGTTACTGTTTGACAATTTGGAATAGTGATGTCTAGGTTTGAATGACTTGTAGGTGTCGATGAAGGGAACGGCTGGTTGGAGCAAGACGTATGCGAGAAGGGGCTATCTTAGGGGAACGATTGGGCTGCTGTCATTCTAGGCCCGTAGTAACATAATCTTGTGTGAGGTCGAGTGGTAGTGATGTAACTAAGGAATGTACCTGCTGTGTGTATAACTTTCAGTGTTGATGGTTAGTAGCACTTGTATGAATTTTACAGTTATATGTATGGGGGTAAATCGGTGGATTGAGCCGTGATTTTGTATTCTCTCAGCAACTGTGTACCTTTATTATCGGCTTGTCAATAAAGTTTTTCTAATTTACATATTTTCATTTATTATATATATATATATATATATATATATTGCCTAATTTGAGATGATGATTTAGAGTGTGATCTCTGTCATTCAATATTATTTAACCCATTATTTCTGTGATTAGTTGCTCGTTAATACTATGGGATGTTTCAAAATAGAGCCATGGAAGAGGTTGAAAAAGTTAGAGCTTTGTTTAATGAATTGATAAAAGAGTACAACAATGGCAAAAGTCCTTAAGCTCCTATTAGTGGTGAAGGAAACCCATCCTCTTCTACAATTTCCAATAGCACTACATACACCGATGAATTGTTCTCTGCTATGGAAGATGAGATTGAAGACATGTGCAGTGATGAAGAAAAGGGCAAATCGGAGCTTGATCTTTATGTAGACGAAGGTCGTATACCCAAGGCCAAGGAGTTTGACATTTTGGGTTATTGAAAAATTTCGGGGACACACTATCCTACTTTGCGGATGATAGCTCGTGATATATTTGCCATTCTGATTACCACTGTAGCTTCTGAGTCCGCCTTTAGCACTAGTGGAAGAGTGCTAAGTGATCATAGAAGTCGTCTTACTCCCAAGACTTTAGAAGTTTTGATGTGTGCACAAAATCGGCTTCGTGCCCAATCAAAAGGTATCAACTTTATATTTCTCATGTTTATATTCTCCTTCCTTTTGGTTTCAGCTTTAATTGACAGTATTCTCACTTATTATAGGAAAAGATTTATTGGGTTTGTGGAGTTGTCTTGAGGATGTTCAAGAAGAAGAAGTGGTAAAGCTTTCAATACTTTGCTGTTGCTTTGTTTTGTAATTACAACACACTAATATCTTACGGTTCCTATAATTTGTTTGTAGGAGCTTTCTTATGGATTCTCCGAGATGCCTAATGAAGAAATTTGCTAGTGGCTGCCCAAGATTGAGATGAAGCTTTCTTTATTCATTCCAATAATTTGCTGTTGCATGTAAAACTGTTAGTGACTGTAATTTGCTACTCAGTTGATATGAAATGGTTGCTGAATTGTGATGGAATGGTGCTGTAATTTAAAACTGTTAGTGACTGTAATTTGCTGCTGAATTGTGATGAAATGGTTGCTGAATTGTGATGGAATGGTGCTGTAATTTAAAACTGTTAGTGACTGTTATTTGTTGCTGAATTGTGATGAAATGGTTGTTGAATTGTAATGGAATGGTGATGTAATTTAAAACTGTTAGTGACTGTAATTTGTTGCTTAACTGCTATTTTTGGCTTATTGCTGTTGCTGTTTTGCCGCTGGAAATGGAATGCAGGCATGCAACAAATGGCAGTATAGTGGGCGGCGGGTAGCGGGTACCCGTCGGGTATCGGATACCCGACGGGCACGGGTACGGGTACAGGTGTATACCCACGAGCATATATGGGTACGGGTATGGATAGGGTTTTGTCTGGCGGGTATGGGTCTACGAACCATATACCCGTGCCCGACCCGCTCGATTGCCATCCCTACCCATGTACGTAAGTATTTTAAGCTCGGTTTTTTCCCAGTCCATAATTCGTAAGGTGTTTTCATGACTGATTTACTAGGAACCCGATTAAGTATATGGGCAGTTGTCTTAAGTGCTTCAATCTACAGACTAACTGGTAAACTGGAATGGCTAATCATACTACGCACCATATCCATAAGGGTACGATTTCTTCTTTCAGCCACACCATTTTGTTGAGGTTCACCAGGTGTCGAATATTGGGCTACGATGCCATTTTCTTGAAGAAACTTAGTGAAGGGACCTGGGATCTGCTCGTAAGGGGCATGCCTCCCATAGTATTCTCCCCCTCGATCAGACCTTACTACCTTAATTTTTAGGTTAAGCTGATTTTCTACTTCAGCTTTGAATATCTTAAATTTATCTAAGGATTCAAATCTATCACGAATAGGAAAGATATACCCATAGCAGGAGAAAACATCAGTAAAGGTGATAAAGGAGTCATACTCATCTACATATGTCACAGGAAAGGAATCACAAATATCTGTATGAATTAATTCTAAGAGTCCCGTACTTCGTGTGGCACCTTTCTTAATGTGCTTTACATATTTTCCTTTTACGCGGTCTATGCAATTTTCTAAGTCGTTAAGGTCTAAAGGTTGGAGTATCTCGTCCTTAATGAGACGCTCCATTCTCCCCCTCGAAATGTGGCCACGACAGTACCACAATTTCGATGAGGTGACTTTATTACACTTATCATTACCATAGCAAATATTTACGGAGGATTCAGAAATGGAAAGCAAATAAAGCTTGTCTTGTCGGATGGCAAGACCAACTGCATTAGACTTAAACATCAAGGTACATTTATTGTTACCAAACACAAAGCTCAAACCACAATCATCCAAAAGAGATATGGAAATAAGGTTTCACTTAAGCGAAGGTACATAAATGACATTATTCAAATGAAGTACAAAGCCGCTATTTAAGATTAACTTCAAAGATCCAACGACCTTGGCTTCAGCTTCCTTTTCATCCGCGACAATAATGCTTCTCTCACCCTTTGCGAGAGGGCTCGCGGTACTAAATCCCTGTAATGAATTGCATACGTGCACAGTTGCATCGGAGTCAATCCACCATGCATTAGAGGGAAAATCAACATAATAAGATTTATTAACTAATGTAATGACATCATTACCTTTCTTAGCAAGCCATTTTAGGAAACCTACACAGTCCTTCTGATAATGCCCAGGATTCTTACAGAAGCGACAAACATCATTAGAGGCATTACTAGGACCAGCGGGCTGCTTCCCCTTGTCAGAGGTGTTGGGCTTCTTGTTGGGCTTGTTTTCACCTTGCCCACCCTTCCTCTTATTCGGGGACCTCACATAATTGACATTGTCCTTTTTCTCTATCTTAACCCTTTCTTCCTCCTCCACACAGTGTGAGATCAACTCACTCATACTCTATTTCTTCTCATTAGTGTTATAACTAATCTTAAATGGAGTATACTCAGTGCCTAAGGAAGCTAATGAGAGATGGACCAAAAAGTTATCGGATATTTGCATATCCATTTCATTGAGTGTGGATGCCATCTCCATCAGAGACATGATGTACTTCCTTATCCCCCTTGGCCATCATACTTTTTATTCAGAAACTTGTTCAACAAGGTACTAATATAAGTCTTGGTGGAGGACTTGAAATGGCTCTCCACCCTAGCCAAGTACTCCTTGGCAGTCAACTCCACATCCCCTTCCTTAGTAGGGATTGCTCCCCTAATATCGCGGGTGATGGAGTTCTTCATAATTTTGAGACAGATGCGGTTAGACCGCTCCTATCTCTCATAAGTTTCATCATAATTTCTTTTAGCCACCTCATTAGCATCGGCCGGGATGGGAGTAGGGGCATTATGAAGGAGAGCATAATCTAAGTTCATTACTGTGAGGACAATGTCAATATGTTCCTTCCACTCATGGAAGTTGCTCCCAGTCAGCTTCT
Source organism: Olyra latifolia (assembly GCA_036346145.1). Classification (NCBI taxonomy): domain Eukaryota; kingdom Viridiplantae; phylum Streptophyta; class Magnoliopsida; order Poales; family Poaceae; genus Olyra; species Olyra latifolia. The sequence goes on along the minus strand of CM070528.1, from coordinate 51,561,349 downwards.
CAATGCCACTTATGACAGAAGCAACATTGGAGGGATCAATAGCTGACATATAAAATACATGGCACAATTTAGAACCATTAAATAATACTTAGCATGATTTTAATCTACGTTGGTACGATTAAATACATGCAAGCAAAATTAAGCAAAATTATTGTTCCAATTCATATCACCGTTGGGCAGAAAATGAAGAGGAACAAAAATGACATAATTATAAATTAACGTTGGTCAAAATTATAATTATGAGCCACACATAAAATCAACATCATAAAACTCCAATTAAAACTTCTCGTTGGTTCCATTTTAATTAGAGACAAAAATTAAAATTCCATGAAATTGTGCTATTTAACAGAAAATTAACATCAATTTTAGTGCATAATTACTGGGCAAAACACTAATTAAATCAATGCACATAAATTAAAAGACATTATTTATTAAAAATTGCACTGGTAAAATAATTAAATGGCAGCCCAGCCACTCACGCCAAGACGCCCAGTCGTCTATCGCGTCTTGACACACGATTAGCCCAAAGAAACCTTGCTGTGCGTCCGACCCAATAAGCATAGCCTTATGACCAACCAGCGCCCGGCCTAGGCGGCGCTCATCGCCGCCAGCCGACCCGGCCAGCGTGGTCGCTATTGCATCGACCAAGATGGCCCGTTGGATGAATCCAACGGCTCAGCGTCACGCCACAAAAACAAAAAAGGCTCATAGGGAAAAACCCTAGCAAGCCAGATCCGATTTTCCTTGCCGTTCTTGAGAGTGAGAGGTGGCGGCGACAATCGTGTCTTGCGGCGGTGGCGGGCGCGGCGGAGCTTTTCGCCGGCCTTCGCGTGTGGTGCTTCCGACTGCTTGCGACTCCGTCGAGTAGTTCTCAGTTGTCGCGACGCGACGACGACGAGCGGAGGACCCATGACGGCAAGACGCTGCTGCAATGCAATGGAGCTGCACTGGCGACGGTGGCTCGGAGGGTCGACGGCGACGCCTAGGGACGCGCGTCGGCGGTGAAAGAACAAGGTACGTACAAAATTGCTCCCGATTTTGCTCGGATCAAGTATTTAGGGTTCGGGATTTTGGGGATTTTCGACTCAATCCGACGGGAATTCATAAAATAGGGTTTTCTTGTTCTTTCCCCTCTCTTAATCTCATGGATTTTGCTAATCCGAAACATAAGGCGGTATTAGGAGAAGAATTAGGGTTCGGTTTTTGGGGATTTTCATCCTGAATCCTTCAATTTGCCTATTCCTCTCCTTCTAAATGCTACCCGTGACCATTTAGGAGTGCTAATCGAACTAATTAGCCACTAAACAAGATTAATCCGAGGCATCATCAACTTAATTAGGCATTAACCGAAAGGATTAGGGTTCATGATTAGGCTACGTTGCTTTGATACCAACTGATAGACTTAGGTTCTTAATGCGGAAGCTAATTAGATAATTAGCCTAATTACATGAACACATAATCAAACACATTAGGGCTGCATATCTTACTGCTACTTGACGACGCCATCGGTGGAGTGATGGATTTAGGCTAGAAAAGCCTGCTTGGCCGATGATCCGATGCAGAATAGCCGTAGAGGATGCAGGGAGTCGATGGCCGTGAAGTCCTCGCGGCGGCGACGTCCGGCGGCGGCCTTCCTGTTACTGCAGCGCCAAAACCCTAGATCGGGAAGGGGCTTAGAGGTGTAGGGCAGAGAACTAGCCTCACGGCAGAGAGAGAGACTATACTAAAATTGCACATTCTAAATAAATGCAAATTTAGTTTTATCAGTGTACAATTTTAAATTGACTGAAACAAGCATGATGGTTTGAAACATAGGAAAATAAAACCATGTAAGCACGTGTATTCGACAGATTTATGTATCAACAAAGTATAGAAATCAACGAATAAAACTGATGATTGATAAGTAACAATTTTGATACTAAAATTGCACCTTTGTAAACTGTGCAATTTTAGTTTTACTAGAGTACAATTTTAGTTTGACTGATAGTTAAGAAAATTTCAATAGCCTGAGAATTAGCAATTCTGTATACATTTTGCATGCTGTGGAAGCATATGTACGTGGGCTTTGAAATCATCTAGCATTTCCATGCAACATGAAGCCAGAGAGATAGGCACGTACATTAATTGCATATGGACGGAAAAGTTGCATGTCCATTCATATACATATGTATATGTACATATACATGTATTCTCAAGAGGAAATATATCAATTAATTAGCCATATATACACATATGCAAACTTTCCATTGCCCACATGCTCCTCTCACGATGGTCACGATGGGCATGACTGTGCTCCAAGCAGTAAACAAACATAAGCTTCGATGATCAAGTTTGTCCACGTAGTCTACATTTAAAAAAACAAGACACTAAGGACACCCCGATGACACAGCAAGGTCATCGGATTTAAGTCCAAGCTAAGTACAGAACTATGCATACCAGCCATCCAAAATTCTCTGGGCGTTTGACGAGCAAGATCAAGCGATACAAGCGAGCGAAACTAGTACGAGGCAACGCTACAAAGGTGCACGGACCTAGCTACTCCATGTGCCGATGCCACGACACCAACACCCATCTATACCAACATACATGGTGAACACAAAGCAAGGAACAAGAAGAAGATAACGAACACAGCTTAATCGGAGATAGTCTATGCGTGTCGCGGACGCAATTAACTAAGCGTTCTTTCGAGGCCCCAGGAACTAGAACCACTATACCGCTTAACCAGATGACCAGCTTATGAGCTATGGACGCAAATTCTTGAGGACCTGTATTTTATTACATAATGAAATAATAGCGTTCTCATTTCCTTTTCTTTTATGTATTTAATACACTTGCACGCCCGCATTTCCCTCACTGTCCACATCGGGGCAAATTTGTGGCGAACAGGTAGCATGCCTGATTCCTGATAGGCCATGTTCACCTGGATGCACCTTTCTGAATAATCCTGTTTAAAATTGATAAACTAGAAAAAGCTTAACATAAACACTCCACCTAAAGAAAAGTTAATACTTGGCAAAATATTAATTTCAAGCGGATTACTATTAGTAAGCATCTGTTGTGGAATGAGTTATTACTGACGTGCGATCAGGTTATATGTTGGGATTATTAAATACTATCTCTAGCTCAGGACAGAGGACGGAGCAAGTTATCGGCCTGTGAGCAGTGGTGTGATGATAGTTGTTCTCTAGTTAGAACTGTTGATGATGTTGAGAATTCCCTTTTGTGGAATAATGTTGTTGTGGAGTTCTTGCCCAAAGCGTATAAGGATACTATTCTTTTGCCACTGCAATGTAACACAATTTCGTCCAACCATGCGACCGAGAAATCGGATTTGGATGTGCTCCATACCGTGACTACGATGTTTCCGCAGGAGGAGATGTGCAGTCGCTGAGCAGTCCTGTGCGGGTTATACCCCGAGTAACTGTCAGTCGGCTAGATGAACAGTAGATCCCCTTTATAGCACTGTGGCCAATCAACTTGCTATTATGGGCAAGTTCTGTGGTGGTAAAGGGGCCAAGAGTCTACTGGACGGAAACTAGTATAGCGGCGTAGTGTCGCATCCTTGGTGTATCGGTACTGAGTATGTTAAAGCATCATTTGGGTAAAGCTAGGCTAGTACTGCAGAACTCAATCAAATAAAACATCGATGGACCGTGTTTTCGGTATATGAAGCTGTGTTAATGGGTGATTCCAGACAATGGAGCTTAAGTAGACTCTCTTCCTCTCCCTCACTTCTTCTCATCTTATTTATCTCTGATTTACTCGTTATCTCTTCTTTGTTTCTGTTGCAATTGTTACCTTGCCATGTATTAATTAAAATCATAAATTGTTTAGAATTGCTTTTCCTGTTATGAATAATCTTGCTTACTAGTCATAACCTTAATCCTTTAAAATTGAAAAACTGCAATCAAATAAAATATTGGAGTTTAGCAACAAGTGATCAACCAACTAGGAATCCTGGTTCATGATTTTGAAGGGATAATTGTCTTTGTGATTTGCTGAGTACTTGCGTACTCATCTGTCTTTCATGCGGGCTGCCTATTCAACGAGCAGTCTTGAGTTAGGGAGCCATATCGAATGAGGTACTGGAGAGCAATAAGGAAGAGTGAAGAAGGTGCAGAAGGAAAGAGTGTTGTCTAGGTTATCCCTACGTTCAGGCCTTGCCTGTGGTAATGGGCCGTGAACTCTGGTTGTAATATAAATAAATATAGCTCGTGTAAAGCAGAGTTTGTAAAACTTGGCCAGCAGACCCTACTTTCAATGTAAAAATATTTTTGTTGTGTAATTTAATGTTGCAGGACGATGCTACACCTGTGCACAACTGAAAATTCTAGACAGTTATGTATTGTGGATCATCGACATCTTATGTCCAAAACTGATCCCTCACAACTATCTCGTCCATCCATTTAGTTTATAAGAGCATGTACAATGCATAAACAGTTGCTATCTATAAGAGTTGCCATGTCACCTATTTGCTGATGTGGATGAAAGAGAAAGAAGCTGTCTATATATTTATAGTCAACTGTAGCACGGGAACCAAGGTGGTTGTGTGTAGAGATGAGTTGTCTATAGAGAAAGTGATTGTATGTACTATTGTATAGTTGTCTTTAACGTTATCTATATGTGACATGACAACTTGTTAGGGTTTAGCATTCTCTAAAGAATGTGAATCAGGTACTCTATAATACTGTAGTTCGGGATAGAGTGGATGGTGCATGAAAGAAATCTTTTAGTGTGTAGTGTAAAGTGTGAAGGAAATGTAGAGTGTTGGATAGATGAAGTAGTGAAGAGTGTTATAAAGTGAGAGTATAGAGTAGTTAGAGCATCCACACCAATTACTCTATCTCTATTTTCTCTCTCCATCCCTAAAATTTCTTCCCACTTTACACTATAGTCTAAAAGATTCATTCACTCCATCAGAAACTCTATCCTCGCTAACTCAGTGTTACAGTATTTATAGGGTTTCTGATACGGATGCTTTTAACGGAGATGCTCTAATCATGTTTGGATTAGCTGTGGCTGAATGCTGAACAGCTGGTCCTCGGTCTTGGGGAAAGCAGCCTGGCATTGCCAGTAGCATAGGCCATGGAACGCCTCCCAAGGCGTCCAACCGTCGAGCCCCTGCCATGTGGGCCCCGGCTGTCTGCCATTACTCGCACTTCCCTAATCTTCCTTCTCCCGTGGAGTGTGGACCCTCAAAACCCCTGCAAATGCTGAACTCAGCATCACTCTGCATCCATCTCTTTCGGGTAGAACCTCGTCCTTGTCTCGCCGATTCCGCCAGCTGCCACCACAAATCCAGGCAAGGCAGCTTTGCTTTCGTCCAATCCTCGGCTCGGCGAACGCGAATTCGACGCGGCTTTGATCCAGGGGGGAGCTTTCGCGGTTCGATTCCATCTAGTTTCGTGCTATTTCGGAGGGATCCTGGTCTGGTTCTGATAAAAGGTGAGTCTTTTCATTCCCTGTCCAGTCATTTCGCTCGAATAATCGCCTGAGAAAATCTGGATCGGATGCCATAACCAGGGGAAATTTTCTGCATTTCCTGCCAGGAATCGTCTCAATCTTTACTGTTCTGCTGTTGGAACTCTGGTTCAACAATGGATCTTGACATGGACGATTACATGGACCCCTACGAGGAAGCCGAGGCCGAGGCCGCCGCGGAAGCCGCCGGTTTGACCGCCCCCGCCCCCGCCACGGTGGAGTCGTCCTCCGACGACCCCGACGAGGACGACTCAGAGGCGGAGAGCGACTATGAGGAGAAGTCCTACGGTCTCCTCAAGTCTGGCAACCACCGAGTGCGCAACCCGGACGGCACCTTCCGCTGCCCCTTCTGCCCCGGCAAGAAGAAGCAGGACTACAAACTCAAGGACCTCCTCCAGCATGCAGACGGCATTGGTGTCTCCAGCAAGCATCGCCGCCATGGCCGAGAGCGTGCCTTCCACCGCGCTTTTGCTCGATTTGTCCGCACGGACCCGTCCTTCGCTCAGGAGCTTGCCAGTATCAATGGTATCAATGACAATGCAGGTGTTAGTTTGACTGTCGCTGCTAATGCAAATGTCAGTGCCCAGGGAATAGCCAGTGCCGATGGTGATGCCAATGGATCCAGTTCTGCGGAAGCTGTCATGGGGCTGCCAAAGGAGGAGAAGTTTGCTTGGCCATGGACTGCGGTTCTTGCAGCTAATGCAGGTTTCAATAATGAGGACTTCGCTGGTAGAGTGGTCATGTTTAGTTTGGTTGATGTTGTGCCTTTGGTTGTCGATCAGGCGGAAGGCATGGAAAGCTTTGCAATTGTGAGGTTTACGAATGATTGGGGTGGTTTTAGCGACGCTCTCACACTTGAGAACCATTTCAATGTGAATAAGCTTGGGAAGAAGGAATGGGTGGAAGTGAATAGTGGTGGAGGTGCTGCAAAGGGTGAGGAGAATGGGGAAGGGGAGGTTAAGGTTTATGGATGGGTCGCCCGTGAGGGAGACTATACTGCAGGGAGTGTGGTCGGCAGGTACTTGAGGAAGCATACTGAGCTGACAACCATAGATGAGGTCTCCAAGAATAAGTTGGAGGAGTCAGGGAAGATGGTGGCGATGCTGGCAACTCAGATTGAGGCAAAGAACCGATACTTGCAGGATCTGGAGACCAAGAATAATGCAACAGAACTCTCCATTGCACGGCTTGAGGAAGACAAGAGGAGGCTACATGAGGCATATAATGAAGGTATGCTTTGCAATTGCCTGAGTTACCCATTTCTCACATGTCTAGTACTCAGTGCTGTAAATAAAACTTTTGCCAAACGGAGCAAATCAACACATGATATTTCTGTCTTATACTATTGCATAATTACTAATTTGCAACTGATGTTAAGAGTCCTGAACGATCAACTATCTTAAGATTCTATCTTTATATTGCACATGAAGTGTGTGGAAAAATGTTTCTCCTTGGTTAATTAGACAAGTAACAGGAGTGCCGGACTTCTGCTGGTCTGTCCTGATGAGATAAATGTTGGTTACAGCTCCAAACGCACTTTTCTTAATCGTCAACTTTCATTTGTAGCATTAGTTTCTTTCCATTAAAAATCAACAAGCAGTGTTGTTCTTATACACCAATCTGCACTCCGCAACATCATAATAAGTTTTACATTTTCTCTTTCAGAAATGCGCAATCTGCACCGCAAGGCTCGTGACAATGCTGTGAGGATTTTCCAGGATAACGAAAACTTGAAGCTTGAATTAGAAAATAAGAGGAGAGAGCTGACTTCACGTGCTAAGCAGCTAGAAAAGTTGACAGTTGAGAATGCCAGCGACAGGAAGAAACTTGATGATGAGAAGCAAAAGGTAAGTTAATGAACTTTCTATGACTGGCATTAAGCTATGCTCATGTACTATCTGCTATACATATTATGCCTAGGATATACTATTCTTAACTTAGAGCATATCAAATGCTTTTTTGTTTTGAGTGGCCAACTTCAAAACAAAATTAAGATTGTTACCTTCTTTGGGACTTGTTTATGCAGCTTAGAAACTGAATGTTGGTGTGTATATATAGGATATATGTGTTGTTGTCCAACATTCAGTTTCTAAGCTGCACAAACAATTACCTACTTCTTTCTATAGCATAAGTGCTTAGTGTTATTTTAACAGATCAGGATTGGGAGCGTGACATGCTCAAATAGTCAATGCAAAAATCATTTTGAGAGCCCTAATGGAAAACAAGTGCAAGGTCGTTGTGTGGACTATAGGCCACAACAATTTTCTGATGGCGAACGACCTAGACAGAAGGGGTTGACCGCACCAACCCCTGCATGTTCTTTGCAGCCAAGGCCAAGAATCCTGACCCACCTCTGCTTCACCTGTCACTACACGGCCCTCACTTGGAAACTGATGCTCAACTGGGCAAACTCCAACATCATGGCTCACGTTCCTTACTAGCTTTATAGATTGGTGGCATCACGCCAACCTTCAAACCCTAAAAGCTGACAGGTGAAAGTCCTATGGCATGTTCATTTATCTGACCTGGAATATCTGGAAAGAGAGAAACCAAAGGATCTTCCAAAACAAGTCCCAAACAGTGGTGCACCGTGACGCAAAGATCAAAGAAGACCTCCAGTTGCGAGATCTAGCCCTTAGTAACTAATTTTTCCTCTCCCCTTTTCTTCTCCCTTCTCTCTATCTCCCTGCCTCCCCTTCCCCCCTGTGTTCTTCCTCTAACTCCTTCCTTCAATGAAATTGGGCAGACCTGCCTTTCACACTAAAAAGTGTCCAACAGATTGCTAGTTCTCTTATAAAGCAACAGTTGGCACTTTCTAGGTTTTAAAAACTTCGTAACTTGGACCATATGGTGTGATATCATAAGTATATACTACAATATATTTTATGATATGTTTATATCTTAAGTTTCTTTTCTGAAATGTACAGGCAAAAGACGATAATAGTGAACTTGAGCTGGCCAGCATCGAACATCAGAGGGCTGATGAAGATGTTTTGAAGCTAGTTGAGGATCAGAAGGTTTGCTACATTGTGTACTTGTGTTGTTTTCTAGATAGGTACACTGGACTCTGGAAATTATAATTAATACATCTTGATTACACCAGAGGGAAAAGGAAGAAGTCCTCGCGAGAATGCTTCAGCTGGAAAAGGAGCTTCATGAGAAACAGCAACTTGAGCTCGAAGTAACACGACTGAATGGCACTCTTCAAGTGATGAAACATTTGGAGGGAGATGATGATGGGGATATTCATGACAAGATGGAGAAGCTAAGTGAAAGATTAGAGCATGAGAAAAAACGGTTGGAAGACTTGACTGGAGAGCTGGTGACGAAACAGCGTCAAAGTAATGACGAGTTACAAGACGCTCGAAAAGAATTGATAGCCGTACTGCTCCTTTTCTCTAGGATGTTTAGCAATTGTATTGCACGTAATTTGTTCTTGAATTGTTGATGTTCTGAAAAGAGTTTTCATTTATGAAATGATTATCTTGATGCTCAGGGTTTGGAGGACATGTTAAGCGGACGAACGGTTATTGGGATCAAAAGGATGGGGGAACTTGATGAAAAGCCATTTCAAAATGCATGCAGGAAGAAGTATGCAAATGATGATTACGAGACCAAAGCTGCCGAGCTGGTCACAACTTGGCAGGAGGAAATAAAGAATCCATCCTGGCATCCGTTTAAGATTATTGAGATTGATGGAGAGAGTAAGGTATGTGCTAAGTTCTATATTCAATTCTAGTGTGATCTTTGCCTTTTATAGAGACTAGTGTTTATTTTGAAATCATAACCATCCTTGGATGTTGCAGGAAATTGTAGATGATGATGATTTAAAACTGCGGCACTTGTGGATTGAGTATGGCGACGATGTCTGCAATGCTGTGAAGACTGCCCTGATTGAGATAAATGAGTATAATCCCAGTGCACGGTATGTCACGTCCGAGCTCTGGAACTTCAGGAAAGGCCGTAAGGCAACAATGAAGGAGGTGCTGAAGTACATCTTCGCACAGATGGAGACCACGAGCAAGCGCAGGAGGGGCTAAGGTGCCCTGGGCCGTGTCAGCTCTGTGCCAGGATTCAGTCTTGTATTGTAGAGTGTTGCCATTGGTGGCGTTGCAAGAGCCTTTATGCTGTTGTCCTCCCAATGTGGGAGTTTTATTAGTACTGCATTGTCTGACATAAGCTTCCAAGCTTCAGACCTGGATGCCCATCACATACTTATCTGCATGTGATGTTGGTTGGTTGCATCCTCATGCAGTCATGCTGCTTCCATCCTAAAACTGACGTGATCAGTGAAATTGTAATAACCCATCATTTGGGGTTGCTGTCAGGCAGTAACATGCGCTTAGAGCTGTATGTTATCCAGGTGTATATATGTGGCAGTACTTAAACTTCTTTCTGTGTAATCATACGTCTGAACTTGGTGCCATTTTGCTAATCACCATGATCATCCTCTTAGAATTAGTAGCCCTGTACATGAACTTGTTACCATTTCATCTATCACCATGCTTGCTGAAATCATCTATGATCAGCCTGCCCTTAGTATGTAGAGCATTGTTTCCAAGTTGACAGAAATCCTCTTGTCCCTTTTTTCTGCTGCGCCCTTGGTATGTGGAGCATTGTTGCCAAGATGGCAGCATTGCTTAAGTAGTGTCCACTTATCATGGTGCTTTTAAGTATGGCTTACGTTTCTTGCACTTTATTTTTTTTTAATGAAGTGCCTATTTGGTCTTGTCCATTGTATTATTGGTCTTTTAAGTATGTCCATGTATCAAATTGTCCCTAAACAGCAATACTAGATTAACTTGGTTCTCGCATCAATAAAACTAGACAAAAATAGTCCTTTGACCGGTTAAAGCAATGGGTTAGAGGGTTTTTGGTTGACATAGATCCCCTTCTCTTTAGCTTTTCTTATCCACTTATTTGATTTATCTCGTAATTTTAAGAATTTTTCGAGATAGGTTTGAAAGCTGGTCCTCTTTGTTTGACTTGATTTAGAGAGTTTTTAGACACACCTTTAAGATAAAAAAAAATTGATTCAAAAAAAGAAAAAAGTCAAAAGTCAGATTTATGTAACTTATTTTGACTTATTTTTATTAATTTTTGAATCCTTTTGTTTTATCTCGAAGACGTGTCTAAAAGCTCTCTAAAACAAGTCATACAAAGGGCATCTGGCTCTTGAGGCCACCTTGAAAAATTCTCAAAGTTACGAGATAAGTCAGATAAGTGGATAAGATAAGTTAAACAGAAGCAACCCATAGCATTCACAGGAGCGGTTTTCTCTAAAGTGGTATCCACGTCCTTTCTCTCTCTAAAATCTCCTCTCTCTCTCTCTTCTCTTTGTCTTCCCAACCGTCGCCACCAACTTCATTTCCGGTGACCTCCTCCTCCGATCAAGTGGCATGGCCGCCCTTACCCCCTTCCTCTCTTCCTTCTCCCTCCATCTCTCGCTTGTTAACCCGTTCTCTCCGAGACCTTCGACGGCGATGGGACCAAGGGGCGCCATGTGATGGCTAGGGCATCCCCATTGAAAAAGGTGATGCACCGGGCTTGGGAAAGAGAGGAGGAGGCTGGAGTAGAGGGAGGATGTGGTTGTTGCCTCGCCAGAGTTAGGGAGGAAGCCGAGAAAGGAGCCGCGCAGCGGATGGAGAGGGGCATCATCGTGCCTTAGCTTCGGCACACAGCCCTTGCTCCACGTGCGATACTAGCCAATACATTGGTGCGCGGAGGCAAGGGACAGTGGTGGGGTAGCAGCGGTGCTCTTGGTGGCTGATGGATGAGGAGAGAGAGAAGAGGATGGGGGGGGGGGAGAGGGGTCGAGGTAGTGGATTTTTTCAGTGGCGGAGGTCCCGGCGGTCGGACGTTGGCAAAGCTCCTGTGGCTGGTGAGTGAGGGGGAGAGAGAGGGGCATGGGTGGCTCGGGGCAGAGGGGGGATTGAGAGAGAGAGGGAGGTAGCTAGAGCAAGAGATCTGAGGGAGAGGAAGGATGTGGACACCACATGGACGCCATACATGCGAGAACAGTTTATGTAGTCATGTGGATGCCACGTAAGTGAAAAAACCCTAAAACCATTGTTTTGACGGGTCGTAGGACTATTTTGGTTTGGTTTTGCTAATTTAAGGACGAAGTTAACTTAGTATTGCAGTTTAGTAACCAATTTTGGTACATCAAACATAGATCAGGGACAAAATAGGTACATTTTCCTTTTTCATCATGTTAAACTTGATATTGATGTACATGTTTTTTTTTGTATTACCAACTAATCGCTACTGCGATCTATTTTCAGAAGTACTATTGCTAGTACTGTCTATAAGAGCCATTCTTATAGTACTTTCTTTCTACTAATTCGTGTGAGAACGGTTGAACTTGAACCATCAAGATCAATTTTCGAAATAGATTGGCGTTTGGGTCCTCCATCTGTGAAATTTTAACCGGCGACTTAATCTAATCAATAAAGAAACACAAGGGAAGTAATCGTGAAAAATAGATCAAAATAGGTGAAATAAATAAAGTACAGAGACAAAAATTAAACTTACTATTCAGTATTCACTATTTGTTTACTGCTACTGCTACCTCACTTTTGTTCTCCATGGTTACCGCAGTTGCTCCGTGAAACACTTTCTTAGGGCCTGTTCTTTTCGGCTTATCTGTTTTATTTTTTATTTACTTATTTAACTTATCTCAAAACTTTAAAAATTTCCCGAGATGATCTCGAAAGTCGGATGCCCTTGGTTTTTAGGATTTAGAGAATTTTAGACACGCCTACGAGATAAAAAAAGGGATTCAAAAAGTAATAAAAAAGTCAAATAAGATACGAAATAAGTCAGAAAAGACATGGCTTATTTTGGCTTATTTGATTTTTTTATTATTTTTTGAATCCGTTTTTTTTATCTCGTAGGCGTGTCTAAAAACTTCTTAAATTCTAAAAACCAAAGGCATCCGACTCTCAAGACTATCTCGAAAAATTCTTGAAATTACGAGATAAGTCAAATAAGCAAATAAGAAAATAAGATAGATAAAATAAAAAGAATAGGCCCTTAGTTTCCTGTCAGTATACCATACACAGAAGTTTCCCTGCTCATGAAACGTATTATCGTCTTAATGTTAAAAATAAAAATAAAAATGAAACGTTTTATCGTAATGAGCCATAACCAAGAAGTGCTTGATCAAATAGTACTAGTTCTTTTGGGTAAGGAGCGATTTGCTCATGTGTGCAAGTTTGTTCCTGTCCTCATGTGCGACACTTTTCACACATGACAGTCAGATTATCAATTTAAAAGGGGATTTTTAAAATGCGCACAAACTATTTTGGTAGTTCATTTTGCTTAATCGAAAAGAGCAGGATCACTTACCCCGAAAACATATCTAAACCATATATATCTGATAAAAAAGCTTTTATCCGTGTAGTACGGTAGAAAAGCTCAAGGAGGCACAAATTGATACTACCTACAGTGCCAGAGTTGAGCTGACACTGCAAAGTACACACGCCCAACCAACGTGCTAGAGGAAACCTCAGTGATCAAGAAGGCTCCCATGTCGAGTGGCGTAGTGATGGCTGATGCCGAAGCGGGCAATGCCGGCGAGCTCGTCTGGCCGTGGACCGGCATTCTCGCCACGGCCACCGGCGACGACACCGCCGCGAGCACCCTCGCTTGCCACGCTGAACAGCACTTCGCCGGAATCACAACCACCGCGCTCCAAGAAGCGACAGCCGAACAGCAGCAGCAGCGCCACTTCTTGGTGCTGCAATTCGGCAAGGGATGGGCGGGCCTCCGGGACGCCATGTCGCTTGCCGGCCGCTTCGCCGGAGCCGGGAGGAGGGAGTGGCAGCACCGCGGCGAGAGCGCCACGGGCGTCGTGTTCGGGTGGGCGGCCGGGGAGGAGGACCTAAACGGAGATGGCGAGGTCGGCAGGTTTCTGAGGGAGACCGGCGCGGCGGCGAGGAGCGCGGCAGACTTCGAGAAGGAGGAGGCGAGCGCCGCTGCAAAGTTCAGCGGCTTGGCCGCCGAATCCGAGAGGAGGGCCAGTTTCTTGGAGGCAATGTGCGAGGAGAACCTCGCGGTGGTGCAGACGGTGGAGGAGGAGATAGGTTGGCTCCATGGCGAGCTCAAAGGTCTGTGCAAATCGCACTGCAAGTTCATCCATGGTTTAGCCAGAATCTGATTCATGCAGCGTTTGTTTGATACTCTGATTCTTACCAGAGCTAAGAAACATAACTGACAATGTCATACCGGCGATGAACCATGATGTCCATGTGGAGAATGAGAAGATCAAGGCAGAGTTGGAAGCAATCAAGAAGGAGATTGACTCAAGACTGGAGAGAATCAAGGAGCTGAAGGATGGGAGAGCCAGACTGGAGTGCAGCAATGTGCACAAGGTAGACTCGTTCTGTATGAATCAACAGTTTGGTTTTGAGTTCTGAAATTTTACCTCAACTTTATAATTCTGTAAGGATCAACAGTTTACTGTTGAGTTCTGAACTTTACCTGAACTACACAATTGTCGATTGACTTTCCACACCAGAGTGAGCTGTTAATGAGAAGTTACAGATAGTGTGAAATGAGAATCCTCAGCTAAAAAGCTGAAATGAATTTTACAACTCGATCAAATACATTTGTCATCTTGGTCAATCCTTTTCAACCACATATGAATTGCTCAGGGTGCTTTGGAGATCAATTCATTGGAGTTGGCAGGTATCAAATGCTCAATAACATTATCAACTAAATCATACTCTCTTTTTTTTTAAAAAAAAAGTAACCCAATTATACTCATACATATATGCACATGCTTTTCAGAAAGAGATGGAAGACATCAATGCAAAAATAATTCAGCTTGAAAAGCAGCTGGAGCAACGACAATCACTGGGGTCCGCAATACGACAACTGAACATGAAACTACAAGCAGGGAAGAACCTTAGAAAGGAAGATCATCAAGATCTTTGCAATATAATGATGAGCTTGAGAGAGCATCTAGATCAAGAACAACATAGGCTGGAAAATTCCTGTGTTGACCTGATGAACAGAGAGCGAATGTACGCCGACGAGCTCCGAGAGAATCGCCAAGAGTTGATTAAGGTGAACTTTTTTGAACATCAAGTTAACATTGCTCTGTTTAGGAGTCACATTGTTGCTGAAACTTTCCCTCCATGAATTTGTCACAATGCTAAGGGTTTCGAGAGTCCAATGATCAGCGGGGATAAGGTCATTGGGATCAAAAGGATGGGAGAACTTGATGAAAAACCTTTTCACCTGGCATGCAAGAGGAAGTACAGAAATGATGACCCAGATGGCAAAGCTGCAAGTTTGGTCTCAAGATGGAAGGACAAACTGAAGAACCCATCCTGGCGTCCATTTACGATTATTCGGGTTGATGGAGAAGACAAGGTATCTATGATCTTTCCAATTTCCTTACATGCATTTCTGCACTTGCATCTTCTGAATCTTTGCGTGAAGAATTATTGGCCCCAACCTCTTGGATTTCTTGACGATTGCAGGAAGTAGTAGATGAAGATGATCAGAAACTGAGAGAGTTGCAGACTGAGTACGGCGACGGTGTCTGCAACGCAGTGAAGACCGCCTTGGGAGAGCTCAACGAGTACAATCCTCGTGGACGGCACGCCATGAATGAGCTGTGGAACTTCAGGGAAGGGCGCAAGGCGACGACGGCGGAGGTGGTGAAGCACATACTGGAGCAGCTGAAGGCAGGCAGTTAGCAGCTGGGCTGTAGGGATCACAGCAGCAACATCGCATGTCTCGCCTTTAATATCTTGAAATGAAATGCATGCACTGTAGTGCTGAGTTATGTGCGCTCTAGCATCTGATATTGTTTTTTTAGACAAGCATCTGACATTGTAAGTCTGCAAATGCAATGCATTCGGCTGCTTCCTACCTGTACTAAAAAACATTTTGGGATTTTTAGTACCTTTTTCTGGTTTGATGCTATTGGTATGTGTAGTTTGGGCAGCTTATACTAATGGCTTTCTTGTCCAATGTTTTGATGGAGTTGGAAGGAGAGGTATCCAATTGGCAGAATTACATCGCTTGGCATCAAGGTACAGAGAAAAGCAACAGCAAGGATACAAAAGAAATGAATCCGGTATCAACATTTAGCTCTCTTTGATATTCCATTCAATTTCTCATTCAGTCAAATCTATAACGTGTGCCTTCCTCTATACATCAAAATTTGCTCAAAACGTGAATAACATTCAGCAGTATTAGGCTATTAGCTACCGCTGGTATTTATACCTTTTGGTAGCACTGATGAGGTTCTGGTGCTTGTGAGAACAAATGAAAACAAGCACGGACGAGGAATGCTAGCCCACACAGACATATGTAAGAGCAGCTCAAACAAATGGAAGAAATAGTTGAACCTAGGATTTCAGATTGCATACATGATCGACACTGATCATACGGTATCTGATCGATTCAACTTTATTTGACCATCCATGGCTCATCCCTCCCTCTGTAGCTAATATTCTGGAGAATAATCTTAAGACATGGTTTACATACTACATCTACTGTTCTATTTTTGGGAGAGAACTGGAAAGATTTCACCAAGCCTTCCTTCTTTTGATACAAAAGTTTAAGCTTGACTTTCCATCTTCATAAGATATGAATGCAAGTGGTCGATTGAGATTTCAGAACAACTGGCTCAGACTATCCATTGTTTATAACCGCCGATTGACATTTATAATACACATTATACACAACAGAACAGAACCATAGAAGCCTAAAGGTAGTACCAGAGAATCTCAATGGAAATACAAGGCTTCTACTTCTGTTCCATAGATATGCAGGTAACAAGTCCTTGTCAGAAAAGTACATACATTCACCACTAACTGCAAAGGCCAACACAGAGGTGTTTAATCGCTTCAGTGTTATTTGGATTGTTGAGAAAATATGTTTCGGTCTTTCCAGTGCTTTGGCATGTCAGATTTACTTGATTTCCAAGCTGTGAAGACTGCAGGAGAAGGTTCATATCAGTAAAATTCCAATGAGGATGTAAAAAAAAAGAATATTGAGACATTAATGCAAACACCACAACAATCACATATCAGCCATACTGAAAAATAAATTAATTCTGGCAAGTGAAAGTTCAAGTTATGCTCACTGGTTGAGCAAGGTGACAAAAATATAGCAACAAAAACAGTGGTATGCATTTGAAAGAAAAAGACTAGACCACTCGAGTAAATAGCCTCTCAAGACATAGTCTTAAGCATAAATAGACACAATGGAAATGCAAAACTACCAATGGCGTAATCGTTGGAAACCAACCAAGGCAACCTTTTGAATGTCCTAATATGTGATGGCAGCCTGCAGTGGCTGAAGTACCAATGGTTTTTTTTAATCCAAGATTATGTAGTGAAACGTACTCAAAAGTACAATATCCATACATATTCTGTGTAGATACACTCATTTATGTTTTTATGTTAAAACACAATTTATCCAGAATGCAACGAAAAAAAGGCTATATCGACTAGTGAAGTAGTGATCGTCACATCAGATAGGTAATGCCGACATTTAACTAGGAACTGTATCTATATAAAGAACTTACTAGGCAATAGTTGTTTGGTGCATTGCAGTTCCACTTTGAAGTAGGCACACAGCTCAAATAATGGCACCACGAACAGTGCTCGCTAGCATTGAACCCTTTCAGTAGCAATACCAAGCCAATGGTGAACCTGCCAACAATAAAGTAAAAAATGCAGTTGAAACATAGATGCTAACTATATCGGCATTATTCTTGTGCTGATGGGTAAGATATTTACCCAGAAATTAATATCGCTGTAGCAATCACCCAAAGTATGATTTGATATGTCTTGTACTTGCGCTTAGCTGTGCCCATGGGGAATCCAAGTGGAGAGTTCTTTTGGTTAATGTAGCCGAACTGAGGACGGATTAGAAGCACAAAACCAAGAAAGAAACCAGATACAAATCCTCCAATATGAGCAAAGTTGTCCACATGTGGAAGAATTCCAACAGCTAAGTTGATAGCAATGATCATAACTAGAGTCAATAAAGCTGCAAACTGTTTTTTTAAAAAACAAGAGTGAAATTAGACACAATAAATACGATGCAATTTGTGAAAAGATCGCACAGATTATAGAAGCAACCTTATTCTCATATATCGTCCAATTTGTTATCAGCTCTGACAGCATGGAGCCCAATAATCCAAACAGTGCACCTGAAGCACCAACAGAAATATTCGACACCATAAATAGAGCAGACAGCAAGCTACCACCAATCCCAGAGATCACATACAATGCGCCAATCCTCACTGCAACAAACAATCATTAATCCCTGGTCAAGTTATATGGCAATTAGGTCTTGAAGGAACTGTCTGGACTCGAGTGTGCAATGAAATGAAAAACCTCGAGAAATTTGATGTAGAACTATTTAAACACTTACTGAAACCAAATTCCTTCTCAAGCCTGATTCCAATCAATAGGAGACTCAACATATTAGCAAGTATGTGGACAACACCAGCATGCAACCAAATGCAAGTGATGAGGCGCCAGCCTTCATGATCTTTGGTAACTCTACTAGTCTCCAGTGCCCCCATTTTCAACAGCCTGAGGAATTGATACATATGTCAGTTGAACCTTACTCGGACAATATTATATAAGTATGAAATCTTTACGTTATGTTGCAATCTCTTCCCCATTGGTCTCTGATTTGGAAATAAACAGTCATTGACTTTAAGTGACTACCCTTCAACACTTTCTACTTGTAAGGGATTGCTTTACAGCTAAAAAACTGAGCTTAGACCGAGTCCCTCATATATACCTTTCTTCTGATTAGGACAGCTGGTTATTAAAACATAATAAGACAAAAGTAAATGCAACACAAATCTTTATTTCCATAAGAATAACTGAACAAGATAACACAGCAGTGATCCACATCAAAAATGAATATTTGGATAATGATAAGAACAAGTAGCTTATTATTTCAGATCTCCACAGAAACCAATTTAAATAAATTCATTATATGACAATTTTGCCTACGTATTGGTGTTATTGTGTTACACCCCTGCAGTCATTTCATTCATAGTTTAATCTTTAAAACATTTGTAAATCCAACAAATAAATATTGAAGGATCCTTGCCCAAAAAAAGCAACAACAGAAACACAAATGTACCTATAAAAGGCCCCAAATATAAGAAGGCCAATCTCTGGAGTTCAAAAATCTTCTCCACAAATTTTACCCAAAAATAAACTTCAATCGATGAACACCTCAAATTTCCAACTTTTAAAACACACAACTTCTATCTCGAAAACATCCATTTGTGTGCCAACAGTGCAACTTTTGATCAAATTCAAAGAAGTGACACCAAGTGCAACCATATTTTATGCAAAACAAGCAAGTAAAGTTTAGACAATTCTTGCCTAAAGAAACAGCATTTGAACTATAACTAAGATAATCATACTTTTTGAAAAAATTATAAGGAAAACCAATGCCCTATGAAATCTAAGGGGCTCCTAAAAAGTTTACAGAATGTCACAATAACAGATGTATTGCTCCACAATGACGACTAAAACGATTAAATTTAGGCCATAAGGGAAGCGCATTTGATCAAATATAAATCATTTCAAATATTGTAGGCATCTACATCAAGAGATGGATCCAAAGATCCAAATTTTCAGCAGATTTTAAGGGCGCCTTACGTCGCGGAGGACGGCCCGACGAGGGGATTCTCCTTGTACGACTGGAACGCGAACCTGCCGAGCTCCGGCACGAGCCAGCACCCCTGCGTGGCGGCACCCTCGCCGGCGGAGCCGCCTATCGCGGCGCCGGCGGCCTCGGCGTGCGCGGGGCAGTCGTTGATGTACATGGTGAGGACGAAGAGGACGACGTTGGCAACAATGAAGAGCGGTACCAGGAACGGAAACCACCGCCGGAACGGACGGAACTCCGGCGGTGGCGGCGGCGGCGGGCGGCTGCGGTGCTGGTGGTGTGGCCCGAGATGACCGTGGTGCCCGGGGCCGTGGCTGCGGCGTCGCGGACTCTTGGGCCGCTCATGTCCTCCACCTCCGCCGCCGGCGGCGGCGGCCACGTCAATGGGGACCACCGCCGTCTCGCCCCGCCGCGGCATGGCGCCGGCGGCGAGCGGCGCGGGTGCGAGGCCGGCTGGAATCCGAGGGTCAGCGCGAGGAATGCGAGCGCGGGAGGTGGGATTCTGCGCCTCGGGAGGTCGTTCGTCCGCGCGTGCTGTCTCGTGAGAATTGAGGTGGTAGGGAGGAGGAGGTGGAGAGGTGGAAACGGAGGAAAGGAGGGAGAAGAAGGGAGACCTCTATTTTTAGGGAATTTTTTTAAAAAATACAAAAAAAATCAAAATTCTGGAAATATGCAATACTTTTATGTATTTACAGAAAAATTCGTCGTATTCGGTGTGTGGCATATCAAATGGGTGTAGCTGGCACACCACACGCCGGCCACACCCATAACCAATATATGACACGCCGGCTATGCCATAGTTGGTATATGACATGCCGGCTATGGCATAGCCGGCGCACCACATTTCGGTTACACATACACGGTATACGAAACACCGAATACATGTGTATGCCCGCGACGCCCTATTCCCATTTTCCAGTGCGCTGGTAGAGGGAGCTGCAAAGTAGACCCAAATATGCCCGTTTTCGTGTATGCTGGTGTGTCGAAAATATACGATAATGGCACCGTGAAAGGAAGAGCAGAGCGGGGCCATGTCGCTTCGACAAAGAAAAAGAAAAGGTGACGAGGCAACATTGCATGAGAAAGGTAGGAGAGGCAACGGCCTAGCGAGAAAAATAACGGTGGTCAAGCTCGCGGCAGAAGAAATCAGTAGGGTGGGGCATTGGAAAACACATGGTTTTACACAAAAAAAAACTGAGATAAAATGTGACAGTGGGAACAATGATATTTCATGTGCTTTGAAGCGGTGTACTCGAAGACGGAATTTAAATTTATTTCAACACTGGGGTACATGAAATGATGGAGGCATCCCTCGAAAGGAGTACTAAAGTAGCACCGGTTGGAGATGTGTGGGACAGCCCGTGACTTCTCCTTCTCCCATGCTTCTGGGGGCGCAGCTTTGGCACGATGTGCCCTCTCTCGTTTCCTCTCTCTCTGCCTCACGCTCAGCTGCCTTCTTCCTACGCTCGTCCTCATGGTCCTCCTCCTGTTTACGCTTGCGCTCAGCTTCCTGGCGTTTCCATTCGTCCTGGCGGTCGAGACTTCAGGGGTCTTCTTGTCCTCCAGGTTGATCTTCGTATCAAGCCACTGCTCAAATTCACATAGCGGTGGTGGGGACTGCATGTGAACTATGTTAAAGGAGCATTTGAAAGGAAAATACAGCTAGCAATGAAGTAAGAATGAGGTATGTTACATACCAGTTGGCGTAGGCGTACCATCTTCTCAGGCGGATCAAATGCATAGTTTGGACACATCCAGTACCTCATCCACCTAGTTGGAATGTCACGTGAACGCACAAGCCTGCACTCATCATCACACATGCATATAGGTGGATGAACCCCTCGAGGTGGGTCGAGGCGCTGGAATCCCCATCCAATAGGCCAGTCATATACAGTTGTTTTTGCTTTCCCTTTTTCTTTTCTCTTCGAGCTCCCGGACATCTCGTATTATGAAGTGGTTCTTTGTGGAAGGTGCGTGCGCACTCCCTCAAGCACGACCCCTATTTATAGGCACGACGAGAACGGTTATCACATGGCAAGAGAGCCGGACTTGTAGATATATCAAGTCCGCAATGCCTCGGATACTACATATACCATTATTACATGGAGGCGAGTGCGCATTCAGCTCTAGAGAAAAGCGGCCCGCAGAGCAGGGACGTACTGATACATGACTAGTTGACATAATTGCGTGGGACAGCTTTGTATTGAGACATGATTGGTCGAGCAGCTCTTAAGGGACGCGTACTCTTCGTCCGGCTGTGGACAGTACCTAGTTAGGCACACCTTTGGAGAAAAGTGATAGGATCAGTACCCAAAATAGTCGTACTTTGGATCCTCTTTGTGAGCAGTGCTTCCAACATGATCTACGTAGGGCTGGAACTTTAGCTCGTGGCTCGTGGCTCGCTCATAACCTGCTCGGTTTTTGGCTCGGCTTGGCTTGGGTTCGTTTCTGAAAGAGCCTAGCTCGAGCCCAATTTCTAGCTTGTGTACTCGAGCGAGCCCGAGCTGAGCCGAGGCCAGCTCGCTCGTGGCTCGTTCCCTTCCCCTAATCTACCACTTTTCCTCCCGGACTCTCATCTATGCGGAGGCACAGGTGCGCATTCCTCTCGCGTCTCGTCCACGCACAGCAACCACCCCTAGAAACAGACAAACCTAGTCGTTTGATCCCGTCGCCGCCTCCTCGGTCCTCCCCGTTGCTGCGTCTACGCTGGCCACCGCCTCCCCTCGGTCGCCTCCCCGGGTGCGTCCTTTCCCGCCGGCCGCCTCCTCCCGCGCATTCTTCCCCGCCGATCGCTGCCTCCTCCTCATCCGCCATTTGGATCCTCGTGTCCTCGGCCGCCACGTCCCCTTCGGCTGACGGTCGTTGCCTCCTCAACCGCTGCCAAGATCCCACGCGTGTCTTTCTCCGCCGGCCGCCTCGTCCCGCCGGTCACTGCCTCCTTCTCAACGCCCGCCTGGATCCGCTATGCGTCTCGTCCACGCGCAGTAACCACCCCTAGAAACGGACAAACCTAGCTTCCCGATCCCGCCGCCATCTCCTCAGTCCTCCCCGTTGCCACGACTACGCCGGCGCCGCCTCTCCTCGGTCGCCTCCCCGGGCGCGTCCTTCCCCGTTGGCAGCCTCCTCCCATGCGTCCTTCCTTGCCAGTCGCTGCTTCCTCCTCAACGGCCGTTTGGATCCCCGCGTCCTCGGCCTCCACGTCCCTGCCGTCTGACGGTTGCTGCCTCCTTAACCGCTACCAAGATCCCCGCACACGTTTTTCTCCGCCGGTCGCCTCATCCTGCCGGTCGCTGCCTCCTTCTCAACCCCCGCCTGGATCCGCTATGCGTGTCCTTCCCTGCCGGCTGCCTCCTCCCCTCGGTCGTCGTGTCCCCGACGGTCGCGTCCACCAACACCAACGCCGTGCCGTCCGCTCCTCCAAACTCACGAGCTAATGAGCCTCATGAGCCAGCTCACGAGCCGAGCTAGATTTCTAGCTCGACCATTTTTACGAGCAGAGCTGGCTCGTAAGCCTGAACGAGCCCGAGCGGAGCCAGGCCTAGCTCGCTCAAGCTCGGCCCATTTCCACCCCTAGATCCACACAGTGAGAGCGATAGGCCATGGACTATTGTTGCAGCGCTAGGTAAATTATGTCACTTTGCAGTGATGGGTCATGTCAACACTGTTGATGAATCTTGTAAAGCACGGACCAAGGGACAGAAAGGTGCAAGCGACTGGTCATCAAGCATGGATGTAAGAGCGACACACTCATTGGGAGAAAGCAGTGCCTAGACGTGGGGAACAATGATACAACCACGTAGACTACTACACCAAAAACATTATATGAAAGAAACTTTGGATGAAAGGCACTTAGACGAAGAACGGTTCATTCAAGGACACTGCACAGTACAAGGATTCTCGTAGCGCATTTAGGTGATTTACAAGTAAGAGTACATGATGGGTCTAGTTCCATACATCGCGACGACCTTGCTGCCTTGTGACATAGTCTGAAGGAGTGTATGTCTGCGACGGGCGTGTGTCCCTCCTCCCTGCTGCCTGTGATGGGACCTGTCAATAGCCATGCTGAGTTTGGCCATCATCGTCCTAGTGCCTGGAGTGCACCTTTACGAAGGTGTAGTCAACTCCGCTTTGGCGACCCTGCATGTACTATGCTGACGGTTCTTCAGTAGGGAGGGGGGTCGTGTGCAGCACGTGCTCATCTGGTGCCTAGTATGTATTTGTGGTGCTGACAAGACACCAGTTAAACCCGCCTGCTTGATCCGGGCCCGGTGGTGTCAGCTGCATCCACAGAAGCGTGGTAAATGTCGGGCTTGGATTGGAGAGAAGTCCCAGTCGAATACGCCGTGGGCACTCCATTCCAGTGTGGCCACCACGGTCACATTCACGGGATCGGGGTCCTGCGAAGGGAAGTGCTCCGCAGTGCTAGGGGGCCTGTGAACATAGCGGGCTGAACCTCGGGGTCATCAGTGCCTCCACCGGCCAGGCTGGGCCCACCCAACTCCAAGTGTTCAGGTGCGGCAGCTGAGGGCGGCCATGAAGATGTGCTACGTCTGGCAAATATGGAAGCATGAGCCAGGTCGGCATGCGGCCCACCTGCGGATGAACAGACACTAGTAGACCTCCGGCTGGGGTCCATCGCTTTTGAATCGTATCACTGGGTAGGGCTTGGTGCACAGCCTCCTAAACCCCGGATGGCCAAGATCATGCGTCTTCCTCGTGATGCGATGAAGTCACGGAGCGGATTCTGTGGGCCTTGTGAAGACTCTGCTTTGTGCTGCACAAACTGTTCCACTTGTGAATGCATGTCCTCGGCATGTTGCGTCTGCAACAACAGTAAGTGGAATATTAGCAGTTGCAGTGAGAATACAATGAAATGTGACAACATATAACTTGCGCACCAAAACGTGGACATGACGAACACGGTCCTCGGGGTAAGCGTGTTTCGCCTCTTCGACATACCCATTGAGTAAAGTCGGGCGGGTGTGAGCACGGTACCAGGCCAAGTAGTCCCAGTACGTAGAGTGGTCGTACGGCCCGCTGGAAAGCATGACCTCGTTGTCCACCTCCAGCTAGCGTGCTATGTGTGCTTCATGCACAACACTCCAGTCACTGTTCCGTCGGCACCCTTTGCGCTTCTCTTGCAATCATATTAGCCATTAGGAATTTCCATGGTTCGTAGCATGGTGAGAACAAAACAAAGACACTTACCCGTGTGATCAGCCTGCGTCACGCGGTGGAGGAACTGGCACAATTTGGCGATACCCAAATTGTCGTTGCACCCGTTCCGGGGAGTACACCTCAACTGCGTTCATGCAGACTAAGAAACATGTGGTCATCCACACGCTCACGTCCCTCGTGCACACAGGTGAGATCAGTCCGCCAACGGCTATCTCATGCTCTCGTTCCACCGTCCACGGATCCCAATTGACTTCGTCATCGGATAGCAAGTCAAGATCACTTACGACGTGGCTGTAGTTACCGTGATCCTGATGATGAGTCCATCTAATCCATGCATGAATCCACCGGTATCCCATCGTTGGCCTCATTGCGTCAGGCACTTGGTCATCGACAATTCTAGGGTAGTACGTCGGGTGCAACCATGGGTGAGACACTGGCAAGTACTCCCAACTCCATATTTGAAGGAGATGGAAGAACCCAGTAATGGATCCTCCCCGGGTGGTTCGTTGGCAGGCTTCACACAACCCTCGGTAAGTATTAGCAAGCACTATGGAACCCTAGCTGTATGCGAAGTCCTCATCAAGGTGTGCTGCCAACTAACGCACCACCCAGATGAGATGTGGCATGATGTAGTCGCCACCAGCGTTGACAAACTTTACACCACCGAGTAGGTAGTAGAGGTACACGTCATAATGTCGGTTCACGGTCGCCTCATCCGCATCGCTCGGGCAAAGGCCGTCCTCCTACAAGCCGTGAAGCCAAGTGAAGGACACACCATGATCCTTCATTGTATACGTCATTCCGAACCTGCATCACAGCGCTCGGAGCCATAGCGTAAACTTCAAGATAGGTGAATGTATATGCAGCTTACGACAAATTTACCTTTCCTCGAGATAGATCTACCACTGCCGTGTTCATGGTCATGGAATGACCTGGGGTTGGCCCTTTATTGGCAGACCAGTTAGCATAGCGACGTCCTTGAGGGTGACGGTCATCTTGCCACATGAGAGGTGAAACGTGTGAGTCTCGGGTCACCACCTGTCCACTAGCCCTGTTAGCAGGGCCTACTCAATGGCGGGAAGCGATGTCCTGTCGTCATCACCCAATGGGGCTCCATCCATCATTAGAGCAAAAGGAAGTAGAGCCGTCCTTGAGAGTGCAATGTAGAATCAGGGGTCAAGCCTCTTGATGCTGTGGACAGGACGTGTTCTGAGGGGTACCAACAAAAAAATACATAGTGTAAGTCATAAGAACGGATATGTTAGGATTAATTACATGCGATGCAGCACAATATTGCTATGTGAACCTATGTCCCTGCAAATATTGCTCTGGCCCTATGTTTCTCATCGACACACTCCTGAAGGAGATCGGGCAGTGCAACGCGAGCCATCACCCTGCATGAAAAAATTGGAGGGGCCAAGAAATAATCAGGTAACACAGGGTTAAGATCGCAATAAGGTAGAAGAACATTAATAAAATGGAAATAAGCGATCGTACAGTATTACATGGAAGAGTCCAATACACGCCATTAGCGAATATACATTATTACACCCATACCATTGGCATGAGAAACATGCCCCGCATACCACCTGAAACACCCGCTACTGTCTACTCGAGCACGTCCACCGGTCATGTCCTGACTGTTTGCATATTTTGCACCTACGCAGCCCATCCACCGCTTCGGCCTCATCCAAGTCACCACGAAGCCAATCAGCTCTTGGCCGCTCGGCCTCCGCTCGTCTGGCTACAGGGTAGGGGTACCAAGTTGGCCCATCAATTGTCTTATAGTTCAAGCCCACGGTGAAGGGCTCCATCTTCGGCCGCCATGTGTTTTGTGGAGCTTCCACGATATAGTGTGGTGAGATGTATTGCGATGCATTGTTGCCACCCATGTCCCTGCATGCAACAATCACTTGGGAGCATGGTAGGTGCTGCAGCTTCGACTTGTTACATGTGCACGTGGCTTCCTCAGGTCCTAGTTCGCACTGTTGCGCCGTGTCCCCTGCGCTGTATCCGGAGGCATACTTGTGCCTGCATGTCACCTCAAATTTGTTCCTGCCCAAATCGAAATTTCTCGTACGATGGTGTGTGTCTTCTGTTTTCTCTTCTGCGGCATTTCCATTACCCGTGACGAGTAAGGAGTGGCGCATTTATCTGTGGCATGGCTTCGATCCCAGAAGTACACCATGGATCTGTAGAATGTGAGCTCAATTATTGAACATAACGGAAGTCCACGAACTCCCTTCATCACATTGTTGAAGGTCTCGGCTATGTTTGTGGCCATCACCGTGTACCTATCATTTCATGTAGCATTGTCAACACAAAATTATGGAATTCGTACGGGAATATGCGTCGAATGACCCGGTCAGTATTACCTTGCTCCCACAGTGTCATGCAACAGAGCCCACCGCTCTGCTGATTTGCCAGCAATCCACTGGCTAAATGACGTATGACTCTGTACAACCACAGTTTGGCCTCCTACCAGCTATGATCGCATCAAGTCCTCCTGTCTTTGCTCTTCGTCCATCATCTTCTGGGTCGTCTCGTTGAGTTGTCTTCAAATCGCATTGAACTTATGAATTTGGTTCTGTAATCACAGATCTTTGAACCTCTTCAAGAGGGCCTTGTTCTTATATCTTACATATAGGTTCGATCCTAGGTGACGCATACACCATCGTCTCTCAACATCTGGCCAGCTGGTGGCTAGATTTGTGCTATCATGTAGCGTGTTCAGAGCGTGGAGAAGTCTTGCGTTGCGATCTGAGACAACGCAAACTTGTTCTCGGGTGCCCACCACACGGTTCTTCAACAAACTAAGAAACCATAGCCAGCTATTGTTGTTCTCACTCTCGACATACGTGAACGCAACAAGGAGGATCTGATTGTTCACGTTAGCAGCAAAGGCAGTCAGAAGCGTGCCATGGTATTTTTTGCTAAGGAATATCCCATCAACGCACACAACGAGTCTGCAATGCCTAAAGGCTTCGATGCATTGCCCGAAAGCCCAAAATAGCTGAATAAGGTAGCGTCCGCTCGAGTTGAATGAACCATCCTTCATCCTTATTGGCTCGTCCCCTATGGCAAACTGAGTCCCCTGATTCGCCATTGCAATCTTCCTTAATAACCTTGGGGCATAGTTGAAGGACCATTCAAATCCCTCGAACAACATCTTTATCACCTTTTGCTTCGCTCATCATGCCGTGTGGTACGTGATCATCATCCCCATCCTAGTCTGCACCTCCTTCATAATCGTTCTAGGCATCAGCCCAACATCTATCCCAACCAGTGTTACTACGAGCCGAGCAACATATCTAGCATCAACTATGTGGCTCATGTTTCTTATGGATTCCTCGCTGCATGTATGTGCTACATGCTTGCTAATAATGAAGTAGTCCTCGTGTTTAGGCCTATACGCCTTTACGAAAAAAGGACACTCAGGATGTTTGGAGCACCTGACCTCGTATGCCCTAGGCTCAGACCGGGTACATGTGTGCTCCCGTCTTGTGGTCGCTACATAGTTGCATATGATGTGAATTGCTTCCTCCTTGTTACGAAACCTTTGCTCAATTTGGACGTAATTTTGTTGGTATCCCCATGCGGACATATTGCTATAATCCGGGAGGGTGCATTTCAGCACTCCAACGACGCGAAAGAACTGGATGGCAGGTGTTGGGTCGTCATTGTCCGCCGCCTGTTCATCCCTACTTCACCGAATTCATCATTCATGCATTCACCATCTACATCCTGAGGCTACACTTCTTCTGCATCGAGGACAACATTTTCCTCCTCACCACGTATTTCCTCAGGACCACATCGCCGTCCTCGACATCATGTTCAATGCGTACTCCGCTAGGCCTAGCCTCGTCTGACTGCACTCGTGGCACTATGTTCACATAGACCCGCCGTGGAAATTTTCCTCCACCGCCTTGCAGACATACAAGTCCCACGCGTTCTTCGTTCTCAAGTCAAACAGTGTGTACATAACTATGGAGTTGTTTGAAACTAGCCATGGATGAACCCCTTCTAGATGGATCTTATGGGTGGCTCGGTCAATACCCAGGAGGGAAGCAACATGTGACTTTAGGTCCCGAAGGTCATTCAGGACACCAATTACACTATCTATGAGATGACAATCTTGAATGGTTACAACCCTTCCATGCAACACGCCCGGTCGTTCACCAAAATAAAATTTGACATTTATGTCGAACCTATCACACGTGAAAATAAACATGACTAACATGTCAGCTAGCTATTCTACATATACTAATATTCTCTACGTACATGCTTCTATCTTTTTCTGTAATGACACTTTCGTCAGTTATTGCGGAATGCAACCCAGCAATGTTGATTCGTGCACAACTAATGAAGTAAATGAGTTAGTACTGTTGCCCCATTAAATGAAATTATTTACCACTGCGCTACGAAAATCAAGTATATTAAGTGGATACCATAATTAAGTCGGCCTAGCAAAATTAACCTATCTAACGGATTGCACACGTACCTTCAATTTTATTGTGCACTAGTACATTGTAACTTTCTAAATTTTATCCGCGCACTGCCATAGCCCAAATTTTATTCATTACGCTAACTATATTTTATGCTTACCCAATTGTATGACAAAACCAGTCACAGCACTACGTAATTCGACTATATTATATTTGTACCGTAATTAACTCCTAACCAAATTACCTTAACTAACGGCTTGCACACCTACCTTCATTTCGATTTGTCACTACGAATTGCAACATTACAAAATTTATTGGTGTACGTTCAAACACCTAAAACATTTGGCACTACACATTTCAAATTTTCAATCAACTTGAACTACACTAACTGTGCATCATAATTATACTTGCCTAATAAAATTAACTTATGTAGAGCATTAGATAGTTACCTGCGCAGCATGAAGACGCAACTATGAACCTTCCTGCGAAGTGAAGACGCAACTGCGTGCCACCGCAGTGCGTCGCCCGCACACTGCCCTTTATAGGCAGCCCATAATCCACTTCCTCACGTAATAACCTAGCTAATGAGTACTTACGCTGACTCTGATCGCGTTTAACCTAATAAACCTAGCTAATGTATGCATGTCTCTGCACTACTGATACGTCTTATCCATCACTTCATTCTCCCACGCGCAGCTGTGTCTTCATGATTCTCTGTCTTCCACTCGCGCGATTCTCTCTGTCTCCCACACGCGTGGCCAGTCTTAGGGACAGATGATGGCATAGCCAGCATGTGACACGTCGGCTATGGGCTATCACACGTATTCAGTGTGTATTCGGTGTCATAGGTAGAATACGATGGGTTTTCTGCAAATACACAAAAAGTATTGCATATTTTCCTCATTCTGATTTTTGTTTTGTATTTTTTAAAAAAAATTTCCCTCTTTTTAGTTAGTTTTTTCAGGGCAAAATATGGCATGGTTTTTGTTTTTACAAATGTGTCTGCTCCTGTTCACTGTGCAAAAAGGAGGTATTTTCTAGGTTTCTTATCATCTTTGGTTGTTTTGCTTATTTGTAATTTGCAAACCAGGTTCTTTTGGAGCTAAGCTTGGACCATTTTCAAGCTTACACCATTTTCAAAAGCCAAATGCTTTCTTATTGAATTCGTTTCTTTAAAATCTTGATGCCGTTTATTAAAACTAAAGCTAAGTCAAACAAAACAGGCTTTTTTGAAGCCGCTTCTCTAAACTCAAAAATTCAAATTTTTAGCAAATAAGTCCATTCAACAATTCAACCCAGTGAAAAAGAATGTCGTGAATCATCAACATTATACGTGGTTATGTTTAGAAGGCAGTAATTTGTAAAATAATAAATCGAATTTTAATGAAAGTGTGGAGTTGGATGATAACCATTGTAACAGATTTAAATCCTTCAAAATTGTGGTATTGTTGCCACTTTTTTTAGCATGGCTCAATGTGGAGTAGCAGTGTACTGCAAGACTGACCAATACTTAACTTTTGTGTTAACTGCTATGATACGAAGGCTACAAATAAAGACACAGCCACCATGTCACCATCCATAAACGTCGAGCGGCATGAACGTTGGAACAGGGGCACGCGTTGTTCCACTGAACACTTACGTGGGTGTACCGTTCCACCTGGAATATAATTCCAAGGGAATAGGAGAACCGGCGCTGCCAGCCAACTGCGTAGCGCAGCTCCCCTCTTAGCACAATGTTATCCAAATAAAATCAAGGGTTACTTGCTTAATTATCGTGTAAGCATTCTGAATAGTTGGTACATCGGTACAACACCCAAAGAGTTGCACGCATGGAAAAGAAGTCTTAAAAAATGATCAGCATGTGACTAGCTTAGCTATGCTTTGATCAAAGTTAAAAAATTATCAGCATGTTGGCAAGCTTAGCTATTGTTTTCAATACTCGTGAATTGTGAGTTTGTTGAAAAAAAATTGACAGGTGCACATATGCAAGGAAAGCCGACAGTTCGAGTGCTCTAACAAGGCGAGGCCACATATAACTATCGTCGCATCGAAGTGCAGAGTGCAAGCTACTTAGCTGTTCTAGCTTTCTTAAACAATTAACATTGTACACATACGAGTACCCCATATGTTCGAGCTATGGTCTTTGATGCAGTAAAGTACAATTAATCTGTTGTCGCATTATGTTTTGATTCAACAATAAGGCATGGTGAAACTTACAGAATGTGAAACTTCAATGCAACTCAACTTACAGTTGTAGCCCTATCAGATTCCATTGTGAAGCATGAATAACATTATACAGTAACGGCACCACGCTGCTTAAAACACGCTATAATCATATAATAGGCCTCTGGTAAGAAGTGCCCAAATCATCGAGCCTCTGAAGCTCACTCATTGCACCCTACTAGGCAGGTCAAGAATCCTAGGTTATCCACGTATGTTTATTGAAAGCCAAACTGCCCTTGGATGATGGATTGCTTGATACTGCTTCAACTACGCACAGAACACAATCTTGTGATGCAGGCATTGCAGGGCAAGGACGTTCGGGGTGGATAGTTTACAAGTATTTGATCATTCCGCGGCCTTCCACACTGAGCTTTGAAGCCTGAAGATTTTTCTTCTTGGGTGCTTTCAGCTGCTGCAATTTCTTGTTCATCTGCATGCCCCACAAGAATGGATAATGGTCAAACTTCCATAGTTCACATAGCATGACATAACCTGCCAGATTATAATACACAAAATTGCAAACATAAGGGATTAGTCTAGAAGGTGGGGACAGAACCTTTAGCCGGCGCTGGTCTTGGACAATCTGTTTAGCACGAGCCCTTATCTGTTCAGGATCAATTTTGGACTGTGGACGAATGACAAAGTCCAAAGGTGAAGCTTCTGGCCTAGAAGCATGCTGCCTTGCACCACCTTGCCCGGACTTCCGCCTGAATTCAAGCCACAACCGAATTAATCAAACAAGTATGGGGGATAACAACACAACCTGCGCAGAACTTAAAACAACTACGATTTGTGATCAGACTTACTGAGAGAAGTCAGCATCAAGATCATCGTCTCTGGATTCCATCCCAGAACTACTTGACGAAGGCCTTCAACAGGAAAGAGTAACCAAGAAGAATACCAAATAGAGGAAGAAAATTCAAGATTAGAAGATTGTCATTCCTATACTATTCTTCCAATGACGATAATTAAATGTGGAGTGCAGCACTCACTTCTTCATTTGAGGTCGCCTGTAAGGAGCTCTTTCATCATCATATCTCCTCATATCCTCAAATCTTGTGCTCTTGTTGAATATTGGTCGAGACTGTTATTTTTGTTAACAATCAGTCATTACAGACCAAGAACCTTCGGCATCAAACAATCATACAAATTCAGATGATTAGAGAAAACCGATAATTACCCATTTATCGACCAATTCCTTTGCTAGTTTCCTATTAGCAGTAGTCTCCTCGTCAGATTTAGATAAAAACATAATGACCTGTATATGCATCATGTGATAGGTTTGATCATTAGTACACAGCGATAATCAGAAAGAGAGCCTTCCAAAATGCAAAAGATAAAAAGTATACCTTTCCTAGGCCGCTTTTCTTAAGCTGCTCCCTTCTGTCATATTGCTCCAAATCAATGGGAAACTGCAAAATAGGAACAGATCTTTCATAAGAAAATAGGTCAGAAGGAATGACAATCAAAGTCATAATCACAGGAAGTAAAATAGTTCTCTTATGCCTAAAACTAAGTTCCATAGTACAAAAGGAAGAAAGGGAAAGGCAGTTTGCCTACGTCAGTTAGTAATTTCAGCACAGCAGTTCGAATATTCATATTTGGCAAGCTGCCATCAGGTAAAGGTTCAAGCCAGTTTTTTAGAAGGGTGAGTACTCCATGATCAAGAAATTCCTGCTGGAGATTCTTTCTGCAAAATAGTGATATACGAAAGAAGATTATAACAAGGTACAAAAGAGAGCAAAATAGATTAGCACCACAGGCAAAGATATTTTTCTACCAATGGCTACATCCAAAAACCTTACTTTGAGAGAACATCTATGAGCAATGGAAGCTTCATAAGTTTATTAATAGCTGGTTTTGATTGCCTATTTAGGTTTGCATCTTCTTCAGCAGCTACTTCAAACTCAGCAATGAATTGTTCCACAATAAGACCGATGTCTGCACGTGGACGATCATTCTTCTTTTTCTTTTTGCCACCCTTAAAGAGGCGCTCAATTTCATCGTCCTCTTCACCTTCCTCTGCCTAAAATAAAGTGAATTAGTTCAATAGCATTAATAAAGATAAGAAATAAATGAGAATCAATAAAATATTCTGTAATTCTACCCATGTAACACAAATTTTGAATTGGTCACCAGAACTTCATCAACAAGGCATATTGTTCCCTAAAAACACAATCTAATCCTACAGGGTTATGGCGATGTGTAATGGGCCTGTAACATACTGGCACCATTCCTCTATTACTGCATAACAGCATTCTTTAGGTGAATCGATCATTGGTATGAAAAACGACCATAAAAACCACAACCCATTGAGGATAATTCTAGTGACAATACAAACATTACGCAACATATTCTTTCCTTCCTTTACGAATAACCGGCACCCATTCAACTATTTGCTTCAATTTTTTTTTGGTTGTCTAACCAAAGGGCAAATGTAAATGATCCCCACAATCAATTACCTTCGACAAGACAACAAACAGACCTTTTATAAGCCTTTACGTCTAAAAATTGAAACTAGATTAATGAGCTACAGCATCTGAGAAACTAAGGATGAACACCTGTGGAAAATGCCGAGGAGAGTGGCCGTCATTATCGCTGCCATAACGGTCAGCTGGGTCAACCCCACTATCATCGATGAAATTATCATCATCTACAGTTCTAACACCTTCTTGATCATCCTGTTTCACGAGAATATAATGTCAGCAGAGTGCTATGGATATGAAAGTAGTAGGTCAAAGAGACAGAGAGGAATGTTGAGGTTAATATAACAGTGCAATTATGCAACACAGCTAAACAATACCAAATATCTGACTCAATATGTCAAATGGAAGATTTCACACTAAAATTATCGACCGCATACCATACTGTGCAAGCAATTCTCCCTGTAGGAAAAAATTTGGAAGGATTGCTAGCAAAAAGTAAACTCAACTATCAGGGAGATGACTAAGGTATCAAAAAACAAGCCTACCAGTGCCATGAGATCAAAAAATAAGGTATTCTCCAGGTAGAATCATAGAAGTCAATAGAAATCAGAGCAGTGTTCTAATTATATGTAGATATCATCCTCAGAAATACGATACCACGCCAAAAAGCTACCCCGAAATCAGAGCAGTGTTCTAATTATATCTAGATGTCATCCTCAGAAATACGATACCACACCAAAAAGCTACCCCTCATAAAGCCAAAGCTTTCATTGCAAAATTAAGCCAACAGCACCTGGATGATTGGATGAACCAAGAACAGATGCATTTCAAGGACCCTGATCATGGTTGGTCCAATAGTAACCCCACGTTTACATATAAATAAACTGAAACTATTGAGGCAAAATGGCCAAGCTACAACTTAAATAATTTCACTATAATTGCTCAGTTATCTAGATCTACAGTACCATTCGAATTGCAAAGCGTTAGCAGCAAAACTTCTAACATGTAACACCTAAAGAGTAATATGAGCTCCATAGGATAGCAATCCATAGCAACTTGATGAACATCAGCAGCACACAAACAAATTCAGCCACAGCCACCATAATGAAACAGCGATTCAGAAGCTCATGAGCAGCTAATAAAGCTGTACATTCCAAAGAGCGGTCTTCAATACAACATACAAGCACATACAGTAAATTACAGGTGAAGAACATCTCGATTACATTAAAACATCAGAAGCAGTTGTTGTTACCTCAGGGTCGCCTCCGGCGATGGTATCCCAGAGCTCCTGGATCTCCCTTTCCCCCTCATCCTGCTCATCGTGACCGCTACCCTTCCCCCCTCCCGAGCCCCTCCTCTCCCTCGCCATCCCCATCCCTCTGCCCCTCTCCCTCCCGTCCTCCTTCCTCTTCTTCTTCTCCTTCTTCTCATTGCCCCCGCCCCTGGCGAGGTCTCTGAGAGCCGACGAACCCTTCCGTTTCTTGGTCGCATTGGCCTCCGGATCCACATCGTCATCCGCCAACGCCGCCGCCTCATCCCCCCAGTCGTCTAGCCCGCCCCCGGGCAAGCCATCGCCGCCTCCCCCGCCCCCGGCCTTCTTGAGCAGCCGCTTCCGGGGCCTTGACGATGACCCGGCGCCGTCGTCGCCGTGCACGGGGGTTGGGGAGCGGTCGCGGTTCCAGTCAGCGCCGCCGCCGTCGTCGCTGAGGTCGTCTTCGAGGTCGTCGTACGGCTGCGGCTCGGGCGAGGGGTCGCGGTCGTCGAAGTCCATGAGCGGCTCGCCGTCCTCGTCGATGTAGCTGCAAACGCAGATCGCGGGGGATCGGGTGAGGCCACGAAACCCTAGGATGGAAGAGTGGAAGAGAGGGATGCTCTGGGGAGGCAGGGCAGGAGAAGCACTCACCGGTCGTCCATGGCGATGGCGGCAGCGAGACGATGCGAATCCAAACCCTAGGGTCAGAGATAGAGAGAGAGATAAGACGGGAGAGAGGAGAGAAGGAAAGTCGGAAAAGGAAGGAAAGATGGATTCGGAGCTGGAGATGGGGGAGGAGAAAGGAAGACGAAGTGGGTGTAGAGCTGGAATTTTTTTTTAAAAAATATATATTTTTATTCAAAATTGCAAAATTACTCGTCGGAATCGTAAAATTACAAAAATATCCGTCCGTCGCCCTGGTTTGGGGCGATCGCCCTTCATTGGGGCGATAGGCGCCTTCCTCGCCATGAAAGATCTTCAAATTGTCGACCGCACTGCTTTGAGGCCATTGGAGCAGTAATCTATCGCCCAAATATGGAGCGATCGCCCAGTAAAAGGGCGATAGAAGCCCTCCCAAAACAAATATCTATGTATATATATATATTATTATATATATGTTAATTATAACCTCTATGTATACATTATGTATTATATGTTATCAATATGTTAATTACAATAGTTATAATAAATAAAACGAAATAAATAGTTATAACAAATATGAAAATAAATATTATCAGTACATATGGCCTATTATTTGGACTATTTAATCTTAAAAATATAATAGTATGGAAATAATGGATAAGTTTCAACAGAGGTTTTTATATTAATAATTATTTGGGAAAATAAATAAATAGCTAGAAGAATAAATTGCCCTCTGCTCGGGCGAGATTTAATCATAAACATTTATATGCCGCGTTGAAGATAAAGTGCTTTCAGGGAAATTTTATTATTAGGATTACAAGAAAGGTACTACTGAGTACAACGGGGATATTTTCCTTCTTAGGTAGCATCAGTCCAACCTCGCTTTGCGACGTGCCCTCTCGTGCTTTCTCTCCTCTTCAGCCTACAAATTACTGATATAAATAAATAATTAATTTACTACATTTAATTTCTACGTCACATTTTTCCAAAACTTAAACCGCACAGCATATGGCTATCCTACCAGGTTTTTATCGTAATATTTACTTTTTACAACTATACAATACTACCACACTATATTTCTAAATATTGTCTATTAAATAATTTGCAAAAAAAATTAAAAACTTACCTCCACGAAAATGGCGCCTCACCTATCTTCTATTTTTCTCCCTTTTTTCTTCTCTTTTTTTCCTCTCCTCTCTTCTCTCTTTTCTTTTCTCTCCTCTCCTCCTCCTCGCTTCTCACCGCTTCTCAAATGATGGAAATGAAAATGGGCGAGAGTGGGAAAGGAAGAAGGCCAAGGGCTTTAAAGGCCACCTATCGCCTAACAGGCGATCGCCCATTATGGGCGATAGGTACTGCTCCAACTACCGGCGAATCTTCCCGCGTGTAGCAGTTCTTGGCGCTGTTGGGGTACCTATCGCCTAATGAAGGCGATTGCCCCAAAGCGGCGACGGATATTTTGTAATTTTACAATTCCGCCGAGTAATTTTGCAATTTTGAATAAAAATAAATATTTTTTTAAAAATTACGTAGTCTTGGCCAAATGGTAGGTGCAATTAACCCGAACAAATTTGGCTGTCTTGTTCATCGAATCGGTGCCGGTTTGATAAAAGAATCGAACTCGGCCAAGGCCTCGGCCGTCGAACGGCCGGATTCGGTTCAAGATAATAACGAGCCTTTGTTCGGTTTTGGCTCGGCTCGGTTCGGTTCGCTACTGTAGCACATTTATTTAATTAAATATATTCATTTATATATATATTTCCTTATAATGTATAATATATTTATTCAATTTATAGTGTATATGTGTGAAATATAGTGGTTTTTTTAATTTATTTATATATTTTAATTAAAATACACCAGCCCATTTAAAACCGGGCCAGCCCGGTTCAGTTAGGTTCACAGTGCAAACCGAACCTAGACCCGTTGGCCCGGTTGGCCCAGTTCGTATAGTAAACCGGGCCCGAACGGGGCTGACCCGGTTCGGTCCGTTGGCCACCTCTAAGTGGGTGGGCCAGCCTCCG
Source organism: Olyra latifolia (assembly GCA_036346145.1). Taxonomy (NCBI): domain Eukaryota; kingdom Viridiplantae; phylum Streptophyta; class Magnoliopsida; order Poales; family Poaceae; genus Olyra; species Olyra latifolia. The sequence continues at coordinate 51,524,010 of CM070528.1, read as the reverse complement.
GGCTTTGGGCTGACAAGGGTCGGTACGTACAGCCCGTTCCGGCTCGGTCAGTTTTACAATGAGTGAAAAAGTGTCTCGACCAAAATCAAGTCAACTCCGTCTCCCAACTAAAATCGGACAAAAAAACTCGCATGACAATCCGTGTGATGGGTTTTAATGACGTCATACTCTATGTGGTGGTTTTCGGTAATACGGTAGTTCATGATAAATTATGTATGTTCGCCACGTCAACCAACACTATAATGTGGTCTACCACGTTAGCAAAAAACCATCTAAAACCTTTGAATAGTTGCGAGATCATTTTTTGTCTAGTTTTATCAATTGAGATACCAACTAACCCGATTTTGATTGTCAGAAACAAAAATGGGGGAAGGCTAAAGTAATAGTCTAAAAGAAAACATTTTTCTTGTCGAGGTATTGTTTGAATAGCTGAAAATCTATTGTGTGTATTATAATCCAAAAAGTTATGAACCTTTTTCCAGTGCTTGGAGAGACAAAAGAAAAATAAAATTTGGTTTTGAAAGATTCGACAAGAAACAGTAGGATTTAAAAATGGCTATAAAGCATGGAAACTTTAGACTTAAAAAAATAAATTTTCTGTTGTATATTATAATTTTAATTTAACTAAATCAAATTAGTCCTTGGAATGTTAGATCAAGCCCACTAAACTAACTCTGGTTAAAAATAGTAAGTTGGAAGCATAAAGGAGCACAAACGTAATAACTAACTTAACGCAATAACATCTACGGGAATATCGTATGCATTGTAATCATCCTATGCTAGTTAGGAGTATTTGACAAGTAAAGCCATGCACAGTACAATACGCTGGCAAGCAGAAGCTTCGCCGCGTCACTAGACACCTAAGTAAAAAGGGGCATTTAACAATATACCCCATTTTACTATTTGGACCTACGTGTCATAGACATATAAATGGGATATATTATCAATTTTTACTCAACTTTAGAACATATTGTCAATTATCCAAAGTAAAAAAAACCCTTTTTTGCAATGCAAAGAAGGTTATATAGATGCTTAAATACTAAACTACCTTTATTAGCACTCATACCATCATAATTGATCTCCAATGGAATGTTGCTTGGCCTTGTGCCTCCGCAAGAATAAACCCACGTGGATTCTAGCTTAATGAACCCTGATATACAGATTTAGAGATAGAGACACATTTTTAAGGAATTAGGTTGTAAGATGGACGTATGCTAAACAAGGCGGCGTCTCATCCAAACAAAGGAGGATATAGCAAGATAAATGTTTTATTGGTTAACGATCATGCTTTATCTTGATCCCCTTTAAATAGGGTCTAGCCGCTAGAAGAGATTAATTCAGAACCCAATCCTAGATTACTTGGCATGTACGACCGTACGAGTATCTTAATAGGCTATTTGGTTGCCTCCCCATATACAGAATCTTGCTTTTTCTCGTGTTTGGTTGTCTGTATCTAGTTTTGAGCCTGGCCCGGTAGATATAGATTCCCTCTCCTAATCTGGCTCTAGGGAAACGTTCAGAACCAACGTTTCCGGCGGTGCAGCGAGAAGCCATCGTGTTTTGTGCTACACAGGCCCACCACCAGCGACTGAATGCATGCACCTAGCATCCAGCTACGCGCGCACGCAACATTAGTCTTCCGGTGAATAAACATGATGCCATTTTTTTCTTTTTCTTTTTTTTAATATCTTTTAATTAGCATCTTCGATCACCGAATCGATTTTATCTATGCGTTTTTTATATTTTTTTAAACAAAATTAGACCACACTTGCTATATAAATTTCAAAAGATTAAACTTTTGTTTTTCAATTTGTTGATTTTCTAGAATGTGTTCATCCCACTTCTCTTGCAATGCGACCAACCAAACAACATCTCTACGCAGTCTGTCTAATGTCAAACAACCAACCACTCTTGTATCCACTCAGTTTGGTTCTCACCAGCCTGATTGAGCACTCTTGTATCCACTCAGCTTGGTTCTCACCAGCCTGATTGAGCTAATACAGCCTGGTTGGACTGAGAGGACAACCAAACAGTCTCTAAAAAGCTCGACAACTAATCCGCTAGATGCTCGGCACGCAGCGTACGCCGGTAGAAGCAGATGTAGAAAAAAAAAATAGCTTAGCCACCTGTAAGCATCAGAAGCGAAGTTATGCACTTTCTTTCTCCTATAAGTAGTGATCTATGTGGATTAAAAAACCGTTTTTTCTCTAAATTTCTCTCTAGCTAGCACTTGCGTTATACATGCATTTTATTATTTGCCATGCACATAAAGGGGTGTTTTTTGGGGCTTATTTAAAAGTCTAATCTGACTTATCTCGTAAATTTGAGAATTTCCCGAGGTGGCCTCGAGAGTCGGATGGCCTTGATTTTTATGATTTAGGGAGCTTTTAGACACGCCTACAAGATAAAAAAACGAATTCAAAAAGTAATAAAAAAGTCAGATAAGTCAATATTAGCCATGTCTTATCTGACTTATTTCATGACTTATCTGACTTATTTCGTGACTTATTTGACTAATATTGACTTATTTGACTTTTTTATTACTTTTGAATCCGTTTTTTTTATCTCGTAGATGTGTCTAAAAGTTCCCTAAATCCTAAAAATCAAGGCCATCTGTCGGCACCCCTCCTGGCCGAGGTGAGGTCCCATCTGTGCTTTACCTGTGCTAGTCCCTGGATCAGTAGCTAGCACACACAGATACAGAATTTGCATCACAACCATGACGATTAATTTACATAAATTTACATCAGAGTGAGCCTTATGACGTGGTTACATAGTTTGGCACGAAGGCCTTACAAAAGCGGAAGTTCAAATATTACAACTGTAACTCCAAAAGAAGAAAGCCGAGGCAAATCCCCACAGGCAGAGCTGGAGGAACGCAATCCTAGGCGTCGAGGTAATCTTCATCTTGGATCCCGGCGGCGAATCCTCCGTCGGGGTACAACTACTCCTCGGGGTTCCATTGCTGTTCGCCTTCTGCTCGTTGGAATGAGCAGCCCCGCATAAAAGACGAGGGTGAGTATACTTTATACTCAACAAGCAAGGCTGACTACCATGTATCTAAGACTTGACAAAGGCGAGTTAGGGGTTCTTTTTGCATAAAGCCAATTTTATAAAATTGTTACCTAAGTTTTTATAAAATGATTTAAAATATGTTGAGAAAAACAAACGTTTGAATCAATTTCTTTGAAGTTCCGGCACCCACCGGTTTTTGCCCAACCTGTCTACTCACGGCACCCACCGTGCAAATACCCTCATCGCTCACAGCACCCACTGTGAGGAGAAAAACCAAAACACACGACCGCAATCGTGGTTTTCCTTTGAAACACCATTTTGAAAACAAATAGAGAAGAAGTACCATGAGGCAGCTCCCCGTCGTCCGTCCTTGATCGTGGACACGGCTATCATGATAGTTTTATGCTCTGCAGAGATCGCACGCTTTACCCATGCGAGGTGATTTTTCCCGAGGGTGCCCCCAAAGGAAAAGATCACCACAAGGCCTTTTCCAACCTCCTCCTAGCTAAGGCATTCCCGCTAAGGTTTCCACACCGATGCCCCTCTTGCGCCAATAGAACAGCATCTACTGCCTACTCCACCGACTGGAATGCCAAAGCTAGAGGGCTGAAGGATACTAAGCCAGGCCCGCCATACTGAGCACACACAGTTACCTTTGTTGTACTTAGCTCGTCTACCTCAAGGAATCGGTCCTTCGGACCGGGTGGTTCCTACACTGGGCCCAAGTCTCGTGCTCATGGCACCCACCTTGCATCCATCCACCCCGATCGGGTTTTGCAAAACAGTTTTGCAATAGCACCCACTATCTTAACTACACCCATGACAAAGACACCATCGTCTTTTTAAAATCAATCATTTAAACAAGCATTTGATAATTGCAGATATCAAGAATGAACAACGACTTAGCACTGAGCATTTCTAAGCATTATTGCAAAACCTAATTCAAGGGTGATGTTAAATATTAGCAATTTTAATAACCTAGGGTAGCAAGGAGTATTTTAACAGGATAATTATTGATTGGGTGTTAACTAAGCAGCTAAGTGATTAGCATTTTTAATTTAGGATATAACATGCATTTTATAAACTTCTAAGAAATTTAGTTTGAAAACCATAGGACACAAGTTTCAGTACTTGCCTTGCTCAGCAAATTCCTGGTGATCTTCCGGGGCATGGGTCGCGAAACTATCGTCGTTAATACCTAATAACAAAATAACCAAAATAAACACAATACCAAAATTAAATATGAAATGTATGTGAATGGATATGCATAAATATGATGAAGGTACTTCAATCTGAAAATTGTATAAATTTTACTTGACTTCTTTTTATAAACTTTAGAAACCTTTATTTCATACAGAATTTAATTACTGTACATATGTAGCAACATATTTCTTTTTAATTGAGAAATGAAGAATTAAACTTATTTCCTAAAATAATTGTTTATGTTATTATATTTCACCATTTCAGAAATTGCCAATTTATTTTCATTTATCAAAATCATTTAAGGTTAATTGATTTATGTCTTTTCTTTTATTAAAACTAAATCTAAATCATGTATTAATATGCATAAAATTATTTAAATTATATTTTTAATCTAAAGTTAACATTTTTGTGAGTTTTAGAAATTTATTTCATAAATTTTGGACTTATATTTTAAAGATATTAAATTTACAAGTTTTTATATTTATAAATCAAATTGGAAAAAGAAAAAAAAAAAGCAGGCGGGCGGCCGGCTTACCTAGCCGAATCAAGGCGCAGGGCGGCGGCCCGACCGCTGGCGGCGGCCTAAGTGTTTTGACGCTGGCGCCGGGCGTGACACTGCCCATGTTCACGTGTAACCATGCCTTGTGCATGGCGTGACAAGGCGGCAGCAGACGGCATGGAACCTGTGGCCAGTCAATGGCGGGGCCGGTGGCGCGGGTGACAAAGGGCCGGTCCGTCGGCCACTCGAAGGCCGACGGGGCGGGCTCACTGTCGGCGTCCTGAACAGGGAGGCGCGGGCGGTTGGTGATTGGCGGATGATGGCCAGCGCTTCGGGTGAGGGAAAGAGAGAGGAGAAAGGGAAGCCGAGGTGGGGTCATGGCGAGGAAGGAGGCGGCGGTGAGGTCGGCGGCTTCGGCGGCCGTTCTGGCAAGACGGGCCGGCAGCAAGCCAAGTAGTAAAGGCGGCGGCAGGGTGGGCGAGTATCGGGAGGTGGAGGGGCTCGGGGTGGCGTCGTGAGAGCGAACGCGGCGAGGCGGTCCGGGCGGCGTGCGTGCTTAAGCGGGGCATGGAGCACGTCGCCGGCCGTCTCCGGCGAGGAGGGCGGCGGTCGCGGAAGGGTCCTAGCGGCCGGGAGGAGAAGATAGAAGGGAGGAGGGTTACCCGCGAGGAGGCCCGACGACGCTGGGCGGCTCGGCTCCAATGTGGCAGGCTTGCTCCGACGACGGCGGTGGTGGCGTCCGGCGAAATTAGGGCAATGGGGCCGAGTGGAGGAGGGTGGTGGCGGCGATCGGGCCGGGAGGCTCCGCTGGTGAGGAATGAGAGGGAGAGGCAGTGAGGGAAGGAGAAAACGAGAGGGGTGGGGGGGCTGTCTCGGTTTGTCCGAGAGAGATGGATGAGAGAGAGTGAGTGGGGTTTAGATAGAATTAGGGAGGGGTAGTTTAGGGAATGGCCCAAAATAGGATATTTCCATTTAGGGAAAAGGGCAAAATGGGGATTTCCCAATTGGGGAAGGATGACAAGTAGGGCCCACTTGTCATAGAGATGAGAGGGAATTAGTGTTAGGGCAAAATACATTTTTACTAAACCTAATTAGCTTGAAATTTTCTTATAAAGTTTTTATGTAAATTTTTAGTTTCAATTACTTGGCTATCTTCAAATTTATTGTGAAATGGTTTAATCTTAAAATTTGTAAAAATATATTTGTAGCTTTTTGGACATTTTCAAATGAGATATATTTATATATACATAGTTAGAAGTTAAACCCTTAAATAGATTTATAAGGAAAATATATTTATAGTAACATGCACATTTTTCAAAAATGATTTTAATTTTTTTTTTTGGATTTCACATGTGATGATGCCATGATGATGCATTTTCAAAATTTTTGAAAAATGGGGATGTTACACCATCCGACTCTCGAGGCCACCTTGGAAAATTCTCGAAGTTACGAGATAAGTCAGATTAGACTTTTAGATAAGCCCAAAAGAACACCCCCAAAGTATATGTAACTATCGTATATGCTACTGAAGGGCATAACGTTGGAATGGTATAGGCGCTTTCTAGAATCAAACTTGAAGGTCCAAGTTTCGAATTTAGAAAAAGTACTTCGAAAGAAAAGGAATTCAGGAATTTAAGCCTCCTCTGGGAAAAAAAAAAAAGGACGGGCTACAGAGACATATGTGATGTAATTATCTCTACTATTTTTGACACAATTATCTCTATTATTAGAAAGAGCCTTACGATGGTAAAGAGCCTTATGTGGTGACGACGGTAGGACAAACCTTTCATCTCCATCGTCCATCATTCATTCATCCAACGATTCATATATCATAAGAATATTTTTTATCTGTTTTTTTATTTTAGTGTGTTGTATTTTTGAAAACTTTTGATTAGCAAGAATGCTCGTTATTGATTTATATTGCTTTCCTATTTTATTGTATTTGTATTATAGGAAAGTTTCAATGAAACTTTAAAAAAATAGTTGGAGGCAATGATATGTAGGCACACATAGCCAAGCATAGTTAAATGCATAAGTCAAACACACATTAATCATAATGTGGTAAGACGTCATTTGATATTTTTATTTCGTGGCAAAGCACGGGCACTTGAGTAGTCAAAGTACATTCAATTGGTCTAACAGGTGCATGACAAAGTGTGTTTGGTTGCTCGTATTGAACCTATATCAGATGATACATGTTGGATAGCATGATCCTGTATGGGATGGTTCAATTTAGGGTGTTTGGTTGGCTGGATAGGATGCCACAAGATTTTATTCCGTTTACTCGTAATTTTGATGCAATGATGTTGGATGGTTCAAGTTGTTTGGTGCGAGGGACAAGATTGGTATAATAATCATGATCATTAGAGGCAGTGAGTTTAGGGTGTGTTTGGTTGCCTGTATCAAGTTGAACCTTTATGGGATGGTGCAAAATGAATGGGATGATACTATATGGGATCATTTAGATAGGTTGATACAAAATTTCGTTTGGTTCATTGGATGGATCTTGTACTGTGTGGTTCGACCAAATTAGCCGAATAAAATGGTACAACATATGAGAGGAGTATTTATGTAACTCGTATCTCACAATCCCATACGAGATGACTCAGTTCATCCAACCAAACGTATGGATGTAACCATATCTTATACCATTACATATAGGTTCAGCCTCGTACAGGAAACCAAACAAGCGTGTATTATAACTTGTACCAAAATAATATAATTGTGAAATTTTCTGATTATTTTTAATGCCTGAGGCATGCTTTGTACCATCTCATATAGATTAAACATGATAGGGTCAATCAAACATACCCTTAGAAGATAATCAATGTGGTAATGGGCTATGGCATGATGATAATTAATATGATATTCTTTGTAGCAAAACACGAACATTTAGCTAATCTTACTAACCAGGAAAGACAGCGGAGCAACTCAGGAAGTGGATACCATGCATTTGAGAAGAGAGGTCCTAGAATTAATGTTACTCTTCTTCTGAGTAAAAAAAAATAGCCATTATATCGGGAAAAAATGGTCTATATGTAAAACAATGTGTACATCGCTAAAAATTTTTTTGGGTGCAGTAATCTACGACACTTCCTATTCCATTCCAACAGCGTTTGCTACATTCTCGTAGAAAATTGTTAAAAATGTATCAATTAAATTAAACTTAATTAATTACACAGCTGACAGCTTGGATGCAAATTCAAGTCAATATATCACGGCACGTCGTCACATGAAGAGGGAGCACACATCTCTATATATACTATGTATATACTACTTCTAGGGTAGTACTGTTGTTATTGTTATGGTATATGTGCTTTTCTTGAGTGAGAGGTTTCAAATTCGTAGACTTTTTAAGGGGTTGTTCTCTTTGGATATGTAACTTATTTTCTAATCGAAACCTCAAACTCTTGGGCTTTTCAAGTTTACTTTTTTTCTATGTCGAAACCACGTCTTAGAGATCTCAGAAATAAGTCAAAAGAAGTGGATCAGACTTTCCAAACTACCTTGTAAAGCTCTCGAAGTTCAGTTTATAAGTAAATAAGATAAGCTGAAGAGAACAACCCTAGACCTCGGTCAGTTACATTGATTCGAACATTCAAAAGAAAAAGGTGCCATGTTGCTTAAAATGCTCATTACTTCCTCAATCTCTACTCCCAGTTCCATCTTCACACTACAACAAATTTGATCTTTTATGATCAAGCCAGAGCATCACAAAACACACTTTTTTTGTCATGGAAAAAATATTTTGTCACCTTTTATGATCAAGCCAGAGCATCACAAAACACTCTTTTTTTCATGGAAAAAATATTTATGACAAAATTTCACCGTCATGCGACTCGTCATATACGTGCCATCGCTAAAAATACCGAGTGATGATTTTTTTTCTGTATCATCATAAAATATGGCACTATCTACGACGATATGTTTTTTTTTCATTGAATTGGTATATTTCATGGCAAAAACAATTCTCACAAAATATTGTCCAATAAGGTCGCATAGAACTCCTATTCGTCACAAAACAGGATTTGCAAGATACCCCCTACAGCCTCTTATGACAAATTGCCAACGTCATCGAATCATCGTTTGAACCGTCGTGGTGCTAGTTTTTGACAGAAGATTATTGTCACAAATTGAGTTTTGTATATGGCAACCACATTAATTTCATGTGTAATTTTGCACACCAAATATTGATACCTTTATATATGCTAACAAGTAGCCAACACCACATATTAGACTGTTACAAAATGTTGTAAATACACAAATAACATTGTTTCTTCAAAAGTATTCAAAATACTTCTACAAGTCATCATCCAACACACTATGACACTCATGGAGATCGAGTTGGAGAATTTTGTTCTCATCACCGGTATAAACCAAAGCGTGCCTCTAAGATGAAAGGGCCACTCCCCTTGAAATTTTCCACAATATTCCAATTGGAGTCCTAGTGCCTGAACGGTAGGAAATAAGCAATGCTATTGCAATTTGCCAATAAAAATAAGGTTTTGGTGAGATAATGTAGAACCATACAGGCATAATGTGCAAAATAACAGACAACATGTTTGTCCAGAAATATGAATGGCATTAAGAAATTAGCCTTCTTCTGGCCAAAAAAGATGACATAAAATGTTTAAGTGAAGCATAACACTGCTACCTGGAAGGAAAAAAAATAACTATGTTTAAGCAACATGTAAAAGACATGTAAAATTGTTCTGAATGAGGCGTTAATTAAAACACTAAGACTTGATTGACAGTACATTGAGTTGATTGTTCCCAATAGCTAATAGTGTACTAAAAGTATTTGCACACCAAATGTCAATACAATGAAATAGCACATCTAATTGCAAAGAATTTAAAGTGATTGAATGGTTCACCCTTCTATTATCACGAGTAGTCATAGAAATTTCATAATCTTTGGACCTAGTTTGATATTTTTATCAATCTTTAACTAGATTGGGTGCTACGGGTTTGACGTGCCAACCAATTGATCAAACACATGCTATTCATCTGAATGATATATAGCAGGCACTTAACAGTTTGAAATTCCTTAAACCCCTGCTCAATGACCTTTGGACCCAAGACCAACATGTCATTGACATGGAGAGTGGCAAATCATCAGGTACAGATCATCAATTATTCTGTGAACAATGGCAAAATCCTACTGCTCTACCTCAATTCACTACTACAACCCAGTGGTATAAAAAGTCTATAAAAAGCTTACTGACTAGTACTAAACCATCCAGCGGCTAGATGTAAGACAATAGCTATTAGTGGCTAATGGAGCTTAAAGTAAACCGATGGCTTTTCTTTCCAATATTTTCTTTGGGGGTTCGAACAAATCCATGGAACTAATTTCGATCACAATACTTTCAGTGCCTTCTAAAGCACGTTGAAACCAAGGTAACAGCTAACCTGTAACATATAAGTAGCTAACAACTTAGTAAGTAATTCCCATGAGCAGCTAACTACTTAATAAGTAATTCTTGGTAACACAACTAGTTTATCAGTACTCCCTCTTTTACCTTAACCTTTGACTAGGACTAATGGACTATAGATAGAAAGGAAGGCGACAGATTTGCAAAATATGTGGGTGTTCGAGCATCTTCATGGCACAAGGAACTAGTGGCGTATTCAGAAACTCAAAAAGGGGGGGGCTAAACTTAAGACATCCAATCTAATATATTAATACGATAGATTTGCAAAATATGTGGGTGTTCGAGCATCTTCATGGCACAAGGAATTAGTGGCGTATTCAGAAACTCAAAAGGGGGGGGGCTAAACTTAAGACATCAATCTAATATATATATATATATATATATATATATATATATATATATATATATATATATATATATATATATATATATAGAGAGAGAGAGAGAGAGAGAGAGAGAGATTTGCTAGTGTGCTATGGATAGCACGGATCTGTCCGTGCTATCCAGCGAGTTTGCATATTCTAAGACCGAAATAGACGATCCGAACCGTCCATCTTGTTCATATCAATGAAATTTCACTACACACAAAATTTCAAATTTTTTTGAATATTTTTACTATTTGTTTCATATTTTCGAAAACCAGACTTATTGGAGGGTCCACAGCTAATTAGATCGACGCTTTTCAAAAATACGAAATAAATAGTGAAAAAATTCAAAACAATTTGAAATTTGGTGTGTAGTGAGATTTTATCGAGATGAACAAGATGGAAGGTTCGGATCGTCTATTTCAGTCTCAGGATTTTTAAATCCCGTGGATAGCATGGATCTCTCCGTGCTATCTATAGCACACTAGCTATTCTCTATATTATATATATATATATATATATATATATATATATATATATGTGTGTGTGTGTGTGTGTGTGTGTGTGTGTGTGTGTGTGTGTGTGTGTGTATGTATATAGTATATAATTTTTTTAGAACATAAAACATAACAATCGCATATAATGTAAGTATGTAATAATACAAAGAAAAAAAACGTACCGATCATTACTTCTTAAGAGTTGATAGTTGATATTTGCGGGTTTTCATGTTCTGAAAACGTTGCAAAATATCTTCCATGTCTATCTTTAAAAATATGTCTCGCTCGATGTAGCACACCATGAGATCATTTAACCAATCATCACTTATCTTATTACGCAAATCTGTCTTGATAATCTTCATTGCCGAGAAAGCCCTTTCAACTGTAGCTGTGCTCACAGGTAAAACTAATGCTAATTCAATAAGTTTATAGACCAATGGATAAACGACATGCTTCTGTTCCTTGACCGTCATCACAACAAGACTAGCAAGATCATCACAACCTGAAAATTCTTCTCTTCTCATGTCAGCAATGAATAAGTGAAGTTGTTCTCCTAAAACCACACGATCATATGTTGAGAAATCATCAGAATATATCTCTGAAAGCCGAACAAGTCTACCATGATCAAAGTTTGCAAATGAATCTCTTGGGTCTAGACAAGCAATGCATCTCAGAAGCTCTGTAGAATATTCACTAAATCGGCTGTCCAACTCAGTAGCTAGTGAATCAACCACAACAAGAAAAGTATCAACATAATAATAATGATGATAAGTAACAAATTGTTTTTCACGTCTCATGTGACCTCTAGCATGCTTTCGATCTTCCATATTGGGCGCCAAAATTTCCGATGCAACACAAAACTTCTTTACCTCTTCCAAAAGTGGCTCCCATCCATTTTCCCTAAATTGTTGAAGACGAGCTTTCACACTAGAAAGTAGCACCATTGCATTAACAATATTTTGATCCTTTTGCTGCAAGAGATGTGATAGATCATTAGTCATACTTAATACTTTGATCATGAGATGGAAGATAAACACTAAGTCAAATGTTTCCATTGTCTCCATCAATCCATTTGCTCTTCCCCTTTGACTCAAGTCAAATCCATCTTCATTAACATTCTTCAATACTGTTAAGACCGAATCCCACATTGAAATGAAACGGATAAGGGTTATAAGATGTGAACCCCATCGAGTATCATCTGGTCTTGCTAGAGATGACTCTTGATTCTTGCCTTTTCCTGTGACTATCTCACATTTCTTCAATTTCGCAACCATACGCTCATGATGATCCTGCAATAATGCATCTTTCCTTTTACAAGAAGCTCCAACAACGTTAACAATCATAACGACATAGTTGAAAAAATCTCTGACAACTCGGCTACTCTTGGCAACAGAAACAACTACCAATTGTAGTTGATGTGCAAAGCAATGTACATAGTGAGCATGTGGGTTTTCATTTAAGATTAATGCCTTTAGACCATTAAATTGTCCTCGCATGTTTGATGCACCATCATAACCTTGTCCTCTTAGTTTCGACATGGACAAACCAAAACGAGCAAATAGCAAATCCAACGCTGTTTTGAGTGAAGCAGAAGATGTATCCCTGACATGCTCAACACCAATAAATCTTTCAATTACCTGTCCTTTCTTGTTAACAAACCTATATAAAAAAACAAGAAAACAAGTATTATATTATGTAGTTCACACTGATAGAAAAATTGAAATAATTGAGAAACAGAAACTAACATCAAAATCACCGCCATTTGCTCCTTAATTGAGACATCCTGGGACTCATCAACAAGTAAAGAGAAATAATTGTTTCCAATATCATCCATAATGACCTTTGTGACTATGTCGGCACATGATTTGACCAAATCCTTTTGTATTAGTGGTGAAGTCATCATGTTATTTCCTGGAGCATTATCAAGTGCACGGCAAACTTCTTCAACCTCATTTTTGTACCACTCTAGCAATTCCTTAAAGTTTCCTTTATTTGATGAACTAGATGATTCATCATGTCCACGAAAAGCGAGGCCTTGTGACAAGAGAAAACGAACAACCTTTGCAACAGCAGTTAAACGAGCTCTATATTGAACTCACATATCATTTGTGCAAGTTTCTATCACTTGCCGGATACTTTGTTCTTGAATTTTAAAAGCATGACATAGACCCCTTGCAGTATTGTGACTACTACTCACTCCACCAACATGCTTATGAAATACTTCTTTTGCCTTCTTCCAATTGGAAAAACCATCCTTCGTGAACACATCACTAGTAAAATTATCAACTCCAGGTTGCTTAAAAAGATAGCAATAAAAGCAGAAGGTTGCATCCTTCTCTATGCTATATTCTAACCAATCAAAATCATCGAACCATGTTTTCTGAAAACATCTAGAAATTTTGCCTTGTTGTTTACGGGGAAAATTATGACCGGTTGGTTGACATGGACACTTTAATAGAAATTCCCTTCTCACATCATCTCTAATTTTGGCATCATACTGTTCAATTGGCTTGCGCAACCCCGGATCAGCAACAATGTCATCCGAACTAACTTCAACTCTAGTACATGGTTTCTTTTGTGCCTGTGCAACAGAAGGACTTACATTAGGAATTGCAATGTTCTCACGCTCACGCTCAGGGTTCTCATCTTGTCTAGAATCAGCGGGTGACTCCTCCGTTGGATTTGATTTAGACAAGGGTGTAAAATATCTCTTCATTGTTGTCTACTTGTCTATTGACTCTTTTCTGCTCAATAAAAAAAATCATCAATTAGACAAACCAATCTACTCTAGTCTAGTAATCTGCATTGTGAACTATGTACTCAAACTCAACTCAAGTGATCAACTACTCATACATAAAGTTATGAAGATAAAATCGTCAATTAGACAATAAGACAAACCTGATGCTTGGCGGTTGGTGCCTTGGCCTGATGCTATGATGCATAAAGTCGCTGTGGCTCACTGGCTTGGCGCCTTGGCCTGATGCCCTGATCGACTGATCAGATGGCCTCGCCGCCTCGGTGATTGAAGGCGGTGGCTCGGTCCTCGGCGGCTCGGCGCGGCGGCAGGCCGGCAGCTGTCCAGGACTCCGGTAGCGGCGGCAGATGGCCTGATCAGATGCGTCTCCAGGGCATGGCGCAGCCGCACGCGCAGCGAGGCGGCAAACCAAGTAACGAACCGACGCGAGTATGTGACGCACGCTGCGGGTGCGGGCTGCGGCTCCAGCTAGCCTCCCTCGGTGCGGTGCTCCACGGGCCACGGCCGCTTGGCTTGCCAGGCTTGTGCAGCCGCAGTTCCGCAGGACCTGGGTATAAGCGGACTTTTGGCCCACGGGGCTGAAGCCCACCCAAGCCCCCCTTAGTTCCGCCACTGCAAGGAACTCACCCACGGCCTGGCTAGGATGGAGGCGACTAGGGGGTGAAAATGGGTCGGGTAATACCCGACCCGTATCCGTATCCGGCGAAAATTTTACCCGAAAATTTGGATATGGATACGGGTATTTGTTTGTTGGGTCGGATACGGGTAATTACCCGGATACTTTTGTTTCGGATATGGGTCGGATACAAGACAGCAGATACCCGGTAAATACCCGGATTTTTGGGTCGGATACGGGTACCCGAATAATTTTAAAAATCAGGTACCCGGATAATTTGTGGAGTAGGTATTCAATCACTTTTACCGACTAATATCTGGCCAATTTAGACATGCTGTTGTAGTACATAAATATGCGAAGTCCCTTAATTTGCAAGTTGGTTTCAGTTTTTTGCCTTTCGGCTAGCTGTGCTTAGGAAAGTTGGTTTCAGATTTATGCCTTTTGGCTAGCTGTGCTTAGGAATAATCTTGACTCACTTGATGCTAAATGCAATTGTGCAGACAGAAGTAGTGGTTCCTGCTGTGCAAGGTACCCTGAATGTACTCCAGGCCTGCGCGGCGCCTGTGAAGGTTTAGAAAGTTGTGGTGGTTTCCTCTACTTCTTCTGTTAATTTCAACCCAAACTGGTCTTAAGATAGACCCAAGGATGAGAGCTGCTGGTCAGATAAAGAGCTGTGTAAGGAGAATAAGGTAAAAAATGCTAGTTATATCATCATGAAGCACATGCTGGCAGATGAATATCAATATAGACAAATATCTATTTGAATTGATTCAGACAATTCAGTCCTTTTTTTCTAGTAACTAGTATATAACTAGCTGCCGGCCGCAGCTCCCGCAGCCGCGCCCGCAATTCACGTACTATCCGACTAAGTACCCGATATCCGTATTGTGCCCGCCCGTATACTATCCGGTACCTGTTTATAGATACCCGTATCCGTATCCGTACCTGATTTTTAACTACCCGTACTCGATCCGTATTCGAGTAAAAATAATTAGGGTAGGATACGGGATCACCTACTATCCAACCGTATCCGACCCGTTTTCACCCCTAGAGGCGACTCGAGGTGGCTTGTCGACGGCGAACTTGGGCGGCGTGGGCGGTTCTCCAAGCTCGCAGGTGAGCTGTAGGACGCCGAATCCCAAGGAGAAAGGAGGGCGGTGGCTCTGCCCGGTTCCACGTCATCGATGAGGCCTACGCCGGATGTAGAGAATATATGGCGGCGATGCGACTCCATGGCGATGTCAAGGCGGCAGCCCTGTTAGGGAGGAAGAAGGAGACAACATGCTGGTTGGAGGTTGCTGAGAGGTGTAGGATCGAGGGCTGTGGATTTGGTGGTTTGCAGCATGGAGAAGACAAGGAAGCCATCAGCTGCAGAAGACTAGTGGTGGAGGCTGTGCAGAGGAAAGAGGAGTGGAAGAGAGCTAGGGTTCCATTGTATTTATAGAATACTTAATTGGGCCAAATGGGCTAGAAATTTACCAAGGATTGAGCTCAGCCCATGCACTGTTCAAAATCCAAATTAGGATTGGTTTGAATACATACAACGTGAATTCGGCTTAAAGTTAGATTTGAACTCGTACTTGAAACTGATATAAATTCGTGCTTGAAATTTTATTTCTGTTTGGATTTGTGTCAGTATTTGATTTCAAAATTTGATTCACACTAGCTTGCGTACTAGTGGTTTTTTTAAGTTCGCATTTTCACCAAAAAAAAGATCTGAACTGACCCAAATTTTGTGGTGTTACATAGCAGGATGGAGATCAACCTGGTGTAATGGAGCCAAGAGACAATTGTAGGTTTGTAGGCTCGGGTTGTTATTGAACGCAAATAAATAGATGATATGCATATAGTATATCGATAGTTAAAGTTAACATTTTTTAGGGAAAATTAATTCGTTTCATATCACTCCGAAAGATCAAAATTCTAGAGAATACCAGTTTGTTTCATTGACAGGTGGAACCCCTTTCTCTATGATAGTGGGGTAGGGTGGTATATTTTAGAACTTTTGATCTTTCGATGGTATGGAATGAATTAATCTTTTTTATGGTATTTTGGTTTTTGAGATACATAAAATACAATCGAACATTAAAACTGAACCATATAAAATAAAAAATAATGAAAACTGACAAATTCAAAATAAACATAAGTCGGTTTGTTTCCGTTTCAATGTACCTAGCCCTGACTATGAGAGTAGTTGAATAAATTTGGTTTGTTGACCACGTTATTAGAATTTGTGATGATTGAGTTGTTTTCGTGGAAACGTAATAATACTATATATGGCAAAAACTATCGTCATAAATAAAAATATCTATTTATGACAAATTTGTAGTCGTTACAAAAATAATTCTAGCATCATAATTTCTTCATTCCATGCAACACAAGACTTTAGGTTCTTTTGTGACAAAAGTCTTTCCACATTTTGTGACATTTTTCACATATCGTCATAAAGAAATTAGGCACATCTAATTTTATGACAACATAACTTTGACTATCATAGTATATAGACAAATATGATAGTTACAACATTCGTCACCAGAATTTTGTCACAATATATAGGCTAGTTTGTTGTAGTGTCATCGTTGACGTCAACATTGACTCAAGTGCATCGACCGACCAACTTACGAAACCGAATGTCCCAGACTCCCAGTTGCCACACACTCTTGCTACATATGAGTATGCTCACAGGGTCGCAAACATGACATCCCTTTGGTTCTACTTTGATTGTAGTTTTTTTCTTAAATTATTTGATTTTTTAATGTTTTGATTTTTTTAATGTCGTTTCTCGATAATCGCAGTCATAAGATAAGCATTATGAAACCTGATCGAATTTGATTATCACTTTCGAGTTCTCGGTACCACTAATCAAAGCGGTCAAACTTCAATTTCAAGGCAATCATATATTTTCAGCGCCACAGGATACCCTCTTTTGGGTGATACAATATTCTTTCAAGTATATAGTTTTGTTCTACAAAATATAGCTTTGACCACTAAAAAGTAATTGTGACTAATTTATAAGACCCAATGGAAAAAATGTTATGGAAGTATAGTTTAGAACTAATTTATGTATATGATTTCTATATATGTGCACCCAATCTAAGTATTTGTAAAATATTTATTGCTAAAATTTTACTCCCACCGTTTATTCTTTATATGACATATTTTGATTTAAGAAAGTCTTTCTAGGTATACTTTGACCGTTGAATTTATCTTATTATATATTATCAATTTATATAAAATAATATTTTTAAAATTAATTTGAAATACAAATCTATTGATATGTCTTTATACACTACAACGCATATAATTTGACTAAATGTTGATCAAAGTTCACGAGGTTTGACTTTTCAAATAAAAAATAAGCCTTATAAAAATAAATTTAACTCGTAGTGTGAGGTAGTACTTAAGTCGGTCATAAGCAAAAACATACGAGTAACAAATTGTAAAATATCCACCTGTCATGTCCAAATAATCAATCAAGATGCATGGCCGTGCATGGATGAGGCAGCCAGCTAGCATCTAGTTCTCGAGTCCACATGCACGTAGCCTAGGTCGCAAACATCGCATCGCCTGGACTCGATGGACGAGTGCGCCTGACGTCACCCATGGGCGGGTGACATCACGCTGCGGCGCTTGGGAGAAGAAACCAAATATAAAGGCGGAAGCTTGAAAAGGTCCAGAAATTTGTCCATAATTTTCGTCCTTGACATCCTAGGTAGCTAGGGCCGAGCTAGCAATGTGGACTCCGGAGAAGCATGGGTTAAGGGCCATTGGATGTCAAGGGCAGAGATTAATTATCGAGTTATTTTTGCACCTTAAGCTCTCTCTAACAGTGGGGTCAATCAGTAGTTATAAAAAATGTTTGTATTATCTATAAATAGTAAATGAATAATCTTTACAATAAACTATCTATAACATACTCTTTAAAATACTAATGTGTATATTTTATAGCTAGCTTATTCGACACAAGGATTATTATTTCGGTGGAGCAAAAATTCCATCCCCTAGCGAAAAATCCAAAATTCACGAAATTCGGAAATTTCGGATGAAATTCCGGACAAAAAAAATCAAATGAGATGTCAAAAACCAACCGGATTTGAATAAATTTTAGCCAAAAATCACCGAAATTTCGGTGGATGCTCACATTACAGCGGACAGAAGTTCAGAAGTTCCTAATATATCTTTTGACCAAGCAAAAATAACCATAGTCCACATATAACCACAAATACAATTCAGCATATGACAAAATACAATACAAGTTTGCATATGAGTACGTGACCAATCAAAGATAACCATTGGTCCATATATGATCAAAAGTACAAGTTCACAATTTGTTACTTTGATTGTATTAAGTTATTCACATTCATGGTCTTCCTATTGCACTTTTTCCTTGTTGGACCTTGCTCAACATCCTTCCTTGTGCGGCTGTTCCGTGGTCACATGTACAAAGGAGAAAAAAAGATGACACAATTTATTAGAATTTTTCAATAATATGGAAATAAAGAAAGATGCACAAAGTAATTACCAAGGTTTTCATCGTCAGTTGAGCTACTATCATCGGACTTGGCATAAATAGGGCTACTAAGTGGACTCTCACTATCCGTCATTTTCGCTGTCCAACTCATCTTCTTCATCCCCAAAGGCCTTTTTCCTTTATTCGCCTTCCCTGCTATACCACCTAAATGCTCTCTAAGCCGAGTGGCGCCTCCAGATTTTTTGGTAAGCCCACAAAACCCACACTTGAAGCCTGCATTAACTTTGAAGCCATGATTCCACACATTTTTTATGTTTCCGTCATTCGCTTGACCTCGCCCTCCTGCAATTCAAGGAAAAAAAATATAAATGGCACCTAATATTGAAGAGACCAGTATTTCTTAAGATTGTAAAAATGATGTATGAGCTGCACATATTACCAAATAAACCGACACCAGCGGCTCGAGCACCATCTACATCGATGGGTGTGGTTCGAGTGCCATCCACCGTCCCCCCACCGCTGCTGCAGTTAGGAGGCAAACTACCATTGCCAGCTCCACCACTACCATTTTCTTCACCTCCAACCATGGCCTCAAATGTTTAACACCTATAATTACAAAGGACATTAGTTCAGCAACAACTTTGCAGATTCAAAGTTTCAAACGGGGATGTCAACAAAAAAATTTGTGCAAGATCAGAATCTGAGATGCCAACAAAAAAAAATGCAAGATCAGAATCTGCCACAGTTTCACCATTTTCCTATCTGCACGTGTAAGTGTATCCTGATTTTCGAGCTAGAACATCATTTCCATGTACTAATCGTCATTGGTATCCTGATTTTGTAGCTAGAACATCATTTCCATGTACTAATCGTCATTGTTCTCTCCAGAAGATACTTCTTTGACTGATCAGGTCCATTTTTTTTTCTTTCCTAGGAGAACAACTCAAACATTGAAACACCGTTGTGTCAAAAATAGCATGGCATCCCAAGATGTGGTTCACTAATTCAAGTGAATAAAACCTCCATATATACTCTAAGCTAAAAATTTTCAATCAAGCAAACTTCCTCTAGATCAACTAATCAAACGAAGAAGAGAACTTCCTAATCTTCCTTGTATCTCACCACCACAGAAGCTCGCGGGGCAACAAACCAAACAAAAAAAAGAGTAAGTTTTCATCGATTCTATGTGGCGCAGATCCAAATCCAACTAATCAAACGAAGAAGAAAAGCAAACGAATGATAAGCAAGCACCAACCAGTTCCTGCCGAGCACCTCCTCGGCACAATACCCAGTAGCCTTCTCGAACCCGCGATTGACTTAGGATGTGTTTGGTTTCCTGGACCCGGATGGTCCGGTCCAGCACGATGGCGTTTTTTGTTTGGTTGGCATAAGTGGCATCATTTCGTCCTGGTTGGATTGATCCATCCCAACGTACCCGCACGGTCCGCTCCATCCGATACAGAGAGGAGAGACGAGCTCGTGCTGGGCGCATCGCCCTTCACTCCACGCGCCTTGTCTCTCCAGCCGCCGCCGCCATGGGCGCATCGCCGCGGGCCGCCGCCGCCTCTCCCCACGCGCCTCCTCTCCCCCGCGCCGCCGCCCTCCTCTTCACCTGCGCCGCCGCCCTCCTCTCCCCCTGCGCCAGATCCTTCCTATCCCAACGTCGCCCCTTCCCCCGTCCTTCCCGGCACAGATCTCCCCAGCTTCTTCCTTCCAACACCAAAACCAGGTTCTTGTTCAAGATGTACTAAGAAGATGGTAAGATTTCTTGCAAAAGATCGTATGAGTATTGTATTATTTGTGGTCTGATCTCGATCCGATAGCTAAAGCCGTCTTTCATCTTCTTTTCAGCTTGAATTGCTTCAATGGATCTATTTGGTATCCTCTAGTAAGTGAAGTGATTTGTTCACTATATGCTAGTACGTAGTATTTGTTATATGAAATCAATTCAATCTGTTTCTTTAATTCGTTCTCTGAAATCAACAAGTCTAGTAATTGGTACTTTTGCCTGATCTGCAGTGGACCATGTTTGCATTTGTATTTATTTTGAATTGGGAATAGGCATTAGCCTTCATGGAAAGAATGAATCATCTTAGATTAGTTTGCATCACATTGTCACTGCTATGAACTACATTTGTAATTAATTTGGTCACTGATCTGCCATGGTTTGTACTTGGTCAAGATGTACTAAGAAGATGGTAGGATTTTTTTTATTTCAGTTTGATCTGTTCTTTCCCTTCTCAATTTCTCATGGATTTCTCTAACTTCACGGACAGATCCTTTCGATCCGCTCAGGTCTACCAAGGATTTAAGCATTCTTGATTTCATCTTGATCTGTTCTCTCCCCATCTGACCTGGCCAAGGACAAGGTGACCTTTCCTAGAACATCTCAATTCATGCTATTATAGGTCTGGATCTTGCACTACAGCTGCTTTGCTTAAGCATGAGTAGTTTGTCTTTATCTGCATGAACATGCTAGTGAAATGAGATTTGTGGAAGTGAAGCTCTCAAGTACTTGATCCACTCAGTATTTATGTTGGTAGCTCTGTATTTTTAGGACAAAAATTTCACCTGTGTGTATTACTAAAAGTATATTACTGCTGGTTTATCAGTAAAATTTGAGTGGTCTCAAACTGCATCTGTAGCTAAAAGTATATTACTTTTTTTAATTTGTATGTGCGCTTGATTTTTTTTATGTGTGCATAAATCTTTTATCTTTGATCCCTAAATTAAGTTAACTAATTATTCGGTTGTTCGTACTCTTGAAAAATATAATATAGATGGACGATTCCGCAAGGAAGAACAGGAGAATGGTCCTTATTAGGACAGCTGCTTACCTTACAGGGTTATTACTAGCTGTGTATATTCGTAAAAAATACGCCAACAAAAGAAAAAGGGTGGAGTATGGTCCACTTATATCTAGAAACATAGTAAGGAAGCACTATCTAAATGGTATTTACCATAGAAGTGATGTTGACTGCATGAGGATGTGTAGGCTGAGGCGAGCTCCCTTTTTCAATTTGTGCGATACTTTACGCACAAGGGGATTGCTTAGGGATACTTGGCATGTCACCGTTGAGGAACAAGTTTCCATGTTCCTTCATACAGTTGGACACAATGAAAGGAACCGTGTGGTTGGATTTAACTTCAATAGGTCGGGTGAAACTGTCCACCGGTATTTTTCCAAAGTTCTGCACGCTATAGGAGAACTTCGTGATGATGTCATTAGGCCACCATCTTTGGAGACCCCAACAAAGATATCATCAAGTCATAGATGGTTTCCTTGGTTTGAGGTAAAAATCAATTAATAAATAATTCTATCTATTGTCTTTTCCAATGTTTAGTGACCAACAATACTTTTCTTTTCGTTTGCCTACATTAGAATTGCATTGGTGTGATTGATGGGACCCACATTAGAGCCTCTGTGTCTAAGGAGATGGAACAAGCATGTCGAGGAAAAAAGCTCTTCACTACCCAAAATGTCCTAATTGCCGTAGATTTTGATCTCAAGTTCACTTATGTCTTGGCTGGTTGGGAAGGTTCGGCACACGATGCCTTGGTTCTGAACAATGCCTTGCAACGTGAGAATGGACTTTATGTCCCTGAAGGTATTTTCGCTTAAATCAAAATCAACTTAGTGAATCGCACTTAATTAGACTTCTGACTTGTCGTTTTCCTAGGTAAATTCTACCTAGTGGATCTTGCATATGCAACTAAGCCTGGTTTCTTGCCACCTTTCCGTGGTGTAAGATACCATTTGAAAGAATTTGGGACAAATCTCGTGGAAGATGAGAAGGAGTTATTTAATCTAAGGCACTCATCATTGAGAATTACAGTGGAACGAGCAATTGGTTGTCTAAAGAGAAGGTTCAAGATCCTTGATGATGCTACACCATTCTTCCCATATGCCACCCAAGTTGATATTGTTGTGGCATGTTGCATTCTGCATAACTGGGTTCTCTCACATGGAATGGATCAATTCATCATTGAAGAGAACTTTTAGAATGCACATCCAATACCGCCACCAACTCCTGCTATTGGACAAGAGAGTGTTGAGATGATCAACTTTAGACAATCAATAGCTACAAATATGTGGACTGTATACCAGAACAGCATGGCTTTGTAAAGCCTGTTGTTATTTTCTATGTAATTTATAGTTGCTGTAATTTATTCTAAACTTATTTTCTATGAGTATTTCAGAGCTGTAATGCTGTACTCTACACTTTGTTATCCTTAACCCTGTTGAACACAGAAACTTCTCTTTGTTCTCACTTCTTCCCTAATGTATAAACAACAATATATACTCTGTTTGATTGATAATGTTTCTTTTAAGTTGGTAGGTGATTTGCTTCAATGGAGGGTGCATCGGGTCCTATTGTGTGGACTAATGCCATGTCCTCCTTTGTGCTCAAGTATCTGGCAGAGCTAGTGTCAAGTGGTGTTAGAACTGATAAAGGTTTCAAGAGTTCACATTTGAATGCTTGCTCAAGGGCTGTCATGGAGCGTTTTAACACTCCTATAAGTGGTGTCCAAATCAACTACCACCTGAAGAAGTGGCGTACCAGATGGTCCAAGATTAACTCACTCAAGAAGATTAGTGGAGCCAACTGGAATGACCAAACAAAATCAATTGTCTTGGACCATGATCACTATATGAGACACATTTCGGTATGTTCAATTGTCACTATCCTATAATGTACTATCTGCTTGGCTGCTTGTAATGACCTGGCATATTTTAGATGCACAAGAAAGATGCCAATTTTCTCAACACTCCCCTTGAGTTGTATGATGAGATGGTGACAATATTCTCTGGTGGCATGGCGACTGGTGATTATGCCAAATCATCTTCTGATGTTCTGGCATCTAATGCTATGGAAGAGTTTGAGATTCTAGGACACAACAATCAAATGGGAGGCAATTTGACTGAAGATGAGACCAGGACACAATCTACAGGTGATTGCTATTTTATGTTAAAATTCTGCGTTTTTTGTGAGTTACAATCACGACATGCTTTAACAAATCATCCGGTGCTTTGTACTGTCCAATTGGACCTTGATAGAAATTACTTCATTAATTTTTGAAATAAAATCGATCTGTGCTCGTTTGAACTAGAAAGGTAAATTGTGTGCATAAATTGGTCGTCATCATACTCTCAGCATCAGCTCAATCTGAGCTCCTGTCTGTTGAAATGAAATATGTATTGTTTGTTGTAATCTGGAAGCTAGGAGTTCCAGAAAGTTACTTTGATCAACCCAGCAACATCAATCAACATGACAGTGGAAAGAGATGATATAAATTGAGAGGGTTCAGTCGGTTGTCGATGTACTTCATCGATACAAAATATAATAGCTAGGGATGCTTTGAACCTATGCTCAACTATATTTTCTTTAAGATCAGATCTTGCAACCAGTACAGCCTTAAAATTTAGGAGGTTAGTCATGAAATTTATCCTTTTTTCAGAAACTTGTCTGTCAGGCATTAAATCACAAGTTTGAGTCTTGTGATTTGTTCTTTTATGCTCCATCTTTTGTAATGTAGCACCATGTTGATTTGCTGCAACATATAATCTTATGTTGTTCACTTTAATTGCTGTCATATAATGTCCTTTTCTACTGTTTAGGTGAATCCTCTCGCACTAAGCCCACGAAGCATCACAAGAGACCACGTGTGCAAGAGGATCTACTACTGCAAACCATAACTGACAGTCTTGGTAAGCTAGTTGAAGCCATTGAGAAGACTGGAAAAAATTCCGAAGTGCCAGATGACCTATGGGCTCATGTGTCCGCCCTGCCAGAATTTGAGGAGGTAGATCTTCTGAACTACTTGCAGTATCTATGTGATAACCCCAGCAAAGCCAGGGCATTCATGATGGTGCCCCTGTCAAGCCAAATGGTGATGGCTGCCAAGTTTTTTAGTGAGAATCACTAAGGTTAGCTTTCTTAACTTTTCTACTAGATTGGGCACCATTTCTACAGAAACTGTCACTGAATTTTAATGTTGTTGTTTTTTTTAGGTCTGACATTAAGGAGACATGGATTTTACTTCAAAAGAAGAGAAGATGATGAACAAGGAAAAAAACTTGAAACTTCGATTAAACTTGATACTTTGTTATATGTTTACCTATTTATGTGCCCTGTCAGTTGAGACAATAGTACTATTACCATGCCACTAAAATAACTTGAGATATGCTTGTTGAGCTTGTCAGTATGTGCCCTGTCAGTATGTGGACTGTCAGTATGTGGACTGGATGTTGAGCTTGAGATATGCTTGTTTACCTATTTATCACGTTGTCAGTATGTGCCCGTATGTGCTATTTACCCATCTCAAGTTCAACGTTGTCAGTATGTGCCCGTATGTTCAATGGAGGCTTTGATTTGGCTGCTTGCTGTAGCATTAGGTTGATTTGGCTGCTTGCTGTAGCATTAGGGTTTGATAAATAATTCTAGATGTTGAATGTTGTCACTGATTGGTAGTTCCGGTGCAGGATGTTGAGCTTTTTCACTAATTAGTAGTTCCGGTGCAATGTTTTAAATATGTGGCAGTAGCATTCATCCTGACACAACCAAACAAAAAACAGGATTGCTTCATCCTGGATGGTTATAGACAACCAAACAGCATGGCATGGATGGATCCATCCCTCATGTATTGGTTCTATCTCAAAAATCATCCAGGATGGTCTAGGATGGCACAACCAAACACATCCTTAGATAATGGGACAGTCCGGCTCGAGCGTGTCGGTGACCACCAGCCCGCACGGCCTGGAGGAGAGGTGCGACCTCACCGCAAAGGAGCAGCCAGGCAGGGGCATGACCTCGCCGAGGAGGAGCAGCCGGGCAGGGGCGCAATGGCGTCGCGTAGGGCAGGGACGCAGCTGCGGTCGCCAGCCGCCGCCACCGCTAGCAGATAGAAATCGGGTTAGGGTTTAGGGGGCACAGGCGCATAGCACGGTGAAAATGGATTTTTCTGGATAAGTCAGGCCCGTTTGAGGTAGGCTTCAATTCAAATTGGACCGAAAATATCTGACCGAAATGGGCTTTTTAGCCCTGGGCCGAAATAAGCGAAATTCGCGAAATTTCGCCGAAATTTCGACGAAAATTAAATCCTTGATTCGACACTGCTAGAGATACCTTTAGTTTTGATGTTACATAGCTCGAGATATGTATGTACGTGTTTGGTGAGATCAATCTATACCTTGGTCCAAATCCCCATAGAAACAGTAAAAGTCCATGTCTCAATCTTGAGTGTGCGTTATAATTGTGGGACCGAATTATAAAAACATACCTACTCTAAAAAAAAATGCGCAAATAATTGAACAGCGTACGTGAAAATAACTTGTTCGAATTGACCAGCGATGATACGAACGAATATGCATTAATGCATGTACGTAAACATCAAACCTTTTTTCATTAATAAAAAATTCAATGAGATTTTTCAAGTTCCCTCCAGACTAATTAATGCAGTACGTACAATCAGTAGAGAACTCGAGGACTCGATCGATCGAAACACCAAGGATTTGCTCTTGCGCCACCTTCAAGAAGCGGCTTCATAAAAATGCCATAGAGAGGCCGGCAGCGACGGCGAGCGGCGCGGCGGCGGCGTACATGAAGCTCCTCCTCCAGCTGGTAGCGCGGTGGCCGCGAGGGTCGCGAGGGTCGGCCGCGAGGGCCGAGACGGCGGCGCTGAGCACCGCCACCCCGGCAAAGAAGGCCACTGAGACGGTGAGCAGGTACAGGTTCTTGTCGTCGAGCCCCGGCGGCGGGTCGGAGACGGACATGGCGATGGCAGTGGAGGTGATGACGAGGCCGACCGTTCCCAGCGCCGCCGGGGCCTTGTGTTCGGCGGCGTCACGCCCAGCTGCAATCTTACCCGCCATGGCTTCCTTTTCTTTTCTTAGCAAAAAAATGGAGGGAATCAATCACACGTACAAGCTAATTAGAGCTAGGTTGAGATTCCCGAGGCAATTTGGATGAATGGGGTACTCCGGAGGATTATATATAGGCCAGAGGCCCAGAGCATGAGGGCACTACTCTGAATATATTCGCAAACATCCAAGTTTCCACGGAACATTGGCTCCAAAACCTCGCAAAGTCGCAAGACGACCATGCAATTAATTCCTTGTCAACTAAGCTTACTATTGCCTACTGCATGCAGAATGATAATGTGAACGTACGTACGTACCACTTTTCAGATGGTCTTGGGCTCAACATAGAGTTCCATCCCTGCGGCGTTTTGAGAATTTTAGGATCTACTACTGCAGAACGGAACATCACAAGCGGTTTGTAAAGCCTTTACAAGCGGTTTTTGAACCGCTTGTATGAAACCGCGTGTGATACCTGGCTGGTATCACACGCGGTTCCCTCAACCGCTTATGATAATGAGAACGTAGTACGTACCACTTTTCAGATGGTCTTGGGCTCAAGCATAGAGTTCCATCCCTGCGGCATTTTGAGAATTTTAGGATCCACTACTGCAGAACGGAACATCACAAGCGGTTCGTAAGGGCCTGTACAAGCGGTTTTTGAACCGCTTGTACGAAACCGCGTGTGATACCTGGCTGGCTTATGATAGTGTGTAAAAAAGGGTAAAATATATTTAGGGGAAGTGGGATTTGAACCCAGGACCTCATGCCTCCTCGTGACCCACACCTCACCCAATAGCCAATTCACCCACGCGTGCTCTTTGATAGAGTAGGACAAAATTTCTTTTAGCCTTTTCGAAAACTAGGCCTTTACAAGCGGTTCGTGTTCGAACCGCTTGTGGCTACCTAAACGGTTCGTGTCCCAACCGCTTGTAGAACCAATTTCTACAAGCGGTTCGTGTCCCCAACCGCTTGTAGAAGTCTATAAGCGGTTGGGGACACGAACCGCTTGTAGAAATGGGTTTTCCAAGCGGTTCGGGACACGAACCGCTTGTAGAAGCCCTCTTCTGGTCCCGTGGCCCGTTGGTTTCAAACCGCTTGCATGTCTCAAACTACAAGCGGACCGAAGTCAACCGCTTGTGATAGGCCGTTTGTAAAACCCTTATCTGTAGTGATCGTACTAGTGCTGAAGCAAAAGATGGAGAGGGATATATGCATTTGGTTCAGAATTTAGATGCCTTAATTCGTCCAACCTTTCCCCAACAAATTTCAGATTCCGCGTTGAATCTGTTTACAAATCATCACTAG
This sequence comes from Olyra latifolia, assembly GCA_036346145.1. Lineage (NCBI taxonomy): Eukaryota > Viridiplantae > Streptophyta > Magnoliopsida > Poales > Poaceae > Olyra > Olyra latifolia. Next base: position 51,495,988 of record CM070528.1, on the reverse strand, counting down.
ATTCGTTTCTTTCATAGATCGATTTTCCACAGCGCTTGCGTCAACGAATCCACCATATGAACGTGCGCGCTCTCCTGATCAAGTTTACTCTGCTTAACGCAGCATCTGAGCACAAAACTTTTTATTTAGCTAGTAACTTCGGCCTCCCGCGTGCATGCATCTGATCTCTATAGATGCGTTTGGTTGCCTGGCCAGTGCCAGTCAGACCTACGAGATGCAGCACCACTCGCGTTTGGTTGCCTGGCTGGGTGGCTTGGCTAGGCCCACCGCGTGCAACTAAGGCTGCGTAGCCAGGTCTGCGAAAAACGAGAACTCCGGTCGTTTCGCGTGAGCCTGGCTCGCGTGAGCCACATGCCCACGTGCAGCGAACTTGAACTTGCATACTAACAATGAAACTTGCACTTCTAGCGAACTTTCAAAATTTATTTAAAATTCAAACGACATCTAAAATCAATGAAACAAAAAAAATAGAACCATATGTTCAAGTACAACGTCTTAAAAAATTTTCAGATTTTTTTATATTTATATTTATATTTTTGAATTTATTGATTTTTTAGTATTTGTTTTTTGAATTTTTGTTTTCATTTTTAAATTTATTTTCCTTGCAGTATTTGTTTGTTTGTTAGAATTTTTATTTTTATTTTTGAATTTATTTTCATTTCAATATTCGTTTTTGATTTTCTCGTGCAACCAACCAAACATCTCTATGTAGCCTGTACAATCTCATACAATCAACCAAACAACTCTCATTCGTATCACCTCAGTCTGCCTCCCACCAGCCTAGCTGAGCTCATACAGTCTGGCTGAGCTCGTACGACAACCAAACACACCCTATTTGAACACCACGCCAGCACAAACTCAAAACAGGCCTATATTAACTGGGATCTTCATGAACAACTCCAGCACGCATTTCTCTCCTCTTCTTTTTCCTTTTCTTTATTCAGGATTAGGCCTTGTATATGACTGTGGAAAACACATGCAGTCTTTAGCGTAATAAAATTCTAGTAGTGGCTAGAGTTTTATTGGGGCTAAGGTGCATCACACTTAAACATGCAACTCCTACTAATTCATGCATCAAGGAGTGTTGGTCCTCTCTAGTTTCCAACTCAAGTTCCTTCTTCACTGAGCTCGAGTAACTTCTACTGTCACTCCGTTTTCTGACCCTTTTATGCTCATGTGATTTTTTAAATAATTATATTTTAACTAATACAATATTTTTTTTACAATCATACATGTGTCAGTGCTACCAAAAATGCAGTCCAAATCATGTCATTAGTCCCCCACTAGACCTAACTGTGTGGTCAGGAAGCGCGATTAGAACTCTAATCGTTGCGACTGGCCCTAATCGTGACCTGGCGGCCGAAGGTACAATTTGGCAAAAAAAGAAAAAAAGAGAAACAATGCTTAAAAGACCAACTATTTTGAAAGAAAAGCATGCGATACATCTCATAGTGAGTCCGTGATCGAAGAATTAGTGGCACAAGAGTCAACTAATAAGTGCTCACAGTCACAATTTACTGGATAAATTCATAATTTTCTACATACAAAATTGTTCACTAAACAAATAATGAAGAAGGAACTGTAATTTCTTTACAATAACTGACAAAACTGTAGAGATTATTCCTAGGATTGTATCACTATGAAGCCAAGGGAGGCAGCTGACCACCAAGAGGGACGGAGCCAGAGTGCTTGGCGGCGGAGTCCTCCGTGAACCATGGGTGCTCCAGCGCGGCCGCGGCGGTGAGCCTCTCTTCGGGGTCGAACGCCAGCAGGCCGGCCAGGAGCTCTCGCCCGGCCTCCGACAGCTCCGGCAGGTGATTGAACGCCGCCGTGCAAAGCTCTGCAATTCGGTTTCGCAGCTCCGACGACTCGACGAACAGGTCGTCGTCGCAGAACAGGGGGTCGCCGGTGAGGAGCTCGGCCATCACGCACCCCAGAGCCCACATGTCCACGGCGGCACCATGGTACCAGCTATCCGCGAGAAGCTCTGGCGAGCTATAGACCATCGTGCCGGGATTCATCTTCTCCTTCGGCTTGCCGGGCGCCTTGATCACCGGCGTCGCCAAGCCAAAGTCGCAGATCTTGAGCTCGCCGAGCGGGCCGACGAGGACGTTGTCCGGCTTGATATCGCAGTGTATGACGCCGGCGTCATGCATCTTCTTGGCCGCGCCGACGAGCTGCCGCATCATTGCGCGCGTCTCCTCCGCGGACCGCCCGCCGCAGATGTGCTTGGTGAGGCTGGTCGACCCGACGAGCTCCATGACGAGGAATTTCTCCCCCGTCTTGTCGTCTTGGACGATATCCTCGACCTCAACGATGGCCGGGTCACCGCGGCACGCGGCCTGGCACTCAGCCTCTCGGATGATGCCGCGGAGGTCGGAGCCGCGACGGAAGCATTTGATCGCCACCTCCTTGCCGGTGCGACGGTCGCGCGCCTTCTGCACCACGCCGGACGAGCCCTGCCCGAGCACCTCGAGCCTGTCGTAGTCGTCGATGCTCCCGAACGTGAACCGCCGATGCTTCTTCCCGGTCGCCGCCTCCGAGGAGGAGGAGCCGTCTGGCGCCGGGCGCTTGCGGGACGCCGCCGACATGGGGCCAACCCTGCGCATGCGGAGACGCGCGTGGACCTCGGCCGGTTCTTTCCGGTCGCGGCGGAGGTGGCGTCGGGCGCTCAGGGGAAGCCGCAGGCCGGCAAGATCTGGAACCCTAAGCGCGCGTGTCGATGGCAGAGGCGGCGGGGTGGATGGGATAAGGAAGCAACAAGAGAGAGAAGGGGCTGCGCGGCGGCGGGATTAAGTAGATAGAGCGCAGGGGCACGGCGAGTAGGATGCGGAGTCGGAGAGCGCGCGCCACGCTGCTGTCCTGTGGCGAATTCCCAACGAAGTAACCGGAGATAGGGGCGCGAAACTGACACCAAAGCAAGCGGCAGGGAGACCGAGACGGAGACGGAGACGGAGACGGAGATGGAGACGGCGGCGAAGAGGATCCCAGCAGCACGGTGGGCGCGAGGGTCGGTGAGCATCCAGACGGCGGCGCTGAGACGGTTAGCAGGTAGAGGCTGCTGTGGAGGCCCAGCGGCGGGTCGGAGACGGCCATGGTGATGGCAGTGGAGGCGTTGGCATGGCCGAGTGTTCCCAGCACCGCCGTGACCTTGTGCAGCGGCGGCGGCGGCGGCGTCTTGATCCACTCCCGCTCCCGGCCCAGCACTCTTCCCCACATGACTCTTAAAATGAAGGGAGACGATTGCATGCAGAGGGTAGCGGATGTGGATCGGGTGTTGTTATATAGGCCAAAGTATTAGCTTGAATTGAGTGTCAAATAGCGAAATTTCCCATTAGTTATAGCATTCACCCATACAGCCCATGCCAATATTTAGACATTGTTCGGAGTAGTTTGGCTTATGCTTAATTAAAAAGTTGAACGCTTTGGTTTTTTGTCTAGCTTTTTTTAAATTATGGATACAGCTCTAAAAACTTTTAAAAATAATATAAACGATGAGAACAACTTTAAGAAGTAGATTGAAGAATCTTTTAAAGCCTAGTTTAACATTTAGCTCATCCACTCCCGAACATGCTCTAACTTAAGACTGTCTTTTCCCTAAAAACCTTGAGGGAGAGAGAGAGAGTAGAGATATGTGTGTGAGAGAGAGCTGGCTGCTTGAGACTTGAGGTAGCGTCTTCACTCTGAAGTATATATATACTAGTCAACAGCCCCACGCGTTGCTGCAGGTGCAATCAATATATGCAAATGATAGCCACATATTAGGCGTGCAAACTGGTAACACCTCATAGAAAATGAACGAATTATAGTAAAAAAAATCATGGTTCCATATATTCAAACTTCAGCTTAGTTTGATTCTAGTTTCAAAGTAACTATCCTCAACCAAATCTCTACTACTTTAAAAGCGCGAGTTTGGTTGATCCAACTCGCCGTATAGACCGTTCGATCAATCCTAACGGAGGGCCGATGCTCCGCGGAACCAAGCCCCTCGGCCCTCAACGACGGACCCCGAAATTTCCCCTCCCCACGCGCGCCGCCCGCACAAACTGCCTCGCCGGAACCCCACCCCCACGCCCAAATTCCCCACTCCCCCGGTCGCCCCCCCACCCGCCGGACCACCCACCCCGAGCCCTCCTAGCGCCGCCAAGACAAACTCCTCAAAACCCCACCCCGTGACCACATTCCCACTCCTGTCGCCTTCCTCCGGGGACCACGGAACCGCCGCCCAAACTGCTCCCTCCCCGCCGCCTCCCGATCCTTCCGCCAAGTCATGCATTCCTGCACTCCCAAAAACCCCACACCCGTGCCCAAATTCCCCTCTCAAGACCCAAATCGTCCCGCCGCCGCCTCCTCGATATGACGATGCGACGAATTGCCGCCGCGCTCACCTTGCCCTCTCCCCGGAACCGCCCTACCCCCACCACCTCCTTTCCCGGAGCTTCCGTGCGCTTGACCCGCCCCACACCCCACCACCTCTGTGCCCCAAAACCGCCGCCCCGATTTCCCCATATGACCCCGCCGCCCCTAGGTTGCCTCGGCCCCGGAACACTACTGCGCCATCTGCCGCTGCGCCGGCGAGCTCCCCGACGGTCCGTACCTGGGTCCAGGCCACCGCGCCGGCAAGCTCCCGACAGTCCGCGCCTGGAGTCCAGCAGGTCTCCGCCTAACGCTGCTCCTCCGCCTAGAACCGGTGACGCCTCGCCGTGAGCCTCTCTCTCTCTCCCCTCTTTCTCTCTCTTGCTCTCTGCGTTTTGGCAATTCGCGGTCTCAAGGTATTTATTGTAGCATGCTTGTGTTCATCCTCTATGCATGTGATTTTTGTGCTTATGTTCTTCTTACTCTGTTGCTATCACTCCATCAGGAACAGCTGTAGCCAACGCCCCCCTGCACTTAGTGATTCATCAACTTCGTAACAACGGTATGGTTTGTGACCATTGTTTTTTTTTTTGGGTTCTTCTTCAGGCATGTGATTAATAGTAGAGAATTCAGTATGCATCATGTGATTAATAGTAGAGAATTCAGTATGCATCAGTGTTTGAAACTTGAATGGCTTATTAGCCTATCAGGATTGATTGCTGATGTAATTATGTGCTGTACAAGGGTTATAACTGAAAATGTGCATGTGCAATGTGCATGTTCAATTTCTTATTTCCTCTTACAAGCTTGTAAAAAGCCTTGCTGTAGTATTCACCATTGTGCTGATTTGTGTAGAAATGAGAAATGATGCATTTGAGTCACAGAAATTGCTTTTAAAAAGGTGGGCTTTACTGATTAGTACATGTACTCAGTTCTCACCACCATGGACCTTTTGACTAGAATTATGTGGTCACTGTGGTGGATGATTGCTGGAGCCCAGCTTGATTAGATAAGAAGAAAAGCTATCCAAGCATGCATTTTACTAATCTAAACACATTAGTTAGTCATGATGCACCATAAAGGGTAGTGGTCCATGCCCCACCAAGTGTCCACGAATTATTATAAATCTTGCCTGCAAGTCCATATCAATGCTGTCGATGCTTGCTAGGGATTCCCACTGTTTGACAATGATCATTCTGGAATCGGATCTTCTTAGAAGTTTTAGCTGGCTATTAATTTTTGTTAGCAGTTTCTTTTGCTCTGTAGTGTGCTTATTTTGTTATGGATACTCTAATTGTTCCAAGGATGCGTAATGACTCTTTCACTTGCATGCAGTTCGGATATCATATTAATAGTCAACAATTTAGACAGTTAAGAAACAAAAGAAATTTATTACATTTGCATTTGCATTAATATGCAATAAATGAGTTAGGATTGAGAACTAATGAGAACTAATGCAAGAAATGTAGATTGTCCTTTTTGCATTAAAATGCCATTTCCATTGAAAAGATCGACTGTGGATTAGCAGCACAGTAAACACCATATGTTTGCATTCAATAGCATAACACATCATAATTTTGCATGTGCAGCAAATTTCCCAACCCAATAAACATCCAAAATATATCTGATGTCTCTACCTGTGTAAGATACCCAATAGCAGGCTGCCAGCATCCTAAGAGTTGTTCTGTACAGGAATCCTGATTGAATCCTACAGCCACAAATTTGTTCTTTTTGTACAAGCACACAACTTTTCAGATTGTCAAATAGTACAAGCGCACAACTTTTCTACTATTTTTTCGATTGTCATTTTTGCACTAAAATTGCCATTTCCATTGAAAAGATCCACTCACTTTAACAGTTTAACACTTTAACGACTTGAACTGATCTGATTGGCAGCTTCCCCTGCTCACTCCAACGCTGGATACCCCCCTGCAACCCGTTTGGCTGCTCCGCTGTTGAGGTCAGTCGAATTTCCTTTTATGTTGGATTTTTCATCTATCATTTGCCGTTATTCAGTTCAATTGGTGACATAGAATACCTTTGATTAGTTCATAAATTTATCAAACATACATGCAGAATATATCATCTTCCTTCTGTTTTGCCTTTCCCCCAACTGAATCATGAATTCTGCACTTAACATTCTAATATCTGATGCCAACCAAAAATTTAAATTTCTGAACAGTATAGAAATAAGATAATGAACAGAGGTTTAGATGATCATTGAATGTAATGGAATCTGATAAGTAGTAGTAGTAGTGGTGGTGGTTGTTGAAATCTGGCAGTTCTTGGTGTTTGTAACTTTGCTGTGATTAGTAGCATTTGTCCCCAGATTCTTCTAACCGGTAGTTAAACCGTCTCTCATGCAGGTGGATCTTCATTCTGGCGACGAGTTACTTCGGGGTAGGCCCTTGCTCTTTAATGGCCAAACAAATAGTTTCTCTATTTTCATTAAAGTAAACATCGAACAGTTAAGTCAGAAACTAATTCTCTTTGACTCATTAGTTCAGAAAATTAAAAATTAGCTACTCTCTCTATTTTCAGTAATGTTAATTGGAAACCTGGTATTTCTCTTTCCAGTCCAGCTACAGTTGAATTTTTCATTTACATGGTCAAGACTTGAAGATGCAAAGTTGGATAAAGTTTTATTTTTCATTGGAAGAAAAAAGCATTGAAATTGCCCAACCTTGCATTTTTTCTAGAACATTGAAATTGCCCAACCTTGCATTTTTTTTAAAAACTAGCAATGTTCTTTTATCGGTATTAATCTACTGTGCTGTGCTCAATTGATGGCTAGAAATTTGGTCAAAAATATTGGTTTCTTGCAAGCATATCTTTGATAAGTGGATTTCTTCAACTACATTTTCAAATTTCTCAATATATGAAGCCACACCCTCCTCAATACATGGGAGTAATGTGGTGCGAACATGCTGTTCCTTGCTGAAATGTTCATCAAGGAACTATTAGAAATTAAAGGATGAACTATTGAGGAATGACTTGCAGAGTGGTGAGCTATTTTTTTGCTATAGTGAGGCATCTACCATGCAGTTAATCCTGCGCTGCATTTTTACTTGAAGAAACTGACTTAAGCTCCTCATTCAGCAAGCAAGCGTCATTCAGATTTTTTGTTAGAGAACTGCATCTCATGCTGAGCTCTTCAGCTTCTTCACATTTGCTCAGTAATCTTGACTCTAGGTCTGTATTGTTTGATAGCAAAGAATGACGGTCATGCAACAAATTCTTCAAATTTTCAGTAATTCCCCCAAACTGACTAAATAGCACAATCTGATGTTCAAGAGAGGAGCAAACAAACATCTGAAATTGTGCCACACAGTAACTTCAAAGGTGCAAGGTGCACAGAGAACCACGCTACATCACAATGTAACCAATCAAATTTGTCAGTGCCACTAAATATATGCTAACTTCTTTTATAGGCTTTGTATTTGCCACTAAACATTCTTTCAAAGAAAGGAATCGCATTGTTAAATGCTAGGTTTGATAGCATGTTGGCAGCCTATTATTTTGCTTAATGATTCAGTGTTCAGCCTTCATGCTTGCTAATGAATGTGAGTAAAAAATGCGATGAAGAATGTGAGAAAAGTGAGTAAAAAAGAAACTCTATTCTGCTGCAAATGTGATGAAGATTTGGGGACGGTGTTGATTCATGCACTCAATTTGTTTGCTTGCTCTAAAGTATGGACCTCGAGGATTTGCCTCAGGTTTTATATCGTAAATGCCTCAAACAAGCAAATCAACGCTACCTATACATTGCAGGGCCAATTCTCTATTGGTGCATGGCAAGATAGAGGGCAATTCAGTGCTGTGAAGGCCCCTCAAACAAGATAATTCTCTTGTGATCATGTACATCCCGTGTTGCACTTATGGCCCGTAATATTTGGCATCTAGAGCTATGTTGTAGCACTGGAGCCTTTTCCATATAAGTCAATAAGGTTGTCATCGACGTTTAGCTGAATGTAACAAGATGGAATCATATATTCAGATCGGAATATACATACAATAGATATAATGTTTTAATATTTAAATTTGAATATAATGACTATATAGTTCCTGCAACATATATCGTAAAAAATGTGCGTTGCACATGCACGCCTACTATATATCCTTTATTTCATCGTTTCATTACTCCAATACATCTGCTAATTGAATATATTTTTTTATTATGTTATCATCAATTATATCCATCCGACATGCAGTATTGCGAAACGTGCCTTGCACGTGCACGCTTACTAGTTGGTAAAAATATGGCACATTTCTGTACACAACTGTGAATGATTCATTTCATGCTATTCGAACTATGAAAAATGGTTGAGATGTCCATAGGAACCCAATATGTAACAACATCTTCAGCATCAGAACAGGACCTGATGACCTACATGTTGCATGATGAATCAAATTAGTATATGCATCCGCTGCCACCGAAACAAAGCACCTTGGATGAACAACACAGCTATGTGCTTCTAAGACCATGAAAGCATGAAAAAGGGAATAAAGTTAGTTAATTGGAGAAAGAACTGAGAGGCTAAGGTGATAACAATTCTTGTTTATTTTCTTCTAGAAAAAAGATTATCTATGCACAAATAACTCCTTTTTCTATAAAATCATTTTTTTCTAGAAAACTGAATAATCATCAATCACAAATTATATAATCTGTCTGCGTTCTGCCACTATGAAGGACATAAAACTCTATAAAGCATGACAAAATACTTAAAAGTAGTAAACCAATATAATGGCAGTTACATCAACTAATCAAGTATATGAAAGACATATTAGAAGGGCCCCATGCAGCTCGGCTCAAAACAACAATTCACACAATTGACAATTGATTTTTTTTTCCTATGGAGAAGATAGGGAACATAAATATCTCATACATAGTATAGTAATTAAAGGTGTGAGACTGGTACCGTAACACATTAGTTTTAATCTTTTGGGCCCAACTATATGTAATAAAAACAGCAATTGAATTGAGGAACCAAAAAGGTCATTGAGACAACATTACGCCCAGAAAACAAAACAACTGAATAGTAAGGAGCAACATGATTATATGTTGGCAATTTTACATATGCTTTTGTCGGGACCCGCAAAACGGGGTCGAGTCCCTTCTGTGCTTTACCTGTACTAATCCCTGGATCAAGTAGCTAGTACACACAGATTCCAGATCTTTGGAACATTGCCATTACAATTCGAACAAATATTACATCAGAGTGCGTTACAAGGCGCTAAATCAGAGTACAAAATTCAGGCACACAGGCTTTACACAGCGGAAGTATAACATGTAGCTGAAGTCTTAACAGTCTTCCATAACTCCAAATGGAAGAGGCAAAATATAACAATCAATCCCACAGGCGAGCTATAGTAGCGTCCTAGGCGTCAGAGAATCTTCGTCTTGAAGTCCGGCAGCGAAACCTTCATCTCTAGTCGCCTGAGTCTAGCGTACGAGAAAATACGACAATAAATACGAGAAAAACACCAATTGTCTACTCCACCGACTGGAATGCCAAAACTAGAAGTCCGAAGGGTACTCAACCAGGGCTTGCCCACACAAGCACTCAATGGTCGCACTGTTGTACTTAGCTCGTATACCTCAAGAAATCGGTCCTTAGAGATCAAGATGGTTCCCACACTGGGCCCGAATCTCATGCATGTTGCACCATCCTTGCAACCATCCACCCCAATCAGGTTTTGCAAAACAATTTTTCCCGATAGCATCCACTATCAACTAGCCAATTTACAAACAAATGACAACACCAATTGTCCTTTTAAAATCACATGGTAATTTGGTAATCATTGGTAGCAAGCAAATAATCATGTGATCTACTATGAGCATTACTAAGCAGATGCAAAACCTAAACAAGGGTGTGGTAATATTTTAACAATTTTTAATAAGCTATGGCAGCAAGGAATATTTTATACGAATTATTTATTGATGGGAATTTAACTAAGCAACTAGGTAATTAATGTTTAACTTTTAACATACATGCTAATTGTTAAATTCTAGTAAAACATGTTCGCAAAACACGGGTTCAAGGGTTCAGCACTTACCTTGATCGATGCAGTGGGAAAAGGTCATCCGCTGCGTTGGCAACATCACTCTAGTCGCCCGAGTCTAGCGTACGAGAAAATACGACAATAAATACAATGCAGAAAATATAATGTGTGCAAATGCATATTAAAAATCATAGAACAGTATGTTTTGATTTTATAAACATTTTAAAATTATTTTCATAATTTTTGGAGTTGTATAATCAAAGTTATAAAATAAACAAATAACACTTCCTAAATAAATTAGAAACCAATTTTCGGACCGGGCAGAGGAAACGGCCCACGATGGCTCGACCCGTCTTGCGCGCGCATGAGCTCGGGCACGGCCCAAGGGGCGGCACGGCCAGCCAGCCTGGCATGTCTGGTGTGGCACAGACGGCCAAGGCGACGAGGCTCGGCGGAAGGTGCAGGTGGAGCGCGCGTCTGCCCACTTAATCCCGCAGGCGGGATCGCGCCAATGGCGCGCCACCTAGCTAACTGGCGCTTGCGCTGGCGGCGGCTCGGCACGCGCCCACTCGGCAGTCGGCTGGCGTGGAGCGCTGCTCAACAGATGGCATCGCCAGCGCGAGTGGCGGCTTAGCAACGCGAGGAGCAGCCCGCGCAGTGTGGCACACGATGCGGGCACGGCCGGCGCGGTGCGGCTAGCGCGGAGGTGCACATGGCTCGGCTCGGCCGACAGTGGGACCCCACCGTCGCGAGTCAAAACAGGGGATGAGCGGTAGCGGCTCGGGAGAGTGGCGGAGCCGAGAACGGCGGCGGCGGCGCCGCGCGTGAGGAAAGGATGAGGAGGTGGGCGCGGTCCTCGGGTAGGCTGGCTCGTCTCGTGGCGGCGACGACGGCCGCGGCGATGGCCGCCGGGCGGCGTCTTGTGGCGAGCACCACGGGCAGCTAGCCGACGGCAAGGGGAGAACGGCGGCGGGGCGGGGAAGCGTCGCGGCGGCGTGGGGAAGGTGTGGGCGGTGGCGGTGGGGTGCAGCAGCGGGCGGCGTGGCTAGGCCATGGAGGAGAAGAGGATGCACGGCGGCGCCACTCCTTGACGGCATTCCGGCCGCATTGGCCATGGGGTCAAGTTGTAGGACACCTAGGAATGAAGAAGACATGGGGATGGTAGGGGAGGCAATGGAGAAGAGTCTCACCACTCGAAACCGAAGTTTTCGATGAACAGGCGCTACTGCAAATTCTGGCGATGTCGTCGGCGATCAAATTCGTCGCGCTCGGTCAACGATTCTGTGAGCGCTTTGTTGGGATGGATTCGCGATGAAGATAGACAGGATGTCCTCGGATAGTTTGACGAAATTCCTATCGAGGCGGTGCTGAGGCGAGGAAGAGTAGAGACCGCCAAGAATCGGGAGGCTGACCTTCGGCGTTAGATTGCCGCAGCTACGGATCTCGGATCTGTGTGTTCTTGGGCAAAATAGAACCGTGAGGAAGAACTCTAGGACGTCCTCAGAGGTTTTGGAGAATAGAGGCATACCTAGGTCGCAGCAGAAGAAAAACAAAAGGAGAAAGAATTAGCTCGCGAGAGATGTTTATATCGGAGATAGAGAAGAAGATTAGGAAAGAAGGGAATTGATTTGGGCAGTAGAGGATTTCCTTGATCCTGGAAATCATCCTCCTTAAAGATATGAGGAATTAGGGGGGGTTTCCAAAAGAGAGGGAGAGGGAAGTTTCCTGCGCAAGAACAGAGGGGAGGGTCCCACTAGCAAGAGAGATAAGAGAGAAAAGGAATAGCTTTAGGCCAAAAATACCAAAATAATATATTAGGAAAATAATTTGATTTTCTTCTCGTTGCATTAGATAAATAATATGACTATAGTTTTTACAACAAAACTGGTTAATTAAACACTTTATTTCAAAATCAAAATGTTACTTAATTATTAAGTAACATACTCATTTCGAAAATTATTTTTTAAATAATACATTACGGAAATGAACAAATTTTCTCCCTTGTAATATAACCAAAATAAAATATTTGCTTTATAAAAATAATTGAACAGGATTCTGAATTTCAAATATGATTAATAAAAGAAATCATTTTGTTTTTCAAAAGAATATTATCCACAAATATTTTGTTTTACTTTAATAAAGATTTCATATAGAAAACTCAATGTAGAAGTCAAATTATGAAATATTTACAAGGAACATTCTCATTTTCAAATATTTTTATATTTTCAAAATTTTCATGCCATGCAATGCATATGATTTTGGTTTTGAAAATGAGGATGTTACAGCTTTGCCACTGGCAACATATGATAACATGATTTCCTTGGTCTGTACTAGTGGGATTCCATGGATAATATGTTCATGTTCTATAATCTCAGAGAAGGTTCAGATGGAACGACATAGATAGCTCATTTTGTGAATATGTCTTGGAAGATAATTACAGAAACATCACTATTAGCATCTTTCCTTTTATGGAAAAATCTACACACATAAAAGTCTGAATATGTACTAAAAAATGAAAGAACAAGGGAAAACAAATCATGATCACTGTGCCCTGCCAAAGATGTGGATAAAGAACACAAAAACACATTAGCTAAAGGATCTATCTTGCATGTTGTAGAACAGTTAAAAATACAAATAAATTCAGCAAACATTTACTGCGAGGTCGAATATTAGCATTAGAATGTATCAAGGACAAATCCTGAAAAATATATGAGCAAATCTGCCATACATTAGGCTGCATCAAAAGAGAATAAAGTTATTGAAATTGAACGAACAATGGACCTTCAGAACTATTAGAACGGTAGTGACCAGCAATAATGTTGTAATTATTGAATATCCGCCGCCATCAATTAACATTTTGGAGTTCCACGAAAGGAGCATGTTCAGCGACACTGTCAGAGCACGAAATACTTGAAAGTAGTGCAAACTACAAAGCACTGTTAACGGTTTGACACCTGTCAATGAGAAGCACTAAGACAGAAAGTAGGAAGAACCAATAACTAAAGAAAACATTGACTATTGACTCACTCATAAGAAGCTCCTCAACCATCAGTCTTCTCTTGGACCTCAAAATTGTAAATAATTGACCTCAAACCATTTTGAGCTATTTTCCAAAGAAAGCATGGACTCAATTAAAGACAAAGGAAAAAGATCCGGAGATATTGTCTTAATATCATGGCACTGCAACTGCATTTGATGTGATCACTGGTGGATTTTTGGGATGGATTCCGAAATTTGTCAAGCAGCTATCAAGTCGGTGTGAGCAGGCATCCCCGGGATCAGCGTGCCATTTCTCAAACAAAACCACATGCTATATCCAAAGGCTACACGGAGCAGAGCCCCGGCTGGCGGGGGAACATGGAGGATTCTCGCCGGCTTCAGCCTAGACGGGATAGCGAAGCCTCGTCGACGGTGAGTCGGTGGTGTGTTTTTCGCTGCATTTACACGGTGAGTTTTCGTTTTTCCCAATCGAGATCTCGGCGGCGGTTTTCGTCAATTTTTCGAGATCTGGAGGAGGAAATGGTGGTATTTCTGTGAGTATGGAGGTGGTATTTGGAAGTTTCATGGTTCCTATTCAATCCAAGGGTCCAATTGATGGCGCGTGGCGCCGGTGTGTGGATTCAGAACCTAGGCGGGGTGATAAAAATATTCGGCGCAGGGTGGTGGAGAGCGAAGAGTCACTTGGTTTCGGGAGGGTTCTCTTCGGTCACTTCTGGGTGCGGTTCCGTCCGTCTTCTAGGGTTTCGGTGAGTTCGTCTTCTTCGCCTCCGGGTGGTTTGGATCTTCGGTCGTTTGCGCAAGTGGTTCGGGGTGTGAGAAGATCCATGGATCCACATCCTGGTGGGGATCGTGGAGGTGGTTTGAGTGGTGATCGTGGTGGTGGTCGTTGGGGTGGAGGGCGTTTTGGTAGAGGAGATGGGGGCAGATTCGGAGCAAGAGGTAGATCTCATACCTAGGAGAGAGGTCGTGATGTGGTGAGATCGGATTCTTCTTCTCAGGGTACGTCGGGTGTGAAAAATGACAAGAATGGTGGAGTGGATTCGGGTGGTGGAATGGTTTTTTCTAGCAAGGGCAAACTTGGTGAATCGATTGAGGTGGTGGGTGGTGGTGAATCTAAGGATGAGCGTATTCCTGGAAATTGTTTTCGTTGTGGTAAATTTGGACATTTAGCCTTTAATTGCCCTGCTATTTTCATGTGTGGATATTGTGGGGGAGAGGGCCATGTTGCTAGGAAATGTTCGAATAAGAAACCTTGGGAGTTTGTGGCATCTTTATGTGGTTTTCAGAGTGAAGGACAAGGGATTTTTGTCTGTGGAGAGATTCCTGGAGACCAGTTATCGAAAGATAAGTCTAGCATGGCTGTGATAAAAGTTGAGGGAGATACAGTTAGTGCTAAAGAGATTGAGAGAGAATTCAATGGGATTTTCAAAGCTTTCCCTAACTGGAGTTGTACTGCTCGAGCTAATGGGCCCAATTCCTTTTTGATGAGATTTCCTAATGCTAAAAAGGTGGAGGAAATGGAGTTGTTGCCAGCTACGAGAGTTCGAGATAAGAATGCCTTTATGAAAATATCTAAATGGAAGATTGAGTTTGGGGCTAAGGAGGTTTTGCATGATGTCTAGATTAGGATTTTCCATATTCCTTTGGAGGCAAGAGCTGTTTCAATTGCTTGTTATGTGGCTTCTTTAGTTGGTATTCCGCAGGAGGTTGATTTGGGAACCCTTCATAGACATGATTATGTTAGAGTTAGAATTTATTGCAAAGATTTGACCAGGATTCCTGAGTTTGCTGAGGGGGCTATTGATAGAGGTCTATATGATTTTGAGTTTCAAGTTGAGGAGCCTGATTTTAGCTCTAACAATCCGGGATGGGGGATTGGGGTTGAGAATGATGATTTAATGGAAGAAGAATTGGAACAGATGCCAAAAAAATCTAAGACCACAGATAAAGGTTTTGGGGGAGACAACATTCAGGGTTCTGGTCATGGGAGTGATAATAATGGGTGGGAGAAAGTTTCTGGAGGGGGTAAATCTCAAGGGGGAAGTAAATGGCCGGTGACTGTTGATTCCTGCTCTGTGGTCAAACAGATGTGTGGTGTGCAAGAAAATGAGATTTTGGATTGGTCTTATTATTCCAAATTGTTGGGAGGTAAAGGGACAATGAGGAGTTTTGGAGACAAGCATTTGGATTCTTTAAATAGATGGTCTTCCAACCAAAGCTGGTTGGTTGGTTGCTCCAATTTAAGTCATGGGCTTAAGAGAAATTGGAGCATTATCAGTAACTCATGTGTGGATAGGAGTAATCAAGGTGATTCCTTATGTTTGATGACAAATGTGGAAGAAGATACAGATCAGTGTTTGAAGGGGTCTTCTATTTCTATTTGTGAGGTAGAAAATTCTGATTTAGATGATGAGGGGACTGGAAGAGTTTCTGCAGATG
The DNA here is from genome assembly GCA_036346145.1 of Olyra latifolia. Lineage (NCBI taxonomy): Eukaryota > Viridiplantae > Streptophyta > Magnoliopsida > Poales > Poaceae > Olyra > Olyra latifolia. The sequence continues at coordinate 51,480,190 of CM070528.1, read as the reverse complement.
ATGGGGGTATTGTTTCTGCGTTTGCTGGGTCTGGGAAGTCTACATTAAGTGGGGAAGCAACCATTCGAAGAAGTGCTAGGTTGAAAGGTGATTATGAACCAGTGTTTTTGAAAGCTCAAAAGATTGTGCAGAAAAAAAATCTGGAAGGTAATCCTATTAATCTAAATTCTTTTGCTATGTTAGATTCCAATTTTTTATGTAGTATGGCTGGTAGTTTTGGGATTTCTTCTACTGGGAGTGAGCTAGAAGCTGTTGATTTAGTGAAAGATTTGGAACTGGCTCGCCTAAATCTTTATAAGAAAAATAGTGAGAAAGCAGTTAGTAATGGTGTAGATAATACTGGTAAGAAGGGAGGTTTAGAGGGTAATACTATTGCTACTAATCAGGAATTTCTATTGGATTGGATATCTGAAAATTCTGAGGAGGATGACAATTTTCTTGTTAAAGATAGCAGATTAAAATCTAAAAGAATTAATAGAACTAAGAAATCACCTTTAAACGAGAGAAGGAGTCCTATTTGCTTGAGAAAAGGGAGAAATAAGAAAAAATGCATATGAAAGGTCTTTTCTGGAATTGTAGAGGGATTGCCAAGAAAGGTATGTCAGTGTTCATTAGAGATTTATTATGTGCTGAGCAGCTCACGTTCTGTAGCTTAATTGAAACTAAAAATAGTAATTATTCGGATGCTTTCTTTCGGAAAATAGACCCAGCCAGAAATTATTTTTGGGACTGGATTCCTTCTACTGGTAAAGCAGGTGGTATTCTTGGTGGGGTTCTTTGTAAAGAGCTTGATGTGCTAGCGGTTAGAAAAAGGGAGTATATTCTTCAGTTTGATCTGTGGGACATTAAAGGTAAATTTAAATGGAGTTTACTAACTGTATATGGTGCTGCTCACGATTGTGCTAGAAATATTTTTTTGGGCGAAATGTCGTCCTTTTGTTCTGACATTCTAAATCCTTTTGTGATTGGGGGTGACTTTAATCTTTTACGTTGTTTAGATGATAAAAACAAAGGAAATCTGCATTCGAGGTATTGTGCTCTGTTTAATTCTATTATTAATGTTCATAGCCTTAGAGAGGTTGATATGGTGGGGGGCAAATATACGTGGTCCAATATACAGGTTAACCCCATTTTGGAAAGGCTTGATAGAGTTCTTATGAATTCATCTTGGGAAAGTTTATTTCCTTTGGCATTGGTTCGCAAGCTACCTAGGATGTTCTCAGATCACTCTCCTCTTATTTTGTTCTCTGATAATAATAGTAACAGGCGCAACAATATTTTTCGTTTTAATATGTGTTGGTTTAAGGATGAAGATTTTATGGATAAGGTCAAGAGTAGTTGGGATCAACCTTGTCAATTGGGGGATAGTATTTTGACTTTTCAGTATAAGATCAAGAGGTTAAAAAAATATTTAAAAGGTTGGGGGGCTAACAGATGGGGTTCTGCGAATAAAAGAAAGTGGTTTCTGAAGGAGTGGATTCATAAATATGAGATAATGGAGGAATGCAATATTCTTTCGGTTGAAGATGGGGAAAAAAAAGTGCAATATTTGGTTGAGCTTTTCAATATCCATGAGGAGGAGGAAATTAAATGGCATACAAGATCTCAGGAGAATTGGTTGTTAAAAGGAGATAACAATACTGCTTATTTTCATAAAATTGCTAATGGGAAAAAAAGAAAAAAGAGTATATTATTTTTGAAGGATGGGGATGAAAGTATCCAGGGCGATGAAAATATTCTAGATCATGCCACCAAATTTTATAAATCCCTTTTTGGAGATATGCTTAATAGTAATTTTAGGATAAATGATGGTTTGTGGGGAGGAGAGGAGCTGGTTAGTAGTGAGGAAAATTCTATGCTGGTTGCTCCCTTTACAGAGGAAGAAATTGATAAAGCGTTGTGCATGATGGGGAAAAATAAAGCCCCTGGTTTGGATGGTATTCCTACGGAGTTCTACCAAAGGTGCTGGAGTATTATTAAAGTTGATGTTTATGATATTTTTCACGATATGTTTTTAAACCAAGTGAATATTTTCAGGTTGAATTACGGATTGATCACCCTTATCCCGAAGGTTAGTGGAGCTGATAGAATTACTCAGTATAGACCCATTTGCCTTTTGAACAATATTTTTAAGTTGATTACTAAGGTTCTTACTAACAGATTAGAAAGTGTTGTGGGAAGAATAATTTCTAAAAATCAATCGGCGTTTATGAAAGGAAGGAATATTTTGGATGGTATTATTTTGCTTCAGGAGATCCTTCATGAAACTAGGTCTTGAAAAGAGGTCAGAGTAATACTTAAATTGGACTTCGAAAAGGCCTATCATAGGGTTGGCTGGAATTTTCTTTTTGATTGCTTACGTTTGAGAGGTTTTAGTCCTGTGTTTTGTAATTGGATTAAACAGACGGTCTGTGGAGGCTCCTTATGTGTGTCTATTAATGGGCTGGTAGGGCATTATTTTCAATGTAAGATGGGTGTGAGGCAAGGGGATCCTCTTTCGCCCTTTCTATTTAACATTGCGGCTGATTGTCTTAGTAAAATGATTTATAAAGCGCAGATGGGGGGTTATATTTGTGGGTTAGCCAGTAGGTTTTTCCATCGTGGTATTGTTAATCTACAATATGCTGTTGATACTATAATCTGTTTACAGAATGATTTAGAGGGTGCTAAACACATGAAATTTTTACTGGCTGTTTATGAGAATATTTCTGGTTTGAAGATAAATTTTCAAAAGAGTGGAATCTTCATTATTAATGGGGACTGTAACCTAGATCAGTATTATTCAGAGATCTTCACTTGTCCAGTGGGTAGTTTCCCTATTAAGTACCTAGGAATGCCTGTGAGTGCTAAAAAGGTTTTGAGTAGAGATTGGGATTTTCTGGTTTCTAAGATTGAAAACAAGTTGGCTACGTGGAAAAGCACTAATTTGTCTTTTGGTGGGAGAGTGGTGCTTTTAAACTCTTGCCTCTCTAATATGCCTATTTATTTTATGTCCTTATTCCGCCTGCTTAAAGGGGTTGTAGAAAGAATTGATAAGATTAGGAGAGCTTTTCTTTGGTATGGTAATGCAAGGAAAAGGAAGTATCATATAATGAGGTGGGATAAAGTTTGTTTGGAGAAAAAGAAAGAAGGTTTGGGAATTAGAAATCTTAGGGTTGTGAACATTAGTCTTCTCACTAAATAGTGGTGGAAATTAGATGGGAGTGAAGGGTTGTGGCAAGACCTGGTTAGAAAACGATACATTTTGGGTAAGCCTCTTTATCAGGTTAAAGAGGGAGTGAATGATTCCTCTATTTGGAAAAACATCCTTTCGGTAAAAGATCTGTATTTTAAAAATAGGAGGATGTTGGTTAAGGATGGTAATCTAACCGATTTCTGGGGGGATGTTTGGTTGTTTGATACTGCTTTGAAAGTTAAATACCTTGGCATTTTTTCAGCTTGTAGTCTTAAAGTTTGTTCAGTTTCTAAAGCTAGAGAGGTTATGTGGAATGTTCCTTTTAATAGAACTCTTATTCCTGATGATCAGGTTGCTTGGAATGAAGTTATTAGTCGTTGCCAGAATTTTAGTTTTGTAGATGGTGTGGATATTGGTTATTGGTCTGATGGTAGTAAAACGAATTTTTTTGTAGCCAAGATGTTTAAATCGCTCTCTGTTTGTTCTACTCCAAAAGATGAACTTTGTAGTCTTATTTGGAAGTGCTGTGTCCCTTTGAAAATTAAGATTTTCGATTGGTTATTGTATCATAATGCAATTCTAACTAGAGACAACTTGAGGAAACGGAATTGGGTGGGGAATTCTATGTGTGTTTTCTATGATCAAGTGGAGACGCGGGATCATTTACTTTTTGGTTGTGTCGTGAGTAAGATAATTTGGAATGTTGTCGCAGTGTGTTTCGGTTCTGGTTTCAGACCCATTTCCTTTCAAAGTGCGTTCGGGTGGTTTATCAAGACCCTAAAGGTTGATGGTAAATTGAGTGGTGCTTGTATTCTTGCTATTTGTTGGGCAGTTTGGAAGGCTAGAAATAGAGTCTGTTTTGAGGACGGCAAGATTTGGTCGCCTCTCTTTGTTATTCATTCAGCTTGTGCTCTGATTCTGTTTTGGGCAGGCTTGGGCTCTAAAGACAGTAAGCAAATTTTCTCAGCAGGGGTGGCAAAAGCTTTGGGGATTGTGAAGAGGATGGAACGATGTGGAATCCGTAGACAGATGCTGCCACCCGCGGTTGATGCTGGGGATCCTCAAGGAAATATCTAGGATGCTGGAGATTATCAAGGAATGTTTAGGTTGTATTTTGGGGGAAGTTGGCTAGGTTTTCTTTCTGTTTTGTATTATGTGATGGGTGGCAGATGTTCCTTTTGAGTTGGGTTGCTGGTTTAGTCTTATTTGCTGGTGGTTTTGTCATGTTTTGGTGTATTTTGCTGGTTAGTTACTTGGTTGGTCGGTGAACTGTTGAACTCTGTATTTCCGTTATTAGTAATGGGAATGGGGTATACCCCCTTATGCAAAAAAGCGCCCTGTTTCGTTCTCTTCTCTGCGTCGCCGGTCCTGTTCCGGTGGCGGTGGAGCTGTTCTTGGTGCTGTCGTCGTCTTTCTTGGAGGTGGTGGCACCACGTGAGCCACGATTGGGGCTGCCCAAGGGCTACCGTTCATGGACAACCGCTGCAATGTGGTCGGAGCATAGGGTTTTCTGGCATCTCGTCGCTTCAAACCCTATGAGGGTATTGGCTGGATGAGACGGTTCAGGGGAAGCCGGTCTGCTTCCACTATTTCTGCCTCGCCGGAGTCTGGCGACATGGAGGAAGAGCAAGCTATGCTTTTTTTACAGCAGGGCTCTGGAAGGGTTTCGTTTGTATTTTAGCTCTTGCCAGGGATCTCCATGAAAATTGGGGTTGTGCTATTGCCATGCTTTAATATAAGTTCTCCTTTATCTAAAAAAACTGCATGAGATGTATAAAAGAAATATAGCAGAAAGAATTTTAATTTCAATAGAGTAAAAATTATGCCAGTATATGCTACTCTAAGATAGGTGTCACATTGTTGAATTCTCAAATCTAGAAGTACTGTTCTCGCATTACACTCGTTTAGACAACAGGCACAGGTACAAATTAGCATTTTTTTTTATTATTATGAACTATCATACCCAGTTGTAGGGCATACATGATTATACGTCATATCACTACAAATGGGTTCCTGTTGGAAGAAGAAAATAAGTAGGCAAGTGTAGTACTAAGGACACCGTATTGATAGAGTGTTGATGAAGATAACATCGTTGCTACGACCGTCTGAGCATCCAGCCCAGTCAGCATTTAAGAATGCACTCAACAATAGTGAGTTGTCCCATTGTATTTTCAGCCTAACAGTGCAAGTGCCCTTCACATAGCGCGTGAGAATATCCATCATATATTTCTGTTGACACAATGTTATACCTTGATCATTTTGGTGAACTTCAATACCCAGAAAATAACCAAGGCTCCCTAGATCCTTGATTGGAAACTCTGCACTGAGCTTCTGCACTAGTCGTGTGACAGCATCACCATGCAGAAGAGCTGACAGCAATGATGTTGTCTACGTATACTAACATGTATATGGTCACACCATTGTTGCAGAAGATGAAGAGCGAGGTATCTAACGGCTTGAAACCACTACTGCAGAACGGAACATCACAAGCGGTTCGTAAGGGCCTAAACCGCGTGTGATACCTGGCTGGTATCACACGCGGTTCCCTCAACCGCTTATGATAGTGTGTAAAAAAGGATAAAATATATTTGGGGGAAGTGGGATTTGAACCCAGGACCTCATGCCTCCTTGTGACCCACACCTCACCCAGCTAGCCAACTCACCCACGCGGGCTCTTTGATAGAGTAGGACAAAATTTCTTTTTAGCCTTTCGAAAACTAGGCCTTTACAAGCGGTTCGTGTTCCGAACCGCTTGTGAAGCCACTTTCTACAAGCGGTTCATGTCCCCAACCGCTTGTAGAAGTCTATAAGCGGTTGGGGACACGAACCGCTTGTAGAAATGGGTTTTCTAAGCGGTTCGGGACATGAACCGCTTTTAGAAGCCCTCTTCTGGCCCGTTGGTTTCAAACCGCTTGCATTTCTCAAACTACAAACGGGCCGAAGTCAACCGCTTGTGATAGGCCGTTTGTGAAACCCTTATCTGTAGTAGTGAACCAACGCTCTACAACTTCTGACTAAGTCTTTAGTACCAAGCACGTGATGCTTGTTTCAACCCATACAACACTTTGTGTAGCTTGCACACATGCGTTGGTATGTCCTTGTCTATAAACCCTGGCGGTTGTCGCATGTATACTTCCTCCTCTAATCTTCCATGAAGAAAGGCATCAATCACATCAAGTTATCTCAATATTCACCCCCTCACAATGGCGATGGAGAGGACTGTCTGCGCGCATCGTTGTTGGATTGACAACTGGACTATATGTATCGATATAATCAACGCCATGTCGTTGGTTGAAGCCCTTGACCACAAGTCGTGCCTTGAATCTCTCAATAGAGCCGTCAGGGTTGTGCTTTAGCTTGAATATCCATTTGCAATCAACGATGTTTCTCCCCCGACTGCTAGGAACAAGACTCCATGTGTGATTTTGCTAGAGGGCATTGAACTCGTCCTCCATGGCTCTCGTCCATTGGATGTCAGTAGCAGCTTCAGCATGTGATGCAGGAACAATGTGGAAAGCACGTTGATTAGGAGGATATCATACTCTACCATCCACAAACTTCTTGGACTGATGGGTGTTATTGTGAAGTCGCATTTGCATGTGATGTGATGGAGCTAGTGGGATTGCATCTACATGACATCTGCAGACTCTAAGGACTCAGGTGATCCGACATCATGATATGTGCCTCCAACATGTGCATTTCCTACAGAATCACAAGTGACAGCCAAGACAGTGGAGGTATTATCAAAATCTAAGCGACCACTAGCAATAGATTAATTGCAATTCACGATCACCTCATGCAGGAAGTTGTATGGGGACTAGAACAGGAGTTTCAGAGTAATTGCCTGGTGTTGTGATTTGAGTGTCTTTGAAAAAAGGGAACAAAGTTTCATTGAACACTACATCACGGGATAGGTAAATCCGACCTGTAGAACGATCTAGACATTTGTAACCTTTATAGCCATTGTTGTAGCCAAGAAAGGTACATTGTTTAGATCTAAAGGAGAGATTTTCCGTGTTGTAGGGTCTAAGGTTTGGAAAGCAAGCACATCCAAAAGTGCAGAGTATTGAGTAGTCGGGTGTCTTCTTGAACAAGCGCCAGTAGGGAGAAGTGTTTTTTGAGGACTCGACTTGGGAGGTGAGTGATAAGGTGGCATGCTATGAGGAAGGCCTCATCCTAGAATCTAATAGGCATAGAGGATTTCATACATATATTGGTAATGTTTCACAAGGAGAAAATCAAATGCTTTACAAGAGCAAACTTAATGTTTCGCAAGAAGGACTAAAATATTTTAGACATACATGGGTAATGTTTCATGGCAAATCAACGATGCATCACATGAGCTCGTCGTCGCTGTCGCCGCCCCATAAGCTCTGCTAACCATCATGAGGTTAAGCTCTGATACTGCCTAACGAGCTTCCTCTACCACGCCATCGCAGTAGTACGAGTAGGATAGGACAAGGAGGAGGAGATCCTAGACCTGTCAGACCAGCTTCTCTAGCATCACCACCCCCAGCGATCGATGGCCTTCTCGCCACCACCATGGAGCACCTTAGGTAGGGTTTGTGACGGCATGGACCTCGAGGTTGGTGTGGCCGTCTGCACTTGACATTATTTAGGCAACTATGACACGATGCATGGGAGGCAGCTAGCATGGCGGCCCCGCTCGAGGTGGCCCATGGCAGCGGCGCCCATCCTGACGGTGAGCATGCTGACATTACTGGCTGCACGAGAAGTCATCAAATGGTGCCTCCGCCACGCACAACTAGAGTACTAGACTAGCGCTCCTGTCTTGTCCCCTCTCCTCGATGAGTACGCAGAAGGGGTGAGAGTAGAGGAGATAGATGAACCGCATGAGGGAGGAAGGGGATGAGTGGATAGGAAGCATGGATAGAATGGATAAGGTGGAGTTTGCATCGAATACAAAAAAAAGCAACTAAGCAACGGGTTGTGGGTTCTTGTAGCATACAATAGATCGGTGATCTGCAACCAAGTTTTTTTTGAAGAAATAAAAAAAAAGAAAAGAACCAGCTACCAAGAATTTTACATAAAACACCCTAGAATATCTAGAAATTATATGAAGTTTTTTTAGAATGTGGATTTTTATACAAAAACCCTCGAAAAATTACAAAATTATACTAATTTTTCCTATAATTAAGAATTTTGCATAATTCACTGAAAATACATATTAAGGCATAAAAGCACCTCGGGGTTCCAAATTTTGAACCTAATTTTCCATTTGAAGCTTTTATTTAACTTCTTATTGTTACTCTATACAATTGAATTATGAATTTGCTACTATGATTATCAGTGATATTTATTGCATTTATTTATGAATTGGTAATGACATTGGAATATTTGGATTTTATAAATTCATGAGAGTTTATGAAAAGAAACATGCGATGCACCCCTCTCTATTGGATTACACGTAGTAATCATACGAATAAATTTTGAAATATGAAAATATTGAGCATCATCAGACATGAATTCGAGGGAATGGTCCGTATGGCTAGAATTGCCTCACCAGGAGATCGGACGTTAAGATCGTACTTAGTAGCAAGAAAGTTTAAGTTGCCATCGGGCTAGGATCCTCAAAGGATAATATATAAGCCTACTAATGAGTTGAACAATTCCACATTGCACACGATCTGTGGCATCATCTCTTTGCCACATTAAAGAATCACTACAGGAATCCGACCTATAAACGTCGGCCAAATATATTTACGTCGGCTTAAAAAAGGTTGACGTAAACACCGAGTTATTTACTCGGCCACGTCAAACCTACGTAAATAGTTATATTTACGTCGGCCAAGCCGACGAAAACAGCGGTTTATCCCGCCCCACAAAATTAAAAATCGTACAGGCTCATTTACGTCGGCCGGGCCGACGTAAATAAAGGCTGTTCACGCGCGCACCAAATTAAAAATCGGGAAGGCATATTTACGTCGGCCAGGCCGACGTAAATAGGACACGTGGCCGTCGGCCTGGCTGACGTAAATAGCCCGAGCGCCACATGTCGGTTATTTACGTCGGCCCGGCCGACGTAAATAAAGGCTATCACGCGCCCACAAAATTCAAAATTGGGGAGGCCTAAAAAGGCTCCTCATGTGCACAATAAATTAAAAATTGGGAAGGCCTATTTACGTCAGCCACGCCGACATAAATAGGTCTATTTACATCGGCCAGGCCAACGTAAATTTGTTCCCCGCCAAGCTTACTTCTTGAATGAGGGATCAATCAGGCCCCTTTCCATAGAGATTTAGCTTTAGAGATGTCAAAGGGTGTTCAAGACATGAGGCAAAAGGAGAAAGTTGATTTATCCTGGTTCGAGCCTCTTGCGATGGAGATAATAATACTACTCCAGTGCTTTGTTACTATGCTGATATGAGTGCTACAATGGAAATTCTCTCCTCTCTTGATTAAAAAAGGGGTATTTATACCTGCCATATCAGTACTACAACGCAATGCACTAACACCGTCATTTATGGATGGTTATAGATAACAATGGGATTAATGCTCTATAAAACATTGTTAATTGCCTCGCCGGACCCTCATCGTGGCCATCAGCACGGAGATTGGGTGTCTTTTGCGGAGTGACGGTTACACCCAGGCAAAAGGGGGCCCTGAACTACTACGCTTGATCGTATGGCATATGCCGTATCCGAGAATGTATGCTCGGAGCCAAGAATGTATACTAGGATCCAAGTATATATGCTCAAGGGTCTCTTAAGCCCATGATATTTCGGTAATGCTCATGTAGATAGGACCTTGTAGGTCCACAAGGTTCTTCTTGGGTACGACTTCCAAGGGTAATCTTAAAGGGTTCTAAGCTTTATGTCTAGGGACAATTATGTAATTTTAATATTTTGCCAATCCCTGATAGTATCCGTATCCGAATCCAGATCCGTAAAATAATACGAATATGGATATGGTTCAACCATTATCCGATCCAATCCGGTCCAATCCGATCCGTTTTTTACCCTACACACCTAGCTCTCCTTTGATGCATATTTTATCGAAAGCACCCTCCTGAAAACATTGAATTCTTATAAACAGGTTCTCCTCCTTCCTCCCTTCGATCCTCTCTCCTCTCTATCCGGTCCGATGGCGACCTAGTAGGCGACCATCGGTGCCCCGCCGGGCGACCACCATGGCCCTGCCTCCCACCGCACTAGCGCCGCCGTCCTCCCCCTCCCATCCATTCGGATCGCTCCCTCATGGTGGAGGAAGGACCATTGTGGTCGTTGGCAGGGTGGCGGTGGTCGTTGGCTAGGGCTGATTGGATGGGGAGTAGGAGAGAGGGAGAGGGAGAGGAGGAGCAAGTGGGCGACAGCGGTGGTGGGTGGGGACCATGGTGGTTGCCAGTTGGGGCGCTGTCCGACTGGTTGAGAAGAGAGAGAGGGAAGAGCAGAGACCGACTAAAAATTTAAAATTGGGGAGGCACTTTTTTGGGAAATACGTGAGAGCAGAGACCGGCTGCAGTTAGTTTCCTGCCTTGATAGTTCGAAGAGGCCGTGTATCTTTGCGAGATACCATGAGGTGATTCTGTGATCTCTCGGTGACTCCATCGGGTATCTGCTCTATCATTTTTCTTATTTGACCCATCAGGATTAGGTGTGGATGTTTTAGATTTGGCCGTAGCTTGTTTGGTATGTGATCCAGCCAATCCATCGTAATTAAAAAAATGGAGTTTACTGCAGGTTCTGTACTCTGTTTCATGTTTCTCCGTTGGTGAAACAGTGATGTTTTTTTGGGAAGCGTGCAATATAACCGGGAGTTGGTTTTCTGCCATTTCTTTGGACGAAACATTTGGCTTTATAAAGCCGTCTCTCCACACAACACAAAGTGTACTGAAACTAAACATTTCACTTTTTGGAAGCAAGTTTTCGAAATTATTGAAACCCAGCATATTCTGGCTGCCCAGCCAATGTAGCCACAGCCTCACAAATCAGGAGCATTAGTTCCAACGATAATATCACTCGGTGCAAAATCATGAAATATAAATCCATCCGTGAAAATACACTTAATTTCGCATGTAAGGTTTTAACACTCTTCAAAGAAATTTATCTGTGGCCGTGTGGACTGGATATCTAGGAGACTAGGATCATCGAATGGAATTTCATGAATTAAGGTAAGATGAAAAATCTATAACAAAAATCAACTTGGCGCTGAAAATCGAATGGAAAGGAAAGAGACGCGAGCGAATTGGGGAAGGGCTTGGGCCTAGCTTTGCCGTGTTTAACTTCGGTGCTCCTCTCACATATATTTCCTCGATTTGGAACCATTTTCTTCCGTGTTTTTCCTGCTCCGCTTTCTGTTTCCTGCTATTCTATCTTGGTAGGAACGTGAAACGTACGTAGCCGTGGAAGGTGACAAATCGTTCTCGTGCGAATACGCCATACTTGCACGGTTTGTGTATAGCGTGACTAGCTTCCAAAAAAAATCGCTCGGTATTTTTTTTTTAGAATTCGATCCATATCCACAAACGCATTGAAAATACACTACTACAGATTTAAACTTCACAAGCGGTTCGTAAAGCCTCTAGAAACGGTTATATAATGAATATACAGTGATGTCGAATGCATTAGTGTTATGGACTGCATTTTAGAAATATATGGTTTTAAGAGATTCGAACCTTGGACCTAGGCGAAAAAGTAGAACAATTTTGAAGACTTACGTTGCAACTTACTCCTTTTTTTATTTTTTTCAACAACTGAACGTTGCAAAATGTTTTATTTTTTGTTGCATTTTTGCAAGATCCGAATGTTGCAAAATCTTTTTTCCGTTTCATCTTTAACTGCAAAATCTGAATGTTTGGTGAAGGACATCCATGAACAAGAGAAGAGGAGAGACAGACCGGTCGAGCTAGAGTCAGGAACGAATTGAGGCGAGCCAGAGCCAAGAGAAGAGGAGACAAAGATGTGAGCCAGACCAAGTCAGAGCCAAGAAAAAAAAGGAGACAAAGGGTTTGTTTGATTTGAAGCCCTAGGTAGCCCTACCAATAAATTGGTCATGAACAATTCAGTACCCGACGATTATTTCATTTGGCAAGGTTCATGTTTGGTTTGAATTTAATTCTAATAAAATCTAAAATCAATTTCTGAAAATCAAATAAATTCTAAAATCGATTTTCGCTACATTCTGCAAATCAAATTTGGTGACCAGTCATGATTTTAAAATGAAGTAATAGTAGAAAAAACAAACTGAGAAAATTTTGAAATCTTGCAGGCAGCCAGATATTGACTTTAGATCAATTATGGCTCCTGTTTTACTAGATTTGGAGGTCGAATGAAATAGATATGAAATAACGAAGTTTGAAAATCAAATGAAATAAACAAGCACTTTGTTGCAGTATTATCTAGTCGCTCGCTAATCCCTGGCTGACTGATGGGCGCCCCTTCCGGCTGTGATACGGGATCGATCTGTTGGCTCGCCAACAAGTGGCGCCACATTTTTGTGCCCTGTAATACCGGCGCACGTGGTTCAATTGAATTGCCTTGCCAATGTTTTGGCGGAGTGCACCAGACATTGGCTACAGTCCAAACCTAGGGCAAATCACGACCAGTATTTGGTAAGATAATGAAAGGAGTGGCGGTGGTCGTGAGCGAGCATGCAGCCAGAATCACGACGGTCCAGCAATGTTCTTTTCAACTTATAAGCTGCATTTGCTTATAAGGTGGAAATTTGTAACTCCTCGATAAGGACATCCGAGAGATCAAAAAACTATAGAAAAAATGGTTTTGAGAGTTTTGAGAAGAAATGGTAAGACCTATAAAAATTAGTTACCACCAAACGTTAAAGTGTTTGACTTGTACGAAAATAACAAATTTTCAGATTATAAACAAACGCAACTTATAAGGTGAAAGAAAATTGCGGAAGTAAGAGCGGGCGGAAGCATCGGGTCTTCGGCTTTTCACCTCTTTTATCTCTTCACTGGTTGACTTTTAATCGCTGGACCACACGCCTGTGTGGTCTTCGGCTTTTTGCAGCTGCTGGACAGTGAAGCTAATCATGTAGCCGTGATGGTTCTCCGATTTTATACCAGTACTCTTGTAGTCTTGTGTGTAACAGCTCGCAGTCTTCTTCTTTGGGTCCGTTATATGTCACATCTTAAGAGTTATGACCGTATTAAAACAGCAAAAAAGACATAATCGAAAAGAACAACGGCGAGAAGAACCGCAGGGGAATTTGGAACATCCGAATGGACGAACGATCGATATGTAATTAATATAGCATCATCGATCAGCGTGCAGTTAACTTGTTTGGGTCCGTTAATATGTCGATTGATAGTTTTCCTTGACATCTTACGAGTTACGAGTTACAGCATGATCCCTCTTAGTAAAAGAAGAAAAGAGTGAGAGTAGAAAAGAAAAACGGTAAGGAGAACCAGAGGGAAATTAATTGACGGAAAATGGAACAGCTAAATGTGCGAACGATTGACGTATATACTACTACCTCCGTTTCACAATGTTTATAGTTCTAACTAAATACATACAAAATAGGAAGACGTAAAAAATGACTTGTCTATCCTCGTTTAATGAAGGGTAGTTGAACAGATTAGCTAAATAGATTGCTGCATTGATGAAGGGTGCAAAGGTCATATTGGCTCTAAAGTTGCATTGGAATGTGAGAACTACAACTATTTTAATAAAAATTTTGAATGCTAGAATTACAACTATTGTGAAACGGAGGGAGTACAGTATATAACATCATCGATCAGCGTGCAATCAAACAACATGTAAATACACACTATTTATTTATTATTAGTCCATACCGGTGAAAGGAAACGTAATACAGACAGTAGGAAATAAATAGAATTCGACTGACTGAATCAAGGCATGCATGCGTAGGAAGCTAATCAATGAAAGAAATATATCAAGACGGGGCATACACGAGTACAGATATACAGATATAGGGCCTGTTTGGTTCGTGCCTAACAATGCCTAGCCTAAGGTTAGGCGCGCCATAGTGCGTTAGGCAAGCGTTTGGTTTGTATGCTAAGGTTAGGCGTGCCACAAAAGTTAGCTGCGTTAGCGGCTCGTCGCCTTGTATTTTTTCGCCGCAAAGTGTGGCGGCCGAATTCGCCGCCGCACCTCGCCACACCACGCCACGCTTCGGAGCGGCCGGTCGGGAGCATCCGATCGCCGGCCGGAAGAGGATTCGACCGTCCGTTTCGAAGTTAGAAATAAAAGCACTTGTTTTTTGGCCTTTGGACGAGGCGGACGAAACGACGACGCGGTCAGCCTCGCGAGCTCTCAACTCATCATCCCGGGTTCGATTCCAGGCTCCAGCTGCAGCATTCTTTGCTTTCTTATTTTTCTTTTTTTCTTTTCTATTTCCTTTTTTCTACGCCGTTTAAAAATTCTAAAAAATAGAAAGTTTGCGAAAATGGAATCATTCCTGCACAAAGAATGTCCATAAAAAGTTTGGATGTTTTTCAAAATTTTTTACTCTCGCAACCAAACACTCGCTACAAGTTTTTGTCTAGCCTAACATTAGTTGTGGCTGCGAACCAAACACCACTTAACTTTAACCGAAGTTAAGCCAAGTTAGTCGTCTTGCAATTTCTAAACTTAAATTAAAGCGAATCTTAGTCACGAACCAAATAGGCCCATAGGCTTTAAAGCCTTTAATTCATGGATGATGGATGATCGACTTTGTTTACTAGCGGTCAGCGGATGAAGAGCGTCGCCGCCGAGAGGCCGACGGCGACGGCGAGCAGTGCGATGGAGGCGTACATGAACTTCCTGCCGGCAGCACGGCGGGCGCGAGGGTCGCCGTTGAGCATCCAGACGGCGGCGCTGAGCTGGGCTACCCCGGCAAAGAAGGCCCCTGAGACGGTGAGCAGGTACAGGCTGTTGTGGATGCCCGGCGGCGGGTCGGAGACGGCCACGGTGATGGCAGTGGAGGCGGTGGCAAGGCCCACTGTTCCCAGCGCCGCTGGGACCTTGTACGCGGCGGCGGCGGCTTGATCCGCTCCCGGCGCAGAACTCTTCCCCACCATGGCTCTCTTTTTTTCGATGCTCTTAAAATGAAGGGAAACAATTGCATGCAAGGTAAAGTGGACGTGGATCTAGGTGTACGTTGATGTTATATATATAGGCCACGGCGCGGGAAAGACAGAAGTAGGAGGAAGACGCGGATATAGCTAGGTGTTGATGTTATATATATGTCGGCCACTCGCCGACGTCGCTGTTTCCAACATATGACGACAGTCGCCCACTCGCTGACGTCCAACATCTGACGACAGTCGCCCACTCGCCGACGTCGCTGTTGCCAACGTACATATGGCTGTCGTCGCCCACTCGTTGTCCCGGGCAGGGTTTTAAAACCCGAAACCGGACCCGAAACCGCTGATCCACCGGACCGGTTTTTTGAAAAAAACCGTTAGAAACCGGCGAAAACCACTCAAATTTAAATTCAAACCAAGCGCGCGAGCCACCGGTTCCCTGCGGTTTTTGCCGAAAAACCGCCGGTTTTACCGGTTTCTCGGCGGTTTTTAGCGAAAAACCGCTACAAAAACCAGAAAACCATAGAAAATGGGAAAATAAAAAGAGGTCTGAAAAAATATAAAAAATTGGCAAAAATCAAAATTTTGCTTCATACAAATTGTTCTACTCAGCATCTAGTTTTTTATAAGATTTTTTAAATTTTTTTTAAAAATCAAATTCAAATTCAAAATTTTGAATTGGACCGGGAAAAACCGGCGGTTTCTCAAACCGCCGCATAGCGGTTTAGCGAGAAACCGTCGGTTTTATAGGTTTTTCGTCGGTTTTTAAAACCCTGGTCCCAAGATGACCTCGGGGCCTCTGCTCTTCCCGACGAAGGTTCCCACCAAGTTCCTCGTGTCTGATGAGCAACCGGATCAGACACCCTTTAATATTGTTCATCTGACTTTGTATAGATAGAGTAGTTGCTGAAGGAAAGAAATCTTTTAGAGTGTATTGTAAAGCGTAAAGAAATTTTAGAGTGATAGATAGAGTGTGCAGGGAATAGTGGTATAGAGTAGAAATTTTAATTGGACCGGGAAAAACCGGCGGTTTCTCAAACCGCCGCACAGCGGTTCAGCGAGAAACCATCGGTTTTACAGGTTTTTCGTCGGTTTTTAAAACCTGGTCCCAAGATGACCTCGGGGCCTCTGCTCTTCCCGACGAAGGTTCCCACCAAGTTCCTCGTGTCTGATGAGCAACCGGATCAGACACCCTATAATACTGTTCATCTGACTTTGTATAGATAGAGTAGTTGCTGAAGGAAAGAAATCTTTTAGAGTGTATTGTAAAGCGTGAAGAAATTTTAGAGTGATAGATAGAGTGTGCAGGGAATAGTGGTATAGAGTAGAAATTTTAAGTATCTAATGTGGATACTCAGCGTTTGATCTAGCCAGCTTGTTCGTGTTGTCAGTGCGCGCATAGGCACAACGACGTGGTGCGGGCAGGCCAATTTACCGCGTGCTCTCACCATGTTTATCACTAAAGAAGTACAACACTTCTGTTATCATAGACCAAAGCTTACAACCATAAGAATACAACTCCACAAAAAAAAAAAAAGACTCAACACCCCTACTATAAGCAGTATGAAAAGCATCTTGCTTTCCTCTTGCCAAGACCAACAACTTGTTGTGTGCGTGGTATAGTAAACACAAACTAGACATTTTATACACCTCTGAGGGGCATGCCTTTCCTTGACAGAGATAATGCTCAGATATCCAAATCCAGCTTTTTCACCATTCTTCTCGGATCTCTATTTTTAAACAAGTAATTCGTACTTCTCTTTCTTAATACATAGTTTCTTATTTCATCTATGTATGTATATATATATACTTCACGTCTTTGTTATTGCTGAAGATCAATTTAGTAACAATCATTGTACATGTAAATATTATACGTATTGATCAAAGCCGAGTATTTGGAAACTGATCAAATACTAATTAGTACTAAGTATTTGGAAACAAATATTTAATTGAATACCAATGAGAAAATTCCTTTTTTGCCCCAAAAGTTAGTCCAATATACAATCTGCCATCAACTTTTCCAAAGTTCACAATTTGCCCTTGTCGTGTGAACTTCGTTGCCTACATGTTACTTCCGTCAACTCCATTAGATTCAACTGTTAGAAACATCTGTTAATGCCCAAATTGGATTTAGACCTTTGAAATATTTCATCTCCTACATTTTAACTCCAAATCGAGTAATTCAAATTTCTACATTTATGTAAAAACATGCTCTACTTGCTGTTCAATTTTCATTATTTTCTCTATTTTCTATTTTTTATCTCGTTTTCATGAGACATGGTAGGAACTATTAATTGTTTTTAAAAAAATTACATCCCAAAATTTTAAAATCCACTTTCAATTTTAAGTACACATAATTTTTGAATCCATAGAAATTTTCTTACAATTTTATGAATTTTCTACTATTTTTTATGAATTTTTATTTTGTAACATATTAAAAAGACAGAGGCAAAGAGGACATTTCACAGCTAACTTAATGGCAAATAGACGATACATTAACAAAAGTGGAATATAGGGAACAAAGTTCACGTGACAAGGGCAAATTGTGAGCTTCGAAAAAGTTATTGGTAGATTGTAAATTGAACTAACTTTTTTGGAAAAATAAGGAATTCTCGATACAAATCTCCAACCAAGAAAACAAATTCCAGGAGTTACCGACGATCATGGGTGCTACTCAACAAACTAAAAGGGAAATAATAATTCTAACAAACACAAAAACTAAATTTATGTTTGCTAAAAGTCCTACAAACTACAATGACTAAAGAAAATTCTGCCATAACAAAGATAAACATACCAAGAAACCCTAAAAAATTACCAAAAAAGCTTTTTCTAGAATCGAGTATTTGTCGTCCAGTTTTGGCCTAATGACTTGCAATTTTGAGGACTGGGTTACAGCCCAGTGGGTAGTAGTGAGGGTAGGCAGTCTGGAGGTGGCCACCTCGCTCGCCTGCTTTGAGTCCATTGGACTTAACGAGGCGTCTCATTTATTGGTAGGGTTAAAATTGACAAACAAGCCGTTCTCAGCAGTGCTGGGGTACGAGCGCATCAAGGAACGAGTCGAGCCAGACGAAGTACAATTAGCTAGCCGAGCCTAGGAGAGGTCAACAAAGTGAAACAAGCCAAGCTTAGAGATGAACGAAGAGGATTGACGAGCAAAGAATTAGCAAAGCTAGAGCATATATGGATGTCAGGTGAAGGAAATCCATGAACAAGAAGAGGAGAGACACCTAACCCGAGCCAGAGCTACGAAATGAACAAGAAGAGGACAGAGACAGCCCAGTCAAACCAGAACCAAGAATGAGAATGTCAGGTGAAGGAGCCAACAAGACATGGATGAGAAGATGAAAGAGACGTCCTGGCCGAGCTAGAGCCAAGAACCAGGATGTCTGGTGAAGGACATCCATGAACAAGAGTAGAGGATAGACAGGCCGATCGAGTTAGAGTCAAGAACGAACCGAGCCGAGGCAGAGCCAAGAGAAGAGGAGACAAAGATGTGAGCCAGACAAAGCCAAAGCCAAGAAAAAAAAAGAGACAAAGGGTTTGTTTGGCTTGAAGCCCTTGGTAGTCATACCAATAAATTGGTCATTTGGCAAGGCTCATGTTTGGTTTGAATTTAATTCTATTAAAATCTAAAATCAATTTCTGAAAATCAAATAAATTCTAAAATTGATTTTCGATACATTCTGCAAATCAAATTTGGCGATCAGTCATGATTTTAAAATGAAATAATAACAGGAAAAAAGAAACTCAGAAAATTTTGAAATCTTGCTGTAAGTTCAATATACCCTTGTGTGATTTTAGTGATTAATGACAAACACATTTGATTTATGACAAACATATCTAGTGACAAACACTATAAATGGTACATATCGTTTAATGTTTGATTTAGTGCTTGACTAATGACAAACCTCTAATATTTGGTTACCATCTATGATACTAACAAGTTTATTATTAAGATCATTTTTAGTCTCATCCATATGGACGAACTATTTAGGTCAAGTGACTAAGTTATCCATCCTATCGAGGTATGTTTCATATATACAACTAGGATAGATAACAAATCGATGTATGCAATATGTTGACTCTATCATATTTATTATTGTATTCCTAATATGGATATATGCTCTAATTGTTTTTTTATATATATGATCTATCTAGTTAATCTTCACCATGGTATTAATTGTGTTAGTGCATATAGGTCTAAATCATATATTCTCATATGCACTTTCTTAGTGAAGTTTAATCTAGATTATTTCACAATATCACCCTTGCTTTAAATATGAATGTGTACATGTGCAATTCTTGAATATATTTTTATGTACATCATTAAGTGAAGATTGTGCTTCTTGTCATAATTTAATTGGTTCATCTTTTTGGTAATCACATTTCTAGTGCATATAGATCAAATTCATATTCACCATGATGCACTAAGTAGAGATCTTTCTTATGTCAAGTGTTTCATTTATATTGAGCTTCTTCGTCATACACTTGTGAGTTTAAACATTGTTGATTATCAATCATATACATTTATATCTATTAAGTTTTTGGGACTAATGGATTTCATGAGTGATTTGAATAGAATTAGGTCCTGTGAGTGTGTATGATGACCAAGGTATCTTGAAAGATGACGGTCAAGTCGAGGTCAACAAGACAGCGGTGTAACCAAGAGTTGAGGATTAAGTCAAGGTCGAGGTCGATTTAGCGAGATGATCATCGGGGAGGATGATCGAGCCAAAGTCAAATGAGACAAGTCTCATGAGGTGAATCGAGTCAAGGTTGACAAGACGAATATATAATCAATCATTTGGTGAAGATCATCAGGCACAATGCATCAAGGGTTGATGCATAAAGAGTTAAAGTGAGCTTGAAGGCATTGATGGAGGACATCAAGCTTCAAGTCTGTGCTCAAGACCAAGTACGTGGTTGATCCCCTAAGATGAGGTTACATGGTTTTTCCTAACATCATTTATATTATTCTGACTTTTGAGTCTAAGGATAAAGCCGTACTATTAAGAGGGATGCGATGAAATATAGATATTAGACTACTCAAGTGCTCCAAAATGAGTTTTTATAAAGTTGGGATCTCAATTTCTATTTATATCAAAGTTCTTAAGAGACAGCAAAATTTTAGGTCAGAATGTCCTCGGAGTATCCGAACTCAGGTCAGAATGTCCTCGGAGTCTCCGATCTTTTAAGAAAATCGAGTTTCTGTCCTTATTCAGAATTAGTCGGAATGTCCTCGAAGTTTCCGATTTTTTAAGAAAATCGAGTTTCCGTCTTCATTCAGAATTAGTCGGAATGTCTTCGGAGTATCCGAACTCAGGTCGGAATGTCCTCGGAGTTTCCGAACTTTCAAGAAAATCGAGTTTCTGTCTTTATTCATAATTAGTCGGAATATCCTCGGAGTATCCGAACTTGTTCGGAATGTCCTCGGAAACTCTTCGGAGTATTCGAACCTGTATTATTTCCAGCCTGCACAGTTCGGAGTATCCGGACTTAAACTTCGGAGTCTCCGATGTTTGCAGACACACAACGGCTAGATTTGAGTCAAGGGTATTTATAACCCCTCTCCCCACTTCACCAACACGGAGAATACATTCAATAGAGAGCATTTACACCTTCTCAAGCCCTACCTCAAGCTCTAGCCCCCAAAACCTCTCCCCACCATAAATCTTCAAGATTTCCATCCTTGGTTGGGTTGGGAGGTAAAATTGAGTGTCAAGCTTTGTGGATTTTATCTTGGAGCACTCGATTTGTCTTCTACTTTCATATTTCGTTGGATTTATTACTCTTGGAGGTTGAGAACTCCAAGACGGTTAGGAATCTCCCTCGAGCCACCAAAGCTTGGTGTGGTGATCGTGGGAAGTTTGTGAAGGCCGGTTCCGCCTCCACAAGGGAAGGAACAAGGAGTGAAACCAAGGGGTTTGGAGACCTTTGGTGAGGGAAAGGGTTGAAAGAGACTCGGGCTCAAGTGTGACCGAGCCTGTCTCAACGGAGAGTAGGATTTCCTCAAGAATCCGAACTTCGGGAAACAAAACTTGTTCCTCTACTCTACATCTTGGTTTGTTTACTTGCACTCTTGTTATTTGTCAAATTTGTGGACTTATGCTTTGAGATTTCTTGTGGATCCAATTTTATAGCTAGGTCTACTAGTCATTTAACTTGTGTGCAAGTGGCATCCCCAGATCTGAAGGTTTGGTAAGGTTTTGAGCAAACCCTAACTGCGCAGTTCGGATAGTCCGAACTTCTGGGTCGGATACTCCGAACCTATTCAGAGTATCCGAACCAATCTTCGGAGTGTCTGACTGTTTAAAGCTTCCGCACCTTCTAACTCTGTATAAAATTGAAAACCACCTATTCACCCCCTCTAGGCGACATCTCGGTCCTTTCACTTGCAGGCAGCTAGATCTTGTCTTTAGATCAATTATGGTTTTTGTTTTACTGGATTTGGAGGCCGAATGAAATAGATATGAAATAACAAAGTTTGAAAATCAAATGAAATAAACAAGCACTTTATTGCACTATTATCTAGGCAGTGTTCTTTTCAGCGTTTGCGTTTGCTTATAAACTGGAAATTTGTAGCTCCTCAATAAGGACATCCGAGGGATTAAAAAATTATAGAAAAATGGTTTTAAGAGCTTTGAGAAGAAATATTAAGACCTACAAAAATTGGCTACCAAACGTCAGAGCGTTTAACTTTTACAAAAAATAACAAATTTCCATGTTATAAGCAAACGCAAACGCAAACGCTGAAAAAAACACTGCCCTAGTCGTTCGCTATGCCCTGGCTGACTGATGGGCCCTTCCGGCTGTGATACAGGATCGATCTATTGGCTCGCCAACAAGTGGCGCCACATTTTGTGCCTTGTAATATCGGCGCACGTCAATTGAATTGGCTCGCCAATGTTTTGGCGGAATGCACCAAACATTCGATACAGTCCAATCCTAGGGCAAATCACGATCAATATTTGGTAAGATAATGAAAGGTGTGGGCCCCTGCTTTCGGGGACCTCCGTATATCTGCGCTAGCCTAGGATCTGTCTTGCTAGCGCTGTACGTGATACAAAATGCTGGAATCATCTCATACAAGTGTGAGTATTATACAACCATAAAAATTCAAATACATAGAGGCTCAAGTTTGTAGGGCCGAGTTGGCCAAATATTACATTACCAAAAATGAACTCTTTAATCAAAGTTTGGAAATGCGGAAATGAAGATAGATACGGCTTTGGGTTCCAAGGGCTATGTCATCCACCCGACAGACAAGCGATTGGAGTCTCGCCTAACACCCGTCGTGCGCGATAGCACCCTAGTCTCCCTTGTCATCTTAGCAATCGTAGGGATCCTCATCTTCTTCATCTTGACCTAAAAGAGTGAGTGGGTGCGAGGGTGAGCACACAATCAAACTGCGCTCACAAGCCAAAACCCCACCTAATGCACATAGTGATATAGGCCATATGGTGGGGCTAGGGTTTACTTTGTTTGCATAAATGCCAAAGTTATAATAATAGTAGTGAAGGCCTATGACTTAGCCAAGTTAACAAAACAAAGATATATGGTGCTTATATACGCAAGTTGATCATAACTGGGGTTTAACTTAACATCAAAACTTGGCTATCCCAGCGATTCTAAAAATTCACAGCATGCAATTTTATAAACTTCTATCTCGGTATCATCCATTGTGGATAGATACTTCCACGGTATTATCCATCGTAGACAATATAATTCCTATCGCGAAAATTTTTCCATCGTCAAAAGACATGCCCTTCGTGGTATCATGTCGAAAATATGATTTCACAACACATCAAAAAATATGCCCATCGCGGTACACAAACCCTTCCCGGTATCGATTCTCAAATTCAGGAAAATGATTGATTTAGAGACACGTCGCACTCGGGCAATAAGGGGCACCCAAGTGCATGAGTTTTCTCTGTGTTAACAACGTGTGCATTGATAATCAGGAATTGCGAGCAATCTGTCATCCTATATCCGTATCCGTAGATACCAGGGGTTCGACCCAATCGAACCTAGACATAGCCATTGTTAAGCATTCGCCAAAGACTTACTTAGTCCAAGAGGTTTTAATTACTTCCTTAGGTTATCAAGTGACATGGTAGGAATCATGTGAAGGACGGGGCTGTGCTTATTAACACATGCAACTAATTGGGTTATATCTAGACCAGCTCTATCAGCTTTGTATTTAACAATATATTATAATAATAGAACATAGAGCATGCAAGTTCATAATTTAAATAAAAAATGTGAACACATGTTCGAGATATCAAATCAATAATGTGAACACATGTTAGAGAACATGATATTGGATAAACCTACTCTAAGACATTGATGAGATTGTTATCTTACATGTGCCATCAATCTGTAGTCTCGAATGGTATACCTATATGATCCTTAGACCCAAGATCATCATTGATTTTCAGCATGCGTAGTTGTATACTTTGGGGTTATCAACCGTTACACCATAACAGGATAGCTATAAAGATAGTTTTCGGGTATGCTATGAAACATGACGTGGGGTGTGAGTGATTAAGATGGAATTTGTCCCTCCTTAATAACAGGAGAGATACCTCTGGGCCTCTCGATGTGGATGAATTGGAAAGTCCATGGCCATGCCAATATAATTAAAGAGTTAATCATGGTTTCAGTATCCATCATATAGACGAGTGAATGGTTGAGCCATCACAAGGATGGCACGTATCTCGCCTTGAGCTTGATTGGTATCGTGCGGCAAAGGGATCGATATGTGAGTATATCAAGGTTCAGCCGATATGATCATTCTGTGTATTCAGGGGTCAATATGACCTGCTAGGAACCGCTATTGACTTGTGGTTCAGAAAAGGGTTTTCGTGGCCATAGCCGATTGTGCATGAACTAAATGGGTCACACACTTAATGAGCTGAAACATGTCTAATAGATTGGATCTATTAGTGGGTTTCGTGGATACTAATTGGCGTGTGGGATTAGAGTCCTTATCCACGTTGGATTAGAGTCCTAGTCGGCTGCGCCGACTTAGAGTCCTAACCGGCTACAAGTCCTAGTCGGCTTCTAACGTAGAAGCCTGCTGGTTCAGCAATATCAAAGGAGGTCGAAGGGGGCGACATGGGAAGAGAAAACACCAAGCCAAGAGCTATCAGTTTTGCCACCAAAGCAAACCCTAGCCGACGTGCCCTTCGGACCTCCCAAAAACCCTAGCTGATGCGCGCGGTGGTAGCACACCGACGATCGACGTTCCACCTCTAGATGTGTGGATACTGTAGAGGCGTTGCTGCGGTTGCTGCAACGCTCATCGGCTAGTGACGACGGTTGACTGGCGACGACGATCTGCTAATCAACCATCGACTTGCGAAGTTGATATCGACAAGCGACGAATATCGGCTGGTGACGACGGAGGAGATGATTGGTTCTGTGAGAACGACTACGTCCTCTACAGCAGTACGTGCGACACTGCCGCCATGGTGATCGGCTAAGGAGGCCATCGGCTTGGAACGATCGGCTACTTCCAATACCACGATGCATGCTAAGTTGGGATCGGCTTCTCCAACTTTCCTTCCGCTACATATGCGCGTCAAAGGTAACAATCTATAATCTGCTACTTGCATGATGTCCTAGGTGATCGCAGCAGAAAATTTTTGAAATTGCGCCTGCATAGCCTACACGTTCCCCTACAGGAACGTCCTAAGCTTCTGTGCCTTCAAATCCTTTCTCTTCGTCTTCGAAGCAAGCATACGGGTCTTACAGGCAATCTCCATCTAAAGAATGAGTGAGCGTAAGGGTAAATGCGCAATCAAACTGTACTTGCGAGTTAACATCTTCGTAATGCAATTAATGCTAAGGCTGCCAAGGAAGGTTGAGGATTTGTTTATTTGCGAAAAGCCATATAAAGTAATATTAGTAAGAATCCTATGACTTAGCAAGTTTTTAATAGGAAAGGAGGTGTTATAAGAAAGAGTTGATCTCCAAGCTATTATATTAACCTTGTACCATCCTATGGTATAACTAAACCATTCCTGCTGAAACAACAGCTCCTAGTCTTCCTCCGAACACCCACCATCTTATTCCGGAATTCAAGAATTTTATTGTGGATCATCGTTCCTGGATTGCCAATCCAGCGAACGCATGACCTAGACCACCCTCGGATGGTGGCACTCTGCCACGCTTACCTCAGATTGAAGCTTCAGCAAGAGTCTCCGCAGAGTGCTCTCCTAGGCCTCCAACCCACACTACCGCGTGATGGTCATGTGTTGTGTCGAACACATCCAACACTATCTGAACAAAGGACCTCTTTCGATCCCTCTTTACAGTTCTCCCTTCACATGCCCGCCATCTTATTTCGGGATTTGGAAATTTCGTTATGAATCATACCTCCTGGGGTTTCGACCCAGTGAGTCTATGACCTAGACCACCCTCAGTGGTAGCACCTAGCCGCGCTTACCTTAGGTTGGAGTTCCTGCTAGGGCCTCCGCGGAGCGCTCTCCTGGCCACGCGTTGTGTCAGATGCATCTAACACTCAAATCATAATCATGGGATCCTTCCGATCCCACTGCACATGGCCTAAG
This sequence comes from Olyra latifolia, assembly GCA_036346145.1. Lineage (NCBI taxonomy): Eukaryota > Viridiplantae > Streptophyta > Magnoliopsida > Poales > Poaceae > Olyra > Olyra latifolia. The sequence continues at coordinate 51,454,431 of CM070528.1, read as the reverse complement.
AACCAAACGTCCAACCTTCGCTGGTTGCCCAACTCAACAGGTCCATGACCTTCCTGTCTAGATCCACTCTAGACCATAAATCAACCTTGGGTCTCAACCCAAGTCAGCCATATGCACACATCTCGAGACCGACTAACAAAGCCTACCAAACCAAACTATATCCAATTCATAGTATAAGTATAGTATTTTAGTGGTGAGCTAGTGTTCACCACTATGAGGTGTTGTGTTCCGAAAGCAAGCATTTAGACCTAAGCATGTTTAAACAAATTTTACTCATGGACTGCCAAAAGTTTAATTGTTTTAGCGGTTTACAAACGATAATCTAAGGCGGTCTTGGTATGATATTCTAGGCAATCATGTCATGGTAATTAAAAGTGTCAAGGGTCATGGCACGTGTATAACATGATTAACAAACTAGGTAAGAAATTTATATTGCATGTAATTATCATAATTGGTTCAACACAAGTTTCAATAAAACTGGGTAAGATATGAACTAAAAATGTTAACTCGCCTTGTCCTAAGGTTTGGGGGTCTTCTTCAGTGTTCTGGAACCTTCCTTTGGGGTCCTCGATGTCTAATCGAATGTAAAACCAATAAAAATATGCAATTCAGAAAGATGCATGAATGCACGGAAAGAATTTTATAACAATGCTAGGGTTTACAAGTCGTCAACTAAACATGAATGAGTATGCCTTAGTTTCCCAATCTACTATTTCCCTTGGCAATTAATTATAAGATTTGAAATATTAACAAAAAGCATTTAGGGCTCTTAATTCATAATGCAAACCTTATTAAGGGTTAACATGAGTTTATTATTTTTAATAAATTGTTTCTGAGATAAAAAGGCTTCTATAAAATTTTAAAAAAAATTAGAGTCCAAAAGATATTTTAAATAAATCAGTTCCATTAACTGCCATTTATTTTATTAGGGAAAGGTGTTAAAATTCACTAATAAATGAACAGTGAACAGGGGTGATATTATATGTGTTCAAATAATTTTATTAAATCCCAAATTGCATCTACTGTGGTCTAAACTTTTACCATGATTTATGGACATCATTTAATAATTTATAAAATTGGAAAGATTATTTCTTAAATAGGAAAAACAAGGCTTCTGGATTAATACAAAAGGCTAAAATAATTTACTGTTCAAGGTTATAATTTTATTAGATCCAACCTGTTCTCAAGTATTTATCATAATTTTCCTGAATTTTTAGAGTTGTTTAACTATTTTTGAAAAATTATAAACACTTACTGAATCATTTAAAATAGGAAAAAGTTTTGGAATTCTGGAAAACAGTAATGGGCCAACCCATTACCGTTTGGTTTGAAACCGCGTGAAACTGCCCACGACGGCCCACTCATCTGCGGGGCCGAGGCGCTTTCCAGAAGGCGCGAGCCTTAAGAGAAGGCGCACTTCCCTGATTACGCTTCCACTAAAACTGACCGGTGGGTCTAGAGGCCCACCTGTCGGCGACTAGCAGAGGAGAAAGCTGTACCATGATGCCATGCCAGTGTCAAGTCATCTTCCTCCACGCTATAAGGTTCCGGCAAACCTCCGGTGACCTATCGGCGGCGTTACAAGGCACTAGAGATGTGGTTCAAGATCGCTACGGGCTCGAGGGTCCTAGGGCTAGGACGTCTCATCGCGGTTGTCGCCGGTGACAACTACAACGGCGGCGTGCTAGGAATGGGCGAAGCGAACCTACGGGGAGAAGAGGGGAGGAAGATCCTAGGCTTGCCGGGCTCGATTGCCAGGTCTAGGAGCACCTAGGGGTCAGGGGAGGACTCACAGAGTGGTGGGAACAGGCGGAAGAGGTCCGGAGCAGGCTGACGACGGTGAAGCCTAAATCCGCGATAGGGACGACGGTGCTAGCCCACCAGGTTGGCTCACTGGCGACTTACACGGCAGAGATGGGTTAGGCATTGAACAAGGATGCTCTAGCCCCAAGGAATTGGAGAGAGGCTTACTAAGGCGGCGGAATTCCGAAAGGGGGAATTCCAGCCGGCGGCAACGAAATTGGAACTCCGGTGAGCTAGAGGGGTAATTGGGCCAATTGCAAGCTTCCAGAGCTGGCTAGAGGAGATTGGAAGCGGATGGAGAGGGAGATGGGGGTGATAAATCACCGAGAAGGTTGGGCGACAAGAACAGCGGCGAGAGGAGCGACGCGGGGAGAAGGAAGGGGTTAAAAACAGCGAGTCTGGTCGGGGTGGCTTGCGGCAGGCAGGGGCGGATCTACAGGGTATGTCGGGTGGGCCACGGCATACCCTGTATACGGCCCAATAGACCCATACTCCATATAAGGCCCAACAGGCCAATACATACTATAGTCATTATACAGTCCATATACGGCTAATACGCGACGTTTCCGCGGCCGACGCGGCGACGATTCCCATCCCGCGAGCCGCCAGGTCGCATCCTCGCAGGCGCAACGCAGCCGTCGCCGCTCGCGGACTCGCCCGTCGCCCGTCGCGGCGTCGCCCCTCACCCGTCGGCCGTCGCAGCACAGCCACGCAGCAGGTACGCGGCACGCCGACGCACTAACGCACTACGGCACTAACGCACGCCGACGCACTGACGCACTAACGCAGTAACGCACGCGCAGCAAGCCAGCAAATAGCAATCTGTAATTCTGTATTAGACTATTAGTGTATTACCGTATAAATGTATAATTGCTACAATGCTACGCTGTTAGTTTGCTAGAAGATCAAGCACGCGCAGATGCGCAGTCTAAATGTCTAATCTTCTCCTGGCTCTTATTTGTTGTGATCATGATATGTGATTTGAGTGCAAGACTGCTAGTTGATTTATAGACTATAGAGTAGAAACAAATATAATTGCTACTTTGCTAGGGGCTAGAGAGTTGTTTGTTGATTCATTGCTTTTTTTGTTTGTAAAGTTGTTGAATTATGAAGAGGAACGGAGACATTGTATTTCTTTTCTGGAAACATGCAGCAAAGAAGGCCAGACAAGAAGGACAAGAAGTAATATTGTATTCTTTGAATAGGTGTGTAAGCTTCTTCTATGCATATTTCATACTTAAAATGTTCGAACTATTTATATTGTAATTTATACTTATATTATCATGTTTCTAGTTATTTTATACTCGTATACCGAATTTCTTGACAACATTTATAGTTGTTTACCGAATTGTTCATTGGATTTTACCGAATTGTATATTATAGTATTAGCTTGACTATTTGGCATACCCTAACTTAAAATCCTAGACCCGCCACTGGCGGCAGGAGCAGGCGCACATGATGCGAGGCGCAAACGCGCGGCACGGGATAGGACGGCAGGTAGAGCCTGGCGGCTTGGCACGGCGGGGAGGCTGAAGTGGCAACGGCGTGCGGGGCGCGAGGCGGAGCCAGAGTGTGTCGCGAGCGGCACACGGCGCTGCAAAGTAGCATATGGGGACAGGACAGGCGTGGTGTTAGCGGAGGCGTGTGGGGCCACAGCTTTGGTCGGGTCAGCGAGGGAGGGATATAGGAGAGAGGGGAGAGTCGGGCCTGACAGGCCGGCTGGGCTGGGGAAGAAAAGGGAGGGGAGAGTGGGGCCAAGCCATACTGGCCGGCTGGGCCGAAGGGAAGGGAAAGAAAAGGGGGACTGGGTTGGGCTAGGCCCACCAAGAAAAAGAAACTAATTTTGATTTAAGGATGAAAGGAATTAGGTTAAAAATTGTTGAATTTGGAAATTGATTTCAACCCATAGCAGATTATAAAATTGGCCTTGAAATAAATTTTGGATATTTACAAAATAATTTGCCCTTACCTTTTTAAATTTTGATTTCAAAGATTTAGAATTTTTAGATCGTGAACAGTAAATACAGGAAATGCATTTAAAATTTGAATTTTAGCAACAGTTTTTTTTAAAAGGGCTCAAAGGCTATTACAAATCCTACCCCCTAGAAAAAGTCTCGATCCGAGATCTCAAGGCTAGAGAAAAGGGAAGGAGAATTCACAACTCTTCTTATTATAATATATCCACAACAGCCTTTTCCCTGATACATGAAGTTGACGGACGCCACAAACAGATCGGATGATATATCGGCGGAGGTTGCATGACTGGACCACGATTTGAAGCTTCCTTCCTCACGTCCATCCATGCTCGCACGCACCTAAATTATCTTTAGTTTCTCCGATCTTGAGCACGACCACCGGCTCGACATATCACCGTTTGCCGACTTGTTGGTTTTCATGTTCATTGAGTGGCTAAAATTTTGCAAAGTTATACTTATTTTCTAAAGCCACCCAGCCAATACGTACGGTCATCCCCTCACTTCTTGTACGATATCCACCAAATTGAAGAAGGGATAATTGATGATATACCCCAAAGTACTTGGTTAATTGATGATTTGTCCTCCATTACATGCCTCTCTGCTATATGCCTCAAAGTTCTTTGCTCAATTGATAAAATGTCTTATTTTAAAACTTTGAGCAAAATTTACCATAAAAGAAGTGTAAAAGATCATTTCTACCCCTCATCTAACTAGTATTGTGCAACACGTTGAGGCAGAACCAGAGTTTTATTTGGAAAAAAAATTGAAATATATTTTTAGCTGCTATACTATATGACTCTACTTTCAATCTACTCATGCGAGGTAAAGATCTATCACCAGCCAGGTGGATAGCATTCCAAATAAATCAGAGGAGGCATCGCACTATACTAGTTAGATGAGGGGTAGAAATGACCTTTTACACTTGTTTTATGGTAAATTTTGCTCAAAGTTTCAAAATAGGGCATTTTATCAATTGAGCAAAGAACTTTAGGACATATAGTAAAGAGGCATGTAATAGAGGGCAAATCATCAATTAACCAAATACTTTGGAGCATATCATCAATTATCGCATGGAAGGTCATTGGCTGTACGTCTTGCAACTTGTTGGGCTGTTTGGAAAGCCAGAGATAGCGGCTGTGTTAGGTGTACATGGGTTACAAGAAATTCTTTGAGATCCGTGCCATGCATGTGGATCCAAGCAAAAGGCAATTGTTTCCTTGTCACCTTGTATGGCTAACTTATCTTAATTTACAATATTACAATTAATCGCCTCCTCTCGTATGTCCGGTGGCCATTTGCCATTTACCTATTATTAGGGGTAATTAAGTTAGACTACCGTAAAAGCTCCCATATTGATATGTACTTCCTATAGGTTAAAAAAAGGTTATTTTGAGGTATATGCACTCTAACTTTTCTATACTTTGGTTATCTATATATAGTTTTCAAATATTTAGATTTGATGCATGAAAATTATACGTTTAATTTTCCTCGAAAAGTACCTACATAATACTTTAGTACTACTAGGAATATTGACGCGCCAATGTTGCGCTATTACCTGAGGAAAACAATTTTAATAGCAAATATAACTCGTATGCATGTAGACGATCGATGGAAATACTTTTTTCTATTCCGTCAAACCAGAAGGTTTTTTTAGAAAGTTTGTAGGTTAGAAATGAAGTGTGGATAGATTTTATGAAATGGAAGTTTTTTCACAACGTTAGTAGGTAAGACGGCTAAAGATGTGTTGCTATTGGATGGCCCAATATGTGCAACGTGGGGATCGGATGGAGACATTTTATCGGGTAATGTGGCGCAACGTGAGGGTGATATTAGGGCCTTTAAAGATGACATGGCACAATGAGGGGGGCCTCATATGGTGAGAAGATATGGGTGACACATGGCGTAAGGAGAAGGGAGAGAGCTTTAAGTGGCTTTAACGGAGAGCTCATTTTACGTGCTTTAATATGGTTTTTTCTATATTAGTAGGTTGACGGTTTCGATGTGCGTCACATGGATAATCAGAGGGGCAACAAAATTAATAGCGATGGCTTGTCACAATGGTTAGGTATCATGTGACATGCCACAGCAAAGTCATGTATGCCAAAGTGGTTAATTGTAAAATATTTTGAATTTATATGCTGAGTGTGGTCTAGTTTTGTTCGTAAAAATGTCAGAAACACACTGGTGAAAATCGTTCATGAATCGGAGTCTCCAATCAAAAGTTATGAAAGAAAAACAATAAAAGATCTCTATTAATTGCTGACATCAGCAACTGATGTCACTATGTGCCACATGCACACAGCGAGGCTGAGCATGGGAGGGAGGATAGGCTGGACAGCGATCGCCGATCGGACGGTCATTGCGCGCACTGCTTTTTTGGGTTCAGCGACACGTGGACCATCTGGCTTAGCTCCAATCCCTTCCAGCTTAATAGATTTTTGGGTTCGGCGACACGTGGACCATCTGGCTAAGCTCCAATCCCTTCTAGCTTAATAGATAGATAGATTGATTGATTGATTGATTTATATGAATAAATTAAAAAGGCCCATCTCGAACAAAAAGTTCAGAAAATTGTCCAAATGCCACTCTTTAACAAGTGGCTTCGTTAAAATGCCACCCTACTCTCAATGACATGTGGGACCATATGTGTTTATGATAGTGGACCAGAATGATATTTTAGCGAAGCCATTTGTTGAGAGTGGCATTTGGACAATTGCCCCCATGAATGAAGTTCGTGGACACATGCATGACGACGATGACATTGTAATAAAGACAACATGGCGGTAGCAGCCCTGTATCTGTATGGGATCGATCGATCGATCGATCCTGCGTTTCACTTGGTCATCCCAGCCAGTACAATCAGGCTACAGGCTACATCCACGCAAACAGAGTAGACTTCACCAGTTCACCTGAGTTACAGGCAACCATAGATACCAGATGTAGTACAGGGTTTCTCCATGCGCTTAGAAATTGCAACATGAATACAAAGATAAAACACAAAGATGTAGAGAGGAACGTAGCTTTTTATTATTCTTAGATTTGTTTATAATGAGGTATCCCAACATTATCCACTCGATTAGAGTCTCGAAACTAAGAATGATCACATCAACTGATCCAGGAAATAACTGGATCCAGCAATCCGACATATACACGTAGGTCTCCGTACCAGGCGAAACGAAGATAAACTAAGAACAAATGGAGCGGTAAGCCGGTAAATGTATACATAAATATATGTGATGCAATGGTGGTACAGAAGAAGTAGAACGACACGCACGCGAGATCGTCACGCGCAAGTGAAGAAGCAGCAGCAGCAGCCAGCAGCAAGCAGCAAGCAGCACAGAAAACATACGCACAACAGTGACATACATACACAGGTAACACGTACAGGTAGGTCAATTATTGGAACGCCGGTTCGTCGGAGGCGAACCTAGCTCTCGCAGCTGATCGACTAAGCACACTTACCAAAGCAGCGAAACCACCGACATGGCGACGGCGACGGCGACCCCCGGAATGCAGGCGTAAAGGAACTTCATGCCGGCGGCGCGGCGGCCACACGGACGTCGTGGTACTCGTACAGACAGACGGAGGCGCCGACCTGGGTAACCCCGGCGAGCAGGACGCCCCAGAGCGCGAGGAAGTAGGTGGTGTTGTCGAAGCCCGGCGGCGGCTGGCACGCGACGGCCAACGTGACGGCCGCGGAGGCCATGACGAGGCCGAGTGCTCCCAGCGCCGCCGGGATGTTGGAAGCAGCTGCACCGTCGGCCTCCGCTTCCCGGTGCACTTGCGTCACCATATTGCTCAATTCGTTTCTGCTTATATGGGCTTACAATATACTACTCCATGGACTATATGAGTATATATAGATGGAACTCTGATTATAAAACCGTTCGCCTTGACCCACAAAATCAGTAGGTAAGTAGGCAGGTATGGACCACAGGGTGCTCAGCACCATGCATGAGAACAAGTGCCGTGCAATCGCAAGTATGAATCACCATGAGAACAAGTGCTGTGAAGTGCAATCACAGCATAATCATACTAACAAAAGTCATAAAAACTTACTATATCTATGTATAAAATTACAAGATCAAATTCATTCTATGCTAAGAATAACAAGAAAAAGAGAAATTTTCACAAATCTAAAGAGTTCAAATTTGTCATAATTTTCTTTTTTAATAACTTTCAGCATAGAATGAATTTATCGTGAAATTTTATATGACAATCTACAGCTTTCTCAAATTTATTTACAACTTTTATTAGTTTAATTACACGGTGATTGTATTCTAAACTTGATTGCACAACATATGTTCCATAGTACTATTTTCACTTACTTTACTGATAGTTGGAATGGGATGCATGCTTATCAGTTTTCAGATAGTACGTCGTGCTAGCTGTAGTCAACTGCTTGCTTTTTAGTCTAAAAGCATAAAGTTTCCTTTTGACAGCTTGGTAATTTAGTTCCCTTTCATTCGAACGATTCTAAATATAAATAAATGGAATTGGAATATATATCATCATATGATGCATCCCTTCGGAGAGAATTCCACATGAATTGTTTTGATAATTTTAATTAATGCATCTTCCTCTCCCCGCTCTCTTTTCAGCCATCTAATATTGAATCTCGAAATTAATTATTATATTTTTATGTAGACCAATCAAACACTTCTGTTCCGCATGTGAATTGAAAACACAACTGCTCGTCTACTCTGGATGTGATTGGTTGCCTGCACATGAGAAGCGTGGCTCGCGCGAGCCTGGCCAGCGGGAAACGGCCGAGCGCGACGTCTCCATGTGTGCAGGCGTGTCGGCGTCGACGCGTGCACTGCTGGCCTTCGCATGCAGCGTCGAGCCAGGCCGTGCTCTGACGATACAGGCAACTAAACGCGAGCTCGCACGTAGTCAATGCATGTGACAAGCCTGGCCATGCATGGACTGGGAAGAAACAAACCCTCTATCTCGTTACCTTGGAACGCAGTCCAGTGGCCTGTCAGCCGGTTGGGCGAGGGCACGTGTCACTTAAACTTTTCAACAAAATCATCTGGATGACGCGTCATCTCCGCCGCGAGTGCGTACATGACGCACAGGAAAGTACGAACGGCTTATTTTGTCTTGTCCGGCTTCTTAAGACCTTTCTAACGACTTTAATTAATATACAGAAGTTCACCCTACAATAAAGACTCATGCATAAAATAAACTTACGTTTGACGAAACCCGGCCATATACAAATTCAACCAAACCAAAGATAAACATGTCTAGTTAAAACCCTAGACGTACTACTGCCTAATGAAGTTAATTAACTAGCTTATTGTTGCAGCTGATGCGTGCAGCTTGGGGACTTCCATAATAGTAGCTAGCCGAGAGTCTGTTCTTTCCTACGAGAAAATCTAAATATTCTACTATCCAGACTATAAGAGAGCAGGTCATACATCTTTGGCTTTGTTATGGGCCCAGTGCGACGAGTCGCAAGCGGTTGTGTGAGTGTCTTCTTTGTGTATGCTTGCTGCGACCGATGTCATGCTAGATAATTTTAGTGGATAAAATGTGTTTGTTACGACGGATGGAAAGCCAGTAATTTTAGTGGACAGGATGGACCGAATGATAGTAGGTAATTTTAATGAAGTGTGGCATCGTTCACCAGTCATCACCCATCACCACTAGCCTCTTCTTATTAGTAAATATTATTTTTTTAATTAGGGTTTATAAATAAATTATATTAGGAATTAGCAGCCAAAGTTACTTTTTTTGATAATGTGTTGATGTTCAAAACAATATGTATTTGTGATTACAGGAAATAGTTTTTCGTAGATAACATATGCATGGAATATACTATAAACAATAGTCATCTGCACAATTGCATGTCCTGAGAGTCTGCAATAAGAAAACGCAAGCGTTTCCTCTTTCCAAACTTGTGCTACCTTTAATCACTAACCCAGATAGATTCAGGCAATTATTGCCCGTTTGTCAAATACGTCATATACAGCAACATAATTGATTAATGAAGTCGGTAGAAATTAAATGAGCAACCAAAATTAATCAATTACAAAGATGCAGCAAGCATGCGCACACGAATTAATTACCATACTCCTTCTAGACGACTCGAATGAATCCATCCAACCAAAATTAATCAATTACAAAGATCGATGCAGCAAGCATGCGCACACGAATTAATGATCGAGTCTATGAGGCATTAACAAAGGAATGAAATCCCACGAGTTGCTGACGTACTATCGATGGCGGGTGCTACTCAACCAAAATAAACGCAAATAATTGTTCAAATTTACGCATAAGATAATATAAGTTTAATGACCTTCTGAGACTAGTTGCTCATTGGGTCGTGCCCGTAGTTTAGCCCACAACGAAAAGTCCAAGCCCAAACCGCGATCCTGACCTTCAATTTCTCTCATTGGCTGCTAGCTCCCGAAATTTTTTATATACTATTCAAAATTCAAAATTAAAAAAATAATACACCATTTAAAAAATAAAAAAAATAGCCGTCTGTCACCCGTTGGTTGGGCGGGACTGAAAACCCTTGTGGTTTTTGCTCAAACCGCCCAGCTGTCAAGCGGCTAGCGCTTGGCTGGCCTGCAGGATAAATCCCGTCCGTTGGTTGGACGGGCAACAGGCTGGATTTACATCCCCCTGCTCGATGCGACCTTTGACACAAAATCCAAACCGAGTCTAATTAAGGTCACTCACGTAGTCACACTGCTTACTAAGGAGAGGAACCATATATCATTCAGATAATTCAATATAATTTAGAAAGTAGGTGTAGTAATATTTAAAAGTGGCTCAACAACACAAATACATAGCAACTCATAAGTAGCTTTTAAATATGGTTACAAGCCGAATTTACAACACAAATCACAACAAAGATTTAGACTCATCACTTCAACTCTTCGAGAACTCGGCTCATTCAGCCCAGCGTAGTATACATCAAACCCAATGTAGTATACATCAAGTAGTATATATCAGCTGAATCTTTTGCTCCAATTAGAAGCTGGGTGGCGCCAGGCAGCCGAAGAAGTGCACCGGTAGGAAGTCCTTGGTGTCAAGGATTGTCGTGAACCGCCGCTTCCTGCGTGCGAAGAAAGATGCGATTTTTAAGCACAAGTGCATAGGGCAATTTGTTGTAAGAGCTTCAAATAGGTAAGAGGGGAAGAAGTAGCATGTACATAAAATTTTTTGGGATGTTACGAATCATAAGAGTCGTAGCATCCACAGCAGGATCGAACACAAGGCCTACCATATGGCTAACCTGCCATGTTTTCAGTAAATTGCACTAAACCATCCTCTCTCCCTTTCTTCTCTTCTCCCTCTTCTTTCCTCTTCTTTTGTTTTGCCCAGTGCGGGTGAGGGCAAGCAGCGTGCTGCCATATATAGGGATAAATCCCACCCGTCCATCAAGTGGGTTTTCCCCCACGCACGGAATCCCGCCCAATGGTTAGGCAAAATTTTTAAATCCCACTCGACCGTCGAGCGGGATTTGCCTCTGCCAATAAATGCCCAACGGTCAGACACTTTAAGCTACCCGCTACCCGCTACCCGCCCGACTGTTGGGCGGTTTAGGCAAAAAGTACCCATTGGTTGAGCGGGTTTTCAGTCCAACCCGCCCAACGGGCAACGGACGGCAAGTTTTTAAAATTTTTTAAACAGTGTATTATTTTTTAAATTTTGAATTTATACAGTATAAAAATTCTCGCTAGCTCACCATCTATACAGTACTCTTAACCAGAAAAAGAGTCCACATTGACTAAATAATATAATAAAATCAACTAAAATTTGGAATAAAAAGTACTAGAAAAGGAGTCCATATCAACTACTACAAAACTATAAAAAGAGTTTATATCAACAACAATAAAATAAAATTCAAAATAAAAATGAAAAAAAATATGTTTTCCACACTGAACTATCGCGCTTCATCTACATAACCCCTAAACTATTAAACTAGGTATTCTAGTCTCCAAAATTTGAAAACTAAAATAAATAACCCCCTAAAGCGATTTTAGAGGAATAGTGTCACTGTAACATCCTGGTCAAAAGAGAACAAACAAATAAATATATGTTTGAATGGGGTTCACTCGTTATCCCCTTATACATTCGAGTTGTCTATGGAGGAGTATGGGGTCCACTCGAATGTATCTCTCTACTTCTCTTTTGCTGCCACTCTCCCTGACTCCCTTGCCCAACGTTAATGTCGGCTTCCTTGCATGGCCATGTGCCCATGGCCTCATGAACGCCCACCCCAATGGCTTCCCTTGCCCCTCTCTTTCCCTCTCTTTGGGGAGATCGGAGGAGGCTCTGGGGAGGTGGAAACTCCTCGCGGTGGCGATGAGGTGGTGCTGGCCGGTGGTGGTTTGGCATCGTCCTCCGGCTAGATCCAGGTTCCTTGTCAACGTAGCTCAGATAGAGAAAGAGAGTAGGGTGAGAAAGAAAGGAGAGAGAGAGTGGTAGTAAGGGTGACAAGTAGGCCCATGGGATTTTCTACTTTTATTTGTGACTCTGCTGACCGTGGCCGCCGCGCTAGCGAAACCACCTTCAAAACCGCTTCAGGCGGTTATTTGTGCTGGTTTTCAAGTTTCGAGGTTAGAATACTTGGTTTTATAGTTCGGAGGGTTAAGTAGACGATGCGTGATAGTTCAGGATGTAAAATAGACCGTTTCCAAATAAAAATAATAAAAAAATGAGTCAGTATCAACTACTACAAGACTTAAAAAAGAGTCCTTATAAAACTACGATAAATATAAAAAGAAATAAAATTTAGAATAGAAGTAATAGAAATAAAGAGTCTTGTATGGAATAGATTAGCACATAAGTTTTTACTAGCTGAATGCCCATGCGTTGCTACAGAAATTATTAGAATCTATCATATGCAATGTCAACTGTCTAGTAATTTCGCTAGTTATGAAGTATTATGTTTTTTCAAGCAATTAAATATTGTCTTCTTGTTTTAGGCAATTTTCTTAGCTTACATAGTTTATATTACATTTTTACATTTTTAAAATATTGGATCAAAACGAAGTAAATACCCATTTCGAGAATGATTTCAAAATATTACCTCTCCACCGATGGTGATTTCAAATTTTGAATAGACAAGAGAGGTAGTGGGGCTGGATATATGTGTAGTTAATGCAAGGATAAAGAGTATAATGGTCCAATAAAAATGGACCACCACTCATCATCACTTACTAAAAGCCACTTTTAAGTAGCAGAGATATCAAAATTAAGATGAAATATGGTTAACTACTACAGGAAACGACGTCGTGCCGTGCAAATCTTACTGAAAGTGGTGGATACTAAACTTATTCTAAAACAGAATAATGTACAAAATAGAGGGTAATCTCCCTGTCTAATTCTCGCTGTCAGGTTTACCCCTAGAGCTTAGACAGTTGACTTCTATGGAATATGAGATACCCTAGACATTTGGCATTAAAATAAACAGAAATGAATAAATTTTTTTTGTGCCAGGCACATTTTACTCAAGCGGTTAAGATGTCACTCCTGCCACATAAATATGGACGATATAGAGATTTACATAACCCAAACTCATCTTGTCAAGCTTACAGATTTGCTGATAGCCTGATAGCTGAAGAGGGTCCTGTGGCATGTTGTGTGCACATTTTATTATACATTTGCGGCCAGGGGATATTTTTACAGCGTGCATCAGCTGCATAGCAACCCTACAGAACCAAGATCTTCAAACTCCTAAAGCTCGATATACAAAGCCGCTACTTCCAATTTTTCTTAAACCGGTAATAAATGTAAGCTTCAAAAGATGTTTGGTTCCATGGAGACGAAAGGCCAACGAAATGTGGAGCATTTGCCACACATATAATTTAGACCGATAGTAAATACACATGAAATTCATACTCGAACATATCATCATTTGCCCAAGAAAAGAAGAAAATGGTTCATCATTACTGGTAAAAGCATATCAATTTAACACTAGTATAAATTGTTAGAAATCTAGGTATGAATTTAATTCCATATTTAAATACAAGGCAAATCACATTAATAATTAACACAAAATACAGCAGGCTACTCATGATCATAAACAATAAACCCTAGTCGCGCACGATTATATATCCAATTAACAAATTAAGAACCAGCAGCAACTCACTTAGGGATTAACGAAGATCAATGAAGAACAGGGACGGGCGGCCGTAGAGGAAGTAGTTGGAAGTAGACGACGTCGAGGTTCACGAGCAGCGGCAACCGGAACGGAGATCCCGCTCGCCCTCTTCCAGGTGCACGCAAGGAAGAGAGTGGACGAGGAGCAGTCGCGCGAGGACTCAACACAGCGAATTTGGAAAAATCGAGTGAAGGAGAGAGTTCTCCCTGGACGTCTCCAGGAGATTTTATCTCCAACTCGTAACCGACCCCCGCGCGAACGGACGCACGTTGCGAGCCTCGCGCACGCACATTGCAAGCCGTCCAGATCCACAAAAATCGGACGCGAGCAGTTAACCGGAAAAGCCAAAATTAAAAGGAGATTAATGTGCCAGGATTGAACCTACGGCACGGCGACGCGCGACGTCACAAGTCACAAGTCACGCGAGAAGAATCTGCGATAATTCAGCAGCAGCAGCGTCGTCGTCTTGCGCGTGTGACTTTAGCATAAAGCCCTCTCATCCCCATGTGTCCATTGCAAGGTGGGATGAGAGCTCCCCCTTATAAGTTGGTATTTTTCCCTCACCACTAGCAAGTGGTACTAAATATTGCTAGTTTTGACATTTTTCGGATGGGCCTCATGGGCCAAATCCAACAATCCCCCACCAATATTGAAGTAAGCAAACTTAGAAGTTTGATCATTGTGCTGAATCAACGTTTAATATACCAGTGTTAGTGTAAGTCCCTTACGGGTTGAACTCCCACTTAGAATAACGAGATCAATCATCCCACAGCTAATGAATGGACTAAGCCTTGAATTCACAGCTTTGCGTGGTTAACCATCTGGCCGCTCCATATAGATCTCTTCCTCTAACTCTCCATTAAGGAAACCTGTCCTCACATCCATTTGATGGACAAGCAGACCATATGAAGATGCTAGAGCAAGGAGCACTCTGATGGTAGGAATTCTCGCGACCGGAGAGTAAGTGTCAAAGAAATCCTCTCGTTCTTTTTGGGTATAACTCTTGGCCACAAGCCTAGCCTTGTACTTATCGACAGTACCGTCTGGCTTCATTTTCTTTTTGAAAACCCACTTACATCCAACCGGTTTACACCCACTAGGATGTTCAGTAATTTCCCAGGTCCCATTAGCCATGATGGAGTCCATCTCGCTACGGACCGCCTATTTCGAATACTCAGCATCAGGTAATGCATAAGCCTCTGAAAGAGTTTTTGGCACATCATCCATGAGGTATACAATAAAGTCATCACCAAAGGTTTTCTCAACCCTTTGTCTTTTGCTCCTAAGAGGAGCCTCTATGACAGTACTATTATCCTCCTCAGGGATATCACAAGCTCGCTCAGAAGATGAGGGAAGTTCAGAAGTTGAAGGAAAGTCAGGAGTTTGAATAGTTTCATTAAAGCCTGCAGCTCTCATAGGGTAAATATTTTCAAAGAAAGAAGCATCTCGAGACTCCATTATTGTGTTAGCAATAATCTCAGGAGAATCTGACCTTATTACTAAAAATCTATAAGCTGTTCTATTAAAAGCATAACCTAGAAAAACACGATCTACGGTCTTAGGTCTAAGCTTTCTCATTTTGGGCACTGGTATATTGACCTTAGCCAAACAACCCCACATGCATAGAAAGTTCACATTTGGTTTTCGCCCTTTCCATCCCTCATACGGAGTAATCTCACTTCTTTTAGTAATTACTCTGTTGAGAACAAAAGTCGCTGTTAGAACAGCTTCCCCCCACCATGACTTAGGCATACCGGCACTCTCCAACATAGCATTCACTAAGTCTATCAGTGTCCGGTTCTTCCTCTCAGCCACCCCACTAGATTGAGGCGAGTATGGCGGTGTCACTTCATGGATTATACCATACTCAGCACAGAATTGGGAGAACTCATGAGAGATATACTCTCCTCCATGATCAAACCTTAACCTTTTAATTTTCTTTTCTAGTTGGTTCTCAACCTCGACCTTATAAATTTTAAAGAAGTTTAAAGCTTCATCCTTTGTTTTAAGTAAGTACACATAGCAAAAACGAGTTGCATCATCTATGAGAGTAAAAAAGTATCTTTTGCCTCCTTTTGTCAACACTCCATTCATCTCACATAAATCAGAATGGATGAGATCTAACGGTGCCAAGTTCTTTTCTTCCTCTAACCCCTTAAAGGGTTTTCGAGGCTGTTTAGCTTGCACACAAGATTGACACTTTGATCCTTTGACAATATTACATTTTGGAATTAATTCATTTCTAGACATTCGAGCAATGGTATCAAAGCCAATATGACATAAACGTGAATGCCAAACACTTGTCTCACAATTATTAGCTTCAACAGCAACATTCAAACAAGACTTCAAAACACTTAGGCGGAACAAGCCTCCGCTCTCATAGCCTTTGCCCACAAAGTTTCCAAACTTGGACAAGACAACTTTATTCGACTCGAAAACTAACTTGTAGCCATCTCTACACAACAGAGACCCGTTAACAAGATTTTTATTTATTGTTGGCGCGTGCTGCACGTTTCTCAAGCGGACAGCCTTCCCTAAGGTAAGCTTCAGTTCCATCGTGCCAACACCAAGAACAGAAGCACGCGAGCCGTTCCCATCAGGACGGAGGAAGCCCTTGCTGCCTGATAAGAAGAATACAAGGATATGTCAGAACATACATGAACATTAGCACCCGTGTCGACCCACTAGTCAGTGGATTGACATGCTGAAAATACAACAGGAGAATTACCATACCCTCCCGAGGTTCCAGCGTCACTAATGACCACATTGGCACTCTTCTTGCCTTGCTCATTTGTCCTGTTCTTGCGGAAGCGATAGTCTTTGGCTATGTGACCGTCTTTTCCACACACATAACAGGTAATATTTTTCATATCCCTTGTCTCACCCTTCTTCTTTTTGAAGTTAGTTGTCTTGTTCGGTTTTGAGCCTTTATTCTTGTTACCGCCCTTCTTCTCAACCACATTGGCATTGTTTTCTTGAGAAGGGGCAACTGGTGCATCTTTGGCTCTCGCCTTTTCCTCCACATCGAGGGCTGCAATGAGATCCTCAAGGGAGACCTCTTCCCTCTTGTGCTTTAGGCCCGTGGCAAAGTTCCTCCAAGATTGCGGTAGCTTGGCAATGATGCCGGCAGCCACAAACTTAGGGGGAAGTACACATCCCAAGTGCGCAACCTCAACCACCAGCAGTTGGAAGTCATGTGCCTGTGCAACGATCGACTTAGAATCGTCCATGGTAAAGTCGAATAGCTGCTCGCACACATACAGCCAGCGACCGGCTTCGGCCTCTGCGTACTTGGCATCAAGGGCCATCCACAGATCATGTGCAGATGTGTAATTCATATACACATTGTACAACTGATCCGCCAAGATGGTTAGAATGCAGCCTAATGCAGTATTATTTGCATTCTCAAACTGCATACTCTCCTCATCTGTGAGAGGAAACATAGGGTGTATCACCCACCACATCCCCAGCAACATCAGCCAAAACTTGGCCTTCGTCTGCCACTGGCGGAAGTTCTGGCCATTAAACCTCTTAGCTTTCATGCCGTCAGACGCACTAGCCATTACTGAATAACCAATGTAATACCAATCAGGTTTCTGGATTGTTAGAAATCTAGGTATGAATTTAATTCTATGTTTAAATACGAGGCAAATCACATTAATAATTAACACAGAATACAGCAGGCTACTTATGATGATAAACAATAAACCCTAGTCGTGCACGATTATATATCCAATTAACAAATTAAGAACCAGCAGCAACTCACTTAGGGATTGACGAAGATCAATGAAGAACAGGGACGGGCGGCCGTAAAGGAAGTAGTTGGAAGTAGACGACGTCGAGGTTCACGAGCGGTCATGCAGATGCGCTGCCCAGAAACCTAATTGTCGCCCTCCCGTGCAAGTCTCGCAGCGGCAACCGGATCGGAGATCCCGCTCGCCCTCTTCCAGGTGCACGCAAGGAAGAGAGTGGACGAGGAGCAGTTGCACGAGGACTCAACACAACGAATTTGGAAAAATCGAGTGAAGGAGAGAGTTCTCCCTGGACGTGTCCAGGAGATTTTATCTCCAACTCGTAACCGATCCCGCGCAAATGGACACACGTTGCGAGCCTCGCGCACGCACGTTGCAAGCCGTTCAGATCCACAAAAATCGGACGCAAGCAGTTAACGGGAAAAGCCAAAATTAAAAGGAGATTAACGTGCCAGGATTGAACCTACGGCTAGATCCTCTGCCTCGCCATCTTCCCCTAATGGTGTGGAGGTCGAGGAGGCCCCTAGCAGCCTCCGTAGCTAAACATGGTCACCGCTAATACGTTCTTCTTCCTCTGGCAAGCCTGTGAGGAGGGAGTCCACGCTGAAGATCGAGGGTGTGAGACCATGTGGAGCTACCTCCCATGTTTAGTGATGAGTATATGTGCTAGTTGGTCAAAGTTTTGAGACATGATTGGTAACTCATTTTAAAAATCAACATGGCTTTGCTTGTGTCCCTTGGTGTGTTGGGACTTGTGGTGATATGATTGGAATGTTGGACTTACCCTAGGTCGAGGTAGTGACCCTCGGCTTGGTTCTCTTGTTGTTCCCTTTGATCTCTGTGGATCGCAGTGTGCGGTGGCGGCGGATGCCTTCAAGGCCATCTTGCCGAGGCCATGCACCGAGGCCATGCGTTGAGGCCATGTCTTGAGGTGGCTCGGTGGGACCGTGGCGCACTAGGCGAGGCTAGGCGAGGCTAGGTGAGGCTAGGTGAGGCGAGAAGGATCGAGTCACGCGACAGTGTGGATGCTCGAGGATCCGAGGCAGGTTCAGGTTAACCCAGATCAAAACCCCGGTCAGGTTACAGGTTAGCCGGTATCAAAACCCCGGTCGGGGTTACAGGTTAGCAGAAAACCCGGTTAAGGTTGTGGGGTTAGCCTATGTGTGAAAAACCCCAGGTTGGGTTAAGGGTGAACCCATGTGAAGAAAACCCTGGTTAAATGGATGGTTGAGTGGGTTAATCTCAGCCCTCCATGTGTGGATGAGTGGTTGAGACAATATATCGCGATATGGGTCAATATGTCGAGATATATCCTCACCGGTTTGCCTATATAAAGAGAGGTGGAGGGGATGTCTCCATCAACCTGAATAGGCTGTGTAAACACTTCAAAAATCTGAATACAAATCCTATTCCTCAATCCCTCATGTCTCTCTAGTGTTCTTCACTTGTTCATGATGAGTTTTGGTTTCGTTTTTGATCTTTTATTTAGTTTCTTGATGTGTTCTTGGTTTACTTGATCTCTTCCTGGTTTGGAACCACACTTGTGATGTCTTGAGGATGTATAGATGGTTCTTAAACTAGTTCATGCATCCTAGGAAAGATTTGAAGTGGTTTTGGCCTTTAGTTGTTGCTGTCCAGAAACTTTTAGCCTGACCTACGTGAAGTGTTTTATTTTTCTAGAAATTTAGAAAAATCTTTTTTGAGTGCTTTTTGTTGGAACTGTTTCCTGACACCATTGCCTATTCACCATAAAAATTTCAAGGCAAGGAGATCTCTAGTTTGGGTGCGGTGATCTGTTCTTTGAGCCCCAAACTTTCTGGACGTGGCTGCAGACAGACTATGGTTGTTTGATTTTTCCACAAGGAGTTTGAAGCTAAGATTTGGCATGGATGAACTAGGTTCATGAACCAGCCATGAGAAAAATCCTCATGAAGTTTGGAGTCTGAAATATTGGCTTCTTGGTTCATCGAACTTGGTCTATTGCTGCTGGAAACTTCTGGATTACTTTAGCTAAAGTAACTTTTGACCTTTGTCTTGTTTCTCCATGGCTTAAGTGGGATTTCGTATGGATTAGTTTCAGAGCACCTTGCACCATCTGAGTGATAGGAAACTCCCCATATTTTGGCCATGGTTCATCCATGAATACCCGGGGTACACTTGGTGCAAGAGAGTTCTAATTGCTGCTGTCAATTTGAAGCTATTGCGGTGCTCGTGTAGTCACTCGTGTGTAGTTTTTGCTGCTACACCCTAAGTTCATCCGTGCCTTGTGGCTTGTGGTGAGTTAGGTGTGTTGTGTTGTGAAGAGAGGAGCGTTGGGTGCAAAGCAATAGGGCTGAAATCAATTTAGCGCCTATTCACCCCCCTCTAGTCGCCGAGACCGATTCTTCAGAGGGGGATGGGGTCGAAGCCGAAGATAGGAGAGACTGGCAGATCTCAAGCGGATGGCGAAACCAAAGCTCGGGGAAGATGGGCGGAGCACGGCTCGTTCATTGCATTGGATTGCATCGTTCTATATAGTGCCCACTTCACCGACCTAGGCGGACGAGTCCTCACGCTACGCTGCCTTTAGAACCTGCATGTGCTCGATGTCAATGTTGTGAGGGGGCTAAGGCTCCATATCGTGGGGAGGGAGAGAGGGAGGAAGGAAGGGAGGCAACGCCGAAGCTCCGCTGAGCAACGGCCAGGCCGCAACAGGAGGAAGAGGAAGGGGAATAACAGGAGGAGGATGGAAGAAGCTCCGTGTATAGCGTGGTGAATGGATAAGATGAGAAAAAAAAACAAGAGGGTGGAAAATTTACATTCACAAGAAGTTTAGTTCTCTAATTATCATCTAGCAGAACCCCAAAATAGTCTCCTTTATCCCTTCTCTAAACAACTATTCACCCTCTATTTCTATCCTCTTTTAGGATGCTCTTTTACGGCTCTGCTGGCCTGCGTATAGGGATGACAATCGGGTCGGGTACCTCTGGGTACACCCTGTATATACCCGAACCCGAAACCCGAGAAAGCAACCCAAACCCAAACCCGAATAGCTTAATGGGCACATGCTCAAACCCAAACCCAAACCCGACAAATACCCGAAACCCGATGGGTACCTGAAACCCATCAAAATTTTGGTTCAAAATATTTAATTTATTTCAATATTTTAATTAGATATTTAGCTATTGCACCACAAGAACAATATATATTTAATTTATTTCAATACTTCAATTAGATGTTTAGTTTTTGCTATGCAATAACCATATTAAACATGAGCAAAACCTTGGACCATCTACTCCTTATATAGGCGCCTAGCCGTGGTATGCATGGTGAAATTGGCAAGGTGGTACTATTACTAACAACACAGTTATACAAATATTCACCAGCTGCACCGCGCGGGCATGGGCAAATGGGCGCTAAGCGCAAGGCGACGCCGGGCTTTGGGCTTGGCCGCCGCTGAGTCTGCATGGGTCAGCTGCGTCTTGCGGTGTTGCATGGGTTGCTAAGCGTAAGCGCCGCTAGGCTTGATTCTTGTTGCAGTGCAAATGGGTTGCTACTGGTGGTTTCAGGTACCCATGGGTATCCATGGGTACAATTTGAGACCCACGCCCGAACCTAAATCCTAGCGTAAGTCGAGGCGGAGGTCGCGACTTGTACTTTGGCGGGCACGAGCGCGGGCCAGCGCCTCGACGGTTTTATACACCGCCATAGGCGTAACCAACTCGGTTATGTCTGTATCTTCCATTTACGGATTAGAAAATCTATCTGTAACCCAGCCCCTTGCACTATATAAAGGGGGTCAGGGATTCCTAGTTCGACATCTAGCATCTGAGATCATCATCTTGCACCTTGCATCATCTCATCCTTGAGATCCACCATAATACAATCCACAAGCACAGGAGTAGGGTATTACCTCCCCCCGAGGGCCCGAACCTGTATAAATTCGGCTCCCTGTGCTACCATCGTAGTTGTAATCTTTCGCATAGCTCAATAAAATATATTGCCGACACAAATCGTCGACAGTTGGCGCGCCAGGTAAGGGCTAGCGTCACGATCAACTTCATCGACTCCGATGGCTTCCATTGGCGGATTCGTCTTCACCTACGCCTCGGCCAAGGCTTCATCTTTGGAGATCTCAGCTTCCTTGCCGGCAACATCGGGGAACTTCGGTTATGTGAGCCGAACCTCGTTCGGTCCACGCATTACCGGGGAAGGTGGTACGCAATTCCGACCGAGCCTCACCGCCTCAGGATCTCTCCTCTGGATTCCGATCTGCAAGAGATCCAATCTAATGATGATGATTCTGACTGGCCTAGCGCTGGGCTCCCCTTCGGTTTTGGTCGGGATCTACTGCCTCTTGCTTTACCAGCTCCTCTTGTTGGTGAAACACCAAGAGGCGGTCTTGTTCTCGGTCTGGATCGCGCTCCGATCCAGTCAGGAATCTCAATTCCTCATCTGTGGTTCGCCCCGTTCGGTTTAGGAAACTCGGCCACTGTTTTCCATCGGATAACATGCCAGCTTTTCCAACCCGGGCTAAGGAGCGGAGCACAGCAAGCACACGCTGGGACGAGTTTTCTGAGTCTTGGCTCAGGGACGACTCTTACCAGATCAACTTCCCGAGTGGTTATGCCGCTCGGATTGATCAATTCGGCTACAAGGTTTCAGCAGATCAGGTCTGCCGAATCTCAGTCAGACTCTCTTCTGGCAAATGATCCAGCACGTGAGGTGGGAGTTATAATCACTCCCATCGATGAGCCAAAAAATCGGGATCGGTTGAGCCTCTCCTTCTCGGATTCCGAGTCAGAGGGAAGCGTCAACGGGTTCCCTGACTTTCGCGGCGTCTATGTGCTGGATGGGCAAACCTCTGGATCGGCTCGGCGTCCCATGGAGGAGGCAGGAGTCAAACAAAACCGCGGAGGTGGTGAAGATCTGCGCGACAAATTACGCGGTCGTGCACGGGAAGTCTAGGAGGAACTGCTTTCAGTCCGCATGGGAGACCACTCGGTCTTCCGTACGCCACAGCAGAATATCCTCGCATGTAAGACCCTCCTGGATAATGTTGGTCCTTTGCTTGGAGAGAGCAGCCCCGCAACGCCGATCATGGAACAAATCAAAGCTATGGTGACTGCAGCGGCTGTCTAAAGCACTCGGGATTAGCAGGCCAACTCGGCCAGGAGCCAGACTGCCACGAGTAGTACTCGGCGCAGTCGGCACACACGAAGTCGTGGGCAAGACACCCACCGAAGTACAAGTCGCGACCTCCGCCTCGACATCGAAGCCCGGCGGAGGGAGCGAGATGAAGACCGGCACCGTACTCCACCGCGTTGGATTCTTCCCCGTCAGTCCCCTCCCCCTGGGGACGGATTGATTGACGGGATCAAGGCATTCACACTCCGACTCCGTCAGGTAAACTGGCCCGAACGGTTCAACCCCAAGGGGATAGTGAAATTTGATGGAGAACGGGATCCCGAGGCTTGGTTGCAGATCTACTCTTTGGCAATCAAGGCCGCGGGTGGAGGATACGATGTGATGGCAAACTATCTGCCCGTCATGTTAACCCCTCCGGTTCAAGGTTGGCTTGCGGGCCTTCCAGAGAACTCGATCAATTCCTGGGGAGAGCTCTGTGACCAATTCGTCACCAATTTCCAGGGCACTTAAGAGAAGCCTGGAACCCAGTGGGACCTTTATCAGATTCATCAGAAAAAAGATGAGTCGTTAAGGGATTTCATTCGGCGTTTTACCAAGAAGAAGAACACAATCCGGGAAGTTTCGGAGGCGGTCATTGTCGCGGCCTTCCAGAAGGGAGTTCGCGACCCCGATCTAATCAAGAAAATGTCTCGGAAGCCCCCGACTTCCGTCAAAGAGATGTTCGCCTTGGCGGATCGGTATGCTACCGTCTCAGATGCTCTCGCTGCCGTCAGGAGGATCACCCGAGCAAACATGAAGGCAAGAAGGACAAGCCCGAATCGTCCTCCAAGAAGGACAAGAAGCGCAAGGGTGAAGAGCTGGTAGCGGTTGCGGATCACGGTCGGCAAAAGCCGCCCTGGTCCAACGACTACAACAAAGTCATGGAGGCATCGTGTCCTTTCCATCCGAATGGAAAGCATGCGGCAAAAAACTGCATCATCTTGAGGAAGTTCGCTGAGGAGCACAGCAACGACGCTCCGAAGGACGCCAAACAAGATGATAAGCGTGACCCTACTTAGGGTGACGCTTACCAAGAAACCGAGCGTGAGCTCAACTACATATTCGAGGGATCAGATGCATATGAGTCCAAGCGTAAGCAAAAGCTTACTCTTCGGGAAGTCAATGCAGCTGTTCCGATGACCCCCGAGTACCTTCGGTGGTCCGAGGTTCCGATCAAGTTTGATCGCTCGGATCATCCCGACTATGTCCATTGTCCAGGAAGATATCCGCTTATCGTGGATCTTGTGATACGGGGCGTCCGACTGCGCAAGGTCCTTGTCGACGGCGAGAGCGGAGGTCGAGGCAGAGGTCGCGACTTGTACTTCGGCGGGCGTCTTGCCCACGACTTCGTGTGTGCCGACTACGCCGAGTACTACTCGTGGCAGTCTAGCTCTTGGCCGAGTTGGCCTGCTGATCCCGAGTGCCTTGGACAGCCGCTGTCATCACCATGGCTTTGATTTGTTCCATGATCGGCGTTGCGGGGCTGTTCTCTCCCAGCAAAGGACCAACATTATCCAGGAGGGTCTTACATGCGAGGATGTTCTGCTGTGGCGTACGGAAGACCGAGTGGTCTCCCATGTGGACTTGAAGTAGTTTCTCCTGGACTTCCCGTGCACGACCACGTAATTTGTCGCGTAGATCTTCACCACCTCCGCGGTTTTGTTCGACTCCTGCCTCCTCCATGGGACGCCGAGCCGATCCAGAGGTTTCCCATCCAGCACATAGACGCCGCGAAAGTTGGTGAACCCGTTGACGCTTCCCTCTGACTCGGAATCCGAGAAGGAGAGGCTCAACTGATCCCGATTTCTTGGCTCATCGATGGGAGTGATTATAACTCCCACCTCTTATGCTGGATCATTTGTCAGAAGAGAGTCCGACTGAGATTCGGCAGACCTGATCTGCTGAAATCTTGCAGCCGAATTGATCAATCAGAGTGGCATAACCACTCGGCTGCGTTGTTTGAAGCTGGCGTAGTAAATCGCGCGCTGTATCCTCGGTCTATCTGGCCGGCGTAGTAAGTCGGCGCGTTGTCCTCGGCCTTGATCTTGAAGCCGCAGTTGGGGTGGCCGTCCTCGTCGTTCTTAGGAAGCGGCGAGTCGGCGTGGTTGTCCTCGGCGCGATCTTGGAAGCCGAGCCGTAATTCTTCGGGGTTCACGAGTAGGTATCTGGCCGAAACCATATAATGCACTCGAGTCTTTGGTGTGACGCGTCTTGGCCGTCGCGAAGTTGGCGTGGCGTGGAGCCATCTTAGTAGATTGCGCTTCGGCGCGGTGTTAACTGCGTAAGCGTGCCATGGCGGTGCTTGTAGCGTAAACACTTCATTCAACCTCTATAACATGTACATGTAGAATTTAGGCAGTATCTGAATATGAAAACATTTGGTCGGATATAAAATCCGACTATCTTTATGTGCGACATAGCCATTTTTTATTTTTCTTACTTGATGATTTTTGTTAGTCCGAGTGGTTTTCTTCCTTTTGTTATGCACTCTGCTTGACTAGTCTAGCCCCCGAGTGTAGGGAGTTGGCACATGGCCTTCTATCCCAGGCACACGTTTGGGTGACGTAGAGTTCGCCGTGTTATGGGTTCAGAGCTTCACTACTCAGAATTATAAGCGCTCGGTTTCACTTAAATCACTAAGTAACAAAGGCAAAAAATAACTATGAAAAAGATGGGGTGCGCGCAAGTGCACACAATTATGTGTAGCCCCGACTTACTGCTTAATTGGAATTCAACTAAGTAGTAAGTCAAGAAATAACACAAGTTTATACGTGAAAAGATTATGATGATGAAAAACTTAGCTGCTTTGCTGACGATGATGTCGTCCTTGCTTTTGAGCTTTTAGCCCCCGGGCGTATCACTTTGTAGGCTTGAAGCGCAGACGTGGGCTTGTAGCCGTGCCGAAGTTTGCGCTCGGGGCGCTGGCATTGGCGTAAAGCCGTGCCGAGTTGACGTAGGCATGCAACCAAGCCGTATGATGCACTCGAGTCTTTGGCGTGAAGCGTCTGGCCGTGCCAAAGGTTGCGCTTCGGCGCGGTGTTGGCGTGAAGCCGTCTTAGAGTTGATGTAGACGTCTTGACAAGCCGTAGAATCGCTCGGTCTTGGCATAGGCTGCGATCGTGCCAAAAGTTCTTCGGGGCCGCCGGCGTTGGCGTGAAGCCGTGTCGAGTTGAGCGTAGGCATGCGGCAGCCGTATGATGCACTCGGTGTCTTGGCATAGACGTCTTGCCGTGCCAAATATTGCGCTTCGGTATTGGCGTTAGCGTGAAGCCGTGCCGAGTTGAGCGTAGGCATGCGGTGAGCCGTATGATGCACTCGAACTTTGGCGTGAAGCGTCTTGGCCGTGCCAAGTTGGGAGACCCATTCAAATCTCTTGAGTTTTCATGCGGCACCCAGATTAAGTGTATTAAATCTGGCAATTGACCCCGGAGGGTATACCGGTATATGGCGGTAACCGGCCCAGTATGTCGGACCGGCTTGTGGCTCATGGAGCGTACCTAGGGCTTAGCCGAGTGGTCATCTCGAAACCTGTTCGTGATATCCGATTCTGACTCGTGCAATAACCGGCAATTGACCTAACATGATGCAATAATTGACCTAGCATGAGGCATATCACAGGATTAGGTTTAACCGAGTGCACCCATAACCAATGGTGTAGGGCAAGCAGCTCAATGAGCGTATCCTCGGAACATGAAGCCTTAATAGATTTCAGCATCTGATTCCACTTGGTGGTCATCAGCTAGTGGCCTAACATGAGGCATGCTTACTTACTTATTGTTTTTGCGGATGGCGCGTGAGGGCGCACAACGGGTGCGCCGACGTGAAAGCTCATGGCCTCGTGCCGACCCCTGACCGCTCTCGACGGATGGCGTTGGCATATAGCCATGTCGAAGTTGACGCAGCATGCAATGAGCCGTATAATGCACTCGAGTCTTTGGCGTAGGCGTCTTGCCGTCTTGAAGATTGCGCTTCGGCGCCGGGCGTTGACGTGAAGTCGTGCGCGTTAGCGTAGGCATGCGTCGAGCCGTATAATGCACTCGAGTCTTGGCGTGAAGCGTCTTGGCCGTGCCATAAAAACCATCTCACATTATCTTGCATTGTATCCTGTGGAGATAATGAAAAATACGAGTAGTAGAGAAAAAACTGGATTGTAAAGCAATATGCATGATGTCCAATTATGTATTTTTATTATGTCAAATTGTCGTTCTTTTATCTTTTCCGTATTGATTTACGCTTCTCCGAATATGTTTAATTTCTTTTGTTAAGCACTCCGCCTAGCTCATCAAGTCCTTTAGCGTTAGGAGTTGGCGCGGAGCTCTGTCTCCGGAAACTCGTCAGGAAACCCAAATTTTGCATAGGAATCAGAGTTTCACTACTCAGAATATGTGACACTCGGAATCGGTAAAAGTCAACATGGAAAAGAACAAAAGAAACTCGAAAAGAGATATGTGCAGATAATGCACCTAATTAGATGTAGCCCCTGACTTACTGCTTAGTTGGATACCAACTAAGTAGCAAGTCAGGAGATAAATTGTAATGATGTAATTGAGTATATAAAAATAGACAACTTAGCTGTTGATCGTGTCGTCCTCACGCCCGAGTGAACGAGCCCCCGGGCATGTCACCTTGTCAGCGCGGCTATCCTCGGCGTCGTGCGTGCGATGCTGGCGTAAGGAAGTCGGCGCGACTACCCTCAACGTCGAGCACGAGAAGTCGGTATGATAAGTCGGCGATTTGTCCTCGGCAAGATGTGCAAGAAGCCGCCTAGGAAGTCGGTCTGGCGGTCCTCGGCGTCGTCTTGTGAAGCGGCGCAAGGAAGTCGGCCTTGGTATCCTCGGCGTCGGTAGCGAGAAGCCGCCTAGGGAAGTCGGCCTGGTGTCCTCTGGCGTCATCTTGTGAGAAGAGACCCTAAGGAAGTCGGCACGGTATCCTCGACGTCGTCTTAAGAACCGCCTAGGAAGTCGGCGCGGTTTCTCGACATCGTCTTGTGAAGCTTGCCTCGAAAGTCGGCCTTGGTGTCCTCGGCATCGTCTTGCGCACGAAGCTTGCCTAGGAAGTCGGCGCTGGTGTCCTCGGCCTTGATCGTGAGAAGCCGACCTAGGAAGTCGGCGCTGGTATCCTCGGCGTCGTCTTGTGAAGTAGCCTAGAAAGTCGGCATGGTATCCTCGGCGTCGTCTTGTGAAGCTTGCCTAGGAAGTCGGCGCTGGTGTCCTCGGCCTAAGATCTTGTGAAGCCGGCCTAGGATGTCGGCGCGGCTGTCCTCGGCGTCGTGCACGAGAAGCCTGTCTAGGAAGTCGGCGGTCACGGTTTCGACCGAAACCTCTTCTATTGTCATCGTGGTGACATTTCTCATCTTGTTCTCGCTCCCGTCGCCGAACTTCAATGTCTTGGCGAAAGTCGCGGTTCATCGTTATTGCCGGAGCAACGAGCAGCTGCGGCGGTAGTCATTGTCGTCGTCGCCGCAAGTCGGGGGCGTAGGGGCCGTAAGTCGGCGTCGCAGGAGACGCCAGTCGGGGCGTCACAGGAGCTGTAAGTCGGGACGGCGTAGGAGCCTCGCCGTGATCTCTAGGATGAGATCCGCCTTGTCGTCGAGGTCCGCCATGCCCTTGCTGAGGTGCACCGAGGATCGCCGAGGTGCCGAGCGAAGTTCACGTCGAGTTCCATCTTCGTGCGGGATTCACGTCACCTCCGCGCAGTCTGTCTTCAAACGGTCGCCACGGTCACATCCGAACTCGGTTTTCGACGATGTTGGACTCGTTGGAAAGATAACGAGATAAGCTTTCCAATGCATCCAAAACCAGCCCAAAATTCCTTCCGGGTCAACAGAAAATCACGATGCAAGTTCTGTTCAGATTCTGGACGCAAATAAATCGCATCTTCTTTTCGCGTTCGCTTCGCGGTTGAAGTTGTCTTCCGATCGGATCTTATCCGATTCTTCGAGGGCAAGTTTGCCGAGGTTGTTGATAATTTAAATCAAGCCTCCAAAGCAGAAGCTTGGTGAAGGTGAATCGGCAGTCTTCGCCAAGAGATGCCATCGAGCTTAATGAAGATGATCTTAGCGCTGGCTCCTACCTGGCGCGCCAACTGTCGACGAATTATGTCGGCAATATACTTTATGGGGCTATGTGTAAGACCGAAACCCGATGGTAACACAGAGATGATTTATCTGAGTTCGAGCCCTCGAGGTGAGGTAATACCCTACTCCTGTGCTCGTGGATTGTATTCGGGTTGATCTTGATGGATCAATGTTGAGGATGGCTATGGATCGATGTGATCTCTCCTAAACTCATAATCTACCTTTCCGAACTAGGGGCCCCTACCTCCCTTTATATAGTGGAGGGAGGTAGGGTTATAGATAAGTATCCTAGTTGGTTATGGAAACTGAGGATAGAGATAGGAAGTCTATCCTTTCTTGCCGAGTACGTAAACGTACCGGATTACAACTGTGCCTTTCTTATGATACAAGTCGGGTCTTCATGCAGGACAGACCCGTCTTCTAGATGGTAGGCGTGACCCTGCTCCGTGAGGTGGTCCATCTAATTTGTCTCCGTGAGATACCCGGGGACCATGTTATCCACAGGTACTCATAGGTATTTTTGCCATCCCTACCTGCGTACTCTTCTCTGATTCAATAATTTGCTTGAGCTTTAAAGCATCAGTTTCCAGAGTAGCATCAGTTACCCCAAGTCCATTCCGAAATTGACAGTTTGAACACAGGCCAGAGCTTCTGCATGTAGAGGACTTGGGATGTTTTGCAGCCCCAGCAGCCGCTGCAATCATCGGACCCCTGCCATCCCTTGCTACAACTGCCCAGCTCCCCTTTCTGGTGGTCACCATCTTACCTGGGTGGCCGCATCACCCGAATTGGGTGTTACTCGTTACAATTGCATGCATCACCTCTGAAAAAGGAAAAGAAATCTTTTGCTGTGTGATTTTATCCATGTGATTCCACCGAGCCCATAATAAACAATGCTATCTTGCACATTTAGGGGCTCGTCTCTTCATCTTAGCTTATTTGCTTATAAGCTGAACTTCAAGAACTTCTCGAGATAGCTTGAAAAGTCTGGTGCGCTTTTTTTTTGACTTATTTCCAAGAGCTTTGGGACACATGATCGAGTCAAAAAAAGAATGGACTGCAAAAGTCCAAGTGTTTGACTTTTTGATCCGAAAATAAGTAGGTAAGATAAGAAGATAAGCCGAAAAAACAACCCCTTACCTCAGCCATCAAGATAAATTCATAGTAAGGGAGATTAGTGATTTACCGGCTTCAATCTGACATCCTCCAAGTACATAGCCCTCCAAACTTTCTTGACAAATTTGCGTTTGAGAAAAAAAAAATGAGCTCCATCTTCATTCATTCTATGACAAATAGGGCAAAGCGTATTTAATAGATATCCCTCTCCTGCTAAGATTTGTTCTAATAAGAGGCAAAATGTTGTGCACCAACCTCCGGAGAAAATGTTTAAACTTGTTAAGAATCTTCATTTTCCATGGTTTTAACCAATTGAAACCGGAAGGCCCACCTTCTGAGCTCCCCTCCTGCCCTTGTTCCTGCTCAGTGGGTTGCATGAACAATTTATATGCTGATTCTACATGAATTGTTCACAAGAAGTTTTTGATTGGTCTGCATAAAAAATCTAGTAATTAATTTTGATATTAAAATATTGATTGATTGGAAAGAGAACGGGAGAGGAAGAAAGAAAATACATTAGAATTATCAAAGAAATATCTAGCATGGTGTGTTAAGAGTTCATGCTAAAAAATCCTCTAGATTAAACTCCTTTGAAGCAATCCTACAAATCAAACACCCATTTTCTTCGAGAAAAAACTGGTGGGTTGTACTCATGTAAAAAAGATACTTAACTAAGTTTTATATTAAAAAATGTAATAAAGTTGCCACACTTAGGCTAGCAATTTCATAAAGTTTAGACAACTTTATCAAATAAAGCTGTGCAAGTTTTGGATATGAACGAAACGGGCCAATGCTTCGGGGCCCCATTCTCGGGCATCAATTGGGCCCATAATGGGCCGTTCCTAGGTCCCATGACGCCGCCGATTTCGCCGACTTGGCTCGAGCATGGCGTCGGTCGCCGGCGGGTACGCAAGGTCCAACGCCGTTCAGGGCAAGGGCCGGTTCCCCTGTGCTCTCCATTTTGCGGGCGGCCCCTGGTGACTGCAGTGGTATGCTGAGTTCTCTTCTTCCTGCTTCTTCATCGACTTGCTGTTCCTACTTCTTCATCGACGTCTCCTCCGTCGCTAAGTGGATTCGGCGAGGCCAATCAAGTCTTGTCATCTACTTCGACATCTTGATGCCATGATACCAATCGTCAATTGGTACCTCCAGGATCTTCGTGCTGCTTGGCGACGGCGGCGAGCTCCTCGAACGAACGGCGATCCGCCGCAGCGGCTTGTCCCCCTCCTCGCTCCCGCTCCCCCGCCGCCGCTCGTCGGCGCCGCGGTCGCCGCAGGCGGGTGGGTGGCTGCTTCGGCCTTCGGGCGTCGCTGAGGTGAAATGCTCTCTGGGTTCCCTTCCCTTTTGGTTGCTTTGTACTGGACCAACGGCCGGAAGTCCAGAATTAGACTAATGGGCCGCGTCACAGCAGTAGGCCCAACCTGATGCCAACCGTGTCGTGGCAAGGCCAGACGAGGATTAGTACCACATCGCCTAGCGAGAGGAGTGGAGGCGGTGGAAGCGAGAATAAAATGAGGCAGAGGGCTCCGTGACTGATCATACCTTTCTCGGCCTTTTGGCTAAGATCAAGTGTAGTATCTGTTCTTATCAGTTTAATATCTGATATGTGGGCTATGAGCCCACTTCGATATTAAATTTATTTTTCGTGGGGGAGGGCCCGCCAAAGCAGCTTGCTGCTTGGGCCCTCGCGTGTCGCCCAAGCGTTGCACTACTGTTTGGGTTTTTTGGCGCGCCCCAACCAAAGCTAAATAAAATTTCTTTTCGAATTACCAAAAATTATTTTTTTTTGCAACAAAACAAAATGTTTTTTATTCTATAAGTAATATTGTGAAACAAAAAATGCAATCCCACAAATGTTTTTACACAAAAAATATTTTTATAACAAAATATTCTTTTGCACTACAAAATACGGAGTAGTATTATTTTTACACAAAATATCTATCACAACAAATAAAAAAAATCTTTGCTGTAATGTTTCTTTTTGAGCAGCAAAAAAAATGAACCTATATATTAAATGTTAAGCACCATCTCTTCACGTAAAAAATGATTGCTAAGCCCAAATGCTTGTACACAAAATTTTTCAATTTGTGATGTTGTGCTGAACCCCTTTGCTGTAATGAATCCCTAGATGAACCAATCTGGCTTATCAAAGATTGTGGGTGGGTATTAGCGACCACAAGAAGTTGATCCGCCTTTGGCCTTCAGAATACCTAGTTATATGTGGATATCAGCACCCACAAGTCCACAACAGGTTGATCCACCCTTTGGCCTTTACCATACATATCAGCAACCACAGCACGTTTGTAAACACAGTAATAGACTATCCCTAGCGTTTATAAGCACCACGGTAGAGTATAACATGACGTTTACAAACACCGTAAAATTAAATGCCCCTAATAATAGCAAACGCCGGCTTAGACAGAGTTTTCGAGCGTTTATACTAAGCACCAGATTAAAATAAACTCGAAAATCCCTGTTATCTTTACTGTGTGTTTACATATTGTCTCACCGAAGAAATGAAAACCCTGTTTGTTAGCCCTGTGTGTATCTCAACCTGACTCAAGCTTCGCCAAATTTGTAGTGGTAACTAATCTACTCACACGACTCAACCCGGCCAGCCACGAGCTGAAGCTATTAGAACCTTAATTTTGACCATTAATCCGATCAAGTCATTAGCCATGCATGTATGCCACCTACGACCTGATTAACCCGTTAATAAGTAGTCTCTGAACCGATCTCACTGTTTCAGAATCACGCTACGATATATGTGATCTTGCATACACACACCTGCGAATCCTTGAGATGCATATGGATCGAGCTCGTCAGCATTATCGCCTATGAGCTAGCTAGCACTCACTCGATCTAGAGGATCGATGTATGGTAGCGATAGATGGATACCGAGCTTGGATTTCCGCTCTCATGCTGCATGGCATGGTGGCTTCTTATATGGCGCATGATTTGATCGATCGTACTTGTTCATCAGTGTTGTCATATTAATCACATTTAACATCGTGTGGTCAAATTAATGTGTTTATGATAGTGGTTGTTGCATTATGTCTCAATGACAATAACCGCCACTTAGTAAATACCATCCATTGTACTCTATATTAAGGGGATTGCTCCATTGTAACGAAGACACTCAATCATTCAATAAAGATTACACTGTGTCTACATCTCTCATTTTCACTCTTGTTATTTTCTACCATTTACATTCAACAATATTATATTACAACACGTCATCAGCACTGCTCTCCTAGGTTATCCATTCAATTGAGAGTAATTACTGTTCTAATCTTAATTTAGATAACATGGATGTACCATTCGTCATTTTGGCTAGCGGAGGACAGCAAAATCACGCCATCCTCCTTGCCGATATCCATGGCGGCAAACTTCTGTTGATCACTTGGTCTCAACACTGTATTCAGCACTGAATCCAAGAGGCCCGACGAGGCATCCTTGGAAGCGAAGGTACTAGACAGCACCATATCGCCGCCACCAGTATGCTCCACGACGTCTTCTTTCTCCACTTTGTCGACAATGGTGGCCGCTGCCTTCTTACCCAAGGAGGGCATCACATGCAACAAGGCGATTGCCCAGTGTTCTAGTGGAGTAGGCTAGGCGATCCACATCGCCTCCGGTGGTGGTGCCATTACCAGTGGAGTCAGCGGCGTCTCCGCCGGGCTTCACCAAAGGGAAAGGCCACCGTGGAGAGGACATAGGGCCTCCTCCTTCTGCCTTCGAGGCAGGACCAGTGGTGGTGCCAGGAATTGGTGCAGCTGAGGCCTCTACTTCCTCTTCTCCAACAATGGCGATTCGACCCCAGATCATGGCAGCACACAGGGAAGTCGAACCCCTGTTTCCTGCTGGCATCAGCCCGTCCACTGCTTCAGCAATACTGGAAAAAACGCCACCGACGACACCATGAATGGCATCCACCCGGCTAGGAAGAGCATGTAATACCTTTGCCTCTCCCAGAGAAGATCAAAGTGGCATTAGCGGTATTCAACGTTGTCCTTTAATTTGGTGCGGCCCCAGCCTCCGGTGGCGCTCCGCGGCCATGAGCTCCACGCATCACAATCGTGTCCCTACACGAGGCAGTGACGCTGGTCTTCGGCAACGGCGGCCATGGCACAACAATTCCAGGCCGCGCTCCAGCTCCATGCGCCGGGGCGGCGCCAGGCTGCGCTCTGTCTCCTCATGACGCGGCTGTTGTAGGGGCAGCCACCCCATCTCCGGAAAAGGTGGATGTCCACAAAGATGCGGTAAAGACCCTTCATGAAGATCCTTACCCGAAGGGGTAAGCGGTGAAGTGCGCCTAAGATTGTACCAAGACCATGGATGTCCACGAAGATGCGGTAAAGACCCTTCATGAAGATCCTTACCCGAAGGGGTAAGCGGTGAATTGTGCCTAAGATTGTACCAAGACCCCTTGGAATGGGAGCAAGAGACTCGGATATCCACGAAGGGTCAGGAGGAGGACGCGAAGGATAAAATGTTCGCGGGGAAATCTCGAGCTATGAGGATCCTTGGGATGTCTCCCGAAGGGTGGCAGAGGAGAGAAGACTCGTCGAGGACCTCACGAAGACCCTGCGGAGTGATCGAGTGAAGTGTGCCTAAGATTGTACCAAGACCATGGATGTCCACGAAGATGCGGTAAAGACCCTTCATGAAGATCCTTACCCGAAGGGGTAAGCGGTGAAGTGTGCCTAAGATTGTACCAAGACCCCTTGGGATGGGAGCAAGAGACTCGGATATCCACGAAGGGTCAGGAGGAGGACGCGAAGGATAAAATGTTCGCGGGGAATCTCGAGCTATGAGGATCCTTGGGATGTCTCCCGAAGGGTGGCAGAGGAGAGAAGACTCGTCGAGGACCTCACGAAGACCCTGCGGAGTGATCGAGAGCAATCTGTGGCAAAGTCCCGGGCTAGAGGACGAGGACTCCGTGACAGCCTCTGACAAGAGCGAATCAAATCAACAACTTTGTCAGTGTGTGTCCCCCCGAGGGTATATTAGGAGTTAAAGCAACTTGGATTGTAAGGAAGCTAGCCTAGCCGTAGATCTTACGATCAACGATCCAGAGAGCAGGACAGTTTGGGTATTTCCCTTAGGCCAGGGTAATTTGGGTATTTCCCATGCATGTAAACCCTGACCCTAGAGTTGTATAAATTAATGAACTCATCAATGAAAGAGGACAAGCATTCGGATCATACACATTAGCACTCTGGTTTATTCACTGAGGGCTCTGCTCTCTCACCACTACTTCTCTCGGCGTCCTCTCCAGCACTGGGGAGGGGCGCTGAATCTCACCATCGGCGGGATTTCCCGGCGACAGCGGCGATGCCGGTCTCTGCCACGGAGGTACTGGCCTCTGGCCTGGTCACCTCGGCCTTCGGCGGCGCCCTGACCTCCGACATGGCACAGGTAGGAGGCGCGCCATCCCTAGCAGTGCTCCTCCATAGGGCACGAGCGAGCAGTGCCCTGCGTGCCAGAGCGGTGTCGGGCGCCGTTGCTTTGGCCCTCCATCTGGTGTAGACGGGCAGCGCCTCGAATGGAGCAACGGCCTCGGGCAGCGCTGCGCTCCCTAACGTGGCGCTGTGACGGAACTGACTATCGGCGTGGAGACAGCGGCCATAGGGGCTGGGGGTGGAAACCCTAGCCCCAGGCAGTTGAAAGGAGTAATGGGTTTGAAGGAAAAGGAAAAAAAACCCTCGCCCCTAGCCCCAGGCTGGACAAAAGGAAAAAAACGAATTTTGTGATTTAGTCCTCGGGAAAGAGGAGAATTGCATCTCGGGAAAGAGGAGAATTGCATATTAATCTAGCCGACTTAAAGAAATGGGTTTGTTCTTTAAAGAACTTTTATTGGCGGTTAATATGAATTTATCCATGTAGTTGATAGATGTGGTGACCGCATATTTATATAGTCACTTGATTCAGATATTTATATAAAAGTCTCTGAAGAGATAAAATTCTGAATCCTAATGCAAATTGCAACGTGCATATTATCAAATTTAAAAAGTCACTGTATGGATTAAAACAGTCGGGTAGAATATGATACAACCAACTAAGTGAGTTCTTTCCTCAAAAAGGGTTACTCAAACAATGATGATTGCCCTTATATGTTCAGAAAGAAATCCCAAAGTAGATTTTGTATAATTTTAGTATATGCTGATGATATAAATATCATCGAGACCACAATGGATATAAAGGAAACAAGTAATCATTTTGAGACGGAGTTTGAAATAAAAGATTTGGATAAACCAGATTTTGCTTAGGTTTACAACTTGAACATCTCCCTGATGGGATATTATTGCACCAGTTTGAATATACTCAAAAGATTTTGAGAAAATTTAATATAGATAAATCATATCACCCCTATGATTGTTAGATCTCTTGATCAGGATAATAAAAACTCATTTCAACCGAGGAGTGAAAATAAAGATATTTTGAGACTTTCATATCTTAGTGCTATTGGAGCATTAATATATCTAGCAAACTGCACCAGGCCTGATATTTCATTTGCAGTTAATTTATTAGTTAGATTTAGCACAACACCAACAAAAAGACATTAGGCTAGCATTAAAAATATTTTCAGATATCTCTAAGGTACACAAGATCTTGGTCTATTTTACAAGAAAACCAAGATATGACCATAGTGGGTTATACTGATACTGGTTATTTGTTTGATCCCCACAATTTCAGATCTAAGACTGGATTTATATTTTTATATGGTGGTACGATTTTTTTATGAAAGTCTAGTAAACAGATTTTAATGGTCACTTCCACTAATCATTCTGAAATAATTACACTATATGAAACATCACGTCAGTGTGTATAGCTTCGCAGAATGATTAACCACATACAAAAATCATGTGATATTAATTCAATTGAATCCCTTATAATTATTTATGAAGATAATGCGGCTTGTATTGCTCAAATACAAACATGTTATATTAAGAGTAATATTACCAAGCATATTGCTCCTAGATTATTCTATGCTTATGAACTCCAAAAGAGTGGTGAGCTAGAAATTTTGCAAACAAAGTCTTGCGAAAATCTTGTTGATTTATTTACCAAATCCTTA
The DNA here is from genome assembly GCA_036346145.1 of Olyra latifolia. Classification (NCBI taxonomy): domain Eukaryota; kingdom Viridiplantae; phylum Streptophyta; class Magnoliopsida; order Poales; family Poaceae; genus Olyra; species Olyra latifolia. The sequence continues at coordinate 51,417,335 of CM070528.1, read as the reverse complement.
CCAAAATATGTTCATAGGATTGGTATGAGAAGGCTCTGTGTGTCACAGAGTTCAGGGGGAGAATCCTTTGAACTTCAACCTGTTTCATTTATATTAAAATTATATATTGTACACTTTTTCTTTATGAGTTTTACATGATGGTTTCTCGTATATTTTCCCCATTGGGTTTTTGAAGGAGTTAATGAGCCATATACATACATACATACATACATACATATGGAAATTACATAAGGCTCCATGATCCATTACCACTGGATGCGCTTTGAGATTCATGATGTTTGGTATTTGTATATTTATATACCCAGTAAAAAAATATTTGAGACGTCAAACTCCAAAAAAAATTTAATTCCAGTTTAAACTACTTTTAAATTTAAGATAAATATAGTTCAAACTGAAGATGAATTTAATTTTTCGGAGTTTGGCATCTTAAATATTTTATTTAGTAGGTATGTAAAGATGTATACGTCAAACAACGTGAATCTTAAAGCACAGCATAGGGTATTCGATCATGGAGCCTTGAACTGCTTTCCTATGTATGTGTATGTGTGTGTTTCCTGTTTTCTTCATCATTTTTTTGGAAGGAGTTTTAAAGGAAATTTCAAAATAATAATAATTTTCCCAAGAGGGAGTATTGTAATATTAATCACATTCAACATGTAGGTAAATTAATATGTGTCTGTGGCAGTTATTGCATTGTGATTCAATGACAATAACCACTACTTAACAAATATCATCCATTGTACTCTATATAAAGGAGATTGCCCCATGTAATGAAGACACTCAATTATTCAACAAAGATTACATTGTGTCTACATATATCATTTTCTCTCTTGTCATTTCCTACCATTTACATTCAACAACATTGTATTACAACAATCAGGTCTGAACAAAGCAAGATAGGGTTGATTTATCTTTGCCAGAATGAGATGGATGGTGATGGAATCGCCTGCCTCCCAAGGAGCGAACTAGACGTCGATTATCTAGGCAAGAATACCCGGAATCGGGAGGGTAGTTGTGGCTACGTGTGGGTCATGTACATTCACTTTAGGGTCCGGTCTTTTGAATATAAGCGTGGGAGAGATTGGCCGTTGTTGTGCGAGGACTCAGGGTGGGGATAACGAGGCTAGACGAGCCTCTCTTCTCTCACCGGCAAGCTCGATGAGTGTAGCGAGGCTGCTGAAGCCTTGTGCAGTTCACCATCAGCCCCCTCCCTCGTCAAATATAGTGAGCCAGACGGGGATAGCAAAGCTATTACAGATGGTCTAAGCTAGTTGTCCACTCATCAAAGCGACTAATGTTTAGTTTGTTAATTTTCCAGGGCCTCTTTCATTCGGATGATTTTCAAAAGATTTTATCGCTTTCTATCTATGTGAACCCACTCCATTGCCCCAAAGGTGGCCAAACAGGCCGGCCCGGTTCGATTCGTATAGTGGTGGCTCAACCTGGTTCGGTTCAGCCTTAGTACTGTAGCATGCATATTTAATTAAATATATTATATATATTTATTTTCTTATGATATATAATTTATTTCTTTATTTTATAACACATATTTATTAAATATAATCATTTTCTTATTTTTTATATATTATTTTTAGGTTAAATTGGATTGGCCTACTTGTAACCGAGCCGACCCAATTTGGCCAGGTTACCATGCAAACCGTACTTGAGCCGATACCCTACTTGTTGGCTCATTAGGCCCAATTCGTACAGTGAACTAGGCCAGCCCGGTTAGTTCGTTGGCCAGCTCTAATCGGCCCTAGGATAAATACCCAAACAAATTAAAGAAAGACAAAAAAAAAAACAGTTTAGTAAACTCCTCGAAAGACAAGAATTTTCAATCAGGCGAAACATGAATAAACCTAGTATAAACCATAGAAATTGCACTAGAACTTTATTAAAATTGTGTAGTATTACATGCACGGCAATTTTACGCCTACTACGGTACTACCATGCAAATTACAAAAATGTTGATTAAGTATTAATTCCCATGCATGCAACCTTGTGCATTCTTTAGAGCTGATCTTATTTATTTATAAGCTAAATTTCGAGAGCTCGTACTCTTTATGATCCCACCCAACAAATTACAATTAAATGTGGCAAATATGTTCGTCTAGATGTATTCTTCCATCTTACCGCTATAAAGAAATAAATTATAAATTATTTGGCCGTTCGATCAAATAAAGTGAACAACCAAAAATAATTTGGATCCATCTCATAAAACATGTTTAGTTCTCCGTCCAACGAAAGAAATCTTAAAGAGTTGCCGACATCCATGCACTTTATGCCACCACGAGAAACGCCCCCAAGTGATATGGCATAGAATGGGTGCATCCAATTTACCAAAAGATACACCAAAACGATGCATGATACAATTCATGAACCATAAATTTGTGCTGATTGCAGCTTACGGAAATGGGTTAGTTCTTTCAACTCGACGATACACTGGTCTATGGGTAGCCATAGTTATGAACAAAACCTCAACACGCTAACAAAACAATTTGCACTAATCATCGTCTTTAATTCGCTTCAGCAGCCTGGAAGCCCACCGGCGTAACCTTCTCTTCAGTGTGAAGCCCACCACGACACCAACTGCGAAGCTGATGGCACTGATCTTCGTACAGGTCAAAAGGGAGACAACCCGACTACAGTACAGAATATATTAGAAAGAACATAATGATTATGAGTTTGGGGTCAGGTTTTTACAGTCATGCATAGGTTAAAACTAATAAAATGCCACTGCCTTGTATGGAATAAATGAGCCCAAAATTTTGATACAAAAGAAGTTAGATTATTAGATACGGTTGTGCCATAACAAAACGTACTTAAGTAGTGGAAACCAATCTCTTTAAGGCTTTAACACAGAGTCATGTACAAAATACAGGACAATCTACCTCATCCAACTCTTGTTGTCATGTTTACGGTAAAGCCTAGACATTTGGCTTCTATGGAATACGAGACACCCTAGACATATGACATCCAAATAAACAGAAGTGAAGAGATTGATTGTGCCATACACATTTTGATAAAGTGGTTAAGATATTACTCCTGACGCATCAATATGTACAGCATAGAGAATACATAGCCCAAACTAAACTAGCCAAGGCTATAGTTTTGCTGATAGCCTGACAAAGCGATAGGTGATATTGTGATAGCTGAAGAGGATGTGGTGGCATGCTGCATGCGCATTTTGTTATACATTTGCAGCCAGGAGATTTTTTGCCAGTATGCATCCCCTGTGTAGGAACTGTACAGTACCAAGACCCCCAAAAAAACTGTACAGTACCAACATCTTAAACCTTCTAAAGTTTGATTTATAAACTTTTAAAGCCACTACTTCCAATTTCCTCTCAATTTGATAGCAAATGTAAGTTCCACAAGAAGGGGATTCAGCTCCCTATGGCTCTCCTCATATTTTTTGAGTTATACTTGCCAAAAAAAGAGTGGAGCTTTTGCCACAAATATATACATGAAAGTGATACCCGAACATGCCACCAGTTACCCAATAAAAGAATAAAATGTTTCAACATTACTAGTAAAAAAAATACCAATTTCACAATTCACACTAGTATAGAAGTCGTCTGAAAATACGTTGATTTGACTTCTTCACGTTCTTACATTATCTAAATTATGCTGAAGATTTCCTTGCATAGACGCTAATCAGATATTCAGATGGCAAGTAGAAATAACTCGGGCGAATTGGAGATTCGTAGTAGTAGAACACCGCGAATTGCCCGCCAAATCAGAGCAAGTCAGCAAACTACCAAGCATAAGCAAGAGGTACAAGGAAGCATCGCATCAGAGGAGGAGGGGAGGCGGTTTCAGCGGAGAGTGCGTACCCTGAGGCCCTGAGGACAAGGACTTGCTGCGCCTGCTCGGAGAAGGCGGACGCGGAACGCGACGAGGAGTCGGCCGCGTCCTGCGCCGCAGCCTGCAGCTTTTCCACGGCCGACGCAATCGTCGCCGGCGGCGGCATCTCCCCGGTCACCACCTTCTCCCGCAGCCGGCCGCCGACTAGTTGGGGGTGGGTTGGAGCTAGGGTTTAGCAGCTAACGCCGAGGAAAACCAGAAATTCGCACGTTGGCTGATTTGAGAGTTCTTTATAAAGATTTTCTGCCACTTTTGGAAGACGCCAAACAGTATCTCCCGCGGCCATTTCAAATTTCTACTCTATAACACCATTCCCTATACATTATATCCATGCTCTAAAATTCCTTCACACTTTACACTACACTCTAAAAGATTTTTTTCCTCCAACAACTACTCTATTCCTAAAACGTCGGATAAATAGTGTTATAGAGGGCATGTTAGAGATACTCTAGCACTAGAGCTGCCCAAACGGACCGATCCGAGTGGAACGAACCGGGTTAGCCCGGTTAGAGTGCCTGTTAGAGATGCTCTAGCACTAGAGCTGCCTAAACGGACCAATCCGAGTGGGACGAACCGGGTCAGCCAGCGCTATTCACCAAACCGGCTGACCTGGTTCATTCAATCGAACCGAACCTAAACCGAGACCTCGGCCAGTTGAGCCGGCCCGGTTCGGTTCGTACGGTGGTGGCCTAGTCCAGTTCGGTTCGGCCCAGTTACTATATCCCATATATTTATTAAATATATATTTATATGTTTATTTCCTTATAATAAATAATTTATTTCTTCATTTTATAACACATATTTATTAAATATAATAATTTTTAGTTTTTATATATTATTTTTTGCTAAAATAGGCCGGACCTCATGTAACCAGGCTGGCCCGATTCAGCTCGGTTACTATACGAACCGTGCTTGGACCGATACCTCGACCCATTAGCTCGTTTGGTCTGGGCATCCCGGTTCGTTCAATTGGCCAGCTCTACTAGAACTAGAATTTTTTTTATTTTTAAATTATTTTTTATTCAATTTTTTTAAAATATACGTTAGACCAGCGATTTTTTAAAAATAGGCGCCCGTCGCCCGTGAATGGGGCGATCGCCCCCTGCTCGGGCGATCGGTGCCGCGCCCGTTAATGCACTAACGGTGCATGTGTGACCCTTTTAATGAACTGTAGATTTGCTAGTGTGCTATGGATAGCATGGATCTCTCCGTGCTATCATCGAAGTTCTGAATCGAAATCGAAATAGGCGATCGAATCGTCCATCTTGTTCATATCAATGAAATCTCGCTACACACCAAATTTCAAATTTTTTGAATTTTTTAGTATTTGTTTCATATTTTTTAAAACTGGACTTATTGGAGGGTCCACGGCTAATTAGATCAGCGATTTTCAAAAATACGAAATAAATAGTAAAAAAATTCAAAAAAAATTGAAATTTGGTGTGTAGTGAGATTTCATCGAGATGAACAAGATGAACGGTTTGAATCGTCTATTTCGATCTCAGAATTTCCAAAACCCGTGGATAGCACGGATCTCTCCGTGTTATCCATAGTACACTAGCTATTCTCGTGATTTAGAATGGATGTATAAAAACCTAATTTTAGAGTCACCGCTGAAGATGCTCCAAGTAGATCAGCAATTCAGCATCTTTATAGTTTTAGATCGAGCTAAACCTGATGCCAGCAAAGTAATCATGTTTTTCCACATTAGCAGAATAGCGGTCCCGTGCTTCTCGTTTTCAATACTTCGGCCTTCGTGTAGCAAACCATGATCTGCCGTTGAGCTGAAATGAAGAGGGGCACCGAGATGTAACCTGTCTACAGATAATGCCCTCTATACTTGAAGCAACCCAAAGGTGTATGCAAAAATCATGCTGCGCCAGGATAATATCATTTCGTTCCAGAACTGAGAGCCCAAGTGCCTACATTTCGTTCCATTAATTCAATTCCAATGCAGTCAGGATAATATCATTTCCTCATTAATAATGCACGCAACATATCACAAAACTGTAATTCTCACTGTTGCTGCAGGATCTTACGTCTTACAGCAAAGTAATGAAGTAAACAAAACAAGAACAAGGTAAGTTACGCAATTGCAACAATGCAATTTTTTTCACTGAGCTAAGAACAGATATGGCACAGCAAGTAACTGGTTACCAGCTATAGAAGGGCAAAATTCTGATCAGATACAACATGTAACTGGGGTACAAGAGCTAGCCTTGTGTATGCTAACTTGAACCTCATTTTGATTTCCGTGGTCTGAGAAGATTCCAATCAAGCTTCTCACGCTTGTTTGACTTGTGAGATCCTCGTCCATTGCTTTGTGAAGATGAATCACCATCAACAATCCTACGTGTGGTCTTATGCGGCTTATGAGATGGTGGTGCTTCCATCTCAAGCTCAGGCTGCTTCCTCTTCAGTTCATTCAGAGATATGCTTTCTGAACTATCAACATTGGAGTCTTTAAATCTTGTCAATACTTCTCCCGCTCTGCATTTTCATTGCAAAAAAGACTCATATGGAAATTTATTTCACCCATTAGATGCTGGAGCCTAAAAAATACATATACCAAACGACCGATACATCCACCCATATAACAGCATTTCAATGATTTTGAGCACTGCTCATTAGCAATTTGACAATTTCGAGCTAGGCCCACATGTACATTGGGTTACATGTGCATGTGGGAGCCATTAGATTCACTTCAGGATCAGTGCCACATGGATCTCAGAGTGGATCCAACAGCTCCCCACGTATACATGTAATTCCATGTACATGTGGGATTGATTTCCAGGACAATTTCAGTAAAAGTAGAAATGCAAGTGCTTTTCTGGTATATATTTTGCCCATAGCCCACCATGGCATGTCAGCAGTTTCTTACAAGCAATCAAATTGAATATGATTTTGACTGGCATTATACAACAAATAATATTTTAAGCTCATATGCAAATTGGATATTTTACAGAATATATACGGATATCCTCAAGTTCATTTCGTACATGCATAAATTTCATAAATAAAAAACAATACACCTTCAATGTTCATATTCCTCAATCTTCATTCACCTCAACAAGACGATGTGGATAGTTACTTAAATAACACATAGTATTTGGGCTCACACTCATTGGCCAAAGTGAACTATACCGGCCTAGTATTCCGGTATTCCCACATTGGTCCACCTTATGAATGTCTTCAGTAATCCATAAGCTTTAGTGCTTTAGTATAGAATCAGCTTGCAAGGTCAACTGTTAGGATGGACCTTAGCAAATTAACAAGGATACATGTTTTACTAAATATAGTGCCAGACATTAGACAATATCACTAAAATCTAAGATGTCGAGAGCAAGCTCGCAGCTTGCTATATCTAAAGATCAATCATATATGCTAAGTTAGTGTCAAAAACTAGCCCACCAGTTTATGTTTAAAGTAGACGTTTGCTTCAAGCCTACACTATAACAACTGCGCTTTAAGTTAGCAATGGATCAGATGATCTAAATTTCACAAGTTTAAGACTTTAAGTGTACTGGTCGCTGCTAATAAATTATTACAATTCTACAGGAAGAATGTGCTGTTTCCTGGTTACTATGTTTATGAGGCTTTTGGACATGCTTATCAGAGATCAAAAGTAAAATAAAAAAGACATACAGGGCATCAATGCTCAACGTATAGCTAAATTATATTTTGTCACAGATGGTGTTGCTAAGGTAACTTAACAGAGAAAAAGAGACAGCCAATAGATAACCTGCTGGAATTTCCATTGTCTCGATAATTACTAGGTGAAGCTGTTTGTGTTTGGCAGCCACTTGTTGCCTCTTCATTTAGTTTCTACAGGTAATTAGGTCTGTGTAAGGGAAAACACATGTACAGACATAATAGGCGCCATAATGACATGTAACAGAACAACCTTCAAAACTCACATCGATTGATGGATTGAAATTTTGGAATGACATTCGACCCTTTACAGCTCCTGGATGTGGATTACCCTCCATGACAACTATGCTGAAGAAAAAGGGTATTGTTTTGTTGCATACACTAAGTGGTTAGTAATGAAACATTATATCTCAGGAGGAAACTGGAAAATGGATACTAGTGACAACATAAGTGAAGAAAAATGTGTGCTGGCCTTGTAACATATCATCAGGCTGGTAATCCATATGATGAACTTCAAAAGATAAGACATACAAGCATGTAATATTTTGCCAACACACTCCCTTGCTCGAAATGTGATTACATGAGCATCTTTCATATCTTATTTATCATACTTTCACTATATGAAGTGCTTATCTAAGCATAACAGATGTTGTTCACAGGGTTTTTAGTGGGTACCAAAAGGCGTGCAATCTTTATCCAATTTCCCCATCCAGTTCAATTTGTTTGGTTCAAACATGTGCTTGAGAAGACCATTATATGCTCATGTAACATATTATACTATACAAAGCTGTCATTCTACCCTGAAATTTGAATACCGATACTACTTATGTAAATCCCAAATCTCTCTACCACTGTATCAAACTCAATGACAGCAGAAGCGGCAAAAAAAAAGAATCTTTAATCCCAGTACCACTTCCTAGCCACTTGCACCGATGGCCCAACGCCTCCACTCGCCGCCGTCACCACCTCCACCGCTGCCTCCGCCTCCACCTCCACCTCCACCTCCACCTCGGGCTTCTCCTGAGCCACCTTCTGCGCGACGGTTGCGCGCTGCATAAACTGCACCACCGCACACACACACACACACAAACAAACAAACAAACACCACCACCCATGAGACGCCAAGCCATGGCAGGGGAAGAGCCGAGGGCTGAGGTGCTCCTTACTTTCAGATTCTTGAGCGTACTCGAGAGCTCCCTCTTCGCCGCCATGGCCGCTCGCCCCTGGCTCGATGCCCCTCTCACCGCGCGCGCCCGCGCCCCCTTAATTTAGGGTTAGGGTTTAGGGGAATCGCGCAGCGGAAGCCGCCGTCGCGGGAGGAGGAGGAGGAGCACGAGGAGTAGAATTCGGGCCGCACACAACGCCGCGTCCGAAGTCCGAAGTCCGAACCCGTTACACTGACGGCTATAGCATAGCAAGACGATTCAGGGCCCACATGTCATAGTCCGAACCTAGCGTACATCTTCTCCGTGTAGTCGCCGACATGCGGGCCCGGCTTTTCTCTCGTATGGTAGGAGTAGAGTAGGACCCGTGTACATGGAGAACTCGTATCGTACACATATGGTATATGAATACGTATTTGAATCGTAGGCGTAGCGATTCTTTATAAAAACCCTAAACAAAAACTCTTCTTCAGGCAAACCTCTCAATTCGACTTGATTTTCTTTTGCTTCGTCTCTCGTGGAAAAACAAGTAGAAAGACTCGGCAAATCGTCCCGTTCCTGATGGTATGGTTGTTTGAATTCTCTCTCCGTTTTTTGTTTTCTTTGCAAATTTTCTTTTATAGCGCGAACAATCTATGGTGATCTTAGCTCAGAAATTTTACTACTCCCAATTTATTTGAGAGGAATATACGTATCCTCTCCAATAGATTAGATTATATGTCTCTGTACTTGGTTAATAGATTAGAAAGTTCTCTAATGGTCGATTTTTTCTTTGCGCCTGCAGGATTTCGAAGAGTACCTCCAGATGCAGTCATATACATTCGTGCAGTGCTACCGTTGCCGGCCAATGTCGCTTCTGACCAAGGAGAACGTAGACAACGATGGAAACAGGAGTAAGCCTGCTAATTAATCTCTTCGGTTTCTTTCCTGATGAATGCTGTTAAGATATGTTTACTGATGATCGACTGTTTAATTTGTAGTCATAATGCCAGCATCTGCTCTTGACAGGCTCAGTAAGTTCCCAACCTAATTCATAATAATCGTCGAGTTAATCTACTCATCAAACTTCAGCATTGAGTATTATCCAATTATGGGTGCAGTGATACTTACTCGTGTTCTTGCTTCAATCGTTCAGATTATCTCAACGTTGAGTACCCAATGCTGTTCCAGATCCAGAACCCTAGCACGCAGCAGATGTCGCACTGCGGCGTGCTCGAGTTCGTCGCCGAGGAAGGCTTCGTCTATATTCAGAGCTGGGTTAGTACTCTTGATCAGAAAAAGAACTCCATTACGCATGCCTACACTCGACAAACTGATAACCCATCAGAAATTAAACACGAACTGATGCTGATTAATTCTCGTGTTGCCTGCATCATCTTTTTTGCTTCAGATGATGGCGCGTCTGGGTCTTCAAGAAAACGATCTCGTGCTGATGAGGAGCACGTCCCTTCCCAAGGCCGAGTTCGTGAAGCTGCAGCCTCACACGATGGACTTCCTCAACGAAGTCTCGGAGCCGAGAGACCTGTAATTTCTGAATTTTTGGGCTCTGACAAAGACAGCATTTTTAATCTGTCTTTGATTCAGAATCATGCGAAACTTCCGTTAAAGAAAATAAACGTGAAATTTTGATTCGGTTAGCATGCAATGATCCCTGAATTTGTACGTGCAGATTGGAGTACAACTTCGGCAAGTACCCGTGCATGACGACCGGCGACACCATCACCGTGACAGCCGGCGACGAGAAGCGGTACTACCTGGACGTCGTCGAGGCGCGGCCCGCCGACGCGGTCGGCACGCTTGAGACGGACTGCGAGGTGGAGTTCGCGCTGGCTCTCGACTTCAAGGAGCCCGAGCCCGTGCCCGTGCCCGTGCCGGACCCTCAGCAGCCGGCGCGGTTCACCGGCGCGGTGATGCGGATGGACGGCAGGCCGGTGGAGCAGCAGCAGCCGCCGCTGCCGCGTGCGCCATCTCCAGCGGCAGGCACCGGTTCTTCGGTGAGGCCGAAGAGCGCGCTCCGGTTTGGCTCCTCCGTGACTGGGAGTAGTAGCATCAAGCAGGAGGGTAGCGACTCCAAGGAGGAGGCCAAGCGGTTCGCCGGGCACAAGTACTCACTGGAGGATGACTGAAATTTATGCGCATTAAATTGTGCGAGTGAATTTGTAATCCTAGTAATATCTTGATTCATCCTCACTTGTCGAGTTAACTAAAATTTATTTTCAGGCTCCAGCAACATGTGTGTCTTCCAAGTTACTCCCTCCCATTCTAAACAATATGCTGTTCGGGATACATGTCAAAGTTTTTGAAATTTTATAAGTAAACTTTACTCTAGACCCTAGAAGTCTCCGTTAGCCACTAAACTTTAACATTTGTTTCTTACAGACCGGAAGTTGTTTACCTCCTTTGCACTCCAACCTCATCTGTTAGTTCTACCCTTAAATATTGGGGTGTAATCCGATTTAGAATGCTTTTCGATATCCGCTTACCGAATCCAAAAAACTACCAAACTTGATATTGATTGTGGCCACCATTTAAATTTTTGGATTTGGATTAGGGTATTTATCTGAAATTGGATTATGGATTCGAATATAGTTTGAGATTTAATCGACTATTATGGATTCGGACAAAAAATATATTGTGCACTATATTCGTTTTGAGGGGTTCATGGCTGCTCTACTTTTGTATTCATGTTTAGCTTCTGTTGCATTTGTATTGAACATGTGTTTTTTAGATACATTGAACATGCACTTTCAAGAATATGTAGTGTTTTAATTTATAACTTTTAAATTAGGTAAAAACTATTGTAATATAAGGCAAGGAGAGAATTTGGTTATTATCCATATCCCCTCCATTTTTCAACCTGAAAACTTTTAAAATATTTATTGGTTGTGCGAATATTCGAGTTGAATTTTCTCTAGCTAGGCCTATATATACGAGGTCATGCTAACGTTGAGATTTGTATGCTTGGATGGAAATTTCAAGTCGAAAATTTTAAACTCCAAATAGAGTTAATTTTGTTTTGCTGAATTTAAACATCTAGTTGAATAATGTTTGAACGTTTGAGACACACAACGACCGATGCGATACAAATATAAAATACATGAGAGAAAACTATTTATTTGCCACTAAAATTAACCGAATCCACGATCTGTCATCAATTTTTTTAACCGAATCCATTGTCACGTGAACTTTTATCCTTATATTTCCGTCCATAAGTATTTTGGAAGGCGCCAGCCACTAGTCGGGCGGTTGAGTGGCGCCTAATGCGGTAACGCTTAATCCAACCTAGACACCACGTAGGAGGGAAAAACACCTAGACGAGAAAAAACACCCAAGCGGACAAGGCGGGCGCCTGGCCCATTTTTAAAACACTGTCGTCACTGTGTTGCCTATTTGTCGTTAAGTATGCTATGGAATGCTCTTTTTGTCCCTGTCCACTCCTAAACTATACATGGAGACCAGAACATTACGACTATATTTACAAATTTGAAGAAGGTGGTGCATTCTCTATTCAATTTTTATACATTTATACCATCCAAATCTTAATAACAAATTTCGCTGGCTACCTGAATAAGGGGTAAAGAGGGCATTTCACAGTCAATTTAATGCAAAGAGGCGACATAATGACGGAAGTGGCATATGGAAAAAGAAGTTCACACAATAATAAAAAATCGTGAACTTAAAAGGATGATACAGATTATGGATTGATTAAATTTTTATGGAGAATAAAGAATTTGTATGAAATTAAGGGGCTTTTGCATTAATATTCCTTGGCTCTACACCATTGCACACAGCCTAAAGGCGAGCTTGCGGCTCGCGAGGACGACGACGCAGACCAGAGAATTACCAGAAGCCCCAAACCCCTTCCCCCTCCCCCGCCTCCGGCGAGCCCTCTCGCCGGCGCCGGCGGCATGTCGTCGGTGTACCGACCGCCGCGGGAGACCGACTTCGCCGCCTTCCCGTCGTCCACCCCCATCGTCATCGACAACGGCGCCTCCACCTTCCGCATCGGGTAGGAGGGCCCCGTCGCCCGGAAATCCCCCAAACCCTAACCATAGTAGGACTCATTCCACGGGTGTCGGTGGCTCGTGCAGGTGGGCGGGCGAGGCGGAGCCGCGCGTCTGCTTCCGCAACATCGTGCAGAGGCCGCGCTACCGCAGCTCGGGTAATGGTACTGCCGCATTACGACTATAAGCCATTGATTTATGTTGGTCTGGTGATTGGATGCTAGGAAATAGTTTGGTTTTTCTTTCTTGCGCTTGCTTGGTTGCTCCTCACTATGCGGCTTCAGAAGTTGAGTACACCATTTCATTGGTGATTGTATGTTGTTAATGAACAGTTATGTTGCTTGAATTGGGTACATAATTTAAATTCAGCTGATGATTATGTGTGCAGGTGGTGCGAGTAATCCTCAAAATGTTTGAAAGAGTCCAGATATCTTTAGAGTTAACTTTGGTGATCGTGCAAGTGCACTGTTAGGCTCAAACATGTCTAAATATACGACAGGATATCAATTGCTTACCTGAAGTTCTTATGCTTGTTCCACTTGCTAGACTTGCAATATGATTGGAGAAAATATGATAATTCAACTGACAGCAATTTTTGTTCTTTGCTATGCAGCAGGTGAAACTGTCACAGTTGTTGGGGAGACTGATCCAGCTATAATGAAGTACTTTGATTGCACGCGGTCATCAATTCGCTCAGCATTTGATGATGATGTTGTCTATCAGTTCGAGTACATGGAATATGTTCGTCACTCACTAACTCCTATGACATCATCTTCCTTTCTTTTGAGGTTTCTGCATGTTATGAATTCTTAGTTGTCTGCAAGATCTGTATATGGTTTGTTATGATTTTATAGGCTTGAAATAGATAAAATGGGCGATCAATCTTGTCTGCAATCTTTTGCCCAGAGCAAATATTTATGTTCACATTCTTTAGGCATGCTCAAGTACATGTGTGATAAAAATCATACTAGAAAGAGTTAGTATGACACTATGTGTGAAAATGCATATTCAATGTTTAAAGAGAAGCTCAATGTGCTTTGTCAGTGATTGTGAGTTGATAGTAAAAAAGTCATTGTCTAAACTCTAAAGTTAAATACCATCTTTAAACTCTCTGATATGAGTATTGGATCCATTCTTAAGTCAGTGAATGATCATATCTCTCATAGTTTACGCAGCCCTTATAGTGACGCTATACGCCAATCACAATTTTTATGTTTTGAGTGCTGCCTGTGACTGCTTGTTTCAGCATGATGATTTTTTACAGTTCAGGCTGTAATGCTTTTGAACACATGTTGATAGTTTTTAGCCTCTTTCAATCTCATATTACTTCTATGTTGCAGATTCTTGACTATGGTTTTGATCGATTAGGTGCCACTTCAGAGGTAAATTACACTCGTGTCACCACCTGTCTCCTGAATATTTTCCTTTTGTATTGTAGTTTACTTGTTTCTGTTTTCCTTGGTTTGGTATATTTGCTGTGCAAAGAAAACTATTTTATGTTAGCTAGCCCTGTCAAATCAAAAAGAGGGGACCAGGCATTGTTTATGTATGACAAATTGACAATTCTAGTTACCAGTGAAGCGTGTGTACTGATACAAACAAGGAAATGGATTTTATCATCGGAGATTCTTATATGGTCAGTTGATTGTGGACTCAGGATGAACCATTTTAGGAATATAAGTGCAGAGTTAGTCAGTTGATGTTTCCAAGTCAAATACAGAGTCTCAAATGCTTTCAGAAAGTTTAACTTCAGCCTCATCCTCTGGGAACAGATGAGGTAAACAACCACTATTCTAAAAATCCGGATTAATCCCCGATTAACCTCTAATTGGTAGTCCTCCACCTAGCAGCAATTACCGATTAGTTTTGATAATTTCGATTATAGTGATTAGTGAGTGGCATTGTAAAAGGTTTGTGCCTTGAATTATATGGTCGCAAAATCTGCTGTTCCTTGACTTGAATTATCCATTTGCATGTATGCTTTGAACTTCAGAAGTTCGTGCCTTTTCATATAAACTATTATTTGGTTGAGAACTGTTGAAAGCTAACGGTGATGCTGTGTAGGTGGGCCATCCCATTCTTATGACAGAGTGTGAATGCAATCCGTCCTTTTCTAGAGCCCGGATGGCAGAACTTCTTTTCGAGACATATGCTGTGCCCTCTGTTGGTAATGTTTATTATGATCTTTATGTGCCATTGTTATGAACTGCATCTGATACTCTGGTAGTAAATTAGGTACGACCTTGGACATAAGAATGCAGTGCTAATCCTGTCCTTTTCCTATCTGAGTTTCAGCTTTTGGCATTGACAATGCATTCAGTTACAAGTACAATCAGAAGCTTGGAAACTGTGGAGAAGATGGTCTAGCCATTTCATGTGAATATGGAACATGCCATGTTGTTCCAGTAAGTTTGTTTCCTCAAGACATGTTTTTTTTAACACTCCGCAATTTTTTCAACATTGTGCAATATGCATTTCTTCTGGCATTGCATTCGGCTGATTTTGTCAGATGTCCAGAAAAAAAAAGAGTGCAGTGTGTGAGTAGAAGGAAATATCATTGAATGTGTTGTGAACTCTAAAACTCTGGTTGGATGAACTGTGACAGTCCATACTAGATATATGCTAAATAAATTGAAAAATGAAAAGAGATATTGCCACTTCCATCACTAGATTAGTTGCTCATGAAATTTGTGTCAGGACGTATTTTTGTTGATCCCCAGGCATCCTTAGTTGTTTTTCCTGACCCAAGCCTCTAGTTCAGTCAAATGTGTGATTTAATCTATTGGGCGATTGTAAAAATATTTGGGCAACTGTATAATTTCAGTATTCTGTGCATGATGTTCTGCTTACCAAAATTTCCATGTTAGACATCATACTTTGATGTATTCACAAATCACAATAAGGTTTTTTTCCTTGACATGATCTCTGGAATAGTCAACAAACAAAAAAAAATTATACAACATATTCATGGAAGTGTTTCTGTGAAGTATATTCTTCGTAAAAATGTGTGCTTGTCCACCTGTATATTTCAAATTAAATTGTTGCTCTGTGAACTAAAAAGCCTTGTTGGATCTGTTTTCAGTTTTTAAAAGGGCAGCCTGTGTTGGGGGCATGCTGCAGAACCAATGTTGGTGGATTTCACATTACAGATTTTTTGAGGCAGATTCTCTCTCTAAAATATCCCTATCACACGTAGGTGTCAGCAACATATTTTTGAAGCAATTAATGTTATTTGTTTTTCCCACCATGTCAAACATGAACCATTTTAAATTTTAATAGGGCAAGCATTACATGGGAAAAGGCTGAAGAGCTGAAGATTGAACATTGTTATATAGCCCCTGATTACATGTCAGAGTTGCAGATATTTAAGGTAAGAAACTTTTATATACATTGTTTCGTTGTCATATCCATTTTCTATAATCATCTGATTCCATTTCCCAATGTGTTTGTATAAACTGGATGGTGCTCTTAGTTGATTATCCTGATTTTTTGTTCTCTGAAAGTGTATTTATATACTTATTTATACTTATATGAACATTCTTGTACCACTTCACTTTGCAGAACAACAAGGAAGAAGCTGAAGAAAAAACTAGGTACTGGCAGCTACCATGGGTTCCCCCACCTAAAGAAGAACCACCATCCGAGGAAGAACTTGCAAGGAAAGCAGCTCTGAGGGAAAAGGCTGGCCAACGTTTGCGAGAGATGGCTGCTGCAAAGAGGTCTCAGAAGATAGCAGAACTGGAAAAACAACTTTCTTATTTGGATGAATTAATGGAGCAAGTTGAAGGAGCTGAGGAGTCAGAAGCAACAGCTATTCTAGGTAGATCTGGATATCTTTCCCAGCAAGAAATCAAATCTGCTATTTTGAAAGCAACACAATCCCTAAGGAAAGCAAAGGGAGAGTCCAGTGGTAATGAAGAGCAAGCAGACGCTTCAGGGGCTGATAAGTATCCACTTGTGTCTGTTCCTGATGAGATGTTGACACCAGAGCAGGTCTGTTTGTTCAGTTATTATCTATGAGTATGACTGTTATGTATTCAACTATGGGATCTTGTTCATGTGCTTTCTTGCACCTGCATGCTGTGAGCATAAGCCTAATTTCCCAAGTTTAGAGAATTTGAATCACTCACCATTGCTGTGTTCCACTTTTATGTATTTTACCAGTTAAAGGAAAAGAAGAAGCAGATATTACTTAAAACCACAACAGAGGGCCGGATGCGTGCCAAGCAGAAACGTGCTGAAGAGGAAGC
Source organism: Olyra latifolia (assembly GCA_036346145.1). Lineage (NCBI taxonomy): Eukaryota > Viridiplantae > Streptophyta > Magnoliopsida > Poales > Poaceae > Olyra > Olyra latifolia. The sequence continues at coordinate 51,400,400 of CM070528.1, read as the reverse complement.
ATTGAGAGATAAGCAAGAAGAAGAGAGGCGTGCGTAAGTTGTGATGTGCCCAGTCTGAAATTTACAATCTATACTAGTTTATTCTTACATTCAATGATAGCATCCTCCTTTTAACACTTTCTCATTCTTACGCTCAAAGCAATTATTTCAGTTTCGTTATGATGGTTTTTGTAATCTCGACACATTCCTTTCTCATGAAAAATCCAAATATAGGAGAAAAGTAAATTCTACGTTTTGTAATACCAAGTCACTATTTCTATTGAAAGCAAAATGTGTGCTATACACCATGCATTATCATCGTTTCATGATTATGCATTTTGTGTGCCTGCAATATGGTATGAGTTCCTTGCTGCCTGTCTCAAACATCAACATCACATGCGGAGAGGATCTTCAGCCTGATTAATATGGATACAGTACTCACTAGCTGTCGTAGATATCTGCCAGGTAATCTATGCTGCTTTTGTGATCTATTTCGCTCATCGATGCAGGGAGAACCCAGAATTATACCTTGAAGATCTTCGTGCCCGATACTTGGAACTTTCTGAAAAAGTGGACCAGAGGAAGCGACAAAAAGTTAATGGCAACCAGACAAATGGCAACCATAGTTCATCTGGTGGTGTAGGCCGTGGGGAGCGTTTAAATGCCGCCCAGAAAGAAAGGATGCGGCTACTCACTTCTGCTGCATTTGATCGGGGAAAAGGCGAGGACACTTTTGGAATGAGAGATGAAGATTGGTTAGTGTACAAAAAGATGAGCAAAGACAATGACGACGACGACGATAGGAACGATGATGATGAATCAGAACTTGCTCGCATCGCATCGAAGCTCCAGGTAAAATCACATGCTCAAACTCTCCTACCCATCTGGCCATTTTGCCGTACTTAGATTTGACAACTCATTAGTTTCTATTACAATCATAAATCACATGTAATATCCATCAGTTCTTAAGCCCGCTCTATCAACTACACAAATGTCATTATCCTGACAGGAGAAATAGGAATTCTAAATTCAGTTTGATGCTTCCCTATGCAGGAGATGGACCCTACATTTGTGAACAACCTCGAAGCTGTTCACCTAATTCCCGAGCCTCCTAAAGCCCGGTCCCTTACCGCCGAAGACTTCAGAATCGCCATAGGGATGGAGCGGTTCCGCTGCCCTGAAATCCTCTTCCAGCCTGGTATGATAGGAGTCGACCAGGCCGGCATCGACGAGATGGTCAGCATCTCGCTTCGGAGGCTAATGGAGGACGAATCGGTCAAGGAGCGCCTCTGCCAGTCCATCCTTGTCACCGGCGGGAGCTCGCTGCTCCCGGGCATGATCCCACGCCTGGAATCTGGGATCCGGCAGTTCCGGCCCTACCTCGCGCCGCTGAAGCTCGTCAGAGCAGCTGACCCCATTCTGGACGCCTGGAGGGGCGCCGCCACCTTTGCGGCGTCCAGCAAGTTTGGGGGGCAAACTTTCACCTTGGCAGATTATAGAGAGCACGGCGAAAACCTGTTTCATCGATATAACATTGTTTACTCGCTGTAACGTCTCCTAACGATGAACACACAGCACCAGGCTGTTCATTGACAGTCATGAGCCAATAGCAAATGTAACGATTTCTTGGTACAAATGTGGTTGGTTTTGACATATGGTGAGGGGTGTCAATACGTAACGAGTAATCTCGTAACGACCTCTTCTGACATCTCCGGGAGAAAATTAGCCGTCATGCACAACAGTAGTTTGATACAAACTTGTTCAAACCCAATTTTGGACATAACCAAAACTTATAGAAGTTGTCAGATACTTGGTCAAAAAGCTGATATAACGGAAGTCAATATGGAAAAGTTCGGCTTAGGCACGGTTTGGTGGGAGCATAATTGAAAAGATTATCATGACAAGTAAAGTAGAAGATTTTGGAGTCAAAGTTCTAATCGGCTAAAATAAGCTAAAATAGGAATCCTTATCCAATAAACATATTTAGGAAAGTTCTAAAAGATAATATTGTCCAGATCGACTACGTAGTATATCTTAGACAAGTTTTTAAATAAGTTTTATTTAGAAAGATTCCTAGCTATAGATTAAGTTAGTTAGATTACATATAGCAAGTCTGAGAGTTCGAGTCCTATTATATCGGGTCCATGTATTGGGTATAAATACTCAACCTATATATCGGGGAAAGGGTCCTCGACGAATCAATCTACTATTTTAATGTAATCGTCTTTTCAATTCCTAGGAGTAGCAGTAATTTAGTTTCGTCGTATTCTGCTTTCGATCGACTTGTTGTGTATCGCCTCTTGATAGACTTCAAAGTATAATCCTAGATGAGTACTGTTTCAGTTAAGTCCGATCTTCTCGTTTGGTTTATCAGACTTTGCTGATATTGTTGCGCATTGTCATTTCGTGCAAAGGGTTAAATTCTGTCCTCGTTCTATCAGCTTGTAGCTTGCTATTTAGCTGATAGTTTGTTTACTCTCGTTCCATTGGTTTGATTAACTTGTTAATCTAACCAATAGTACGTTTATCGTTTGTTCTATTAGCTAGATGATCTAGTCGGCTAGCTGATAGTTTGTTTACCCTCTTTCTGCAACTTTGTTGATTTTACAGCTTAGTAGTAGTATGTTTATCTCTCGCTCTACTATAGGTTTAATTATATCGTTTTAGTAGTAGATTGTTTACTCTTTGAATCTATTGATTTGAACTTCTGTTTAAATCAATAGTTTCTATTACTTTTAGATATATCGGTTTGAATATCTATTTAAGCCGACAGTTCTCTCTACTTTTGGATATATTGACCTTGTCTCTAAGCTCGATAGGTTATTCACATATTCCTGGAATTAATTGGCTAATTTAAGCTGATTAATTTCTTTACCTTACCGATTATTGGTCAAATCGGCTAGCACGTTCTGAACCTTAATTTTGGTGCTGACGGGTTTCAAAATGCTTAACTCACAATGTATTTAGCCAATCCAACTTACGGCGTGGACAAAAGTTTAGGATGCATACCAAGAAGAACAACTAGTCTCTCTCGGTGATGATGCTATAGTCCTGCTTCTTTTCAGCTTAATGTAGCTAAAAAAATTTTGGGCCCCAGATAGATAGCCGGGAGAGCACAAAAATTGTAGAAATAGTAGGTTTAGGAGTTTCAAGAAGAACCACTAAAAGCCTTAAAATAGCAATAAGGTGCTGCAATGTTGGACTCGTACAAAAATGATAAATTGGTTCATACAAAAAGATAAATTTCCATTGGTAGCTTTTAGTTTTAATTTAAGCTGAAAATAACAAGGCCATAGCTATTTTATCGTGTAATATACATACGCAAAAGTAATAATTATCCTCTCGTGCAAAACTTCACAAAGAAAGTCAAGATGGCCGAGTTGGTCTAAGGCGCCAGTTTCAGGTACTGGTCCGAAAGGGCATGGGTTCGAATCCCATTCTTGACAGTTTTTTTTCTTTTATTTCGTAGAAAAAGAGATATATTTCTCTAGCATTTATACTTTTTACTGATTTCGTACAAAAAAAAGAGAGAGATGTTTTTCTTTTATTTCGTAGAAAAAGAGATATATTTCTCTTCACATTTATACATTTTACTGATTTCGTACGAAAAAAGAGATGTTTTTCTGCAGCATTTAAACGCGCATCCAGGAACGTCAACTTTGGTTGTGACTTGTGGCACATTTCATATCGAAGAAACCTAAAGTATTTTCCTATGACGGCTGCAAGAATCCAGCCTCAAAGACCAACGAAGGCAATGAGCATGCAGCAAAGCAATCGTATCAACAAAGACATGAATCTCGTTTTGTGATCTCCAGAGACAGCGGCACAGAAATGCCTCGTGTCGTCTCCCCCCGACCACCAAACTCCCCCCAAAAATAGGACGGCTAAAACGTAACCACTCCCCCCAGAATTGGCACCCTCCTCTCCTCATCACTATAATTCAGAAACAGCTTCTGGCTCCCCCAACCTTACCAACTTTAGGATAGATATAGGCCCTGCAAATCCATTTCATCTCTTTGCCTTGCCAGCACGCACCCTCACACAGCTCCTCCCACAGTTCTTGGGATTTGGCTTCAATCCCTGCCTTGCACAAACAGCCATGAACGAGCTCCGGAAGCTAAAGCGCGGGGTCAGCACCAGACGGGGAGACCACCTCATGCAAAACGGTAGAAGGATTCGTCGATTTTCCGTTCTTGCAGCATGTTTTCGTGGCGTTTTTTGAGCTTGGCAATGTCTAGCTTGATCGATGAATGGTTCGCTGTCGTCTCTGATGGCTGGATTGTTGCAGGGCAAAATCCATTGGATGAATGGGAGGAGCAGCAACGATATTGGTCCTCCCCACGGGCGCCGCCGGTGAGCCCCACGGGGTCGCCGCGGACGCCGAGCGGGAGCCAGAAGAAGCCGGTGCTGGGCAAGGTGAAGAGCAAGGCCAAGAAATGGATGAACCTGCTGCATCACAAGAAGAAGCCTGCGCAAGCAGACGCCATGTGGACGCCCAGGGCAGGACCAGGCGCAGACGACGACAGCAACAGCTGCAGGGAGGAAGAACAAGCCTCCAAGTTCTATGCAACCCCCAGCTCAACTCAGCATCCACTTTCCTGTATGTATCAGACCATCACATGGCATTGAAACAAAAATGCCATAGCTGATCTCCCGGTTAAGATCAATTCTAATATAGTTTGGCTATGCTGATGCATGATAAATGTTCCATTTTTCCATGTGAATTGTAGCGGGTGAATCAGAGCACGCACCTGAGGTATACGTGGAGGCATCGCCGAGGCAGAACTCGCCAGTCCCGAGCCCCACTGCACGCATGGAGCAGCCATACTTCATGGTCAGCAGCAGGTTCGAGTCAGAGATGAAGGAGGCCAATGAAATGCTGAGGGAATCGAAGCAGCTCCGCGTTAACACGGGCAAGCAAAAGACCGTCACGTTCGCACCAATCATAGAAAGTGAGCTAGAAAATGAGAAGAATGGCTGGAGCAGCATGGAACTGTCCGAGGCAGCGACAGAGTTATTCAGAAACGCATACGCTACAGTCTCTGAGGCTGCTCTCAAGATGGTCTCTAGAGTCCAAGGCACACTGGCAGCATATAAAATTGACAGAAGACACATGCTAGAGAAGGTGATATCAGTCAATAGATACCTCATGCTGAAGCTGGAGCCTGGACAGGATGAGAAAGTGCTCTCAGAAGTCATTACTGAGGCTGTCCTCAATCTGTTAGACACCTGGAGTGAGAGTTTTGAGAGGCCTTTGGTGCAGAGGACAAAGGAAGTCTTTTCTTGGCTTCTGCAGGAAAGGAGAGAGGAGTCACCTCCTGTTCCACTGTCCACACATCCTTGTGCATATGAAGGTAAGCTTCACCAACTGTGCAAGGGTAGTCCACTAGTCTTATATGCAAAACATTCTTGTTCAGTATTAGCAATGACTGGAGATTTGTGCAATGCAGATGCAGAAGAATTTTATTCCTTAGAGGATTAACTAACCGCTTGAAGCACGAGATCAAGGCACTGTTGAACAACCTCGGTAGAGTTGTTTACCCTACACTGTCTGGACGCTGGAGTCGAAGACAGAGAGCGTGCCCCAAGTATACTTTGTTTATAGAATTACATTACAGTTAAAAACATCTTACAGTGGCTGCAAGTGAAACCAAAAGGAGGTTTCTGCAGCGTTGTACCAGAAACTAAAGCAAAAGATATGCAATCTTAAATCAAGTTTCTCATCAGATAAAGCTCTGTATCATGATTGCGCCAGAGATTATATTCACAATCTGTGTCAATTAGGAACCACGATGTAGGAACTAGGAAGCACATTAGTATTGAAATCAAAATCCCAGTTTAGGGATTTAAAATGGGAACAAGGATAAAAAAAAAGGGGAAAAACCCTTTTTTCATTCATCAACTATATATGGGTGTTGACACCTTTTTTTAGGCTCTTTAAGCCCCTATCGAGGCTCCATAACCTTTTCAGATTACAACCTTTTTAGATTAATAGCATGTTTGCAGTATGTGAGCTAAATAAATAAGTTGGCTGAACTGAATATTAATCTAAATTTTGAGAGGTTTTTAAATCTGCTTCTTGAACCTAGTCCGTTTCATTTATGTTATTTTAAAGAGTTTTATAGGTTGCTTTTGATTAAAAAAGAACTGAAAAAGATAAAATGCTCAGCTTTTCAATTCAGCTAGGCTTTAAACCAAAGCCAAGTCACTCAACAACTAAACAGCTTTAATCTACAGATGGGTTAAGCCGAAAATAATTAGACCGCCGGAGACACAATGCAAGCCAGACCCTTGCCCTTTTATCTTCTTGTGTCGGCTGCTCCTCTCATTTGCTCCTCCTTCCCCCATTCGGTCCTTCCCAGATATGCCTGCGGATGAGCCGGGAGAGCTAGCTCCAACAGGCGGCGGCCGTCCGAGAGCTCTGTTATAAATCAACAGGCATAAAAGTAAGAATTAGATCAAATCAAAAGGAACAAGGGACACAGATTTAATGTGGAAAACCCTTACGGAAAAAAACCACATGGCGTCGGCCAGCAAAACTTTACTATTTTCTAGAGAGTTACAAACGTAAGGGATTACAATGTAATTTTTTTTCCGTATGACTTACAAGAGATATTTATAAATGGCGGCGACCTAGAATCCAACTCGAAACCAAATCCATAACCATCCATACCCCGGATCCGGATCGTCTGACGTCGGGTGAGATGAAGTCAGCAGCAGTCGCTCCACATCCACCATCCGCCGGAAATCGCATGGCCCCTACTCATCGCACTCCTTTTCCACTGACCAAAGAATATGAGCGGCTGGGCCGCCCAATTCTTCTTGGTGCAGAGTTAAAGCCCATTGCCGCCGAACAAAGGAACTAAATACTCCTCTGTCAGATCGATCGATTGAAGCACAAAGTTGAAATGTTTTGTTGCAGATAGCCAAAATGGAATGTTACAAACATTCCTAATTTGTTGGCACAAATAGAAATTATATATATATATCATATAAACACTAAAACATGTGTTTTTCAGTTTGTAGGACTGAACAAGATATATCGATTGCAATTTCGCATACTTGCGCTTTCAGTTTGAGATAGCTAGCGTTTGAGTTTCAAACAGATGTTGTTGCTCAAAATATACAAAACTATATCACATATAGCAGCATCCATTTAATTAAACAAGGTAGGTCCTAAAATACTATTCAAGACAAAATATAGTGGGATTTGAAGTAATTGATCTCCACAAAGTTAAAATGATTGTTCATCCGAGTTCGCCAGAATTGGTCCTGCATAGATAAAGCAATGGTAAAAACTCTGATTATATTACAATCACTTAATTTGTATTTTAACAAATGGATAAAGATTACCGTCAATAATTCAGTGAAGCTATTGATGACCCCATATTCTTCAGCATTTGTCATGTTATTTGTAGAGCCATTATCCTTTGCCATTTGTGCTTCAAAACCATCGCTCCTAGGCTCTTCTTGCTAGCAGGAGAAGAAAGTAAGTGATTTAGAGAAAAACTCCCTAGAGACTAAATGCCATTGCTATTTGACAACATACCATTGTTTTTTCCCCTTGCAATGTAGTTTTGCTTTGAGCATTTTTCCTTATGACGCGCTTCTTATCTAGCCAGGTTCTTTTTCTCCTTGACTCTCTCATGCGTACTTCCTTTTTCTTTAGACGCACAACGCTAAGCAAATCATTTGACGCCTCAGCATTGCCATGGACTGTACTATCTGTACATGGCTCCTCTGAAGTAATTCTACAAGCATTCAATTGTTCTTCAACCTGCTTAGTCACCATGTCTAGTGCATTGTCTACTAATAAGCAACATTCTAGTGAATTGGCTACTTGATGTACCAAACTAAGACATTTGTGAGAGAGAAATCTAGAGCGAAGCATAGCATCCAACATTGGATTTTCAATTATGTTCCTTCCTTGGTTATCTTGAATAGTTCCATGGCGGGCTTCTCGTGTTCATCGCTTTAATATGTATTGTGTTGGTAGTATCTTGATATTCGTCAAATCAAGAACCTTCAAAACATGACCACACAATATTCCAATTCTATTGAATTGACCGCATGTGCAGAGAGCTGATTGCTCCAAAGGATTGCCAATAACTTTGCACTCTTCCAAGGCTGAATTTTGATCAAGACTCTCAATTGTAACTAGGTATTCATTAGTTCCATCCAATACTCTAGTGCAAGCTCGCATGGATCTTTCATATTCATCTTGAAAAACTTCAAATATAATAGGTGTGTACAGTTTGCTTGCTTCCAATAGCATTGGTGTCCTCATTTTGATTTTAGGAAATTTTTTTCTAGAATCAAATGCTGAATCCAATTCCTTATTTCTTTTTCCTTGAACCACCCTTTCAAAATGCTTTAAAAATCGAATTATGTCCATATTTGATTTGAAATGCTCTTTCAAGTCACTATTTAGACTCTCGCTTAATTGTGTACTTCTCATTCCCAATGTGAAAACATCCTTCGTGTAACATGCAGCCCATTTTTCTTTCAAGTTGTAGATACTATTTAACCAAGTTTGCTTCGGCACTTTGCTTCTCATTGTGTCAAATGCTTCTTCAAAAGTTGACTTGTCCACATACTCAAACATGCAGGCGCTAAAATCACGTAGAATCTCCTTCTGATGTAGATGTTTGAGAGCATTTTGTGATATGTGAAAGGTGCAAAGTCCATGCCATGCTCCTGTGAACACTTCTCCAATTGCTTTACCCATTGCACTATCTTGATCTGTGTAGATTGTTTTAGGTTGTTTCATATTATGTGCTTTGAGAAAGGTACGAAAAAGCCATTGAAAAGACTCAAATGTTTCATCGTACATAAGAGCAACACCAAAAACAACGGTTTCTCTAAAATGATTGAACCCAACAAAAACACCAAAAGGTCTAGACTCATTGTTTGTTCCAAAAGTGGTGTCAAAAGTGACAACATCTCCAAAGTGTGCATAGTCAACGATCATCTTAGCATCAGCCCAAAATATGTTTGCTATTTGTTCATCACAATCCATTTGCAAAGCATATTGGAATGAAGGGTTCTCGACAGTTTTATCCTGAAAATATTTCAACATACTTCCTGCTACACCATATGCCATTTCACGTTGACGCTTGCTTTGTAAATAATTTTTTTGATCATGTCATGTGTAGCTTAGATTAAATGATCCACCAACTTGCCGACTAGCCAACTCATGTGCATCTTTTGGCCTAATTTCGGAGTCGTCCACTGCTTCAATTTCAAAAGCTTGTATTTCTGAAATTTTTCTTTGTGACACCATTAGGCGGAATGTTTCTGGAGAGTGAAGGGTATGATTGTGTTTTAGTATAAGATCAGTCACTTTATAGTTTCCCGCCTCTTTATCTAGCACAAGGCCCATGCGTACCTCACATTCGCATCTAGTTTCAGCCCGAGGGCACTTTGTCGTATGATCTCTTTTGTCTTCTACTCGATGACCCTCTTTTGCACAAACGTACCTGCATGATCTAGCCTTTCCATCTGACTTCCTTTTATTCGTATATCTCTTTCTAACTTCGAAACCGATGCGACCTCTATATTCTACCCAAAACTTCCAAGCCTCTTGAACACTCAAACTTCATGTCAAGTTGAGGTACCCAATTTGGTCTTGCACTATCTCTAAAAAATACGAATAAATAATTGTTGTGGAGAAATTTAGTTCGTCTCACAAAAAGAAACTATGCACGGATCATAAGAAGGATAGTTCTAAGCTATAGGAAGGACTTTAAAACAAAATTGAATATTAAAAGCTATACAAAGAAACCTAGGAGTCGTGTCGGTTTGAAGGAAGAGCGATTCAATTCTCCAATATAGCTTAGAACCAATTAGCAAGCAAGGATGGAATTTTTGTACCAGAGAATCTGGACCCATCGTGCTCCCCATCGTGGATCCTCCACCGCTTCTTCCATATCTGGTGGCGCCAAAATGAGCAGTACGATGGAATTTCCCTCCACTTACTTGCTGATTAGTATCCCTTTCCCTCCATTAGAATAAAATGGGCTTCAACTCAGGCGACCAAGAAGAAATGGGCCGCCCAGTGCTTCCATGTCTTCTCCGTGCAGTGGAAAAGGAGCGCAGTAGTAGGGGCCATGTGATCTCCGGCGGACGGTGGATGTGGAGCGACTGCTGCTGACTTCATCTCCCCCGACGTCAGATGATCCGGATCCCCATACCCCTAGGCGTCTCCAATGGGCCCCTTGATGGGCCATGTCTAGAGTCTGGCCCATATATCAACAAGCTCGCCAGGGCGGCACCTGGTCTAGCTCCAGGAGCTACAGCGTGGGGCCTTCTGAAAGCTTGAAGAGGGTGCGCCCCCAGATCCCTCAACCTGCTCCCCTATGTCGGCCTCGGTTGGGATGGGGCTGTTTGGTTGGCTGCATCCAACAAGATTTGGTTCTACAGATGCAAAAGAGGAGTGTTTGGTTGTCTTCTTATCTATCTAGCCTTCTCAAGACATGCAATAGACTCCCACGCTGGGTCTAGGAAAACACCAAATCTGGCCGTTTCCCCACATTCAAGAAGCTGGCGCACGCAACATTCGTGCAGGCCCGCGATGCAGCCGGCGTGCATGCTCCTGGCTTGATGGCGAGACAGCTAGGTTTGCCCCCAACTTTTTACTTATTACTATTTTCTTTCTCTCTTTTACAAATATCTTTTAATTAACATCTCCGATTACCGAACCGATTTCAAAAATGGGTTCCTGACATTTTTTCGAACAAAACTAGACCACACTTGCTATATAAATTTTAAAATATTTATATTTTAAAATACCTACCTATTAAACAGTCAACCAAACATCGCTCTGATCTCACAGATCCCGTATCCCATCACTCATACCGAGTCGAACGGCTAGGCCGTGAGAGAAGACAACCAAACAGCCCCGATATTCTCCGGCGAAGTCGGTGTCACCGCATCGTGCGGCCACGGGCTCCCGGGGATCTCCGAGCGCTGTGACGGCGACGACACAACCGCTCCGGCCATCTCTGTCTTCCCCTGGCCCCGCTGCTTTCACCCGCGAGGTACGAATCTTACCTTCTCCTCCCCAACCCCGGTTGCAATCGTGCTCCATCCCCGGCTTCCCCAATTTGTGTGTTTTCGTTCAGTGTTCTTCTTGTAATCTTGTCATGTCACCACTCGTGTCACTCCTCCTTGCTAGCTGCTGCTCCCAATGGCCCCCATTCGCTGGACACCCGAGCTTGCCCGATTCTTCTTGCAATGTTGTGCTGGCGAGTGCCGAGCGGGCGATAGGAGGCCAACCGGTTGTTTGAACAGCGTGGGAAAGAGCAACGTCGTCCGCCGCATGACTGATCACACGGGGAGGAACTTCGATTGGGGCACACTCAAGAACAAATGAGACACCGTTCGGAAGGAGTGGACTTGCGGGAAGAGGCTCATGCAAATGACGGGCATGGGAAATAATCCCCGGGCCAGGACTATCGACATGCCGGAGCATTGGTTGGCTGAGCTTTTCTCCCTGTTCTGCTACTACCACGACAGCTACTACCCCGTTCGGGTTTCACACCGAGAAAGGCCCTACTCCGGGAATGCTTGGGTTCAGGACACTCTTCGCAATGAAACCTAACATATGTCAGGCGTCACATAGTTCTAACCTTCAATGTGTTGGCTATAGTCAACTTTGATTGTTGATTCATTTTTGTTTGTTCTGGACACCCGGGCTCGTATCATGACAACACTTCGCTTCAGCAGGCTCTAGTACATTAGAGCCAGAATTTTCCCATCCTCTAAAGGCATGCCTAGTTAAGATGTTGCAAATTATGATGTTCATTTGCGATATGTGTGTATGAAAGATAACATTTCTTGATGCTTTGTAGGTAAATTCTATCTTGTGGACGGAACCTACGGCAACACTCTAGGATTCTTGGGGCCATACATGAATGTATATTATCACCTACAATACTTCAGGAATGGAGGAGTTGTTCAATTGGAGACATGCACAGCTATGGTGTTCGGCCAATTGAAGAACATGTTTAGGATCTTTAAGTCCATTCTCAGTTGAACTGGATAGTTGTGGCTTGCATGACACTCCATAATTCCATCAAGGATAGGGGGACGACTCGATGCCTCCTGTGTATGGAGGCAGAAACTATGAGGGTGGTGAAGAAAACCTACCAGACCTGTATGAAATGGTGACTGATGCATCCGATAACACGTACATGTGGAGTGTGCGGGATATGCTAGCCGCTGGTATGGCAGCGTAGCATTTTAATATGTAATGTCGTTCTATTGTCTTGGAATGTTTTCCTACCGTGTACTAGTAATGCATATGGTGCACACTTAAATATTGTAATTGACAATGAAGTATATGTAGTTATGGTGGGTGATTGTCTATTCCACCATAACCATTTTTATTAATTAATTGATGGGGGATTTGACGATTTGTCATCCTAGAGATGGTTGGGTTGATGATTTGCCCTAGGCCTATATATTATAGACACAAAAGTATCCACATGTCATAACCACGGGAGTGGCAAATCATCGATTACACTTCTTTAGTTAACAAATCATCTATTTTTCCTTAATTTAATTGGTGCACCTTGCAGCTATCTACTGCCAAAAATGTGACGAACAGAGCCGTGCAAGCAAAGCCGACAGACAACGCCGCAGCGTCCCCGACGCAACGCGCAAAAGACCGCAGCCTTGACAAGAAAAACGCTAGCTTCTATACAGAATACGGGAGAACAATTACATAGTATCTTTAGTCTTACTACAAAGCACTGGTACGCATGCCATCTCAAATCTTTTGACAGTACAACATTATGAAGTATGAGTTCAGCACACATGCAGTACATGTTAACATTGCAACAGAAAGTTCGCCTATATAATGGCGTCATGCCTATCACTGCAGCTCATAGGAAGAAAAGGTAAATCCCGAATGTTTCTCATTGGTACACTTCAGTTCAAGCTTCTGAAATGGACTGCACATAAATAGAACAGAACACGGTTACAACAGTCGAACTTATATCCTTTAAGGAATTAGATTGTAATATTGCAGTAGATAAGTGGCACAAAAACATTTATCACCTGCTGCTTGGGTCATAATAAAAGCCACTAATGGAGCCATCGCTGCAAGAAAAGCAGACGTAGTAGAAACCAGCAATGGTCAACCCACAGTCCACTCCAACATTAACAAAGTACTGCTCTTTCCATCTCTGTGTACCATCAGAACAACAGCAAGTAATAACGTAGTTATGCAACAGCTCCACATTTTAAGATATGATGCGCATACATGAACATGTCAGGTGGTGACACATACCATAAATATATAAGGGTAGTTGCTAAGGTCCAAAGACTTGCCACCATCTGTCTCGATCTGACTCTGCATGAGAGGAACATAAATGAGAAATGTAACCTCAAATTCATCCTGATTGACAACACCAAGTTAGGCATTCAATTACCCGGAGAGGTGTAAATGATGGGAATTTGGACCAGTGTTTTATATCATCCTCTGGTCTACAAAACAGAACCAACTATACTTTCAGTTTTCACGAGTAAAATCTATGTATTATCTTGCACTAGGACACATATAAGAACAAAGGTAACTTATGGTATTAGAATAAAAAATAAATACTCACGATGCCTCCCACTTGCCAGTGAAAAATGTATAGTTCTTAGCATCTACTATCTCCCCTTCCCAGAATGTCACCACCTATGGATAGAGCCATAGCCGAAGTTTAGTTCATGAATAACATACGGGCAGTAAAAAAAGAATGTGCCAACTATAAACCTAAACTTCTCATAATCATCTTATACAACACTTGATTTCCTGCCTATTGGATTTTCTTCTCGACCAGTTAAATTTGTAGTGTGTATTTCAAAAAAAAAAAAAAATCCAATCTTCCTCTGCAGAAGCTCAATGGTTGTCTGGTTCATTAAGAGGGTATATGGAGAAATAAAATTTTATTTTGTACATTCAATAGATGCTTGTTTGCAATGCAAAAATAAACAAGTATCACTTATCACAAGAAGTAAAAAAGGAGTGGGTTTCGTAATTTTTAAAGGCAAACTGATTTAGAGCAGTATAAAAAATGTTTCATACAGAAAGCTTGTAGCATATAAAGTTCAGACAGTCAATGTGGAAAAGGAAACAAGTCGCTCACAGGTGTATCTGCTAAGGGAACATTGAGTGCTTCCATCGTTCCACATAAATAGCCCTGTTCAAGATCACAACCATGGATTCGCACATTAACTTTCCATGCTTCTTCTTTTTGAAGACTTGAGACATTCTGAGTTCCAGCAAAACACTGTAAGAAAGGTACAAGAAGATTTGGTCAGCGTCACCATCCACACTAACATGAATATGACAAGTCCACAAAACATATTCCAGGGTATCAAAGAGGAAGCTGGAGGACATACAGCACTCTAGCTATGTCACAGCATACACAATTAATGACCCTGTTTATTCTCACCCTAAAAAAAAGCATTAGTTTTTTATAGAGAAGATAAACATAGGCACCAGAGCTATGAATTCCATTGAAATAAAAAAAGAATCTGCAACGAAAATGAGAGCTTTGGTAGTTGACATTAGTAGTGATGGAGCCAAAATGAACATTTCACATTTTACTTTCTGAGAGGATCTGGTGCAAGGTCACAACCAATACACTAAGAATACCACAGATAAGTGACCTTGCATCATAGGTACTGATTTGAATAAAGAATAATTCAAACTTCAATTGATCTATCCTTAGTCAAAGTTTCGTTGAAAAGCACAAAATACTTACTCTTCCAGCACTTAAGAGTGAACAGCTAGGAGGAGATGGGTGCCCTGCATTTGCATCTTGACCTGCAACAATATTAATCAGTTCGACATGATAAACCATCTAACTAAGAAATGCATCAGGAAGACAGTTAAGGCTGAAAAGCAAAAACAATAGTCATGTTAATTCAAAGCTGATTTTACACCCGGCAAAAATAATATTTAACAGAATTTTGGATTAAAGGGTTCTTCTGAGGACAAGAAGTCGACTAGTTTTTCTGACAGCAAGCTATCTGGAACAGTACTGACCACAAATTTTCACATTCTCTATACATTAGGGACGCCTAGCAGACAGCCATGAATTATGACAGACCCGTTTATGGTCAAAGACAGGTCTGAATATGAGAAAGGTTGGGATGAGAAGTAGAATGACTTTCAGAATATTAGCTCTTCAGACAAGAGAGATTCTTGTAGCTGGAGATGGGAGGGCAACAAAATGTTTTCGGTCAAAGCAATGTATGCACACTTTTGCAGGGATGCTGCTGGTTTGGCAAATAAACATATTCGGAAGTTAAGATGCCTTTTTTTTAAAAAAAGGATTTTCCTTTAGATGATAAGTTTAAATGCAATTTTAACTAAGGGTGTAATGAGTGGGAAAAGTGGCAAGGAAATCCTTCTTGCAGTTTTTGTGATAATATTGAAACTTGTGTCAGCATTTATTTTTTGGTTGTAGTTTGGAAAAGTCAATTTGGGGTATGGTGGCTCTAACTTTGAATGTTCATCAGTTTTATATTAGGATGCATGGCATTGGGCACCAGGGGAGTAAATTGTTTCCTCTTTGTTCAGCAGTCGTTCTATTTGGAAACATAGTAATAGAGCATGTTTTGAATAAGGTGGTTAAGTAGTGGAGGTTATTCACTTTACATGATGTTCTTTGTTAGGATATTGGTCAGGTCTACAAAAAGCTGAAACATAGGGTATGATGAATGAGGGCGTAAGACGCTTGGAGCAGGTGTAGTCAGAATTACACATGTTTCATTGCCCTGCCAGATTGTTGATGCTGCTGCCAATATGTCTGAAGACAAAAACAATGAGGTACGCCGATGGTTCATTGTGGTAGTCGGTTTGTCTAGTCTGGTTGTTTGATCAAGGTGGCGATGGTTGTCAAATGGTGTGGCCTTTTCCTTTGCTTTCTCTAGATATGGAGGTTGTCAGTTTCTGGATTGTGATGTAAGGGGTCTTCTATTATTTCCATTATCTGCTAATGGAAATTGGGGTAACCCCTTTTCGGATGGTCAAAGGCAAGCAAATGTTACCAATACTTGATTATCTAGGATGCCTCCTAAATCACCTGGCATAAGATCACAATTCACAGGGTTTCCCTGTGCTGCCGCTGAAAAAGAGAAGAGGAAGCGATCCAAGCGCCGCCGTAGATCCGCCTGTCGTTCTCTTCGCCGGCGGCCTCTATGCAGTCGGTGGGGGAGGCGGCACCGGATCTGCAGCGGGTGAAGTTAGTAATAGTTGTGGTTTAAGGTTTGGAATAAGAGCCTTTCTCTCATCGGCGAGGAATTGGATCAGGCGACGGCGTTGGTTTTCTTCGCTGCTCCTTGGCGGGCTGCGACAACGGTATCTCCAATGGAGTGGTTGCATGAGGTTGGATCCTCGGTGTTGGATTTGGTAATGACGTTGTTGCAGCGCTGCATATCGGATCTACTCACCGGAGGATCACCATTACCTCAAGCAGGAGCCAGAACCTGACAAGGAGGGCGAGCAGAGCCTCTTCTTATATTTTTCTAATAGTTCTATGAATTGAATGCGTCAAGAACCAAGTGCACGAATCCTAGATTTCGTCTTGCGGTTCATCAGCAGGCTAGTGGAGAGGCGTACGTCGAGTGATCATGTTTTTCTGCCTTTTGAGAAGCTTACCACCGATATTGGTGTTAAAATTCCTCAAAATGCTCTTTCACAAGAGGAGAGGACAAAGTGTTGCATACGCCATGCAAGCTTTTTCGAGGGTAGCAGATTGCAAGACTATACTCTTTGTACTGTATCTTGTAGGAGTTGGTGGTTCTTACCGTTGAGACTCGTTGGTTTGTGTTTTAGTTTGCCTTGTAGCTTTTATTATTGAGTAACGAAAGTTATTTGGTTTGTTCTTAAAAAAAAGATCACAATTCACAAACATTGGGAAGGTTCAAACTTCAAAGCCATCTAGCCCACTAATCTCAGCTGGCAATTTACTTACAGTTGTAGAACGCCATCTGAATACCCCAAAGCACAAGCATTTTACAGTAACCTGCTTACGCAATCAAGAGGATCAAATCCTGTGGTTGATACGCTACCAAATTACATAAAGCCATGCATACTGCAGTTTAACTTAGACCAACCTAGATTGGGGGAAACCTCCTCCGAACCGCAACGAGCGATCAAGCGCTACGGAAAGTAGCAGATTAGATTCCCGTCGGATCTAAAGCTGGGATCACGCGACGAAAACAAAGAGGTGGGAGGGAGGGGGTGGCGGAAGCGGAACCTGAGGAGGGCTGAGAGGAAGGGGTCGCGGTGTCGATCACCCTCACCGGCATCCTCAGCGGCGGCGCGACGAACTGGTTGGATGTTGCGTCTTGCTTTGCTGCTCGAGTTCCTACAGCTCCTTGTGTTGCGTGTGACTGGAACTGGAGGATGGAAGGAGGGGGCAGTTTGTTAAGGCAGTGCCGTTCTGTCGATGTTAACCCTCCATTCGCGCATCGACGGCTGATATTCTCCCACGAGCACCAAAGTAGCAGAGCTCCCTCTCTCTCAACTCAACAAAGTTAATGGGGGCCACTCGGGCTCGCTCTACTTCTGGAGACAAGCTACCGGCGTCTAGACTGTAAACTCCAAACCAGCGGCGCAGAAAGGAGCAGAGTTGGCCAAACAGCCCGGTTCAAATGGACTATCCGAGCTGGCTCGTCCTGTTTATCGAACCAGGTCGGTCCAGTTTGTTAAAGCGAACCGAATCTAGCCGAGCCTTTAGCCCACCGAGCCGATCCGGTTTGGTTTGTATAGTGGCGACCCAGTTCGATTCGATTCGACCCGGTTTATATATAGAGAGAGAGGATAGCTAGTGTGCTATGAATAGCATGAAGAGATCCGTGCTATCCACTGGTTTTGAAAATTCTGAGACCGAAATAGACGATCCGAACCATCCACCTTGTTTATCTCGATGAAATCTCACTACACACCAAATTTCAAATTTTTTTGAATTTTTTACTATTTGTTTCGTATTTTTGAAAATCGCTGATCTAATTAGCTGTGGACCCTCCAATAAGTTCAGTTTTCAAAAATACGAAACAAATAGTAAATAAATTCAAAAAAAATTGAAATTTGGTGTGTAGCGAGATTTCATCGAGATGAACAAGATGGACGGTTCGGATCATCTATTTTAGTCTCGAAATTTCCAAATGTCGTGAATAGCACGGAGAGATCCGTGCTATCCATAGCACACTAGCCATCCTATATATATATATATATGTATATGTATGTATGTATGTTTATTTCTTTATGATATATAATTTATTTCTTTATTTTATAATCATATTTATTAAATATAATTATTTTTTTATTTTTATATATTATTTTTGGCTAAATCAGGCTAGCCCCGAAACGGGCCGGTCCGGTTCATTCGTTGGCCAGGTCTAGTAAGGAGAGAAATCTATTTTCGCTATAAAGGGACCTCGGGAATGCATGCTCAGAGTTACCGAGTGGTGGCTCCGCCATAGCCGCCCCTTTTGCAATTCTCCCTCTTGGCATAGCGTTGTTGACCCTGACCTCTCTTTCGTCCTTTCCAGCGCGACAGTGCCACCCATTGGCATCATCCCTTCTTCTTGAACATTGGATCTATACATTGTGACATAAGATGACCAACTGCGAACACGTCCAGTGGCTAAGCCTCGGTAGTCAGTGCTTAGAGCATCTCCAGCGGTCCTCTTAATTCTTCTCTCCAAAACACTATTAGCGTCCCCTCTATCCATCTCTCCAAACTGGCTTCATATTTTACGCTACACTTTAAAAGATTTCTCGACCGGTGGCTGCCACAGGTATTTCACTATTTTTTCCTCTAGTATATTTTATTAAATATAATTTTTTAACTGGTATATTTTTATTAAAAATTCCCAAATTCTCATTGTGTGTTTCCACTAAAGAGGAAATGAAAAAAACCCTACATGTCATATAATTTTTTTTTCCAGAATTGATGATTGGTCCGGAACATCACAAACAGATAAGACGGATAAACTCGGGAGCTAAAGAAAGGAGAAGACAGGAAGGTCTGCAGTTCACCGCCATGGCCATCCTGGGCGCTCTGAAGCTCGCTCCGTCTCCCCCAGCTCTCCCCGGCGCCGCGCCGGCAGCCCCGGGGCGCTCCTCCCTGCATTTCCATATCGCCAATGCAGGCGCCGCCGCGCTCGTCGCCGCCTCCCTCCTCGTCGCCGATCCGGCTCTGGCGTTCAAGGTTCTCTCCTCGTTTGCTTTGCTTGGTATGCCTCTCGCTGCAAGATTTTGGGAGACGGCGAGGTAAGGTTGATGGGTGCGTGTGCAGGGAGGAGGCCCGTACGGGCAGCAGGTGACGCGGGGGCAGGACCTCACCGGCAAGGACTTCAGCGGCCAGACGCTTATCAAGCAGGACTTCAAGACGGTAATCTAATCTGAACCTGGCCCTCTGTTTCGAGCTCCTACACTTGGATTGGTATGGCCGTAGTATGATCAAGTTTCAATTTTGTTTTACAGTAGCTAGCAAGTTATGAACTTTCTAGCCTGAGAGCTTCTGAAAACTGTGAGAGTATTGTGTATGCTTGGTGATTAGTCTCTATCTCTCTCTCTAGTCTATACTGCGGCAAGCCAACTTCAAAGGCGCGAAGCTGCTTGGTGCGAGTTTCTTTGATGCAGACCTAACAGGTTGTGTGTTTGCTTTCTCTTCTAATGGCTTCCAGTGAACTAGTAGGCTTGCAGTTGTTAAAGTTCTTGCTCATTATGAAGTTGTGAACCGACAGTCTGATATTTTTCGATGTTTGATGATAAATTTAGGAGCTGATCTCTCTGACGCTGATCTTAGAGGCGCTGACTTCTCTCTGGCAAATGTCACAAAGGTACATTGCGCGACAAGCAGCATAGTCATTTAGGTTTAGAATAACAGAATTGCTAATTCCCAGGACTGAAATTTTCTTAACTATTAGTCAATCTAAAATTGCACTCTAGCAAGACTAAAATTGCACAGCTTACAAAGGTGTCATTTTAGTATCAAAATTGCTACTTATCAATCATCAGTTTTATTCGTTGATTTCTATACTTTGTTGATACATAAATCTGTCGAATACACGTATTTACATACTTTTCTTTTCCTATGTTTCAAGTCATAATGCTTGTTTCAGTCAATCTAAAATTGCACACTGGTAAAACTAAATTTGCACTTATTTATAATGTGCAATTTTAGTATAGTTGTAGTGCAATTTTATTAATAATCGACTGTTTTATTATTAGGCAACTTGCTCTTAGTCGCTCCTTTAGAATAAATAGTTGGAAGTCTTGTACAGGACCGAACTTTAGTGGAAATGCCCGACAAGTGACCATTGCAAAAGACCTCACTTTGTTCCGAAAGTTGCAACTTTTTATTTCTTCCCCTTGTCATTAAAATATTAGTTTCATAAATATGGTATAATTTTTTAATGGCATTCATTTGACTTCGTTTTGCAGGTGAATTTAACAAATGCCAACTTGGAAGGGGCAACTGCCACGGGAAACACTTCTTTTAAAGGCTCAACCATAACTGGGGCAGGCAAGCTACCTTTCAATCTTTTATAAATTATAATGATCATGTCAAACTCTATAACTATGACACTCTTGTCTCAATCTCAACACATCTGGATTATTGTCATATGCTTGAAGTCACACTTATGACATGTTATCAACCTCTTGCTAATATATGAAAAAATGCTTCTTCACCATTCCAGATCAAAAAATAAGAAAAAAGAAACTGGAGCAGTTTAAATTGAATCCAAGGCTAGGGATAGGATTGAAGTAGATTGGAGTTGGTTCTTGTTTTGGGGCATTACAAAACATCTTGTGTACTCCTTTCCCCCTCCAGATTTCACCGATGTTCCATTGCGAGACGATCAACGGGTATACCTCTGCAAAATTGCTGACGGGTAAGAAGCCAGTGCCACAATTTGCACACACTCATTGGTCATCAAACGTTCTTCTTCTGATTTCTACTTTTTTTTTCCTGCACTCAGGGTGAATCCAACTACTGGAAATGCTACAAAGGAGACTCTTCTCTGCAGCTGAGATGAACAATGAAGAGAGAAGGGAGAGACTAGAGTTGAGAGGCTGATTTAGTTCTTGAATAGTTCTAGTATCATCTATTGTCATCATTTCATTTTTTCCCCCTGAGTGGAGAGAATCATACAGGCACATGAACATGTAATGAAATAAGAAGGGGATGCTGCCGGGAAGTGCTTACTCACGGCCTGTGTGTTTGAGCTGTAGCTTCTTCAAAAGCTGCTTCTAGCTTTTGACTCTGGAGAGCCACTTTTTGCGAAGCGACTTTTGCGAAGTTTGTATTGTTTACAACCCAAATTTTTGGTTCTGGCTTTGAGCTGAATGAAGAGTATAATGTCTGCAATACCCCTAACAGTTTCTTTTGGTTCTTGCACAATCTAATCTAATAAAATATCAATTTCTGATCTATAAATTAAATATTTACAATTTAGATATATTTCTCGCTCTTACGGAGACCACCAGATCAGATCATATAAAATGAAGAACTAAATTTACTGTAGCACTTAAAGTTGTAGTAAAATCTCAGTTTCACGAAAACTACTAAAGACAAAAAATTTTAGCCTATCCTCTCATAGCCACCAAAGCATTAGCAATGATGTCATGAAAGGCATTCATATCACTTTCTTAATGCCCAAGTGCTTCTGGCTGAGATGACGATGGTTGATCAACACTCGGAATGTAGTCTTCATCTTGATCACACATCTCAAAAAGATCATCTCTCAAAGCACTGTCTCGAATATAGTTGTGAAGAGCCATGCATGCAATGATAAGTTTTGATTGCTTTCGCATTGAATAACTTGGTAAGTGCAGAAGTATTCTCCACTTCATCTTTAAAACACCAAATGATCTCTTGGTGACGTTACGAAGCGATGAATACAAATGGTTGAACACTTCTTTTTTACCCCTAGGGCCGGGCCCCTGTCGAAACTCTTGTAAATGGTACTCTGCCCTTTATATGGAGAAAGAAAACCCTTCCGGTTAGGATAGTCTGAATCAACAAGGCAGTACTTTTCTAAACATATAACATGTATGTCAGTAATATATTAACGATGATGTAATAAAAACAATTTAGAGGTAATGTTGATACCTTCATGAGGAAATGGAAATTTGTCTGCATATTTGCGTAAAGTATCATTGAAATAGAGAGATAAAAAAAATCAGTGCATAGTTAGACGGTAAAAAATTGAAATAGACATACACCATGTTGTCCATTATTTACCTGTGTGTTATCTTCCCAAAATTGATCGCTTGCCGTTACTGTCCCCAATTCTGCATTCCACCCAAATCTAGTATTATTCAAGAGTGATTTCCAGAAATTATACAGGATCTTCAGGTTGTCCCATCGGTTTTTGAGTTGCTTCTGAGTGTAATTCCTCCCTGTCTGAGCATAAAACTTCTCCCCCAAGTTCTGATAGCCTCTTGCATTCAGAACACCAAGAGGTCTATTTCCTGCCTTGATTTCCTCAACAACAATCTTGCAAAAATTGCCGTAGCGTGGGGATCCCACTCGCTTTTGGTCCGCTTCTTCACCTTCGTGGCCATCTAATTTTCTTGAATTTGTCTTGACTAAAACATTAGAACCTTCTTCATGAAAAAAGTAAGATTATAATTCAATTAGAACCTTACTCTCTGACTTGATCAGTCAATTGTGTCTGGTTCAACCAGATTATAATTCAGTTCCTAAAAGAACTTAAATTAGGAAACATATAAATGAGGCAAACAAATGCCCGTAAGACCGGTGACACAACCAAACAGAAATTAGGTCTAATGAATTGAACAAACAAGTGATGCCTTATGTGCTCTGGATGTTCTCGAAGAAAGCTAAACAATTTTTGGCTGCTGTACAGTTTATGGATGGACAAAGAGAATCAAATGGCTGCTAAACAATTTATGTGTCGTTTACACTGAAGGATTGCAGCTTGTCATGGGTTAACCTGACAAGAATTAAAAATTACACAGTCAAGAGGAGATAAGCTGACTGTATCATCTTTTGTTGACATATCCAGGTGCTTCAAAATATACAATGTTATAGTGCAGGATGCACTGGAGTGCAGGCTAATTCACCATAACACTAATGGTAAGCTAACTTATCAAAATAAGCATTCCCCCATCCCTGCAAATCCCATTCAATCCTCACATACATCAACTCATAAACACACATATCCACATATTCACATGTATATGCTCTGGGTTTGCATTAGTTTTTCAATTTGAATTGCTCAAAGTAGAATTCAAATAGAAATAGGAATCAATCTCACCGTGTGTAGTAGCTTGAGGTTCCACGGCGTGGAGAAGCGCGTGTCGAGGTGGAGGAGGAGACGGCGGCGGAAGGTCTGGCGGCAGACGGCCAGTCCGTCGAGAAGACCGAGGCGTCGATCTGAGGGAAGGTCGAGGCGGCGGCGGTGGCCGAGGCGGCAGCAAAGAAATTGTCGAGAAGGCGAATGGCGGCGAACCGAGGCCGTGCGTGGTCGAGGAAGATCGACGCAATGGCAGAATGACGGAGGCGGCCGAGGGCGTATGCGGCGTGGCGACCCGAGGTAGGCCGAGGCGGCGAGGCGTCGAGGCGGCGCGGCGGCCGAGGGTCGACGAGGTAGCATGCGGCGGCGATGGCTAATGAGCGGCGACGGCAATGCACGAACCCTACCCTAGCCGCCACGGGGGGTGTCGCAGGTGGGGGATTGGGGGAGCTAGGAGGTTGCCGTGCGTGTGAGTTGGGTGGGGATGGCCACTTTTTATGCGATGGTAAAGGTGGGTAATTTGTTATCAACTCAAGTGGCAATGTACCAAGTTCAACCATAAAAGCCGGAGAAGTTTTGGTAAAATGGGCTTCTCAGACTCAGTTATAATGATGGCTTTTGGATGGTTAGCTTTTGGAAAAGCAAGATTAAGAAGCTGACTCTTTGTTTTAGCTTCCGGCTTCCACAGTCTAGAAGCTGGCTAGAAGCCCAAACAAACAGGGCCTTAGAGTAATATGATAAGATCACAATAAAAATACATTCACATTTGTCTCAATGCCCACTAGACCCTGTTAAAAAAACAAGCATCTTTGTCTCAGTGGAAGATCGAAACCATAATTTGCATCCAGATTAGTCACAGTATGCAGATAGGTCCTTCATCCAGAATGCTAGAGCAGAAAATGTCTGAGCTTGCCGAATTCAAATCTTTTTACCACTTCATTTGCCGAAATGCTATTTTGGCCTCTCAGTCGCCGAATACAGTTCGGTTTTGTGCAAATTACGGGGTACTGTTGTTGTTCTGCAATTTGAATTTGGATTTTATTTTTTAGAAGAAAAAACTGCGAGTGTTAGCCTGTTAGGCACACTGGTTTGACCATTGACTCGTACTAGTGCTGCTGTGCTGCTGCGACGACCAGCAGTGCGGGTTGGGTTGGGCCGGAAGCCACCCAGGGCAGGCCGGCCAGCAAGGCAAACCACGAGGAAAAAAAAAAAGAGGCCCCACCAGTCAGTCTCACGCGCGCCATGACGACCGACATCCCCGAACCAAATTCCCCGGTCAGTCTCGGAATTCGGTCGACCTCCACTAATCCAAAACACGCTCGCTAATCGCTCCCTAATCCCCCGGCCTGACACGGCTCCGTATATAAGACGCTCTTTCCATTAACGTTAATTAATTTCATTCTCCATCCCTATCGCGTCGGATCGCCACCCACTCGCTCGCCTCCCCACTTCACTCCGTTCCCCCGCCTCCGCCTCCGTTCCCAGATCCGACCCCAATCCACCCAACCCTAGCCCGTCGCCGTGGCCGGCGCCGCCATTGGAGGTACCGTTGCTGCTTTCACCGCCGCCTCGTGAGCTTAAGGGTTCCGGCTTGTCGTGGGATGGACGGGGTGGGATCTACCGCGGGGTTCGAGTTCGCGGCGCGCGTTGTTCTAGGGCCGACATGCGGTGCTGGGGATGCGCTCGCGTGCGTCGAGTTGACGTGGCGGATGGGATTTTGTCCTTTTTTTGGTTTTGCGATTTGTTTAATCTGACTCGAGGAATTGTTATTCGTGTGTGCAGGTGATCGAGGAGGGAGAACTTGGTTGGGTGGATTGGGGAAGTTATAAGGAGGGGAGGATGTCGAGACGGTCGGTAAATCCGAGCCGGCGGGTGGCGGACGGGGGCCTGCCGTCCGTCGGCGGCTTGCTCCACCCCAAATCCCGCTCACCGCCTGTGCTCACTATCGCCCTCGTGGTCTTGGTAATTTTCCTTGCCCATCTGCAGCCTCTGCTACTGCTGGTTAGGAATTCCCATGTGTTTGACTGATACTGATGGCGGTGGTGTTGTTGATTTCTGTTTGTTTCAGGGCATAATTGTTCTTATTGTTTACTTCAACAGTGGATCAGGTCGGTTTCTTATTCTCAGCCAGAATCCGTTCATAGTATGGTTAGTTAATGCGTTCCATACTGATTAGCATATATTGCAAAATGGCGACAAAACATGGCTAGTAAATTGTAGCAACTCTGTTTCTTGTCACATGCTCTGGTTCAATTTAAACAATCTAGCGACACAAATAATGAATTGAAAGTAGGGATGCGCACACCATATACATCCATGACTGCTACCATGATAATTAGTGTACAATGGCATTGTACCGCAACTGCTGTTTCTGGATTAATCATACATAGGTATATTGCCTTGTTGAAAACAAACCCAACATAACAAATTCAAAATAACCGGAAATAGGGAAAAAAAAAAAGCAACAAAAAAAAGTGACCTCATTTTTCATGTCTTAACTCTTTCTCCAATGTCCAGGTGTAACTGTTACAAGCAGAGAAGCTGTAAGCAGGTCTGAAGGTATATAATTCTTTTGTACCTCTGTCATATGAGTGTCAAATCATTTCCTTTTATTATTTTTAGACTATCGATGGACATATCTCCATTTGCAAGAAACCTCATGATATGCATGGAAGATATTATGATATACTGTATTACTGTTGCCTTATCATTGTTTTGTAGCCTGATAACCCTCAAAAGCTCACAGCCACATTTTTGTGTGTTGATTTGTTCATAACAGTGTCATGCGTGGATGCTGCATTTAGATTGCCTCTTATGCTTGTCGCTATGACTTCCTATTTCATTTGTTAATGCTTTAGTGTTATTCTTCACTAGGCCATGCCATAACAAAATTTAACTGCTGTGAACTGAGTTCCAATTATGGACCACATGATAAATAGGATCCCCCACCCTCCCAATCAACCACTGAACAATGAAACTGTGGCATTCAAACAGAATTTAGCATAGGAATGAAGTTCTGTTGCCTGATTAATGATCAGACAAAAAAATAGTTTTTATCTTTGGTTAATGTGTTTTCATAAGCTTCAGGATATATTAGTAGCTAATCCTCAAAATTAAGATCAGGCCAAAACAGATATTTTAATTTGCCCAGGTTTGCAGTGAACATTAATGTTTGATTACGTGATTGCATTATGTTTCTCCTTTATATTCATTCCCAAAGTATCAATGAGAAGTTTATACTCTTTATCTCCTTTCCTTTTTCATTTGCATCCAGGTTCTTGCACATCAGAAGTCATCCAGGCGCTTCCTTATCTTAAAAAGGCGTATGCCAATGAGATGCAAAAGATTCTCCATGTAGGCCCCGATAGTTGTACAGTAGTCTCTAACTTGTTGAAGGAAGGGAAGGTTGAAGCATGGGGGGTGGAGCCTTATGATTTGGAGGATGTTGATAGTAGCTGCAAAAGCCTTGTGCGCAAGGGCTTTGTTCGCATGGCTGACATAAAGTTCCCTCTTCCATACCGCCCAGATTCTTTTAACCTTGTTGTTGTGTCAGATGCTTTAGATTATCTGACCCCAAGGTATCTGAACAAAACACTGCCTGATTTAGCAAGGATTTCCACAGATGGTCTTGTTATCTTTGCTGGTATGGCTCTTTTTTAAACTTACTCTTGACATTTACTTTATTTTCCTTGGAGGGACATTTATTTCATATATGCATGCCTATATTTGTTGATTGTCATGGTAGAAGTTTTGTCCGTGCTTTAATTTCGTGGGACCTACAATCAACAATAAGTGATAATGTTACCGATTGGTCATTTTTTTCCCTAAGGTATCTTACATTTAAAGAGAGGCATCCTTTTCTTGATGCTTGTACAATAATCTTTAAACCTTCCAAAATTTCTTCCAACTATCTTTCTGTAAAATTGAACTGTATACATTTTAAAAATTGTATATTGGGGACTACTTTTGCGAGTTTCCCTACTAAAAGAACACACACAAAGGAGAATGAAAGGAAGAACCTAGAAGACCAATTATTTCCAAATTTGGGGCTAGCATGATGGCAGACAAAACTGGCCTTTTGGGGATCAAAATAGTACTAAATTTTACTGTTTGATGCCCTTGTAGTATCAGTAGTAGTGCTAGGTCTCTAGAGTAGTTGTCATTATTGATTCTTCAAGTGAGTACTGGGATTGAAACAATGCTAGCTCAGATTGCTGTAGTTTCATTCCTTTGTGGCATAAGTTGTTTGGAGTGGCTCCATTGATAATGGCATTTAGACCCCTGTATTATTGTCTGATAATACTGTTATAGCTTGACTTTTTTATTCTCAAAGTATTATTTAGTAAACATTAATTATGTGATATATGTATATTGTTTGCTGTGGTGGATGCTATAAAATATCTGAGGTAATATTTTTTCCATTACTTTTATTCCAGGTAATCCAGGTCAGCAGAAAGCTAAGGTTTCTGAACTACCAAAATTTGGAAGACCAGTACGTACAAATGACTTCTTATTGTTTGCTTCAGAAAATGTTTACAATACGAATTAAGTACACGATGTCCACTTTACTGAACGCAAGGTCAAAAAAATATGATTGGATATATGTCGTGCTGATCATCCAATAGTGCATCATATAAACATTGTAGAATTGTAACTTTATACGATTACTGATGGTTTAGAGATCCATGCTTATCTTTTGTTTCCTACTCTAGTAACATTGCTCGTGCATCATTTTTTTTCCAATGGAGGTGTCACATCAAAGAATTATGTTGCATCTGATATGTTGACTAGGGTTCTGTTATAAAGTAAGTTGAGGTACTGTTGCCTATTGCCAAGCTTGTTAGACTATCCATTAATTGTTCAGAGGGGTGTGGAATGCACTGTTGATTTGTCTTTGTAGTTATTGTTGTGCAATCACATGCTCCAGAACATAATAGAAGAAATTACTGAACTGAAGGGTCTGAAATTCTGTTGATGTGTTCTCGTGGCTAGCAACATAGAGCCCTTCAGTGAAAAAAAATTGTTTTGTTTGGCTCTGTGTTTAAGGTTGTGCAAGTATTGACATGTTCCAGAACATGATAGAAGAAATTGTATTGTACAGAAGGATGTGAAATTTTGTTGATGCTTTGTCATGACTAGCAGCGTGGTGTCCTTTATTAAATTATTTGTTTGTGTTTGTTCACAGGCCAAATTGCGGAGTTCTTCCTGGTGGACACGTTACTTTATCCAGACTGGCTTGACAGAGAATGAAGGACCACTCAAGAAATTTGAGCAGGCCGCTTCCAAGAACAACTACAAACCAGATTGTCAAATCTTCCACCTTAGTTCGTAGGTTTGTACCGATCAGGGCGATGCCTATCCATGACCTTGGATCGTTGACCCCACCGGTTTTGTAAGCAAATACCTTTGCTGATCCCCTGTTGACTTGCTCGTTGTTTATGCGGAGGAATTGTCACACAAAGAGCCAGCATTAGCATATGTAGAGAGGCTTTACCACTTGTTGCTAGAAATTCTTTTCTGGAAATTAAATCATGTGTTATCAAGAACCGCAAATTGAAGCCCTGACAATATATATATATGTAAGATCTTTACGTTGGTGTACAATGTTGTTCCGGATGCTTCACCTATCCCTGATGAATACGCTGCCGTTTCAAAGATAAGCTCACCCCAGAGAGGGTGCAGATTCCTCTAGCGCTTGTCTGCTTCTCTGACTTAGTGAGACGTCATTTTCACAAGTTGGATGATGCTTAAAGTCGACCCAATTCCTTGCGTTCGTATCCGTGAGAAGGATGGTCTAACCGACTTCGGATTAAACCTCTATTTATGTTTCCAATGATGGGCTTAGTTGGAGTCCTTTTTTTTTTTCTCTTTTCGCTATGGCTATTTCCAATTTTTTTATGTAAGAGCCTATCCTCTATCTTCTCTTTTCTGTTTATATTTCAATATAGTGAGATCCATATAAGAATATAAGACTAGATAAATATTAAGAGGACTCTTTCGCCTAGATAAAAATCTATTATGGTCAGCAAAGTTGTTTCTTAATTTGTACTTGTCCTTTAGAAAAAGAAGAGGAAAGCATAACAAACGGCACTAGAATATGTCAATGAGGTCAGGTAGGGTGTCCCTTATCTGCAATCTTACATCTATGCAGTACAAACATATTTCTTTTTGTGGCCCTCCTTTTCTTCTAGCACACGGCCACTGAACTAACGATCTTTATATTGGTCGTCTTCTTCCCAATTCCCAGACCAGAATCAGAATAGCTCAGATTATTGATTTCCACTCAGAAACCACCAGGAAACACAAAGCTGATCCCCCCCTGGTTTTGATTTGTTCTTGTGCCTCTATTCCATAGCTGTTGCATAGACTATTGTGCCATGTCTTCCCTGGAGGTGTAAACAGCATCTTTTCTCCTTATAAATATCCATTTCCTCGGCAGACATGCAGTCCGTCAACTTCTTTGTCATCAGCAGTTCAGCACCATCCGGTCACTGCTCCATATCCTCTCCAATTGATGTGGCTCTCATTGACCATTTAAAATCGTTTTGCTAAGCTAAGCCAGTTGTTACCCACTAAACTAAACTTTGATTAGTCAGAAGGCAAAGCACATCTTACACCAGTTGAGTCTTTATAAACCCAGACACATCTCCTCTCCTCTCTATCCTTGGCTGTTGCACCAAACAGTTTCTAGTACTGTGGTCTCTTGCTCTGCTCTGCATCTGTTTTTGCTACCAAGAAAGAAGAAGAAAAGTCATGGAGGGCCTGCTGCCGTTCCTGTACAGGGCCATCCTCCACTACGCCAACGGCGGGCAGACGCCCATCGGCAACCCCTTCTTCAACGAGTCGCCGTCGCCGTCGGCCTCGCCGCACTCGCCGTACTACGTCCGCCTCGCCGGCGCCGCCGACTCCGGCCGGCTCCGGTTCGCCGAGGTGCCCGTCTTCGCTTCGCTTTTCAGCCGCGACGCGCAGCTACTGTGAGTAGCAAGTTGATGGTTCTTGGCCATATCATACATCACACACGGCGATCATGGAAAAAAAAAGAGTTTTTGAGAGGCACCGATCGATCGATGCTTCTGGTTGTGTTTCTCTTTCCCTTCTCTCCTCTCCTCTCCCTGGAATAAAAGCCATGGAAGAATGAAGAATCCATGGATCTTGTAGAGGAGGCAGGCTCTGGCTCTGCCATCGCTGTATATACAGGAGGAGCTCCATGGCTGGTCCCTGCAAAATTGCAGGCGCTAGCTCAGAAACATCTAAGATGATACCAGTACTGCGTCTGTTTATGTATCCATGATCTTGTGCTCTTATTGTTCTTGTCGAGTTGTATGCTGTTCTTGCTGGTTCTTGGTTGCCCTTCAATTTGTGGCATACTCTGTCTTTTCTCCTTTCTTTGCGATGGACAGACATCAAAGGATGAAAAAGAGATAAAACTATGTAGCTACTTGCAAATTACAGCGTGAGTTTAGTCGCGTTCGTCTCGAGTGTTTGGTCAGGAAATCTTACGATGCTTGCACGACGTCACGGTACAAAAGAAGCGTTCAATTCTCATGGCTGTAGAAGCTGTAGGTTGAAGGAAAAAACAACAGCGTGAAGGTCAAAATTTCCTAGTGGTTTCGTAAATTTTGCTCCCCACAAAATTCTGATCAAATTCTTAACTCGTGTCGGCGCGTGACTTTATACCAACTGCAATGCATGCCAAACACACGCGCACCCGTTCATTTGGGCTAAGATTATTTGATGTATGGTGGGCTTACTGGTTGAAAATTTGAGCTTTGAGAAGCTAACCCGGTTTGTTCAACTTGTTTTTAAGAGTTTTAAAAACGTTTTGAAAAGGCAAACTCTTTAGTTTTTTGAGCCTCTTTTTTTTCATTTCGAAGTTGCACCTTAAAGCTCTAAAAATAAGATAAACAAGATAGAACGGACTCTCCATGTCATTTTGGGAAGCTCTCAAAATTCAATTTTTCAGCAAATAAGAAGAAAAGAATAAACAGATAAGCTAAAAAGAACAGCAAGGCGGGCTCTATTCTCGTGAACTAAACTTATTTGCTGAAAAATTAAGCTTCAAGAGCTTTTAGAAAAGGCTTGAAGAAGCCGACTTACTTTGTTAGACTTGTTTTTTTAGAGTTTTGATAAATGGCTTTGTTGTGAGCTTGAACCGGACAACTCAAAATGGGGTAGCCCCCGGGGCAGTCGAACACCACGTGAGGGAGAGGCTACCATGGAGACTAGCTCAAGAGGAACACAGGGACGTTAAAACTTTTTTCTTTTTTTTCTTGGGATTTCTCGCCTGTCATTTCATTTACTTGAGTATCGTATTTGTACAAGGAAGTCACAAACCCATTCGAACGAAAATGCCCTCAACCACTGCTGGCTCAAGCAATAAAGCAGGGATGGCAGGGTCTTTTTTGGGTAATGACCTGCCTGCTCCTCTTTTATTGTAATGCCTGGGGCTACTGCGGGGTTTTCCTCCTGGCTAAGAGGCATCGATTCCTAAAATGCTCTACAACTGACTATCCAAAATAGGGTTACAAGGGTCATTGTAACTTTTACAAGCGGTTACAGCTTATCCCCTGACTTGGAAGGCAATGATGCTTTTTCTGACATGCTTTATCCTTATCTGATACGGACTGTCTCCTAAGAGGTCGAGTAGCGCCCAAGAAACTTGGCCCTTTCTCCGAAAGCGCTCCCCCTCACAAGGCATACTCCTTTGCGAGCCGCTGCCGCCTCCTCGCTCCATCCTGAACTTCTCGCTCCGAAGCGACCCCTTCGCCGAGTGCCTCTGAGCAAAGGGGCTGCAAGGCTCTAGCGCGGCTTCGTCTCTTCCGGCTGGGCGCTCCGTCCCAAAGCTGTTCCCTCATGAGCGCCCATGTCGCGAGGGTCGAGGTCGAAGACGCCGCCATATATCTAGTAGGCGCTCTATCCCGAAGCTGTTTCCTTGTGGGGCTCCCCCCATGGTCAAGTGCCTGCCCCGTTATGTTCTTGGCCATGTTCTCGTGCCAGTATGCCGCTCCCCTTCGGCATGAGTGGCAGACCTCATCTTGATTCTTCACATTTATAGCACATTTAAACATTTCCGTGGAGTTAGAATATTTGTGGCGCCTTTTACGCACCTTCGATCATGCCGCTTGGTCTCCGGATTTACATTGAATGCATGCTAGCATGCGCCGTCTCGGGCATTCCAACGGTCGCTGTGCACACTAGAATATGTCATGAGGTCAGGTAGGGTGTCCCTTATCTGCAATCTTACATCTATGCAGTACATACATATTTCTTTTTGTGGCCCTCCTTCTCTTCTAGCACACTGACCACGGCCACTGAACTAACGATCTTTATATTGGTCTTCTTCTTCCCAATTCCCAGACCAGAATCAGAATAGCTCAGATTATTGATTTCCACTCAGAAACCACCAAGAAACACAAAGTTGATTGCCCCCTGGTTTTGATTTGTTCTTGTGCCTATATTCCATAGCTGTTGCATAGACTATTGTGCCGTGTCTTCCCTGGAGATGTAAACAGCATCTTTGCTCCTTATAAATATCCATTTCCTCGGCAGGCATGCAATCCATCATCATCTTTGTCATCAGCACCATCCTGTCACCTACTCCATATCCTCTCTCCAATTGATGTGGCTCTCATTGACCATTTAAAATCGTTTTGCTAAGCTAAGCCGGTTGTTACCCACTAAACTTGATTAGTCAGAAGGCAAAGCACATCTTACACCAGTTGAGTCTTTATAAACCCAGACACATCTCCTCTCCTCTCTATCCTTGGCTGTTGCACCAAACAGAGTCTAGTACTGTGGTCTCTTGCTCTGTTTTGCATCTGTTTTCGCTACCAAGAAAGAAGAAGAAGAGTCATGGAGGGCCTGCTGCCGTTCCTGTACAGGGCCATCCTCCACTCGCCGTACTACGTCCGCCTCGCCGGCGCCGCCGACGCCGGCCGGCTCCGGTTCGCCGAGGTGCCCGTCTTCGCTTCGCTTTCCAGCCGCGACGCGCAGCTACTGTGAGTAGCAAGTGATGGTTCCTGGCCATGTCATACATCATACAAGGCGATTATGGAAAAAAAAAAGAGTTTTTGAGAGGCACCGATGGGAAAAAATAGACACTCAGTTGAACTTACTTTTTGCTAGCGACACTGTGACAACGAATTGCTTTGCCTAGTGACATTTCACCTATTTCCACTGATTTCCCCTATTTTCCCTCCTTTTCAGCTCCATCCGGACTGTTCTAACCCTGCTCTGACCGAACTTTGACCATAGCAGCTCCCACACCATTTGGTTCGACCGACTTTCTCGCCCGCCGCAGACCGTGCCGCGCCCGACCGAGGCTAGGGTTAGCCAACACCCAAAGGGATTTCGGGGAGAATGCGTGGTGGCGGCGGCGAGGAGCGGCCCCCGACCGGCGGCAGCGAGGAAGGCGCTTCCCAACCAGGGCGACTCTCCGCAGCGGCAGCGAGGGCGGCGTTTCCTCTCCGACGATCGCACTTCTGGCGGCGGAAGGACGGCAGCGGATCGATGGTGGAGGCATCGTCTCCCCCAGACGGGAGACCCCCTCAGTAAGAACCCTTGCGTGTGACACCTCCCATCCGCTGAGTTCGTGCTTGCTTGGCATTGTAGGGTTTCTCTCCGAGCTCGAGCTAAGTAGCTGTTGTGCTTGGTTTTGTGAACGTAAAATGCGGTTTGTGCTTGGTTCGAGCTAGAGTAGGTTTGATTGTGTAGGGGACAATTTTGGTTGGGAGAGAGATTACAGGAAACATTTGGTTACCCTCTTATTTTAAAAAGTAAAAGATTGGCATATGATGGTAGAGGGAACCGTGTTGCTCACAACAAAAACGAGCTCTCTTCTATTGTTGATTGTAAGTGCCTAAGCGGTAGGCACTGCCTTTTATTGTTGAATTCCTAAGATTACATTGTTTATCTAGGAGATGCAATTCTAAGTTTCCAAAATCAGCAGGCTGGTTAGTATTTGACTCCTTTTTTGGAAGCCATTAGCCTGAGGCTGCATCTATGTATATTAATTTAGATAGCTATTATGGTTTGTTTGATGTTAGGTATTGAAGCAAGATATTATGGTCTGTTTGATGTAATTAACTTGAAGAACCAACATTGCTATTATGCACTGTTTGTTTAAGTTGTTATGTACCGTTGTTTCGAATAGTCAATGATAGTACTGTTGTATGTCCTGTTTTCTTAATTTGTTGTCCTTTTGTTTTATGTCCTGTTTTGTTCTTCGGTGTTCTATGCTGGTAGGAGTGGCCCTGATGATGACCCTTACAATGATGCGGTTAGTGTATGTTTTACTAACTCAGGCAGAGGCAAAACGGTCCGGTCAATAGGTCAAAAGGGCTGGAGGGGGGAATAGGGAAAATCAGTGAAAATAGGTAAAAATGTCACTAGGCGAAGCAACAACAAATTAAGAAAACAGGACATAGAACAGTACTATCATTGACTGCTCAAAACAACAGTCCATAACAACTCAAAAAAACAGTGCATAATAGCAATGTTGGTTCTTCAAATTGATTACATCAAGCAGACCATAATATCTTGCTTCAATACCTAACATCAAACAAACCATAATAGCTATCTAAAGCAATATACATAGATGCAGCCTCAGGATAATGGCTTGCAAAAAAGGAGTCAAATACTAACCAGCCTGCTGATTTTGGAAACTTAGAATTGCATTTCCTAGATAAACAATGTAGTCTTAGGAATTCAACAATAAAAGGCAGTGCCTATCGCTTAGGTACTTACAATCAACAACAGAAGAGAGCTCGTTTTTGTTGTGAGCAACATGGTTCCCTCTACCATCATATGCCAATCTTTTACTTTTTACCATAAGAGGGTAACCAAATGTTTCCTGTAATCTCTCTCCCAACCGAAATTGTCCCCCACACAATCAAACCTACTCTAGCTCGAACCAAGCACAAACCGCATTTCATGTCCACAAAACCAAGTACAACGGCTACTATAGCTCGAGCTCGGAGAGAAACCCTACAATGCCAAACAGGCACAAACTCAGCGGATGGGAGGTGCCGCGCGCAAGGGTTCTTACCGAGGGGGTCTCCCATCCAGGGGAGACGATGCCTCCATCACTGGATCCGTCGTCACCCTTCCGCGTCGCCGAGGAGTGTAGTCGCCGGAGAGGGAAACACCATCCTCGTCGCCATCAAGCGGAGAGCCGTCCTGGTTTGGGGGAGCGCCTTCCTCGCCGTCGCCGACTGGGGGGTCGCCGTCCTCGTTGCCGCTAGTCGTGCAGCCTCCAACGAAATCACCTAGGGGTGCTAGCTAACCCTAGCCTCCAGTCAGGTGCGGGCACAGTCTGTGCGGCCAGCAAGTGCGGTCGAACCAAATGGTGCGGGAGCTGCTACGGTCAAAGCTCGGTCAGAGCAGGGGCAAAACAGTCCGGATGGAGCTGAAAAGGGGGGAAATAGGAAAAATCAGTGGAAATAGGTGAAAATGTCACTAGGCGAAGCAATTGGTTACTACAGTGTCGCTAGCAAAAAAGTAAGTCCAATTAAGTATCAATTTTTCCCCGGTCATCCAATTGAGTGTCAGCCAACTAAATTTCCCATATATACCGGAGGAGCTCCATGGCTGGTGCCTGCAAAATTGCAGGCGCTAGGTCAGAAACATCTACGATGATACCAGTTCTGCGTCTGTTTATGTATCCATGATCTTGTGCTCTTCTTGTTCTCGTCGAGTTGTGTGCTGTTCTTGCTGGTTCTTGGTTGTCCTTCAATTTGTGGCATACTCTTTGCCTTTTCTCCTTTCTCTGCGATGGACAGACATCAAAGGATGAAAAAGAGATAAAACTATGTAGCTACTTGCAAATTACAGCGTGAGTGGAGTCGCGTTCGTCTCGAGTGTTTGGTCAGGAAATCTTACGATGCTTGCACGACGTCACGGCACAAAAGAAGTGTTCAATTCTCATGGCTGTAGAAGCTGTAGGTTGAAGGAAAAAACAACAGCGTGAAGGTCAAAATTTCCTAGTGGTTTCGTAAATTTTGCTCCCCACAAAATTCTGATCAAATTCTTAACTCGTGTCGGCGCGTGACTTTATACCAACTGCAATGCATGCCAAACACACGCGCACCCGTTCATTTGGGCTAAGATTATTTGTATGTATGGTGGGCTTACTGGTTGAAAATTTGAGCTTCGAGAAGCTAACCCGATTCGTTGAACTTATTTTTAAGAGTTCTAAAAACGTTTTGGAAAGACAAAATCTTTGGTTTTTTGAGCTTTTTATTTCATCTTGAAGGTGCGCCTTAGAGCTCTATAAAACAAGACAAGCATAGCAGATCAGATTCTGCATGCCATTTTGAGAAGCTTTTAAAATTCATTTTTTTTCAGCAAATAAGAAGATAAAAATAAACAGATAAGCAAGAAAGAACAGTAAGACGGACTCTTTTCTTCGTGAACTCTACTTATTTATTAAAAAGTTAAGGTTTGAGAACTTTTGGAAAAGGCTTGGAGAAGCCGATTCACTTTGTTAGACTTGTTTTTTAAAGATTTGAGAAGGAACTTTGACGTTAAAAAAACAACTCAATAAGCCAAAGCATTTAGATTTTTGATCCAACATGTTCTTCAAGGCTTATTTGCTCAAGCTTTTCTTCGGTTTCGAAAACAAAAATGCTTTGGTAATTTTAGCCTTTTTTTTTATCTCAAATGTGTGCATCAAAGCTCTAAAAAAAAATTCGAATGAAGCTGGCAAGACTCTTCGAACCACTTCGGAAAACACTAAAAGTTTAGTTCAATAAATAAAACAATCAACAAATTAGCTAAACACTGTGAAAACTGTCTCTAGGGGCTTTTAAGGATTTGTCACTCTCAAAATTTGAAAATTAACTATTTGTCACTTATGAGTCAATAACATGTGACCTTATGACCTATATATCATTGATACGGAGAGTAGAAAATTCTTAAATAACAATATTTAAAGCGTGAAATCCTGGATTATTTTCTTTTTTGAGAGGGAATCCTGGATTATTTCCTTCCTTGGTGGATTGCATGAAACTAGAGGTGCCAAATGGCCCGGTCCAAGTGGGACGAACGGGGCTGGCCCGTATTGTTCACTGAACCGAGCCGGCCCGGTTTGTTCAATCGAACTGAATCTGGGCCGAGACCTCGGCTCGTCGGGTCGACCTGGTTCGGTTCGGTCCGGTACTATACCCCACATATTTAATTAAATATATATTTATTTCTTCGTTATATAACACTTATTAAATATAATCATTTTTATTTTTTATATATTATTTTTAGGCTAAAATATGTCGGCTCGTTTGTAATCGGGTTAGCCCGATTACTATGCGAACCGTGCTTGGACCAAGACCCCAGTCCGTTGGCTCGTTAGACCTGATTCATACATGGGCTGTTTAGGGCGTGTTTGGTTGCCTCACTCACGCGTGGAGCCTGCACGCGCGGATGCAAAAGGTCGGCTCGGGCTTGGCTCAGTGGAACGGCCATGGCACGCTTCATGAGCCAGCACAGCAAGACGCAACTAGCAAATGACTAGCAAGGTAAGTTAGTTTCTAACGTGAACTTTTCATTCTTTCAAAAAATTATAAAATTCAAACGACATCCAAATTTAATGAAACAAAAAAATATGGAACCGTAGGTTCAATTACAAGGTAAAAAAATTCAGATTTTTTAAAATTTTTATTTTTATTTTCGAATTTATTGATTTTCTAGTATTTTTTTGAATTTTTATTTTTTGTTTCAGTATTTTTTAAATTTTTAAATTTTCACTTTTCAATTTATTTTCTTTGTTTTCATTTCCCTCTTTTGAATTTGTCCAACCCACTCCCCTCCTAGTGCAGCCAACCAAACAACATCTCTACGCAGCCTGTTCAATCTCATACAACCAACCAAACAACATCCCCTTGTATCACCTCAGCCTGGCTAAGCTGATACGGCAACCAAACACACTCTTAGTTGCTTTCCCATTTGAGCCTGGCTCGTACCAACTCAGTCAGGCTGGTGGGAAACAGGCTGAAGGGATACAAGAGATGGTGTTTGGTTGCCTGTGCAAGGTCAGCTAGGATGTAAAGAGAGGATGTTTGGTTGGCTGCATAAGGAGTGAATGTGATGGTATGATTGAGAGATGGTGTTTGGTTGGGTGTATAAGACATCCTAGTTTATGTACATTTTTAATTTTTTTCTTTGGTTTTTACGACATAGTTCAAGCTTGTAAATTTAAAATTATCATTTTAAATATTGAAATATTCACGTGTAGCATTTGAAATATTGACTTCAATTTTTTAAAATGTTACAATATTCACGTGTACCATAATTCATCATTTCAAACAAATTCAACCTATTGCATTCTTTCAAACAAATTGCATGATTTTAAAATATTTTAAATTTAAAATTTGGACTATGCAGTTACGAAATTCAACGTATCCACTATCATAGCAAAATAAAACCTGAGAAGTCATTACATGACAACCATAGGTGTAGGAAATGTAATTTGACAAGCATCCAATGCATTACATAAATTGTTCGTTAATGCAAACAGCTCTAGTTCATGTAGATAGACCATGACGCTACAAAGGTACTGGCCATAGATTGGCATACATTACATAGTGATTTGTAAGTAGAAACATATATAAAGGAAAGGAGACATAGTTTGGTACAACAAAACATGAGTTTATGCCAGCAAAAGCTCCATGCATGTGGGAGAGAATATGGCAGCACCATTGTAGCTATGGCAATTGTAGCTATGGCAGCAAGAGAAGCAAAAGTCCATCCATTTGGCACAAAAAGTCATCCCCTACATTCCAAATGGTGCCATTAGCATATATTTTACAGCAGAACGTACAACAATTCTATAATTACAGCTGGTATGAAACATGCAAGACAACTTACCTTAGGCAATCAACAATCCATATGTTTAGAATAATGCCACCCAATTTTGAATGTAGTAACACTGAATAATGTGAAACCTGAAGTAGCAGTGTTTTTGCGTTTTCGAGACTACAAATTTTGTTGTGGTAAATTGCAAATACCTTGCATTTGTATCCCCTGTTGGAAGATAGAAAGTAAAGTGGCAAATTGTCAATGTTGGCAATTTTGTTGCATATCCAAAATAATTTTACTCTGCACAAAATCAGGATTGAAAACTGAGTGACACTGGCATACTCTTTTGCAAAAAGAATTCTTGACACTTAAGGTAGATCAAAAGTAATCCTGTTTCCTAGAGGCCGTGACTTAAAAAATTACTTACAACTTGAAAGAAATATGTGTAAATGATATTTTAGTACTCACAAACATACATTGTTGCAAGGGGAAAAACACCTAAATATAATCTCTTCAGTTGAAATTAGACAGATGGTCTTGATGAAGTACCTAATATCACAAATTTGTTGATGTTCCAAGGAAGAAACGGTGGGGTCAGCTCGTAGGTCGGATGGCGGGGAGGACTGGCTGGCACGGATGGAAATGGGGCCGGCGACGGGCGGAGAGAGATCGGGGACGGCAACGATGGACGACAAGGTCGACTAGCAAAGGACGGATGGCGGGAGGACTCATGAGGGTCGCCGCTCGAGGCAATGCTTCCGGGGCGGTGGGGGCGGCGAGAGAGACGACCGCTAGGGACGACCTCAGGTACGGCGGCGGGATGGGGGAAAATGGCTAACCCTAACTCGTGGTGGAGATGCCATTGCACGGGTTGAGCACCACTTTTTCCCTGTGCGTGCATGCAGCGAACCTGGCCCGCCAGAAACGGCTGAATTTTTCGTTTCTTGCGGGCCAGGCTGCAGGGGCGATTTTGCATCTGCTGGGCCTGGCTAGAATGGTCGTACAGGCAATTAAAGAAGTCGATTTTGCATCCCTACAGCCAAATCTTGGTGCATACAGACAACTAGGGGTGGAAACGAGCCGAGTTCGAGCGAGCCGAGCCAGGCTCGGCTCAGGCTCGTTTGGCCTCACGAGCCAGCTCGGCTCAGCTCATAAAAACATGCGAGCTAGAAACGAAGCTCGGCTCGGCCCGTGAAGGCTCGTGAGTTGGCTCGTGAGGCTCGTGAGCTCATGAGTGCAGGTTCGGTCAGACCAGATCATTGCGTTGCGCCGCTACAAAAGGTTATACACAAATAGCCAAAGTCCTAATTTAATCATATACGGTCATAGATAAGAGAATGGACTTCCATAGTTCCATACAACCAATCAAATATACAATTAATCAATGAACTTTCATCACAGCTTCACAATGCTATACAAATATACAATCAATCACTGACATTTTAAAATAAATACTAGTATTAGTCCATGTTTTTCTCAACGTTCAAGTCTTAATTTAAGGGCAATAGCAGCAACAACATATAAGTAGCGAGCCATGAGCGAGCTGGCCTCGGCTCGGCTTGGGCTCGCAAGCACACACGAACTACAAAGCAAGCTCGAGCTAGGCTCGTTTGGGAACGAGCCCGAGCCGAGCCGAGCTAAAAACCGAGCAAGCTACGAACGAGCCCCGAGCCACAAGCTAAAGTTCCAGCCCAAGCAACCTAACAGCCTAACAGTGAACTTAGCCAAACAGACTCGAACCGGGCCAAGCTGGCCCGTTTGTTCGCTGGCTACCTCTACACAAAACTGAGGGGCCGTTTGGTTCGTGACCAGCACTTGCCATGCCAAAATATTGGCGTGCCTTTGAAATTGGCAATTGTTTGGTTTGCTTCCATTTGTTGGCAAGCCAACCAAAAAATTTGGCACGCCAAATGTTTTCAACGTGGGTGAGCTTGTTGGCGCGGGCGAAAGATTTCTTCGCCAACGCGTTGGCGTGGCCGCGGCGCTAGGAAAAAGGTGGTGGGACATATGCATGGCACTCTGATTGCTAAATCTGTTTCTTTTTTTTGAATTTGATTTTCACATTTTTATATCTTTTCCATTTGAAGGCCAAATTGCAAGAAACAAATTTCATAATTCATCTAAAATCCTAATCAACCCATTTTAAATACTTTTCTGATTTTCTTAATTTTTTTAGAATTTTTTATTTTTATTGACCAAAATCCATTAGGTACAAACTAAACCCTATATAAATTGGCAAAATTTAGTTATGCCATGAGATGGTCATGCCAATAAATTGGCAAGGCCACCCATGGCTATAAACCAAACATACCTTAGTTTTTTTTTGCCGGAAGGGCGAGAACCCCTCCTCGCCTTGGTACCTTATCCCCTCCTCGAGCCTCACTCCTCACTCCTCTCACACCGCCATGGCCTTTGTCTCTGCTGCCGCCGCCGCCTCCACCTCCTCCTTCCCCTCCATCACGTCCGCCGTACGCGGCGGCGTGGGAACCTACTCCGCCCCTCTGCCCCGGCGGCCGCTCGCGGCCCATCTACGCGCCGCGCAGGGGCCGGCCTCCTCGCTAGTGATGATGGAGAGCAAGGTCAAGAAGAAGAAGAAGGGGTCCGGCGCAGGGAACCTTCCCGGTGCCCTCGACTTAGAGATCAGGGAGGCCCAGGAGTACCTCAACAGCGACGAGCAGGTGACGCTTTAAGCAGCATCCGGTCGAATTGCGCGCTCATATATCTTGTCGTCGAATTAGAGGAGTCTGTCATTTCAGAGAAGAGCCTTTGCAAGAATTAGAGATACATTTGTCATGCGGAAGACGGCTTTACTGATTCTTTTCCCAGATTCTAGTGGTGTCTGGAGTGAACATGTGTAGAAATGGACATCTCTTGCTAACTTACCACTACATTGTCGATATATCCTAGAAATTTGTTGGGTTAGGATACGTTTATCATTTTATATTGTAAAACAAGTATCTCTCTTGGTAATCTAATCACTTAATGTTACTTCATACAGACTGCCCATCTCTTGATTCATTCGAATTGCAGGCAGTTTATTTCATAAGGATATTTTGATACTTCCCTGCATTTGTTGGTTGTGGTTAAAGAAATTATTGGATCATACTGGCAATCAATTTCTTCAGGGTAGTCTGATATCTTAAATTAGTAATCGAGGCATTGGTATTCTGTAGGAGATAATATATTGGCAATTTGCCATTTGTATTTGGCATTTAAGGAGCTGTTTAGACTAACTCCTTGAATCAACTATTCATTGTTCCTTTGGATCCTCCGGATTCACAGCTTTCTTGCATTTTTTGGGTCGGTTATTAACCTAATTGTCTGGAGAAAATTCTACTATACACAAATGGTTTCTTAGGTATTATTTACTTGAGTACTGACTTTTACTGCACACACACATATCTCTACTACTTAAAAGTGCCTTGTGGTGAGTGATGATGAGTGGTGGTCCATTTTTACTGGACCATTGTATCCTTCGTTCTTGCATTAACTACACATATACCCAGCCCCACTACCTCCTTCGTCTATTTAAAATTTGAAATTACCGTCGGTGGAGAGGCAATATTTTGAAATCATTCTCGAAATGGGTATTTACTTCGTTTTGATCCAATATTTTAAAAATGTAAAAATCTAATAAAAACCATGTAAGCCAAGAAAATTGCCTAAAATAAGAAGACAATATCTAATTGCTTGAAAAAACATAATACTTCATAACTAGCGAAATTACTAGACAGTTGACATTGTATATGATAGATTATAATATTTTTTTTACAATTTATGTTTTCGTAGCAATGCATGGGCATTCAACTAGTAATCAATTAAGCACGCCAGTGCTTCTATGCATGACCTTGCTCGATCATCACTGCATATTTATTTTGGTTTAGCTCAGTTTCATGTTGCTTCCTACAGCAATATGCTTAGAGAAGCCTGAATATTTGGACAATTTTTATCTGAGCAGTTGTGGCTATTCAGCTGATGACAACTCGTACAATCATTCTATTGATCTTTGGGGAGTACAAATTTCAATGAGTGAGGCCAATGCTTAAGTCTGTTGAGGGTTTGGTTTCAAATTTTGAACAACTTGAGGCTCCACATGAGAGTGATATTCAAAATGACAATGATGTTGATTAATTCTTGACGCTTAATATGATAGATGTCGTTTTCTGCAAGATGTAACATTGAGCTGTGATATTTGCATTCTGGCTTGACCTCATCTTTTTTTTGAAACTTTATGTCAGTTCTTGGTCTTGCAAATATTTTAAGTTGTTTAGTTGTATTAATTAATTAATTTTTTTTTGACAGGAACCTATCCCTGACAACTTCCCTTTTGAAATAGTTGACGAAGTGGGGATGAGTGTGGTTATTTTGAAAAAGGACTACAAGGATGAAAAGATTGAGGTCATCGTCAGCATGCCTAATTTGGAAGGGGGTCCTGAGTACAACGATGAGGATGGTGAGGACGATGATGAGGTTGCTGGCAAGGGCGACAATGATGAAGACGAAGACGAGGGTGCTGGAGATAGCAGCGTTTCTCTAAAGGTGACAGTCTCCAAGGGCTCTGGCCCAAAACTTGAGTTCACCTGCACAGCCTTCCGCGAGGAGATCACCATCGATGATATGTTAATAGTGGAAACAGCAGACACGGAAGGAGAAGAGAAATTCCCCTACGAGGGCCCTGAATTCACGTAAAAACACCATCTTTGCATCTTCATTCATCAATCCAAGAAATAGTATTTCATCTCAACCAATCGCTCATCACCTCGCTCATTTTCTACTGCAGTGAGCTCCCCGTGAATGTGCAGAAGGGCCTCTTCAAGTACCTGGAGCAGCGAGGGATCACGCTCCCGACCACCAACTTCATGCATGATTACATGGTGACCAAGCAGACCCAGGAGTACGTCCGGTGGATGAGCAAGCTCAAGGACTTCGTCCGGCAATGAGGAAATGGCCCAGTGAGCGGGCAGCATTTTTGGCAGCTTAGCCTTATAGCATGTGTAGGTAACAAGAACACCAGGACTTATGCAAAGCTATATGTTGTGTCTCAGCAGGCACGGTGATCTCTCTATTTGCGTTTACTGGAGCTCACTGGCTAGTGCATGCCG
Organism: Olyra latifolia; assembly: GCA_036346145.1. Taxonomy (NCBI): domain Eukaryota; kingdom Viridiplantae; phylum Streptophyta; class Magnoliopsida; order Poales; family Poaceae; genus Olyra; species Olyra latifolia. The sequence continues at coordinate 51,356,250 of CM070528.1, read as the reverse complement.
CTACTTGTTTATCATATATCTCCCTCTGATGCTGCTCATCTGGATGTGATGTGTTCTGAAAGTGTGATAGTTGAATGTTGATACGATTTTCCACAGGAAAGAACAAATTCTGACCATTTTTGCAAAAAAAAAAAAGTTTTATTTTGAATGGTAAGTATGAAATGATATCGTTTATCATTGTTTACCATTTCTCCGAGTCAACATTTCGCTTAGAGCTTTTTTAGGTATATTAATGGGAGATAATGAGTATATATGGTAGTTTATTTAGATGGGACCGTTCAATCAAGAGAATTGTACTACCCATATATCAATTGGGTGTATATTTAAATCATAAGTGGTCCGAATCCCTAGATCATGAGGTATATTTAAATTGTAAGTGATTCAAATTGTTATATCGTAAGGTGTACTATAATTTAAGGGAAATTTAGGACCCCACATGTCATTGTCATGTGAAGTAATATTTCTATAAAAAAAAGCCAATTTTATGATGGTATGATTGTATATCACCTGTTTTATATTTAAACTATGTGAACCGTTAGGTCGCGAGAACAAATGACCGACCTTTTAATGTAGCTAGATATGAATTGTGCGCTGGCGTGCGTGTCTCGGTTGTTACGGTGTTCGTGAAGTGTTTGGTTGAACGTGGGAAAAAAGCCATATTAGGTCAAGAAACAATATCAGAAATTCAAGACAAAAGAAATAAAAAAAAGGGGGGCAAAATTCATTGCTGAAAGAAACAAGCAAATGATTTAGGCTATACCAAACGAAATCTACTCCTCTGGTTAAAATTGTAGCCAGCTCAGGCTTCATCAAAGATGCTCAAGTACAAAGGGACAAAATTACGAAATGATAAGGAAAATTATAATAAACGTAATATCAGAGTGATCAGGTCAAGAAGGAAAAGCAAACTAATTGTTTGTGACTTAACCTGATCGTGTATTCTTAACTGGAAATTCTAGGCTACTTAATCTGTTGCTCATATATTTTTTTCCTCTTTAAGCACTGTATTGCAGTTATAATAAAAATAAATCAAAGCTAATAGTTAAGTCATTCTTCTCACTGCAAGTAATTAGCTTTATAAGAAATAAAACACATGATAGGTGATGACAGTAAACAATATGCAGCAGGAAAAAAGTAGTTGACTGCATAGAAGGAAAAAAAAAGTAGATGCAGACATGCAATTAGATAGTAACAGCAGCAAACGTGGACTTGTGTACAAAGTGTAGTATGGACCTATGCGAAGCCATATTAGGAATTTGGATAAAGAATGAGTTTATATGTTATAGGCCATTAGCAGGGCAACAATCAACAGGCATAAGTGAGGCACTTCGAGCAAATGATTTAAAAGGGAGCACCAGTGCATAATAGGAATGCTGAACACATCTCAATGTCAATCACGTCTATTCAGTAAAATGGACCATACACCATAAGAGAAAATGAAAGCATACAAACATTCTTTAGAGTTTGTAGCTACCATATAAAAACAGTTGCTAATAGAGAAGGACCATATAGAAGCATGCTAGCTCCAAAAACAAATCTTCTATCATATGATAAATATTTATCAGTGAATTAATCAAATGGTGGTATGGTAAGGAGTGTAAGGTAAATCGTGAGGTGACAAAGTAGAAAACTGGCAAGGTATCTCACCATCACCAAGTAAACCTAACACTACGAAACTTAATATAAAAAGCTAGATTGCTGCATAAAGCAGCATGAGGCCAAATTAAAATTTACATGGTTATCAATGATACTATCACTAAATTTAGGGGTGCCGTAAGACATCATTGTAATAGCCCAAAGAATGAGATGAGGTGGAGACGGGGAGGACGGCGGGGAGGCGGAGACAGGGAGGGGGGCGGAGCACTGCGCGAGCCAGCGAATCGGTTGTGTTAGGGTTCGAGGATGGGAAGGCATGCGGAGATGGGGAGGCGAAGACTGGAGCGGACGGCAATGGGCAGCGTGGCCACGACGGGAGTGAGCTGAGCCGGGCAGAGACGCCACCGGCGGAAGGAGAAGGAGGCGAGAGGGCCGAGGAGAGAGCCTTGAGGGAGGTAGGTCGGCATGTGAGAAAGGGGCGGGGCCGGGCTATGGTTGGCTCCGAGCGGAGAAAGGACCACGGGTTGGGACTTAGGAGAGGCCAAAATATAGGGGTCTAGACGAAAGACTCCCGGGACAGACAACCAATATGAAAGGGCTGCTGAATGATTTTCCGAGGACCGCAATGCGAAACCGAGAAGCATAGGGGCCTTTTTGCATTCGCAATCCGATATTGCACGTTGGACGTCAAATCAAGGCCAACTGGCAGATGAGACGACCAGTTTTTTTCGGCCAACGTGGACATCACCAAAAATAACCTTTGATAAGGGCTTTATAAAGAGTATAATGTATCGTAGGACCATTCGTCCCTTTTTCAGAAAATACTTAATTTTAGTAAGAAGATACAAGAAAAGAGAGAAAAAGCCAACTCCTTTCTTCTTTCCCAAGAAGCACAGCACTGACAGGTGTGTCCCATTTTCCGCGATTCATAAACCACCCTAAACCCCTTCCGAGTTTCGGCCTCCTCCAAACCCTAGACCTACACACGCCGCCGCCTCCTCGCCATGGCCCTCTTCGCCGCAGCCCGCCGCGCCGCCACCTCCTCCCTCCCCCTCCTCCGCGCCTCCGCCTCGGGCGCCTCCCGTGGCGCCTCGCTGCTCCGCCCCCTGGCCGCCGCCGCGGTGCGCGGGCCTTGCGCGATGCCGTTCTCGTCGGCGTCCGCGACGAAGCCGAGCTCCGACGATGAGCTCCTCAGCATCATAGGTTCCGAGATCAAGTACACCGAGGAGTGCGACGACCACGAGAGGGTCCGTGCCCCCAAGTTCCCGAATCTCTAGTATTGCTATTTTCTTTCTGTACGGTAGTTCGTCTGCCGATTTGATTTATGCTGGGAATTAGGATCTGATATAACCAACAATACTTTCCTCCAAAATGGAGGTTTTTTAGGTAATTCGAATTAGTCTTTGGTAGTACGCATTGGACGTTTCCCTCATCAAATCAGGATTTTTTTTTCTTGTTAGCGTGTTGATGCCTAATTCTAATGGAAGGATTTGCTTGTGCCTTCTCTGTTGGTAGAACTCCATACCTTTCTTGGCTCATGTGCCTTATATTTCGTATGACTGTAATTTTGTTGCTGTAGTGTGGTTCTAATCACGGTGCCATGGTAGTATAGTTGTATATTTTGGTTCTTGCTTAGAATTGTTGTATGTCAGTATGACTAGTCTGATATGTTGGCTGGACTAAGTTATTTTATTTCAATAATTAGAATTGGGGATTTTGATCTTGACACTTAGCATGCTTATCATACCACCAATGTCTTGCTACTTTGTTGTTTGTGCTCAATTCCTATGTGTTAATTGGCGTCGACGCTAGGTACCGGTAGCTGTCCTGAACTATACTTCCTTTACTCATGTCAGTTTAGTTTTTATTCTGTGCATCTATATCATCATATCATATATTGCTTTTATTGTTTAAAAGTTTTGGCCAACCTAGCATTAAGTACACGGGGCAAAGAATAGGTGCTCTAGGGACTTTTTTACTGGTGTACATGCCTATGCAGTCATGGTATCTAGGCACAAGGATATAGAATCCCAAATCAGATGCACTGGTTGATATCATACCAATTGAAGGCGTATTTGTTCCTGTAGTTCTGTTTGAGAACTTAAGCTGGGATGGTCAAATGCTGTTTGACATAGTTTAATCTATAAACAGATGAAACAATGGTTTTGTTTGGTCATGTAATTTTTTTGCTATTCAGCTAGGAAATCTTGAAAAAGTTCTTTTTTTCTCAACAAGTGTGACTTCCAATGCCTTCTGTGTGCTGATCTTGCATTTGATTTATAGATTTGGCATTGTTTGCTGTAAAATGCTAAACACACAATGTGAGTAGCCCTCATTTTTCTTGCATGCATGAGGATTGGAACAGAATTAAGCTGCCTGTGCAGTGTTCTTGAAGAGAACACTGCTATTTTCTTTTAGATATACTGTGAACAAGTTTCATGGTTATATTTGGAATGTTCTGCTGTTGTTGAGGCCCTCTTTTTTTCCATCTTAAAACAGGTTGAGGAGATTCCAGACAACTTTCCTTTCAAAATCAGCGATGACAAGGGGACAAATGAAATTATTCTTACAAGAAGTTATCAGGGTGAGCAGATTAAAGTATTGGTTGCCATGCCCAGCCTAATCACTGGAGATGAGCCTGAGCATGATCAAAAGGAGGATGACAAGGAGGGAGATGAGGATCAGGAAGACGACAGCGAGAAGCCCCCAAAATCTAGCATTCCCCTCACGGTTGCTGTCTCCAAGGGTGATGGGCGAAGCCTTGAATTCACCTGCACGGCCTACCCTGATGAGATCATCATCGACACCTTGTCCGTGAGGCAGCCATCAGAGGATGAAGAAGAGGAAATTATTGCATACGAGGGCCCTGATTTTAAGTAAGAAAAAAAATAAAGCGTAGCTTGTTCATTGTTATTTCTTGGATAGTTGAATGTTTCAATCGATCACTGCTTGCTTGTTTTCAACCCTTGCTCTTTGTCTGATGCAGTGACCTCGATGAGAACCTGCAAAGGGCATTCCACAAGTACCTGGAGCTACGTGGCATCACGCCCATGACCACAAACTTCTTGCATGAGTACATGATCAACAAGGACAGCCGGGAGTATCTCTTCTGGCTGAGGAAGCTGAAGGATTTCGTCAAGCAATAAAGACTAGCATCATCACGTGATTTCCCGGGCGTATGATTTAGCCAATGTTCTCTGCCCGTTCCATTTTGTGAACTCTGAGCCTGAGAGTCAGAGCTGCTCTTCTAGAGAAGTATACATGGATGCTGGATGCATGCTTTTCTTAGGGTTCAAGATATTTTTGTGACAATGTTTTTGGCGGTGTGATAACGAACTATGGATCTTGAAGTTCGACCCAGCTTAGGGCCTTAATTAGAATGCGTTATTCATTTTGTTGTTGCTTATTGCTGGTTTAGTTTTATTCCTGTTCCCTGTCTACTATGAGAGAGTGATTCGCTTGACACGTATGCATGATAGCAGCGGAGTGTCTTGCGTTGCAATGATTTAAACAAGCATAATGTAAGTTGTAGTTACAAGTCACCTTAATTAAGCATCTTGTGTGATTTTCAAATTAATAGAAATTCAAATATAGACGCTTTTAAATAGTTGATGATATATAAGATTAATCGAGAGGGTGCGTACTTATAACCATATGATAGGTTCCATCCTTGGCACAACCTCGTACCTTGTACCATTTGATCACCAACTACTCATCTCTTCTAGGCCTTGTTTGGGAGGCCCTTTCCCTGCCGGGATCCTGGGCCGTTCCCTGGGTTCAAAGGCCACGGCGAAGTTTTCCCTGGGCCAGCGACGGGACGCGTTTGGAAGCCCACGACCTAGGTTTATGCTGCCCCATCCCATTCGGCATCCCCGGGGAAACGATCCCCCTCTCCCGACTCGTGCAAATTTTTCCCCGACTCTCTCCATCTCCCTCGCCGCTGGAAACCCTACTTTGTCGTCTCCACCCAAATCCGTCGTCGCTGTCGCCTCCACTGCCTCCATCTACCTCGCCGTCTCCACCCGCATCTCCACTGCCTCCATCTACCTCTTCCCCGCCGTCCCTGCCTCGCCGCCTCCACTGCCGCTTCAACGCGCCTCTGCCTCTTTGCCTCGCTTTCTTCGCTCGAGAGAGAAGCTCGGAAGGGCTGTGGTCGCCGGAGGAAGACAAGAGGCTGGCCTCCCACATCGCGCGCCGGCGTCACCGCTGGAGCTCCATCCCGACCTCGCCGGCCTCGGAGGTGCGGCAAGAGCTGCCGCTGCGGTGGATGAACTACCTCCGCCCGACCTCAAGCGCGGACGCCGACCAATGAACGAGGCGGCGGAATCCGTGGACGCCGCCGAGCACGAAGCGCGAAGCGCCAAAGACGGAGGCGACGCGTGATATTCACGGCGACGACGGCTTCCTCGCGGTGATGGTCGACGACGAGGCCAGCCTCCTGCTCGAGGAGTACTACCTCGACGGCTGCCACGATGGATTCGGCTTCTGGGGAGGACAGGTTTTCAGTTGATTTGTTTCTTGCTGTTGCATTAATGATCCATATTTCTTCAGTTTTCGGGTGCAAATACAAATTGCTTGTGATTCGTCAAATGGAGTGTGCAAAATCAAACGAAATAAGAGGTCAATCTGCACTTGTTCATTCTATTTACTTTGCAAAATTAATTAATTATTGTTGAATGATAGCGGTGGAGCTCATGTCTCCCTCGCAAGTTAGTTTCAGCTTACTGTTAGCAGACATCTGTCTATGAGTGAGAAATCATGATTTCATCTAGTAAATATTTTTGGCCTGAATGGATGTGGGAACGGCACATCGAAACTTGCCGGGATATGCCCCTATTCTTGCTGTAATCAGTAAGATGACCATGAGCAATGTTGAGCAGGCTTGCTGCTCCTTCAACTGAGTTGCTGATCCTGTGCTGAGAAATGTTCTTGTTTCATACTTCGTATGCTCTTGCTTCTTCAGTTAATTAAGGTCTGAATTGAGATGTCCGTGTCAACTGGAATCTGGCACAATTTTATGCTTCTGTTATGAATTTTGCTATAATTCACTCATAACCATCATTGCACATGGAGTTCGGTAATCCATGGAAGTTCGGGGAGTCCCACTTGCAGTTCGGGGATTTTTTTCCCTGTCATGTATCCAAACAGGGTTTGAGATTATTTCCCGGAGAGGAAGTTTTATCCTAGGGAAATGAAATGGCATAAAAATCCCCTCTTGGGATTTTTGTTCCTGGGTTTTTATTCCCTTGTTGCCAAACAAGCCCCTAAGAATAACTTGTCCACTCTCCCCTTGACCTCTTTGAGTAAAGAGGCCTTGAGAATGTTTTGCTTCACTACTTCTACAATTACACCTTTCGTTGAAACCAAATTATCGTCACAACACTCAATAGTTCTCCACTCGAGATCTTTTGAAGAGTAAAGATAAGCCTTGAGAATGTCTTGTCCAACGTTTTCCTTTATTACTTCTATAATCACACGCTGGCTTTACACTTTACATCATTCACTGAAACAATTAGTCGTCGCAAACACCATTTTATCAAAACCCTATAATTTCTACCCATGAAAATAACAGTGCAAGTAAGCAACCTATCTATGCAAGTAAGCAACCAAGGAAAACTAAGACACGTAGTTCAATACTTGCGTAAAGAACTTGGCGTACTCGTGCCTAATCCTACACCCGTCGCTGCAGAAGATCTCATAGTCCTCCCACCCTTGCGCCACGCCGCAGGCCGTGCTCTTGCACCGGTGACCGTCCTCCGGCAGCACCAGCTCCCGTCCCCGCAGTCCGACGACGGCGACCATCTTCCACGTCGCCTCCCGGGCCGTGTCGACGGCGATCTTCCGGCACCGCTTACACTCTCGGTTGGTAGTCTTGGCCGTCTCGCACGCGCCGGCGGCGGCCGGATCGCTCTCGACCTGGGCGACGTAGCGCTTCGCGATGTCGCGAGCCTCGTCGTCCTTGACCCTGTAGAGGAGGAGGCCGAGCACGTACGCCGCCGCCTTGTGGCCGCCGGCGGCCGCCCGGTCGAGCCACGCGAGGCCGCGCTGCACGTCCTGGTGCGCGAAGAGCACGAGCTTGAGGCCGACGATGAAGCAGGCCTCCGGGTTGCCGGCCCTGGCCAGGTGGTTGACGACGGCGAGGTAGCGCTCGTTCTCCTTCCACTTCATCTCCTTCTCCCTCCGCAGCGCCACCCGCTTCCCCACGTACCGCTCCTTAGCCGCCTTGAACATGGTCTTGCAACTGCATGCAATATACCAAAAAAACCCATTAAATTAACGCATACGTAAGAATCTTAACACTAATTTATTTATTAATTTATCCAAAAATACGAAAATTGGAAGTCCTTATTAAGGTCGCGTTTGTTAATCAAAGTAGCAACACGTTCTTCTCAATCGAAAGAGAAACAAAACAATTTGTCATTGACGAGTCGCCCTACATGCATGGATTGGTAATGCTAACGCTACATAGTGATAGTAGCACGTATTGTAGGTATAAAAAATACATACGTGGCTCGTAGGCTGCGAAGGTCAGCCATGGGGCGACAAGAACTCGAGGCCACGCGGCCGACGATGTCGACGAGGACATCGTCAGGAAGCGCGACGTCGAGCGGCGCCGCCGTCTTACGCCGCGCGCTCACCATGGCTGGCGTGCAAGAACACTAGCAAACTTACTTCTCTTGCTTGGCTACTGCTCGATCTGCTGGATCGAAGAGGCTCTTTAATTAGTCTCTAGAACTGGTCGATCGCGATCGATGCATTGGCCTGGCTACCTGTGCGTGTTTATATAGCCTCTCTCTTCGATCAACGGGACTCGGACTTCGATTCGGACTCGATCGATGGCGCCGACTCGTAGATGGATTCGTTCAAGCGTCAACTAAGAAGCGATTAACCTTAATCACTTAACCGTTGGCCTAGCTAGCAACGATACGACTTTGTGAGTGCGTGTTATAACTTACGTAGCTCTGACGCTGCGGAGGTCGTCGGTGGGCGCCGGCGAGCGCGCGGCGAGCCGGGTCACGATGTCGACGATGAGGTCATCGGAAAGAGCGCTGACGATCGACGGCACTCCGCCGCCGGCGCGCCGCCACCGACCATTCGCGGTCCTGTCCGTCGACTTGACTCCCTTCTTCATGTTGCTTGTATACACGGCGACTCAAGCAAGGAATGATAGCTCCAAGATCAAGAACAGAATATGCATGCCGTGGTTAGTCTAATTAATCAGCTTATAATCCTTCGATTTAATCATGAGGCCATGGGCACTAATTAGACTATTGGCTGATCATTGCGCATTGCGGCGATCATTTTATGGGTAGAAGAACGAGTAGGAATGCGATGGAGTTGAGTGCAAAAGAGAGAGTTTAACACGTACGGAGCAGTGCATGGGGTTACGTACGTGTGACCACTTCACTTAAAATTTCAGCCAAACCTGATTTTTTTTTCTCTCACTCAGAGCAAACTACCAAAAAGAGATGAACATAGTGATAAGAAACCATTTTTCTTGGTTTGTTTGGAGAAATTTCTTTACCATAATTTCTTGGTTCCAACCTAGAAGGGTACTTTTCTCTGTTTATTTTTTAAGGCCATATTTTGATATGAGAAGGTTTTTGAATGTATACTTTGACCGTAAATTTCTCTTATTATATATTATCAATTTCTACAGAATATTATTGTATCAGAAACAATTTAAAATACAAATATACTGATATGTCTTTTGTACACTAAATATGCATATAATTTGACAAAATTACGAAGTGTGAATTTTTCAAATCAATATATGTTCTATAAAAATAAACACGTCTCCACATTTTCACATGCACGACAGTAGATCCACCTATCGCTGACCTCTAATTCATGTACCGGTTCTCTTGAATGGATTAACGACTAGGCCCTCACGTAATAGAGAGATTAGACCATAGAGATGAAAAAAAAAACAACATTCGCGTATCTTCCTCCTCTGTTCAATAGAACAGAGCATGGAAGATAGCGGTTGCGCTATGAGTTTGAGTTCTAATAAGTGGACAATATAATCCACACAGCGTTGCGGTTCGAAGATCGTGTTAGAAAGTTGGTTCTCGAAAACTCATCGGGTCTACCCATGATGGACCAATTCGCTGATAGCATTTCCAGTAACATCTATAAAACACTGTTTATTTGTTTTTTAGGATGGATCTCTACGGGAGAGAAGGAATCTTTTAAAGTGTAGTGTTAAATGTAAAGAAATTTATCAGAAATTGGCTAGAATATTAAATTACATAATTACCTCTGAACAAGTAGCTCAGGATATCCTAAAATTGCTCTCAAAAGCCATGCCCAATGAGAACCCTGTGGGCTTACAAGGTCGCGTCCACACAAGCATTACCATGTTAGCACGGGCTTAAGAGACCCTCCTAGAATACATGCTCAGATCCAGGCGCACATGCTCAGATACGGACATACGCTATATGACCAAGCACGCTAGCTCGGGTATCCCTTGCCCGGACGTAACCGTCATTCTGAAGAAGGTGCCCACGACAGCCACGATCTCTATGTTGTTGGCCACGACATGGGTCTGGTACGCCATTAACGAGAATTTAGGATGTGTTAATTTCATTATTATTTGTAATCGTCCATAAATGGCAGAATTAGTGCGTTGAGTCGTGACACTGGTATGGTAGTACAAACACTGGCCTTTGACCAAGCAGAGAAAAAAAAGGAGAGAGGGGCTTCTTTATAAAAACACATTCACATACAAAAACACAGGCACTAGAGTAGGACTATTATCTCTGCCGCGAGAGGCCCGACCCAGGATAAACCGATTTTTCTCTCTGTCCCATGTCCTAAATATCTTTGTACGTCTCCAAAGCTAAATCTCTACAGAAAGGAGCCCGATTGATCCCTTGTCGACAGAGTTTTAGAAGATGAATAGAGTTGTTGGGAATAGTGTTATAGAGGAAAAATTTGAAGTCTTTGCTGAAGATGCTCTAATTGGCCACTTAAGTTTTGCGCAGTTATGTCTATTGTTCCATGGCTAAAGCCATGGTGGGGTTAGTTGACTTGACATGGGATGAGTCAATGACCCTCAGACATAAGAGTATATATATATCTAATGTTGGGCCTATTTTCTAGACCTATTTCACTATTCACTCACTATTCATCTTCTGGCCAAGTAACGCTCGCTCTATTTTCTCAATCTCCACATATCTCTCTTGCATTTTACTTCTACCCCTAATTTTACTTTGCACAACCTTAATAGACCTAGCTACAATAAAAGAATAGACCCAACCTTACGGCCGGCCTTGAGAACAGGCACCGCGCCTCTGAGAGTTTCTCTTTGGTGGTACCTGTAGTAGGTCCTGTCAATCGCTTAGCTAAGCAACTCTAGCAGCTTAAGCATAAAAAAAAGATGTGCTTATATAGATTTAAAGTAAAGAAACAAACTGCAATCGTGATTAATATTAGGCACCTTTCGCATCGCAAGTCTCCATGATAATATAACACGCAACAGAATTTTTCAGCCGAGATCACTAGGAAATCATGCAGAACGGTGCTCTATCGAGTAGGTGTTGGTAAGTCCATCAGCGAGGCGAAGTGCCCCGTCTCGCAACACCTGTAACAGACGATGGCTTTAGGACTCTCGAGGGTTGATGGCGTTGGGCGTGTTTCTCCTTTGACATGTTCCTGTTGGTCATTGGAGTTGTTTAAGTTATATCAAATTCGACACATTCGTTGCAAGAATCTTAACACCGATTTACTTATTTAGGTCGTCCCTGTCAGCGACATACTGTATTCTTTAAAATTTAAAGAATACCGTCAGGAAGCCACAAGCACTCGCTTAATTAGTGTTTGTTCGAACAACTTTGCTAGAGCAGTAGAGCTTACGATGCATTAAATTGGCCTGAATTGCATGTATATGGTCGTGACACTGTAGGCACTCTCTTCTAATCCGAGCAGGTGCCGACTCGATCGTAGACTAATTTGCCTAATCCTTAACTAAAACCAATTAATTAACCGTTAATCTAGCAACGGTAACTTGTAATTAAGTGCGTGGTAGTACCTGCGTATGTACGTAGCTAGGAGAGGAGTAGTAGAAGAGGAGGCTTAGGGGTAGGGCTGCGTGGGCGGAGGAAGGGGCGCGGTCGCCGGAGCCGGCAGCGCCGCCACCTGCGGTTTCCCAGGCCGCGCCACGGGAAGAGAGGGGAAATCGGGAGAAGAGGAGGAGGAGAAGGAGGTGCGGGCGAGGAGTTGCAGAGGGGTAGGGAGAGGAGAAGAGGAAGCTCGCCGGAGCCGCGAGGTCGGGCCGCCGCCGGCCGGCGTGGCCGCGCCTCTGGCTGCCGCCGACGGGAGGAATAGGAGAGAGGCGGTGTGTGGACAGAGAGGAGGTGGGGATGAGGATGAGATGACATGAGGAGGTGGGGAAATTTTGTGACTAGGGATTTGGGTAAGAACCGGGTCGGCTCCGGCTTGCCACAGCCCAGCTTGGCTTGGGATAGGGTAGGGACTGGCTCGGGTAGCCTAAATCAGTCCACTGCACACTTAGGAATAGGTAAATGCATACAAAAAGAAAATCATCTCATCATAAAACAAAGACAAAAGCAAGGTAGAGCAATAATTATAATTAACTATATCTAGTCAATTACTATACTTTTAAATCAACACTTCAATTTATTTTCTTCAGGAGATAAATTAAATCAAACAACTGAGAGCGATCAATTGGACCTTGGTGCCGGATATTCGTACCTGTTGAAGGCAAGCTTTCCTTTGACCACTTGAGCAGTATACTTTAACAGTACATTATTTTAAATTATATACCACTAGCATCTAATGAATGTACTTGTTTTTGCCCAAATAATTTGTACCGTTGATGAATGGAGCAGCGACTTGATCGATGGAGCGATCAGGTCTCTAGAAGTAATATTGGTGGGTGAAGGGGTGCCCTGGGAAAGGTGCAGAGGAGAGGCGGGACCCTTCACATGGTATAATATAAGGATAATATCTATCACTCGGGCGTTGAGCCGTAATACACAGTATCAACCTTAGTCTCGCGATGCGGTTAGAGAAGGTTGCTCTATGAGGCAGTTACATTCTCCACGCTGGGTAAGTAGATAGCTAGGAGGGGTGGGTGAGCGGACCCAGGCTTCCCCAGCCATAAGGCGGCTATGTTACCGCAAGAGGCTACTCATGGCGTCGGGAATGAGTAGAACGGTTGCGAGAGTAAGTGTGGAGACGGGGTTGTGAGTAAGGTGCGTCGAGAGCTCGCACTTGCTTAAGCAACCGGGTTGGAGATGTAACCTGCCAATTAGAATGAACACTCTGAGTCCCGACTTGTAGGGACGACTACGGATTAAGTGGTACAAACCTGCGCAGGGTAAAATCATGAATTCATGCCTGTCTCCTGGATTGGAGGCTACGGAGGCTAAGTCCGCCTCATATACGAGTGCTAGTAGCTTTTATAAAACTTAAAAGAGATCAACCCTTTTTAAATCTGTATTTTGTTTAAGCAGAGAGGACGGCAAATGAGGTATTGCCAAGCAGAATAAGAGAAGAGGTTTTATTTTCATTTTGTTGCTATTATTGCTTGCTGAGTACTTGTGTACTCACTCTTGCTATTATTCCTTTTGGCTAGATATTAATTTTCGACGAGGACTCGGTCATGTATTATGATGGAATTGAGGGGGATCCAGAAGGCGGGGACTTTCTGGAGGACTTCTTTTAGAAGGGTCATGGCAGTAGTAGATCAAGTGGACACCGCCACTTAAATAATCAGTTACTAGGAAGGCGGCTTTTGTGTAATTAAATTTAGTTTGGACTCTGTTGTAATAACAAAACAATTGCCGCCATGTGTGGCCCCATGATGTAATAATGCATGATATTCTCTAATTATTGTTCTGTTGCAAAATTCTGATCCGGGCAGCGCATTCGAGGGGACTCTGCAGTTGAGATGTCCTCCGGGTGTATATGCCTAAACCCACACAATTACTTCATGATTTTGGCCTGATGAGGCCATTAACATGTGGTAATTGGGCGGGTCGTCTCATATTTGCACCACCAAAAAGGCGTGTATAGCAAGCCTTCAACATTCCAAATTTATATCTTGGGTCAAGAACAACAGCGATGGCCATTAGACCATGGATATCGGTCCAATATTTATCAAACTTTGCTATCATCTTTCTTGACATGGACTTGATTAACTCATTATCATACTCAAGCCATTTATTCATGTGTCCTCTAATTGCACATATCTTAGGAAAGTACACGTTAGCTGTCACATATTGTGTTCCCGAAAATAACTCAGTTATTTCATAGAACACCTTCAACCTATCACAAACATCACTAGCAAATTTCCATTCTTCCTCGCTTGGAGCAAAGTTGTAACCTCTTTCACATTCAGCCAAGCGATCAAACACCTCTTTGTAACAAATTGCAACACTAAGCATGGTATAAGTGGAGTTCCATCTAGTTTTGCAATCAAGGGACAATTTTTTGTTGCATTCAACATTCAATTGTGAAACAATTTCATCGAATCTCTCGTATCTTTTAGGAGTAGCTAACCAAAAAGCAACACTCTCTCTAATTTTTTCAATCCCACTTCCCATCACTTCTAGTCCATCTTTAACAATTAAATTTAAGATATGTGCAGAACAACGCATATGCAAAAGTTTTTCTCCCAACAAAGGTTTTCTTCCTCTCAACTTTCTAGTCATCAAAGTGATAAGTGCATCATTGGTGGAACAATTGTCAAGAGTCAATGTAGAAATATTCTTATCCACATGCCAATCCATTAAGCATTTCATAAGGACATCACAAAGAGCTTCGGCTGTATGCGGAGATGGAACATAAACAAACCTATGCATATCAATAGTGAAAGGCAACTAAATTAATATCCAGCAGTAGAAAGCATTTAAACCTACACATATCAATAGTAAAGGGCATCTAAATTAATATCCAACAGTAGAAAGCATTTAAACCTACACATATCAATAGTAAAGGGCATCTAAATTAATATCTAGCAGTAGAAAGCATTTAAACCTACACATATCAATAGTAAAGTGCATCTAAATTATTATACAACAGTATAACAAGAAGGCATTCCGATTACCTTAATATGCAACTCCGGAGATTCCAAGCTTGGTCAATAAAATGACCTGTGACCGTCATATAGCCTTTCTTTTGATTGTCAGCTGTCCACATGTCAGTTGTTATTGCAATCTTTGAATTATTCTTCTGCATAAAATTCAATGCCTTCTTCTTCTCGCTCTCATAAATCTGCACTATGTCATTCTTCAAAGTGTTACGCGTGATCATCTTAAACAATGGCTGTAGTGCACTCACAAACCTTCTAAAACCGACATGCTCCACAAGGGACAATGGATACTCATGCAAGACAACCATCTCAGCGAGTGCTTTTCTTGCTACATCTTGGTCGAACACATATTTCTCAACTGCCACTTGCCCTTGTTCACTACTGGATGAGAATCTCAATGAACTTTGCACCTTATCTCCCGGCTTCCTCTTTCTATAGATGCAAACATCCAAATGTGACTTTAAATGGGATGTTCCATTTCTAGTACTACCTGAAAGCTTCTTTGAACAATAGATACATTTTGCCTTCCAATTTGATCCCACCTTGACCCTCTTGAACTCCTTCCATACCGCAGAAGTTAATTTTCGTTTTCTCCCTCCCTCTTCTACTTCTTATTCTTCCTCCTGCTCCTCCTCATTTTCATTATCTTCAATCTGAACTACATCGTGTGCAGGACCACTTTCTCCACCCTCAACAGAAGCTTGTGATGAGTGAGGGGGATTACTAGATGTATTAGGGGGATTACTAGATGCATCAGGAGTTGACATATTCAATAAGTATGAAGTAATCCTACAAATAATCAAATGACGGCCGATCCAATGAGTAAGCATCTCATCTTAATGAACTAATAAGCATATCATCTACTGTTCTAGAGTTTACCTTGCAGAGTTGCAGTGGAGCTGTAGAGGGACGGGCAGACGGCGGCTGATCCAGTGAGTCCCTGACGACCCGACCCCCGAGCTCCGACCACTCGTCGGCCGACTTCATGAGGGAGGCCCGGGCGATGTGAGCTGAAATCTGAGGCGGGTCGAGGACTCGAGGCCGCGAGGGAGACGGAGTGACGGAGAGCACCGACGGCCGGACGGATCACAAGACCGGCCGCCGCCGCCAATTGCCACCGCCATGAGATCGGGAGACTGGGAGAGGACTGAGGAGATGAGGACTCGAGGGCGCGACTGCGCGAGGGAGAGTGGGAGACGCCGAGACGGAGTGACGGAGCCATTGCTTCCCGGCCAGCCGCCGCCGGCTGCTAGAGGGGATCGGCCGATCGGGAGACTGGGAGTCTGGGATTAGGGTTGTGAGTTGTGAGTTGTGTTGTGAGTCTTGTGAGTGGTGACCGTGAGTCCGTGAGTTGTATTGGACTATTGGAAATAGGACATGCCACTTACTAATGGGACCTACCTGTAAGCACACGGGTACCGGGTAGCGGATATAGGTACCTTAATACCATACCCGTGAAAAAAATACCCGCGGGTAGTAGATTTTCTCAGACCCATACCCGCGGGTATTTTTCCCTACCATACCCGAACCCACGTGGGTATTACCCGCGGTTTTTTACCCGAATCCGTACCCATTGCCATCCCTATACATGGGGCTGTCCTGCTGAAGCTAAAATCTTCAATCCACATATTGGGAAATTAGACCCTAAGACCATTAGTTGCCATTTTATTGGATATCTCGATAGGTCAAAGGGATATCGATTTTACTGCCCGGATCGTACCACTAAGTTTGTGGATACGAGACATGCAGTATTCTTAGAGAATGCTGAGATCAGTGGGAGCTTGGAGCCTAGGAAGATAGACCTTGACAAGATGCGGGATTCTATTCCGCCATCTATGACTCTTGAGCCTGTTATTCCTTTGGCCTAGGAGGTTACGCCTCTAGTCGATAACACTAGGGCCGCTCCTTCTGTTGAGGAACCTGAGATAACTAATGATTCTCTTCCTCCTGTTGAGGAAGCTGAGACACCTAATGATCTTTCTGATAATGAGCCTCAACAGCCCCCTATCGTACCTATTGAACAATTAAGGAGATCACAGCGTGAAAGAAGATCTACGATCAATAATGACTATGTTTATAATGTTGGAGAGATTGATGATCCTACCTCCTATCAGGAGGCTATGGCAAGTGAACATTCACCAAAGTGGCTTGAAGCCATGGAGGATGAATTAAAGTCTATGAGCACCAATGATATATGAGACTTAGTAGTAATTCCTGATGGGGTCAAAACAGTAGGCTGTAAGTGGGTCTATAAAACCAAATGTGACTCCAAAGGGAATATCGAAAGGTTCAAGGCGAGGCTTGTAGCAAAAGGGTTCACTCAAAGGCCGAGGATTGATTATAATGACACTTTCTCTCCTGTGTCAACTAAAGATTCTTTTAGAATTGTCATGGCGCTGGTGGTTCATAATGATCTCGAGTTACACCAAATGGATGTTAGAACTGCATTCCTAAATGGTGACTTGCATGAAAATGTATACATGACTCAACCGGAAGGTTTTGTTGTGGAAGGCAAGGAACATATGGTGTGTAGACTTAAGAAATCAATTTATGGTCTAAAGCAAGCGTCTAGGCAATGGTACCTTAAGTTTGATGAAATTATAAGAAAATTTGGTTTTAAGGAAAACGAAGTGGACAATTGTGTTTATACTAAGTTTAAGAGAAGTAAATACACCATCTTAGTTCTTTATGTGGATGACATTCTTTTAGCCAGCAGCGATAGGGATATGCTGTCTGAGACTAAGAGGTTTTTGTCCTCCAATTTTGATATGAAGGATCTTGGTGAAGCCTCTTACGTTCTGGGCATTGAAATTCACCGGGATCGAACTAAAGGTTCATTGGGTTTATCCCAAAAGACATACATAGACAGAGTACTAAAGAGATACAATATGCATAAGTGCTCTGCCTCGCCTGCTCCAGTTGTTAAGGGCGATAAGTTTGGGACATTCCAATATCCAAGGAATCAATATGAATCTGATCAGATGATGACGATTCCTTATGTTTCTGCTGTCAGAAGCATCATGTACGCTAAAGTTTATACACGCCCTGACTTAGCTTTTATAACCGGGATGCTTGGCATATATCAGTCAAATCCAGGACTAGATCACTGGAAAGCCGTTAAGAAAGTCTTGCGCTATATGCAAAGCACTAAGGATTACATGCTCACATATAAGAAGTCTGAAAGCCTTGAAGTCATTGGCTTTTCAGACGCAAATTTTGCGGGGTGTGTGGATACTAAGAAATCCACGTCAGGTTACATCTTCACCCTCGCTGGAGGAGCTATCTCATGGAAAAGCTCCAAACAATCACTTACGACATCTTCCACGATGCAAGCTGAGTTTGTGGCATGTTATGAGGCTACCGGGCAGGCGGTATGGCTTAAGAATTTTATACCCGGACTTAGAGTGGTCGACAGCATCTCGAGACCACTAACCTTATACTGCGACAACCAATCTGCAGTCTTTTATGCGAGTAACAACAAGTCAAGTGGTGCTGCCAAACACATTGACCTTAAGTACCATGTTGTGAAAGATAGAATCCAGGATCAAACTATTAATGTTAAGCATATTGGTACTCAGTTTATGCTTGCGGATCCACTCACAAAAGGCTTGCCACCCAGTGTATTTCGTGATCATGTTGCCGGCATGGGTATATTGGGAAGCCTTTGATTCTGGATATGAGGGTCATTAAGCAAACCAACTCCCCTTAAGAATAAGTAATTTACCAATCGATATAAGATGGTGCACTATAGGCATTGAGGTTTCATTGGCTGATCAATAGCCTTTGCAACGCTTGTCTTGGTGTACTGTTTTATTGAGAAAGGACTTATGTTGTTAGCCTTTCGATCAAGTGGGAGAATGTTGGGTTTTTTGATCTCGTGGCTAACCATGTTAGCCCGAGTCTTAGGGATGGCTAACCACCTCCCTAACTACTCGCGCCCTGATCGGGGCGCACAACCAATAAATGGTTGCGGCCCCCTGTTACACAGCGCTATATATAATGAGCAGGGTCGGCTTCCTCGCGTCTCTCTCTCTCTCTGCCGTGAGGCTAGTTCTCTGCCCTACACCTCTAAGCCCCTTCCCGATCTAGGGTTTTGGCGCTGCAGTAACAGGAAGGCCGCCGCCGGACGTCGCCGTCGCGAGGACTTCTCGGCCACTGACTCCCTGCGTCCTCTACGACTATTCTGCATCGGATCATCGGCCAAGCAGACTTTTCTAGCCTAAATCCATCACTTCACCGATGGCGTCGTCAAGTAGCAGTAAGATATGCAACCCTAATGTGTTTGATTATGTGTTCATGTAATTAGGCTAATTATCTAATTAGCTTCCGCATTAAGAACCTAAGTCTATCACAGCGTTCACATTAGCATATCGATGGCGGCTTCTTGTCGGCGATACAGCAACATTAGCAACAGCTCGGGGGCATTCCTCAGTGATCGATGCGCAACGACCACTTCGCAATGGCAGACATCTGATCGGTGTGCTGCTTGAAGGGACGAGCATTGATGGGAACCATGTTTCCCGGTGGCTCTTCACTCAGTCTGTCAAAACTCTGTAGTGAAGTCTCCATGCCAAGCGCCCCGACTGATATTGGCTTGACGTCGTGCAGTAGCAGTTCCTGAACAAGGACTCTTCGTCAAGGCGCCCCGACTGATATTGGCTTGACGGCGGCTCCGCGTCTCCACAGCTGCAATCTTAGCAAATGGATCGGCGTCCGTGGCTTCGCAATAGGACCAGTGGCATCTCCTTGTGGGCAGCTCCACGGTGATGGGTTTGACACTTCGAACGGTGCTGGACAGCTTGCCGGCCGCGATGATGGCGTGTATGGCGACGATAGAACTTCTAGAGTCGATGACATTGAGCGACTGGCCAAAGCTCCAGGGACGGCAGTGCTCGGATGGCTTGCTGGTCGTGAACAGTCGCGTCAGAGCACGCTCGGGGACGGTGAAGGGCGACGCCGGAGAAGCAGGGTCGCCACGGCTAGACGTGGTCACCGCGGCCAGGGGCGCGTGATGAAGGCCGTGCTGGGGCGGCGTGGAGGAGGCCGGGGTCACGTGGTGGCTTGCAGCTGTTGGAGGCAACGTAGTGGACGAGCCACGGTGAGCGTGGCCGAGTCATACCACGGCTTGGAGGACAGAACTGAGGCGGCGACGGGCGGCGTCGGGGACGTATCGGCGCGGCGGCGTGGAGTCGGAGGGTGCCGTGGGGGCACCAGGCTGGAGCGGCGACATAGAACCGACGGGATGAGAGCAGGTTCGAGGCAGCGCGCTGGCCCATGTCGGAGCAGACGGCGGGGTCGGCGTTGGGTGTGAACATCGACGAGGACGGCAGCGCGGGACGACGCGCCGGCGTGGCGGCGCACGGCGGTGTGGGCTGAGTGGAGGAAAAAGGCAGCGCCGAGGCGTGGCGGCATAGGCCGGTGTGGAGGAAGACGGCGGCACCAGGTCGCGGCGGCGTGGGCCGGCATGGAGGAAGAAGACGCGGTGACACCGGGCGGCGTCGAGACGTCGTGGAGGAAGAAGGCGCAGTGACGCCAAGTGGGGCGAGGCGCACCGTGGAGACGGAGGCGTAGCCGGCGAGATGCTGTGGAGGTGGAGGCGTGGCCGACATGAGGTAGAGGCACGGCCGGCATGGGAGAGACGGAGGAAGAAGGTGCCGTGGGGGCGCCTTGGCGGCGTGGGCTGGCGTGGAGGCAGAGAAGCCCGGGGGCGTGCGGCGGTGTGGCGGCCCGTGGCAGCGAGGAAGGCGCACGGCGGCGTGGAGGCGTGGTGACCTGCGGCGGCGGAGAGGTCCGGGGCGCGCGTCGGCGGGGAGGCGTGGTGACCCGCGGCGGTGAAGAAGGTCGGGAGCACGGCGGTGTGACGGCATCGTGGAGGCGAAGGAAGGTGGCGGCTTGAGGCCGAGGGCGCGCGCCGGCATGGTGGCGGAGGATGCCGCGGTGTGGGCCAGCGTCGAGGAAGACCTTGGCTTCAATTCACTTGGACGTGAAGTGGAAGAAAAGAAAAATAGGAGAGAGGGAGGTGTAGAGGAATTAGAAGAAGCCAGAGATAGGCAAGCAAAAAGAGTAGAAGAGACAGTGTGAAAGGGAAAAGAAGAGATGTACCGCTCCCCTTTCTTTTACCTGGTTTTTGCTTTTCTTTGTCTAGCCAGGATCAGCCTATCTTCTCGCGCAGGTCCGATTGCTTGTGTCAGTGGAAAAAGAAAAAGCCTCCCGTCCAACCTGCTGTGTGTGAAGGTGTTTTATAGCGCAGTGCGACGGAGTGGCAGGGGTGGGGCAGTTTGGCACAAGCACCACTCCCACGTTGCCTGTTCATCCCCTTCTCACGAAAAACCGGTAGTTTCTGTCGCAGCGTGAAAGTCTTAACATGCGTGGAGCGGTTGGCCGCATGCATGGAAATTTGACTGAGCCCTTGAATGGGTCCCATGACCGTTGAATCTTCCCGAGAAGAGGGTGTTTCTTTGAAATGATCAGGGGAGGCATGTGTGGATGACATTTGATCTCGCCACAATTTTTTTTATAATCCAACACTACCGGTATAATCGTCAAGTCAAGTTTTAATTAGACCTTGTAAAGATGAATATGGCCTACATTTGACAAGAGAATCCTATCGTCCTATTCAAGATTTCATCTATCGCCAATTAGATTATAGCCATCCTAGTTGACAAGTTTATTTTAAATCTAAAGTTTTTAGGTGAAGCAAATTTTACCCAAATCCATAGCACAAGGGTTTAATCAATATGATTGAAACAAATGTGACTTGCCTTTTAATTTGGGTTCTCCGGATGTTGCTCTGGCTTTGGCTTCTCTTGATCCTTCGGGTAGTCTTCTCGACTCTTCCCTTCCCGGCTTGAACTCCTTGGACTCCTTGCTTGGAGGGTTCGGCTACTTTGTCTATTCTACCATATGCATTTATGAGAACCAATTCAACACTAGCATGCTATTTATAAAGCCTTAAGGCTTACCTTTTTTAAAAAAATAATAATCCCCAAAGTGATATGACATGCATATATAATGTGAATTTACATGCTTTAAATAGTCTAGGAAAATATACAGTAATCACATGCACGTTGAAGTGCTATGTATAGCCATTCTGTTGAAAAAGGTATTTCAAAAATACTACTGTGGATTATTAATTTTAAATATAAAAGGGGGTGATGCTAATGCAGTTGAAAGCAATATAGTTTTCATTAACTTAAATATTTTATTATTTAACTTTATTGATAACAAGTTATGATAAAAAAGGGTTAAATATTTAATATATCTATTTGTCTAGGTTAAATGTAATTTATAAACATAAATGGATATATGATTTTAAGAACATGACAATGCATTGCAATAATTTTATATGCACTTTAAAACATTCTAAAATGCATTAAATAAGATTTTTTGTTTAGCCTTTATATTACTGAAAATCTCATTTTTATATCATCATTTTATTTAATTAAAAGTTTTTCCCATTTAATCTATAGCTTTCAAATATTATTAATAATACATATAATTTTAAAATTCATATCTAGATGTAATTTTTTATTTTGAACATTTCCTATTTGGATACTGCTCATAGAACCGGTTTAAAACAGGGTGAACCAGCTCCCAACAGTAAAAACCAAGAAAAATCGAGGAAAACCAGTGGTTTACTGCATCTTCTTCTTCTTCCACTGTTCTTCTTCTCTGGCAAGGTTTCGGCAACGAATTGCGACCACCACGGTGCATCTTACGATGTTCTTGGGCTCATTGGGTTTTTAGGATCAGGACACAGGACGTCTTTTTTCCTTGCATGATCGAGGTTGCTTGGTTTGGCCGGAAATGGGCTCGAGACGGAGCCATGCTATGATGCCATAGGGCTCTAGCGAAATAGCGACGTCCTTGGGCGGGGCAAGACTTGGTCGTAGTCACGGTGATGCTAGGAACTCTATGATGATCATATAGGAGATAGAGGTGGCTCGGGACGGCGATAATTGTTCACCGGAGTTGGAAAATAGGGCCAAAAAGGAGCGACAGTATCACCGAGCTTCTTCGGCCAAATTGGCGGGTCTAAGAGCATCTAGGGGACCTGGGGAGTGCGTGGGTAGCACTGGTTTTCCAAGGGCGTGCCCGTAACGGCCTTGCTGCACGACATAGGTTTGGGCGGCGCTCGGCCATGGGTTCGGTCGCATAGGCGTGGAAGCATCCTGGGAGCATGAACAAGCTAGTGGCAGCATTAACTTTGCTTGGGGTGGTCTGCAACGAGCTGGCACTGTGAGCTCTGGAGCTCGGAGTGACGGCTCCAATGGCAACGGAGGCCTGAGGCTAAATTAGGCGACGAGATTCTTGAGGAAGGATCAAAGAGGTCCTAGGAAGCTTATGGTTGCAAGAAATCGAACCAATTCAGACCGTGCATGTGCAATTTCTAAAATTGGCCGTGGCAGCCGGAAATGGGAAAGAAAGTAATTGGGGCTTACTGGCGGCTATCTAGCGACGGCGACGGCTCGGGAAGGATCAGTAGACCACGGCAAAGCTCTAGATTATAGCCAACGCGTGCACTGTGGTGGCGGTCACTGCGGTTGGAACTAGGCGTAATAGCGGCGGAGGCTGGCCAGATATGGCGCACGGATAGGCTCAGGGAGCCACGCAGGTGCTCGGCCGGACGCGTGGCGCACAGGCGCGCGCAAGGCAGGATAGCAAGCTAGCTCGGCTCGTCCCCGACTTGGTGACGTCGGAGGCGCAAAGCCAGGAAAGGAAGGCGTACTTTCCGTTTCAGAAAACATTGAGGCTTCCAAAATGGGTAATTCCAGGATTAAATAGAAAACCTAATTTTTCTATTGTTTAGAAATCTGATTAAGGCTAGAAAATAATTTGTAGCTCAGAAAAATAAAATAAAATACCTCTAAAAAATTATAAGGATTCTAAATATGCACTTTACTTTGATATTTGATAAATATTTATTTTATGGAATTTCTAAATCACTTCTTTAATGCTCTTATTAGTGATAAATGGTTTTGTCACTAGAAAAATATAACAAAAATATTTTTAGGTTCGAAAAATATGAATATCTCATTTCTTCAATTTATTTTAATTTTTGAATTTTTTTATTTTATAGTATTTTGAATGTTCTTTAATGCTTCTTTTATTGTTTATAAAGCTTAGAATTATCGAAAAATATAATAAAAATATATTTAGTTCAACAAAACTATAAAAATAATATTTATACAGTTTATTCAATATTTTGACAAAATTATATTTTCTAGGATTTGTCATTTAGCATATGTGTGTGTGTGTGTGTGAATCTTTCAATGTCTTGATAAAAATATATGGTAAAACCTTTATGCAAAGAAATAAGCATGCATCTTGCTTATTCAGTTTAGTTTGGTTTTTGTCTTCTATCTTATAATGTTTTTTTTTCCAATTTTCTTTCTAGGTTTCTTGTCATTTCATAAATGCTCCTTGTATTTCATTTTGCAAAAAAAATTATGCTCAAAATTTAGAGATGTTACAGTATTACACGGGAGAGTGACCATGTCTAATTATTTTTCCTTTCTGAAAAAAAGAAAAATCCTTTCCGAAAGAGAACGGTGAAAAGAATCTATTGAAGGGTTGAAGGGAACGAGATTCCCTAGTAACGGAAACAGAGAAGAGATATGGTTAGAGATGATCTTATCCATTGGTTTACCCATTAATCATCAAAAACAGTGGCTAATCGGTAAAACCGACCAGCTAACAAGAAAACTAGGTTGCTAACCATTTGAGCAGTTTAGATCAAATGGTTAACCGCCAACCGAACGGAACAGTTTGGTGAACCCTGGCCGTGGACTACAAATACATCTCTCGTCTCCTCCTCTTGTGCGTGTTCTCTACTCACTCATCATGCTTGTGCCAATTTTTTTTATTATGCCATTTCATCTGCTCACTCTAGTGTCAACCTTTATGTTATAGTAGAAATGATAGCGCGCTTGCGCGCGTGTCCCGGTTGTTCCGGTGGACATAAAGTGTGTGATTGCAAACCATGCATAAGAAAAATTTTAATAGTAGTTAAAGAATACACGATTACTAAGATCAACTACAATGACCTCTTGGTCCTTTAACCCCAGTCAAACTTAACACTGTTCGCAGCGGTTGAGCATCATTTCTGGAAAAGGGAGAGAATGTAAGGAAGAGATTTACATACAACAGTAGAACTAAATCAGCAGAACTCGACAATAACTAAAAGTTTACCTGCAAACCAGATTTCATGCTGGCATGACCTGCTGCCATGTTGATTAAAATCTTGGGGATAAAGTATGGGCTGAGGTGACGTAGACACTGTGCTCAAGGTTAAAAAAAATCACATGGCAGTGCTGGCAAAAATAAAAAAAAATCACATGCCCATCCATAAAACAAATTAATGATCTAGGCAATTAAGTCATCCATGACCTCATAAAAATGGTTATATACCTTGCTGCTTACAAATAGCAATTCATTCCCATGTTCATTTTTCCAAGATGTTACTTGCCCTCTATATAGATGGACCTAGCAAAAGAAAAGACAACTGATTAGCTACAGGAGTTAAAGTCTGGTCTGAAACAACGTGATGATAATAACAGATTTTCTGTAGGGACCATGCCCAGACCATAAGTTTTTGTCTAGTTCCATAGATAATCCTTGAGATTTGGATATAAAAAATAGGGTCAAAATATATACCAGCAAGAATGCAGTAGAACTCAAAATGAGTAATCAGAAATCCTAGTTGCATGAAAGCATGATACCACACAGAAGTTTAGACCTCTTACTTGACAAACCTAACTATTGTGATGAAAGTAAAAATGGATTCACTTAAACAGCTAGATATCACAAATCTCAGCAACTATGACACAACTCATTCAACTACTACTGGCATTAGTTTCTTTGTAGTGATAGTTCCACAGTCCACAACCAGGTTTTTCTTATCACTTATTTGCACTGATATACTTAACAACATCGTACAATGGCAAATCACTTTTAATGAGATCATTCACACACTCTTTCTATACTGTGATTTTGAATAAGCTATAAGAGCTCCTCAGAGAGGAACGCAAAAGTAGTTGCTACCTTGGAACCCAAACAGCAGCTGCATCAGCAAATCAATGCATTTACAAAAAAGGAAACATATACATAAAGAATAGTAGGTAAAAAGCACTGGTCAAAACTGTGGGGACCCAAATTCCGAAAAGTCTTCATCGGAATCGTTTCCCAAAAGCACGATTACCCAGGATGCAACAGTGCCAGAGTCAATACCGAAGTCCAAAACATTCATAGGAAACTTTAATATTTTACAAAGGAAATTATTACAAACCGTTATTCTTTAAGTATTTATTACATCCACACTGTTGCAAAGGTTGTGAGTGCAAGAAAATATAGAAATTGGTAAACTAGAAGTCTATGCCATAACTTTCTAGTTCCTCGGTAGTGAACTCCTCGCACTCACCATAAAGTTGAGGAGTACCTGAAAATAGTATAATTTTCCCACATAGTGGGTAAGTACTAACAGTACTTGCAGGTTTCCAAGAGGGAAAATTCTACTCTAGTATATGCAAGAATCAAACAAAGGTATAAAGTTCAGGAGTGAGTAGATGCAGTAACATATAATAGATAGAAGAATCTTAAGCTTTAGCAATCCTTTGCAACCAACTTTTGAATATTTGAAACCTTTCACAAAGCCTGTCTCCATCCTCCAACTACCCTGCCCGAAGCAGAACACATACACCATAGACTTTTTCTTAAAGCATGAGTTCACTGAATAAGAGAGGCATCACCCAGTTTGACACAACTTCCTATACCCGAAGTAGGGTCCATCGATGATTTTGTTAATGACCTGCAGACCTACCCAATTTTACCCACATATTGATCGATACATGGATGGGTGATATTTGTATCATTCTTATTCATTATACCCAAGTTTTTATATGAGCACAACCCAGTTGTATCCCCTTAACAACTGGTACCATTGTAGGTCTTGTATGGCATATGTCCCCCTTGAGCTTTACTGTGCCATAAATTCTCGAAGGATATACCCAGCTCCAAGAGTTACCGGCCTAGTCCAACTTCACTACACCGGTGGCTCATATACAATTCTTTTTTCAGAATATCCCCATGTCCGATAAGTATTCCATACTACTTATCCACATGGCAAATGATTAACTTATTCTACTCAATTTAAATCTCTCAAAATCTATTTTAGGCTTCAAAGGATGGGGCTAATCAACAAGGGGTAGGCTTTTTGGTGTTCGTATCTTGGCATGACCATTTTATAACACATGAAATAATAATTTGGCAATAGATAATAACTAAAAAGTAATACATACGTAAGTAAATAAATAGGAATTCAATGTGCATCAAAGGAATAGAAACTCGCCTTGATGATCACGATAAGTGATCCTTCCTCGTAGTCCTCCTCCACGGTGGTTCAACCCAGTATACTGCTTCTTGTTCTTCTTCTATTATTTAGATAAGAATAGCAATAATCAAAATATATTTGAGAATGATTTCTATAACATAATGCAGGAAAAATATTTTAAATGGTCTAGGGGTGGTATTGGGAATAGGGTTGAAAGTTTTGAATTTTTTTCTTTATTTGAAGACAATTTGTAGGAGAAAATAGTAATTTAAAATCTCTTCTTAAATTTCCTAGCATCTTCCTATAAAACAGGAATTCCATTTTTACTTAAGAAATGGTATGTATTTTGGCCTTAAGAGGAATTTCCCTATACTTTTTATTTAGAAGAAAAGATTTAGAAGGATTTATAAATAGGAAATTAATATACAGTATATTCTTTATTGAAAAGTTTTAAGTTTATAAAATTTTGTTTATATCCCTGTATTCTACTAAAAATATTAATTTGCTTTTTTTTTTTTTTAATAAATCCTTAGGATTTCCAGAAATTCCTAAAATCTTAAGAGAAAGGGTTTTGACTTTAAATTTGAATCTGGAAAGGGTTTAAAAATATGAAAAAATCCTTTTTAGATGTACAACATCATTTGGAAAAACTTTTGTATAGAAACTTTGACTCAATTTGGCCTCTAAGGGCTTCAATTTGGGAGGATTCGAAATCTGGGCTAGGATGAACAGGGGAAATTAGGGTTCTTGAAAACCCGATTTGGGCGTCTTTGATTTGTGGGTTTTGGATCAAATTAACCTTAGGGCTTTTGATCTATGGGGTGTGAGGAACGATTTGCCTCCGGTATTGGGGCTTGGGATGGCCGGAGTTGGCCGGACGACGAGGTCCAACGGCGGCTTAGGCTAGGGAAATTGGGGGTTCTTCCGGGAGTGGTTAATAGGTTGAATTGCGGGGTGTACATGTCACCAGAGGTTATGTGGGATGTTCTAGGATAGAAATCGGGGCATGAAAAACTTCGGGGTAGCTTGGCGGCATGAGCCGTGGAGTTTGGACGCCGGCGAGAGCGAATTTGACGGTACGGTGGGATTGAGTAGGAATTGATAGGAGTTTAAGCTTTAGAAGGTTTCGGGGAGCATTTTTGCTTTTGGCGGCATAGGTAGAGGATCATCGGAGCGCTCTGGCGGCGAGCTCCGACGAGAACGGCGGCGGTGGAACGGAGTAGTGAGGAATGCAGCTTACCCGGTGGCGCGCTGCGGGTTTAGTGAGCTCAAGACGGGTTCCAGGACGCCGGGCGACGTCGGAATTTATAGGGGGAGCGGTTTTGTCGCGATTTTGGTTGGGTGGATGAGTTCGCCGGGATTTTTCTCCGGCGACGGATTCCCTCTCATTGCGGCCATTAAATGGTCACGCGCGAGGCCATGGGGGTCGACGACGTGGCCCTGGCGCAATGGAGCGTCCAAGCTGGGCGCTGATAAGATCGGATAAAGCGGGCGGCAGTGGCACGCCGGCGGCAATGGGAGCAGGGGGTTGCGGCGACGGCGTGGGCGGCGCAAGGGTCTTTCCGACCGAGCCATGGGAGTACTCGAGTAGTACAAGTCCCAAGGATCACTCTGGTCACATCGGTGTGGACTATTAGGCGTGGAGTCGCCTAGTAATGATGATTCCGGCGGATTCTCACGGCGGAGACGGCGGCGCTGCGAAGCAGAGCAGGGCGGCGGCGACGGCCGGGGAAGAATATGTTGTGGCCGTTGGATTGAAGACGTGGCACACCAGAGGCCCTCCGATCTCTTTTCGATGTAAGCGGCGGCGGGATGACGATCCACTCAGACCATTGGATTGGAGCGACGTGGAAGCGGTGGCGTCGGATTTCCTTAATCCGAACGCAGCAAGACGCGAGCTTATCCGAAGCGGACCCCATTGTCGGCGAGAGAATCTGTGAAATGGGGAAGCGACGCGTGGCTCGGGTAATTTTCCCCGGGAAAGGATTTTTTTTCAAAAGGAATTTCAAAGGGTTTTAATTCTAGGAAGCTTGTAAAATTCGGAAAATTGTAGGAAAATCAGAAAAATGTGAGGAAAATTTCTATGAATTCAGAAAAATGCCAAGAATTTTATAAAGGCATAAAATTACTCTTGTTCCATTAAACTTTTAAGGTTCTTTTAGAAGTTCCCTTTTCTTTCTTATTTTAGAAAATTCAAAAAAAAAACATTTTAGAGGGTTTAAGAATGTACAAAAATACAAATGTAAATCTAGGTGATATTCATGCAATTTATGCGAAAAATTTTTATGTCAAAAATTCGGGTTTATCACAGGCTTACCCCCTTAAAAAGAATCTCGTCCCGAGATTCAACTTTCTTAATTTGAATAGTTCGGTATTCTTTTCTCGGTGTTTCCTCTTTTTCCCATGTAGCTTCCTTCTCGGTATGGTGTTTCCATAGAACTCGGCAATACTTAATATTTCTGTTTCTCAATTGCTTCTCTGTTGTTTCCAAGATTAGCTCAGGTTGTTCCACATATGATAAATCTGGTCCAATGTTTATTTGTTGAATGGGAACGACTTGTTGGCACTTTGGAGACATTTCTTCAGTTGGGAAACATGAAATCTGAATGTATGTCCTTGAGTTTTTCGGGTAATTTTAGTTGATAGGCCACTTCACCTCGTCTTGCTTGAATTTGATATGGTCCAATATATCGAGGAGCCAGTTTTCCTTTTATCTGAAATCTTTGAATACCTCTCATCGGTGAAACTTTAAGATAAACGAAATCCCCCGCTTTAAAGCTAAGATCTCGTCTTCTATTATCAGCATAACCTTTTTGCCGATCTTGGGCAATTTTCAACTTTTTCTTGATAATTTGTACATGACGTTCCGAATCTTGGGCCACTTGGGGTCCTATAATTTGTCTTTCTCCCACTTCCGTCCAGTTTAAAGGTGTTCTGCACTTACGCCCGTATAAGGCTTCATATGGGGACATATTTATGCTGGATTGATAGCTATTGTTGTAAGTGAATTCTGCAAAAGGTATACAGATATCCCACATTGGTCCATACTCAAGGGCACATGCTCGCAACATATCTTCCAACATCTGATTAATTCTTTCAGTTTGACCTCCTGTTTGTGGATGATAAGCAGAACTGAATGACAAATTTGTGCCCATGGCAGTGTGTAGATGTTCCCAAAATCTGGAAGTGAATTGTGCTCCTCTATCTGATACTATTTTTTAGGAACTCCATGTAATGGCACAATCCTAGTTAAGTATATATCGCGCCACCGATCGCCACGGTAGAGTGGTTTTGATAGGAATAAAACGTGCCACCTTTGTCAAATGATCAACTATAACCCAGATTGCATCAAAACCAGCCCGAGTTTTTGGAAGTCCAACAATAAAATCCATTCCAATTTCTTCCCATTTCCAGTCAGGAATAGGCAATGGTCGTAATAATCCTGCGGGTTTATTATGCTCTGCCTTTACTCTTTGACATATGTCACATTTACTCACATATTCCGCTATATCCCCCTTCATACCTTTCCACCAAAATATAGTTTTAAGATCTTGATACATCTTTGTGCTTCCCGGGTGCATTGTAAACAAGGATTCATGTGCTTCTTGAAGTATGAGGTTCTTTATTTCCTTGTCATCTGGTATACACAATCGGGTTTGATATCGAATAAGGCCTGTT
The DNA here is from genome assembly GCA_036346145.1 of Olyra latifolia. Taxonomy (NCBI): domain Eukaryota; kingdom Viridiplantae; phylum Streptophyta; class Magnoliopsida; order Poales; family Poaceae; genus Olyra; species Olyra latifolia. The sequence goes on along the minus strand of CM070528.1, from coordinate 51,325,588 downwards.
TCATCCGCTTTAAACAATTTCTCATCTGATTTTTCTGATGTTTTCATCATTTCTTGTAGCTCCCAATCTTCTTTTTGTGCTTTTCTGACTTTATCTTCTAATTCTGATTCAATTTCTAGGGTATTTAGAGTCCCTGATTCCACAAATTCCAATCGGAATCTCTCAATTTCCTTTTTGAGAAAGGGTGAACATTCTTGTAACATCGATTATTATCAGATACTTTCTGCTCAATGCATCCGCCACAACATTCGCTTTCCTGTGGTGGTCTTGAATATCCAATTCAAAGTCTTTTATTAGTTCCAACCATCTCCTCTGTCAGAATTCAGATTTGGTGGGTGAAGATATATTTCGAGCTCTTATGATCTCGAGAATATTTCACACTTCCTTCCCAATAAGTAGTGTCTCCAAATTTTAAGTGCATGAACCACAGCTGCTAATTCCGGATCATGCGTGGGATAACGAGTTTCATGAGGCTTCAAATGCCTAGAAGCATATGAAATTACCTTGCCTTCTTGCATTAATACACAACCAATCCTCGCTCAGGATGCATCACAATAGATCTGAAAATCTCTATTGGCATCTGGCAGTGTCAGTACAGGTGCAGTGGTAAGTTTGGTCTTAAGAGTTTGGAAACTTAACTCACACTTATCTGTCCATTTGAATGGATTTTCCTTTCTCAATAATTGTGTGATAGGTTGGGCAATCTTTGAAAATCCTTCAATAAACCTTCGGTAATATCCTGCCAGTCCCAAAAAACTTCGAATCTCAGTGATATTTGTTGGTGTCGGCCATTCCGTTACAGCTTGTACTTTTTCTGGATCCACCATGATTCCTTCGGCTGAGATTATGTGTCCAAGAAAAGATATTTGTTCTGACCAGAACTCACACTTGCTAAACTTAGCATAGAACTGTTGTTCTTGTAGTCTCTCTAATGCCAGAGTCAGATGTTTTCTGTGTGCCTCTTCATCTGGTGAATATATGAGGATATCATCTATGAACACTATAATGAATTCATCCAAGTAATCCATATATGTCCGATTCATAACACTCATGAAGACTGCCGGTGCATTTGTTACTCCAAAAGGCATCACAGTGAATTGGTAAAGTCCATAACGGGTAGTGAATGCTGTCTTTGACTTATCCTCCTTCTTCACTTTTATCTGATGATAACCAGACCGCAAATCAATCTTCGAAAATATTCTGGCACCCTTTAACTGATCAAACAAGTCATCAATCCTTGGGAGGGGATATTTATTCTTTATGGTAGCAGCATTTAAAGCCCGATAATCTATGCACATTCTTCTCGTGCCATCCTTTTTATTCACAAATAGCACGGGCGAAGCCCATTCTGAAGTACTAGGTTCAATAAACCCTTTTTCTTTTAAGTCATGCAATTGCTTTTTCAATTCTTCCAGGTCTGGTCCAGCCAGTGGATAATGATGTTGCGCTATAGGAATTGTCCCTGGCTTTAAATCTATAGCAAACTCCACTTCTCTGTGCGGAGGTAGACCAGGTAATTCTTCTGGAAAGACATTTAGAAATTGATTCACAATTGGTACTTTTTCTAATCCCTCATTAATCATAGTGCAAACAGGTTCACAGAATTGCTTTCTCGAGATGGTTCTATCGATACTCTATCTTTTGTTCATTCGGAGATCAAGGTTAGGGTTTTAGTTCCACAATCAAGTTTCCTTTATGCTTACTTAACCAATCCATGCCTAATATCGATCCAAACCTTTCAAGTCAATTACCAATAAGGTAGCTAGCGCCTTACACCTTGAATTAAAATTTCCAAGTCTCGACATCGAGATGAGACAAGTAATTTCCTCCGGGGAAAGAATATAACAGGAGTTTCAAGGGGTAGTTTTGATTCCACTTTGCAAAAGGAAATTTTTAGAAATGAAAGAATGTGATGCTCCGAATCAAATAAAATAATTGCTTTGGATGGGATTGTACTTGAAACTCACCAAGGATCACATCGGTAGCATTTTCAGCAGTATGGGCATCGATGTGATTTACCCTTCCTTGAATGGGTCGTGAAGCATATCCACCCTTGTTTGGAACTTTATTTCCTCTTACAACTTGACTACCTTGAAGTTGTACCGGTTTGTTAGGAGTATTTGGGAGCATGGGCTTAGCTCCAAGTTTCTGAACTTTTCCTTTCTGTTGAGCTACCTCCCTTGAATACATCTTCCAAGGGCATACAGGACGTGTATGTCCTTCTTGTCCGCAGTGGTAACAGATCAATAGTGTGTCTTGTTGTGGACAATCCCGCTTGAAATGATTTCCTCCACATTTGAAACATCCATTGGTGGCGGTAGATGGTGGAGCTGCTGGCATAATTCTCGGAACTGGTCCTCTAGCCCTGGGATAAGAAGCATTAGGACCAGGACGCGGTCTCTGGGACCGGACATTAACCCTTGACAAGAATTCATTTCTTTTTCGCTTAAACATTTCCATTTTCCCTTTCCTTTCTTCCATAAGGAAGACTTTACTCACCAAGGTTTTCATATCGGGATAATCAAACCCTGATAACTGAAATTGCAGATATGGTTGTAACCCATTAGTAAATTTCCTTATCATTCTTTCTTCTTCCTTCATATCTTCGGGTGCATAGCGGCCCAAATAATTAAACTGATGCAAATATTCCAACACCGTCCTAGTTTGTTTTAAATCATCAAATTCCTTTCTTTTTGCTTCCATAAGTCCTTGAGGCATATGATGTCCCTTGAATTCATCTGAAAATTGTTTCCAAGTTATAGCAACTGGGTCAGGAAAGGTTTTCTCCATAGTTGTCCACCAAGCCGGCTTGTCACGATAATCGATGAGAAGCGTATAACACTTTCTCACGATCCGTACCTTTGCCTGTATTCAGTTTTCGTTCGTCTCTCTAAGCCATTCATCTGCTTGCATGGGGTCACCGCCATTGAAAAGGTTGGTGGCCTTGTCTTTTGGAAGGCACTCCATCTGCATCCCAATATTACCTCTCTGGGTCCTCCATTAGCTTCACTGACCTTTCCACTAAACATCGAAGCGATTGAGTGTGTGTTTCAAATTTTCTCTCGGTTCGCTCCATTATTGCCAATATTTGAGCCAAGGTGACCTCAGAGGTTCTGCTTGTTTCACCCGACATTTTATGCTTTTATGCTGAAAAACATGGAGATAAATCAGATGAGGAAGAGAGGGATAAGATAAAGGATTTCGAAATGGATAAGTTTTTATGGTGATACTATAAAAAGGAAGAATCAAGTTATGGCATTCTCAAACTCATTATTTATTTCACATTACAAACTTATACATGCTTACGTACATATTCAAACCCAAGCACTATTTTACAATTTCTTGAAAACATACTACAATACTAGACTTCCATGGTTTATTTAATTTTTACAACATGGTCCAACAACCCCAACTACTTCTTTTATATTATCAGCTCCAAATTCACTTCCGCATTACCTCCACCGTCCCCATTATTACTCCCTTGATCATCATCGTTGTCACTTCCCGAGGAACCATTGGAGATTTCTTCTATTTCCCCAAAATCATCTTCAGCTGGAAACGGGGGTGGCGGGGGTAGTTCAACTGGAGGGTGCTCTAACGCATCTATATGTTGTAGCATTACAACTTGCTGTTGCTCTAGCAACTGATTAATTTGTTGGGCGTGGTATAAGTCCATAGTTATATTCTGCAGGTGGGTATCACATTTTTGGATTTGAGCCTGCTGGGTTACCACTAAACTAGCCATCTTTTTTAATTGGACATCCGCAGTGGGCGGGGGTTTTGCAACTTCTACTACATGACTTTCATCACTTTCTTGTGGGAAATAGGCATAAGGGGTATTTCTTAAAGCTTCAGCAAAGACTTTGGTCATATGAAGGACTCCTTTCATACACGCACCTTGTAAGGCCTCAAAAGCTTCGCTTTTTTGCTCCCTGAACCTAAAGGATCCCATTCCCCCTACCTGGTGTAAATACACTTCCCCTTCAAACAGCATCGGTCCATTCCCGTCTTCATTTATAGTCCTTAAACTTATAAGAGGTTCCTCCCTATGTCCATGAAGGCGCAAGATCTCCGGAGATACTTGGCCCACGATCCCTAACTCAATGGTAGAATAAAATTGCACCATCCTGCATTTATATACATTTACCAGATAAAATTTTACTTCACTACCAGATTTAAAAGCATGCAACTAGATGACAGTATTAAACACCTTATGGGGTAGTTTCTAGTCATACCATTCTAGGGCCCCTTTCTTACGGTCACAACCTTGGGCTCTGATACCAACTCTGCGGGGACCCAAATTCCGAAAAGTCTTCATCGGAATCGTTCCCCAAAAGCACGATTACCCAGGATGCAACAAGATGCGAGTCAATACCAAGTCCAAAACATTCATAGGAAACTTTAATATTTTACAAAGGAAATTATTACAAACCGTTATTCTTTAAGTATTTATTACATCCACACTGTTGCAAAGGTTGTGAGTGCAAGAAAATATAGAAATTGGTAAACTAGAAGTCTATGCCATAACTTTCTAGTTCCTCGGTAGTGAACTCCTCGCACTCACCATAAAGTTGAGGAGTACCTGAAAATAGTATAATTTTCCCACATAGTGGGTAAGTACTAACAGTACTTGCAGGTTTCCAAGAGGGAAAATTCTACTCTAGTATATGCAAGAATCAAACAAAGGTATAAAGTTCAGGAGTGAGTAGATGCAGTAACATATAATAGATAGAAGAATCTTAAGCTTTAGCAATCCTTTGCAACCAACTTTTGAATATTTGAAACCTTTCACAAAGCCTGTCTCCATCCTCCAACTACTGCCCGAAGCAGAACACATACACCATAGACTTTTTCTTAAAGCATGAGTTCACTGAATAAGAGAGGCATCACCCAGTTTGACACAACTTCCTATACCCGAAGTAGGGTCCATCGATGATTTTGTTAACAGCCCTGCAGGACCTACCCAGCTTTACCCACATATTGATCAGATACATGGATGGGTGATATTTGTATCATTCTTATTCATTATACCCAAGTTTTTATATGAGCACAACCCAGTTGTATCCCCTTAACAACTGGTACCATTGTAGGTCTTGTATGGCATATGTCCCCCTTGAGCTTTACTGTGCCATAAATTCTCGAAGGATATACCCAGCTCCAAGAGTTACCGGCCTAGTCCAACTTCACTACACCTGGTGGCTCATATACAATTCTTTTTTTCGTAACATCCCCATGTCCAGATAAGTATTCCATACTACTTATCCACATGGCAAATGATTAACTTATTCTACTCAATTTAAATCTCTCAAAATCTATTTTAGGCTTCAAAGGATGGGGCTAATCAACAAGGGGTAGGCTTTTTGGTGTTCGTATCTTGGCATGACCATTTTATAACACATGAAATAATAATTTGGCAATAGATAATAACTAAAAAGTAATACATACGTAAGTAAATAAATAGGAATTCAATGTGCATCAAAGGAATAGAAACCTGCCTTGATGATCACGATAAGTGATCCCTTCCTCGTAGTCCTCCTCCACAGGTGGTTCAACCCAGTATACTGCTTCTTGTTCTTCTTCTATTATTTAGATAAGAATAGCAATAATCAAAATATATTTGAGAATGATTTCTATAACATAATGCAGGAAAAATATTTTAAATGGTCTAGGGGTGGTATTGGGAATAGGGTTGAAAGTTTTGAATTTTTTCTTTATTTGAAGACAATTTGTAGGAGAAAATAGTAATTTAAAATCTCTTCTTAAATTTCCTAGCATCTTCCTATAAAACAGGAATTCCATTTTTACTTAAGAAATGGTATGTATTTTGGCCTTAAGAGGAATTTCCCTATACTTTTTATTTAGAAGAAAAGATTTAGAAGGATTTATAAATAGGAAATTAATATACAATATATTCTTTATTGAAAAGTTTTAAGTTTATAAAATTTTGTTTATATCCCTGTATTCTACTAAAAATATTAATTTGCTTTTTTTTTTTAATAAATCCTTAGGATTTCCAGAAATTCCTAAAATCTTAAGAGAAAGGGTTTTGACTTTAAATTTGAATCTGGAAAGGGTTTAAAAATATGAAAAAATCCTTTTTAGATGTACAACATCATTTGGAAAAACTTTTGTATAGAAACTTTGACTCAATTTGGCCTCTAAGGGCTTCAATTTGGGAGGATTCGAAATCTGGGCTAGGATGAACAGGGGAAATTAGGGTTCTTGAAAACCCGATTTGGGCGTCTTTGATTTGTGGGTTTTGGATCAAATTAACCTTAGGGCTTTTGATCTATGGGGTGTGAGGAACGATTTGCCTCCGGTATTGGGGCTTGGGATGGCCGGAGTTGGCCGGACGACGAGGTCCAACGGCGGCTTAGGCTAGGGAAATTGGGGGTTCTTCCGGGAGTGGTTAATAGGTTGAATTGCGGGGTGTACATGTCACCAGAGGTTATGTGGGATGTTCTAGGATAGAAATCGGGGCATGAAAAACTTCGGGGTAGCTTGGCGGCATGAGCCGTGGAGTTTGGACGCCGGCGAGAGCGAATTTGACGGTACGGTGGGATTGAGTAGGAATTGATAGGAGTTTAAGCTTTAGAAGGTTTGGGAGCATTTTTGCTTTTGGCGGCATAGGTAGAGGATCATCGGGCGCTCTGGCGAGCTCCGACGAAACGGCGGCGGTGGAACGGAGTAGTGAGGAATGCACTATCTTACCGGTGGCTGCTGCTGGTTTAGTGAGCTCAAGACGGGTTCCGGGACGCCGGCGACGCCGAATTTATAGGGAGCGGTTTTGTCGCGATTTTGGTTGGTGGATGAGTTCGCCGATTTTTCTCCGGCGACGGATTCTCTCATTGCGCCATTAAATGGTCACGCGAGGCCATGGGGTCGACGACGTGGCCTGGCGCAATGGGCGTCAAGCTGGCGCCGATAAGATCGGATAAAGCGGGCGGCGATGTACACGCCGGCGGCAATGGGAAGCGAGGGGTTGCGGCGACGGCGTATTGGGCGGCAAGGGTCTTTCCGACCGAGCCATGGGAGTACTCGAGTAGTACAAGTCCCAAGGATCACTCTGGTCACATCGGTGTGGACTATTAGGCGTGGAGTCGCCTAGTAATGATGATTCCGGCGGATTCTCACGGCGGAGACGGCGGCGCTGCGAAGCAGAGCAGGGCGGCGGCGACGGCCGGGGAAGAATATGTTGTGGCCGTTGGATTGAAGACGTGGCACACCAGAGGCCCTCCGATCTCTTTTCGATGTAAGCGGCGCGGCGGGATGACGATCCACTCAGGACCGCTGGATTGGAGCGACGTGGAGCGCGGGTGGCCGTCGGATTTCCTTAATCCGAACGCTACAAGACGCGAGCTTATCCGAACGGGCCCATTTGTCGTGAGAGAATACGCTGCGAATGGGGAAGCGACGCGTGGCTCGGGTAATTTTCCCCGGGAAAGGATTTTTTTTCAAAAGGAATTTCCAGTGGGTTTTTAATTCTAGGAAGCTTGTAAAAATTCTGGAAAATTGTAGGAAAATCAGAAAAATGTGAGGAAAATTTCTATGAATTCAGAAAAATGCCAAGAATTTTATAAAGGCATAAAATTACTCTTGTTCCATTAAACTTTTAAGGTTCTTTTAGAAGTTCCCTTTTCTTTCTTATTTTAGAAAATTCAAAAAAAAAACATTTTAGAGGGTTTAAGAATGTACAAAAATACAAATGTAAATCTAGGTGATATTCATGCAATTTATGCGAAAAATTTTTATGTCAAAAATTCGGGTTTATCACAAAAACTGAGCTCACGAAATGCTGAAATGATCAAATGAATGACTCAAACATACCTTTGCACCAGTGCTCTGGCAATCCTTCCATTCTTTTAATTGCATTATAAAGAGAAAAACAAAGGTGAGGTAAAATAACTGTGGTATTATGAAAGCATATAGTGAGTTTGTGATGTTTTATTCATAGGCAAAGAAAAAAGCAAGCCCATGGCAAGCTATGCTTACCTTTTTTAAAAAACGCAGTACTTGGCAATAAGAAAACTAATCTTCAAATTTCGACACAAAAAAAGACAAACCAAAATGCAGCTTCACAGTTGTCATGTGACAATTTAGATGATGGTTTACATGTTGTATTGACATTATCATAGCAATCTACAAAACCCATATAGACACTTTCAGCTTCAGTTCAGCATGCCAGCATTTTTTAAAGGTCAATATGATTTATGAGCAAAGGAATCATGCATTGATCTTGGCAACACAGCGCAACAACAAATCATCTGTAGACATGCTAAATACCTGCAAGATTGAATTCCTGTATAGAAAGTAGACTAAACAAAGGATGATACATTATCTAATACCTGTGCAGTACTCCACCAAGTTTCTATGAGGGAAGAACAAAGGCGTCTCTTTGCCATGAGGTTCTTGTGGGGATTTAGGTTTTTGTGGCAGGCTATGCGATCGCATAGTCAATCCACTAATAGCCGGGACCAAGATGCATCGCAGACAAAAATTTATGTCCATTGGGCTGGACGAACTGTAAAAACATTTGTTTCGTGCACAAGATACAGAGTCCCCACCAGATTCACAAGAATGGCCAATTATTCATCGCACTAGTGAATTTCGGGGTAAAAGTAAAAGAAGAAAAGGAGGAGGTTTGTACCGAGATGATGTTGGGGTGGCGGAGGCGGAGGAGGACGACCTCGGAGGCGAATTGGCGCTCGAGCTGGGCGGCGAAGGCGGCGTCCTCCTCAGGCTGGCTGACCATCTTGATGGGCACCTTGCAACCACCATAACTGTCGGAGTAGACGCGACTGTGCCTGCCTGATGCAAACTTGCTCTGGAGCTTGGACAGGTCGGCGGTCGACAGCTCCTCACTGCCGCCCCGGATCTTGGCACCCAGCGGAGCGAGCAGGTACTTGGACCACGACACTGCCTCCTTGTACTCCCCTAGAGACAGCCGCTGCTCAAGCCTCTTCCCCTGCCCGCCATTACCACCGGCCTGCTTGATCGGCTATAGGAGGAGGCAACGGGACCAGATCTGGTCGAAGGTGGCGCCGCAATTGCTCAGCTGCTGGAGAGGAGCGGCGGCGGAGCAAGCTGAAGCCGCGACCGATGCAGGGCGTCGCGCCGACGGGGAAGAAGGGACGGCGGCGGGGGGAGGAGGGACGGCACCGGCGGAGAAGGGGAGGACACGAGCAGCGATGACCGAGGAGAGACGGTGAAGCGGAGTGGCAGAAGCGTGCTGGTGGAGTTGGTGCGGAGAGAAGAAGGAGAGGTGGGGCAGCAGCGGTGCGCTGGAGAGACTGCGACGAGGGCGAGGAGCAGCGGTGGGTAGGGTTTGGGGCGAGAGACAACACGGAGGGACCATGGGTTGAGGAAGCGCAGAATACAAGGGTGCGGATGAAAAAACCAGGGAGCCCGATAGCCATTCGATGCGGGATAAAACAGATGTGGATGACGGTGGATCTGCGCGTAAAATAAAGAAATCACTGGGTTTTTTTGCACTTGCAATCGGACGTTGCACGCTGGACGTCGGATCAAGACCAACGGGCAGATCGGACGGCCGAAATTTTTTCGCCGATGTGGATGGGCTGAGAGGCCACCTTTGATAGCCACTTTATAGTATAGATAATTTGGCTTTATGTCATGACAAACTTTATTAGTTCCTAACTTTCGCTTTGTTGCTACTAACTAAGAAATGTTGTGGGTTATATAATGAGAGTAATCCATTGCCATATGCTAGCAGCAATTTGATTTTTTTCCTAATTAATATATTGAAGACACTTTAAGAGATAGTTAATTAAATTCAATTCTATCCATAAGGAAAGCATGAAATTTATGTCTTCGATCTGCCAGCAAGTTCTTGCTCAGATTGCCTCAATGGTCATCAAATACTCCCTGTAACCTATCCACATCTTTGTCAGATTCAGTAAAGAGAGAAGAAAACATTTAGCAAAGTGGAGTGTTCCTTCTTTTATCAGACTCACTAGGTTGCCACTCTACACGGCGCATATCGACATACGCTATAATGTAATGAACGTATTTAGATTTACGAGCAACCTTTACTCTTTGGAAAAATTAATTATGGGAGATTGCAAATTGTATGTAGACGTGGCTCTAGATCCATATGTAAATAACACATTGAGTGTCCTATCTTAATAACATGAAATTTTACCGTCTTAGCGTCAATTGCCCCTTAATCTTTAGATTGCTGGATTTGGTGAAAGAAAATCAATGGTGTAAATCACATATTTCTTTCTCTTTATTAACGCTGCATTGTCACTTTACATTGTACCTGTCGATTATACGCTGCAGTAGTAGCTTATCTGTAGTATCTGACAAGGCCGTCGCATATGCAGCCTGAATGACGAAACGTTCAGCAGAGAGGCAGCAGATAATGGAACTCGGCGTTGTAAGGTTCGATCTCCACCATCCTCGCCGGCGGCGCCGCCGTCTTGCCTCCGGCGGCGCTCAGGAGCTCCCTGATCGTCCTCTTCAGCGGCCCCGACCGCGGGAGCTGGCTGTAGATCCACTCCAGCAGCGACTCGACGTCGTCGGCGAAGTCGCGCATGTGCCAGTGGAGCAGCTTGGGCAACACCACCCTCTTCTTGCTCACCACACGAACAGATGATTCCAGGTACTCCACCTTAGCTCTCTCCAGCTCGTTCGAGACGTCCTCTGCCGTGTACACTCTCAGCTGCAATGCAATGCAAGAGCAGAAATCTTCAAGCTGAAACTGATCAAGAACAAGAAGCCTGTGTCCATGTTGGGCAAGTGAACAGCATCGTATCATTTTTTTCTATCATGATGTGGAGATATCATAGGGTTTCAAAATAGGTAAGCTTTTTCTATCAAAAGATTTTATTTTTATGCTTTGGTAGTTTGATGTGATGAAATCGTGATCAGTGGCAGTGGGCAGTTGCACGTACTGCAGGTGAGGAGCGGCTGCCTCTGCACAGCGCAAACACCACGTTCGGTTCAGGGTATCCTAATCCGTAGGAGAGCTGCAAATCCCTCTCCCTTTCGTCCATGATTCCCTTTGATCAACAAGTCATCTTTGTTCAGGTTAGATCAAATCATATGCATGAACTTCTGCTCAAAATATGCATGAACTGTAAGAGTAACAGGTGGACTGGTGTGGTTTTGCTTACTTGCTTGCCTTCAGGGGAGTGCCTCAGGATGAGATGCTCGATCAACAAGACGTTCAGTACTGTTCCTCCGACATTAATTGAAGCCTGGTGGCAAATAGTACTTGTTCAACAATATGTGGCTAAAGGTCACTGAGTTGTGACTCTGTTTGTGTGACTGGAAGAACACTCTACCTGATTCAGCAGTGCAAGAAGTTTGTCCGGGGATGGAGGTAAACCATGCTGAAGAAACGCCTGAAACCATGGCAAATTGATTTTTCCTTGAATCAACCGTACGATTAGGCTAAGCCCTCTTCTCTTCAGCTTATACTCTTATCTTATCTACTTATCTTTGAATCAAAAAGTCAAATGGTTTGACATTTATAGTTCATTTTTTTCTATCTCAAAACCACATCTCAGAACTCTGAGAAATAAGTCAAATGAAGCTCACTGGATTTTTCAAGCTGTCTCGGAAAGCTCTCGAAATTCAGTTTATAAGCAAATAAGAAGATAAGTAAATAAGATAAATCGGAGAGAAGAGGGACTTAGTTTCTTTCACAACTAGTATGATGATAAGGGTAGCTTTTTGTACATGCATTATGCAGAAGTTGTAGGTGTTGATCCAAAATGCCAACTTCTGCTTGTTCGTCAGAAAGCTCGGATCCACAGTGCAAAGCTTATGCATCACGACTCTGTCAGAAGCAAAAAGAAATGGTATCAAAGTTGAGTTCCTTCTCACATAATGTGGCATATATAGGTATAACAGGAGTCTGCAGATGGGTTGTAGCCTAGTGGTGGGAGTAAGGTTGTTTATTCTCACTTATCCAGGTTCGATTCCTAGGATCGACGTGGTGTGCTGCATATTAAGGCTGTGTACGTCTCACGACATAGAGGTCGGAACAAAGTATCATTAAAAAAAAAGGTAAAACAGGAGTCTATAGCTGATCACCTCAAGTTCTTGATGTCCACAAGACACAATGATATGCGGCTTACATCAAACGAGCTTCTGGTGAACTCAACAATTCTCTTGTAGCACCCTATCTCTTTTGCTGCTCCGTCATCACCTTTCGACAACCTGCGATTCTTGAGTGAGTTCATGGCTGCATTGCCGTTCACAGACGCCTTAGGAACGAGACTCCTGGCACCTATGCAGGAGATGTTGAGCTTTGATGTACTGCTTAGCTCTAACTCCAATGCATCCGTTGTTTTATTCAGCTTGTGGAAGATGGTCAGCATCAGTCTGATCAATTCTTCAGAAAGCTTGTTTGGACTGGCCAAGCAGATTTTCCTCTCAGGAAGTATCAAGCTATCAAATGAGTGGCTGCTCCTTCGAATCTGCTCGACTTCCTCACCTAATCAAACAAAATTATCATAAATAAAATTGTTCTTTTGGGGTGTATGCTAGAAAAGAAACCTCAGAGAGTCTACTAAAAGTGCAGCAAAATTGAAGCTCTCCACAGAAAATACGCATGGTTGAAACTAAGCTCATGAGGCCCTTGTACTCAAAATTCAGGCATAATCAAGTCATGTGAACATTCTGAGATCATAGAACGATCAGCCAAATTTTGGATGAATTTTATATGCCCTAAGTCTTAGCACACTAACATTTGCGCATGTTGAACATTTTGTACCTTTGGCAGAGGCAGATCCAACAGAAGCCTTGCTATCACATTCAAGAGCTTCATCACTGCCTTGACAAGGTAGCTTTGAGATAAGTTCACCTCCTTGGATCTCCCTACGGCAACCCAAACCGCAGACGGAGGAGTGCCTTTGCTGGTGGTTTTGTAGCCAATTCTGCTGTTGTTGCTGAAGAATGCACTGGTCAGTCCACTTGCGCTCCCGGTGAAGACGCAACCTTAGATCGTCGACCTTCTTCTCGATGTAGAATATCTCATCCTCAACTATTGCTAGCTCTGCAAGGAGCCCCCTAACCTACACCAATGGAAACAAATCACTGAATACTGCTTCAGAAATATGTTCTTGGCTCAAAAAAGTAAAATATTCAGTGATACTACCTTTGTCATGTTGCAATCATTGATATGAAGAGAGTAGCACAAACATGTTGCCCGAGTTACGCGAAAAGGTATCAAATGCAGTATAATGTGTGATCAGAAAAGAAACTTACTTTGACTATTGCTAAGGAAATAATGTGACGGTGATGCGGGACAATGTGAAGGAAAAAACATAAGCAATTGTCAAAATCGTACAAATAGTTCCACCTTGGAAGTGAATGATCAGGTCAGACAGGTACGATCAAGTTAGACAGGTACAAGAGGCCAGGATCCAAGGAAGGCAGATCTGGTAGATAAGGAGTTACTGTTTGTGCACAAATCAAGATTGTGAAATGCAATGTGCAAATAGTGCTATGATGTCCTCATGTCAGAAGTCAGAACCAGTAAGATAACATAGCATCTTAGTTTGATATACAGGAATCCAAAGTAATCGCAGTTTATACACCTGAATTTCATTCACCAGGACAGAAATTCTGCAACCCTTAACCCATGGAAATTTCCATGCCACAATCATTCGCTAGAATTATCATTTACAGAGATCTCATGTTGTCAACCTCATGCTCAATGCCGACAAGGCGACAAGTAGTAGCGTATGACAGTAGTACTGTCAAGTGTCAAATCTTCAGATGCCAGGGTGAATCCTTAAGATGACAACTCTCTGAGATTGTACTGATGTTACACTTGCAATGATTTTCTTCCTTCATGGTTCAAACTTCAGCTTCTTAACAGTTTCAACTTTAAAGTAGAGTGCTAAGCTAATATACGGTCGGTAATATAAAGAGGTGACAAAATCACATGAAAAGCACACCTACAACCTGCAAGACAGAATTTTCTTCGACGCTTCTCACATGAAGAAACATTTCACTTTAAGGATCACACGAACGAATATCAACTGAATGAATCGTTTGGTTCAAAAATTCAATTAGACATTCTGATGAAATTGCACACTCAAAAAACAGAGGGAATAAATAGATATGAATAGATATGAATTTGCAAGGATGAACTGAACTGACTGAGCTTACCTTGGTGGGAACCAAGGTAGAGAGGCAGCAATGGCAGACGACCCGGCCTTGCAGCGAGCACTGCAGAACCCTGCTCAGCCGCTGCTCCTTCTCAAGAACCGTCTCCAGCTCCGACACCTGCACACGCACACGCAAACAAGCAGATAAAACATTCAGCGTTTCAGCGAGGAGCTGCACAACAAGCAGGCATCTCCATGGTTCTTGGAGCTGGAGCGCCGATCGATCACCTCGAACTCGAGCTCGAGCCTCTTCTTGTGCCGCTCGTCCTTGTCCATGAGGAAGTACATGAGCTTCATCTTGCTCCGCCGCACCCGCGTCCCTCTTAAACCGGCCGGCAGCCCTCGCCTCCGGTGGAGGGAGTAACTGCCGGAGGTGGAGCGTAATGGCGTCGGCGAGCTCATTTATAACCGATCCCTCCGCGCCGCGGAAAAGAAGGCGAAGAGAAAGAGAGACGAGCTAGCAACCACTCCCCCTCACTCCTCAGTGCAGCTCAGGCGGCTCGCTCTCAGCTGCCGGGCTGGCTGGGTTGCCACTTCCAGCGGAGGCAGAGGCGAGAGGAGGGCGGCGGCAAGCTAGGCGAAGGAAACAGAATGGCGCGAGCGTATCGGCGTCACGCTTCCCGTGAGATCACCGGAAACCGCTCGCCCATGCAACGCATGAGCGGCGTAAATTCTCGGGCGGTTGGTGGAGCTACGGAGGCGGAGCTCCTCTGAGCTGAGAGGTTATGCCCGTGAGAGGCCGTGGGATGACTGACGAGACCACTCTCCTGCTGTACATTTTTCGGGCAGCAGCAGCAGTGTGCCGCCATCTGCACAGGAATTGAGGCAATACCTGTTGCTAAAAATATGGATAAATTCATTTTTTAAAAAATATTTTAAATTGGGAAACGGAAAGTGTTTCCGGTGAAACTTGTCCAGACCTGCCTTCCTTTTATTTTGAAGACCAATTTAGACAATCTTCAACTATTTTCCCTTCATTTCGTTTCCTTCTCCGTTCTCTTTCCTATATCCGTTCCCTCCATTTTCCATTATCTCTAACAGTACCCTTCGAAGAGAAGAATAATATAGAGAAAGAACATAGAATTCCTTCTTAAAGAAAATAAAAAAGAGAATACCTTTCGAAAGAGAACGGTAAAAGGAATCTACTAGAGTGTTGGAGGGAACGAAATTTCTCTCGTGATGGCAACGTGCCTCATGATAGGACACGATTAGAGATGGCCAAAACCGCTGGGTTTACGCTCAACTTAAATTTTAAGATTCTGAATTTGGATGGTTGGCTCACCAAACCAACCAAACACGAACCATGTTTTTTTAATGAAGAAACCGAACCATGTTGGTAACCCTGAACCATGTTGGTAACCCTGAGAACCACAAAAAACCGAGCAGTCTACTTGATAGATGATCACACCACTTATTTGGAACACGTGAATCAGTAAAAAAGTATTGCAAATAATTCGATCCCACGTTCCAAACAGTCAAGCACGCTAGGTAATGTTTAGGGATGTAAACGGATCGGATACGGTCGGATATCACTAATATTGTATCCGTATCCATATTTTTTTTTCGGATACGGATTGGATAAGGATAATGCCGGATACGGATAGTGTCGGATACGAATACGGATAATATAAGATCGGATATTGGTCGGAACGGATATTTCCTCAGATAATACGCTTATTCGAAAACACATGCTAGAAAAAAGAATCAATATATGTCTTGGAGTGAACAATTTCACCAATGAAGAGATATAGCAGTATAGCGCTACCTACTGCGTATTGCTAATTAAGTTTAAGAAAATAATTTTGAAAGCATGTAGTAATATCAGATTAACATGGATGGCAAAACAAGGATCACACACATCAATCTTGCTTCTTGAGTTTTGTTTATGTTCTTAGTGTTGGTGAAATTTGGTGATCGGTCGCGTGCTTGCTTTGGCCGAGAGTATCGTGATTTGCTGGACTCTTGTGGGCCACCCGGTAGGCTAGCAGGCACCATAGCCTCTAGAATGGATTCGGACAATATCCATCGGATATTATCCATATTTTTCTTCGGATATTATCCGTCGGATAATATCCGCATTATCCGTATCCATATCCGTATCCAGCACCCAGTATCCATATCCGTATCCATATCCGCAAAAAAAACCGGATATCCATATAATTATCCAAATCACTATCCAAACTGATTCGGTCAGTCGGTCGGAAATTATCCGCTCCGTTTACACCCCTAGTAATGTTGCGTTGGAAAGAGCTCAATTCAGAGAAATGTACCATCGTAACCAATTCCGATGTTAGGTCCCGGTCGTCAATACATCTGACAAAAGAATCGTGATCGTAGCGTCTCATCTTTGTGAGATGATCGCGCTTGTGGTCCTGGTCCATAGCTGATCGATTGTTTATATCCGTGCAAAGATTGGCTGTTCGTTTGCATTCAGATTTCAGAGGTTGGACCACCAACAGCTAAAGAACACACAACACAGGTTAGTCCAAACCGAGGCAGCACTACGGCTGTTACTCACCAACACAGGAGGTATCATTCATGTGACACAAAGCTGCAAATGCTTAACCTCACTGCGTATCAGAAGACAAGATGCACTCACAGGTCACTGCATGATTTTCGGAGGGGGAAAAAGCTCCACATAGGAAGAGATTTCAGCAGTGATGACTGAACCTTCAGAGACGGGTGAAAAAAGCTGTAACGAATTGGAACCATATCGATGGCGATGGATCAGAAGTTCACATGATATAACTCACCACAAACGGGGCTAAACATTATTGAAAAGTTCAGTAGTAACATTATTGGCATGCTCATACTGTAGCTGCTCCAGCACAAAATTACTAGCATACACAGCACAGGAAAAAAGATTGTTCCTCTTCAGCCATCTTCCACGCCAAGGTGAAGGGGTGGAAGATCTTAGGCAGACTTCACAGTGGCAGAGTTGATGATATCGATGAATTCAGGCTACACAACAATGAGAGACAATATTTAGTAACTCAGACAGGTAAGCAGGCCTGCACAATCATCCTACCACATTTATATTTTCTTAATTTCTTTACCTTCAAAGATGCTCCACCAACGAGAAAACCATCAACATCGGGCTGTGCTGCCAGCTCTTTGCAGTTTGAAGCAGTTACAGAACCTGAAGCAAAAGCGTGTGCATTATAATCATATATCAGGTTGAATTGATGGGCGGTAGATAAATAAGGCACTTGTTCAAGAAATGTATACCTCCATAAATGATCCGCGTGGATTCAGCAACCTCAGGGCTGACATTGGTCTTGAGCCAATCCCTCAGAGAAGCATGCACCTGGGGAAAATAGAACAAATCTGAGCATTGTGCAAACAAGACAATGTATTTAGCTGAAATGTGTAGAAGTTCATGAACCCAAAAGTTGGGCTCATCATTAGAGAACTTACGTCCTGAGCCTGAGCTGGTGTTGCAACTTTACCCGTTCCAATGGCCCACACTGGTTCGTAGGCAATAACCACATTGGTCCAATCCTTGATCCTTTCTGCAATACGCACCATCATTTCAGCCTAAATTTTCATTTGGCATAAATGTGCCGTATTTTAAACAACGGCATTAGTCATTCAAACTAGGAAAGACAATGAATAGCTTGTCACTTGTCACCCAATCATAAACAATAGATATATATATATACTGATAGTGGAAGTGACTATAAGATTTTCTTCCCTGATCAAAGGTCTGCATAAATACTGAGAATGTGGATGGTACAATAAAACTTTCACCGGAAATAAAAGTGTTCATGAAAAGATTCATGGCTCAACACCTCAAGGAAGCACAGAACAGTGGCTCAACACCTGTCCAACAACAGCTGGATTCGCTCAGTGCGCCATCTAGGAATAACACAGCACCTCCAGGAATTCATTGCCCTCTGGCAGCGCCTTCAATCAGTCTCACTCATCCTGGAAGTCCTACTGCCCACCGGCTCTTACAGCTCAAGATCGGCCTACATCACATAGTTTCACGGCAGCGCGCGCTTCGCGCATCACCCCCTCATCTGGTCGGCCTAGACTGAAAACAAATGCAAATTCTTCACCTGGACGCTCGCCCATCAAAGGATTCTCACCGCAGACGTTTTGGCCTCGAGGGGTTGGCCACACCAGGCTATGTGCATGCTCTGCGCAAATAGCCCTAAGACGGCGGACCATCTCTGCGCTCACTGCCCTTTTGCTAGCAGTATCTGGGAGGCCGTTCTCAACTCGTCCTACGGCCACCTGCAGCGCTGCCATCAATCCTCCCTCTTCGCCACTTGGTGACTCGCGGCTTCCACCAGTCTACCCAAAGGAATTAGACGAGACTTCAACGGCCTTGTCATCTATACAGTCTGGAATATCTGGAAAGAACGTAATAGACGGATTTTCCAGTCTGTTAGTTTGCCTTCTCAGGCCGTTGTAGGCAGAATTAGAGAGGACTGCTGCCTGTGGGGCCTCTAGGTCAATTCCCCTGACGCATAGTTAGCCTCCTGTTCCCCTCCCCTCCCCTACCCTCTTCTCTCCTGGCCCCTGGCCCTCCCGTCCCTCCCCTCTACCTCTCTTTTTTCATACTCTTGTACATTTTTTCTCCTCTTCAATGAAATGGCAGCGCTCCTGCCCTTTAGTTCAAAAAAAAAAAATTCATGGCTGTTCTTTGCAAGCCAAAACTTCCATGCATGGAAACTAACCCAAAAAAAATTAATTGAATTTCTATGCAAT
This sequence comes from Olyra latifolia, assembly GCA_036346145.1. Classification (NCBI taxonomy): domain Eukaryota; kingdom Viridiplantae; phylum Streptophyta; class Magnoliopsida; order Poales; family Poaceae; genus Olyra; species Olyra latifolia. Next base: position 51,306,725 of record CM070528.1, on the reverse strand, counting down.
CGTTCATAACAGACCATCAAGTTCACAACAAGCAAAAGTAAAATTAGTTCAAGGGAATCTATGCACAATAACATCAACAATTCAATGGTAAATTTGCATATATGCATGAATGAAAAGAACAGAGTCAATGGGACCGGTCCACAGGACCAAAAGTAGACAGTAAATAGAAAGTACCAGCAATTGCTTTTGTTTGCGCAGCAACAACATCCATGGTTGATCCAGCTTCTCGCTGTTCAAGGGTCTCACCAACACATGCAATCACCTTCAAGCCCTGAGCAAGTGCATACGCAACTTTGTCTCCAACAAACTGCCATTCAGGAAAGTGTAGGTAACGATTATAAGCAAACACTCCTAAAATAAGTTGATCGATCACAATATTAAAAAGCAACTAAAGTATGTTGTCCACCAAATATAACTTAAACAATCACCTTTAGAAAATTAATTCTCATTTGGTGATATTGGATGAGGGTTAAAGAACAGTATCAGATCAGTAACTACAATGCTAATGATGTCAGATATGTTTTCCCATGGCGGTATTCCACAGTTTTTGTTGGTTGCACTATTTGCAATTACAACTGCATGTAATTTATGAATACATGATGCGCCAAATGTAAAATGGAGCATACCTCACTTGATTCTCCCAACAAGCTCCTCCTTTCTGAGTGTCCAAGAATGACCCAGGGGATGCCAAGGTTGACAAGCATCTCAGCACTGCGTTAGCAATAGATTACGAACCGACGATAAGTTGAATGGAGAAATTAATCATTAATTCAACCATGGATTCTAACTAAAAGCAAGTGCAGATACAAGTGAATTGGGAAAGCCAGGTGAAGGAGAACTGGCTTAGAAAAGAATACATTGTTTCTGGACAAATGGACATGACACTATAGACCAGAGATCTGTAACCAATACATTTCATGGTCATTACAACATATTGGGTGTATAACTGACAGAGAACTAAATACTAACCTGACCTCACCAGTGAAAGCACCTCCCTTCTTCACCCAACAATTCTGAGCAGCAACTTGGAACTCAGGGCGCAGCTGACTCTTGACCACAGGAAGGAACACATAAGGCGGGCTGACAACCACCTCTGTAGCACAATATTTACAAAAACAGTTAGTACATCTGTGTGTAGCTTTTGCCGTTAGCAAATTTCTCAGGAAAGATGGAAACATAGAAGGTCCCTTCTAAAAAAAACAAAGCTAATGCGCAGGCTTACATACCAACAACATCTGGAGGAGGAACCTGTCCTTCATTCAGAGTTTTGACGATTTTGTCTACCTGATCGATGGTTCCATTCTGCAAACATCAAGACCAGCCACATCAATATGTAACAAGCAACCCATTAAAGATGGATATAATACACATCATCCACATTTTAGTCTTATATACTATTCAGCAAAAACATGCAGATATATGTATGAGAATGTTGATACCAACAAGCATTAATACCAATACACCAATTACCACCAATTACCCTTTTGCCGCATGACTTATTCCATGCACAAAAGAATGTTCTGATCGAACCCCAAATTTGCCAAGTTCCACAGAACACCAAAAATATCAAATCACTCTAATATGTATTTTATAATTTCGTAGCAATTCAACAAAAATATTGATCGAGATGGGATCATGAGAGATCGATGAGGCCAATTTGCAAGTAGATGAACATATCTCGGAAGGTTGGCAACCTCGAACTGATCTAACCCCGTGGCAACAAACATCATAAAACTTTTACGGAAAAACGAAAAGTATTGAGTTCAGGGCTTCAGGCTGTTCGGGCCTAGAAACAGAGAAAAATTCAACTACTGCATTTACCTCAAAAATAAAAATTCCAGGTTTGAGCTGGCCTATATACTTAGAACAGTTATCAAGATCAAACTGTTGTCACACTGTACTTCACAGTTCACACTGGAATAAATATAGCAATCAATCTCGTATCTAAATCCAAGAAAGGTCATAACATAGCATCCAGATTCCAGGTTTGGACCTAGATGAATATAATAATAGTTCCAGGCACCTCAAACTAAGCACTAGGCACAAGATTTTACTCATTTACTCATATGTGACTGAATTACACTACTAATAATGCATAAAAAATCACAAGGACCCCAGAAATTAAAAACCTGGGCAAATTATTCGAATTATTGCCCGGATCTAAAAATAATCCGACCTTACCTATCTCATCCAGTCTCCCAACCAAAAATCAAGACCCACTAAAAGAACTATCATTTCACCGATCTGAACCGAGATCAGTTAAATTACTGATTGTGTCTCAAGGAAAGATCCAATTTTTACACTTGGTGGCCCCTTCAGACTCCAAAGAAACAGAGAAAAGAGCAAACAATCAATTCTTTTCTACCAGAGTCCACACTAATGCAGCGTAGGGCGGAGATCGCAACCGGGGCCCGAAAGGGAAGAAGGCCACGGGCGAGTGGGGCAGGAGAAGGCAGCCGGCGACCGGACGGCGGCTGGCAACCCTATCCCGAAGCCGCCCTCCCGCTCGCCAGAGCTCACTCCCATGGGCTTGAAACCGTCGCAATCCTCAAACAAGAACATGTAAAAACTAGACAAATGGACAAGAAAAAAAAAAGAAGATTACGCATTTCCAGTTGCCACCAACGAAGAACTTGCGGCCCATCTCGACAGGAGTAGATCAGATTGGGTTTCGGATGGGGGAGAGAGAGGTTGGAGATTGGATTTTGGTTCTTGTGGAGGAAGAAAAACTGCGATGGCCAGATAATATAAAGGGAGCAGATGTGTGACCCCTGATGGGATCACATGAGGCCGGCCTGATCTCAGTCACTATGACATGTGGACATACTACCACCATCTGCTTTTTTGAGCGAAAATTATATATAATGTGCTTCAATTCTGGGACACCTATTTTGAGAGTGCAAATCGGGAACGAACTAGATTTTATTTTATTCCAATTACATCTAATGATATAAAAACCTAGAAGAAAATGTTTTGATGCATTACTTGTTGTGATAGAACCTAATCCACTATTTTTTTTATGTTGTAGACTTGTTGTCGGCATTTGGCCGATTATGTGTAGACAACAATGCTCCAATTTGTTACCTCTGTTTGCATCGAAGAACCGCATCTCTAGCCTTCTTTTTTAATAGAAGACACCAAAGGATGACTTGATTTCTATAAATAGAAAATATTAAACAGGGGTAGAATTTTTATTTTGCAAATCGCTAGATAATATAATACTGCGGCAGCCGCAGTGGGAATGCCGGCATAGCAGCACAGCCACAGGTGACGCGAATGCAGACGATCCCGGATGATGGTGCTGTGGCCTGTGGGCACAAAGCAAGAACAATGGGCGGCGCAGCGGATCGTGCGTGCTGACGCGTATCTGCCACCTCATGGATTCCTTTCGCCTTTTGGTGTCCCCGAGTTGGGCCTGATCAAGCCCATTTAACTCCCGGTCAGGCCCAGCTTCTGCGCAGTCAGACAGGCCAAGCCCATCTCAGCAAAAACTTGGCCCATTTGCATCCATGATCTTCTCTTTACTATGAAAAAATTGATTATTTGTTCTCCCAAAGATTGCACTTTAGGGATCTCACATGTAAGTAACACAAAAGAGCAAATTCTAGGAGTACAATCTTTCAGGTAGAGTAAATCCTAAAGTTACCTATTTCGTATTTTTAATATTGGACTCTGAGTTGATATCGAATCAAACTCAATCTTTCCCTTAAAAAAAATCAAACTCAATCTAATATAATCAAATAAAAATCATATTTATCCAAATAATCTTTATGGGGGTAGCAAACTACAATCAAGGATAGGAATATTTCTATACATACGCGTCATCCCTTGGGATTCCTATTCATTGTCTAGAAAATTTATAATAAAACAAAAAAAAAATCTAACAACAAACAAGTTTAACATCCCTACGGATGTAGCTCTGATGAGCGCATACCTAGGAGCATAAAAGAAGCATAAAATCTTTTCATGATGTTTGCACGGAATTGAATTGAATGAGACCTTGGACGATTGGACGTGGCCATGGTCGGGTCGTAGGTGCACGGTCCAATCCCCAGCAGATAGCCTAGAATCTTAGGCCACGATTAATTATAATAATCATGCATAGTGCGTTCTTGAATTGGATTCTTGATTCATACATTTCCAACCTTGATTCCACGGCTCCAGTAATAGATGGCCATGAACGATCTCGCTGAAGCTTCAGCTTGATCGGTATGCACGCGGCCTTTTCGCCTGCTTGCTCGACCGATCCCTAGACCAATAAAATTCTCCGCGACAGCATGAAAGTCGACGCCCGTGGGAAGGGGCGATTGATTCGCCATCCTTAATATTGTTAGGTTGATGATTTTGTTACTGGACTTATATGTCATACATATATGAAAGTTCACATGTTGTAGTACGCACTGAAGTATCTAATCACTAAGAGCCTGTTTCTTTGAACGGTTGCGTTTGCGTTTAAGCTGAAAATTTATAGTTCCTCGATAAGGATATTCGAGGATCAAAAAATTACAGAAAAAATGGTTTTTAGAGCTTTGAGAAGGAATTGTAAGATTTACAAAAATTGGCTACCAAACATCAAAGTGTTTGACTTGTACGAAAATAACAAATTTTCAGCTTATAAGCAAACGCAAATGCTGAAAGAAACAGGCTATAAATACACTTATAAAAGATAGTAAATCATCGATTTTCCCTTTAGAAAAATCTTTGTCCTTGCTACTTAAGAAAACACATCCATTTTCGAAAATGCTAAATAAAAAACCTATAAATATCTCCACTTTCTTATTTAAGTGAGTTAGTGTTTTAGAATTTTCAGCTCCTTGCATATTTTTTTATTTAATCTGCTTCTTTATTTTCGTGAGTTACTATTTTGGGAGGTTTTGATTAAACATGTAACATTATCTATTCGGATCATCCGCAGTGGTTAGCATCGCACAGGCTCTAGACTAGTTTATAAAAATCCTACTTTATAATCCTTGGAAGTCTGAGCGGTCTTAATCCATCGCAGAATTTACAAAAAGCATGGACAACTTTTCTCTTTCATTGTAATCAGATTTGATTTTAATCAAGATGAGTGCTTTGCCGACCGGCTCCGTGCGTACGTCGGATCGACCTTTCATCAAAGAAAGTAACATATAGCTAGACACAAGTGATCAACTTTGAGCTAGATAGAAGTAGTATTCTAGCCAACGTCTTCTAGGAACAATGCAGCAGCGTATGGTGTGCTTCTTTTCAGCTTATCGCGTTTGCTTATCTCGTTGGCTTATTTACTTTCCAAGGTGGCCTCAAGAGTCGGATCTCATCCGTTTGACTTGTGTTAGAGAGCTTTTAGACAAGCCTTCGAGATAGAAAAAAAAAAGAAATCCAAAAATTTTAAAAAAAATCGTGATAAGCCAAATAAGGCAACGAGATAAGCAAATATATGAGGCCATCTCGAGAAACAAATAAGCAAACGGGATAAACCAACGCGATAAGCTGAAAAGAACCACACCTATGTTATCTCTGGACTCTGATCACCAACTCTTGCCATTGAAGCCTTGAAGCTTTTGTAGGTACGCAGCGTTTGATGCTTACCTATCTGATATCCATCTGGTTGCGAGAGAGCAACGCCATTTGGAGAGGCGTTAGGTGTTTCTAATCCTAAGATTCTGGATTAGCTAGGAATAATCGCCCCAAGTATGTGATAATGTCTTGAGGTGCATGGTGGTTTGGTGGATGATGTTACGCGTGCTTCGTCCTACCGGAGCCGCGAAAAGCAATATATCTTGTCGTTGATTTCTTCCCCAACATGGCACATCTGGTTGTCTTCTCCAGCTCCCAGCTAGCACAAGCACACAAGTAAAAAGTGACAGATTTCCAGCTTTTCATCAAGGTTGGCGACACCTGCAGCTATGTATGTGCTTCGCTATAAAAAAAGAACTGAAAACTCGATACTACAAAACCTTAAAAAATAGGGCATGCTCAAGAAATCGGAAAACTTTAGAGTCAAAATGCTTAAAAAGGGGTATACGTATAATACTAAAAAACTCTATAGGGCAAATCGTAAAATGGAAGGTTAGCTCATAGCATGCAAAACTCTAAAACTTTAGCTCTGACTCACTCTGGTTTTGGCTCGGCTCAGCCAAGGTAGTTCAAGTTAAACCATAAGTTCAAGTTAAGCACATACTTACGAGTCCTTGCGAATAAGAGTAGTATGTAGTTGCTATTGTGTATGTGCTGGTCGACTGGGTCTTGTTAGTTTATAAGGTCTTATTTGTCTTATTTGGGTTAGGGCTTATTTTCGTTTAAAATAAAAACGATTTATTTTTTGAATCCCTTTTTTATATCTCAAAGACTTATCTAAAACCTTTAAAACACAAGTTGAACAAAGCGGATCCGACTCTTAAGGCTATCTCAGAAAGCTCTCAAAGTTAGAAAAAAAAATCAAATAAGTCAAATGAGATAAACTAACGAGAACAGGGCTTAGTATCACCTTAACACCCCATATCGTTCCACAACGATCCACAGGTTGTTCGGAGACAAGGTCAAAGAAAGGAGAACGAGCAGGTAGCTAGGTAGCTCTGCCGGTAGAAGCTTCTTCCGAGTGCAGGACGAGTCATGGTCGCTCGTGGCACCCTTCGGGTGTCACCTGGTAGCTGTTTGCAGTGAATTAAGTAGCGAAAAAGTTCCCCTAGCTTTTCCATCCCCTTCCTCCCGTTCATCGCGTCGTTTTCACCCAAAGAAAGTCTCTTTGTTGAAAGTGCCTGCATCTCCCAAATCCACTTTGTCGACCGTGGAAATCACACCCACGAGCTCTTTGTTGAAAGCACCTGCGTCTCCTAGCTGGAAAAAAAAACCCTCACCTATCAAGGTGACAACACGTTTTTTTAAGAGGGTACAACCACGGACGCACATGAACTCACCCCACTATACACACACCGTACGCATTGTGACATACCCAAACTTTTCTCCTATTTTTAGCATAAAATTTTTTCGAAAAAAGCCATATTTAAGTCGTTCCAAATATCCCTTCATTTTTGGGAATTTTTCAAATTCAATTCCTATTTATTCCTTAAGAAAATGCCTTTCCTTTATTTCTCCAAAGATATTCATTCTATAAAATAACTAATTTTATTCTAAATTTGAATTCTCCTCATTTTTCTAGATTTTAAAAAATTTATTTCATATTTTTCTAAGCTTCCTATAATTTCCTATGAATTTCTAAAACCCTATTCAATTTTTGGAAAATCATTTCCTATTTAGATTTAAATCTTTCCGTTTCTAGAAATTCCAGGGTATGCTTTTCCTTATGGGAAGACGCCTTCTCCCGTCCCGCCTCCAGCCTCTCTCCCACTGACCGGTGGCCTCCACCTGTCGGTCTCTGTATCCGATCCAACAATACCGATCCGCCTGGATCCAATCTACTGCTTTTTCCTCCTCCTCCGTCGCCGCCTCTTTAACCATGGCCATGCCATTAATCGAAATCCCCACTGCCGCCACACCCAGCTGCTTCCTGCCCTTATTTACCCCCACCGGATAGCCCTCGATGTCACCGACCACATCTACCACCTCACCGTCCCTATCTCTTCACGACGGCTCACCAATTCCTCGCCGCCACCTCGCGCTGCTGCGGTTGCCATAAGCCTGTATTACCATGCCCGCCACTGCACCTCGTGCCTATAAAAGGCCCCTCTCGGCATTGCCATGAGCCCATGACCCAAGCCCTCTCCTCCGCCCTCCATTCCTTCTCTACCCGCCACATCGCCACCACCGTCGTCTTAGTCCCCAACTCCGGCGAACCTCTTCCTCGCCGCTCTAGCCGTCTCCAAAGCCTGATCCCAAAGAAGAAAAGCTACCACTTTGCATCGCGAAGCCAACACCGCCATCTGCCCGCACCGACGATCACCAGAGTGCTCTCGCCGCCGCAGCTCGCAAGCGCCGCCGCCTCGACCTCGCCGCCCAACCAACCGGGACCACTCCGAGCTCACCAGAGACCTCCCTGAGGTACCTCTTGCTCGCAATTTCATTCTTTCAGCATGAATTGCTCGCCGCCGGCGACCCATCGCCGACGCCGTCGTCCCCCTCCGCCGCCTCCCATTTTTTCCCCTCTCTCCCTTACTGACCACCCGGCCCCATTTGTTAGCCCCTCTTGTCCCGCCCACGTGCGCCCTCTCTCACTGCGCACTATTTCATAAAATAAAGTATAGAATTTTATAAAAAAATAATATTTCATATCTTTATAACAAAATAATTCAAATAAATTCCTTTTACTCACTTTCTTATATATAAAAGCATTTAAAAATTTTAATTTTGAAAAATACTAAAAATATATTATAGCACCCAATAATTCAATAAAAATATATTTTAAAATTTTCACCCCTATATCTTCGACAAATTCAATCTCGGAACTCCGGCGATTTTTGTCGTCGACCCCGATCTCTAGAAATTTTTGATCCACACTTAAATCCACACGTATACCAGTATTAGCTTCATGCCGCCCGGAGGAAATGCCCAATTTTATTCAAAGCATCCCCACACTTAACCATTTGAAAATATTTTTAAATTCTGAAAAAATCGTACAGCCCATCACCTATTCGACCCCAAGTTCTTTTTTATGCATTTTTATCATTTTATGCATAATACTTCTCTGGTCCTTACTTGAATATTTATTGGAACTTCTTTTCTCTTTTTTCGTATTTACGACGTATAGACAACGAATTGATCGCCTCCGAATCCTTTGAGTAAGAATATCTGGAAGACACTTTTAAGTTCGATACGACTACCGAAGAAGACAGGTTTTCTATCCTTTGACGCATATTGATTTCCCAGTTCAATTTATTATATATTTATTGCATTACTTTTTAGTTATTTAGTTATGAATTATCCTTTATTTGAGTTATGGTATTTAACATTTTATATAGAATAGATATTCCAAGCCCCATGTAAGTTCAAGTAGTGTTTGTGTGGTTTTGGTGATTAATGACAAACACATTTAATAACAATACATTATTTAGTGTTTGATTTTATGATATCATCTAATATGCTTATTGCCTTGAGACTAATGTGTTTATTGTGAAGATTTGTTTAGTCTCACCCTATTTAGAGGAAAACCCTATACAAGTCAAGTGGACAAGCTATCCATCCTAACAAGGTATGTGTTATACTAATCATGTTGTTGAGACTAACACACTTGCTTGTTGATCTTATTTAGTCTCATATGTACAAGTAGGTTGGATTACAAACTGAGGTATGTCTTAGTTAGAGTTAAACTTCACATTGCTATGAATTGATTTGTGCATGTGTACCTTGTTTATATATCTTCGCATGCACATCACTTAATGAAGTTTAATCTAGATTGTTCCACAACTTCACTTTTGCTTAAATATGATTTGCACATGTGTAATTCTTGTATATTCTATCATGTGCATCATTAAGTGAAGATTGTGGTACTTGCCATGATTTAGTTGATTCATCTTTCTGGCAATCATCTCTTTAGTGCATATAGATTAATTGTATATTCATCGTGTGCACTTAGTAGAGATCTTTTCTATGTCAAGTGTTTTCATTTAATATTGTGCTTATTTATATGAAACACTTGACACACCTTAATTGTTCACAAATATCAAGTTCTCTATATCTATTGAGCTTTTAGGACTAATACCTTTCATGAGTGATTTGAAAAGATTTAGGTCCCGTGAGTACATGTGATGACCAAGGTATGTTAAAGGATGAAGGTTAAGCCGAGGTCAACAAGATGACGGTGTCACCAAGAGTTGAGAACTAAGTCAAGATCGACTTGGTGTGGAGATTGTTGGGGAGGATGATCAAGTCAAGGTCGATGGGACGAGAGTCTCATAAGATGAACCGAGCCAAGGTTGACAAGGCGAAGGCGTCATCAATTATTTATTGAAGGTCATCACGCACAATGCATCCAAGGAGAAGACGGCATGTGGATTGAATATAAGACTTAGTTTTCTCATTTGAATTTGAATCTAAGGATTGCCGTACTATTAAGAGGGATGTAACGTCGAATGACTTAGATATGCCTCAAGTGCTCAAGTGATCTATCTTTGTGAAAGATTGAGTGACACAAATCACATCTTGTACACCTAGGTGTAGGTGGTTTAGTGTGAGGGGAGAAGTGTTGGTGGTGTCGGAAAGTGAGGATTTTGGGCCTCTCTTGGCTTTCTTATGGTTTATGCACTTATCCTTTGGGATTTGGGTAGTAAAACCTTGTTGGTTGTGTAGCCCTTGTTCTTAGCTTTCCGTAGAGCTCAAGATCACCCAAAACGGAGTCCGGAGTCAAAAGTTACGCCCGTTTTCGTCGGGCTGCGCTGTGGGCTGAATAAATATCGGACTATCCGATGTCACATCGGACTGTCCGATATTCTGAAGTTCCGATCCTCTATCCGATTGACCCCTCTCTGTTATAAAATATCGGATACTCCGATATGTCGCAGAATGGTCTCAACGGCTAGATTTTAGGGTTCTCTATTTAAAGCCTCTCCTTTCCACTTCGAGGAGACTTTTCAGGAGGGTATTCCTAGGTGGAATGAGAGCTAAACCCTTGTGTTCTTGAGCCCCAAACACCTCTCCACTCTTAGATCTTAGTGATCCCCTTTGAGAGAAGGGTTGGGAAGAGTTGGACGAGGAAAGTGTTAGGGTTGCGAGAGATTTGATCTAGTGAGCACTTGAGTTCATCTCCAAGCTTCTTTGTGAGCATTTGTTACTGTTGGAGGTTGAGGACTCCTAGACGGCTAGGAGGTCGCCTATGAGCCACCGGTGCTTTGTGTGGTTGGCCGTGGGAAGGTTGTGAAAGCCCGGTCTCTGCCTCCGCAAGGGAAGGAGCCAAGCGAGTGAAACCAAGGGAGCTTGGTGCGGATCTTGGTGAGGAAAAGGGTTGAAAGAGACCCGGGCTCAAGTGTGACTGAGCCTATCTCAACGGAGACGTAGGATCCCCTCAAGGATCCGAACTTCGGGAAACAAATCGACGCGTCTCCTCTTCACTTTGGTTTTACCTGCTTTACTCTCTTTACTTGATTCTCTTTGTGATTGAGCTATCATTTTGATTGAGTAGCTTTGCTAGCTCCTACCGCATATTTACATGCTTGAGAATATTTGGTTGTGGGTGATATACTTGATTATAAACAGATTTGAGCATTTATACTCTGACCATATCGGAGTATCCGATATAGACATCGGATAGTCCGATCCACATCGGAGTATCCGATATCCATATCAGATAGTCCGATATTTATATTCCGCTGTTTAATTGCTTTAAATTTGTAGTTGCCTATTCATCCCTCTCTAGGCGACATCCCGATCCTTTCACCCTATAACCAAAAGTCCACACAAAAATGATTAAACCTGATAATACCTTAGTATAGGAAAAACTAGATATATGGTTATTTCAACAGGTAGGATAGTATTCATCTTGTCTTTTGGATAGACAATGTGATGAATAGAAGATGGAAAAATTAAAAAGTATAGGCATAGATTGCCAGATAGGTAATTGCATGGGCGAAGTATTGTCTTAGTGTTTTTGCAATACTAAGCATTTGGGATGATGGTCGAGTAGTCACCGGTAATGATCGTGCAGAGGCCAGGCATTTGCCAGGTTCTAGGGTATTAGGCCAAGTGATTTACATGTTACCGGTTGTGTCTGTGCGGAGGCGAATATCGCCAGGATTTTTTCTCAATGTTTGTGTCTTGTGCGAAATATTGTAAAACTTGTACTATTCTAAATAGAAATGACATAAATACCGCTCATCCGTATTATTGGCCATTTTACGGGTAAAGCTAGGCAAGTTCTGCAGAGCTGATAATAAAATCATTAATGGACCCTACTTCAGGTATATGAAGTTATTTCAAACTGGGTGATGCCTATTCTATTCAAATAAATCCATGAATTTTAAGAAAAGATAATGGTTGTTAGATAAGTTAAGGATGGAGAAATAAGATAGTAATTTATAAACTCGTTTAAATGTTTTTAAAAAACAATTTTGAAACGTAGATACTAAGTCTTCAAATATTGCATTATATACCAAGTTAAATTATAGCCTTACCTTTCTTTGAAACATTTTGCATATAGTTAATACTCTATTTCCTATGGAAACCTATAAGTACTGTTGACGTACTTACCTGCTGTGTGGGAACTGTTCATTTAAATGGACTGATCCCTATTCCGCTGCAGATCCCAACTTTGATTTTTCAGCAGATGATATGGAACTCTTTATCTTAGAATACTATATATTTTCTAAACTCACAAAAATATAAGGTGGTCTGTATAATACCACAATTTTGGTACCGTAAATGTACATTGATTATAGTTAAATAACATGGCAAGGTTGATATACTGATTCTGGATCAACATTTATATTATTAAGAGAAGACCAATTTTCAATATTATGTATTAAAAGCTGGTCCCCCACATGCACGCACAAGCGTGTGGGTCCAAACACACGCTACGAACAAGACTAGCATCGAGGCACATGCGTGTGCGTACCTAATTATTCCCGTGAGAAACCAGGGGCCAAGCTTCGGGCTTGAACGTTGGTCGGCTGGGTGAACAACGTTGCTCTCAGCCACTGCGCCCCAGCGTAGTCCTCATGTGACAACACGTTTGGATTGATTGGTTTGTGGTGTTCTTCGAGACTTATCTACTTTCTTTTATCTCACTTTTCAAAAATACAAGTTATTTTTTAGCCTTTTTTTAATCTCGGAGCGAGCCTCTCAAACAAATTGAACCCCTCTCTTCTTCGAGACTTATCTACTTTCTTTTATCTCACTTTTCAAAAATACAAGTTGTTTGTTTTTTAGCCTTTTTTTAATCTTGGAGTGAGCCTCTCAAACAAATTGAACTCCACTTTAGAGACCATCTTAAAAAGCTCTCGAAGCATAAAAGATAAGCAAATAAGGAATAACTAAATAAGCCGTAAACAATACCCTTAGTTTTTTTTGGCTGTGACCCATTCCGGCAGTGGTACGACTTTAGCTTTTATTATACATTGTTGTCCAGCATGGCCGCGCTAAACATCACTGACATGTTTGCTTTGAGAAGATGAAAGTTTAGTTCATTGGGCTTGGAGTGTTCTTTTCAGCTTATCTTATTTCTTATCTTCTTATTTATTTATATGTTAAACTTTAAGAATTTTTCGAGGTAGTTTGGAAAGCCTAGTGCGTCTTATTTGACTTATATTTAAGAACTCTGAGGTATGGTTTCGAGATAGAAAAAATAAACTGCAAAAGTTAAAGCGTTTGACTTTTCAATTTAAAGATAACAAGATAAGCTAAAGAGAATAGTAGTCTTGAGAAGCGCCTTTAAAATATTTAAGAAATAGTTTTGAAGGTTTTGTTTTGGAGAAACAACGATAAGCCACAAGCCATATCAAACAAATGTAGACATTGTTTGGAGTGATTTGGTCTAGACTTAAAGTTTAAGTCTACCTAAATTGAAAAGCCTAATGCTTTGGCTTTTTAGTGTAGCTTTTATTTAATCATGAAGCCACCTCTAAAAACTCTTAAAAATAACATAAACGAAGCGCCCAACTTTAAAAAGCAGATTAAGAACATCTCAAAGTCCAACTTATCATTCAACCTAGTCAGCTTATTTATTCATCTCAGCTACTTTGAGCATGCTAGCAAACCACTAATCCTATCTTTCTCTTTCTCTACTATAAAAGGCAATAAAGGGATCACGTACATTGAATGGTGAAGCATTTCACTCAAATTACATGTGTGACATCCATTGTGGTTTTTTGTTCTTTGGACCCTTAAGTTGTCATATTTCATGCATAGGTCCCTGCCTTTATGTATTTTGGTCCCAACAATTTTATAATTTAGCATACAGACCCTTGGTTTTCAATGTTTCACCCACTCGAGTTTCTATATGTCGCACATAGATCCCTACATTTTCACATTGTGGTCTCTCACGTTTTGATATTTCGCACATAGGTCTCTCGCTTTATGTGTTTTGGTCCACATAGTTTTCCTATTTAGCTCATAGACCCTTGGTTCTTAACGTTTCGCCCCTGAAGTTTCTATATCTCGCATATAGGCCCCGACCTTTTAGGGCATCTCCAGCAGTTTGCCCTATTTCCCTTTTGCCCCATCACTATTCATGTGCCACCTCACCAATGGGGCTGCCCCATCCCTATTCATCTCCCCAACAACAGCCCCATCACTATTCCTACTCTCTACTTTTACTATTCACTACCCCATTACCCCATTGCTCATCTCATCACTATTTGCTACGGTGATAGGGCAATGGGAAATAGGGCGTGTTCTTGATGATGCCCTTAGCGCTTGAATCCCTCTATTTACCCAAATTCACACAAAGAACCCTTGCGAAGCATGGGCCACTAACTAGTACTCTCTTTGTCTATTTTTATAGTACGTTTTTTGATTGGAGAAAGTTTTTTAAGGTAGATTTTGACTATTAAATTTCTCTATTACATATTATCAATTGCCACAAAATAACATTATATGAAAAGCAATTTGACATATGAACATATTGATATAACTTTTGCACACTAACAATACATATAGTTTGGCTAATTATTTGTCAAAACTTAAAAAGTTTGACATTTCTAAATCAAAATACGTCTTATAAAAGTGGACGGAGGGAATAATAGATTAAAGAAACACTTTCCAATTGGCTATTTGGTTCAGTTTAGTGGCTAAAAGCATCTTTAGCAAATACTTAAAATTTCTTCCCTATAACATTATTTCCTACAAACTCTATCCATCATCTAAAATTTATTTACGCTTTACATCATACTCTAAAAATTCATTCATTCTAACCGAGGCTCTATTAAAAAAAAAATAGTGTTTTGCAGCTTCAACCGCAGAGGTCGGAAGGAGCCGGAATTGGCTTGGGTAAAATCTTAACCGCCGGCGACCCAGGGTAGCCGGGCTGCACCGGGCCCATCTGCAGTGAGACGAGGACGCACCCGCAGGCCGCAGGACGCAGCCGAACCACTCGCGATCTCACCGGGATAGCACGGCACCTCCCCTCCCCACCCCCACCGTGGCACCGTGCGAGCGACGCATCGCGGATCGATCGACCCATCACGAACCGTCATGAGTCATCCTCTCGAGGCTTCCTTCTTCGGACCAGCTACTCCCGAGCACTCGCGAGTGTTATAAGTAATCCGCCTCGCTCTAGGGCTTGAGGTTTTCTCCTCTCCTCGCTCGCTCTTGCTCCCTGAAAGCCCTAGAGAGACGCGCTGCTCTGCGCTGCGGTGGGGTTGGGGTTGGGGTTGGAGTAGGAGCGGCCGATCGTGGCCGTGGCCGGGTTGATCGAGGTGGCTGATCGAGGTTTCGCGGGATTCGGCGAGGGATCTTTCGTCTCTGCTCGGGTGGGATTTTCGGTGTGATTTGGGAGGTTTTTTTTAAAGTTTTTTGTTGGTGGTTCGGTTCGGCGAGGCTGGGGCGTGGGGGCGGGCGATCGGGCCACTGGAGCTGCACCCACTGGCTGCGGGCCATGGCGGGCATGGACGCCGGCGACGAGGCGGCCGCCGCCGCGCCGCCGGAGATATCGCCCCAGGAGCGTATCGAGCAGGTGCGTCTCGCCTCTCTCATCCGCCCTGCTACTGCCCCGTGGTGGTTGCCTCAGCTGTTTTTCTGATTGATTGGTTTTGGAAGCGATGGGGATTTGACAGTACGGTGGGATTTGTCCCTTTTGGTTGGTGGAGCTTGCGATTTGCTTTGGTGGTGCGTGGATTCGTTTGCTCAATGTTTGATGGAAACTGTGGAATTGCGAGGGAGAACACTATGGTGAAAATTTTTTCGGGAGGCTAGGAGGCACGAAATTTGCGAAATTTTGTGGTCGAAACGATTTTCCTAAGAAAATTTTGCGAATTATTTCCGAATTTTGGATGCCACCTTGGTGTTTTTTTTTTCCATCCTATATGAAATGGACTTTTGGGGGAATGCAGTCATTTTTTCTTGTGGATTTCTCAAGGTGGGAATGAGAATTTCTTCAGCATTGGCCGTGTTAATTGACTGGGCTAAAACAGAACCATATATGGGGATTTACTTTAGGAAATTTCAACCATTCAGCAGGGCTTGTAGAAGCGATAGTGAAATCTGTGAATTTTGCTAATGTACCAGCATTGCCGTCTCCCTGCAGAAGCTGATTCATTATGGAGTTCCAGAAGAGCTGCTGCAAGAGCACCAAGAAGGCTTACTCCCGTACTTGGAGGAGCACAAGGAGCAGATTCCTGATATCACAGCGCTCATCTTATCAGCAGGTACTGATATATTGGAGACCCGGAAGGCCTCAAACAGCAACAGTAGCAATGCGTATAGCGAGAGCTTATCTTGGTTGCAGTGGTTGATGCTCAATAATGAGCCAGAAGCAATGCTTGATGATCTGGAGCGTAGCTCTGCAGGAGAGCGTGGTGTCTGCGGGGCTGTCTGGGGTCAGAATGATCTTGCTTACCGCTGCCGGACCTGCGAGAATGACCCCACATGTGCAATTTGTGTCCCGTGCTTCCAGAATGGTAATCACAAGGACCATGATTACTCCATCATGTATACAGGTGGTGGATGTTGTGACTGTGGGGATGCTACCGCTTGGAAACGTGAAGGGTTCTGCTCAAGGCACAAGGGGGCTGAGCAGATTAAGCCTCTCCCTGGGGAGCTCGCAAACTCTGTTGAACCTGTGCTAGATGTGCTCTTGCAGTTTTGGAAGGAGAGGATATGCCTGGTGGAAGGTCCACCCTGTGCAAAGGGTGATGGTGATAGCTCATGCAAGAAGGTTGCCGAAGAGTTAACAACTTCTGTTGCTAACATGCTGCTTAAGTTCTGCACATGTAGTGAAAGCCTTCTTAGTTTTGTGTCCCAAAGGATCCGTGAGTGCTCAGATATGCTAGATGCACTGACAAGAGCGGAAAGGTTGCTAGACAAGAAGGTCGTGAAAAAATTGCATGAGTTGCTATTGAAGCTTATCAGTGAACCAGCTTTTAAATATGAGTTTGCCAAAGTTTTTATACACTACTATCCTGTTACATTTGGTGAAGTTATTAAAGGGTGCAGTGATTCACTGCTGGAGGATTATCCACTGATGCCAACTTTTTCTGTGCAAATATTTACTGTGCCTACGCTGACTCCAAGGCTTGTACGTGAGGTGAATTTGTTGGGAGTTCTCCTTGGATGCTTGACAGATCTATTTCTTTCTTGCATTGGTGAGGATGATCGTTTACAGGTATGCTTGGTTTCTTCCTTCTATGGCTCAAAAAGATAAATGCTTATGCTGACCCAGTTACTGTATACTGATGATGTTGCCTTTTGAATATAATGGTTACGATGGTCAAAGCTGTTGCTGCATGTCTTGTATATTAATAATATGGTATGAACCCTGAGTTTGTTGATTTGCCATCAAACATTAGTGTGCCTATAATACCTTAAGTTATGCATAATAAAAAGAAAGACACATAGCATTACTTGGATAACTGGGAATGGGAATGAATGAACAGTAGACAATTCAGGAAAAATACCCTTATTGGTTTCTGTTAAATCTGTATGATTGTATCGATGTATTATGCTCATGGATCCCAGAAAGATTGATAGATAAGACAGACTGATAGGCACTTTATGAAGTTTTTTATGGTTTCATATAGTGTAGTGGGGATTTCATATGGTCACAGGAAATCTTTCCTTTGTTATTTGCAGACAAGCAAATGGGCAAATCTATATGATGCTACCATTAGATTATTGGAAGATACACGCTATGTCCTGAGTCATGATGAGGTTTCTAAATATGTTGCTTATGAGAGGCCTGATCTAACAAGATCATGGATTAAGTTGTTATCACTTGTGCAAGGAATGGATCCTCAGAAGAGAGTGACGAGTATTCATGCTGAAGATGACAATGAGAACCTAACTGCACCTTTCATGCTGGGTCATTTTCTTGGAACTGTTCAGAAACTACTGATGAGGGGAGCATTTTCTCCTTCTGAGCAACAAGAATCAACTGATGTTACTGTTTGTTGCACTGCAATTAAAGGCATGGAAAGTGCTGAGAATCAGCGGCATGCAAAAGTGGGAAGGGTCTCTCAGGAGAACTCAATGTGCAATCTAAGTAGGAGAGACAATTCTTTGAGCATTGGATTGCCACCACCTGCTGCCTGGTTAATTCTCCAGTGCCTGAAAGCTATTGAAAGCTGGCTGGAACCTGATATAGCTCTGAGGAGCAAGTTGTCCTCCCTCGATGCTAGTAGCAGTGATTCTCGCAACTTTATTACTTTGCTTGAGGATACTTTGACTTCTAACAAGGACAGATCTAATACAAAGGTTGGTGAGGTGGGTATGAAGGTAAATGAAGGGTCCCAATCAAATGACTTTGCAGATTATCCTCAGGAATTTAGTTCTTTTGTGCAAGAGCCGAACGACATGATGCAGATTGATCAAGGAGAGATGCATCAAGCTACTAACATGACAGGCAAAGGGAAGATGCATGAAAGTAGCGACGCAACCGACAGACAATTGCACTCTGAGATTGCCCTGTCTTATGCCCTAACTGATGGCAGCCTTTTGTATGTTCGTCCAGATTCAAGAATTGAGGAACTTGGTATACTCAACACAATAGGATGGCCTCACATTGTTTTTGATGTCAGTTCACAAGAGACATCTTTTCATATTCCTTTACATCGTATGCTTTCTTCACTGTTGTGTAACGCAATGAAGAAATGTTTTGGAGAGGATACCAAGCCAGAGGAATGTTCAGTTGTGCAGTCCAATGAGTTCTTTTCTCAAGCGCTTAGAGGCTGTGAGCCTTATGGGTTTGCTTCAATTGTGATGGAGCATCCATTAAGAGTGAGAGTATTTTGTGCACAAGTGCGTGCTGGACTGTGGCGTAAGAATGGTGATGCAGCTATACTGAGTGCTGAGTGGTACCGCTCTGTGCAATGGTAATTTCTTGGTGACCTTTTAAGTGAATTTGCTATTGAACTGATGGGCCTGGATTTATCTTGTTACTCCTGTTTCCAGGCTTGAACAGGGTTTAGAGTCGGATTTGTTTCTGCTTCAATGCTGTGCTGCACTATCTTCTCCAGAGTTGTTTGTGAGGGCCATTCAAGACAGATTTGGTTTGTCCGATTATACATCTTTGGACCTTGCGGAGCAGCATGAGTAAGTCCCAAAATGTTTAACACAATATGTAATGTTCAAGAAGGCGCTAGGTGTTAGTCGGGTGGCGAGCAAACCCTAGCGCCTAGATGGATTAATCGGGGATTAGTTGGAACTAGGCGTTGGCTTGAATAGAGGACGGAGCACATAAAATTTTGCACATATTTGATATTTATAGGAAGAAAATCCATACTTGGGAGGCTATTCTGGAGTAGCAATGACAAACATGTGCATGAGTACATCACTAATTCACTAATGGTGTACTGTTTTCACTAATCACTTGTAGTAGTACATACTACATAACACCTAGAGCAAATTGCACTGCAGGTATATGAAGTTATCCCGAGCTTTTGTTTAGGTCCAAATTCGGAAAACCGTGTATTTCAGTACATGAAGTTGCGTTGTTGTTTCAATTAGGTCCAATGGCAGTATGCAGAGGACGGTTTTGATGATGGTGCTGCCACATCACCGCACACGTGGCCCTCAGAGGATTATTTTGCCACGTAGATAGCCTATATGGATTTTTTTGTTTTCTTTTTATGTATTTTAATGTGGGGCCCACATGTCATCTTCTTCACCTCTTTTTCCTCTTCATCACTCATTCTCTCTCTTCCCTCATGGTCCGGACACCGCCATTGTTGCGCACGCCAGCGTGGTGGAGGAAGGAGGCGAGGAGAGCATGGGGCTGTCGATGACCATCCCCTCACCAGCCCCGCTCACGTGGCTGACCTCCCTCTTTGTGCCTCTGTATCCTTAGCCGCTGCTAGCACAAAAGGAGAGAGAGAGGAGGGAGAGAGGTGTCGTTCGTGGCTACCGTAGGCTAGCGCACTGTCATGTGGTCACATAGAGAGAGAGGTAGGCACGCTGCCATGTCACTTCCCCTCTTCACCGCTGCGCTGCTTCCCCTCTCTCGGCAACGGATTTGGGCTAGGCTGGGACTCGAGCGAGCTTGGCGACGATGAAGCGCTAGTGGCAGAGGCGTTGACCGGGTTGGGTGAGCTCAACAGTGACGGTGGACGAGCGACTTGGTGTGGTGGCGATGGAGCGACGACCCAGTGTGACGGCGACCATCTCAACGGCAGGTCGAAGTCAAGGCCATTGCATTTGCCGCCGATGCCGGCCAAATCGCCCAGCGGGAGGTCACAGCTAGTGAAGGGGAGGTCGCAATCGGGCGTCATCATCAGTGTAGACCAGATCCAGTCGGGGGTGGTGCAGAGGAGTCACGAGGCAGTGATGACACTAGGCTCGGGGAAGACAACATTGGGCCCTAGTGGACAGCGCCCTTGGCGACGGCGCGCACGCCCGGCTGGATGGCACGTGACAGAGAGAGAGAGAGAGGGGCAGTGTGCCAGCTGGTGGGTGGCGTCGTGGGCTGGGCCGGAGCCTGCGCCAGTGGCAGCGTACCTTCCTCCTCCACTCTGAAGCTCTGATTTTTTTTTTTTTGGGGGGGAAGGGAATCAAAAGAGGGTATGGGAGAAGATAGAGGTAGAAAGAGACCACGAGAGAGAGGGAGGTGGCGGTGGCGCTGCGCTCTTGAATGAGGGAGAGGGAAGAGAGGGAGAGAGGAGGAAGAAAGAGATGAAGAGGGGGTATTGTGCAAAAAATGACCATGACATGGAAGTGACTAGGAAGTCACGTCATCAAACCGCTCTCAAAATACCACTTTGGACCTATCATGAAACAAAAACACAACTTCATGTATATAAATACACGGTTTTAGGAATATTGGGCCTAAGCGAAAACGTGGGGCAACGTACCTAGAGTGCAATTTACTCTTAACACCAGTTGGTAGCAGCATTAGAGGGCAGCGGATATATTACATAAAACCAATCAGTAGCAACGTTGCAGCAGCATTAGACGGCAGTGGGCCAGCGGCAGAGCTGAGAGCATAGCAGACAGCAGAGGCAGGGAGGGAGAGAACAGAGGCATGGAGCAGAGAAGAGGCGGTAGCAGAGCAGAGGCGTGGAGTAGAGAGAGCAGAGGGGTTGGCTGGTGACCGGCAGCGAGGCCAGATCCAAGCAGCATGGTGGGGGTCATCGAGGGTGGCGGCAGCACCGGATGGGTATTGCCAGATGCAAGCTTCAAGGCAGCAGCCGTTGGGAAAAATCAGCGGCAGGAGTGGCCAGATCCAAGCTTTGTGGCGGCGTCCATCGAGGGTGTGGAGCAGAGGGAGAGGTGGAGAGTCGGAGCGGCCTACCTGTGCACAGCGACCAGTGGCGAGGTCTTGGGGTTGACCGAAGCCCACTCCCCTAAACACTAACCTGACACAGTAGAGGCAGAGACAGGGTGATCAGGTGAGTTCTCCCTTTTAACTCCTTTCCTTCTCTTCTCCAAGTTGGGCACTGAGTCGCCGTCTACTCGCCGCTGCACCGCCAAAACCTGCTGGGAGTAATCCCTCCTAGCCTGACTTGGACTGCCTTGACCAGGTGGCTGCGCTGCCTAGGCCGCTGATTTTGATGAAATCCTGGCGGGTAAGGAGAGCCTAGCGTCTTGGCGGTGATTAATCAGCGCCTAATGCAGATTTCTTGAACGATGATATGGCAAATTATCAACCTGCTTCGTTGGTGGTTCAATTTTTGCTGCTATATACATGCATATAGCTTTGTGGGATCAATCACTTTCTGTACTAAGCAAACTAGCAAAGGTCTCTTGTCTGTAGTAAGCAAAGGTCTCTTGTATTTCCTTTCACTCTGTCTTCATTGTTGTACTATGCTCCTTGCTTTCTTGCTATGTATTGTGGAGAGTTTTCTCTTCATCAATCTATTTTCTGCCATTACGGATAAGGAAAATTGCAGCCATTTTCATTTGTTTGTGCCTTAATGGCTTTTTGCTTTAAGGAAAGCGCTCAGCTTGGTAAACATGTCAACATTTGCTTTTCTGTTAAGTCATATGAGCATACAGCAGCTGTTAAGGAAATATTATTTTCTTTTTTACTTAGCTGCTGCTTGTGCATTTTCGTCTCACAATTTTCTTGAACTACCAAGAATAATAATTTACCCGAACTTCTTATCAAATGTAAAAGAAATTTGTTGTGTCAGATTGAATTCTCACAACATGCCAATTTCAGGTATGAGTCAGTTCTGATGCAAGAAATGCTAACTTTTCTCATACAACTAGTCAAAGAACGCAGATTTTGTGGGCTTTCCACAGCAGATAACTTGAAGAGAGAACTGATTTATAAGTTGGCTGTTGGTGATGCCACCCACAGCCAGATTGTGAAGTCCCTTCCGCGTGATCTTTCATTGAGTGACCAACTTCAAAATGTTCTGGATTCACTTGCAGTTTATTCTAATCCATCTGGCATGAAGCAGGTTATGATCCTTCAAATTATCTTGTACACTTCTGGAAATTTCTCTTAGATAAATGAATGATTAACACAAATGTTTTCACAGGGTAAGTATGTGCTTTGCAAAGCATTCTGGAAGGAATTGGACTTGTATCATCCCCGCTGGAATTCCAGGGAGTTACAAATCGCCGAGGAGAGATATTACCGTTTTTGCAAAATTTCAGCTCTTAATGCTCAGCTACCTCAATGGACTAATGTTTTTAGCCCCCTGCATAGTATTTCTAAAATAGCAACCTCCAAAGCTGTCCTTCAAATTATTCGTGCTGTTCTCTTTTATGCTGTTTATGGTGACATGTCATCGGTATCACGTGCCCCTGACAATGTTCTTGTGACGGGTTTGCACCTGCTTTGGTTAGCACTTGACATATGTGAATCAGAGTCTCAAATGTATGCCAAGCAATATGGCATGGATATAGTTCAGCATGACGATGAATCATGGGTTGTCTTGTCATCATATGCAGAAGAGGCTTTTCCCATATTGATCTACTCAACTGAACTAGTTGCCCCAGAATCTGGGAAAGTAAAGAATGAAAGCATGTTAACCTTGCTTGTTTCATTAATTCACAAATACAAGGAAGAGAATGATATCACCTTTTCTGGATCAAAGTACTGCAATATTCCATCTCTAATTGAGAGCTTGTTAAAGAGATTTGCCAAGTTGAGTAAGGAGTGCATGTCTGCATTAAGACGAATGGCGCCACATATAGTCCCATCCATTCCAGATCATACCAGTGCCAAACAAAGTTTAGGATCTTCTTCAGATTCAATAGAAAGGAAGGCAAAAGCGCGGCAACGACAAGCTGCGATTATGGTAAGGGCTGACTTAAGTTCACATAGCTTTTACTGATGTTCTCAAGCCATCTCAAATTATTAAATTACAGCTTTAGTGAAATATAAGGTCTTTGTTGGATGGGATTACAAATCCTGGATGAGTACATCAATTATATTTTTTTATTGAAATTCTAGGTCTGTCGTTTACTTCTTTAGCTGTTAAATTTATTTTTTTGGGCCTTGTAATCTACAGTTTGATCTTCCTAGGCTGCTAATTTACTTGTTGAAATTAGTTTCTTATCTGACTGTGTATGTCTTAGGCGAAAATGAGAGCAGAGCAGTCAAAATTTGCTGAAAGCATGAAGTCATCCGGAAATGAAGGGCATGATGTTCCAATGTCTGAATCTGATGTATCCAGTTCAACTGGTGTTGCCTCTGAGGAGTCGGTACCAGTTTGCTCCCTATGCCGGGATTCAGATTCCAAAAGTCCCCTATGCTATCTGATTCTTCTTCAGGTAATAATCCTTGACTTGACTATGGCTTGTTTTATGCGATGCTACATGGAGCAGTGATTGCCCTCTGTTATATGTTGATAAATTTTTTGAACAAACATTTTGATAACTTAAAACTGCCTTTTTCTGACCTATTAACAAATGCATGCCAGTACGACTAACTAGGAATTTGTTAGTACGGTGTCATATGTTGGTGCTATAGTATAAGCATACTTTTATGTTCTATAATCCAGAAATCTCGGCTTTCATCTTTTGTTGAGATGGGCAATCCGTCCTGGGAAAATCCTCAATCAAACAAGACATCTGGGTCCAACAGAAGGGAAGAATCAACTGAATCCTCAGGTGCTGGCTCATTGAATTCAGAGGAACTTGTCCGGAATACAACAGTAGATCCTTTTGATTTAGACACCATGGAAGTTGATGCATTTCTTGATTTTTCAAATGAGCAACATCCACTGATCAGATATATAGCATCTTTCCCAAGTGGACATGCTATCAGCAATGCAGATGACAGTATCTCTCTTGAGACAATTGAGGCTGACATATACGAGTCTATTGTAAATGATCTGTCTGGATCCAGCAATTCACACATTCAAGACGGTGAGCAGACATTGTCTACAAATCTCACAGTTGGCTCAAAAAAAACCAGAAGCCCCAAACGTTCTGTGCTGGGAACATATGTTACTTGTCTTTCAGCAAAACACCGCCATTCTTCGCTCTACGATGTAGCCTCTAAATCTTCTGCTTCAGTAACAAGAAGAAACAGATTTAGTCCTGCTGATTGTGACGGTATTCACATCTCTTCTTGTGGACATGCTGTACATCAAGAATGTCATGACCGATATTTGTTCTCCTTGAAACAAAGGTATGCTTGTACAGCTTTCATTCAAATCCTTTGCAATTTTCATTCTCAGTTAGTTCAAGTAGGAATTAAAATATTGCACTTGGTGCCCTATATATATGTGGTGATGTTTGGATAGGAATCCTGCTGAATCCTCAAACACCATTGTGCTGACTAAGCTTCTGCAATCGCTGGTTCCTGAGCATGGGATCTCTCCATTCCCAGTTCAGGGAGCAGGGCGAGAAAATGGCAAAGGAGGCCGGCACTGTGCCCATAGGGTGGCGGTAGTCCAGCTCTGCTAGATCTAGAGCTCTGCTTCTCTCTCATGTGTGACTGTGGATTTACGAAGGTGGTAGTGGTGTCGCCGTGTCTGTATGTTTGAGGGGTGGGATCCCTGGTGATTTTGGAGGGTTGGTGGGGAAAAGCCAAGGATGTCTTCTCTTGTGACTCGTCCCACTTAACTGCGATGTCGAGGGGGTAAGCGGTGTGAGGGCAACAACCTGAAACACAGTGGTGTAGAAGGAAACCTACATTTTTTTAGTGTCAGACCAGGAAGGATAGGAGCTTTTATGAGATTTCTCTCTTTAATTAACTGTCACTTTGCTATGATGCCTGCTCACAGCTGGAAATGTATATCCCTTACAAATTTAGGAGCTTACATGTTTGTGTCATATGTTTCATACTTTCAAGCTGTTTGCTCGCACTTCTGATGATTCAGCCTACAACCTTTTTGTTGCAACTCATAGATATGTTTCTTCACAGATATATCAGGAGACTTGGTTTTGAAGGTGGTCACATTGTTGATCCTGATCTGGTATTTCTATCTACTAATTTGATAATTTTCTGTTCTAGTTTTGGTGAGTTCTGTGCTTACACCTTTGCTTTTTACAGGGAGAGTTGCTGTGTCCAGTGTGTCGCAGATTTGCAAATTCCATTCTTCCAGCATCACCTGATTTCCCCAGTAAAACCTCCAGGAAGGTGATGCCATTTGTTCAAACCATGCCATCTGAATCTGCTACAACTACATCAGATATGACCATAAGTAAATTACAGTCTGCCCGCGCACTGTCAATTCTTGAAAATGCTGGAAAAATTGTTGGACAAAGCAAGTTTTTGAAAGCTTTTTCCGGGAAGGTTAATGACACTACAGAGCCTGCTCTAGATCCTTCCCTTCGAAGATTGGCGATGCTTTACTATCCTCGGAGCCACAGCAGTTTTTCAGCATCTGAAAGGCTAAACCCATCCCTGTTTCTCTGGGATACACTTAGGTACTCTGTGGTATCTACAGAAATCGCTTCGCGTGGTAGAATGGCAAGCTATTCTGCTGAATCAAAGTCTTGCTTAGAATCGTTGCGCAGCGAGTTGAATTCATCGAGTGGATTCATATTGTCTCTATTATTTCATGTTGCTCACAAAGCACGTAATTTGAATCGTCTTGAGGTTCTTCTGAGATTTGAAGGTATCCAGCTATTGACAGGGTCTATTTGCTCTGGCATTTCTGGTGATAAAGACCTTCTGAATGCTACAAAGCGAAAAGGTATGCAGTTCACACCTTATCCGCAATGATCTGATCTATGCAGTTCACACCTTATCTGCAATGATCTGATCTAGTAAAGGGAGAGGGAACGCTGGTGAGGGGATCTCACCGGCGGCAGTGCCGCCAATTGATTCTTTATTGCTTGCCTTTGCAAATGTTGATTCAGGCATATATATAGCCTGGCCAGATTACAATCCAACTAACAGATTATCGTATCAAATCTTAACTAATAGGATCCCTTATTCCATGCTAACAACAACTAAGACGATAATAACACAACTAACTACTACGTAATTCAGTTCCTGGTTACCGTTCACGCGAATGAACAGTGCGCGTGAACAGTGATTTCAGCGCCTTAACCTATGCCAGTTGGGGCCCATGTGCATTTATTTTTGATATATTTTCCCCCTTATATACTTAAGTGTCCTATTTCCATTTCTAATAGTTATGATGATAAAAGAGAAAATTATACTGTTGTTGTCTCCCTGAATTTGTAGTGAAGTCTCACTTAGCCCACTGAACTTAAAATTTACTTCTTCAGCCTCTTGAACTTGTATCCATTTGCACCACAACCCAAAACCATAGGGGATACCACTAAATTTCAAGTTTAGGGGGCTAAGTGAAACTTTGCTACAAGTTTAGGTGGCAACAGTGTAATTTTTTCATGATAAAATGTATGGTCTCAATACACCAAAGTGTCATAACTTGCAACTTTTATGATGTACATGTCAAATTAGTTTTGTTGAAATAGATTCTTGTTTTTGCAGAAAACTAGAGTTTTCTATATCTTGTGTCCAAATATGTTTTGGAACATATGATATTTAAGTACCCTTTTTTCTCACATTTTCATTTTTGACAGGCACTTTGCCACCTATGGTTGACCCAGCCAGTGAGGGTGTGGTGTTTCCTGACATCCAATTTTGGAAACAATGCGCTGATCCAGTCCTTGCTCAAGATCCATTTTCTTCTTTGATGTCAGCACTTTTCTGTTTACCTGTTCAATTTCTAACATCTGCAGAATTCTTTGTGCCTTTTGTCCATCTATTCTATATTGTTTGTGTCTTTCAGGTACGGTATTTTACCTTCTCGCGCAAACTTGCATCTTGTCTGCTGTTTTACTTTATAACATGTTACTGCATGCATTGTGCTGTAGGCCCTGATAACATGCTATGGAGAAGAAACTTTTGACAGATCAAGCTTTCGTGACTGCCTTCTTAATGATGTTTGCCACACAATGTCAGGATATGATATTGCTAGAGAATATTTCGTATCCAAGTACATCGGTCCCTCTTGTGATCCAAAAGATATGGTCAGGAGATTAACATATCCATATCTTCGGAGGTGTGCACTGCTTTTGGAGCTGCTAAAAACATCTTCCTCAGCACCCTTATATGACAGTTCCAATATTTGGGAAGGATCGCATCTTTACTTGAACAATACTGCAGCAGAAGGCAGGTCTTCGCTGATAATGGAGATGCATGGAATAAGAGAATTGGAACACCTGTTTCAGATTCAGTCATTGGATCTGATTCTCCAAGATGAATCTGTACATATGCTCGCCTTAAAATGGTCTCAACATTTCTGTGAAGACTACAGATCCCGTAAATTCAGAGGCGTTCTGTTTTCTACCCCTGCAGTCCCATTTAGGCTGATGCAATTACCTCCTGTCTACCAAGTTCTCCTAGAAAGGTTTAATTTTGATCTGCTAAGCTGGATTTTTAATCTGGAGCTGTATTTTTTTTTTTTCTATTTGCGTGTGTAGTTTGGTGGAATCTAATTTCTTTCCCCAATAGATATGTCAAGATGCAATGCCCTGATTGTGGTTCAGTGCCTGATGAACCAGCATTATGTCTACTTTGCGGCAAACTATGTTCGCCTAGCTGGAAACCATGTTGCAGGTAATAGTGTTTTGGTTCTTCCAGTTCCTATTCCACTAATGCTAGTTCTTTAATTTGTCAAATTCTAAACCAATGTTTTATTTATTCTATGTAGGAGTGGTAAATGTCTGAACCATGCATCTCAATGTGGTGCCGGTGTCGGCATATTTCTTTTGGTTAGGGTATGTGTTACATCATCACTCCTTTTCCAATGAAGTTATTGTCAACAATATACTGTTCCTGTTCTTGCTTAAATCAGTATGCTTTTCTTCAATTTCAATTTATGTTCCGTGCAGAAAACAACAATCCTGTTGCAGCGATCTGCTCGTCTTGCATTTTGGCCATCTCCCTACCTTGATGCCTTCGGCGAAGAGGTATTGGATTAATTTTTCTAATGAACAGTTACTTTACGTACTTAAGGCCATTTTGTTGTGATCCTCACTGTATTTACCTCATCCCTAAGGTTCCATGGGTGAGCATTGTGTTCATTTGGTTTGATAACCTGCTACTAATTCTTCCTCTGCTTCTGGTAAATCAAAGGGTAATCTTTCACATTCTGCCAAAGAAGAAATTAGAAAAACCAGAAAACCTATAGGCAATTGAGACATTGTAGAATAGGCTAAGCTTCTTTTAATATCTCTCTGAGCAAGAGCTAAAGTAGCTCCTAAGAAGAGAGTTATTGTGCCTACTAAAGAAACAAAACTCATTATTAAAGGTAGGGATATGAAAAGAGGAAAAAGTCGAGCTGGGAGAAAAATCCCTGCCTTAGGGACCTTAGCGTACGATCTGGGCTGTTTCCCTCTCGACTTTGGATCTTAGCACCCAAGCAGTCTGTCTGTACTAAGGATGACGGCCTGTATTCGGAGTTTCCCTGGGGTTGGTAAAGCGAAATGGGGGCCACCCTAGCCCATTGAGTGCTCTACCTCGGGTTGCTATCCTCGCTTTTCCCTTCTTCATGCAAGAAGTTCTGCACCTCGTAAAATCATGCCCTTGGCTGAGCAATCTACGCCACCCACCATTAGCTGACTAATTAAGACGTGAATCAATCACTAATGCCCTGATGTCAAATGCCAGTACCCACTGCCAAATCAACTGAAGCATATATCCACCGTTTTATCCATTGCTGAATCAATGTGAGGAATCTCGTCGCCACTAAATTGCTGAAACGACTGACTAATACTTGTTGCCACATATGGATATTCACTTTGGAGGTGTACGGTGTACCATCGATGCCTTAGGGACCTTAGCGTACGATCTGGGCTGTTTCCCTCTCGACTTTGGATCTTAGCACCCAAGCAGTCTGTCTGTACTAAGGATGACGGCCTGTATTCGGAGTTTCCCTGGGGTTGGTAAAGCGAAATGGGGGCCACCCTAGCCCATTGAGTGCTCTACCTCGGGTTGCTATCCTCGCTTTTCCCTTCTTCATGCAAGAAGTTCTGCACCTCGTAAAATCATGCCCTTGGCTGAGCAATCTACGCCACCCACCATTAGCTGACTAATTAAGACGTGAATCAATCACTAATGCCCTGATGTCAAATGCCAGTACCCACTGCCAAATCAACTGAAGCATATATCCACCGTTTTATCCATTGCTGAATCAATGTGAGGAATCTCGTCGCCACTAAATTGCTGAAACGACTGACTAATACTTGTTGCCACATATGGCTATTCACTTTGGAGGTGTACGGTGTACCATCGATGCCGTTGAGGAATCCTGCCGGTGCTGTTTAGGAATCCCATTGGCTGAAGCCTACTGCACCAACACCAATCACCGCTGCTGTTGAACATGCATGACGCCATGACAAGATGCATTTGCAATTTAACCGTATCACATGGCAGTTGCATCATTGCATATAGGAAGAGTTGGTGGCAGAACTGAGTTCACTTGACCACTGCACATTGGTTGAATTGGCATGAACCTTGCTGTAAATCCTGGGACACGTATTTCAGTTTCCTGTATCAAGGACAAACACAAATTATTTGTTTTTCGGTTGCAAGAGGTAAATAGTAGTTGGTGGATGGCTAGCTAAAGCTGTTTAAGCTGAGGTAACAACTTGGCTTGTCTCCATGCAA
Organism: Olyra latifolia; assembly: GCA_036346145.1. Taxonomy (NCBI): domain Eukaryota; kingdom Viridiplantae; phylum Streptophyta; class Magnoliopsida; order Poales; family Poaceae; genus Olyra; species Olyra latifolia. The sequence continues at coordinate 51,276,664 of CM070528.1, read as the reverse complement.
GGCATGCTGCCAAGGTCGTGAATCAAATGCCTTAATTACTTTGTGTAAGGCAGTGGAGAATTTTATCATATTTAGAAGTGCGCTTGTACGCCTCTTCTCTTATATATTGCTGTTTGGATGCAGGATCATGAAATGCATCGAGGAAAGCCTTTATATCTAAGTGAAGAAAGATATGCAGCCCTCACATATCTGGTAATAGATCCATCCTCTTCCTTTGACATTTGTATTCAATTATATCAGAAATGGCCACCTTTGTTACAAATGAGACTAACATGCTCTTTTCTTGATGTGATAGGTGGCATCTCATAGCCTCGATCGAACTTCTGAAGTCCTTCGGCAAACAACTATCAGCTTTTATGCATCTGATTAAGTGTGCTGTGTCAAGAAACAGTGCCCAAAGGTTTGGATCATGCATATTTTAATTATTTTCATTGTGTTTGAATGCTTGATTCTAGAATACTGAAAAACCTGCAACTTTGGAACTTCCCTTGTCCAAAATGATCTAACGTGTATTTATGTCAATGAATCAATATCCTCCAGATGATTAAGATAACTGGTAGATCACCCAACCAAAAGTTGTTAATGCTGTTTATACTACTTTACGGTCTATTCTGTTTTGGATGGATGTTATTTCATACTTTCATGTGAGCATATGATTTCGGAAAGAGTTTTGATAAAACGGGGAAAACAAAACAAAGCCTGTCCGCTTTACATGGTTTGCACTTCACAGCCCCAAGCTGGTAACCAGTCACAAACTGCTGGCTTGTTATACTTTGTCTCAGTTATCCAGATCTATTGCAGCTGGCTTGGCTATTGCTCGTGTGGTTATGCTGCTGTTATTATGTATCAGTAGTTCAGTACTACCCACTTCACTTTGTGCCGTGCTAGCTTGGCCATTACTGATGTGATTGTTCTGTTGCTTATGTATCAGTGCTGCCCACTTCCTGCCGTGTAGTCTGGTACTGAAAATTGCAATCCATGATCCACTCCACAATCTTGCACAAGACTACGGCTGTTAAAAAAAAAGAACGTAACATGACAAGAAAGAATAGATGAATGGACGTAATTGAATTATTTTAATGATTTTCATTTACAAAAAATGTTAAGCATACTCTCTCTCTCTCTCTCTCTCTCGTTTATCTGTTTAAGATTATCAACACATATGCCTGCAATGCATGCCACATTGCAGTGTGAATCTTTGTTAAGTTGATTCTACAATTGTGTTGACAGGATCTTATGATTTGCATATTTTCTGGAACTGTCGTGCGACTTCAAATTCATACTTTCATGTGGTAACGAAATATGTCTTATCCTAACTATATAATCACAATTCCTTTGCCCATGCGTATTAATCATACCATGTTGTAACCTGCCTGTGTCTTTGTTCTGTCTTGTGGTTCCTTCATCTAGATGACGCCAATTCTGCAGTCTTTCTGAAGGCGTGCTTTGGCCCTGCAGTCTTCTTGCACAAAATGTACAGTGGTCTTTACCATCTTATCTTTTTTTTATGACTAGATGGTTGGTCGAACTGTTGACCTTGTAAAATGCACCATTGACCGCATCGGTTTTCCATTGTGTCCGGCATAGCTTATCACTTGTCAGTAAGAAATGCATGCAGGCATATGTATGCCATTTGGTCTTGTTGTCAACTCCTTGTCTTTTCCATATTCTTGTGCTGTGCCTCGAGGCTCACAGAATTGATGCTGTAGGTGGTCTTCTAATTGATTAAGCAAGGACGATGCCTTCCTTACATTCTCGTCAGTCGTGACTCGCGAGGTAGATGAGTTCTCTAGTTCCCTGTTCGGTTATAGCGAGCATACTACTTCAGAGGGAGTAGGACGACGATTTATGAGCAGTCTTTAACGTCTAACCATACTAGAAACCGAGACCATGCTACATCTACGACGCCAACACGATGTCCAGTCCTGCTTCCAATATAAATTTGAAAATTATAAATATGAGAATAACACCATTAAAAAGTTGAAAATTATAAATATGCTATAGCAGAGTTTTAAGAAATTATATAAGTAGAAAATACCATTATGCCACCGCAGAGATCTTACTTTAGAGCAATACCAATTAAAAGTAAAAAAAAAAAAATGTCATATTCTAGTTTAAGAAATTATATAGATGTCATTATATAAGTGGAAAAGATCAGCATGCTCTCGGTCCTTCCTCAACCTGCTCTCCTCCTTGAGCTATCGGCCATCCTTCCCCTCCTTTCCGGGCACCATGGCAGTAGCCAATGTTGTCAGATTTCTGACGCCTCCTCTTCTTCCTCAGCGCCATGGTTTCTGTGTTGCCATCCTTTCTCTCATGCAACTTGATCACCTCTGCCTCCCTACCAACAAAGACGATGACAAGCGTGAGCACCTCCATGCCAAGCATCCCCTCCACAGCAGGAGCTTGGTGGTAGCGGCGGGATCCCTTCCTTAGGTGCCATGGCCGGGTCCTCTCCGCAGAAAGCTTGGGGTGGTGGTGGCATGCCCTCTATGGCCAGACTTGGGGGTGGTGATAGGATTCCCTCCACAGCAGGAGCTTGTGAGCGGCAACAACGAAGATTTGGGAAGTGGCTGAGCTTGGAGACGATGAACAGAGAGGATGCTAAAAGTTGAAGGAGAAGAAAGGAGCATTTTGGTCATTTTTAAATTGTAATAGCATCTGTACAATTTTTAAAACTTTATAGTGTTACGATTTCTATTGAAGGAGCAACTAGCCGACTAGAGGGGATTGAATAGGAGCCAAATTGATCTTGATCGTTTCTTCGCAACGGCTCTCAAAAACAGCACGAAGGGTCTTAGTAAAACATTTATAGATTTATGTCGTTATTTGCATGGTCATGAAATTTTTACTGGAGCTAAATATGGAAATTAGGAAACTAACGCAACAAGAATCACCTCGATTGGATAATCGAGAAAAAGATATAAAAATCACAAACTCAGATGCACATTGAAAGCAGAGAATAAACAACAATTTCAACACTATTTCAAAACATAAAATCTTCACGATTATTGATTCCCTAGGGAGTGGTCACAAAATTTAAAACATAATATCATTATGCTATTTAGGACCTAATCTAACTAAGAATAGAACCTATAGTGTCCAAAGACTCAACCTTTTTCTTGTTATACCAACTCTAGGTTTAGAACCGAGCAATACCCAAACATTCAATACATGCCCATAATTCGTGGGGAACTTGTGTGAGGTGAATCTAGATGTGCTCCTACGCATTTGGTGAAGCTAATACATAGGGAAAACTCAACCAAACGAGAGGAGCAAGATTTTCTAGAATTCAAGCAAAAAACATTCAAGAACAAGACAAAAATCGAACCGGAGACAAGGAACATGAAATTCAAATAATGGATTTTAGCTTACTTGATGATTAAGGAGAAATGATTGCAGCGAAATGATTGGGGAGGATCAACACAAACCCATCTCCAACAATTTTTGAGTGATTTGGTTAAACCTTTCTCCTTCAAACTCTCTCCAAAGCCTCCAAAGTGCTCTCCCAAAAACTTTTCAAAAATCCGCACTTATTTCTCAGGTCGTATATAGTGGAGGCTCAACCAGCTACCTACCTAGGGTTTCATCTCTTAATACATCATAGGCTCACCCAAAACCCGATAAGATACTGGATTTTCTCTCTCACACTGCACGCTTCTCAAAGCGGTTTACAAATGACACTCGGGTAACCTATTTTGATTCATCTTGCTCTCCAAGATGATTGATAATCTAAACCACTTATCCTTGTGCTGCGGTTTCTCTAAAATCTTCATTCCTCGCTTCATTGGCCGTCAAGTCTGCCATGTGTCCAACTCTCCTTAGACCGTTTCGACTTGCGCACTTTGAAGCTTTCGTTGTCAATTACTACCGTCCACATGCCTAGACCAAGTCCGATCAACCCACGCAAACCCTTAATCCTTTGGACCATGAATCACCCATCAATGTCCTCGATCCACTTCAATGGTGTTGATCTACTCCTGTCACCTGTGCATGTGAGACGAGCAAACCATTTCTATAAAAACAAGTATATTTCAACTTGATCCACATTAGTCCATAATTATCTATCCTACACCAAGACCTCATGAAAATGACACAAAGCATATGCCAAACCAAAGCATTTAGCAATTCAAACACAAATAACCATGAGCACCTAATTCCCTACACAACAACATACTTTTAACAACTTTTATGAATTTTTTTGTTGCTCAAATGGAAAAGTTGTCAACATAAAAAGGATACATCATGAAATTCTCTACAACTTTTATATATAACACTTAATTTTTTGAGTATGAGAAGATCCCAAAAATACAAAATATAGTGTACCATCCATAATTAGACAAGAGACCGACGATGTGCCTGTATGGTACCGTTGACAAGACGGCACACTCTGTATTGTACGAGACGGCAAACAAGTTGCTGAAACGCTTTTGTGAATATTCCGAAGGCACGCGGACGGGGTGCCGTACCATACGGTATGAATAGTCATTTTTCATATTCTTTACTGTATAAAATCCGACAGCACGCCGGTGAACTGTACCGTACCATATGGCACAAGTTGAGATTTTTCACACACTTTCAAAACTCGGTTCAACCACAAACTCAAATACAAATGTTGATCAATACTCATCACATAATCTCACATCTAACTTTTCAGTGGTATTCTCTATGGTTGGAACTTTACGGTGGTATCTAACCCTTCAATCAAAGGGTCACAGGAGCATGCATAGACGAGGGTTCACATTTTTCTAAAATTTCACGAAATTCGCTCTCTCCGCCATGGCACGGCAGGAGAAAACGCTTGGAAAGATTGGCTCAAATATAAAATTTAAATTCAAAAATCACGAATGAGCTCGGTCTCTCGTAGAGATGAGCTTTTTGGGGTTAAAAAACCACTTGTTTTTTCCGTACAATCCGACCCAACTACTCCCAAAACCAAGACCTCGTGGCTTTCGACCATTTCTCTCTCATGCGATTCCGAACGAGCCACTCCAAAACCGAGACCAACAGCACAAAATTTAATATTCGAATTTCGTCTGATTTTACCGGCGTTCGAGCAGTTTTTCTCATGCGGACGATCAAACGACGGATGCTCGATCGCGAATTCCCCATGCAGCAACCGGCATTTTCGTTGCTACCTTCTTTCGCTGCAACGCACGGCGAGCATCCGGGATGAAACGATCCGCCAAGAACACACAGCTCTCACGGGCAGAGAAGACCTCACGCATCAACTCAACAAGCAGCTCATTACATAGCAGCAACTTACACGACAAGACCACACTCACATACGGCTTGCACACACTGGTAGTAGCTTAGCTAGCTGGAGACGAAGGACGCCACACACCAGTACAGTACACCACCGTCTCTCATCTTATTCTTAGCTGCTCATGCATCCACCGGCACACGACGAACTAACCAAGCAGCACACAAGCTCACACACACACACACACACACACACACACACTAACACTAATGGATCAACTCATACTAGTAGTAGTCCTTCACTCCTTCATCTCGGATCATGGGACAGCGAGCTCACTTCACTAGCAGTTGCAGGGGTCGCACTTGCAGTTGGCGCCACACTTGCACCCGTCGCCCTTGGCTCCGGCGGTGACGCCGGCCTCGGATCCGTCGGCGTGGCTGCATGCCAAGAATCGGAAGAGCACGACAGGTTGATTAATGTAATGATTATTACAATAGGATTGAGAACATGATGATGGTATGGATCCTTGCTATGCAGTTTCAGTACAAGACAGTATGGAAAGGCCACAGTTCTGTCGAAATGGAAGTTTTTATTAATCCTCAAAACGCCTACAACAAAATTAGCGCTGAAAAGGTTTATACGTTTGTTTGTTACACTGGCTGAAATTAAAATTATTTGATTTGATTATTTACTGACACTGCGAACATCCATCTCCTAGAGCTTAAAAAATAGTTTGGAGAAGCCGGGACTAATAACTGGAACCCCGGATTTAAGAGCTTTTATTTTATGACTTCAAAGACTTTCGTCGAAAAGCCAAAAGCGTTTAAATAGATAGTTGGATAATTTTTTTAAAAAAAACTGTCAAGAAGAACGGGGCTCACAATCCTCTATAAATTAGAGGACAAGGGATCATAAAGATGTTAGTTTTCATAGACACGCGGATTAGTTTGGCACCCCAGATAATCTATTTGCAAGAACCACAAATACCAAAATAGAAATATATAGAATCGATGTGGCGAGCATACCCATTGGAAGGCGCAACACCCATGATCAGAGTCTTGGTGGTGGTAGTCAACTCCTCAGCCATATCCGGGTACATACCGCAGCTGCATGCATGCAGATCATCAGAACCCTTGAGATGCAGAACAACAAGAACAGGAGGTAAAATATATTACGGGACTAAAAAAAAGCTTTCTTTCCTCTCACCAAAAGATGCTATCAGATATGTTCATAAATCTCTCTCAAAAAGGGGGGGCGGTGTTTGTATGCAACCTTTTGACAATTAAAAGGACATATACATACAGAAAAAAAATCTGGTGAACAAGAGACACACACACAAACAAGATCAAAGATCAACTCAATAATTAATAGCCAAAGGATGCAACCTTCCTCAAGGTTGATAGATCCAAGGTTGAAAGATGAACGTGGTTTACCCACGATTACAGGAGGCAGCGGCGCTGCCTCTTCCCCCCTTGATGTTGCTTCGAGGGATCCGTGCACAAGAGGGAGAGAGAGAGAGAGAGAGAGAGATTCAGGAGCGAGAGGTGTGCCTAGGACCGCAAAATCTTGTAACTGCGGGATCTCGTTTCCGTCGACAGATCGAGGGCTAGTTCATGGCCAGTAGCCAAGAACAACACATCAGAAACAGAGGTTCCCCATCTCACCGGGATCAAGATCACCGACGACTAGGAGACACCAGATCGGGAAGAGGAACGGCATCTTACCCTGTGCAGCCGCTGCCGCAGCTGCACTTGTCTCCGCAGCCGCACTTGCCTCCGCAGCACGACATCTTCGCAAGAGATGGAAGGATCACAAGCGCAACACACTCCTCTCTTCTCCTCTGCCCTGCCCTGTCCTGCCCGGGAGGCGCTTCTTATAGAGCAGGCCGGGGAGCCGGTCGCCATCCACGCGTCGCGCGCCGGGATCGACGGGCATCCGTGACGTGGGGGCCTCCACCCGTCGCTCCGGGCGGGAGTTATCCGTGGTGCGTGAGTGAGTTTACAGTTGTGCCCCTCGTTGATTGAACGGCTCGTTGGGCACGCGCGCACACAAATGTTTACAGGGAACGCGGACTGAGCGCTGGCTCAGTGGTAGCGTGTGCCGTCGGCACCCTACCCGCCCGCGTTCGAGCTCGGCTCGACGCGCGGTGTCGCACCTTTTTTTAGGATTTAATCTCAGGTCGGTACATCCAAGATTAAATCCCGGGTCACATGCGTGCGTGTTAAGTGGGACTACGCGTGCTCGCGTACGGAGGTGTAGGGCCTCTCATCTAGTTCTGCGTGTGTACTGGACGCGTACAGGGTGCGTGAGTGTGGTGTTGTGGTGTGAGTGTGGTGTGAGTTATGTGCGTCCGGGTTGTACCATCTCAAAAAAAATGTTTACAGGGAACGGTGGTGCCAGGTTGTGATAATTACCCTGTGCTCTCCGGCTCTCGCCACCACAAGTATCCATCGATCTAGACAATTGTTCGAAACTAGAAATATCCTCTTCGTATATCTTATCTTTCTTTTTTCTAATCAGGCCCTTAGCCTACGGCTAGGTGAAAACGAGTCACGTCTGAGCGAGCCAGCCTTGTTCAGGCTCAGACTCATTTTGCGAGCGAGTTGGCTCGGCTCGGCTCGCTCGGATGGCCGAGCTAAAAAAACCTGTTTTGCTCGGGCTTGGTGAAGCTCGCGAGCTCGTGAGCGCTTGTGGCTCGTTAACTTGAAAACCTCCTCAGCACAGGTACTGCCGACCGATGTCGCCCATCGTTGGTCACGCTACCGCATCGTCTCTCATGATGTCACTACTGTCAATGCCCGATGCCAACCTAGATCTGAAGAGAAAGGGGGAACCAGAAGGGGCTGCAAGAGTCGCTAACCGGCCAGGAGGAAGGGAGGGGTGGGGTGCTATCGATCAGGGAGGAAGAGAGGGGCTAAGGCAAGGGAGGCTAGGGCCTAGTAGGCAGCTCTTAGTAGTGGGAAAGATGGTGAGGAGAGGCGGCGATGGGAGCTAGGGCGAGTCGGGATGACGGCCACACTCGTTAGGAGCGCTCTAGAGTTAGGAGTGGGAGATATGGGAGATTGGGGAAGAGCGGGAGGGGCTTGGCCTAGATGTTGGGCCATTGGTGGCGGGGTGGGCTGGGAAAGGAGGTGGGCCCAAGCTAGAGAGGAGAGTGAAGAATACCAACTTGGGCTGGGCTAAACTGATGGTGATTATATAGGCCGATCCACAAGTGAGCCACGAGCGAGGCATGCCTGGCTCGGCTCGTGCTCGTTTTTGGACCAAGCTAGTAATTGTCTTCAGCTTGTGCTCGTTTGCAAACGAGCCAAACCCAAGCCCGAGCTTTTTCCAAGCTGCTCACGAGCCACGAGCTTATGTTCCCAGCCCTACCTACAGCACAACATGTATCCACATCTCTCTTCCCCATCTCTCAGCTAGCCATTACCTTCCCTAAGTTGCTACTCCTCTCCCCTCACTAACAGGGGAGCTTGGTGAGGTGGCGTCAGAGCATAAGGATGCAAGGCGCGGCGGTGAGCTTGATGGTCAGCAGAGCTCGTAGGGCAACACCGGTGTAGCCACGACGGCGATGAGCAAAACCCGTGGGGTGTTGCTAGAGAGGAGGAGGAGGCCATCAAAGTTAGGGGTAGGAGATGGTCGGGAGAAGGCGTAACAATGATTTTGTCCTAAAACATTACTAATGTATATATGAAACATCGTTACTAAATGCACGAACCATTTTGTTTGTCCTTGTGGAACATTTTTGTTTGCTCTTGAGAAATATTTTGTTTACTCCTGTGAAATGCTCATAAAATATATCTGAAACATTGTCTTTGTTCCTGTGAAACACCTTAAAATTCACATGAAACATTTTGCTCGTACGGATTAGAACATCCTGATTTTTTCTCTAAAACATTTTGTTTGCTCTTTAAAACATTTTGTTTGTTCTTGTGAAACATTTTATTTGCTCTTGTGAAACACCTACTAAAAATACCTAAAACATTTTGTTTGCCTTTGCGATACATTGCTCGTATGAGATTGGAATATTTTTAATAACCGTTGAAATTTTTTTTTTTGCTCTTTTGAAACATATTGTTTGCTTTTATAAAACATTTTTTCGCTCTTATGTAACATTGCTTGTATGATTGAAATATTTTCGAATAACTATTGAAACATGTTTCATAAACATTTCAAACATATGTTTCAGAGGTTAGCAATAAATGTTTCATTAGTACTTTAACGATGTTTCACTAGTTTACAACGTTGTTTCTAGTAACGTCTGTTTTTTTTAACTCATATGAGACGTCAAGTCTGAAATCCCTTCCATATTAATATCTTAAATATTTGTGAATACCTAGCTTAGTTGGTCAGTGGAGAGGGCTGCGATGTCTATGACCCACGTTTGAGACTGACGTGTGCACCTACTAAGGGGGATTTTCTTCACTAGCTCATCTTGCCTACAAAGGATTTTTTTAAAAAAAATTTAGATTAGTAGCACTATATTTTTGGTAGGTTTTATAAATAAATTGCAATCGTAATTAGTGCTAAATTTGTATTTTGGACACCACAATGATATTTGTCGTCAGTATGCATAATGCACCGAACATAACACTTGGGAGGTACCCCTTTTCAGGATCGCACACCTAGCAAAACAGCGCATCGAGCTGGCGAAGGAGTAACCTAACCAGGTAGGCAACAACGCTTGGAAGCACCAGTGTATGTTCTCTTTTGGGGTTCAAACCTTTACATTTGCACAGGTTCCATATATATATGGGAGATCTTTACATATGAATGACATGAATGCTCTTATCCATCTACATTTACAGGGCTATTGAAAACTTTTTACATAAATGACTAGGATGTTCTCAACCACCCACTAAGGACCAAAATGTCCTCCCACCGTCATATTAAAGCGAGGCTATGGAGGGGATTTCATCCCTTGGGCATTTACAACATGTCTTCTTGCAAAAGGATCCAAAGATACTTATCTCGACACTAAGATAGGTTCCGTCATACTGCTTGTCCCCTGGGGATGCCTTGCCCGCTAGGTTCATCCTATAAGAATATATGGACTAGGGCCATAGTATTTGAGAATAATTCCTGTGAAAATTTCAAATAGTACAGTGTGCTCCATCCCACTAGCTCATGTGGGAGAGAGAAAGAGAACAACACACGCGCTCGCTCGCCTTGCATCGCTGGGCTGGGTGAGCACACAGTATCTGCGTGAATGGTTGATCGAAATCGGGTCCAGAAGCTTGCGTAGCCGCGACCTCTTTTTGCAGTATTATTCTTTTGCTCTCTAGAAAAGTCGTGATTGGTTATGAGATATGGAGATCATGTTGAGTATGGTCGTGGCATGTCTTGTGACACGTTCAATCACTCAATCTACTCTATATATCGTACGACAGCCACCAAGAGAGATACAAAATACTATGGTTTTTGCTTTTGCAGTATTATTCTTTTACTCTCTGAAAAAGTTATGATCAGTTATGAGATATGGAGGTCATGTTGAGTCCGATCGTGGCATGTTCAATCACTCAATCTACCCTATATATATCGTACAGCCGCCATCGAGAGAGATGCAGAACGCTAGGGTTTTTGCCTCCTCTCTGTTGTGCCGCCATAGATAGCCTACTCCATCCTGCAGTGCCGACATGCATTGAGAATTGGGAGAGCGTCTTTGAATTCCATTGCCCTTCAGATTCTACACCGAGAGATGGTGAATAAGGTTTTTGGAAAATGCTCGGCGTGATTACTCGCGATCTATTTCCTCTGCGTCGTCACCGTGGTCTGTGTTGTCAGCTGCATCGTCACAACAGGGTCTTCTTCATCTCTTCCTGCTTTTGGTTCTTCCGAGGAAGATCGGTACATACTACTTTCTGCCCTGCCTGGTATCTCCTTGCCTATGTTTACAAGTATATTAGAGGGATATTGATGTGCACCAACTTCATGAGAAGCCGACGTACGAAGGATGAAGATCTTCACGGTGTAGGATTCTTGGATAAATTGGTGGAATTGTGACCCGGCGATGAGGAAGCCAATCGTAGCCTACTATCCGAACAATCGCAAGTCCACAAACTGAAGAACTAATCCACACAACAACGCTCGAAGGTGAAAAAGTACAGATTAGATGCAATTCACGGGGAATCACAAGAAGATGGCAGCAACAACACTCATGGTTCTTAGAGATATCATGTGTCTAGTACAAGGATTATATCAAAGTTGATCAAAAGGTTCCTATAATGTTTGGAGTACTTGGGTATTTACACTAAGAACAACCCTCCTAGTTCAATTGTGAAAACTATAAGTAAAGGTTTAGGGTGTCATCTCGGATTGGAACAGGAAAGGTTTCTTCAATCCTAGCGCAACATTTAACAGAATGTACACCTTCCACCTAAATGGCCATAACTCTAGCTTCGGAAGTCGAAAAAATGCACGGTTTGAAGCGTTGGAAACTAGACTTCTATATCTTTCTATTAATGCAGGCCCATGACAATGTTTTTGGTCAACATTTGTACGGGCATGGCCAGCAATCTAACGGACAACATCTTGTGCTCCATTTTCCACCTCTGGTGCATCGCGTGGTTGCTCCTCTTACATGTATCTAAGTATAACAAAAGAAGAACACATGGGCATTACTGTAGCATCACAAATATTAGAAATTTAACCTAAGTTAGCTTTCACCTGATTTTCTATTTGTTTTGCACAGCTGCGTGTAATGGGACCTTTGTAAACTTTCTCCTTAGAAACGGTGTTTATATTAGCTCCCTTCATATGTGTTGTATGAGAAGGTGTGTGTGGGATGTCCACATTAGATATATGTGTACATCCGTTACATACATGTATACAATATACTCATATTGCCTGATTCTCCTAGTTAATCAGTTTGTGTTCATGATTTATCTACTGATTAATTTAAACCTAATTTAAACCTAAAAGTGCTGATTTTTCCACTAGATCCCTCCTTCACCTTGGCACCACAGCAAAACTCCTGTCAAGATCTAGCCTGGGCCTTGGTCTTCCTTTGCTAGGGCTCCAGACCAAAGGTGATGCAAAGCTTTTGTTTTGCTTCGCTCTAACACTTCGGTGTAGGATGTTTGCCTCACACTGACATCCCATATGAGGTTGGTGCGATGTCTTTTGACTTGCTTCGCTTGGGTTTATCGCATCGTAGGGGATGGGTGTACTAATCCTACAATGGTATTCAACGTGATAGATATTTATGACCGGAACAAGTATTTTTTTTAGTTGTTCGTCTCATGTGTTATGCACTTACCTATATAACAAAATTTGTAGTTGTTCTAATCAGTGACTTTCCATTACAAAATATGTGAATGGTACACTTTTGACACAATTTTTATTGCAAGATTTTAGGGCCCGTTTGGAACACATAAAAAATGTTTCATTCATGTTTGTGACGCCATCTAAGCATTATAGTGTGTGAAATCAGGTGTTTATGCATCAACTAGATACACCATTTTGTGAAATTTATTGCTCTGAACATACACTCCTTTTTTCAGTTGTTCAGCAATGCAGGATGGTTACGGAGCATTGTGGTATCTTTCTTGAAAGTAGACTTCGATTACAACATGAACAAGCCCTCGTGCTAGCAGTTACATACGGGAATATGAATGCCAATTCTACCATGGAGCTGATGATCAAAAGGTTGGTCAGCAATACATCATTGCCTCCATATGGAGGCATTCCCGAGGTTGGGATTTCTTTAATAGGGCAGTTCTTAATGCTGACTAGATGTCTTGCTGTTCCAGGTTATTATGAGAGATCTGTCCTTTATTTTTTATTCCGTCCATCGTGGTTGCTGTTTTTAATTGTGTTGGTCAATGAGTGATGTACTTCTACATGTATACTGCTAAAGTGGTTTACGCTACTGCCTGTTTTCAATATCTGCCCCTTTATCCCTCCTCCCTTCATTTGTACAATAATGTATTTTATATATATATATATATATATATATATATATATATATATATATATATATATATATATATATATATATATATATATGAAATATGGTGCAAACCCTTTGTTTTAGTGCAAACCATGAAAACCATACTTAAAAGTTTTGTAAATTCGTGAAAAATTACTAGAGATAAGTCTTGACATGAACTATATTATCACCAAATCTCAAGACCAAATTCAACTTCGTTTGGGAGCTATAAAAAAGACAAATTTTGAATGAATAGTTTCATGTCACTGTCTGTTCAAAATTTGTTTTTTTTATCTCTCAAACGAAGTTGAGTTTGATCTTGAGATTTGGTGATAATATTGTTCATGACTATCTCTATCTCCAGTAATTTTTTCACGAATTTACAAAACTTTTAGATATGGCTTTCACGGATTTGCACCAAAACAGTGGTTTGCACCACATATTTCGCCTATATATATATATAATTGTGTTGGTCAATGAGTGATGTACTTCTACATGTATGCTGCTAAAGTGGTTTACGCTACTGTCTGTTTTCAATGTCTGCCCTTCATCCCACATCCCTTCATTTGTACGATAATTTATATATGGTGTGATATGGATAGCACGAAGAGATCCGTGCTATTCACGGGGTTTGGAAATTCTGAGATCGAAATAAACGATCCGAACCATCCATCTTATTCATCTCGATGAAATCTCACTACACACCAAATTTCAATTTTTTTGAATTTTTTACTATTTGTTTCGTATTTTTAAAAATCGCTCATCTAATTAGCTGTGGACCCTCCAATAAGTTCAGTATTTAAAAATACGAAACAAATAGTAAAATTCAAAAAATTTAAAATTTGGTGTGTAGTGAGATTTCATCGAGATGAATAAGATGGACGGTTCGGATCATCTATTTCAGTCTCAGAATTTCCAAACCCCATGGATAGCACGGAGATATCTGTGCTATCCATAGCACACTAGCCATATTTTATATATATATATATATATAGAGAGAGAGAGAGAGAGAGAGAGAGAGAGAGTTGCTATTGTGCTATCCATAGCACAGCTCCTCCGTACTATCCACCAGGTTTCGTAAATTGTAAGTCTGAAACAGACGATCCGAACCGTCCATCTTGTTCATCTCGATGAAATCTCGCTACACACCAAATTTCAAATTTTTTTGAATTTTTTTACTATTTGTTCTGTATTTTTGAAAATCGCTGATCTAATTAGCTGTGACCCTCCAATAAGTCCAGTTTTCGAAAATACGAAACAAATAGTAAACAAATTAAAAAAAATTGAAATTTGGTGTGTAGCGAGATTTCATCGAGATGAACAAGATGGATAGTTCGGATCGTCTATTTCGGTCTCAGAATTTACAAAACCCATGGATAGCACGGAGAGATCTGTGCTATTCATAGCACACTAGCAAATATATATATATATAATATAATTGTGTTGGTCAATGAGTGAAAACCCGTAAAAACCATACCTATATATATATATATATATATATAAATAATTGTGTTGGTCAATGAGTGATGTACTTCTACATGTATACTGCTAAAGTGGTTTATGCTACTGCCTGTTTTCAATGTCTGCCCCTTCATCCCACCTCCCTTCATTTATACAATTATATATATATATATATATATATATATATATATATATATATATATGAAGCCAGTTTGGGGCTCCATGGAGCCTAGGCTCCATGATTCAAAAAGGTAAGATGTGCATTGAGATTCGTGATATTTGACGTGTATATCTTCACATATCAACTAAAAAAAATATTTCAGATATGAAACTTCAAAAAAATTAAATTCAAACTCACTTTAAACTAGTTTGAAGTAAAGTTTGAACTAATTTGAAGTATAGTTAAATGTAGTTCAAACTGAAGTTTAACTCAACTTTTTTCGGAGTTTGATGTCTCAAATATTTTCTTTAGTGGGTATATGAAAGTATAATAACCAAACAACACGAATCTCAAAGCACATCTAGTAATAACGAATCATGGAGCCTTATGTATTATTCCTATATATATATATATATATATATATATATATATATATATATATATATATATATATATATATATATATATATATATATATACACACACACACTACATCGTAGTGCCCGTGTTCATCCTCGAAACAAGTGGTCCGTGAAGTTACAGCTGGTCTAACCTTCAATCTCTAACAAAAAATAAAACAAGGTATGAGTATTAATTTTTTGTTCTCCGAGAAATTCATTACCGTCACTATGAATGGTGTGCTCGGATGAAGAGCTTTCATGCCGCATCGCTGCCATAAAAGAGGGGAATCAGAATATCATGGTGCTCACTGATGCGTTGAAGATTTCCCATGTCAACCAATTAATCTAGTGAAAATGAACCACAAAAATGCCCCCAAAATAAGGAGAAAATTGATGATAGACTATTCTGGAAAGTGGGCTTTATCATTTTGCCATCCTCAAGATATGATACTTTAAAGACACTCTATGTTTCACTTTATTTATTACCATTTTGGCGTTTTCCCTTATTTAGGTAAACGGAATGACCGTTGAGCCCTTCCTCTTTGCTAGCCTCCTCTTCCTCTCTCCTTCCTTCATGCCTCTCTCACTCCCGACCAGCCATTGCAAGGCGGCGCTACTGTCGGGACTCACCTAGCATGTTGGCTAGGTAGCGCACGGCTAGGGCAACAACCAAATCGGAGCCAAGAGCGGGCCGCTGCGCAGCCTAAACGGCACGGTGCTCTAGATCCAGCGAGCTCCTCACGTCATCGCCATCATCCTCGAGCAGAACTGAAGGTAGGGCTCCCTTTGTCTTGGCACTCTGAAGCCCAACCACCACTCCTCCTCGTCGGCTCACCGTTGGAGTATCGCTGGCGTCGCGCCGCCTCGACCGTCTCCTAGCCAAGTCGTCGACACCATGACGTTCCCTGTTTCCTCCTCTACCCCTTCTACCGGCCTTCTAGTGCCGCCGCAACAAGCTATGACCGCTGTCGTAGGTTCTGCCTACAACTGCGCTCTACTCTGTGTAGCTACTGCTCTATTGCCGTAGTAGCCCTGCCACTACGCTGTGTTGCCACCGTTCACCGGAGGCTCACCGCTGCGGTGTAGGGGCGGCACTGGACTTGAAGAGAAAGAGGATAGATGAGAGATATGGACACAAGGGTCATATCGGAGGGCTGGTAGGGAAAATATCAAAAAAATTTAAAAAGGCCTATAATGGCAAATAAACAAATTGGCAACATAGGGAGTAACAATTTAAAGTATTTATCTCAAGAATGACAAAATTATGAAGTCCACTTTCAAGTTTCAAGAGTGGCATAATGTCAATTTTCTTCCAAAATAAGGGTGTGTTAGGCATAACATCATGTTCATGTTTAGTGCATTGATGCATTTTTACTCTTTGTACTTTTTTGGACTTATCAGCCACCACACACCTTTAGGGGTGAAATCTAGTTCAGATAGTTTCGGTCTGGTGGTCAGGTAGGAATCAGATTCAAACCAGGTCGGTCCGAAATTTGTCGAATTAGGTCAGACTCGGAACTGGACTCGGATATTTTAACTCGGAATCAGACTCAGATTCGGGAGGCAAGTATCCGACGAAACCGGACTCAAACCTGGATATTCTGAGTTGGGCCTATACGAATATCCAAACCCTGTCAACCCATCGAGCCCAGTTCATTCCAAATTTCTAACATGCAGGTTGCATCCCAAGTCCGCTGGCTACCGGGCTCCGGTGTGCCCGTGTCATTTTCAACTGTCAAAGTTTGATGAACTATATATGTATCTGTGGCTCTGTGCTCACCTGCTCATGAATTCATTAACTATCCGGACATGTGGATGTGATGTGGTATGTGGTTGACTTAGTGTTTGGCGGTCTGAGGGTTGAGTATTTCATAAATTATGAATTTGGTGTTTATTGCTTGCATCATGCTTACTTATTCTGCCTTGTGTGCTCATTTATGATTAATTATCACACCATATTTTATCTAAATCTTATTAATATTCTATTCAATTGAATTATTTATGTGCTATGGTAGTTTTCGGGGCATACAGTTTGTGGGGCTACAATGTTCCAATAAAATAATCGTGATCGTATTCGATCCGGTTTCATTTTCGAGATGGTTTGTATTCGTATTAGTATATCCGAATCAGGGTCCGTGAAAAGATACAAAAACAAAACTGGTACAGCCAATATCCAATCCAGTCCGGTCCCTTTTCAGCCCTGCACTCCATGCAGCAACAAGTAATTGTGACTTAGCAAAAGCTCCATAAGTAGTTATTGCATTATAACTCTTTCCAAGACATATTCAATTCGCATGATTGTAACTACATAGAATTGAGATATCTACAAATGTTGAATCCTGTGGGATTAAAATAATCATAGAAATTGTTCAAGTATCTTGTTTCTTTGTATCGCAAGAAAATACAAGAATTTTGAGGTAAGATGCTAATTTTGTAGATAGAGAATTGAAAGAGGAAGAGAGGAGTTGCATTGAAATTCTCAAAAATGAAAAAGGAAGCTTAGAACTCATGTTAAAAAATCCTTAGTGTTTAGAAAAAAAAATCCTATAGATTATTTTTGAAGCAATTCTACAAATTAAACACTCCTATAAAAATATTTCCTTTTGAATTAGATTCCTTCATTTTCCCTTTGAATTAGATAGCTCAGTCAAGCATCCCATACGGTGGTGAGGACTGACGTTTAGGTCGGGCATCGCGTTTTCTATGACACGATCGACAATGGTGACAACCAACATCTTGGTCGAGCATTGCGTGCGGCGTTGGCGGCTAACGTCTAGACCGAGCATCGTGTGTCCTACGACGCATCGACAGGGGTGGCCCCTGACGTCTAAGTCAAGCTTTGTGTTTTCTGCAATGCGGTCGACGCCACTGGTCGATAGCGGTGGCAGCTAACATCTTGATAGTGCATTGTGTGAATGGCATGGTGGCGATAAAGGTCTAGATAGGTTGGGTCGGGGCTAGGTCATGCCTCGACCCGGCCTACATTGGGGATCCCGTGAACTCACCCCGACCCAACCTGTCGGTGCCCCAACCCGCCCTGAACCTAAGAGTGGAGGAGGAGATGTCTGAGTAGCTGACTGTGGGGAGGAGAAAGAACACATTGCCGCTGCCATGGGGAGGACGATGAGCCGTCCACCCACCACCGTCGCTGCCGTGGGGAGGCACCACTGTGGGGAACCGCCATCGTGGGGAGGCGCTGCCGTGGGATGCCGTCGTCGGGATCCTATCGTTGTGGGGGAGGGATCGCCGTGATGAGCCGTCGTGGGGAGCCCGTCGTTGTGGGGAGGCATCGTCGTCGCCGTGGGGAGCCAACGAGCCGCAGGCGTCCAGGGTGCGTGAGCGTCGGGGGAAGAGAGAGAGAGAGAGTCAAAGAGAGAGAAGGGGGAGATAGGGACTAAGAGGTGGCGACGAGGTGGGGTGTTAGGTGTGGCTGTGGTTTAGGAAAGGAATCGCTAGGGTTTAGGTTGGGCTTGGGTAGGCCCCTGTTCTTATGATTTTAATCCTACGGTGGAGGACGGGGGAGGGACGGGTCGTGTCGGTGCAGGGGTGAACCTGGACCCTACCCTGCTGGAGCTAGGGACCTGACCCAATCTCCACCGTAAGTTCAAGATAGGCCTTGAGCATCTTGTGTGATTTTGGTGATTAATGACAAATGCTGATTAATGACAAACAATATTTGATCTTGATTTAGTGCTTGACAAATGACAAACTTCTAATATGATGTTCGTTGCTTTGAGATTAATATGTTCTTTGCTAAGTTTATTCTAGTCTCATTTTAATAGAGGAATTCTTTATCTAAAATGGATAAGTTATTCATCCTTGTAAGGTATGTCGCTTTGTAATTATCTCATTAGACTAATAATTTGGTTGATTGATCCTTTTAGTCTCACACATATAAATGGGATGAATAAGCAAAGTCCAGGTATGCAATTTCGTATTCCACTCATAATTATTAGTGTATTCCTATTAAGCAAGCACTTGTTATTATTTGATTGTACCTATGCTCATTGCATCATGACACATTCATTTGAGCATAAATATATTGTGAATTCATGTGCATATTGCTTGCCTACTCTTTGGGATCCTTGTTCTTATATGCCATTTATTAGTGATCCCTTAATTAATTCATTGATAGATTTCACCATGCTTGAATAGCTATGTGCATATATGCTCTTCATATTTATTCTCATATACACTTCTTAATTGAAGTTTACCATGTTTGTTACATCGTCTCTTAATTATCTCTTTTATTGAATCAATAACTTCACTTGTTTTGAATTATATTGTACATGTGTGCTTCCCTCGTACTCATTCATGTACACATTTAGTGAAGCTGGAGATTGAATTACATTGATTGTTTGCTATGCCCTTGAATTTGACTTAACATCTTTCGGTATCTTTCTCTCGTGTGCATATTGATCTAAAACCCTCTCATTAGATGCACCTTGAGAACTATCTTATGTAAAGTGTTTCATTTATGTTAAGACACATTGTAAAACACTTGTTGAGCTTAAATCATAGTTAACTTTAAATCTATTTATTCATCTTAAGATTTTGGGACTAATGCTTTTCATGAGGTGATATGAAGAGGATTAGGTCCTGTGGAGGTGAATGACGATAAAAGGATGTGATGAGATGATGGCCAAGTTGAGATTAACAAAATGAGAGAATTGTCAAGAGTTGATGACAAGGTTGAGACCAATAGGACGAGACGATTGTCAAGGGGATGATCAAGTCGACGTCAATAGGACTGTGAAGTCATCAAGGTTTCGGATTGAGTCAGGGTTGATGAAGCAAGGACGTCATCGCAACTAGGAGAAAATCGTCAAGTGAAGGAGAAGGAATCAATGGACGATGGTCAAGTCGAAGTCAACAAGATGAGAGGATCGCTAAAGATTGATCAAAAGGTCGAGACCGATAGGACGGGATGATCGTTAAGGAGGATGATCGAGTCGAGGTCGGTGGGACGGCGAAATTATCAAGATTTAGGATCGAGTCAAAGTTGACAAAACAAAGACATCATATCAAGTGTGAGTGCATCGTGAAGCGGTTGATGGATGATATCAAGCTTCAAGAGGATGTTCAAGGCGAAGGCATATCTAGTATAGAGTTAAGGTTGTTTCTAGTCTTTTACCGATCTTGGTGATTGGTTGGAAGACCGGGTTGATCGGATAGTCGCCATACTATTAAAAAGATTCGGACCAGTGTTGATTGGATCAGTTCCTAGCTCTCGGGTGATGTACATTTACTCCTGAACCGTAGTTGGGCCTAGTGAGGTGTCAGGGTGTCGTGAGCGCGCATGTTTGTGCCTCCTTGGGCAGTGCCATTGTTGTCCACCGGACTAAGTCCAGTGGTCACTAGACTGGGTTTGGTGAAAAGTGTTATGCAGGGTGTGGGTTGTGCACCGTTCTATAGTCCACTGGATTCAGTCTAGTGGTGACCGGACTGCGTCCGATGAGACATAGTACAGTGCACATGGGGTACCGAGGCGCAGAGGACTGGGTCCATTGGCCACCGGACCCCTGTAGCTCAATGGGCATCGGACTAAGTCCGGTGAAACCGGATTGAATCCGGTGGGTTCTAATAGCGAGCGTGTGAGGGAGACCGAGGCAGCGGACTGTGTCCGCTCGCCACCTGATCCTAGGATTTTCTCTGTGACTGGACTGAGTCCGATCGAGCCTCTAACGACTAGTTTCTACGGGATTTCAAATCCCAACGGCTAGTTTTTGGGACCGAGGCTATTTGAGGGGTTGTGTAGGCTTCCTTGCTAAGGTTTTTGAGCTTGGTTGAACTTGGGAGAGCCTTGAGGAGTAACTTTGGGTGTGTCCCAAAGTGTGAGAGGTGAAAATAGAGGGAGAGCACCATATTAGGTGAATTTGGTGAAACCCTAGTGAAAGGAGTGAGTGACCAAGTGAGTCTTGTGTGCATCACTCTTGAGCTTGATCCGGTGCGATCAAGTGGCTTCAGATTTGTTACTCTTGGTGCTTGCCGGCACCTAGATGGCGTGGGAGGCTTCGTGCGCCGGTGACCTTCTCAAGAAGCGTGTGAGAAGGCCCGAGCAAACCGTGTAAGTGGCGTTGGTGCTTGCCATCTCCGGAGATGAGGAACTAGCAACCACTAGTGGGGTAGAGACAATTGGCTCGGAGAGGGAGCCGGTCCTTGCAAAGATGAAGCCTCAACGTGGATTAGGAGAGACCGGCAAGTCTCCAAGCATCACGGGAAAAAGTCTTCGTGTCATTTGTGGTTTACTTTCTTGAGCTCTCATATTTATTGCCATATCCTTGAGCTACTACTAGCCCTCACAGCATATATCTTGTGATTTATCGCATATCTTGATTGCCTAGTTGCATTTGATTCACCTCATTCTAGGATTGCAATCACATTGACATATCACTTGTGTTCAAAGAAATATTTTTACCTTTCGTATTTGTTTAAGATTTGGACATAAGTGTTAAATTGATTAGAGAGTAAAATTTTGAAAAGCCTAATTTACTCCTCCCCCACCACCTCACTTGGGTATCCGGTTCCTTACATCCAATCGGCTATCGGGTTGCGTCGAGACCCAGCGGGTCTGGTATAGATCTAGATCTCTAGAGGACGACCAACGTTGTCTGCTACAGGGAGCATAACCATTGGTGGGTTGAAGTGCCAAGCTGTCGATTGTCAAGTATTGCTTGACGGTGTATTTGGATTGGTTGAGTCGTGTCTCCCAGCCCCCCTCCTTCCTCCCGTGTCCCCCCTGCCCCCATCTGTGTATAATGTTGGGCCCACGTCTTCATGTTCTTGACCGATTTTTTGTCTAGAATCTTGTTTTTTTTTTGACGGGTCATTTCCTTCATGAGAAATAACGATATCATAAATCATTAAATTCCTTGATTGAAGTTGCGCGTGATGTCGGTTATTCATAAAAATATAAAAAACACTGTTCTTGATGATGACAGTGAGTCAGTGACGGAGAAAAAGGTAGCCATCCCATAAAAGAGTACACCTGTCTCGGTCTAACATTTTTCTGTTTAACATCGTGTCATGTCTTAATACAACAGGAAAGAGAAAAAAAGATCTTTATTTTTACTTGAACTGGGTTGAAACACGTGTAATCTTGAGATCCATAAATATCTAAGCTAGCCATGACGCGGCCTTGCCTTCTTTGTTAGGAGAATGGTAACAATGAGACCTGCACCATCAGGCAAGTGACATGAAGAGACTTGTTACGGCACTGTACCTGTTAATTAGAACAATCAACTAGGAGGTTAGGGCTGAGAGGGACATGTTCAGAACCTTCATGAAAAGGCATGTCATTATCGGATAGGGAAGAGAAAACATTATCGGCACTGATTTTCCCTTCTAAAGTAAATTATCGTCCTGTGAAAATTAAACATGATGCTGTTGCCGTAGAAACCGGTGCTCGAATAATTATGGCGCCCACTACTCACTAGTAGGTCATATAAATGGTAAAATGGGTGTTTAATATTTCACTGCCCTGAATCTTCAGACAGATGTAGAAAAATCCTCCCTCGCTTTATCACAAATTAAGTTAAGAATTGTTAATGACCTTTGATGTTATCTGACAACCATCTTTTTTTCCTCCATTGTATAGCATTCTTTCCTGCAATCTTGCCGCCGGTAGGTGTGGCCATCATGATCATGGGTTATCCATCTGCTATACATTTCTTTTTCCTTGATAATGATGTCAAAAGTGCCAGCTTGTGGATAAGATTCATATCATATCATTCCAAATATACTTTTCCTAAAGTTTGGTAGCTCTAGGTCCTAGGCAATGTTTATCTGTCTCTGCACGGTCTTTAACGATAACTTCACGTGGTTGTACAGTAAGCAGGCATGAGTGCATGTTGATAAAGCCTCTGAAATTCTCTTAACAGGTCCAGAAAATATCTGAAACAAATTCTTGTCTAATTAGTTCTTTTTTGACAGACAAAAAAAGGGATAAATATTATGCTTCTGCCATGTCATGCGCTAGAGATACGAAGAGAGTTCTATCTGAAGAAACTTGTTGGGGATGCGATTGTGCTGGCAATACCAGGTGTCTGTTCAGTTGGATTTGGGAATTTGAAAGATGAGTACAATTCTCCCTGCTTTCTAGACTGTCACATATAGATCTTCCGTAATCAATTTCAGGCTACCAAAATAGCCTAAGCAATACCAGGTGTGGCAATTGTGCTTTAATTGTCCTGGAAAGATACCATGTGTCTAATTTCAAGATTGAATTACATGCTTTAGTTAAAGACTTGAGAAGACTCTAAGGGCATCTCCAGTAACATGCCTAAACCTCATTGCCCTATCACTGTAACAAATAGTGATGGTGGAACGAGAAATAGAATAATGGACAGTGAATAGTAAAAGTAGAGAGTATGTATAATTGTGGGACTACTGTTGTGGAGGTGAATAGAGATGAGGCAGCCCTATTGGTAAGATGGCACATAAATAGTAATGGAGCAAAAGGAAAATGGGGCAAATAACTGGAGATGCCCTAAGAGCATCAGTAGCAAAAATCCTATAGTAGTATAGAAATAGAGTTTTAGAGATAGAGTTTCTGGTGGAGGGAAGGAATCTTTTAGGTTTTAGGGTGTAGTGTAAAATGTGAATAAATTTTAGAGTAATGGAGAGAGAAAATAGGGATAGAGTTTCTGGTGTGGATGCTTTAAGTCCTAATATTTGGAATGCAAGTAGGGCACTGCACTGTACTACTCATCATGAGGTTAGAGAAGAAAACGAAGAAAATTGGCCGCTTGGGCCGAAACAAAGCCCGGAAATATGAAGCTTTTTAGCCGGGCTTAATTTAGAAAACCTGAACACAGTTTGCTCAGCTAACAGCCTAGCCTCATGACTGGGCCAGGCTTCGCATCATGGACCTGGAAACATCAGCTTCAGCTCAGCCCAATTGTATCTCAGCCCAGTAAAGTACACAGAGGCACAGAGCTCATGATTTCAGGCCACGCCAATTCGTTCATGTACAGTGGTTTCAGGTTTTAGTTACTACATACATTTCTGTGACCACTGTCAGTATCGGACTACATCAGCAGCAGCTAGAGGCACCTAGTACACTACCATAAAGATTGCATATTTAATTTAGCATTAATATTTACCACAAAATCACCGGTAATTTGAGTAAAATTAGGTTCTGGAAGCTCTCAGTAGTATGTGCATGATTTTTTTTAAATGCAAAGGTCTGACATTCAATTTAAGAAGGAGAAAACTTACAATCATGTGAGAAAGAGGAGAAAACAAGGGGAGAGAGAGGAAGGAGAAGGAGAAACACGACCCGAACCTACTAAGTGGTAGGTCGCACAGAACAACACCATGCGAAGTCATCACTGCTACCGGTCGCAGTACGGGGCACTCTAAACTTGGCATAGTCGACAGCAGCCACCGCCGCCTGTGATGCCTAGCCAAGACACCAAAAGAAGGAGGACGTCGGCCGTCACCGCCATGCAGGATGCTTGACCACGACGCTAGCCGCCACCACTGTTGACTGCACTGTAGGGCACGTGATGCACACAAGGACATTAGCTGCCACCATTACACGGGATGCTCGGTCGAGTCGCCAACTGCCACCACCGCGCAGGAAGCTCCACCGATGCATGATCGAGATGCTAGCCGCCACGACCACGTGGGATGCATGACCAAGGGCTGCCACCGCCGCACGAGATGCACGGCTGAGAAGCCAGCCGCCACCGTCGCGTGGGATGCACGGCCAGCCACCTCCACTGCATAGAATGCACGACGCCCTCTGCCATCGCCACTGTCGTGCGGGATGCTTAGCCGAGAGCCAACCGTGAGGTGTAGCACACCGAGCCAGATCTGCCGCCACTGGGCCAGATCCATCACCAGGCCTGAGTTCTCTAGTCCATGTGAGAGCTCGTTGTAGCATTGGTTGGATGAATCGAGGGGCCATACGCCGTCCCAGAATCCACCATCACTATGTCAGCCTCCCTAAGCCGCTAGATCCGAGGGCCTCTATGCTGATCCAACCGTCATCGCAGCTGTGCCGGCCAGCCCATGCCAAGCCGCCAACGAGGACTCCCTAAGCTTGGCGTGGCCGGAGACAACAGCCAACACGCCGGATAGACTGCCGTCACCGCCGAATCTGGACTCCGCAGTGCCAGATCTGGGTGGTGGAGGGAGGAAAACGAGAAGAGGAGGGAGAAAGAAGAATGACGAAGAAGAGGGGAGGCCCGCTGCCGCCGTCGCCGCATGCCGGGCTTTCCTCAATGTTGTGGCCTCTGCAAGCAGTGGCGCCCACCGACACCTTGGCACCACCTCCAAAAGTCGATCGTCAGTCGCGCAAGGAAGAGAGAGTGAGAAGATGAAGAGGAAGGGGAAGGGAAAGGAGGCCCACCACTGTCGCTGCACCGGCGACGACGGCGGTGGGGAGGGACAACAGTGAGGGGGGAAGGCTACTAGCGGTGGGGCTGGTTCGTCCCCTGAGTCACCTTAGGGAGAGGCTCAAGGGGGTCACGAGGTTTGAACCAAGGTTCCAAAAATCGTTTTCCTTCAAAAAATCACTCCCCGCCGATTTCCGGTTTGCCACGGCAAATCGCGGCAAATCACGATTTATCGAACAAATTTTGGGATTTGAAATTTGAATCACAAATTGCTTGCCGAAAGTGCAAAAACCAACCTTTTTTCGGCAAATCGAACGGAAATCGCGGCAAATCGAACGGAAAAACCGGCAAATCGCAGCAAATCGGCAAAAGGGCAAATCGATGGATTTTTTGGCAAATCGATGGAATTTTTTGGCAAATCGTTTGTGACGGGGACCTGGAGTGACGTTCGGATCATTACACGCTAAAAAGCAAAAACACCGACCTCCCCCGAGCAAGGAGCCTCCCCCCGAGCGAGGAAGTCCTTGCTTGGGGCTCGGGCACGGCCGATCCTGCTCGGACCCGAGTCCGGGTCACTCCTTCCCCGGCCAGGCATAGGCTCTCTCCACTCTGCTACATTAAATGCTCGACGCTGCTCGCGACAATGCGTCAGTCGCAGTGGTCGCGCCACCAACCCGCGTCTTGTTACACTGTACCCATGCCGTTTTCCCGTAAAACGTGAATGATGGCGATGACGCAAGTTGAGGACAGGCTCCGGACCGCTGGACAAAAAGACGTTATCTCCATACCGCTGGACAATAGGGCGCCATCTCCACTAGAACACTGATTACGTCCATGTATAAATAGGCCACATTGCTGCACATATAAAGGTTAGCTGCTAGGAAACAGAAAGAGACCATAGGAGCTTCGGCTACTACCACCTCGCATCAAGCTCATCTTCCCATCAGAGAAAACTCATCTCCCCGTAATCCTTCTCATATCTTCTATAGACACCATCGACGTGGGGTTATTACCTCCACGCGAGGGGTCCGAACCACCTAAATCATGTGTGCTTGCTTGTTGATGGTTGCTTGATCGAAGCTCGCCTTCTCGAAAGCCCCCAAGGCCGCAGGAAAGAGGTCGGTTGATCCTCACATTCAACAAGTAAGCTCGGCGCCTGGGGGTCCCGTACTCTCAACCACCGACAGTTTGGTTTTACCGGCAAACCGATTGGGCGGTGTGAAAAAATGGTAAAAATATATATGCTGCGAAAAATGGTAAAAATTAATTTAAAAATATGAAAATGGTTAGGGCATGACTTTTTGTAATTATGTAACATTTAATCAACATTTGAAATTATTGAAAAAATTGATTTGAAACTTTGTATGGTGCGAAAAAATGGTAAAAATTTATTTAAAATTATGTAAATGGTAGGCATGACTTTTGGTAATTATTTAACATTTAGGCAACATTGAAAATTATGTAAAATGTTAGGAAATGAAATATTTTGGCATGACCTTCGAGAAGACACAACATAGGAAATGAATTTTATGAAAATTTCGGCATGACCTTTGCTAAATTCGTATCTATTTTATGTATCTATTTCATGAAAACAATTCATTGCATAGATAAATTCATATATACATATGAGTAATACGATATGACAAGTTCACAAGTTAACAACTTCATGACAACTGCATGATACGGAGTGCCTGTAATTGACTTACCTTGCAATTTGTCTAAAGAAATAGTGAACAACTCCATCTGGTTGCAAGGTACCTGGTGATAAGTAATAATGAAATGTCATATATGTATGAATTAAGATTGAACTTATATAAATTCTATCAAATATGCGATATTACCTCTATTCCCACCATTGGCCACCGTAAATCTGGGATTGGCTCGCCATATTCATCTCTTCAATGGACATCAAGATCAATTCCTGCGTCGGCAGAAGGTTTGCCTTGCATTGTTGCCAAGTAAACTGTCGGGACCCCGGTTTTTATCAAACCGGACCCCTCTGTGTTACCGGTATGAGTCCCAAGGATCAGTGCTCATACCCACAGTAAAACAGAATCATGATACCAAAACACAGCTGCATTAACTAATAAAATAATTCAGAGTGCGGCGGAGTATTATATTACATTAGCGGAGAAAGATCACACATATTAAAAAGGAGTAAATATTTACAATCAAAAGTAGTGTCCCATCACGGCCACAGGCACACGCTGAGTAGGGAAACGGTTAGTAATCCGGAGCAACATCCGAGAAGATATCAACGTTTTCCTGCGCGTCTTCATAGTCTTGACCTGCTCATTGAATGAACAGCCCTGCATAATAAGCGGGGTTAGCATTTGACTGCTAGCAAGTCCTTCCTAGGAAGGGCCAGGTTAAGGTTTACCTTAATGAAGCTGATGGTTAAGTTGCATAAAAGCATTTTACTTAGAATTGTAAAAGCATCTGAGAAACACATATGAATAGGTATAAATGCTCATGATTACAGTAATATCGTAAAATTTCTATTCTCAGATCTCCAGTTCTCAACTCAGTGTCCCATCTCTTATTTCTCAATTCTCAAATCTTAATTCTCATATGGTAATTCATGATTTTCATCTAGCAACGGCACCCACGTGCCGGAATAACCTTACCCATGTCATATTAGGAATGATGCTGCTACAATGTGAAACCCACCTTGTCCGCCCTTAACCGTGGGCACGGCCATTCAAATGGTTTACTCTGCAGAGGTTGTACGCTTTACCCACAAGATACGATACCTCCCGTCGAAGGATACCATAACAAAACCCTCCGTAAAATTAATCTCGGGCTTAAAACACGGTCGCACACCTTCAAGACAGTACCCAGAGAAATGCTTCAGCACAAGTCCCTGGCGAAACCCCGGTGATGTTTCTCACTTCTCACATCTCAAATCTCAAATCTCAAATCTCAACTCTGTACTTCTCAATTCATCCACCGTGCAAGGACCGTGAGTAATCCCGATATTTCTTTCCCTTTAGATTAGGCCCGCCCCATACCGGCTTAAGGTCAGACGGTAAGTACTCAAGAAAGTAGTCACACGGCTCGGTCCTTATTCTCGAGGCAAGAACCAAAGACAAACCCAACTCTTGTGCTCAAATGCACCCACCTTACAATCCATCCGCTCCCGATCCCATTTATTAGTTGGTCAAATTTTAATTAAGATGAATGAATCGAATCCCAGATCCCAATACAAGCGATTCATCAAATCTCTTTATTTTATGCCTAGCTACATTCCATATGTGGGATTGGATCCCCAAATACCTAACTGAGCAATACGAAGCATCTATTATTTAAAAACAGTAGACGATATTTTCATAAGTTATCCTAGGTTGGAGGCTTTATCAGTAGATGCATATGTCGGACAAACACATGCACTAGGTAACAGTATATGACCATACGACGTTTTCATCAACATAGCAGTTTTGGCAAAGCTATAAAATTGGGATTCTAGGAAAAGACTTGCCTTCAGAGAAGTCGTACTCTTGCGGTGCGTCGGTGGCGTCAAGGAAGTCTCCTTCAGCGTCCAAACGATCTATCGCACGCAAAACAATAAAACAACAACCAATAAATACATATATAGCAATATAATTTTAAAAATTATACAAAAATTACAGAAGATAGATATGATTTTTATGGATTTTTAGAAACTTGAATCGCCGGAATCGGAGTTTGGATTAATCCGGAATGAAAGATTGAAGGAAGTGATGTGCTGAAATTCCTGGGAAAAAAAATAAAAACACTGTAGCTCCGGGGGGGTCCACTGGTCAGTGGCTGACCCAAGGCTGGTCCTGGTTGCTTCAACGGATAAGAGCAAGTTGGGGCTGGCTTGTGAGAGAGAGAAAACAAAAGAGAGAGAAGGAGTGAGGAAGAAGAGGAGGAAGAAGAAAGGGAGAAGAGGGAGGAGGAAGGAGAGGGCGGCCTGGGCTTGGCCGGCGGCGGGGTGACCGGCGGCGGGCGGCGCAGCTCCGGCGAGGGGCGGGCCGGCGGCTGGAGGTGCTGGGCGGCGGGACGGCGCGGCTGCGCGAGGAACAAGGCGGCGCCGGCGACGGGCCACGGCGGCGGAGGCTAGGCGGTGGCCGAGCGACGAGCTGCGCTGGGCCGAGCTAGGGAGGAGCTGAGGCGGCCACGGCGCGGTAGAGCTTGAGCTCGCCGGCAGCGAGGTGGCGCGGCGGCGGCTCCAAGGGCGGCGGCGCCCATGGGGAGAAGTTGCTGGGGCGGAGCTCCGGCGAGACAGAGGGCTGCAGGGGAGGGGCGGCGGCGGCCACTAGGTGCTGGGCCGAAGCGCGGCGAGCAAGGCAGACGGCCGGCGGGAGGTGACTACCTCAGCAGTCGTCGACGACGGCGACTTCTTCGACTTCTGCTGCCGCTGAGGAATGGACAATGACAACACGGCATCGGGGATTTTGGAATTGTTCTATGTTTTGTGATTGTGGGTTGGCTACGGGGAGGAGTTTGAGACTGATGTTGGGACTTAGGGAGCTGGGGTTTGCTTGCAGGTGCTCGCGGAAAGCTTGTATGTATACAAGTACGTGTACATGTACGAGCTCTGGGTTTGGGCTGTGAAAGGAGTTTTGCACGTACTCGCGCAGGGAGGAGGAAGTCTCCCGTACGTGGCTCACGGCGGCTGGCCACGTCGGTTTACCGACGAAACGGAATGATGACGCGGATAGAAACAGAAATAAAGATATTAGCGTAATTATGAATAATCATGATTAGGATAGTAACGAATGGAAAGGAAGAAAAATGGAATTTTTGTTGAATTATTAATTTAGAGAAATTGATAATGTAATTAATAGAATTTCAACTATTTACTGTCTTTGTTTACATTATTATTTTATTGGAAAGGAGAATTGGAAATGTGTTTTATTACAATTATAGATAAGATTGGAAATTCAATTTTTAGTGGTTGCGAAATATAAGCATGATTTATTTATTAATTCAGTTGAGTGTCACATAAACCCCGTGTGCACTAAAGAGGTTTGCCAATCCGAGTAGAGCATCCTGTAGAAATCAGGATTCTCCCACTTATACACATATTGGGAGGGTTGATGAGAAGGCGTTTGTGGTAGGTTGGAGTAGGGGGACGGGTTGGCTTGCTGGTGACTGCCGCTATAGGAGCTAGAGCTTGAGTAGGGGCTGAATTGTCGCGGCTATTGCAAGGGTGGGTAAGGATAAGAAAATAATCCATCCCAGCTATCTCCGTTGCCATAGGAGCTGGAGTCACCATACAATAGCAGAATACTTTTTTGCAAGGTCCCTGCAAGTCTTCTTGTAGTTGGAGCCATTGTCAATCACGATTTGCACAACATTGTCTGGCCCCACGTCCTGGACAACCTTCTCGATCTCCTGCAAGAGCAAACCAATTTAATTAGGTCACTGCTAGGCATCATTCAAAATAAATGAGTAAGTAGTTGGAACTCCAATTACCTTAAGCAGGAATTTCGAGTCCTGCATTTCTCCAGTGGCATCCACGGACTTGTGGAAGTACGTGGTGCCCTTGCAGTATAGAAGAAAATTAATGACACTCATCCTGATTGGCCCGATCCATGAATCACACATTATACTCACACCATATGTGGGCCAATCCGCCTTCCATGGTGCCATCTCCCTCTCAATCTCCCTCTTATTTTGTTCTAAGTATATGCCATCTATGTCCCTTCCTGTAGGGACCTGCATGCCCTCACTTGCATAACATCGTCAAAGGTTAATTATGAACCAATGCAAAAAGAATCTGAAAATAGACATAACTTACCCCATCTAAATACGGACTGTTAGCCCGTCTACTAGCGATCCCCGCGGAGTGAAAAAAACTAAGCCCCAGGCCATCCCGATCCTTTCCTTCGCCTTTTTTTTTCCTTCGTGGACCAACTACCTGTGTCAATCCTTGTCTGTGTAAGCCCTCGTGCTGCTGTGAGGTCGGGGTCCCGAAGCACTGGGCGTGGTACATCCGACGTCCACTTTCTCCCCCATCCCCCGCATCCCTCGTGCACCCTGTGAATCGCTTGCACCTCCATGCTCGTAGTGTGGTCCCGCACGGGACCTGAGCTCGGCCTCATGTCTTGACATATTCAGTGCATGCTTCATCTGTGCCTCCTCATCTGCGCCTCCGGTGAAATCATCATCTCGCCACCTCGCCGCTTCTTCTCTCCTCACCAACACCGAGCTCTTCCTTCTTCTTCTCAGCAATTCGATCCAGTTCACGCTGAAAGAAAGCCCTCACATCGGGAGGACTCGGTCACAACGCGTCACATTGGTACCGCGTCCTGCTATGTGTTGTTTTAGTCTAGTTGCACCCCTTCCCCTTTTTTCTTTTTGCAGTACTTGCACTTCCAGGCAGTATGACTAATTGCCTCCCCATGCTGCCAAACAGCGTCGCGCTCACCCCCGTCGACATACTTCAAACCTGACAAATAATCAACAAAGTATTAATTCATTGCCATAAGTCTTTTGCCATAACAATAAGTAAATACGCTGTAAAAAAATGGGGGTACTCATTCTCATTACTCTGTTCTTCTCTCTACCTATAACAAGGAAGCTATCTGGACATATTATTCATTATCCAGCAAACAAAACTGGGCGTGTTGTAACGTATCACCAATAAATCTATATTTTCTAGGCAAACTTTGAGTCATATCACAACTATGTCATATATAACACTCAAATCCAAGAATCGATGTGATCGAAATACAGAAATTAGTCAAGCTGGGAGAGAAATTCCATTATTTGGTTCACTAATTGTCGCAATAGCAACTTTAATTAATTTTATGTCATATGTTTCCTTTAACCTGTCATTTTCGACATCAACAAGTCTCAATAGACACATCTAGGTATTTATACACAAATCCTACTGTCTTTTTTTCCAAAGTGACTAACAACTGATTAACAGGTGCTATGCTAATTCACTAAGAGTAACAAGTGAAAAAGTGAGAAAGAAAGAAACTCTGGCACCACTCAGCAAGTGATTAGCAAAAAACTCACTAGGTGGCAACAAGATTACCTCCGACGCGCCGCTCCCCGCCGTCCGCGTCGCCGACTTGCCGCTATCGCGTCGCCAACTTGTCGCTGGAGCTCATGGTTTGCAGCAGCTTCATGCCGACTTCTGCCCAGACCCTCAGATTGCCGCCCGCCGGCCTCGGTTTGCCGCAGATCGCTCCGACTTGCCGCCGTCTCCTTTCGAGCTCGCACGAGAGCAACAAGATCCGAGCAAAGACAGTGGAGGAGGCAGGACTCCTTGCAATAATGATGAATCACAGGTAGTAGGTACTACAGAGCATGCAATAATGCAGCTTCACCCTATGTTTCCATGAACAGTATATTTTTTTCATGATTTCAATTCAAATTTCCACGTGATTCTGATGTTGTTTTTGATTTTTTTTCACCATTGACTTCATACAGGCTTATAGAATTTTTGAGAATTTTTTGGGATTTTTTTTCAATTTTTTAAATTCAAATAAAATTTTTGAATTACGGCCTCGGTTTGTCGTTGCCGTCCCGGCTCGGATCAGCGATTAATCGCGGCAAATCATCGATTTGTCGTGATAACTGGAACCTTGGTTTGAACTAAAGTTTTTTACTAGGTTTGAACTCATGATCTCAAACTAATGGAGGATAATAGAGGTGGCCAAATGGGTGGCTCGGCATGGCTCGCTTTGTTTACTCAGACAAAGATGACCCGCTTAGGCTCAATAATAAATCGGTTGCCGTCTTGTGTCGGCCGAAAGACGACCCGGCACCAATGGGCCATCTTGGGCCGCCTGCATTACCTCACGGTCCGTCGAATTTGAATAGGTAGGCCGCCTATTACGCCAAAAAGAAAATTCAAATTTTGAAAAAAAAACTGAAAAATCAAAAAATGTTAGACAAATTAGAAAATCGAAAAGCATGAAAAAATATAGGAAAAAATAGAAAAATGGGAAAGTTAAAATAATTAGAAAAACTCAAAGGATGTAGGAAAAAACTTATATATATATATATATATATAGAGAGAGAGAGAGAGAGAGAGAGCTAAATATATGAAAGAAATTCTAAAATGAGACAGATAATTGGAATTAAATAACGAGCTTTATTGATGTTTGGCTGTCTCGTTAAAAACTTTCCTAAGTAAAAACTCAACACGAGAAAACCTTGGCAAAGAAAAAAGGGTACAGCCTATAGCTGAGTGGTAGAGGAAAAAAGTGAATATTACCATTATTCTTCCTGATCAAGATAAAGATTTTCAAATGCCGCCACCAGCTCAACATTTTCTGTAGTGTGTTGAGCTCATTGTTCAGCTTGTTCCCAATCTTTCATAGTGAGAAGTATTTCCATCATCTCACTTGTCAGATTTGTTCTTCTCTCCTCGATTATTTTTCCGGATAGACTGAAAGCAGACTCCGAAGAAATCTTGGAGATAGAAACCGTTAACATATCCCGTGCTAATATGGAAAGCACCAGATATGTTGTATTGTGCTCATGCCACCACTGCAAAATACTGAAGTCCTCCTCTTGCTACGCTTGGTAGTTGATAGTGTCGCTGTTGAGGCAGGCAGCCAGCTCCCTGCCATCTATTTTTGTGCCCAAACTGGACGTTTTTGTACTCGAACTCCTTGAGGTAGAGCCACCTGCACCTCATATGTTTCCCCACACAGTTTTCTTCTTACCTGTTGTGGGTGGTGGTAGAGGTCGCTGTAGGCGAACTCCACTAAACTTCTAATCGTACTTAGCATAAACTTCAGATAAATTAGCATGAACATGTGAAAAATAACTAGAGTAATCAGTGCTTATCACATCACTTAGAAGTGAGAGAACATTACCAAATCCTCAAATTTTAGCTCTAGGATCTAAAATTAATGCGAATGCATATAACATAGTAATTTCTTTCCATATTTCAAAATTTTAGTTTTCATAGCAAAAACAGTTTTACACAAAATACTATCATTTTCATAGTTCTTTAAGTGAGTAGAAATTTCTTGAATATTATGCACAATTAAAGGAGATGTTGAGTAATAAAGTCCAGATAAAGAATAAGTCGCATCATAAAAAATTTCCAAAAATGACAACAAGTAATTAGCAACATACCAATGTTGCTCTGTGAGTAGCAGTTGACCATCCCAAGTACGATAGTTCGTATTAATAAAAACAGAAAATGTATCCTTATAGGGTATGAGTTCCTTAAGCATCAAGAAAATAGAGTTCCATCTAATTGGCATATCTACACCAAACGTACATGGGCGTACACCCATTGCAAGACAATAGTTCTTATATAATGCTACTCGTACATTAGAATTATTAATGAAAGATATTGCAATACGAAAAGGCTCAATATACGTGCTTAACCTCTTTAAACCAGATTTAACTATAAGATTAATAATATGGCAAGGACAACACTGATGTAACAAGAAAGATTGGGCATACGTACTAAAAGTGGAGTAAGAATATTCATTGCAGAAGTGTTTGCTGCAGCATTATCTAATGTTATTGCAAAAATTTTATCTGTGAGGCCAAAATCTTCCACAACTTTTATAATACAATCAGCAATATTTTCACCGGTGTGTGCTACATCAATTAATTTGAATCCTATAATTCTCTTATCCAGTTGCCAGTCATTGTTTACGAAATAAGCAACTACACTAACGTAATCCTCTTTAGCCCTGATGTTAAAGACACATAAAAAGTACAAGTCCTAAAGAGTTCTTTTAGCTTACCATGACAATTATTATAGTACTTAATCAGATCTCTAGTTGTTGTCTATCTAGAAACTGAAGAAAACCTAGGATTATGAGCGGTCTTAATATAGTTTTCAAAAGCTGGTGACTCACCAAAGTTTAAAGGTAGATCTTGGGAAGCGATTAAACAATAAAGAGCTTCATGAGCTACCTCATGATTGTAGTCCCAGTGACGTACCATACCGTCAAGGTTGTATTGTAGCTACGTCTGTCTCATAGCCAGTCCAGCTTTTTTCTACAGCTCTCAGCATGTCTCTTCTAGTGCCCTGTTCCACCTGAAGATTTCGCAGTTAATTTGTGCTTACAATATTTACAAATAGCATACCTATTCTGAACGCCGTCTGATATCTCGAAAATCTGGCCGAAATCTTCCCAAACTCCCGATGTACTGCGTCTTGATCTTTTTTGCCCCGGTGCTTGTCGACGCAGTAGCACTTGTAGAGCCTGAGGATGATACAGGTGCTGCAGCTTCTTCAGCTTGATAGGATGCAAGAAGCTCTTCTGGTGAATCCCGAAATCAGAAGCTGGGAAGGACGGAAAATCCTGGTTCTCCATTAAGAAAACTGCAAGAAATAATTGTGCTATTATTAATTTCATATAATTGAAATAAAGAATACTATAAAATTAAATCAATATTCTTACCTTGTTTTCTTGACAGAAGCCGAAATTTGTATTTTGGATTTTTTGATTTTTGGGCAAACTATTTTGAATTTTGCCAAATTATCACTAAGAGCACGAGAATTTTCACAAGAGAATGAAGAGGAGAAATTGCAACTGTGCTGGTGGGAAATGAGGGGGAGGTGCTACCCTATTTATAGGAAAAAATTTGGGAATTTTCGGAATTGTTTCGATTTTTTTTTTTAAAGCCTCCAACGACTATAAAACGGCTATATTTCTAATAAACAGGCTAAACGGGCCGTGCCATGCCTAATCGTGCCGGGCCGTGACTAATCGTGCCCATGCCTAAACAGGCTAGGCTGGGCCGGGCCGTGCCAGGGCTGTGTCGTGCCGGCCGAAGCACGGCACGGTCGTGCTTGGGCCGTGCCTACAGTGGTGGGCCATGGGCCGGCCCATTTGGCATGGCCCATTTGGCACGGCCCATTTGGCCATCTCTAGAGGATATGAAAGAATTTTCATTTTTCATCTTTGTTTGACTGATAAACTCCCTGCTTCAACTTCCCTTTTTCTGAAGATTATACATCCAAACAGCAGTGCAAACAGTCACTTCTGCAACTTCATTCATCTTTACTCGACATGCAAAAAAATTTGGCACATCAATTGAATCCCTAAGCCCTAGCAACAACCCCCAGATTGTGTTCTCTCAAGGGAAGAACAAAAAGAATGCATAATATATACATAAGAATGATCGTTGCGTTTGGACAATATAGAAAAGCTAAACCGACAAGGGGAAAGAAAAATCTAAGTAGACTCAAAACTTTGTAAGCTGAAGAGTGAGCTCAGTCAGAAGCCTGTCAAATACGAAGTCTGCCAGCTTGTTCCCAAGGTGATCAGCATCTCTCTGAAAATTCGTCCAGTGATCACTCTTGGCTAGGTCATTCGACAATATCGTATCGATTTCCATGCTGGACTGCGGCTGTTCATCCAGATGGCAGCTCACTTTAGACCACAATTCCTTGAGGACATAATTTCCCACAGGTTTTGGTCTATCAAAAGAAGAAAACCAAGAAAGCTTAGATTTGCAAACAGAATATTTCTTGTAGATGTCGAGCAATGCTTCATTTGTCAAGTCAAACAGGAGTAGCTGGTCGGCGGACATATCAGTGAAGTCCAATGTAGCCGCAGCAGCCTCATAATGTTGGCAATCCTCTTCTTGCAGAGCTGTGATGTTCTGTGAGTACCATTCATCAAACATCATTTCATTGCTGAAATTGGACTTCTGGAAGATGTCCTTCACATAACTGAACTCAGCTTCGTTCGTTTGATCTACTTGGAGACCATATAGATCGTCAGTCTCACTTTGTTGTACATTCCTGTGAGTCAATGAGGTCGTTGGCAGTCCACTAGTGGTGTTACCACTGCGAACATCAATGTCAGCTGAATCATCAGCGTCATTTAAAATGAGAATTCTTGGTTTCAGTGAAGAATCTGCAAAAAGAAAAAGAAGTGAGATTGAAAATTGTAAGTAGAAAATTGAAAGAATAGGTAGACAAATGCAAAAGTAAATTTGAGAATTTAAGGTATTAATGGCATTGATAATTTTTACTATAAGTTAATAACATGGATAATTTAACGCTGTAATTCATAAGGTAAAATGTGTGATCCTTAGGTACTAACCCAGGTCATAAGAGCTTCCTAAATCAAAGACTGTAAGGAAACATAATTATCAAATTATAGAAATCTAATGTGCATAGAGTTTCTGCATACTAAATGAAATCTCACCATCCAGCATTGTACGTTTCACTGAACTAGCAGGATCATCTGAGAAGGCCACGTCAAGAACTGACGTGGGACTTCCAGTTTCTTGTTCACAGAAAGTACCTTCTGTTTGTTTCAAAACATCGGATGGTTGGATTTGATTATCATCAAAAGTTGTTGCATGCTGTTCTGCAATGTTGGTGTCTTCTGAAGGTGGTAGAGCAGGACATGGATCATCTTCTGTTGATGAATGAATCTGATCATCATCACAAGTTGCTGCATGTACTTCTGGCAAGTTGACTTCTTCCGATATTAAAGGAAACGCACACCAATCGACTATGGTGGTTGATGCAGGAACCTGATCGTCATCACAAGTTGCTGCGTGTTCTTCTAAAGTATCAACCACTTCTGAAGGTGAAGGAGCAGTACATGACTCGGTTGCAGTTGATACTGCAACATCACACTTTTCGTCATTCATGTGCTCTTCAAGTAATGCAGGAATTTCAGAGTAACCAGCAATATCATTGCTAGAGCTCTCATCCATGGTAACTTTCATATCTCCATCCACAACAGTTTTCTCTATAAGAAGTGACGCCATGGCATCTTCTGGAATTACATGATTTGCAACATGTCCAACCAAACCTTTTGATCTGAACTCAGCATTAGAAGTTTTTTGCAATGCAGTTTTCACACTAGAACCATCTGAAAAATGGTCCCTAGTAGACTTTGAGCTTGTCAGCATTCTTTTGGTTTCATTACTTGAAATGGACTCAAGTAAGTGTGAATATTTTTCCAATGATTCAGTGAGGGAGCGTGAACGGCGAAAACCTTGATTCACAGGTCTTTTTGAAGCAGTAGCAATGTAAGGATTCAAACCATCCCTATCATACGTGGCAGAGGCTGATCGGAGAAATTCTTCTCTAATTACATCTCCAGACACCTTCTGTCCATAGGGGACCTTATGAAGAACACCATCCATTGAGATGCTACGGTGGCTCTTACGTTTCACATGGCTGTCGACTCTCTTTAGTAGCAGTAAAGAACTTGTATCAATATCACATTCATCAGGGGAGTTAAATGTAGCACTGTGCAAGTTTGTACTGGTGGCATTTTGCATTGACAATGTAGTGCTGTGTGAAGAACCATCACAACTAGAACTGGGTTCACTATCAAGAACATACTCATTGCTTTCCAGATAATGTATTGAAAGGGTGCGCAGTAGCTTTGGTGCAACAGGAAGCATCTTTTCTTTCTGACCTTCCTTTCCATACAACTTTCTTAGAATTAAGGACCTCAAACTTGCCTTACCAGAATTCTTTTTTGAAGACTTGTGTTTCTTAGTAACCTGAAATAGGAAAAATTAAAGGAGCACGGTAACTTCATATCTCCAAATGAATGCGAATTGTCTGTGCAAATAGTTGTGAAAACTTTTTATATGGACTATGGTCTACGGTTAAGTACTTTGTCAATTGTTTGAATGCTTACATGTAAACATGTAATGCAGTAGCAGCAAGAGAAATACTACACAGATTTATAAATAGTTTATGCAGTCATCTATAGAAGTTCCAAATATGTTAGTAGCATAGTGCCCACACTAGAGGCTTCCAGAATTGCTTATGTACTATTAGTACGAAGAAGTTTCAGAAATATTTAGTACCGATTTGTAACAAAAAAAAAAGGAACTAGTAATGCTTTTGATTCAAGTGCTTATCTATTAAACAGTAAACCGGGAGGGACTACAGAATATAAAGAGCAAAATGAATATAGGACAGGGTATAAGTACTATTCAAGAGAACTACACCATGATAATCTACTAACCAAGGATGGGTAAATGGTACATACTTCAGTATTTTTCTCATCATCCATAACACCGCTGTCTTCGTCTTTTAGTGCAACATATGAACCTCGACGTCTACTTCCTGCAAGTAATTTATATTCAATAACCATTACAAACGTATCTAGGAGCATAATAAGTAATAAATTTGATACATCAAAGCTAAATATGATTTTTTGGTAAGATTTTACATATCAAGGAATTAATTCTTCAGAACACTAAACTCACTACTCATTAGTTTATATATGCATCTTAGTTGCATTATTGCATAACTCGCCGCCAAGATCAAAGGAAAAAACCATTTCAAATACATGAATGGCATATATAAGCTGTTCAGTCACACTCTATTTTCTTGCTAAAAAAAACACTCCATTGCACTTAGTAGTATTCAAGGTCGTTTGACAAGTACCGAAGAACAGAGGAGTGAACTTACCACCACTGCCTTTCCCCTGACCATGTTTCTTGTCAGAAAGCATCTTCGTGGACCGCAGGCGTCGACGAAAGCCAAAGAACTGCAAAATGCTCCATCGGCACCCATGGAATTCCTTCCCGTAAAACGCAGACTCCTGATGGTGCAACAGCTGGGCCATGGTGTTAGCGCAGCAACAAAGAAGAGGAGCAGTTCCTTATGAACACCACCTTTGCAGAATAAGGAACAAGGCCTCAAATTTCCTTAGCTTTGCAACCTGTCGTGAACAGACTGGCCACTGATTAACAACCTAGCAAATGACATACCTAATGCCTTTCCAACTCCAAATAAATCATTGCCTCAAGACCATATTGGAAAAGTGTATGACCATGAGTCAAACAAATTGAATGTAGAAAAAAGATTGTCTCCAACCAACTATCACAAAATTGGCAAGTTAAAGGAAGATATTAATCATAAAAAAACACATAAAGCAACAAAGGAACTTTCTGTGCACCCTGATCAATGAACGATCTAATAAAACTAACTTAGGACCTTCTGTACCTTTCGACTTTCGAGGCAAAAAGAGAAGGAAAAATGCTGACATAAACACCCCTCTTCCCAAAAACACGCACACAGACACCCACCAACTGCAATTGAACCATTTCTTAAGACACACTAATTAAATAGTATCTATCCATATCCATGTTAGTTAGCGTCTCAGTTTCTAATCAATAATTAGATGAAGGAGAATGGAACCATACTGGGAGAGCCACTTTGATGAAGAAAAAGATTGTGGTTTCTACTTCTTTTTCTTCTTTGGTACAACCATTTAAACCGTGGCCAAACGTGCAAGTGCAAAACCAGGAAAGCAGGAGAAGTTTCTAAGAAAAGAGCGAAGAAACACATGAAATTTGGTCGCATGTTAAGCAACAGGTTCTTGTGCATTGTTTTCATTATTTTAATGTGAATACAAAAAGGAAATGACCATGGACAAGCATGAAACCAAACAGAAGCACGGCAACTTGTCACGGCAAACTAAGAAAACAGACAATTTCTATCTACAGCTACTAGCCAATGAAGACTGTAAAAATGAAAGGAAAACAGGGAAATCTATTCGCCTAGTAGTCAAAATAAAATAAAAAAATAGGTTTTCGATATTTGGAGTTAAAAAAGCAATTACGAACTATATAACCACTAGGCTGATTCAC
Organism: Olyra latifolia; assembly: GCA_036346145.1. Lineage (NCBI taxonomy): Eukaryota > Viridiplantae > Streptophyta > Magnoliopsida > Poales > Poaceae > Olyra > Olyra latifolia. The sequence continues at coordinate 51,235,623 of CM070528.1, read as the reverse complement.
TTAAGGGAAAGTCTCCAAAGCACAACATCTATTAAGGTCGCATGAAAATATTTCTCGTGAAATTCGTCAGTCTAATTCTCTTAACAAAAAGGGTATTTGGCTACTCTATCAACTACCACAAATAATAAGTAGTTACTTCTTGGACCAATCAAATCATAAATTGTCACAAAACCAATCCATTCAATTCAAAAAACATTTTCGGAGGAAAAATAAGCAACAAGTTGATTGCCCAAAGCTTTCAAGTGGCGATGTCACTCAAACAATTGGCATGCCTTTCTGTCATGAAAATGGTAAGCTCGCAGGTCGTCAGCTTAACTCAAGGTTTTCACCTTCTAGCTCCGAGTTTGCAACCGGATCCTAAAACACTGGTTCTTTACTGTGCACGTCGTAAACCAAAACAATCATGAAAAAAGAAGGGAAGGGTCACCATTCGGAAATCTGAAGGGCACACAAAAATAAATTAAATGAAAAGGCAGTAAATTTCAATCACCAATCTGTACATCGCTAGGCCCGTTCTATTACTGTTACTGATCCAAACAAAATCAATAACCCCGCAAAAAACCATCTGAAACAAGAACGCGTAACCGAAAAACCGAACCTCGAGCTCATCTTGATCGATCAACAGGACAGAAACTTACTGGTGCCTTTCCACAAACAGGTTAAACGCACACAGCAAGCAACGCCCCCCACATGGCACCATCAAGAACCCAGGGAACACGCAGAAAACCAGACCAAAAAGAACTCCTGCTTCCCCAAGACATGCTCCGTGGAAACGAACCTTCGATTGAGACGACGCCTGCGGCCGACAACCCAGGAAGATTCGGTGCCCGATTGGTGATCTGGTGCTTCTGGAGGAGTTGGTGGATGGAAACGGGAATAAGAGGAGGAAGAACGGCAAGAAGCGGACCCGGTATGAGAGGAAGAGAAAAGCGAGGGGGGTTTCGGTTAAATTGCGGTCCGTGGCGGCTTGCTGGATGGCGGGTGCAGGCAGTTGAACGTTTCATCCTCCTCGACGGTTATCAGTTCAGTTGGTTACCGCTAATCTTAGACCATCACCAAGGGGATTTCTGTCCCTTCTTCCGTTCCGTCGGAATCTCCTTCTCTTCGACGCTTCAACAAATTTCTTCACAGTTCACTTTCAGAATCGATTTTTTTTTTATTTCTTTAAGGAGGGATTTTCACTCCTTTTAATGTATTATTTCCTTCGAAAGAATGTTATTAGAGATGATGAAAAATGAATAGACCAATATAGAAAAGGAAATAGAAAAAAGAATGAAATAAAGAAAAAAAATGGTTGGAGATGGTCTTAGACTAAGCACTAAACTTTTAGTCTAGGTTCAATAAAAAAGGTAACTTTTTAGTCTATCTTCAATAAAAAAAAACTCAGTAAATAAGTTACAAAAACTATAAACTTATTTATCATGCGTAGTAGATTTAAGTACATGCGTACTAAAAACTGTCCTCGCAATAGCTGGGTGTCTACCTGTTCAGTGCTTATGGTTTGGTAAAGTTTATTTTCTGTGAGCGGTGTTCGGTAAATTTTAAAAGATATTGCTACCAATTATATGGAAACTTTATTCAATTGAAATGTGAAATTAAATTAGAGTCGTAGCGCGAACCCTCCGTCTTTCTTTTTGTAAGGTATATGCTCGAAATTTTCTCTCTTTGTAGAAATATGTCCTACGAGCTCAAAGAAAAAGCTCTACGGGTATTCCCCCTTTTCATCGATTGTTTCTTAAGGTTGTGAATTTACAGCTGAGGATATTAAGAGATGAGATGGCCGTCCTTGTCAGACGACGAGCTAGCTAATTAAGGACGCCGACAAATTTATAAATCCAAGCAAAGTATGGCGAGAGTACAAAGAGCCGTGCTTTCGTCCGGCACGGGGCTTTATTATGATTATTATTGCCTCACCTTTAAAATCATTTGCTTTGTTCCCAAAGCCTCCAATTCATCCTTAATTCATACTGCTTTTTTTGCAGACCAATCTGATGAATCTCACTATCTTGTGTACTGTTTGATTGCGTCGTGGTGGGTCATATGAAAGTTTGGTGTGAATTTGACCCCTCCAAAGATTTTCTCAAGACCCCAGTTGGTAATTTTCAGGGGGAAAAAATAGGTGTTCCACTGTAAAAAGATCGATGTGTATTTGGCCGGGTTGGCCTGGTCAATGCTTGAGAGCTGTTCATGCAGCAGCCACAATTAATCAAACTTGGCATGCTTTTTAGTGGATTTTTATTGCTGTGTTAAGTTATCTAAGTTATCAAACTTGGCATGCAGCAGCTGTTCATGATTGGCGTATCTAAGTGGGCCATCGTAGAAATAGAGAATAAAAAAGTGATAGGAACGAATGAGCTTCGAGTGATCTTGAGTTGACATGTTCAAGGTCAAGATATCGAGAACAAATAATCTTTTTATTCCTCCATGTGTTAACTGCATTATGATTTCTTTTCTCTAGGCTATCTGAAATTCTGAATGTCTTAATCTATCTACCTCTTAGGTTCTACCTAGTCTTTGCAAAGATTTGTACTCACCAATTTCCCATGAAGACTAGTATGCTGTCATATTAGAGAGAGATCTAGTTAATTACGCACACCTACTGACTTGTATCATCCATGGACGAGCAGCAAGCAAGCAAGCAGCAAAACCCAGTAGACCTAGCCTAATCACTCACGTGAAGTCAGCTCTTGGATTGTTGCGCTGAGATATCCTGACGCCACAAAGAATTTTCAACATCACGTGACTAATGTGCGATTTGCATTCCTCATCATCTTCTGATTATTCCGCTAAAAAATCATCTTCTGATCGATTAGCAGCTGCTGCTGCTGCTACCACCGCACCCTTTGGCTGCAGAGTGGTATCAGCTACTAGTCAGCTACTACCTGTCAACTGTGATGGAATTGCTGCAGAAATTCAACTGCACATGACACCTTCGATGTTAATTACAGAGCACAATCAATGCGCTCTAGCGCTTGCGTGGCTGTAAGACTGTTGGGATGAAGTACCAATTTGACAAATGGTGCAGTGAAATCTTCCAAAGACGCGGGAATATTGACCTTGCAGCTGCTGCTAATACTAATTACTAAGACGGGGTTAGTGAGCAGCTTGCGGCCTGTAGCTGTAGCTGCCAATGCGTGCAGGTAACCGGTCGCACGGGACCGGCGACGAGACGACAGCATGCGAAAACGATGGTCAGCAAGAGACTCTCCCGGTCTAATTGCCCACTTCCACCATAGGTTTCATTTTATGCAGTTCTTAATCATGTAGATGCTCTTCAGAAAAGGATAAACAGGTCATGCCTTCAGACTGTTTGGTCAAGGCCCGGCTCTCAGTCTACTTCATAGTCTTCATTGACATAAAAGTCATGCTATGTAGATGCAAGTTTTCTAGAGCAATGCATAACTGATGTTAGTGCTATATTTTAGATCTAATGGTTCATTTAGGGGGGTTATTAACATAATTATATTATATGTGTGGTATAAAGAACCAAAGTAATCTAAACAGATAACTAAATGGCCCATATTCATTTGTGTACTGTAAATGGCCTTTTCTTTTTTGGCACCGAGTAGACGGCATGATTAGTTAGCTAGACATAAAAGTGTATATCTTGTCATGCACTTCTTATCCTGCTAATTTTTTTCGGGTCAAATCACAATAGTAATGGTTCCATGGAGGCTCAGAGCTAAGTAAAACATAATGTGGCCGGCAGGATGTCCACATGCGCGCATCTCTGCATCTGCACGATTTTTTTTTATGCAGAAATTCTTTAGTTTTGGTGAATGTCCACTACCGGTGACAAGCTCAGCAGTAATGCTTGTTGGTACAAATGCTAGCTCTGTCATCAGGAATCGAAGCATTATTGGAACCACAAAATTAAGCAAGCCACCATTCTGCAAGAAGTTGTATATTTTGTGCCCTAATTAACTTCGTGTAATGATGTTTGTAGAGGACCACAGGCAACAAAGTCAAGCATGAAAAATGTCAATCTTTAGATGAGATGGGCAGAATAGGACGACAATGCCAAGCATCAAAATGACAATACGATCGCATTTACTTCTGCTTGGACATGGTAACGAGCTGATATAAGATGAAGCGTCTATTCTCTTAACCATGACAACAGGATTAACGCATAACAACGTGACATATATCCAAAGAAAAGCTGAACGATAGCTAAGAAATCCATCTTTAGGATTAGAGAATTTTGGGCCGCCAAACTTAAGTTCAACTGGTAGGAGGCATGATTAGTAGAAACGTTTGTAAAATATTGAAGACTTCAACTTCCAAATGCTGAAACAGGGTAAATATTGAATCCCACAAGGTCGACCCGTGAGGAGCATCTCTTCACAGGAATGGAGGAAGAATCACCCATCGGCGAGGATACTTTGGCCTCCCTTCCTTCCCATCAAACAGCTGCAGGAGAAGCAATATCAGTAGAGCAATGCAAATTTTACGGTATTGTTCACTATTTCAGTGAGCAAAGAAGAGCTACACTTGCCTTCTTCAGACGGCGGTGCTTTCCAAGTGCCCAGTTAGTCATGATAGCTGAGGCCACGGCCACGAAGATGTAGCCAGCCACTGTCTGTGTGGCAATGTTGAATCCAAGCCATTGGTAGATTTCAGTGGTGTAGTTTGCACACGTCACTATGTTGAACAAGAAACCACGAGGTATCTGATAGCCACCGCTACCACTAGGACTTCTGAGGTTTCTCAGCAGGATATGGCAGTAGAAGTTTGCGATTTGGCAGATAATCCCAAAGCCAAACCCAATCTTCATCTGCAAATCACTCACAGGGGTGTACAGCGGGTGGTTGCAGTTGTAAGCAATGTAAGCTCCAAAGGTCCAGTAATAGGCGCAATTCCTAAAGACATTTGATAGCGGCGAAGTCGCATGGCTGAAGCGGTGGACAAAGAATGTCTCCATGATCCTCTTGAAGTAGTGGAAGCAAAAGTAGTACATGGCGTAGGTTTGGACAGGATGAATCACCCGCTCGCCCTCATATCCGAAGTATTTATAGACAGGCAAGTAATAGAATATGGGGTAGATGATAAGAGGGCCCACATATTCCCAGAAGAACAGTGTGCTGTAGTAGACCTGCAGGCCTAAATCTTTGAAGACTACAGTCAGGGACCCAGAACCCTTCTCACAGTATTCTGATAAGCTGGCCTTCGGATTGAGGACAACTGGCTTTCCAGTATTTCCAGGTTGTAGAGGGAGGGTGAGCCGCTGCCTAGAAGGATAATACTTCTTAGCTGCATGGCGTAAAGCCAAGAGATAGCAATCAATGAACTGATCAGATGAGAGATGACCATCTAGCCCAACAATAATTCACCCACGGATATCAACCAAAGAACTGAGCTTTTTGACAATGCAAGATCTACTATTATCGTTGCTCAAAAAATCTACTATTATCCTCAAGATCAGCAACTAGTTATGAGCTTTGAAGTTAACATTCGTTTGCATAAAAACATACAACACATAGCTTCGTAAAACATTTCAACAATCTTTGCACTGTTCACTAGATTTACTTAGGACCTGTTCTCCACAGCTTATTTGTCTTTTTCTTATTTCCTTATTTGACTTATCTCATAACTTCGAGAATTTCCCAAGGTGGCCTCGAGAGCCGGATGCCCTTGGTGTTTAGGGTTTAGGGAGCTTTTAAACACGCCTACGAGATAAAAAAAACGGATTCAAAAAGTAATAAAAAATCAAATAAGTCAAAATAAGCCATGTCTTATCTGATTTATTTCGTGTCTTATTTGACTTATTTCGACTTATTTGACTTTTTTTTATTACTTTTTGAATCCCTTTTTTTTATCTCGTAGACGTGTGTAAAAGCTCCCTAAACCCAAAATACCAAGAGCATCTGGCTCTTGAGGCCACCTCGGAAAATTCTTGAAGTTACGAGATAAGTCAAATAAGCAAATAAGAATAAGACAAATAAGCTGTGGAGAACAGGCCCTGAAAGACGCCAGTTCCTACATTTTGGTTCACCTATTCTGATGTATCTTTGATACAGTAACCTGTACTTTGAAACTACCAAGGACAAGTACAAACATGCAGTTACTTAGGAATTTTTTTTGTTCTGTGGGATTATCCCTATGGTTCAGGAGAAAACCGAGCATCACAACAAGAAGGGCCAAATTATTGCAGTTTATGTCTTAACAGTCCACAATAGTGGCATTTCATGAATTAAGGCAGTACTGCTAATGCATATAACAATATATGAGGATATCTTCTCGCTGAACTACATGCCAGCTCGTCTGCTTCAGTGGTCAACATGAATAGTACAAGTTTGCGAGTATTCACTTCAGGAAAACATTATGGCAAGTTAATAAACTAACATGCAGCTCTACCAGTATGCAGAATAGCACAGATGAGAAGATGGTGCATATAAATGTCACAGTAAATACCATGGTCCATAAGGGCATGGGATGGCTCTCTTGATCACCACTGCAGCTAAATTTTACTAATTTCAAGCACTGATCTATGTTTGATCATTAACATTTAACAATGCTATGCTAGTGTGGTTGGTGAATGGTGAGCTAGGAAATAGATTCTAGGTGCAGATTCGAATGATTGACAAAAGCACAGACGGGATAGGAGAGTTGGTTTCTTGGTTCAAGGCTCAACAAGGACAAACCCATAAAAAGGACCAAAAGAAAATTGAAGCTATAGAAAATCACCTAAAGACATCTCAGGAATCAGGAAAATTTCTCCATCGGGCAAAGTATAAAGCATTAAAAATCATGATAACACCTCAAACAAGCTTTACCATCAGAAAAGGTTATATTCAACGCTTGTGGAATAAATATGTAGAACACAGCCTTACTATACAATGTGCACTTTTGGTAATAAATTTGTTATTGACATAGTAATAATGCTTACATATTTCGAATTAAAGAGTTCTCAACAGAATTTGCAATAGCTCGGCACATTATATTCACTATGGCCCCTTGCTCCTGAGTACTATTTTTACTATGCCAATTATGTTTCTTGTTCGCATAACAGATCACCAAACAAATTTCCAAATAACTTCATCGATGTGTTCCCATTCAATCTATCCTTCTTTAAGTTTCCCTTTTCCTCAGCTTACAAATTCTTGTCAATTATCTTTCTTGTTAGTCTATCCTTCTTTAAGTTTCTCTATCCTGCAACTCACAAAATGTGTCTTTGTACTAAAAAAGGCTACTCACAAAGTGTGTGAGTTGACACTGATGGCCAACTCCCTCCTACCAAAACAAATCCTAACAACCTGCAGCAACATTCAATGAACTGTCCTATGCTCACTAACATTTCCCTCTTTAACCCTATGAATGCAAGTCAAACATCAAGTATTCGCTGGAACTTCCTCCTCACTTGTCCCATTCAAACACTGTAAACGGCTCTTACTTGAACTGAAACTAACGAAGCCTTTAAAGCTCATGAATCCTGATGAACGTACTAATTAAGCCCAGCATAATTTTTAGATTTGAAATGGTGAGCAAAACTCAATGAAATTTTAAATTTTGTTGCACATACTTTTGGCATAGATGGCCTCCTGCAGATCCGCGACCTTGGCCTGCAAAACGAACCCACGATTACGAATCAGCTCAAGCTCAAACCTTTCCGGCTCCCACGAGATCTTAAACCCCAACCCAAGAAGAACCAAACCCTCCTTCCCCCGCGAGGCCAGAATCAAGAAACCGCAAGAACCCCAGCCCCCTGCACGCACGTACCGAGTCCTTGAGCTCGACGCCGCCCCTGATGACCTCCCGGCCGCTCCGAGACACGACGGTCACCTTCATCCCGCCTCCGGTGGTGGCGGCGGCAGCAGCGGCAGCAGCGCTGGTCGTGTGGTCGCGGAGGAGGAGGCGAGTGTGAAGCCACAGGGATCGGCGAACGAGCGGAGGTGGTGTATTTGATCCGGCGGGGAGTTGGGGGCCGGTGGGGCGTTGGACCCACCGGAGTTATGTGGCATTAAGGAGTCCAGCTTCTTGATGTGGACCGGGTCCATGGGGGCTGCGTGCTCCCGGCGACCTCTTTCCATGTTCGTTTTCGCGGCTTCTTTTTAGTCGGAGAGGATGGCTAAGCGAAAAATTTAGGAGACTGTCTCATTTTTTTCTTGGTTAGCGAAAACTTATTTCGGTTGCATATCATATCATATGGAGTTTGAAGAACAGCTTCAAATCAGTATTGGGAAGCACAATTGGTGAACTTCACTATCCATAGGTAGGGGTGAAAATGAGTTGAGTTCGAGCGAGCCAAATCCTAGCTCGTTCATTACCAAGTTGAACCACGTGAGATGACTAAGCTAAAAACCCAGCTCAGCTTGGCTTGGAAAGCTCATGAGCTCATCTCACTTGCATCTCATGTTGCTTATGTCACTGGGGTTGGGGTCCTCGCCTTGCATGAATCTACACCGATCCAACGACACCATGGCCAACCCTATTGCCAATCCAACGCTGCCACAACCTATCTCACCATCATTACCACTCATCAAATCGCCACCGCCGTCATGGAGGAGAGGAAGGCATCTACCGCCTCCTTCCACCGCAACCGCCGCTGCCCCGATTTCACTGTGAAGGGAAAGGTTGAGGGAGAGGGAGAAAAAGGAGAGGGTAGGGCGGGGAAGAGAGGGAATGGGCTACACCTGAGAAAATGGTGAGAGATGGTGGCTGGCTACGTGTACTAAGGTGTAGGAGTGGGGATTAGGGAATGATTGAAGACCGGAGTGGAGGGTAGTGGACTTGTGATAGGGTTGATATTTTATTGATCTTGTAGGGTTTTTTGTTTTTAAACGAGCCAAGCCTGAGCGAGCCAAAATCTTGCTCGACTCGGTCAGATCATCAAGCTAGAAACTATGCTTAGCTCATGCTTATTTACAAATGAGTTGAGCACAAGCCAAGGTGCAGCCGAGCCTAAGCCACGAGCTGAAGTTATAGCTCTATCCATGGGCCTATTATGTAAAGAGCAATTGGGACATACAATTCATCGAGTTGCTTCATTGCATCTGAGTCTAAAACCATGTAAGTTTAAGGAATGAAAAACTTAAGTTTCTTGTACTTCTCCTATTTTGTTTTCAAGGAAATTGCATTGTCATGCTCTTGACACCAGGAGATTAACCATACCTGCTTCAAAATTTTCTTCTCTTAGTTTTGTTCAAAGATTGCACCAAGGCACAAAGAGCATGCTGCCATGGTGGATTGGTGGTGGTTGCCACAAAAATCATCAATCTTTCAACTAATACAGTCTTTCCTATAATCACCGGTAAATCCTTCTCGACCCTATTGAGAAAGAAAATTAAACATGTCATATTGCCATGGTGCATTGGTGCATGGACCATGAAGCAACAGCCAGGGTGCACGACGGCACGAGGCAGCAGAGATTGGAGTTTAAAGAGGGGATTGCAGTTGGGAAGTAGGTTGGGCGGTGCAACGCCCCTAACATCGGTAGCCCCACGCCGTTAACCTAGCCGACTAGAGTCACCGACGCACACTCTTCCAATACCACCTCTGCTTTTCCCGTCCAGCATCCATCCCTTGTGCGCCATGGTAGCAGCACCAACCATCTAGCTATGGTGATGCAATGTGTCACTATTTATGTTGGTGTTACTTCAATGGCGACGCCACGTTGCTGTTGCCGTCGGCGGGTAGCGTGGTTGTGCATTGATATCAGCGTATGTACTCTACTGCTTGAGCAATGGGATGTACCTAGGAAAATAAGAGTTTATATGAATTGTAGCCCTAATTAGTAGAATTTTATAGGAACTGTATGGAATATTGGAATCATGTAGAACTCCTATGCCGATCCAAGTGACCCAAACAATAAAATTTTGTATTACTCCCTTCCATTTAGTCACAAATAGATGTTTTTTTTTACTACAATCTTAACATTAATTACTATTACAGTTTATTTATAAACTCAATAAAGTTACAATAGTACATAAGATCCACGGCATCCTCCTGAAGAGGGCGGCGAACCGCTAAAAAAAAAAGGAAAAGAAAAACAAGGTGACGAATCGCCTACTCTGGCAGTCCGGCGACGCGACGAGGCCTTCTCGTGGACCGCCGGAGATGGTGGGGGAACCGGAGCTGCCCGGCTTTGCGCGCCCAAGCCACGTGGCGTACCTGGACGCCATGGCGTCCGAGCTCCCCCGTCACTACGCGACGCAGGAGGTCAACCACCTCACCCTCGCCTACTTCGCCGTCGCCGGCCTCTCCCTCCTCCGGGAGCTCGACCGGGTAAGATCTCGTTTCCCGACCGTTCTGGCTTAGAGCGATTTTACTCTACCCGCTTTCAGTAATTAACTAATTACGCCGAATTTTATGATTTTTTCAGTGATTTGTGGCGTTCTAGATGTGCCCGAGCGCTTAGCTTGGATCTTGATTATGCTAGTTAGGTAGGGATTTGCGTGCTTTCTTATTGCATTCACTATAAGCAAGTTATATGCGACATAGAGATGAGTTGTAGATTTGTGCAGGTAGGAGTTAGGGCGGCGCGAATTCTTCTCGTTCTGAACATCTTCTTTTTCTTTGGAAAACAGGTAGGAGTTAGGTCTGCCTTACAAGAAGGGGATTCTAAGAACAACGATGTTAAAAAAATAGTCATTAAAAAATTGACTGAAAGAAAGCTGAAACAATGTAGCTTGCTTTGTATAAATGTACCCTCATTAAATTGTAAGTACAAGTAGTATTCAGAATGAAAAAATTAGTGGCCATACTCACAATGGTAGATACAAGTAGTATTCATAAGGATATATACAGGGGATAGCAGTAATGGAAATAGCAGGATAACAACTGTGGATGGTGAACTTTTCAATGTTTTGGAACGCTTTTAATAGCAACTGCTACCTGCAAGGTTTAAGCGTTGAGCCCATTAGTGATATGTCTACTCAAGGTGGTTAGGGATTGGTGAGTTTATGGGGCGTCGATCTGTTTGATAACCAGTGGTCCAGTGTCATAAGTACGTTCACCATGGTCCAGTTTCTAGCCAAATACATGAACGACATTGCCGTCCTAGGAACACAGTGGGACCAGTTGCCATAACTTTAGTCTTTTTTTTGTAAATCCTTTGACTTTGTATCGACAGTGGGCAGTTGCCTAAAATATTTCAGTGATGGTTATGCTGAGTTTCTGTAGCAACACAGTGGGACCAGTGGCCATAACTTTAGTCTTTCTGTGTAAATCCTTCGACTTTGTATCGACAGCGGGCAGTTGCCTAAAATATTTCAGTTTAGTATGCACCTTGACTCTTCAGGAAGAAACAATGTTGTAATTTGAGAAGTTGTGTATCTGCCTTTTTGTTTAGGTTAATAAGGACCAAATCACCAAATGGATCTTGTCATTTCAAGTACATCCTGAGGCAAACAATGACTTGGATAATGGTGAGTTTTCCTAGTTACTTATGTAAGAAGACTCTCATGGGAGTTATATTTCTTATTTCCAGATGCTATATGTTTGTTATATTAGTTCATTCATTTCTAGGGCAATTTTATGGATTCTGTGGCTCTAGAACAACTCAATTTCCCTCAAATAATGCTAAGGTATGAGTGATTAAATCTAATGCTTAAGTCAACCTTTTCTTGTCATGCATGTCACATTTTGTGTCATTTCATTTATTTATTTTGATGGTTCCAAATACTGACTCACGCTCTGTTGCAGGATCCTTGCTACAATGGTAGTCATCTAGCAAGCACTTATTCTGCCCTTGCTATCTTGAAGATTGTAGGTTATGATGTAGCAAACATTGATAGCAAGGCTCTTTTATCATCAATGAAAAAGCTCCAGCAACCAGATGGAAGGTATGGCAATTAGCTTTGGTCTCCTTGGTAATTAGGCATGTAAATTCACCTGGAAGTATCTATACATTTACATCTGCTAACTGTGTTAAGATTACACCAAAAAAGTTTCACCTACCTCTCATGCTGTTTTACGGTTTTCATAGCACACCATAGTTGGTTCACAATTTACAATCATGCCCTTGAATATTTGATTATAATTGTTTTACAAACACATGCATTGATTGCTACTTTTATTTCATTTCCCACATGTTCTTTTCTCTGCATGAACTTACACCATGTTCTGTTGTTGCAACAAACTTTACATCAGTAAATGCCACCTTTCTTGTGTGTATTTGTACTGTTGGCCTTAGCACCCTATTCAAAAAGAATGTTAAGGTGTTATGGTCCCAGTAAACGCACACACGTGATAGACAGTGCTTGTCTATGAATATGATTTGCACATGCGCTTTCCTTCTATATGAGCATTTGCTTGGTATTTGGTTAATTAATCAACTTAAAAGGCCTGTTTGTCAAAAAAAAAAAAACTTAGAAGGCCTCCGTTTTATAAACATCTGCTGTTTAATACATTGGCTTGGCTAAATTGGCATGCATCTTTTTGTAGCTTCATGCCTACTCATATTGGTGCAGAAAAAGACCTACGCTTTGTATACTGCGCAGGTGAGAAGCACTGTCCTTTGTATACACAAATAATTGATTTTTGTTTGATGTAACTTAACGCCTTTGAGCTGTATTCTTAGCCGCAATTTGCTCGATGCTAAAAGACTGGACAGGAATGGACAAGGAAAAGGCCAAGGAATACATTCTTAAGTGCCAGGTTAGTGCTTGCAGAAATTCCTAATGCACCACACTTGGCAATGAGATACCAGTGTCCTGCACCATGCAATCACAATTCCTAATTTTTATTGCTAATACTTGCAGTCATATGATGGTGGCTTTGGCATGGTTCCCGGTTCAGAATCTCATGGTATACAGCTTCTTTTAACCTTTTGATATATTTCCTTACCTACTTAGTTTGGACGTGTCGTTTGGCAGTTACCATTTTATAGATTTTGTTATGTGGCAACTGAACCAAGTATTTGTTTTGTTATTTTGGAGTTGGTTATGGGTTCTCATTGTTTGTCTTTCTGTTAGTGAGTCAGGTGGAGGGACTTTCTGTGCTGTTGCAGCTCTGTGTCTAATGGGTTACATTCAAGTTGATTTGGCATCAAACTTAAGAGAATCTGCATCGATTGACATACGCTTACTCCTGGAGTGGTGTCTTCAGGTTAAGTCTGCTCAACCATGTATCTCAAGTTTTCCATCAAAACTAGGCCTTTTAAGTAATTTAGAGGGAAAAATACTATTTTCAGGATCAGACTTATCCTGATAAATGCACAATAGTTGGCATTTGATTTTGCTCTCTTGCCTCTTACATGCACAATTTGTGTTGGGAACACTGTGTCTACTAAACCAACTTATTTAATACATTTTTAATCCAATGCATAAACATGTGAATTTCCATTTACTAATGATGAAGAAAACACAGCCTTGCTTAATGTTGCCACGCCTTCCTGTTGATGTTGTTATCTCCCTAAAACTTGCACAAGTAGAATAAGAAACTATAATGGTGAGTTGTACAAGGATATATGGACAGTAGATTAAAATGAACCAGGCTGTCTTTACCAATGGTGAACCTCACCAACTTATTTGCAACTTTGTTGTGAAGAGACAAGAGGCAGATGGGGGATTCCAAGGAAGAAGAAACAAGCCCTCTGATACATGCTATGCTTTTTGGTTAGTACATTATACAGTATGCATACTGGTTGACTGACAAGCAAATGATGATTCTGAGTAATTTTGTTCTGGCCTGTTCACTTATATTCAGGGTTGGAGGTGTCCTGAAGATCATTGGTGCCTACCACTTGATCAATCATAGCGCTTTGTGGAATTTTTTGCTCACCTGTCAATCACCTGTAATGATTCAAACCATCTTTTATTGTTTCTTCAGAGTGAAAAATGAAAAAAAAAATGAATCGACTTCTTTAATCAGCCAAGATGCTGCTTCACTGACTAGTCTTCTTTTTTGCTGCTGCAACAGTATGGAGGCTATACGAAATTTCCACACGATCGATTTCCAGACATCTACCATTCTTACTACGGACTTGCTGCCCTTTCCTTGTTGGAAGAGGAAGGGCTGGAACCACTTTGCGTCGAACTGGGGATCCTCTCTGCTGCACTGTAGCTAGGAGTTGATAGTGTACCATACGTCTGTACCATTTTTTTTACAATGTTTTGGGAAGACAGGTTTTGTAGTCTAGTACAACATACAGAAGTAATTCAGATTTGAAGTTAGTTGATTTGTGCTGTTCTCAATGTGTGTGTTTGAGTGGGCTGATCATGCAACATTATCCTTGTCTTGGATTATTTTGATTGTGAAGAAGAGCAAGAAACTTGTTAAAACAGCTATTTTGTTCCAGTTTGTTGAACCAATTGCTGTTTGTTGAGTTAGCAGAACAATTCCATTACTTGCGAAGCTACTACAAACTGCTACACGTCATATCAACATAAAAGAAGCTAACTGTTATGTGTGTTGATGTGCTATTTCTGACTTCCATCACTGCATGAGTGATGCCAGCTGATGTTCATGGGTGGTTGATGTATACGCACATGCTATTTCAATCTAGTGCTGTTGTAGGCATCATATCACATTTTTTAATTAATTTTGCATCTGTACAAATTGAGATTGGTATGTCTGACGCTGAGAAGGAAAGAAGAAACTGCGCTAAGCTCGCTGCCTACTGGTAGATCAAGTGTACGCGATGGCAAAGAACGAAAAGAAGCTGCCTCCACCAAACCTGCTGCTCACATGGATCAAATTGGCGGGAGTGTCGGGCTGCTCACATGGATCGAATTAGCGGGAGTGTCGGGCAGTTAGGAGGAGCAGCTGCAGCGGCAATAACTGCCACTGCCCAACCATCCAATCCCCCCAATTCATTGAGAAATCAATTTCGATCAGCAGATCAGTGGTTGGCCAGCCGCTGCCAAATCTCATCGAGTTCCCCAATCCGAGCGAGCCATCAAGACGATGATACTACTACCACTTGACTAACCAAGCGAGTAGGAGTCGTATTACAGAGCCGCCCCGCTCATTAGCCGAGCCGACCTCCTCCGTGGAGCTCTGCGATGGCGGGCGTCGGGTCGGCGGTGCGGCGGATCTACCTTTCCGTCTACAACTGGGTCGTCTTCTTCGGATGGTCCGCTGCGCCGCCTGCCGGTCTTGGATGGATCTTTCTGCTTCTTGGCTTGCGCGGGCGCGTTTCTTGGTTCTGATTGGGGTTCTTGGATTTGGATCCTTGCAGGGCGCAGGTGCTGTACTACGCGACCTTGGCGCTCTTGGAGAGCGGCCATGAGGCCGTGTACGCCGCCGTCGAGCGGCCGCTGCTGCTCGCGCAGACCGCTGCCGTCATGGAGGTCTGTTCTTCTCCTTCATTTTACTGCACTTTTTGCTCAGAAAAAAATACTGCACTTTGGGCCTTGCTTTGAAACTTTAACCGCAGTGAAACTGTAAATGTTAGCGCAACTTTATAATTTGTCAGGTTTTTAAGGTGTAGTTTCATCTACTCAAATAGGATTACTGCTGCTCTCTTTTTTTTAGAAAAAATATTACTTTGCACTAGGAGTTTGTGTGGTACTAATCTTTTTACTTTCTTGGTGGTGGCGGTGCAGATTCTTCATGGGCTTGTGGGTAAGAAGCTTTTCTGTCTCTTCTAGTTATGTTATTTTCACTATCGTTGTATAAATTGGGAATATTGTAGTGCATCTGTGGTGTGTATTGTATGCAAACTCAATGGCATATCTTGTCTGAATATTTACCTGAAAAATTAAAGAGGAAAGTGGTTTTCACAAGAAAACATAGGACTAAAATATTTATATATTGGTCATACCGTCATACGTACGTTATATAACTCCAACATAGGGTACTCCATCCTCCTTTTCTAAACCTTTTATTCTATAAAAAGGGCATAAAAAAAGATAATTGTGATGGAGTCTGAAACCTAGAATATCTGGTTGGTGGATACTAAATATGTACCCTTTTTTCCTGGTAGGCTCATTTCTGTTGTTATCTGAAACCTAGAAGATCTGATTGGTGGATACTAGTATGTACCCCTTTTGTCCTAGCAGGCTCATTTCTAATATTCTCAAAAACATTATTGTGCAAGCATTAACCTATATCTTGCATCGTTAACAAGTTCAATTTTTCAAAAACAGTCCTGTTAGATTTTAAAACAAAGATTTCTTTTCTTTACTCTTATGGTATCTGTTCATTTTTAATCACTGTTGTGATATACTGTTCTTTAAAAAAAGGATTGGTGAGGTCTCCAGTGTCTGCAACTCTTCCACAAATTGGATCAAGGTTGTTTCTCACCTGGGGCATCTTGTGGAGCTTTCCTGAGGTACCATCATCTCATCAGTAGCAAGCCTTGATCGCCTCATATTAGACAGATGTTATTTTGTTCATGAGCTTTAGAACTTCTCTTCCTAAGTTAGACTTGTTTTTAACGGTTTGAAAGCATTTCCTAAAAATAGAGAACACATAATATTTAGATGGTGTTGTATTATTGTGGCTGACAGATGAGACTAGGACACTAACTAATCATCAATTTTTAAGTCTTAGCATAGAATAACTAACTACGAGTCAGCATTGCGCAAAGTGGTGTAGCTATTAAAAATAATATGCAAGTTCATCTTAGAGAATGATAAAAACAGTGCTATTTTATTTTTGCGTCGCTAGTCCCCAAGTTGTATTACTTGAACACTAACTTTGTTTCTTGACATTTTTTATTGATCACTGTGTGCATTTGTCATGCAGACACAGTCTCATATTCTTGTTACTTCATTGGTGATAAGCTGGTCCATTACTGAGGTACATATACTTCCTACAAATTTTCAGGGTTCTAGAGAGTGATGGTTACTTCTTAGAGAAACACAATTATTTTCCTTAAATAAAAGCTGTTTTGAAATATCATGTGTTGAGCTTAATCAGGGCAACATCTTAAAATGCTGTGCACTTTGGAGTATAATCTTATGGGGAATCTGCTGGTCCCTTGCAGATCATTAGGTATTCCTTCTTTGGTATGAAGGAGGCATTTGGATATGCGCCTTCCTGGCTCTTATGGCTTAGGTTTGTACTGATCCCAAGCAAGGCATCTCATTACATAGCACAAAATTTAGAGAAGAATTAACTGCCTTCATGATATTGTTGTCTTGAAAGTGGCTTAGGGTGGGTTCTTTTCACCTTATCTTATCTACTTAATTTTGAGGTAGTCTCGAGTCACTTTCAAATTTTTATAGACCGCCTACTTAATAAAAAAAAGCGATTCAAGGTAATTGGCCTAAGTCAAATAAGACACGGATATTATCCTACTTATCTCGTGTCTTATTTGACTTATCTCACTTTTTTTATTACTTTTTGAGTCGGTTTTTTTTTATCTCGTAGGTGTGTCTATAAGCTCTCTAAATCCCAAAATTAAAGGCCAACCGGCTCTCGAGGTTACCTCAAAAAATTCTCGAAGTGACGTGCTACAGTAAATAAGTAGATAAGATAAGCTCAAAAGAAGGGGCCCTTAGTCATTGTTGTGGTGCCGATTGTATGCAGATACAGCACCTTTATGATATTGTATCCTACTGGTATCTCTAGTGAGGTTGGCCTAATCTACATTGCGCTGCCTTACATGAAGGTAACTTGAGTACCTGCAAAAGGAAGTTCACCATGTTGTTCATGCGATAACAATCTTGCTTAACTGCTCTGTTCTTCGGGTGACTACTGTGCAGGCATCTGAGAAATACTGCCTTAGGATGCCCAACAAATGGAATTTCTCCTATGACTACTCCTATTCATCTGCTCTTGCCCTAGCTATATATGTCCCAGGTAAGCATTATAATGGCAATTGTCCTTCATTTAGCGGTTGACATTATGATTGTAATCGTCCTTCATTTAGCGACGGACATTATTTTTGCATTTATCCAGCATTTTAGTGATCGACGCTATAAGCATGCAGGATCTGACAAGACTCTTTGTTATTTCATTTGGATGACTAGGAGCTCCACACATGTTCACTTATATGCTTGCCCAACGGAAGAAGGCACTTTCAAAGGCAAAAACTGCATAGTTCTGCTCAAGAGCTTCAGAGCTTCCTAGAACATCTTGTGTGACTTCTGTATGCACCTGATGGATGACATTTGCTACTCAATAAAATATAGGAGAATGGGGTATCTCACAATACAGCTCTTTAATCTATGGTGTACCAAGAACTACGTTAGACTTTCCATGGTTAAATGGTCTATCCATATCGCCCAACTTAGCGATGCGGGTGATTTTCGGGAAACCGATGCGGAGCACTCTCTTTTTTTTTCTGACACTGGAGTAACTTCCCCTGAGTAGCAAGATTACAGAAGGATATTACTATGACAATTTTGCTTTTAGGTTGCTGCGCAAAAGCAGTTCTTGTCTGAAAAGGATGAGATGAAGTGGATCAATGAAGGAGCCAATTGCATCTCTCCCCAATCCAGATCCTTGATCTGCCTGCCTTTTGCAGTTGGTGTAGCGTGCCTTTCTTTCTCTTCCCTTTTCCCCTGCCCATCCATCCAATTGCTGAAAAGTTTGTCAAGCGATGCTTCTTCCCTTTTTCGCCTGGTGTACTTTTTCTCCAATTATGTGTGACCTTTCCAGGTTTCTTACCTTTCAATTGGCACAACTTGTGCATCGTCCTGGCAAGTGGCAACTACCGGGCTATCCCTCATCTTCTGTTGTTTACATTTGGTGTGTGACATGTTGGTATCAGGGATGAAAAAAATTTATTGGCCAAAATGCACCGAAATCCACCAAATTCGGTGATTTCAGTCCCCGATAGAACTTCAAATCAACTTTGAATATTTGATTTCGATGAATTTTGTTGAGTTTTGACGAAAATTTGGGTGAAATTCTTTTGAAAAATTTCAGTCTATATTTTAGGCCAAATTTTTTTATTTGGAAATCTTGAAAAAAAATTCTGAAATTTGGTGATTTCGGTAAATGTGGCCCCCTCTCCCTGTTAACTCAAATCCGAATTTTTAATCCCTGTTTCTGAATGATCTTCCCTTGGTATTCCATAATTTTGTAAGCCTTGTCGAGGATATAGTTTTTATATGCGTTTTGATCGGATGGTTCATGGCTTATTGCCTTGGCTGTATAGTTGTTGCACGCAGCTCAATCTAGTTTGTGTAGCCACTTGGCCAGAGAATATTGCATACATAATTGCAAATCTTGGCCCTTGCGAACAAGTCGTAGGATGGCCTGGCTCCTCGACACTTCATCGCAATTTCCTATTGCACGGTACTTGGAATACTCGTCCTTCTGGATGCTGAAAACGTTGTTGCAAACGGCATTTTGGGAACTTAAGTATTGGTGCATGACGAGTTCTGTTTTGATTGTTACTAGTGCCGTGTCCATACGTTGCAGTATTGGTGCATGACGAGTTCTGTTTTGATTGTTACTAGTACCGTGTCCATACGTTGCAACGGATTATCAAAAGAAAATGATAAATATAGTGCATAGAATCAGACCGGGCAATAAATATTACTTTGTCTTTTGCACATATTTAGATCCGGGCAAGTTGAAACTATACATTGCATTGCAGTTTTACATGAATATCAGCTTTCTTTTGCAACCTATGTGATGTGCTCTATTCATTTAATGTTGTTGACACTGAAATTTGGATAAGCCGATTGGTATGAAAAGATCTGAGATCGGTTAGAGTTGGGTCAAGATTGATATGGAACGAATTGGCTATAGTAGAGTTTGTATCACATTGTATGGATAAGGTAACAGATAAAATAGGAAATAATGAGTCGAGACCGTACCATGTACGAAGTCAGAGTTCTGGTCGATGTTTGTTAAAAGTCTGTATAAATAGGTAGCTCCAGAGGTGTGTAAATGGTGACAACGCCCATCAAACAAATCTACTTCTATTTGTCCTTTACTTTCCGTCGACTTTAGTCTAGTTTAGAGTAGTTTCGCTGTATTTTGTCTTCGATCGACTTGCTGTGCATCGTCTTTTCGATCGGTTTTAAGGTACACCCTATGAGTTGCTTGTAAGTAAATATTGTCTCGATTCAGTTCGATCTAGGGGCTAGCATTGGCTTCTAGTCAAAATACAATCTTAGTCGATATTGTTGCGCACCACCATTTCGACTAAGGGTTAGATTTCATCCTCATTCTACTAATCAACACATACATTGGCGGTAGTTTGCTTCCTCATTTCGTTGCCTAGTTTGGCTTTACAATCTAGTCAACAGTCTGCTTAGCTTCATTCTGTTGGCTAGATCATCGCATGGTTTAGCCAATAGTCTGTTTACCTCTCACTTTACTATTCAGTTGATTTGTTGGCTGTATAGTAGATTTGTTACCCTTTGAATTTATTGGTTTATATCTAACCTAAGCCAATAGTTTTATTATCTTTCACTCTTGTTTGGGCTTGTTTCCTAGTGTTGCTGGTCCTGTACAATACAGATTTAATTGGCTAGTTAAAACTGATTACGTCTTTTCTTCTCGATTATAGGATCAAATTGTTCAGTACAATCAACAAATTGAATCTACGCTTGCTTGGCTCGGTGTTGAATGAACTCCTTCATTAATTCTGGGCTGCTTGTAGGGGGACCGATATGCTTTGAACCCTACTTCCGATGCTGACGAGGATTCTAAGTTCTAAGCCCGCGTGTGTTTAGCCGATAGTTAACTTTGGTGTGAACACATGTAAATACAAGCATACAATCATGATTTTTGGGTGGTTTCTGCTTTTGTCTTCGCTTTGGCCAAGAGCGGCAACACCAGAGCTTGGATTTGTGCTAGGTTCTCTTCTTACGTCTTTGCTTTGGTTGGGAACAGTGCGGCCGAAGCTTGGATTTTGCACGATCTCGAGCAAGATCTTGTTGAGGAACTGCGGCTTCGAGAAGAAGCGGCAGTGGTTGCCACCCTTTATCTTGAAGATCTCACCAGGCGGGTTCTCACGGACCAGCTTCTCCTGGACATCAGACAACAATATGTGATCACCGAGCGTCCAGATGAAGTAGCAATAGATGGTGCCATAGATTTTGACGATGAGGGAGAGCTTCATCAACATGTATCTCTACTCCTAAAAATGCTGTTGTGGTGATGAGTGATGGCTCATCAAAGCAATCTGAACTATTCAATTTAATCTAACGGCCGCCCATACCCTGATCCGCGTCCTCCTCTCCACCAATCCACACGCGAGCGCGTCGACCCCCGCCCGTCTGCGTCCCACCAATCCACGTCTCCTCCTCCTCCACCAATCCACGCGCGAAGCACGGGCCCTCAACTAGTAGAATATAATGTACCTTGGAAGAATTGGTTAAAATATAGCCCCTTGATCTAGCCCCTTGATCTGTTGTTTGTCAAACATGAGCCCGATAGGGGGCTTGGCCTTTCCATTTCCATAGAGTAAAAACTGTGATTCTTGCCAAGGAAACATATGCGGATGCAAGTTGCAAAATAAAACTTTGCATGAGTTAAACTCAACAAGAACATACAAGTGCACACGAACACATGAAGGTAGTGCATACTTCATCCGTGAATACGTCAAAGGGCTTTTGCCCATCCTTAACCATTGTGGCAGTAAGAAAAACAACACGTGAGATCTTTTCGTGACAGTGTTCTAAAGCATATGACACACTTGCGCCTTCATAGCTATGACCAACCAAAATAACCTGTATTGGTGTCGATATGATCATAGTGCTCAGGTATCCACTTATTTCTTAATATATAAAAAATATTTAATATTCACCTTCTCGTGCTTAGGAAGTTTATTGAGATAATCGATTAATAGCCTAGAGTAATTTGTCAAAGTAGCTATGTTGTTTGTATTAGTGTGATCTATGGCAGAAACTATGAGGTCTAAGGCAACAGGAAGCACAAAATCCTTCTCCATGTACAAGAACAATTTTCTTGGTTTTTAAGTTCTCTAGGGCAATTTGGACCTAAAATTATCATTCCAAATTAAAGTATTAAAGAAAACAGAGCATGAAAACTTGTAATCTGCTAAAAAAAGAACATATAGCTATGGCCAATGCAAATTGGTTCAAAATTGCTAGCTCAAAGTATTGGACAAAGAAGAAAAAATCGTACAAAAAGAGCAATTGGGGATCACTTCTCCTAATGCATCGCAGCCAGCTCATTCATGTGCTGCAAGTCACGAGAGTATCATCATCAACATGGATGCAATCTCAAATAAGCATATATGGTTTGAGAGTACAGAAGAATAAGGTATCCACAAAGCAACTACATGCAGTGAACTTTCAAGTATAGAGTTGCATTATTTTTCTATTTTGTGTTTTTTTTTAACACTTGTATCTTAAATAGAGGTAAGTTATGAGAAGAGGACCATTGTATTCCTAAAAAGAATTAGGATATCATCATTACATAAAATGCAAGAGTAACTTTGTGTGGTAGTATTATCAAAGAGGGAAAAAATGTGATACTACCTAAAAATTCAAAACCTGCATATATGGTTTGATTAGTACTGCATGCTGGACATAATTTGTATAGATTAATTATTATTGAATGTTGAACACAACCTACTTATGTATGGTTCAAGCTTGCATTTACATATTTTTGCAGGCATGATCAGTTCTGCTATCGTTGTATTCATCCATATATGAAACAAGACATGCCCTTTTATTCATCCTTCTCTGAAAATCATCGGCATCAACCCACTTTGTTCTAAAAAAAATAGCATCTCTTTTCCAAAAAAAAAACAACAACACATAAATGGTCTATTAGCCCCTTTCTCAAAACAGACACTACATAAAACCCTAATAAACGTGAATTAGTTACACATTGTCAATAAGTACAACCCATGCTAGTAATTCTCTGGTTTTGTATGGCACCACTATCGTAGTCGGTTGACAAGAAAAGAACTTCATAGCTTTTTCTATCAATGTTGGATAGAGTAACTTCGAAACTGTTAAAACAAATTCTTAACTGATAGTACACTTAAATTTTAGGGTCCATTTAACGATGCTTTGTTTGATTTTTTGTCCTCTACTATTAACTACATAGGCTCTACTTGAAGATATCCTTCAAGATAAAGCAAAAAAAAAAAGTGAGCTTTACGGTACATCCCAGTCGAACTTTTTTTTTCTCTCATCCCCTACTTGATACATAAAGGTTACCAACATATAAAGAGAGTAAAGCATAACCATTTTTTTTTGTATAGGTCATACAATTTTGCAAACTTTTTAGTGGCATGTATGCAATTTTTCCTTTTTTTTTTGTTAAACCCTAATAACGATAGACCTCCGTATTTGTTTTATAAAGTTTGACAATGGTCACATTTTTTTAGAATAACAACACCTTTCAAAATGGCTAAAATACATTCTAGAGGTAAAATCAAAACAAAAAAATAAAGTATTATACATGACAACACACAACATATGTATGTCTAAAATGCTGAGCATGAGCATTAGCATTTATGCAAGAACCTTAGTAGATCTTCCAGGTGACAACATCAATTTATAGGACGTGGAGCAAATCATCTAATGATGCACCATCTAATTTTATACATATAAGTTTACGAGAAGCATGTGAATCAGCTAATGATGAATATGCTATATCTAAGAATGTACTGTTAACAAAAATAAGTAAATGGGTGCAAAATATCCAAATTATTAAAAGTTAGCATTTATGATCATCATTTCTATACAGCATAAGGTGAATTTTGAATACAGTTTAGTGGTAGGCCCTTAAAGAAAAAAATAGTAATGTAAATACT
The DNA here is from genome assembly GCA_036346145.1 of Olyra latifolia. Classification (NCBI taxonomy): domain Eukaryota; kingdom Viridiplantae; phylum Streptophyta; class Magnoliopsida; order Poales; family Poaceae; genus Olyra; species Olyra latifolia. The sequence continues at coordinate 51,212,039 of CM070528.1, read as the reverse complement.
ATAATGCATATATTTCTCTGATAACTGAATTGACCAAAGAATCACTAAACAGGTGAATTTCATCCTGAAATATTTCAAGCAACTTGAACCAATAAAGTTCAAATAAAAATATGATCTATTTACCACCACATTCGAAGGCAGATAACCAAGTCATCATAAATAAGTATTATGGCTTGGCACCATCGGGGGTAAAATCGCCACAAGACACCTTGTTACTATGACCTACAAATGTATTTAGAATGGCATTATGCTCATCATTCCGCATCCATACATTGCATTCTGAATCCTGCAATTATCATATATGGCCACATGGATCCCAATCTTAATAGAAACCAAAACGCTCAATCTTCGTCATCAAAATGTTTTTCCTAAATTAATGAAAATAGTCTGATTTTTCTCATCGAAGTCGCATTGTTGTTCACCAGAATACCCTTAATTCACTGGTACAACTACTACCACTTGATAATTTGCACAATACCACATGCCCATATTTTCATTGCATGGTGCCACACAGCCACTACTACTTATCTACTTCATAGCTTCGCTGGTTGAGCCAAGCACAAGCATCCAAACAAATTAAAGAAGCATAGAAAAGAAGCATGGAGAAAGCTAGCATCAAGATAGTGGTAGTGCAGTGCAGCAGTAGCAGACATCGACGGACATGCAGTAGGAAGTAGTAGTTGCAACGCAAAGGAGTAGGAGGGCGACGAGAGGAGGAGATGCATACCTCAAATACAGGAAGGTAGGCGCGAGGAGAACCTCAACGACGAGCTTGAGGTGGAGTGGTGAGGCTGGTTGTGAAGGGGATGACAGAATGGACCAGATGGCGCAACGGAGACCCGATCTAGGGGAAAATCGGCCGCCGCCGGAGGCAATCACAAGTCCACTATAACCCTAAGTCCCAAAGTTCCCATCCACAATGGCCAATCGAACCTGTTCAACCGTCCTCCTTTCTTTCTTCTCGCTAGGTGCCACCTCACACCGGTTCGTCTTGAGCCGTGCCAGCCGCCTTCATCCAATAAGCTTTGTCTAGACGGTCACCTATCTCACCAATTAGGTGCAAGACGGGGATGGCCCGCCAAGTAGCTACACAGGGCCTAGATAGCCATCTAGGGAGCACTGTCGGCTAATTGCTGTGTCCCCATGCCGCCCTAAGCCTTGGGGATAAGCCAATGAGATCTGGTTTGCTTATTTGATTTATCGGGATTTTTTTAATTTTTGGTTTTCTTTTTTTCTATCTTGAAGGTGTGTATAAAAGCTTTCTAATATAAGTCGAACAAATGGAACCGGAACCTGATTCTCGAGACCACATTGAAAAACAAATAAGTAAACGAGATAAGTAAATAAGATAAGCTAAAAAGAACGGTACCACCTAAGTTCAAAAGAAATAGTCCATGAATGCCCGCTATCGCCAGTGTGGTTGAAAACCTGCCGGTTTTAACACCCATACCAAATTTCCCTGAATCCCCAAATCGCTTACAATCCCCGCCTAGGGTTCTTAGCCCTGCATCCAGCCCCTAGCGCCGGCGAGCAAACCCCACCGCGTCCAGCCCCCGCACCGGCGAGCCGCCCCCCCTGCGCCGCCTCCCGCCACCCGTGTCGCCTCCAGCCCCCGCACCGTCCCCCGCAACGCCTGTAGCCCCCCTGCGTCGCGTCCAGGAGGGGCGCGCCGCCTCCAGGAGTTCAACGACGCCAGCCGCCTCCAGTAGCCCGACGGCGCCACCTCCTGTGTCGGCACAGCAACTGGGAGCCAACGCGGGAGGGCCTGCGTGCGGTGGCGCCGGAGCGGGAGGGGCCTCGAACGGCGTCGAGGTGGGTCAAGTGAGGGTCTTGCGGTTCGGTTTACCGTGCGTTGGATAAGTGCCAGTTCCTTTGCATCAAGCAGAGCAAATTAATCGGTACTAATTTTGTGATGCTAGCGCATGGTGTTCTTCCTTCAATTGATTTCCTTGCTGGTGTGACCCTTTTTTTATGAATGTTGTTTGTGCGACCTGCGGGCCCAGAACAATGTCCAAAACCGCTTTAACTTGGGCCAAGGGGGGATTCTATCCAGCAATCGTAGATTAAGGATGTAGAACATCCGGTTTGGAGTTGAGGGGTGAATTCTAGACCTTTTGCAAAGTTGAAGGGGGTAACCTGTACTTTTTTTCTAAAAGGTAACTTGCTTTCCTGTCAATTTCTAGGTTTGCGACGGTGGACTGGCCTCAAAGATCTCATTTTTATTCCAAAGAAAGGATTCCTCATCACAAATCTTGATCTGTTGATTGGCTGTAGAAAGTTTTGTCCTTTATGGGGCAAGGCTGTGAGAAATCCTTGCAGCTCCCTTGGAGTTCTTGTGCCCTAATTGGTGCATCAGGGGAGGAGAGACAGTAGGAAACAGACAGCAAGAAGGTAGAAGAGGAGAGTAGGCAATAATAGGAAGGACGAAGGATAAGGAGAGGAGGGAGCTCTCCATGGGAGAGCCCCTCCTCACCTCCCTCTCCATGGAGAACAGCAACAACCACCTCTGCACCCTCCTCTCCATGGATCCTGCAGGGTCGCACCCGGCCTCTGCTGAGTCCTCTGGCGGTGGTGGCGGCAGTGGGGGTGGCGGTGGTGATAGGGAACTCTTTATCACTCCGCGACATGAGTCTGTGCACCCAGGCCCGCCGGACATTAACCTCCCGCTCTCCGCCGACCCATCCCCACCTCCTCCGTCGTGGAATCTTGACACGTTTGACATGCTTGATGTCAGTCTTGGCACACAGACTTATGAGTCTGAGGTTGTACTCACACTTCCAAAGTCGACCGGCAATGGGAGTACTGTGGTTGGTGTTGGCGCGAGGAAGTGCGCTAAGAGGGGGGACAGCATTTGGGGGGCATGGTTTTTCTTCAATCACTACTTCAGGCCAGCGCTTGCAGATAAACCAAAGGGGAAGGTGACGCGTGACACATCTGGGTGCATCTCAGGCTTTGACAAGTTCGACCTCCGTCTTGAGGTCTTCCTGGTGCAGCATGACATGGAGAACATGTACATGTGGGTTTTGAAGGAACGGCCTGACAATGCCCTTGGGAAGATGCAGCTCCGGAGCTTCATGAATGGGCATTCCAAGCATGGAGAGCCATCTTTTCCTTTTAGTGTGGATAAGGGTTTCACAAGGTCACACCGCATGCAGCGAAAGCACTACCGTGGTCTGTCCAACCCACAGTGCCTTCACGGGATTGAGATTGTAAACTCGCCAAATTTATCAGCAGTTCCTGAGGCTGACTTGAAGAGGTGGGCTGAACTTACTGGCAGGGAACTTAACTTCTCAATACCGGCTGAAGCCAGTGACTTTGAATCATGGAGGAATCTTCCGAGCACTGATTTTGAACTTGATAGGCCACAGCCACCGTCATCAAAGAGTGTTGCACATGGCTCTCTCAATCATAAAAAGGCACTAAATGGTTCAGGCCTTAACCTGTCTACACCACCGTCATCAGATGATGGTATGGACCTATCACCAAAATGCGCCAAACGCCGCAAGGACTTCTTCACTCATTGTGCAGACGACGATTGTGCAATGGCAAACAATTCTTGTTCCGATCGAGAGCAAGAGATAGAAGTTCACACTGGCGAACCATCATGGATGCATGATTTCACTGGTGTGGCAAAACATGCAAGTGGGCCTGTTACTGCTGCCAAGACAATATATGAGGATGATGAAGGCTACTTAATCATGGTGAGTATGCTTTTCTCTGACCCACACAGCGTTAAGGTCTCTTGGAGGAACACTCTGACACACGGTATAGTGAAGATATCATGTGTGAGCACTGCTCGCATGCCCTTTGTGAAGAGACATGACAGAACATTCAAGCTGACTGATCCTGCCCCTGAGCACTGCCCTCCCGGCGAGTTTGTGAGAGAGATACCTTTGGCTACAAGGATCCCAGAAGATGCGAAGCTTGAAGCGTATTATGATGAGACTGGTACTGGACTGGAAATCATGGTCCCGAAGCACCGTGTTGGACCAGAGGAGCATGAAGTCCAGGTTTGCATGAGGCCCCCACACCTTGGTGACAACGATCTTCTTTTGTCATAGAACAGAAAACAGTTAGTCTTTAGATCTTCCGTGGTCATGCCATGAGATACTGGAATATAACAAGGTCATGCCATGGATAAGTGGAAACTCCAATCTTTTGCTGCTAAACATTAGTTGAAATGTCCTCCCTAGTGTTGGTGATTTAGGCAAAAAGTTACCTCTTTTTTAGTCATCCTTTGTACTTTTACACAAGTACATCACATCACTATATTGGTGATCTCATTGACTATTTCTTTCTACTATGAAACATGGCAGGTTAATATTCTGTATATATTCTCATGATCAGGTTCGTAATAATGTGACAGCTACATATGACCAGAGTTTCATAACTGTATTGTCATTTTCGCTATTGTTTGTAAGCATTGTCTTAACCATTTTGGTGTACTTGTGTATTGTATTATGACCTGGATCGCTCTCAGCTTTCAGCTTAAATCAAACTGTGATGCGATTGCTGTATTCATTTCATGATTGATATGCTCATATGCACATGCGTTCTTTTGGCTGAATATTCGTGCTTGCAGTCTGGTTATTGCGCCGGTGCTGAGCGCCACCGATGATCAAATTCTGTTTTTCTGACAGTAACTCATCATTTCAGGCTCCAGTCTAACCTGCAATATAGGCAGCCTGAATGATGTTATTGACTGCCGCACCTGTGCACTGTGCAGTAACAAAGATCTTTGCTAACATCCCGACAACCCAGCAGGATCTTTTTGGCTTGCTTGTGGCCAGCGGTGAGCCATCTTCCCGTGGCCTGCATCTCACGAGCTTTGTATAGCCATGGTGAAAGGAACATCGAATATGCTCTGTAAGTTCTATCTGATGGTTCTTTATTGGAAGCAGCAAATGGGGAGCCAACTGGCCTCTGGAGACCTGGAAACGGATTGGTTTTACACTTGCAGCAGCCGGTAACGGTTTCGTCAGATTACCAAGAAGGGCAGCCGGTGGCCATTTCTGGCAATGGCTCATTTCTTCTTGCGATTGTAAACCAGCTTGGTTTTTTTCCCCGTTCTGAATAAATATGCAAGCACTGGGTTTTTTCCCATACAGATAGATAATTGTACGTAGAATGGAATTGGGCTTACTGTCTATGTTACTGTGGAAGGGAAATGCTTTAGATACTGCTGCTTCTGAACAAGTGGTTCTTAAGGTGGCCGCTATACCAAGCCGTTAATCCATCAACATCTTTCTGAACGGAGAGGAGATTGTGACATTGTGTTATTAGCAGCGGGAGATCATCTTGGTCCATGTAAAATGGAGAAAAATTATCTTTTTTAAAATCTTAACAGCTACAAATAGTCGAAAGCGGACCGGTTTATGTAAAAAAAAAAAAGGTTGGTTGTGGTGAATTTGAATTTGAGGATTTTAAACTTGGGGATCAGTTTTATCGGTGGGTTTGCCAAACCTGACCTTTCGAAACTACAAATTTCTAGCTGTTTTGGTCGGTCCTGTGGACACTAGCTCGGCAGAAAAACCGGAATAGTCAAGAAACAAAATTGCGAATTGCGATAGACCTAAACCAAACGTGCCAAAAACGTAGTCAGTGAGGATGAGCTGAGTGATTAGCTCGCTAGTGAGTAGTGACCAGACCAAAAACACAAAAGATTTTCTGGTACGCCGAGTAGAGCTGGCTAAACAGGCCAGCCCGATTTGATGAATCGAACTGAACCTAGGCTAGGCCTCAGCCCATCGGGCCTGTCCGGTTTGGTTCATATAGTGGTGGCCCGATCCAGTTTAGTTCAACCCGATTGGCTCGATTACTGTAGCCCATATATTTATATGTTTATTTTCTTATGATAAATCATTTATTTCTTCATTTTATAACACATATTTATTAAATATAATCATTTTTTATTTTTATATATTTTTTCTAAAATGGTTTGGCCCGCTTGTGATTGATTCGGCCCCAGTTAAATTTTTATTCTTGTCTTGGCGAACCGCTTAGGCCGATACCCTTGCCCGTTGTCTCGTTTGATCTGGTTTATACAGGGTGTGTTTGGTTGCCCACTTGAGGCTGGCCAGGCCCGCGGCATGCCGTTGACCGTGCGTCCGTGCGTGTTTGGTTGTCCGCGCGCGCTCGTGTATCCAGACTCGGCTCATGCATCATGCAGTATATTTGCATGTGTACGGCTGCACGCGGGAAACAAAGTGTGTCCGTTTCCCGCGGACCAGGCTCGCACGAGCCATGCCCTTGTACGCAGGCATCCAAACACACCCACAGTGAACTGGCCCAACCGGGGCCGAACCGGGCTGTCCCGGTTCGTCGGATTGGCCAGCTCTAACGCCGAGTCCACAAGCGCCCAAGAGGATAAAGCGTCTCCTGCCTCTGCAACGACTATCTCTTCTCCTCCTCCCACTCCCTCACCCTCCTCCACTGACCACTCCTCGCTTCCACCGCCACTTGCTCCGCCTTGGGGCTCCCGGCTCGCTCCCGGTGCATGAAACCCTAGCCCTAAACCCTCGCCGAGAGCCCTCCCACCTGCGCGCCGCGCGATGGCCAAGGCGCTCCCCTCCTCGTCGCTGCTCCCCTCGCTGCCCCGCGTCGGGGGCGGCGCCAGGCTGCTCCTCCCGCCGCTGCGCCGCGGCCGCCGCGGTGCCGCGGTGTACACCGTCAGGGCCAGCCTGCACGGGCTAGAGGATTCCGTGGGGGGCCTCCACGCGGCGCTGGAGCGCGCCGAGGCCGTGCTCTACACGCTCGCGGACGCCGCGGTCGTCGCGGCGGACGCGGCAGCCGGGGGAGGAGGGGGAGGGGACGCGGAGCAGGCGGCCGCGGCGGTGGCGCAGAAGAACGGAGGATGGTTCGGGTTCATCTCCGAGGCCATGGAGGTCGTGCTCAAGGTAACCATGGCTTCCTCGAGTTTGAAGAAGGTGGAAAGGAAATTAATGGACAGACTGGAGTTAGTTTTACATTGGTATGGCTAGAATTGAATTGGGAATTACGAGTTATGCAAGCTCCAGGAGAGTCGAGTGGTGGGGTGCATGCTCTTGTCATGCCTCAATGCTCTAGTGCTTTGAAACTTACTAGAACTTTGCACAATCGGAATTGTTAGTTGCACTTTTACTAGTTTGTCGGCTTCCTTAGGGTTACCTCAAGATTGGAATAGGTGTTACGGGCCTCTGCTACTTAATTTGCACATTTAGGCATTTTGCTTTGCTAGTTTTATCAGAAATATTAGAATTTGGGAGCTGTAGGACTTTATCAGTAGTTAGGAACGCAGCATATAACAACTTTGTAATGCTGATACTATCCGAGCTTCAATATACAGGTGCTCAAGGATGGCCTGTCAGCAGTTCACGTGCCATATGCTTATGGATTTGCAATCATTCTGCTAACTGTCATTGTAAAGTTCGCAACATTACCTTTAACAAAACAGCAGGTGAATATTTTAGCCTTATTTGAATTTCTTTGGAACATTATTTGAAATTTGATGAGTGCTATCTAATGCCTGTTTAGTATTCCATGGATTGTTAACTGTGTTGATCATCCTTTTTTAGGTTGAATCGACTCTGGCAATGCAGAATTTACAACCACAGATTAAGGCAATACAGCAAAGATATGCAGGCAATCAGGTTTGTCTTATTTCTCTGAAACTTCAGTTATGTGTATACCATGGAAATTTATGGTTTGGTCAGAGACATGTTTGCATATTGCCATGATAGAACTATGCTTCTCAAAATGAGGTTATTTGTATTATTTTTATATTTGCAAGCATGTATCTTTGCTTATTTCTGATCGCTTCCTTTTGTGTAACTCTTGTTAGGAAAGAATACAGCTTGAGACTGCTCGGCTATATAGGCAAGCTGGAGTCAACCCTCTAGCAGGTTCCTTAATTTTCTCTTCCTAAACCAAATTGTTATGATAGTGAAATGACTGCTCTGGTCCATTGCATCTTTTTTTTCATTGAATTTCTGAAAGACAAATATTCCATGTTAATGAATCATATTTTGTGTTTCTGACAGAACATCATTATTTCTGTCACTAGGTTGGAAAAACAGTTAGCTTTCTACTGTGATTACTTTTATGATGTAGTGTTGATGTTCATGGTTTCTCTGCCAGGATGTTTTCCGACATTGGCAACAATACCTGTCTGGATTGGTCTTTATCAAGCCCTTTCAAATGTAGCAAACGAGGTATACAAGTCCTACTTCTTGAAGTTTGCTTCGTTAAGAGGCTTTTGGACTAAGTGGATTCTAATATTCTATGACATGAAGGGGTTGCTGACAGAAGGATTTTTTTGGATTCCATCGTTGGGAGGCCCTACAACAATTGCTGCTCGACAAAGTGGTGCTGGCATTACTTGGCTCCTCCCTTTTGTGGTAATAAAATCGATCTCTTATTAACATATACCCATTATTCCATTGTTGACCCTGGGAAAAAAAAGGTCTGTTACACTTGACCAACTTTGTTGCTTTTTTGTTCATCCTTTGAATACTAGCAAATATGATGATGCAACATTGTAGTCAAATTAGATTGGTGGCGTGTTTCTGTCGCCACATTCCATAGCACTGAAGCAACTAAATTTTTGATATGTGCAATTTAACTTTGGTTATTTCTTTAGCAATATGGCTGAAAAAGTGGGTCATGTAGCATATAGTCACCATTTTTCAGCGATGTGGGTTTCACTTCAACAAATTACTGTAGACAAGTGGTGGTAGTCTGTGCATGATATGCTCGCATGATTGAGATATGGTAAATTTGTACTAATATATTAAATGGTTGTGCAGGATGGACATCCTCCATTAGGATGGCATGACACGATTTGTTATCTTGTGTTGCCTGTGCTGCTTGTTGTTTCTCAGTATGTCTCTATGGAGATCATGAAGCCACCTCAGGTGAATGCTGCCCTGTATGCTTCGTGTGTTATGATGCCATCATACAAGCTATCAATGGTTTAATTTTGCACCTGTGATCTGCTGTAGACTGATGATCCATCACAGAAGAACACACTGCTTGTGTTGAAATTTCTTCCATTTATGATTGGGTGGTTCTCTTTGTCGGTGCCATCAGGATTGTCCATTTATTGGTATGTATATTTTCTATTAGTTCTATGAATGTGCTAAGATATGTTTCACATTGTGGTTCTAGATGCCTCGTAGATATTGTATGACTCCTCCTAGATCAACTCATTCTTGCAATTAATCAAATCACAATCTGCGTGTTAACTCGATGTTTGCCATTAGGTTTACAAATAATATCCTCAGTACAGCCCAGCAGATCTGGTTACGTAAATTGGGAGGAGCAAAGCCTGTTGTAAGTGAGGGAGGTAGTGGAATAATTACTGCAGGACGAGCAAAGCGGTCAAGTGCTCAGCCAGCCCAGCCTGGTGAAAGGTGAATTTGAACTTCGCATATTATTTACCATATTATGTTCTGGTTCATATTTTTACAATAAAATATTTCAAGCAGATTTAGGCAGTTAAAAGAAGAGGAGAGCAAGAAAAAACTCAGCAAAGCGCATGCTGTAGGTGATTCAAAAGTTTCAGCATCAACATCAGAGGATGAAGAGTCAGATAATGAAACTGCAGAAGAGGTACTGTTCTTTTCTTCATTCACCTTATTTGCAGGAGCATTGTGAAGTAGACAGCCAGAGCTAGTCATGCCAAAAAATCCTCTTTCCCTCGAATAGTACATGATAATAAGAAATTCATCTTCAATCACTGATGTAAATCTGACCACAGGGAGGACCTGTAGAGGAAACATACAATTCTGGTAACAACAAGAAACTTCCAAGTTACTCTGGAAAGAAGGGCAAAAGATCAAAGAGGAAGCGCACAGTGCAGTGATGCTCCAGGGCCTAATTGGATTTCATTTTTGTCGGAACTGGTAGGTACTATTAATATGCTGGTCCTTCAAACTGAAGTATGCAACTTGTTTGTATTTTTTTTCCTTTTATTCTTTTAGAAAATTTTAGAAAAATTGATGACAAGTGACATCTTGCTTTTCTCTAATTATCTTAACTGTCTGCTGATGAATGCATATGAATGCTCTGTACAATAAGTATTTTCAATTACAGGTTAATTCAGTTGACCAGTAAGGCGCTGTAGTTGACCTCGGATACAATTTTGATGCTCTCTTGGGAGGCCCGGCCATCAGATGCAGACAAACAAAATTTCGAGCGTTGAGCTGTAAGATGAAATAGATGGTTCAGCACATTACATAGGTTCAAGAGGGCGATTGATCAGGCCTGACCCGAATATTGTGTTCCACCAGAGGAGAGGATCATTAGAAGAGGTAGATAAATTATTCTTGTGCCGTTCTGTAAGGTGGGTTGTAAAATCGGGCTTGAATGTCATATTTTACGCAAAACATGTAACTTAATCACATTGTTTGGGAAGTAGTATATTTCATAAGTTGGAAAACCATCCAGTTATACAAATAGCAGTTTGATATAACTGTTGACATTGGTCCGTCAGAACTCAGAAGTGTAAAAAGGAGCTCATGAGATGTGATGCAGGCTGAACTTGACAATTGTACCAATGTTTTGGCCTAGTGATTCTCTGACGATGCCTGAGACAAATTCTGTTTCGGCGAGCTGCCAGCAGGCAGAAGCAACATATATTTGATTCTTTGCGATTCTCTTGGACTTACCTTGAATAGGAAGGCTATGGGGTTGGAGACAAGATTTGGTTAGCTTAAATGTAGCTTGTCAAATCTGTTAGGCGCACCCACAATTATTGCTCCTAGAAAACTCAAAATTGCTCCCAAAAAGAAGTTCTATAAAAAATAACTCAAAATTTTCATGTCTTAATTCATTCGACGATTCATGCCCCAGCGGACTTGTATTACTACCTGGGGTGAGGGTCTTTAATTTCAATTCTCCCATGCTGAACGGTAATCTTAATCTACTTTGTTAAGCAGGAGCAAATCTGGGAACTCCTATGTAAGAATCAAATGGTGTTAGTGCAGTCAATACTCAAGACCGAGTTTGGTATCCAGGTCTGGTGGTATTTCACAGCTAAAATAGCCAGCCAGCCATGCATCTAGACCGGTTTTGTTACCATCTACAAAAGAACCTGACCATAGTGGCGATGCACACACTGACAGGGACGTGTTCATGGAAAGAGACCGATTCTGTTGTTTGTTTCCTCCTCGAGTACTCGATTCAGAGTTGGATGCTCCGTTCAAGTACTACTACAAAACCATTTCTTCCCTTGAAAAAAATGCAGTAGTACACCATTTTTGGCTTGTCCATTGCAGAGCTACAGTTAGAAGCCAAAGATCAGAGCTGCTCACCAGAATTCAGCTAAGACCAGGAGAGAGAGAGAGACGAAGCGTGCAAGAAACAGAGAGAGATCGCCATCCGGCTATTGACACACACAAGTAACAGTTGATAAAACACCAGTGCTAATAGGCTAGAAACTAGCGTTCTCTCAGAGCGAGTACACCTTTACACTTTGTTAGTAACAATAACAGTACCTTTTTTATATAATATTTTTTTAAGACGCACCTAAACTATTTTTAACCATTCATCTTATCTGTTCTAACTGTCCAATGATCTTGTACGGTAAAAGAGATCTTTTTATATGGTTCTAGGAACTGGGTATATGTGGAGAAACAAATTTTTTTTTGATTTTTTTGAAATGCTGAAGAGAGACAAGTTGAGCTGTTGAGTTACCTAAATTGCGTCGCAGCATCCGACGGATGAGCTGATTGAATAGCTCCTGATTTCTGCCAGGTCGTTTTCCTAGTTGGATGTTTGCATCAGGCACTACTCTCTGCATTTCTGCAAAATTATACACTGCTAGTTGCACTACCCCTGACAACGTCTTGGATTGCACTCTTTTGCATTGTAATTATCTGATGATTTTCCGAGTTTGATCCGGTGGTCTTTGATTCTACGTTGGGTAAGTTATAATAACAATTAAGGCGCTCAAACTTAAAAGAAATGTGATGGTGTCGTCTCAACCTGGATATAATACGCTTCAGCTTGCAACAAGTGTAGCGCTCCTTACACTGCTCTGCTCTTTAACCCAAGAAAATGTTGATCCAAAGGCAGCTGGCGCCATCATCCTCAAGACCGCAAGCTCATATTTTATTCGCCCCAATGACAAAAGCAAAGCTGGTGGCTCAAGAATACTAAGCATCTCGGTAAAATTGCTGCCAAGCATGCAAAGTAAACTCCCCGATAGTTAATTAATTCACTAATATAAAACTTTGGAATGGACAAATCGACCATAGTTGGCCTATTCTTAGTCAGGTGCACTGCAAATCAGCGCAATCGCGTGAAGTATTCCTCTTCCGAATTTTCATTTGGTTACTACTACCAATTGTAGAGTAGAGCTCTATGCAAAGCGAAGCTTCTTTCTTTTAAAAAGGAAAAGAGAAGTTTCGTTAGAGTATCTCTAGTAGAGCCTCTAAAATAGAATCTTCTCTATATTTAGGGTCTCTCATCCTTCAGTAGAGTCTTTATCTCAGCTTTTAAATTTAAAGTTTCTCTCTCCCAGCCTCTAAGGCTCTGTTTGGCATAGCTCCAGCTCTACCAAAATTGGTAGAGTTGGTTGAGCACCCTATTCCTAACTGCAGAAATTTATGAAGCTGAAGTTGTGGGTACATTGAGGATATTTAAGTGATTCATCTTATTTACATTTTAAACTAAAAATATAAACTTAAGTTACTTTATTTTAACCTGTAAACTCCATATCTTAGATAGAGCTGGGAGCTGAAACTATGCCAAACAGGACCTACATTTGGACTCTCTATATCATCCTCTATAGTTTCTCTGGACAGAGGTTCTGCTGGAGAGGATAAAAATATAGAGAATGAATAGTAATTTATAAGAGATGTATAGAGACCCGATTTTAAAGTATTCACTGAAAAATGCTCTTAGCCAGTTGGCCTTATAAAAAAATGCAGCGTCTATTCTCTGTGGCAAAAGCAGAGCTGGTGGTAAAGAACACTAAGCACCTGGATAAAGCTACTGCTAATCTTGGAAAATTATAAATGTCTCCAACAGCTAATCGATTCACGAAAATAAAATTGGAATGGGCCAATCGAACGTAGTCAACCTGTTCTTAAATAAATTTAGCGGATTACACTGTAAATCAGCATGATTGCGTCTAATTTTCTTCTTCTGAATTTTCATTTGGTTATTACTACCAACTAAATCCAGTCTTTTACAGAGGAGCTCTGTGAAAAGACAACTTTGTTAGTCGGTTGGCCCTATAAAAAACCAGCATTTATTCTCTCGCCCGCAAGACGCCGTGCGCACTGTGTGTTCGCCTCTCACCAATCACCATCCAAGAATCCCTCCCCTTCGCTCTCTACCCAAGAATCTCGGCGAGAGTCTCCGGCGAGCAGGCAGCTTCCATGGCCGCGCGTGGCGGCCTGCAGAACCATCTCCTCGGAGGCGGCCCGGTCTCGCCGGAGGCAGCGCACCGTAGAGCCCGCCCATGGGCCGCGCTGGCCATCGCCGTGGCGCTCCTCGCCCTGGCTGGCGTCCTGCTGCTCCTGAGCCTCGGGGAAGAGGGCCGGCGGGTGTCCGGTGCGCGGCTGAGCCCGCACGACGTGGAGTCCGGGCTGGGCGCCGTGGCGGCGGACGACGGGCGGTGCTCGGAGGTGGGCGCCGCGGCGCTGCGCGCCGGCGGGCACGCGGTGGACGCGGCCTTGGCGGCCGCGCTCTGCCTCGGCGTGGTGCACCCCATGTCGAGCGGCGTCGGCGGCGGCGCCTTCATCGTCGTGAGGGACGCTGCCTCCGGTGAGGCCGTCGCCTTCGACGCCCGGGAGACCGCGCCGGCCGCGGCCACGGCGGTACGTACGTTACTCTTCACTACACTCGTAAACAGAGAAGACAACTGAAACTTTTACCGTGATTTCGTTCTTCTTGGTATCCATGACATGTGGGGCCATGCGATACCTGGCCAATCATAACTTGGACCGGTGCGTCCGGTTGGGTGCCGGTCACTGTCTTGTGGGCCATGCTTGCTCACGTAAGTGCCAGGCACACCCGCCGGCCCGCACGAGTTAAATGAGCCCATGGTCTTTAATACGAGCAGCTGCAAAAACCAGTAAGAGCATCTCCACCGTGCACACCAAAACACTGTGCAACGGGGTCGATCAGGCGAGACAGCTAGTTTTGCCTAGATGGCTGGGTCCAGCAAACGCGCGAGCGGACAATTAGGGTATCGTGGGGAAGCTTCGTGACGCCATATTAGGTGATCCCGCATCCGGCCGCTACTCCTCTGATGCTCGCCCCGAGCAACCACCTTCTGCTCGTGCCCCTATTCGGAGTCTGGTGTGAGGAGAAGGCGTCGGCGGTTGTGGCGAGGGGAAGGAGGCCGGTTGCCCGCGTTTGGGTACAAGCCATTGGCTATTTGAGGAGAATGCTAGGGCGCAGGACTCGGCGATGGATACGGAGACGACGGAGTCGTCGGTGTCCATCCCGTCGACGAACTCATCACCCAACCCTGGCGTAGCCAGCTGAGCAAGCCAAAGGTACTCGGAACCAACATCGACCTGCTTGTCTCCTTAGATATGGCCATTTGTATGTCTTCCCGTGGATTTATGGTGAGCTAGGGTTTGCTTATTTCCATGATTCCGATGGGTATTGAAAGGATCCAAAGGACCAAGAAGGGATGTGAATTGGGCTAAGACAATTTTTAAGATTTTTGTTTCTTTTTAAATTTAATTTTTAAGATTATATTTTTCTACAATGAGATGCAAAAATTAACCAAGAGCAAGCAATCTAAGAACAAAAAGTAAAGTGCGGAAAAGTAAATATAAGAAGTAAAGGAGACAAGGGACGAGGGATTTTTTTCCCTAAGGTTAAAAAAAGGCTTTTTTTCCCCTACTTCTCGTTGGAGCACTTTTCATGAAGAGGAGTATCACTTCGATTTTACTCAGGATAATCTTTCACCGCTTCGGTAGGTAGACTCTGACCTTCATTACTACTTAGAGTCTCTCACAAGCTTCTCCCTGAGAGTTCACCAAGCACCAATTTCAAAATCCAGAAACTTGAGTAATAAGCTCAAGATGATTTGATCTTGTCGAATCAAGCCTTCCATGAAAGCACATAAGGAGACATGATATTCAAGCTCTTGTGAACTTACTCTAGATCGAAACCCTAGTGTTTGGTGACTCTCACTCAAATTTACTTTAGGATAGCATAGGGTGTGAATCAGCACGAAACAAAGGGGTACCCTAAGTCTTTAAATAGGTCAAATTCAAAAACTAATCGTTGGGACCAATAAATAGGGAACCCACGTTGGTGTCGTACAATACGGCACATGTCGTACCATACAGTGTTAGGGGTTACCGTATGATACGACTCCCTGCCGGACCATACAATGTCCTCACGACACCAACCCTACTGCAGCGTCGTCTGGTACCCCGTACTATACAGCGTGCCAGGCCCCCAAAGCAACCTCTCTGAAAAAGAGGCGACGACAGCGTCGTCTGATACATCGTACCATATAGCGCGTCTGCACCGGGCTAGAACCCTTCTAGAAAAGACCAGACGACAGGCCAGAACCCTTCTGGAAAAGACTAGACGGCACGCCGTCTGATACCATGTACCATACGGTGCACACCAGCACTTAGAACCAGTCTGGAAAAGACCAGACGGCATGCCGTCGGGTACCCCGTACCATACGGCGTGCACACCAACACTCAGAAACCCTTCTGAAAAAGATGCTAGGGGTGCCATCTAGTACCCGGTACCATACGACACCAATAAGCCAAAACCTGTCAAAAACCACTAAGGACCTAAATACTTCTAACACTCCCAGCTCAAAGTGCATCAATGGAAAACATGCTCCAACAACTCTAAAACATCTCAAACCCCTCTTTGAACAAAATAAAGAACAAAAACACCTAATTCTAGATAAACTCATCTCGACTCTCGAGTTCATGATAAAACATCCTTAATCTTGGACCTCTTCACCACTAAGGTAACATAACTTCATCACAATGTCATGATCACCAAAACAAGATAATCTCTTTACAAACCACTAAGGGGGGCTTTAAGCCATAAAGGTATTATTTCGAATCGCCGTTTTGCGGTCCTCCGGCTACCAAAGGTTCGTTTGTGTCGCTGATTTCATTAGGGTTTGAGAGGAGATGTTGCGATTAGGTATCATGGAGCCATCAAATATCAATTAAGAACTATGTGGACTTGGACGAGGAGGAGGTCCTAGAAACACAGGAGGTGCAAAATCCTACGACCTGTGCTGGTAAGAGGAAGGGCAAGAAGAAGGACAAAAGCATGGAGGGACGAGACCCAAACTACAATCTTAAGAAGGACGAGTTAACCCTTCCATTGACCAGTCCATAAATACGTTAGACGAAAAACAACAATACCACTTGCCTTTGGCGAAAATGTCCCTCGTGGTAGATCGGTGGGTCAGCGAAGTAGTCACTCATTAGTTGCACATATCCCTCATGAGGTTGCCGGTCGATTATACGCTGACCTGGAACAGAGCCTCCATGACGCCGGCGGTTTACGTCCTCCTCCTGGGCATAGGACAACATGAAAAGGGCAACAACGTCGTCGTCGGAGAAGCCTAAGGACAACACCGCCTCATCAAACGTATCTTCCGATGACGACAACCCCATGGTGGCTTGGGAATGGATAGAGTAGGGAGGGGAAGGGGGAGCCACACCTCACTTATATAGATAGGGTGGCTTTCACAATCACGTGAGGCTTGCTCTGAAAGCCTCTTTGATAGAAGTCAATGAATTGCTCGGGAAGCTACTCGAAATCTTCCTCCCCAATTTTCTCCGTGCAAAAAATTATTAGAAAAAATAAATTATTATTTACAAAGAATGTCTAAAATTATTGTTAACCACAATATAAAATTATTTGATATTTATGCACCCCACCTTATTTTGCCTACTCGCTAAATACATCAGCTAAATTTTGTTATACAAAAATACGGCAGTTGCATGGCGGTTATAGTATAAGAGCAAAGTATTGCAGAGAGAGAATTTAGTGCTGAAAGTATAGAGGAGCTGATACAAGGGCAAGCTGTAAATATATGAGAGAGAATATAGAGAAGTGGGTTTAGGGGGGAATGGTGTGGGAGGATAAAGGAATTGGTGAAGATACTCTTAGTACTAGCTATTAGTCTATGTTTTGTTACGAGAAAATCCGAATTACATTATTGAGACTACGATAGAGCGAATCATATGTCTTCGGTTTTCATGTGGCACAACGCTTCGCAAGCAACTGTGTGAGTGTCTTCTGAGTATATGTCTCTTGTGTCTAATGGCATGGTTGATAATTTTAGTGAACAAAATGAATTGTCATCATGGATGTCGTGGTGGGTAATTTTAATGGGTGAGATGGATTTGTTACATGGATAGTACAGTGGGTAATTTTAGTAAAGTGAATAAAATGGATTTGTTATCATAAATGGCATGATGAGTAGCTTTATGGATTTGTTATAATAGATGACATGGTATATGTGATGCTAACTGCCAACGACTACCGCTAAACTTTTAGTTTTCAATAGTAGAGATTTACATCCTTGTCACTTACTAGTCACTAGTGTGGGATCATATTGCAGATCAAACTTACACGCAAAATTACCGTGCAATCAAACTCAAAAAGTTATGAAAATTCTGAAATGGTGAATGTACTTATACTCTACTTATGATATTTTAAGTTCTAATTCATTCTATATTCGGAATAACAAAAAAGAGAAAATTATGACAAGTTTTGTACCTGAAATTTTATATATAGGTTGTGTAAACCATGAAGTATATTCACAAATTGTTTCATATTTTTTTTGTAACTTTTTAAAGTTGAATTGCATTGTGATTATACTTCAAGTTTGATTGAACGCAATATATTTCCCACTAGTGTGTTTTAGCTCCTCCTAAAACTAGTCTCGGATCATCGGGAAAAAATATTATTCCTATATGAATGACTATAAGCTATGTAATTATCACATTTGGCGAGAGATTGACGATTCATCTACAAGTAATTACGAAGTTTACTTTAATATCAAATATTGGTGAGGGTGAGGCATACCTCCATGTGCGTTAGACATGCCCAGATCCCAAAAGGAAATATTATTGCTGCTAATGGAGGATGAAACAGAGAAGATGCTCAAAGCATAACAATCTTTGAAGAGCATTGCTATGGCTTTCTTTTGTCGAGAGATTTTATTATGCTTGGAGATGTATCAAGAGGTACCAGGTATCTAAAGGTACAAACTAAGGGATACATTGAACATTTTGGAAAATACATGTCTTCTTCTCTCTCCTCAAAGCCCTAGCCGCCGGAGCAACGCTGCTGCTGCCGTCACGAGCCGGCACGATGCAGAGATGGACAGCAGACAGCGCAGGGCGGGGTAGGGTGGGCAGTGGGGTGAGAGAGAAAGGAGAGAAGAGAGGAAGAGAAAGAAGGTGAGGAAATCTCATATTTATCCCTTGTGGTGGTGGTGCAGCGAGGTACTAAAAAATATATAAAGGAGGTACTATTTCACCATAGCCATTGGATCTGAGATAATCAACGACTCTCTGATGAAAGATATCAAGGGATACTAAGGACGGTAAAATATCTCTTTTTTGTCAACCATGGATGGATATCTAGTTGGTTAAATTTGTATTCAAACCCTTTAGTGTGTTCTGTTATTCTGTAGCATTTTGTTGAAGATACTTTCAGTTTGTAAGAGGGTAGGCTGCGTAAGAGGATATAGAGGCCAGATCTTTTTCTTCCATTTTTTTTTATAGAAAAACAGGAAAGAAAAATCCGAGAGGACCAGTGCAGGAGCGATCAGGAGGTGCCGAATGAGATCGCATCAACCTTTTAAATTAAGAAGGATCAAAAGGCTTGGGGAAAAAAAAATCAAGAATGATCACATATGTAGCCTTTAAACTAAAGGTTTTGCGTTTCACGTGCGCCATCGTCAGCATCTACCTTGCACATCCATGATCTGGCATTCTGGCCTCCATGATGATCAAGTGGTAGTTAGGGGACATGGAGCGCTTTCACATCACACATGCATGCGTAATACTCTGGTAAACCAGTGCTTAATTATCATGTAAGGCCTGCCAGTTATGTTCAATTAGTTCCATAATCCGTGTAGTCCTCTGCACGTGCTGCAACGTTGTTCCTAGCTTCGTTGTCTATCCGCGAGGGTCACGAGGCTCCAAAAATCGTTTCCCTCCAATTTTTTTACCACCTATGTGCAAGTGTTTACGGAACAAATGTTTTTCTTCTATTGCTTTAGAGGGTAAACGGCAGGACTCCGGCTCTAATCTTTTAACTCTGCTCTATAACTCCACTGTGGAGCATATCCATTGTGGAGTTAGAGCTGCCAGTGGGTGTTTGCCTAGCAGGTTGGATCCAGATCCAAGAATAAGGCCCCGTTTGGCACAGCTCCAGCTCCCATCTCCACCTTAGAAATGGAGTTTGTAGGTTAAAATAAAGTGACTTAAGTTTATATTTTTAGTTTAAAATGTAAATAAGATGACTCACCTAAACATCCTCAATTTATCCACAACTCCAGCTCCATGAATTTCTGGAGCTAGGAATAGGGTGCTTCACCAACTCCACCAATTTGGTGGAGCTGGAGCTGTGCCAAACAGGGCCTAAGGAAGATCTTAGGTGAATGATCAATACTCCTACTACCCTTGGTGGATATTAGTCCAATGGCAGTGGTGGGTAATTATCCCCAATTTTACGCCTATTATGATAAATGTGATCCGCAAAGCACCCTTCAAACTGCTCCACAAAAATAAACTACGAGGGAGGCTGCTCCATGGAGTTGCCTGCTCCAGAGTTACGTGGAGTTGAGACGTTTGGCACTGCTTCGCTAGATCCAAGACGGAGTTGAGAGTTGTAACTCTGCCAAACACCCCTTTAAGCATTGAACGTGGATCACATAAACATTTTCGAACCTGTCATTATTCATGGAATGCTAGTATTAACATGCTATAGTATAGTAGCATGTGGCCATTAATCTAAATTTGCTGGTGTATTTGTGGACTAATTATGCTCTTCAATCACAGAGAGAGAGAGACAATGCATGCTCAATTGCTCATCCCAAATGCTTACAATTACGTTTGCTTGTTTGGTGCGTGTGCAAATGCCAGACCATGTACGAGAGCAACCCGCTGTCCAAGTACAAGGGCGCGCTCGCCATGGGCGTCCCCGGAGAGCTTGCCGGCCTCCACGCCGCGTGGTCGCGGTACGGCAAGCTTCCCTGGAAGGACCTCTTCGCGCCGGCGATAAGGCTCGCGCGGGAGGGCTACACGGTGGTGCCGATCGTCGCCAACGCGCTCAAGAAGACGGAGCGGGACGTGCTCGCCGACCCCGGCCTGCGCGGCGTGTTCGCGCCGGAGGGGCGGCTCCTGGCGGCCGGCGAGGTGTGCCGCAACCCCGCGCTCGCGGACACGCTGGAAGCCGTGGCCAACGAGGGCGCCGCCGCGTTCTACAGCGGCGACGTCGGCGAGAGGTTCGTCGGCGACGTCAGGAGGGCCGGGGGGATCGCCACGGTGGACGACCTGAGGGAGTACAAGGTGGAGGTGAGCGACGCCATGCGCGCGGACGCCATGGGGTACACCTTTCTTGGCATGCCTCCGCCTTCGAGCGGCACCGTGGGGATGGCATTGGTCAGTACTGTTCTTCACCATCTCGTAGAGATGCAAAGTTTTTTACTAGAATTGTTGGTTCAGATTCAGTAACATTTTTTTTTTCTGATGATTGCAGATCCTGAATATCTTGGGTGGATACGAGTCAATGGAGTTCTTGAAAGGATTTCTTGGCTTGCATCGGTTTGTCGAGGCGCTGAAGCACATGCTGGCTATTCGGATGGACCTCGGCGACCCCGCCTTCGTCAACGTCACCGGGAACGTCTCCGAGATGCTGTCGCCGTCGTTCGCCGGCAAGATCCGGCGAAGGATCGTCGACAACACGACATTCCCTTCCAGCTACTATCTTCCAAAGTATTGCGCCTGATCTAGTGATCTTGGATGCATGCGTTTTTTCTTGCAGAGATTACATACTGCGTTTGCACTGACAAGATTTTGTTGTTGGCGTCAGATGGAGCCAGCTGAGGGACCACGGGACCAGCCACCTCTGCGTCGTCGACGGCGACCGGAACGCGGTGGCTATGACGACCACCGTGAACTACGCCTTCGGAGCACGCCTGCTCTCGCCGTCGACCGGCATTGTAGTGAACAACGAGATGGACGATTTCTCCATGCCCGCAGCGCCAACGCCCGAGCACCTTCCACCTGCGCCGGCGAACTTCATAGCTCCGGGCAAACGGCCCCTGTCCTCTATGACGCCGACGATCATACTCAAGGTAACCACTACCCTGCATCCATGTCTCCATGATCGATCATACTGCCATGTCGTGTGATTGCGTGACGACGTACGACTCGATCGCTTGCGCTGAAAACCGAAGCGTTTCTTCAGAACGGGCAGCTCGCCGGCGTCGTCGGAGGCAGCGGAGGGACGGACATAATCTCTACAGTCACTCAGGTCTTTCTGAACCATTTCATGGCCGGCATGAACCCTCTGGCCGCCGTCCAGCATCCCAGGGTCTACCACAAGGTGAACATTAATTTGCGATTCACCTCAAGATCTCTTGCATCATCTGTGACCCTTGCGATGCAAAAAAATTGCTTCTTTTTCTGGTTCTTGGTCCCAGAATCAATTCTCAACGGTGTGTTTCTGAACATGAATCGACGCAGCTGGTGCCGAACGTGGTGGTGTACGAGAACGAGACGGCGATCGACGGCGAGCTCATCGAGCTCACCAGCGAGGCGAGGGGGTTCCTGAAGCAGAGAGGTCACCGGCTGGCAGGCACCAGCTCAGGCGCCGTGTGCCAGTTCATCGTGCAGGACCTGCTCGAGCCGATCTCCGGCGAACGCAGCGCTGCCCGGAGCATGGAGCTCCGGCGAGGTGACGTCCAGGGCGTTTTCCATGGGATGCTCACCGCCGTCAGCGACCCGAGGAAAGACGGCAGCCCTGCAGGGCTGTAAGGGATGGTTCTTTCATTGGTCTTTCTCCCTGTAGATCCATAGACATTCATGATGATCGATTCAGAGTTGTCTCGGTGCAAACTGCGGATAAAAGTAACTGCATTGTATCTGGATTGCATGTCAAACGACATGATTCAGTGGCACTGTGTTCAAATATCTGACATGATCTAGCTGACCCGAGCCAAACTCGATGGAATGATCAATCTTATCCTCTTCCCGTGCCTGTGCCGGCTCCAGCTCCGGCTCCGACGCCGGCGGCAACTCCGGCTCCGGTGGCGCGGCATGCATTGTCGCTCCTGCACGGCGCAGCGCAGAAGATCCCGCGGCGATCATCAGCCTGAGCTCCGGCCGCGTGTCCGTGCATGCAGCTTCCAATGGCTGGCAGCTCAGCAGCGCACGTCGGCTAAGCGGCGAAAGTGACCGAGCTACAACGCGCAAATTCGGATTATTTTTTACTAAAGTGCCCTTCTTGCCAAATTTAGTAGCGGGAATTGTGCCGGTTAGGCTCGGCTCGGCGGCTCGCAACATAGCTCTGGCTCGGCTCAAACTCTATTGGGGGGGGGGGGGGTATTACACATATCTACAGCATGTTTGGCGAGAGAAGGGAGAGGGAAGGGGAATGAGAAGTGGAAGTGGAAGAGAAGAAAATTTTCTGCCACACAACCTCACTTGGAGAAGTAAATTCTCCTTTTTCAATGGAGCTCCTGTTGTAAAAAAAGTTGCAAATCTTATTCCCTCTCCATTATCTCCAGACAATCAAAGGACTTATATCTCCGATCTCTCAATTCGTATCCATGTCTCAGTTCTCTCCAACAAATCACACTGCTAGGGTAAGGCCCTTGTTGCAGTGGGTGGGACTTGAAATTTCACGTGAATCAATTCAACATATAAATCACAAAAGATGCATGCATATCACACTAATCTCCACTGTTAAAAAAGTCTAATAAGACTATTAAGTGATGATACATTGTTTTACTAAAATTAGCCACCATATATTATCCCATGAAATCTTCCTTTACAGTCGCTAAAATTACCTACTATGTGACATTCAATAAAGACGGCTTCTAGATATGGAGAAATGAGTTTGAGAAGGCAGAGTTTTAGTTTTTAGAAACACCCCGACATAGCAAAAACAGTTGTGTGGGCTATTTGTTGGCTCTGTCTAATTTAACTTGTACTTATCTAACTTTTCTTCTAAAATTTTAGAGCTACACTAATGTTCTCCTCACCAGCTGGAAATATCGTGTCACATAGCTGGTAAAATTATAAGGGTATGTTTAAAATATGGGGTTTTCCTCCGATTCATTTACAAATCAAACTGTTTAACGTGAATTTCCTTTATTCCGAAATAAAGCCAAAAGCTTCCCATCTGGCTGAGCTCGAGCCTCGAGCCAAGTCCTGGGGGATTTCCATCTAGCCGGCTAGGAAATGAGGCTGAGCCGACGCGTGTACGGTGATGGGGAGATTGAGCAAATGGGCAGAGAGACGGGGGCAGGAGCACGAACAAATCCAATTAACGCCCGAGCTGCAACCTCCGAGCGAGTAAAGCAACCGCTCCCAATCCCGGTGAACTCTGTCGGAAGTCGTCGCCAGCCGGCCGCGAGGAGATGCGGACCCGAACTGCGGACCACCTCGAGGCGCTCTCCTTGGAGATCGAGCGCAAGCTGCAGAAGGTTCCTTCGCATTCCGATTTCTCCTCCTGTTTCTTCCCTTGCTATGGAGGGTTGGTTTGATTTGTGACGGTGGCATCTTGTGTTTCGAGTTCCTGTGTCGTTGTGGGAAATCGAGTATTTTCCTGGTCACGTTTTGTGTGATTACAGTTGATTCCGGTGTGAATGAGAAAGGAGGTTCTTTCCCCAGGAAATATTCTTTTGGTTCTTCCTTTTTTTTTTGGTTCCTTTTGCTGTCGGGGAATTGATATTTGGCTGGGAGTTTCCAATGTTGGAGAAGGTGGATTTTCTTTAAAAAAAATTAGGAAAGGTGGAATTTTGATTTGTTTACAAACGTTTCAGTTAAAGAATCTGCCTTTGTTTCTTAATATCATGATTTCCCCTTCTCAAATGATGCTTAGTCAGGGGCCATTCCGTGAGCAACAATGGTAACGGGTTCAAAATCGTATCTTTATTTTTTGCATCATCTAAAAAATTACCTAATTAGGATTTTGTTCATCACAAAACGTGACACTGTATATGATATCGAGATGATACCAGAAATTTAAGTAGTTTGGATAAGGAAGGTGGCATTGTCTTACTGTTTGCTGCTTGTGTGCAGGCTCTAAACTCCAATTCGCAGCGTCTCCAGCTGCTGCAGCAGTTGTTTGCCGATATCGCACTGAAGGTGGATGACCGCGCTCTAGGTGCCCATCTCTGCAGTCTGCACAACTTCAAATACTAATCCTGCTAATGTTTTCTTTTCATGTTACTATTAGTGCGTACCCGTGCTATAGCACTTGAAATGATTACTCTTTTTTTCCCGAGTTTGCAACTAAGTGCACTCAATTCTGTTTTAATTTTAAGTAGCGAATAAGCTGTATAGATTTGCATTTATGGCCATATTCAACGTTCAGAGGGAATAACCCAGAAAATGTTTCGACCAGATTTCTCTTATGTGTGACCTTCCTGTTTCATGAATTTTGAGATAGGCAAACCACTTTTGACCGGTCAAAACTGTCATTGACTCGGTCAAGAGACCATTTGTGCTTGGTTTTGACATTTCAAGGACCAAGTTAACCTGGTTTTAAAATTCAGGGATCAAAATGGTTCAATGGCCATAGCTTAGGGACCAAAACAATACTTTTCCTTTTGGTTTTCATATTCTGTTATCATGGTAGTTATATTTGATGCACTTAATTTTCATTGCTTCTACGATATAGTTTCTATGATGATTAAATTGGCTGTTTGGGTTAGTGCAGCATGCACTATCTCTTTTCCTACAGAAATTTCGGTTGTGTATCCTTTTCTCTGAATGTGCACCGCTAATTGCTAGGAATAGAAATCACGTTACATGCACTATGGTGTACTGTAAATATTTGTATCATTATTCATTAAAAAATGATATTTGACTCGGTTAGGTAGAACAATGGGGTTGTGGAAGAAATTTAATACATCTTCTTTTGGGAGGAGACTAGGAGAGTGCTAGATTTTTCTCATTTACATTTTCTTAAACAACTCAAGAAGAAATTTGTTGTCATCTAAGCTGTTTTTTCTGAACATGTTCATTCCATACTTTCCTTTTATAATAATTCTTTAATTCTTTTGGGCCTCGTTCATTGCATGGATTATTCAATCTTAGTAGAAGTTACTATGTTGTGTTACATCTTTACTTCTGACAAACAGATGTGATTTTAAGCAAGAATGATGATGGCATTGCTCCAGTAGATGAAGGAGAAGACAGCTGCTTGTGCTTTTATGAGGTTCTTGCTAATCATTTTGTTAGAGCACCTGAAAGCGGGAGGCATATAATTGAGTTAATAGTGCAACTCTGGAGCCAGTCCTTCGCATCCAACATATTTGCACTTCTATTCCACAGATGGGTATGTACTAAAATTTAAATCCGTATAGGTGTTAGGACTTGGAATTGTTATATTAGCTTGATCTGTAAAGATACAAAGTCTATCCTATTACTAGAAAGTCATGTTCCCATTTCCAGTCGAATGATTTTGTTTAAAGTCAATACTAAATACCTGAAATAATATGCCTTCTTCACGTCATTTCTTTTAATAGCACACTCCTGATTGTTAGTGAACATATTCTATAATTAAAATAGACTATATGTTCTTCTAAATAGGCTATATGTTTTCACTTAAGTCAATTGGTAATTTATATAGAGTAGTCATGTATACACCAAATTCAAAGTGAAAAATGAAAGATGACCTTAGATAAGATATTGTATCTCAGCACCAAGCATATGCTGCCCATTATTCCGGTTACAGTTACTACGAATGACTAGTTAAAACAAGTTCTAGTTCAATATGGGAGTAAAAAGCTGGTTTACCCTCTATTGGTTATTTAGTATTGTCGACAAGGATGCTCCAAGTTACATTAGGTCTTATTTGTACTTCGTTTTGGTAAATTACAATTTTTTCATTGCAGTTGTTTGAAGTCCCTCTTGATGGGAAGGAAGTATCACTAAGATACAGCTCCGCTCTTGTGCAAGGAGCTACTAATGTTTTTTGGTATGATGGCAACCATAGAAACTTGAACTGTTTTTTTGACAAAGGGGATCATCCCCAATTTCCATTAGAATAACGGAAATAACAGAGTTCAGTAGTTCACAACCACCATACAGTTTCTGCATTCCCTTCCCAGCACACAACCATAAGCCTGATTGCCTGAACCTACTTACCAATCTGACAGTAACAGAACATCACATCACATCAAGCCACTCCAAAAGATCATTGAAACATATCCAGCCACTTTTAAAAGTCCTCTTTCCTATGACCTCTAAAAAACCAAACACCATCTTTTCCTATTGCAGCTTCTTGTCAACAGTGAATCCACTGCATGTGCAATCTTTTTTCCTTCAATCTTCGGATCCAGCGCTGCGAGCAGAAGTGACACCTACTTGATTTGTCCCACAAAGTTTCTTCCTCTCAACTTGAACTGTCATTGACTGATAAAGTCATTTACTCCAAGCTGTGTGTGCTTACAGAGTAGAATATTGCAATGATGTCCCTTTTATCTTTTGCCCGAAATTTCCCCAATCTGATAGAATTATTTCTTGACAGGATTGATATTCAAACCAATACAAGACACTTCTTCCCATTGTATCATGTAAGCATTTATTTCTTTACACTTTTTCTACCTCATTTGGAACTGTACCGAAGTTTTTTTTTGAACCACTGAAGCTTTTTTTACACAATTAATTCACAACACACTTTGTTTCTTGAACAGCATCTCCTTGAAGATGTTGCTTTAGCCCCAGATCAACTCAGTAAGATATCATTACAGGTCACTCCCTTTGCATTGAAATCTAATATATATTTTAATCGTAACATGTTCAGTAGTATTTTTTTTCCTGTCATTAATTTAACATTGTGAACAGGCTGGTAGAAATCTTTTCCTCCTCCTCTCCAGATTCATGCCGTTCTATGATCAGGGTAAACTCCTTTCCTTTTCTTCATATTCTCAGCGCTGATTGTTTGCTACTAAAGTGTTGCATTGTCCCATGTGCAGGTCACTTGCTTGGGAGTTTCCTTGAGCATTTCCCTACATTTCCAAATTCTTTCTTGGTTGGTGGCCCTGCAGATTACTTTGTGATTGAACTTACTGATCAGGTTGTTCTTAAAGTGAAATATATTTGATGTTCCATCATAGATGTGTTATTTCATTGTATCAATCTAAATATTGTTCTCTCTCTCTCTCCAGCTCCAGAAGCTGAAAGTGGAGCCAGTGCTGCTGCATTACCTTTCCAGCATGACCATTCTTCAAGGTATTATTAGCTAGTAAGAACATATTTTAGTAAGTCCAGCAGCAATTTGGCATATCTATTCTCCACTGAAAGGTCACATTTTATTCTGAAAGAAAATTAATTGATGCAGGTTTGGAATTAAGGATGAGTTCAAGCACCAGACTAAAGGCGTGCCTATACAGCTTCACTTCTCCTGGAGGCCCTACCTACCCAACTCGAGCCGTACGGCATGCAGCCTGGAATACGTTAGATTTGCTTTTCCCTGTGAGTACCTTATTATCTTAAACTTAGCTCTATTGTAGCTTCACTGTAGTTTGCTCTTCAGATTGCTTACCTTGTAATCAAATCCCATGATTGTCCATATTACTCCATACAGTCATACACAATGACATATCTTGATAGTACATCTGCCCTTACTGTTATACTGGACTTACTAAGCAGCATACTTGCCCAAAAGCCTGTACTTGCTGATGTTTTGCTATTGTGATCATGGGCACTGTTAAATTTTAATTTCCTGGTGATGGAATTCCGTGCATATCTTAGATGAAGATGGGCACTCCAGAGAGCATGCCTATTTTCTGTCTTTTTTCTCTCCTGTGTCACCAATAAATGTCAGTATTCAAAACATGGATATATCATGAACAATTTGTTTTTTACATTGTTGCAATAGCTATAAATAATTTCTTGAATTAGTTTAATATCTTACAGTTATGTGTGGCTACAGGTCGGTCGTTATCCGAGGCATGTGATAAGCCTGTTCTTTCGGCTGCTCTATCCATGGTACTGGCCTTCCTC
The DNA here is from genome assembly GCA_036346145.1 of Olyra latifolia. Taxonomy (NCBI): domain Eukaryota; kingdom Viridiplantae; phylum Streptophyta; class Magnoliopsida; order Poales; family Poaceae; genus Olyra; species Olyra latifolia. Next base: position 51,183,843 of record CM070528.1, on the reverse strand, counting down.
TTGCTGGAACTTTATCATGACTTGTTTGAAGACCGTCTACTACTACCTCCTGAATCTGCTTGTCTCAAGCTGGGAGAACATGAGGAGGCCCAAACAACAAAGGATGCACAGTGAATAAAGAAATGGCTGCCAAATCACAGCTAGCATTTGGTGTTGGTGATGTTCCTTTTCTTTCATTTTCACAAATAGGTGAGTAGCTCATGTGTTTGTTCTAATAACATTTCCTGTATAAAATCGTCTGTTTGTTCTGTTGTTTACATGGAGAGGGAGGAGCAATGAATAGTATAAATGAAAGGGAAACCTATGCATTTCTGGCTTTCTTTCTCGGGTATTTACTCATTTGCAGTATCCTCTCTCCATTCTTCAACATCTATGATCTATGGATAGCCTGCACTGGCAATCGCCTATTTATTTGATCAGTCCCGACAAGATAGAAAAATATGAATCACAAGGTAAATTTTGATATCAGACCAGAAGGATTGGCCAGTACTCTACTCATATCTCAGAGAGCATGGCTGGATTTTGTTTAGGTAGAACTGTCTGCTGCAGCCTGACTTGCTTCAGCTTTGGAGATCTGCAACCTCCTTTAGGCTTTCAGATGTAAAATACCAATAGTTCAAATTGCTTGAGAGGGCATTGTATTATTGTATGCAGAATGATATATGGTCCAGATTTTTTCAAAATTCTGAAAGTCAATCCCCATCGTCCGTTTGCAGGACATGGTCTGGTTAGGTAGCTGGACAAGGAAGAACTAATGTCTATCCGACTCCCAACCAGGGATAGTAATAAATTGCTTCGTACCTTGCACTGTAGCCTTCCTGGACATGTGTGTGAAGTGGCATCTTCATTTGTATTCATCCTTGCAATTTGGAAAACGCACACCAAGAATACAGTTTTTTTTTTTCATTCAATGAGGATAATGGTTTGCCTTTCTCTTCTATTTTTTGTTCCCTCTTGTTTGTTCATGTGATAGCTAAATTTCCAGTAGCAATAATATACATGTACAGTAGACTCCATGTACTACAGTTTGGGGGTAACGTCTGATGTATGATCAGCATTTTTCACCTGAAAAATGATACTAAATAAAAAAAAGGAATGAAAATACTAGAGAAGTGATATGATGTAGAAGCAGTCTGCTCTTCTTATCAACTGTTCTCCAGTTATTTCAGAAGCAACAGCTTCAGAAACATTCAATTCTCTTTACTGCTACTTTTATTGGAATTGGTCATGAATGCTTATGGGCCACATTTCTAATTATGCACACACACAGACAGACTGACCTAATTATGCATACACACACTGAGTGCGTGCTTGTAATGCATTGTTTCATGCAGGTTTAGAGTAATACCACATTTCTACTGCACCTTCCTTTTGCTCTTTCTTTCTCTCTTGTATTACTGCCTTCTTAACCAGAAGTGCCTGGCACTCTGCCCATGGGTAGCCTAGTCCAGTTACAGTGAATTTTTTGGGCATCCTAAAAGTTCTTTTCAGAAACAGGGTGCCACTGAAAGCTTTGAATCATACTTGCGTTATTCTTCAACAAATTGTTCATCCATTTAATGCTTGCTTGAACTTTTGGGTAAGATTGCTTTCCTGTCCTTTTTGTCTATTTTATTCGAGAATAGCAAGGTTTCTTGCTAATGCTTAATTTGTTGCAGAGATACTAAACAGTATCTGCAACAATGCAGCTGATGTGAGTGCATAGCTGAACGGGGTGCCCTCAATTAACGCTAATCTTGAAAGTAGTGCGGCTATTAGCCATTGAGTGAAGGATATTCTTGATTGAGATTTGTAGGTACTGAGAAAACCAGCTCCAAATGAAGATTCTCCCAGTGTCACCGACAACCTTCACACAAACGTCCTTCCAGATACGGAAAAATCTTTTTGAGACTTTGGAGTTGACAACTGGGTGCAGAATGATCTATTCTGCTATTCATCCAATTTTGCAGCCATTTATTGGTGCTTGCTTCAGATCCAGCTAGGATAAGGTTTCCCATAGGTTCCTTGTGCTTAGTGGCTATTTGAAGTACCTGCCCTGAATGCTCCAAAAAAAAAAAGGTACCTGCCCTGAGAACTGGCACCCTCCTTAACTGCAAATGTTCTCCAAAGTAATGAGCCACCAAAGGCGATACCGCACCACCTTGATTTGGTAGGATTCCTTCTCTTAACATTCATGCTTGTTTGTCAGACTTAACGCATACACAATTTAATTCAACTCATGGCACTCTACATGGTAAAGGCAAAATCTAATAACCCTTAAGGCTATATGTAACGCTAGCCCTATCTTATCCTGACCTTGTTTTATCCCCCACGTAACTCTGGCCCTATTCTCTCTCTTATATTTTATTTCTAACCATATTTTTACTATCCTATTTCTATAATGATAAGTCAGAAAATAGGTTCACCATTAAATATGCCCTAACACACGTTTATACACTGTCAGAAAGTTTTTTACAAGGTCATGCGGTAAATGACACTGTACCTCTACACAAGTTTTAACAAGGGCGTGCAGTAAATAACACTGTACCTTGTCAGTTGTCACCACATAGGCTCTGAACGGTCAAGTCCATTAGAACTCATTGAATTGCTGCAACCACATTCTTGGAGCAGCAGCAGCAGCAGCACGCATGACAGCCAAGTCCACATCAATGCAAAAGGCAGCAATCAGCAGCATCCATGCTTTGCTTGCTGCAGTGCTGTTGTGTCTGAAGTCTGAACTGAAGCCCATGAAATGCACTGCACTAGCTAGCGTTGTCCATGTCTTATCCATGGCACTAGCATCCATTCATTCATGGCAAGGTCAAGAAGATAGAGGCCATCCACTCCATATTCATGGGAGATCATCCACAGTTCCATACTCCATAGCAAGGCCAAGTTCAAGCCCATGCATCCATGGTCACCAGTCACTCTGGTTTTTGCAGAAAGATATGTAGTAGCAGCACACTTTCAGATAGAGATGAGTTGGTGCCAAGCACAGCCAGTCATAGCTGTAGCTGGTCTGGTGATCTGAGAAAAAGTGAAGCGACTGTGAAAGCTTTGCCCAGTACTGCCCAGTGTGGGGAGAGGCGAGTGAGCCCCTACTAGGCTGCTGCACCATGATCCATGAAGCTTGTTGCTGCACATGGAAT